>CM068830.1:46343354-47782104 GCA_028554795.2 Sinohyriopsis cumingii | reverse complement strand
ATAGTAGATAATATGTCAAGTTATTGTAAGGGATGGCTTCCTTCACGTCCGTGCTTTACAAATATGAAGTCAAAGGTCTTTATCCAATGCATGAGCTACATAATTGTGCACTGTAGCACACTAATCAATTAGCAAAATTCCTTGAAATAGAATCAATTATTAACATCTATATAAAAGTGCAAAGAAACCACAAAATAGGAAAACCACCACAATATCCAAACCCCAAGACATAACCTGATCATACCAACCAACCAATAACTGTCGAACCACCTCCACCCCACCCCACCCCCCAGTAGGAAACACCAAATTTAAAGCAGTACTTAAACTAAAAGACCCAAATCAAAGGATGGACAACAAAACTCTAACAAAAATGTAAAAGAAAATGGGGCGCCAATTGAAAGGGCTTACAGACTCAATAATCATCAAGGGCAGTTAACCAATACAGCAGTCATCGAGTCCATAACACCCCTAACATCCATGGTAAGATTTGGACCGTATGGAGTTCGCCATCGCCTGGAACCATACGTAAATAAACCCAGATTCTGCAGAAACTGCCAACATTGAGGGCACTATGCGTCCAACTGCAAATTCAACACCCAATGCAATCAATGTGGGGGCCAACATAATGGATCTTGTAGAAGGACGGAACCTAAATGCTCTAACTGCAGGGGAGAACACAAACCTCAATCCCGTGAACGCCCTTATATAGATAATGAAACTAAAACAATAGATCTCATGAACAGCAAGCAAATGTCCTATTATGCAGCCAAACAGAATCACACAGTTAATTAACACCAACCTAGAACAAAGCAAGAAATACACTACTCAAATCAAAACAGTAAGTCGTAATTCAAATCCAAATAAACCAAATACACAGGCAAAACAAAAACCAAGCCTATAAAAACCTAAGGAAAAAATAACAGAACCACCCAATCAGGAAAAATATAAACACCCTCCCCACCCACAGCAGTTAAAGAAAATCCAAACACAAGCAAGGGAAACACAGCAGTACCACCAATTGAACAGGTTATTCATGAAATAATTACATTAACCATGAATAGCCTAATTCCAGGTAAAAATAACGTGGAACAATATCTAGGCAAACTCAAACTAATATTAGCAAGCTACACTAAACCCCCTCCTCCCAAATATTTAACTAAATTAAATGACCACTCACCACATGGAAGGGGTCTAGTCATTTTTATCCCTGAAAACCTACCTAATATTACACCCGTTAATATAACCCATACCCCAAGTAGTAATGAATTACAATCCCTAATAATCCATACAGGAAGGGGAAACCTTCAAATTTTTAACATATACGACCCGGGCGGAAACACCAACGCCTCTGATTTGGCAACCCTTAGGCAATTAGCGAATAATAAAGTAGAAACTAACATCGTCATCTGCGCAGATTTCAATGCATACAACGAGCTGTGGGTGAGCGATAGAACGGACAAGAGACGCATGTTGGTTGAGGCATTGACTGCCGAATCCACCCTGACCATCCTTAATGACGGGACAAAATCTCGCTTAAACCCGAAGGATGGATATCTGCCTGCTATCGACCTAACCATATGTTCACCTAAACTAGCACAGATGACAGACTGGAGAGAGGAACAAACCGACTCGATAGGAAGTGACCACTTTCCAATCATCATCACTCTGCAGATGGCGATTCAAAACAACCCCAACAACAAACACCCTTGATGGAAATGTGACCAAGCTGATTGGGAATTATTCAGAATACAATTAGCCAAAATTAACATGAAAATCCTAGAAAATGAGGACATAAATATATATTATGAAAATTTAATCAACATAATTCAAGCAGCTGCCACCTCCTACATCCCTAAAACCAGTGGTACACAAACCAAACAAACTGTACCATGGTGGAATAACCTATGCAAGCAGGCGCATAAGGAAAAACGAAAGGCCCTCAAAAATTCAAGCGATCAGGAAACTCTTTAGATTCTTCAACATATAAAGATAGGGGGAAAAAAACTAAAACAAATAATTAAGCAGGAAATGGAAAGATCTTGGCAAAATTTCTGCTCCAAACTTAATATCAAATCTAGCTCCAATCAAGTATGGGACAAAACAAAATCGATTAAAGGAAAAACAGTAAACACATCCCCCGAAATATCAGGTACCACCACAAACAAGGATAAGGCAGACAAACTCGCCAACCACTTTACTGCAGTGAGTATTAATCTAAACCACACCCCAGCCATTTAACAACATAGGGATAAAGTAGAAAGAAAAAAACACTCACACCTCTTTAAAGACCGAGCGACAAAGGAATCAAACCTAAATTGTGATATATCCTTACATGAGTTGGAAATAGCCTTTGGATCTAAAAATGAAACCTCGCCAGGGGAAGATCAAATAGGTTATATTATATATAAACACCTGCCTGGAAATATTACCAACTCTTTACTAAGGCTATTTAACAAAATCTGGGCTGTAGGTAAACTACCTGATAAATGGAAACACGTCATAATAAGCCCAATCCATAAACAAGGAAAAGACCCAAATGATATTAATTCTTGTAGACCCATTTCCCTAACTAACAAATATGTAAAATAATGGAGACAATTATAACCAATCGCCTCAAATACCACCTGGAAGGTAACAATCTACTCTCTGAAAATCAATCTGGATTTAGAAATAGAAGGTCCATTACGGATCAACTCATACTATTAGAAGCGGCAATCAAAGTAGCACTAACCTCCCACCGCAAAGAAGACAGAAATTTAATAGCAGTATTCCTAGATCTTGAAAAAGCTTTTGACCTCGTCTGGACTAAAGGACTGATAGCCAAACTAAATCATTTTGGAATCACCGGACGAATGTTCAACTTTATCGAAAACTTCCTAACGAAACGCAAAACAATAACTAGAGTGGAAGACACTTGTTCTGAACTATGCTCACCAGAAAACGGTACCCCGCAAGGCAGCAATCTCAGCCCATCACTCTTCGACAACATGATAAACGACCTCGATCTAAATCTAACTTCTAACCGAATGGAAATGTCACAATTTGCGGACGACAGTGGACTGGCGATCAGGAAACCCCGAAAGTCACACAGTTATCAGTGAACTCCAAAATGGTCTAAAAAAATAGGGAAATGGGTAGATAATTGGGGGTTCAAACTATCCCACGAAAAAACCATTGCAGTCCTATTCTTCCCCTAGAAACCATTAAATTTGTTAAAGTTGCAAGATTTCTGTATATGTTCTATGACGAACATCTAAACTGGGGACATCATATAGACCAAATAGTTAACACGTGTAATAAGGATCTAAACTTACTTAAAAGGGATCACATGGGGATCCAACCAGGAAACTCTATTAACACTATACAGGGCGTTAATAAGATCTAAACTAAACTGCGGGTGTCAAATATATAGTTCAGCACCTCACAAACAGCTTAAGAAATTAGACACGATTCAAAGAAAAGCACTAATAATATGCACCGGCACTCTGCCGTCTGCATCCCTAGCCGAACTCCAAATTTTAACTGGAGAATTACCACTGTACTTAAGAAGGCAGGAGTTAACCTTAAGTTATGCAGCTAGATTATCAACGCACCCCAATACACCCCAACCCGGATAGCCATCAATAAATGTGTATATAAAAAAATTCAGTAATAAATTAGTACCCAACGTACCTGAAAGGAAACACGTACATCAACTAATTGGACGATTACCAATAGCCAACTTTCAGGCTGAAATCACTAAAAACTATGACACAACGCCATGGACTAACATCAAACCATCAATCAACATACAATTAACGAAACCTGGCAACAAAAACGAACAGGAGCATAGGATAAATTATATGTCCACAATAGAAATAATGACTAAATACCCTAATTCAATCAATATGTACACTGATGGATCCAAAATAGCAGAACTCCCCAGAACAGCAGCAGCAGCAGTAGTAATCCCCGAATTGTACATTAAAATGGGAAATAGACTGCCGGATCATTGCTCCATATACACAGCTGAATTCTGGTCCATCATGGAAGCCTTAAGATGGATTAAAGAAAATAATATCACTAAAGCAGTAATATTAAGTGACTCACTAAGTGTCATCTCATCTATTCTCAACAATAACACTGACTCAAGAGAAACTTTCCCTAAACAAACTTATCTTTCAATTAAAGAACTTAATAATAACCATTAAGTAGCTGACTTTATGTGGATACCATGCCACATTGACATCAAAGGAAATGAATTAGCAGACCAAGTAGCGAAGCCAAAACTACAAGACCCAACTTTTACTAACCTCCACTACAGTGTTAGTAAAGTAATAAGTGTAACCAAAAATATATCAGTAGGATATGGCAAGAAAACTGGAACCATAATACTACAGGCAGAAAACTATACTCCATCATGAAAAACGTCACCAGATCTAGGAAACCACCAAAGGTGAACAGTAACGATCAAAGGATCATAAATAGAATTTACACAGGAAAAACTAAATTGGTCAGCAGCTTTGGGCAATACATAGGGCCCCAACCCCACAACTCAAACTGCAATCACTGCCGGGTTCCAGAAGACCTATTACATATATTCAACACCTGCCACAAACTAAAAAATGAAAGAGCTAAACTAAAAATGGAGCAAAATAAGACTGGATCCCCGGATACAAACCCAGGATTTTTAACGAATAACAACCCTAACCTCAATCTCACCTATATAAATATAATAAACTTTATACATGAAACTGGGTTTTAAAAAATATGAAACCAAAATTACTTAATTAAATCGTTATCAGCTAGGCTAACAAACCTAAACATAGGGAACAAATAAGAACAGATGTCCATGAAGACTACTAGTGACCCGAGTGATCGCAACGGATATCTGTCTTATCCAAATATATCTTAGCCTGCTAATAAACACCACATAATTAATATGCAGGCTAAGAAACTCAAATATGGGGGGTGGGAGAATAAGAGCAGATGTCCTTGACACGTTAGTGACCCAATCTAATCAGGAAGGATATCTGTCTTAGTCTTAATTAAATAAACTTAGCCTGAAAATGTAAATAGAACCAAAGAGATGACATATAAGGCAACTAGGGAACTGAAATAGGAAAGGGGAGGGAAAAGAAGAAAAAATTTCATTTTCTTCTTTATTATTCCTCCTTCAACATAACCAATATTTTCACCTCTAGCATGCACACAACACCACTCATACCTCTGAGAACTCTCTAGCTGAAGGTGACATCATATTTATACCATGAGTAATTATAAGCCCCCAAATTAGAGCATATAAGGTGGTCAAACACCCAAGACCATCAGGGAAAACTACACAAAGTAGCAAACTTCAAACAACTCTAGGAAAAAGGACCCCAAATTAGCATAGCAGCAGCGGGGGGGGGGGGCGAACCCACCTCATTTTATAAGCGTTATTTTGGTAAACTAACCCTTATTACAAAAACGAAAAAAACATGAAACCGAGGCCTCTAACTTTCCGAGAGTGAGTCTATCTACAGGATAAGTTGGGTTTTTTTCGGGTATACACGTGAGTTTTACTACGATGACGCCTTATCGAGGTCGCGCACCACCCCCCTGCTGCTATCAATTAAATAAAATTATAACAAATAATGGCAAACATCGGAGAAGCTTATACAGCTCGATTAGCTCGAGAGCGACCAGAAGCAATAAAACAATGTATACCTTTAAGAGACGCTGTTAAAGAAAAGTTACAAGCGCGATAAGAATCCCAAGTTGAATTCTCAGAAGGTGCAAAACAGTTATTTAAACCCGTCACAAAAGTTACTGAAAGAGTTTCAACAGCTACTGAAAGTCTTCTTCCATCAATCAAACAAACCGCTGAACAAACTGAAAAAATATCAGCGATAACTAAACAAATATTTTTTTACGAGAACTCTCAGCTGAAATAGCTGCCGAACAAAATCCACCCGTCGAAGAAGAAATACAACATATATTTGATAGCATTGATAAAGTCCGCAAGGAGGTCAGTGATGTAAAGAAACTTGTTACGCCAGAATCAAAACCGCCTCCAAAACCACCAACTCGATTTACCAAAGAGGGTTATAACCAACTTTATGAGAATCCCAGGAGGATTGCCGCTCTCGGAGATAAAGATCGTGATAAATTATTAGATCCAAACACCGCTGATATTTCAGAAAAAAGGACTTCTTTTATATTTCGAACAATTGAAAATACAAAAAGAAATCATTGGTAAATACAAGGATAAGTACGAACAATTTGTAAAAGTAGCTGAAGAGTTAAAGAAACATCCGTTACCAGGAGATATTTTATCATTAAAATAAAACTTCATTCGCTCCACCTCGTATTGAGGAGGAAGAATTTTACGATGAGCCTGACATTGGTGCTACTGGTAGTGGTTTGGGAAGTGGTCTTGTTATTTGTCCTAAAAATATCATCAATGATGTGCAACGGTTAGAAGTTTTCATAGGAGGAGCGCGGGCTGGTAATAATTCTCTGGAAATAATCAATGAAGCCGCTGGTAAATGTCGGCGATTATTTCAAGGCGGCATCATAGATATTAATGTTTATCGATCTCTCATTGATGAACTTGCTGATGACTACAGTGATTAGATAAATGGTAAATAAATTAAGATGATCATACACAGTAACGGTCACCGCAGACCCGTGATGGTCAGAGCAGTAAACTCGTGATTACCTGTTTACAGAGTGTATTACGGAGATGGACTCGGCGATGTTGTTCAGGCATTATTTAGAAGGATGGCTCCCAAAGCAGCACCAATTGCAAAACAATTATCAATGAAAGCTATCGATGTTATTCGTGAAAAAGCTCCTGGTGCAATTGCTAGTCCTGCTGGTAAAGCCTTCACGGCAATCAGAGACAGAATAACTCAACTATTACGCAGACGTGAGACTGCTAAACCACAAGTAAACTTGCCACGGACGGTTTTACCGTCTACAGAGGTTATGCCCGCGGATGTCAGTAAAATAATAAACCAAGCCGCAAATCAAAAACTAGTAGCCTTGGTAAATCAGCATGGAGATGAAAAAACAGACACGAGTTTTATTTCAGGAAGCGAAGTTTTCCGAAGGTCATGGTGATCACGATTTAAAAAATGAGCAATATAATAAAGATGTTCAAACGTATATCAGATACAGCATTTAACATGAACGAGACAGTCCAAAAAGATGAATCTGTACATGATTATCAATGTTATTCTTATGACGCGCGTATACCTAACGCACAAGGAAGAACTGAATTGCAAGTCCATGATACAAGTAGATCTTTTCTACCCGCTCAGGCTTTTATTGAGGTAGAAAGTGAGCTTGAAAATAGATGTTCCTCTTAACACACCATATGGGGATAATGCCATAGTTGGTTTTGTTAATAACGGTAGCATGGCGTTATTTGACAGTGTCACATACATGACTGATGGAAAAAACATAGAAACACTTCAAAAAGATGTTGATGTTGCCACCACAATAGTAGGGTTAGCAAGATACTCTGACGATTACACAAGATAAACTGGCCCGTCAATGATGTTTTACAAAGATAAGTCTTATCATCCTGATGACAGGCAATTTCTTCAAGTACAATTACCACGAGATACCGCGATTGTAGGACGACCAGGACCACCTGCAACAATAGAAAGAACAGCTGGTGAATTTTTTATGCTACAAAGTCAAAACCCTGATCACAATTTAGGATTTTCTAACCTTAAATTAATGTTGAAAGGTAACCGTAGAAGATTTTCATGCGCGATTCCACTATCACATATCTTTGGATTTTGCAGAAATGTCCGAAAAGTTATCTTTGGAGCGAAACACACAGTTGTGCTTGTACGTAAAGGTAACAGTAACGATGCTATTTGGCGTGCTGATGGGGCTGCTGCTGGTAAAGTAATACTGTTTCAACTATCGCTGTGGATGCCAGTAATGACCCCATCGATTGCTGAAGAACAGCGATTACTTTCTTTTATGAACACAGGCGGTAAGTCTCTGTTGTTGTGGTACTCAGTATCCACCGATAGTACCCAAAGTAACATTACTGGGTTATTCACGTGGCAAACAGCAACTCAACAGGGTATTTCTGCACCGAGGCACATATTTGTTCCGTTGCAAGATGCTGCTCGGGTGAATAATCAAGAACGTTCCCATATGATATTTGACAAACTAGGTGTTACCGAGGTTTCTTTGAGGATAAATGGGCATCAAGAACCATCCGAGGATATAATCTTAAATTTTGAAAATAATTACATTACTCGCGCGTATCATCGATTGTTGACGTTCATGTGACGTGATCAAAACAGACACTGGTTTACAAATGTCACAGCTGGATTTTACAACATTGTATACAATCTATTACTTCTCGCTGGAACATTTAGATTTATTTAGGCAATCTGTCGTTGATATACACTTTAGAACTAAGGTGAATCCAGGTGATGTTGCTAATTACAAAGCAATCGCAGTTATATTCAGCGACAAAGCAGTGTTACTTGAAGGTGCTGGTGGTCGAATGAGAGTCGTTGATGCACCAGTGGAAAATCTTAATGTGTTACCTTAATCCACGTTATTTAGAAACACGAATATTTTATAAAAATGTCATATCATCATGTTAGTGTCAGTCTGACTCCTGGTCAGATCAAGAAATTACAGTCCGCGTCGGCGAAAGAATGTGGGACCACAATAACGCTAAAGCACAATCAAATCACAGGCGGTGAAAATAAACTGTCGTAGGCAGCGCGTCAGCGCAACCATCTCGATGACGCTAAATGATCTAAGACTGGAATACGACTTAAACTTTCCGCCGGAGCCATCAGGGACATAGCTAAAACCGGATGAATATTTCCACTTCTCGCGGCAATACCAGCGCTGATAGCCGCTGCTGCTCTAGCTGTTGCA
Source organism: Sinohyriopsis cumingii (assembly GCA_028554795.2). Classification (NCBI taxonomy): domain Eukaryota; kingdom Metazoa; phylum Mollusca; class Bivalvia; order Unionida; family Unionidae; genus Sinohyriopsis; species Sinohyriopsis cumingii. The sequence continues at coordinate 47,773,218 of CM068830.1, read as the reverse complement.
AAAGCTGCTGCGTTAGGTGCTGTTGGAACAGCTGCTGAAATGGCATTTAAAAAAAAGCAACGGGAAAGGGATTAAGCTTTCCCGGAACTTACCTAGGAAAAGGTCTAAGACTTCCGGGAACTTATCTAGGACGATCCGTTCAAGGAAAAGGTCTGAGACTTCCGGGAACTTACCTGGGGAAAGGTCTAAGACTTCCGGGAATTATCTATAAAAGTTCTGAGACTTCCGGGAACTTATCTATGTTGAACCCACAATGGGGTTTTACACCGATGTCAAATTTTGATTTACTTGATGCGGCTAAACTACTCAAAATAAAAATCTTCAGTGGTGTTTTCATGGGAGATCAATTACCAAAACATCCAAACAGCGCTGAAACCGGTATTATCAATCTCGATGCTCGCACTGGACCTGGTACTCACTGGGTATCATACACGACTGACCCTCGTGGAATTGTTTATTTCGTATGGGTTAGCTCCACCGCAGGAATTTGTCAAATATGTTACGCCGCTGAAAATATCAATTTGGTATTCGACGTTACCAACACAAAAATTAACCGATCCGCCAATATGCGGTCGTGAAGCAATTGCTGTGCTCGAGTCTATATCGAAATCATCGCTACCACCTCATACAGCTGTGCACGATTATACAAGTCAGCGTTGGAAATCTACGATTTAAAAACGAAGATAACAATAATGGTTGATATTTATGGAAGATCTCGTAGTGATATTAGTATAAAAGAATCTGACATAGCTTTATCAAATTACGCGACTCAAGATGAACTAGATGATCTCGTGAACTTAACTGGGGTTGACCGAGATGATGTTGTTGTTTTTTAGGACCGATATGGTGTTTTAAAAAAAAGCAACATCAAATGGAATGACATAGTTTGACGAGTACTCGGTGTGGTCACGGATAACATCCCTGTGTTTACTGACGGGGGTACAATCAGAGACTCAAATATATCGTTTACAACCATCAGAGATGAAATTGCAAGAAGCGCTGATAATCGTTTAAAAATATCGGCGATACAATGACAGGTGAACTCAGCATGAACGTAAATAAAATAGTAACGCTTGGAGATCCAACATCCGACGAAGACGCCGCGACGAAATAATATGTAGACGTTAACTACAGCACGGTATGTAATAAATTATCCACGTTACGGGCCGAGTATGACGTTCATGTGAGTATGTTCACGAACCTTCGTAGAAATTTTAGAAAAATTTATGAAATCGCAGATGTTTTCTTTGGTACTCCATTGACCGCTAACATGAAACTCTGTGATATCTAGACGAATATTGAAACGATTAAAAAAAAACATTAAAAGACATCGTAAGTGGAATTCCTGCTATCGTTAACAAAATTAATCTGATTAAAATTTCTCACAAACAGATTACCAACGTAGTATTCACGGTGTCATCGGGATTCGCAACATGGTCACATCAAAATAAAACTCTCAAACATACCTCAACAGTTACTGGTGTGTATAGACTGTCTGTATTCAGTGCTGCAAAATTTGAGATATTTACTTTGGAAAGTGAAATCCTTCCTGATACTGACGGTGGTATATTTTGGGGTTTTTATTTTACAGAAAATCGATATTATTCCATTTCCATAAAACAAATTACTTGACATTTTAAAGACATTAATCAAGAACACAAAACACAACTAGAAAAACTACGGCAAAATTTCCAAGAACATCTTTTTGATATAGCTAGTTCACGCAGCGAAGTCATTAAACAAATAGAAACATGAGATCAGCTTGTACCCGACATGGAATATCTTAACCAGCGAGTAATTCAGGCAACAATTGATCAATAACCCGGCGACATATATAGACTCACTAAACAAAGAATTCTTAACAAATACAAGATAACAGAAACTGATCTTCCGAATTTTAAATTTCCCGGGAATAACCCAACCGAGTTGCAAAAATCAGTCAGCGATATCATTGATGAGTTTTTCCCAACAGACTCGAACAATGGAGAATAACACTACCGCCGGCAACTATTCTGCGACACAACAATGACCCAGCGGGGACAGGCCGTCATGTATCTCCGGAAATCGTAAATATATCCTCGGTGATCGCGATCATTCTTGTATGTGATGTAATTGATGGAAGCTATCAGACAAACACAGAAAAATCCACACAAGTACAGCAAGGATACATCTTATATACTTTTACCCCACAAATACCACCTGGATCTCTCATTGTGCAAGAACTAGTCAATCCCGTCTATCTACGATGTCATAATCCACTGTTATCAAGAATAAATTTCAGACTAACTGACCACTCCAGGAACTTGATTGACCTTCGTGGGGCAACGCTGAATCTTAATTTAAGTGTAAAATCGTGAAAAATCTACGATTTGTCGTAGTGTTTTTATCAAGGGAAGAGCACAAAAATAGATCTCCTCCTTGACCGTCAAGGTGGATATTTTTATTGCTGACAAATGGACTAAAATCACTTTTTTTACACGAACGAGTCTAACTTTCATTTTTATTACTTGAAATAATCTTTCTTAGTTGCCTCACACGAGTATAAATTGTCCTCTTTGCTTCATATTCACGAGATAATTCTGATTTAATTTTTTCAATTGCGCGAGAGAGAGAGAGAGACAAATTCTTTTACTTCACTTTCTTTTATTGTAGCTAGCGATTAAAACATCGCCGTCTGAATTTGTTTGACGAATCTGTACTCCATACCCTCCCTCCTCCTTTCGTTCTTGCAAGTCTCAAAATCAGAAATAATTTTTTCAGGATTTACTTCATCATATATATTTATGCCGTCGCTTTCTAATGTTTTTTTACACCGAAGACGAGACAACCCCATATGAGCCTCTAGGATGCCCATATAACATCCTACCAGGCTCAGGTGCACACGAAACACAACACCCTATGTGAGACTCTAACCTGTCAAACAACAGTCTAGCAGACTCAACAGGGCCTGTTTCGAGGACGTCACAACACATGTATTTACTATTTACAGTAAGGACGGACAATTTCCTCATATTGAACTCCTAGGGTGCCACCGCATCTTAGCAAGTCCAGAAGGATACAGTAAACCTTAATTAAGGACGGCACAATCTCACATGAAACCTTTAGATTGTCAAATAACATTCTAGTAGGTTCAAGAAGATATATTTACTCTATTTACAAGTATGTACAGTATGGACGGCATTACGCATTTATTTACACTATTTACAAGTATTTACAGTAAGGACAACACAACACATGTATTTACACTATTTACAAGTATTTACAGTAAGGACATCACGGTACATGTATTTACACTATTTACAAATATTTACAGTCAGGACGATACAGACGGACACGGGGTTATTTTCTACGCTCAACAGATTTGCACACCCTCCCCAAAATCAACCCCTGGAGAGCGCAAGAGGCGCCCGCCACGTGTTGACATAGCGGGAAGATGTGTTTATCTGTTGAGTTTCGAAAACCCCAATAAAGAAAACGTGTCCTATAGTATATAAGCTGGAATGATACTTGAAAATTCAAAGATAGGCGTGACTTATATTTTTAATTTTTCTTAATTATAATCGCAGAAAAAATGTAGATGAACCAGAAAACCAGACGGATTCAGTAAAACATACATATTTTCTGTGAAAAAATAGTATTTATCCCAATAATCACTTACACCTGCCCGTACTTAAAGTCCTTGATAAAAATCTACGGGAAGTAATCGGTGATAACTGCTAGATAGACCGTATTATTTTACTTCGATGTTAACCGTTACCACAAAAAACATATACCTGACAGGAATTCTGAAAGGACAGAATAAATAAAGATAGCAAAGAATGTTAATTTACCTTTGAGTCTATTGTACATTGAGAAACTGTAAGCGGCTTATTGATTTGGTACAATGTATGAAACTATAACAATAATGAAACTACGATGTGGTTTAATCAGTACAGGAAACGAGGATAACTCTGTCAATCGCGTTATATATCCATGGTAGAGTTGTCTCTCTTAATTGCCTCTATCTAAATACCAAAATGAGATCCACTGGTCATTCCCGTGAGAAAAGACCGATTTTTATTTACAACACGTCGTATCCCCGCGGAGTTAATACCGAAATACTTGGCAGCTGCGGTCATTGACTTCAATATTATTTCGTTCCCGGTTTCTGTATTTAAAGCTTTGAGAGCTTTCTTCCCAATAGTTTTAAACTGACCAGTACCCCTCGCGCTGAATTCTCGCTCTGCGTGATAGCCTGTAAATTTTCAAGAGAATTATCGAGTTTGTTACCGTTAATATGATCGATCACAAGACCATGTTTGATCACCCCGTGAAAAACCTCGAATATAAATTTGAGATACCTCTTTTTCCCAACAGTAAATCTAAGATAACCGGCGTTATCAACTACACCGACTGGTTTTTTCATCCAACAGTTTCTGATTGTACCATCACGAGATCTTTCATAATTTTTAACCGTGGGATGTTGAACAAATTATTTTTGTTCCATTTATACATAATATTATTTGTCTAAATTAAAACTTATCTTCAAATCTGGCTATATAGTCTTCAGGGTATCTTATAACCTTATCAATGACATGTTTGTTATATTTTTTATCGCAATATCGTTTTAACTCTCACTATCTTTTACCACCACAACAAGCACTCAGCTATGTTTTCCATCGAACTCCAACACCACAGCGTAAACACGGTTGTGCACCAAGACTTCCTCGACGCACACTTTGCAAATGTTGACCGCAGAATTCCTTCACGCAGGATTTATTATAAGGAGTTGAAGACCCTACCATCAACCACTTGCACTGATTTCTTATTTGAGTCATCGTATAATATTTTTTATTTCAATACTTGTCTGAAATATAATAGGAAAGAGATTGAGAGATTATCTACAATCGAGCCTTGGAAAACTTCCAGATTCGATCTTGATAGAAGAAGCCCTGACACTTTTCAGAAAAACTCTGGGTACCAATAGTGCAGTTACGATATGTGATTGATTGTAAAATATTAATATCATGGATTGTAAGTGAGGCAATTATATCATATCGGAAGCAGACCAAAAATTTGGTTACCCTCACCTGATGATGATAGCGCCGCAAAGGATCTCGCTAGAAGAATAATTGGCAAGTTTACTCAAGGCGGCCCGGTTAATCATTAACGGCATCATGCACGATTAATTTTATAATCGCCGATGCAACAAAGAGAGATATATTTTATGATCGGGAAAATGGTTATTTGTCTGACGAAAAACGGTGGGGTACAATTGTTGGTTATATCAACAGCGAGTCGCCTCAGTATACTCATTTAAGATCTTCGATGCTCGCTTATGTTTCGATAAAATTATTATCGATAATAAATAGATTTCCTCGCACCGCAGTCAGAGTTGCAACGGATTCATTTTATATCGATAAAAATATTCAGAATTACTGACTCGTTTAACGAGTACTGATGCATCATGGGGTTCGCGGAGAATAAAAGAATAAATGTTACGTAATTATTCTGAATCCGCGGATGTTACGATTAAAGATAGTTATCGCAGCAATCAGATATCAGAATTATCGTCTGCGGTGTCCGTGTATGATCCAGTATCCAGACACAAGAGAGTCTATCTAAACGGAGCGGGGAGGGAGGTCTGGTAAGACGACTCGGGTGATCGAATTATTTCGACAGAATTCAGATAACATGATTGTGCTAACACCTACACACAGACTCGCAAGAGAAATGAAACAACGAGGAGTGCAATCATGTACTTATCACAGCGTTTTTAGATACAAGGGTGACACATGGACTCCAGTCCGAATGGGAGAGAAACATGTTCTAAAAATTATTATTTGGGATGAAGTTTGCACAGTATCTAAAGATATATTAAAAATGTTTCTCGATTGGTTGTTATTGAAAAGTACAACTGTGATAATGTGCGGTGATCACGGTCAACCACCACCGTTTGTTGGACCATCTCCACATGATAGGCTAAAGAATTTTGTAGATTATTGCTCGGAGATAACTGATGATCATAGATCTCTCGATGCAGAATGAAGAGAATTTAAAAAAATTAATCAGACTACAGCCGAATAAAAGTCAATGTGAAATAATGCGTAACATCATTTCAGAAACTTCAATGAACGACTTTCTGCAAACGTGGAATCCATCCGATTTGATAGTGGCAAGTAGAAATATAATTCGTGATACACTTCAACGGAGATTGTTTGAAGCGCATAAAGAAAGGTTTTCAGCGTTACGTGTGCCATTGTGTTATAGACCAGCTGATACAGGACGACAGAATATCGACGTTGATATACCAGGACAGTCAAGGAAACAAAATCTCGAATTAAATGATGTTGTCGCAGTTAATGTCAGTGTTGTTGAGGATACGCTGAGTGCGGACAAATCCCCGTGGACGTTTGGATACGCAATGACAATTCACTCATCTCAGGGGTTAAACATCTCTGATACTCGAGTTTGGATTGTAGATCATCGTGTCGAATGGTCAAATTTAGTTTATCTCGCAGTGTCTCGGGTCAGAAGAATATCTCAGCTGCGGAGAATTGTCATGGACGCTACAGAAACCATCAAAAATGTTATTGACAGAGATATAGTAAGAAAATATTAGCCGGTTATAAACAAAGTGACAAAAAGATAATCGAGAATTTGATAATGATGTTGAATTTATCAACGTGCTGAAGCAGCAGCAGAATAATCACTGTGCGAGCTGTAATTGTGTAATGTTGTGGCAGTACTCGAGTAATAATCCAAGACAATTTACCGTAGATATAAAAGATAGTAGTCGCGGTCATACACGTGAAAATACGATGCTGACCTGTCTCGAGTGTAATCGATGTAACGGCGCTAATTAAGTGATCGAGGTGGTAATTGCGTGTCTTCGGGAATTACTTGTAATTGTTTACGTGCAAATCCACGTTGAGGAGCAGTTGAATCTAATCTGTTGATTGCAGGTCTACCCGTGGATCTTACCACGCTTGAAATTTTATGTGTCGTAATACTCCAGACAGGATCAGTTGCTCTTTTTTTTAATAGCTTCAAGTTCACCAGGTTCATATAAATATCTTACAGTCACATTACCTAATACTTGTTGCACTGAAAAATCACGTCGTTGTACTGGTATATGTTTTTTGTGATCGCGTTAATAGGCTTCATGTTCGTTGTTCGAGTATTTTCATTATTTAACGCAGCTATCACACTTGGTAATCTTGCAACCCATTCGCGAGATCTTTTGTCTTGAATGATTTCCTTCGCGTATTGATGTCCAAATAACCGCTCAGCAAGCGTTCGATTAAATCGTTCAGCAAGTGTCTGATCGCGGTGAATTGCAGTATGTCCTCGTCGTATTTTGACATTATGTTGCTTCATCATCGATGATACTGCGCCCCGAAATTCTTTGCCAGGATCAACCTGTAACAGATGTGGCCATCGTAAATTTCCACGTCGATAAATTCGTTTAAACGCAGAAGCTACTTCGGCAGCTGTCTTTGTCGATAACGGCTCTGCTTCTTTATACCTACTTGCAACATCAACGACAGTACATATTTGTACGTTACTCGACGTCTAGAATCATGCGGTAGAAATAAAATATCAGTCTGATGAACATCATTAGGGACACTGACATCAAAATGAGCGTATTGTGTTGTTTTAGGCGGTGGTAGATAATTTGCCATATTGCCTGTCGGGCTAACCATTTTTCAGCATTAGAACGCCCGACACCTGCCGCTTCAGCGAGCTTACTAATCGCTGCTCTGCCCCTCTAGTATCCCCTTGGGGAATAATAAATCGACTCCATTATTTCAATAATCGGTTGATTAATTACCGTTTCCCAGTACAAGCTTACCCTTCATTGCAGATCTCACCAACCAATTAGCTAATGATTCTTTTAAAGATTTATTTGTTATGGAATTTAGCGCGTGAATCAATTTGACATCTGCGATATGCCGCTGCTGAAGATCTTTACTTTTATAAGCTACAAATATGTACTGCCCATGGTGTTCCTGGTAGTTTGGCTAACTGGGCGGCAATATCACCTCCTCTTTTTTATATTGTTTGGATCAGAAATAAACTTAAATATCTTTGTACCGCATCGTTCACACTTATCTGTAACTGCTGACCTGTTATTTTTTGTTGTAATAGCTATTAGTTCGCCTGTGGGGGTACTCGTCCTGCATTTCACACAATATAAATCCATATTATAATTATATGGATGTAATTGATTTTTCAGCGACAAGAAAACAAGAACCGATCAAGCATCATGCTGCGTTACCAAATTCTGTGCGAATGATATCATACGTCCATCTGGGTCTGGTAAAACACAACTATTACTTAATTTGATCATGAGGTGGTTAAAATGGGCTAAGTTGTACTTGGTTGCACCGTCTGTAGATGATCAGCGATGTTACGAAGTTCTTAAAGACTTTAATGAAAACGCAATGTTGTTAAATAAAAACGATGACGGTGACGATGTTATTGAACTTATTACTGATATCGATGAAGCGCCATCTGTAGATGATATTGATGGGTTTATTAATAATTTAGTTGTGTACGATGATGCAATGCTGGATAAGCAATCAAATCCATCTAGAATATTTTCTCGAGGAAGACATGAAAACACAGATGTGGTTTATGTTACCCAGCGGTATACACACATCCCTAAAGTCATCAGAGACAATTGTAATATTCTTCAACGCAGTTGACACTCACACGTTACGAAATATTCATCAGACATGGTGTAACGGTGATATGGATTATAATCTTTTTAAAAAATGTATTTAGTCGGTTAACCCCGCATGGATTTATAATGATAAATCTGCATGATCCTCAACCACGTTATCGAGTCGGTCTTGATACAATTTTCAATTGATAGCAGCGGGGGGGGGGGGGGCGACCTCGATAAGGCGTCAACCCGAAAGAAAAAAACTTACCCCGTAGAGAGACACACTCTCGGAAAGTTAGAGGCCTTGGTTTCACGTTTTTTTTTTGTAAAAGGGTTAGTTTACCAAAATAACGCTTATATAATGAGAGGGGTTCGCCCCCCCCCCCCCCCCCGCTATATATAATGTGGTCTAAACACCAACGACCATCAAACCCAGCAACACAAGGATGCAAACACAACAACGTAAATTTAGACAAGCAAGACCCTAAAACAGAATCCTTCATATAAGGTGGTCTCAAAAGTCCAAGACCACCAAGACCAGCCACACAAGGTGGCAAACTTTATTAAAAACAGCAGCGGGGGGGGCGAACAGACCAATGGTCGAAAAACGTCCAAACGTCGAAAATAAGCCTTCCTACATATGATCGAGAAAAAGAAAAGCGTCGACAAAATTTTAAAAAGGTGTCGACACTTCACTGAGAGAGTCTCTATGGAATTTCTAATTAATATTACTTTATTGTCGTTGGTGATTTTTTCTAGTTTATTATGCACGCGCTTTATGCAATTACGTCAACTTGAGGTCGCGCCCCCTGCTGCTATTAATTAAAAAAAATTATTGCTATAATCAAATGGTTCACTCTAAATCTCATACTGCAAGAATAGCACGAGAACGATTAGAAGCAATTAAGAAGTTTCTTCCTGTTAGAGACTCATTTAGAGAAAACTTACGATCGCAGCAGGAAGCACAAGTTGAGTACGAGGAAGACACTAAAAAGTAATTAATGAAGCAGCTGATATTTGCCAGCGATTATTTCGCGGCGGCATCATGGATATCGGCGTTTACCGGGAACTTATTGATGAGCTCGTTGATGATTAGTCACCGCGATTAGACAAATGATAAATAAAATAAGATGATCATATATAATAATTATCGTAGACCTGTACCGGTCAGAGTAGTAAACTCACGACTACCAGTCCACGCAGCAATTTACGGAGATGGACTTGGTGATGTTATTCAGGGATTATTTAGAAGATTAGCCCCAAAAGTAGCACCTGTTGCAAAACAATTATCGATGAAAGCTATCGATGTTGTTCTTGAAAAAGCTCCTGGTGCAATTATCAATGTTGCTGGTAAGGCGTTCTCGGTGATCAAAGATAGACTAGAGCGATTAATAAGACGAAAACGACAACCAGTAAAATTACCAAGTACTGAAGTGATGCCCGCAGATGTCAGTAAAATAATAAATCAAGCTGCAAATCAAAAACTGGCAGCATTAGCAGATCAAGGACTCGATGAATCGGGAAATAATATTTCAAGTTTAATATCCGGAAGTGGAACCTCCCGAAGTGGAATTTCCCAAACGCGGTAATCAACGTGTTAGACGATAAATAATTACAATAAAATGTTTAAGCGCATGTCCGACACAGCATTTGACATGGAAGCATCTGTCCTTAAAGATGAGTCTGTACGCGATTATCAGTTTTATTCTTATGACGCACGATTGCCGGATCAACGTGGAAGAATTGAGCTATAAGTTCATGATGTAAGTAGATACTTTTTACCCGCAGAGGCTTTTATTGAGGTAGAAGGTGAAATTATTAAAACGGATGATACTGTATATGCAGATGCAGTAAAAATTGGTTTTGTCAACAATGGTATTATGGTATTATTTGATAGCGCCACTTATATGATTGATGGAAAAAATATCGAATCGATTCAGAAAGATGTCGACGTTGCTACAACAATAATAGGGTTGGCAAGATACTCTGATGATTATACAAGATCAGCTGGTCCCTCGATGATGTTTGTAAAAGATAATTCCAATAACCCTGAAAGCGATCCGTATAATATAAGACGACCAAGAAATTTTGCCGGAAACGCTTATGCTGATGTGACTCCAGTAGTTCATGGTTCTAATCCAGATTTCAACTTGGGATTTGCAACACGCCGATCAGTGTTGAAGGTGGTAGCGGTCGAATGAGAGTCTTTGATGTACCAGTGGAAAATCTTTAATCGTGTTATTTAGAAAAAGATATTTATCATAAAATGTCGTACAGTCATGTTAATGTCACTCTGACTCCCGGTCAGGTGAAAAAATTACAATCAAAAAACACCAACAAATGTGGAACAAAAATATCACTAAAGCGAGATCAGATTTCTAGTGGCGGTCCAAACAAATTATTGTTGACAAATAATCAGATTAAACATCTCAATAAAGCGCTGAAATCAAAAACCGGAGTTCAATTTCATCTTTCTCCGAGCGCCATCAAGGACATGGTTAAAACAGGTGGTATTTTTCCACTTCTCGCGGCTATTCCGGCATTAATCGCTGCTGCTGTTCCAGCCGTAGCAAAAGCGGCTGCGTTAGATGCTGCTGGAACCGCTGATGGAATGGCTCTAAAGAAAGCAACAGAAAAGGGATACAAAAAAAAGGGACGCGGCCTAAGATTACCAGGATCTCGTTGGGGAAGAGGTCTGAGGCTTCCAGGAACAATCCGTTAGACGTTCCAGCATCAAATTTTGATTTACTTAATGCTGCTAAACAACTAAAGATATCTGCCTTTAGAGGTGTTTTCATGCGAGATCAATTACCACAACGACCAAATAGCGTTGAAACGGGTATTATTAATCTTGACTCGAATTCAGGACCCGGTACTCATTGGGTATCATACGCAATTGATCCACGTGGAATTGTTTATTTTGATTCGTACGGGTTAGCTCCACCCGTTGAATTTATCAAGTATGTCGAGCCACTTCATAAAAAAGTTTGGTATTCAACGCTACCAACACAAACAATGACAGATCCGCCAATATGCGGCCGTGAAGCAATTAATGTACTTAACGCCATATCAAAATCATCCAAACCGCCACGTAAAGTTGTGCTTGATTATACAAGTAACCGCTTCGTTGCGCGCAAGGTGTTTTAAACAGATCAAGGATCTTATATAATGGTTGATATTTACGGAAGATCTTCCTCTACAAGTAAAAAAAGTAAGAAAAAATCCGATGACATTGATCTGTCAAAGTACGCGACTAAAGATGAACTTGCCGATATTAAGAATCTTACTGGAGATGACCGAGATGAAGTTGTTGTTTTTCAGGACCGATATGGTGTTTTAAAAACGAGTAACATCAAATGGAATGACATAGTTCAACGAGTACTCGGTGAAGTCACGGATAGCATCCCTGTGTTTACTGACAGCGGAAAAATCAGGGATTCAAGTATGTCGTTTGCAACCATCAGAGATGAAATTCCAAGAAGCGTTGCTAATCGCGTGAAAAACACCGGTGACACAATGACGGGAGAAATCAGTATGAACGGGAATAAGATAGTAGTGTTGAGGGATCCAACATCCGACGAAGACGCAGCAACGAAAAGATACGTCGACGTCAACTATAACACCGTAGATGATAAATTATCCACGTTGCGGGCCGAGTATGATGTTCACGTAAACGCGTTCACAAATCTCCGTAGAAATTTTAGAAAAATTAATGAAACCGCAAAGGAATATTTGGTACTCCTCCCACCGTTGACGCAAAACTATCTGATATCAAAACTAACATCGACATGATTAAAAAAAACACTCGAAGACATCGTAGCGGGGATTCCTGAGATCGTTAACAAAATTAGTTTGATTAAAATTCCACCTGAAATAACCATATTACCGAAATCGTATACACGGTATCATCGGGATTTGCAAAATGGTCAACGCAGAATAAAACTATTAAATATACCGCAATAGTCACTGGCGTGTACAGGCTATCTGTGTTCAGTGCTGAAAAATTCGAGATATTCACAACGTATCCATGGCGACATTCAACTGATAGGTTTTCTGGAGTTGTAACTATCATATTAAACAAGGGAACCGAAGAAATATTTATTCTGGAAGCAGCTGATAAGAAATTAACCGCAACATCTTACTGGTGGTGTATAGAGTTTGTAGCTGAAACAACTCAATTGGTTACTGCATAAAATATAATGAGTACCTCAATCGACGATGCATCTCAATACAGGTACAATCAAGCATGTGAATGGCAAGCAGCGTTGAAAGATATCATCGAACAATATACAGTAAAAGTAAAAAAATATCGTCGACGACTAGTTATCGTCGACGTGATTGTTTATTCAGTATCCGCTCTTGTTGCTGTAATAGGTGTTATATTGTCAACAATGACGATGATGGCACCAGTAGCCGTAACAATCTGTATTTCAGCCACAACAGCAATTGCAGGTGTTTTCAATATCGTAGCAAAAAAAATATGCACCTACATGAATGAAATTATCTGATTACATAATAAAATTACATACAGCGACGGTCGCATATTCCAAATTATCTTCGTTGTTATCAGCGAGTCTCAGCGATGGAATAATTTCTGATTTTGAGTTTTCAGAAATGATTAAAATATATAACAGTGCTTTAAAGGTACGAGTATTAATAATGACATCAGTAGATCTACTCCAGCAGATGGTGACAAACACAGCTCCACCAAAAACAACAATGATCTCGATAAGCACGACTAATCCTGAATTTAGTGTTAATTTTCCAACTCGATTCGTGCAAATGAAATCGCGTTAGCACAATTACGAGTATATTATAGTTGGCCAAATATCAGATGGAAATCATTTAATGGTACACCAGCAAATAATTCGCTTGTATTTGCTAATAAAAACAAACCAGATGGAACACCTGAATGGGTCGTTGTTGGAATACCAACTGACAGTTATGAGACTAAAGAGATCAATGAAGAATTTCAACATAGAATAAAATCAATAACAGGAAAAGAAGCAAAAATATCAATTAACGTTCATGAGCAAACTTTATCAGCAACGATTGAAATACATTCACCTGATTACGCCGTTGATATGTATCAATCATCGATAAGATCCGTACTAGGTTGGCCTGAAATTCCGCCAGAGTATCATGGATCATCAGAACCGAAGTTAAGTGAATTTCTCACTGACGAAGCAAAACTTATAACGGTTCCAGGATATCGATTTTCTCGTCAGTATCCAGCATGGAGAGATTCTCTTGCTGCTGCTGGTGGAAAACGTATTACACCAACATTTCCTCATTTTGTTGTTGATGTGACAGCTTCAACCACAAATGTTGGTGAAAAATATGTCAGGATTATATCCGACGAAATTAAGGCCGAGTTTACAAATACATCAACAACATTAACACAGTTGTTTAAAAATTATATCCTGGAGTATCCTAATAACGATCTGAAAAGGAAAATTATTGAAACAATACAACATCTGAATCAAATTATATTAGATCTTAAATACGTTAATCGGTATTTTATTGATGACATAAATGAAGGTATTCTTCCGCTTAAGACAGGTGAAAGTACCAAACAAACTTATCTTGATCATTATAAGATAAATGAAGCAGATTTATTAAATTTTATACTACCAGGATTTGCCACCGACGACTTGACAAAATCACTCAAGGATCTTATCAACGAAAACTTTCCTAAAATACTTGATGCATGGAAAAAAACAACTCCCCCGGAGTTTATTTTCAGACACAACAATGACCTACAAGGAGGCGGTAGACATGTTTCACCAGGAATCGTTAATATAACATCAACGATCGCAGTCAATCTTGTTTGTGACGTAATCGATGGCAGCTATCAAATAGATCTTGGAAAGTCAAATCAGGCTCAACAAGGACATATTTTATACACATTTACTCCTCAAGTATCTCCTGGGAGTTTGATCGTGCAAGAGCCAACCAATCCTGCTTATCTATGTACACATAATCAGTATTTGTCACGAATCAATTTCAAGCTCACCGACCACGTAGGACTATTAATTGACATGACTTGGGAGGAATTGATTATGAACCTACATGTAAAGTCTTAAAGACTTTAATCGTAGATCTTCATCTTCAAGACTTTTATAGTAATGATTTTTGATCATAGATCTTTGAACAGGAATATTTTTATTTTATCAGAAATATTTTATTTTATATTTTCTCAAATATTTTATTTTTTCTGAAATATTTTATTTTTTCTGAAATATTTTATTTCTTCTGAAATAGTTGGAAATTTTTAGTCAAATTTGTTATTTTTTTCAGCTATTTTAGTCGATTTTGTCGAGGAAAATTCATTAAATTACAGTTTTTCGTCAGGTCAAACCTCAAGCGGTTCTCTAATTGATTTATCGATAAATCGTTAAAAATCCTCATTTTTTCCGAAAATTACCAGAAAAATTAACAAAAATCGCATGAAAAATCTCATTTTTTGAGCTAATTTTACTGATTTTTGGCGATTTATCGATAAATCAATTAGAGAACCGCTTGAGGTTTTACCCAAATGATATTGGAAAATTCATCAATTTTCCTTGACAAAATCGACTAAAATAGCTGAAAAAAAATAACAAATTTGACTAAAAAGGTTGGAATATTTCTAAAAAAAATAAAATATTTCAGAAAAAAAATTTCAGATAAAATAAAATATTTCTGATAAAATAAAATATTTCTGATAAAATAAAAACATTCCTGATAAAATAAAATATTTCTGATAAAATAAAATAAATATTTCTGATAAAATAAAATATTACACGCGCTCGGTAGTTTCACCAGTAACGAAGTTACTCGCTGACATAATTTTTCTTAATTGTCTTCTACGAGAACTAATTATTTTTTTGCTTCGTATTCGTGGGATAACTCCGATCTAATTTTTTCTACTACAGCGGAAAGAGGAACGAATTCCTTCACTTGATCATCTTCTATAGTAGCTAGCGACTGAAATATCGCAGCCTGAATTCGTTTTATGAACCTGTACTCGGATGATAGTGTGTGTATTCCTTGGTTCTTACGTTCTTGTAAAATTTCAAAATCAGAAATTATTTTTTCAGGATTTAGTTCATAAGATATATTAATTCCATCTTTTTCCAATTTTTAATAGCAACAATTACATCATTAATATTTTCGTATTTCATTATTATACGGTATATATATATTTAAATTAAAAAAATATATATCCAATGTGAACCCCTAATCGAGTGTTTTAGCGAGTTCAGGAGGGGCACAGCACAACATCTGTGATGAATGAATAAATGACACAACATATAATCCCCTTGTGAACCCCTAGTCGAGTGTTCTAGCGAGTTCAGGAGGATGCACGAAACACAATCCCCTATGAGAGCCCCTAACACGTCAAACAACGGTCTAGAGGCTCAAGAGGGTCTGTTTGGTGAAGACAGCACAACATATAATCCCCATAAACTCCTAGCTTACCACCGTATTCTAGCAAGTTTAGATACACGAAACACAACACGCAGTAATATTTACATATTTACAAGGACAGCACAATCTCCACCGTATTCCAGCAAGTTTGGAGGACACACATAAGGACAACACAACATATAAATCTTAATTAAGGACAGCACAACATATAAATCTTAATTAAGGACAGCACAATCCCCATAAAATCCTAGCTTACCACCGTATTCTAGTAAGTTTAGAGGATACACATAAGGACGGCACAACACGTAGTATTTATAATATTTACATATTTACATATTTACAAGGACAGCACAAGACGTAGTATTTATAATGTTTACATATTTATGAGGACAGCACAACACGTAGCATTTATAATATTTACATATTTACAAAGACAACACAACACGTAGTAATATTTGCATATTTATAAGGACGGCACAACATGTACGGGGCCATTCTCTACGCTCAACAGAACACACCCCCCCCCACATAATCAGCCCGTGGGTGATACAAAACATGTATCCACCACCAGTGACGTGGTTGGAGGGGGTTCTGTTGAGTTTTGAGGGCTGGCGGAGCCCCAGTCAAAATCGCTAATAAGCGTAACCACCGACAGTTGTCAGTCATGGGATTCGATCCTGGGACCTCAGGTATCACGGTCCGATACGTTATCAACTTAGCTATCGAATCATCTAACAATTATACGTTTCGGAAATTATTATAAAGCTACGGTTTCTGACTAGATTGTAAGTTATACATGTTTCTGAATAGATTGTAAATATTTCTGTATTAAAACAGCGGTTTCTGAATAGATTGTAAATATATAAATGTAACAACGTGTTCTGCCTCGATTTCTAGTAACAGATTGTAAATATCTGCACTAACAGCGTGTTCTGCCTTGATAAAATATATGTACATCTCCTACCACTGCACCATCAAACGTTTTATCACCTACAGATCGGTATAAATATTTCTGCATTATAACAGCGGTTTCTGAACAGAATGCAAATATCTGTACTAACAGCGTATTCTGCCTCGATTTCTCATAACAGATTTAAAAATAACTCGCTAAATTGTACGATGTAAAATACGCTTATTCTTCTATTTTGTCACCTAAAAAACCATAAATATCTTTCTACGAGTATAATTATTGATATTAATTACGACGTAGATGGTTAATTGACTAATTACGACCGTAAAAATCATAAATCTACGGAGAAATATATATTTACAGAATTATCTCCCTTTCGCTCAGGTCGAAAAATAAGTAGTATAAGAGTGGAGAATGCTGGAACCCAATATAAAAATTAAATAAATGGTTAATAAATATAATTTGAGGTAATTACTTGATAGTGATGATAGTTTATCTCCATTATTGATACTGGAAAATGATTCTTTGTTTATATTTCTTGGAAAGAGTAGAATTGGTTATATTATCTGCGATGCATTTTACCACACGAGAGTTAATATCAAAGTATTCGCAGCAGAATTTATTGATTGAAATATAACTTCCTCGCCAGTTTCTATGTTTGTAGATTTAACTGATCTTGCAATTTTTTCATGTTTACCAGTATTATCACGTGCAGAGTTCTCGCTCTGTGTAACAGCTGAAGATTCGATAAAATATTGTCCGTTTTCACACCGTTGATGTCATCGATCAAAAGACCATCTTTGATCAACCCCTTGTGACACTCGTATACGAAACTGTGACAGATACTTTTTCTTTTTAACAGCACGAAACGTGAACATGAGATAACCAGTATTATTAACAGAACCAACTGGTACTTTCCTCTGACAGTGTCTTATCATACCATCACGATTTGATTCGTAGTTTATTATAATAGGATGTGGGACAAATTCATTTTGCACCATTATACGATAATATTATTTGTTTAGATCATAATTTGTCTGAAAATTTATTTAGATAATCCTCCACGGATTTTATAGATCTGTCACTGACATTATTTTTATTATCATAATATCTTTTAAGCTCACGATATTTTTTAACACCGCCAATTGCACATAACTCTGTTTTACCTCGTACTGCAACATAACATCGCAGACACGGTATTGTTTCTAAACAACCTCTACGCACGGACTGCAAGTGAATCCCGCAGAATTCCTTTCTGCAGGGTTTATTACAGTGAGTTAATGATCCGATCATCAACCATTTGCACTTGTTCTCTTGAGACATTCTATATGTGATATTTTTTTATTGAAATACTTGTCTGAAATATAATATGGGAGAATTCGAGAGATTATCCAGAATCAAGCCTTGGAAAACAAGTAAATTCAACCTCGACAGGATATCTTCTGATTTACCAATAAAACATCTAGTTGATAAGAAAAATAAAAGTTTGATCAATAAAATTCACGACGCCAAGAAAGAATTTCACGCAGATGGTGCATCTCATGTATGGTCAACGTTCAAAATTATACGCAACAAAGATGTCATCGACGCTACGATGAATGACAAACGAGCGGCAGCTATTATTGAGCAGCTCGATGATAGAAGTTATCTTTTCAGAATAAAATTTGTTGTGTTAACGGAAACAGATAATTGGATTATCCGTGACAAATATGATCCTGTCCTTGGTAATAAAAAAATCGTTGTATTAAGTAAAAATTCCAAACCAGGAGCGCTGACTGGTATTGACAACCCGTATTATGAACGAGCATATCCTGTGACAGCAATTATTTATGGAATCTATGTGATAAATGAAAAACCCAGCATTAATAAACTGGCGCCGATGAAATTTTCAAAAATAAACTGTGTGGCTGAACGAGTAATAGAACATTTTACAAACGCGGCCCGTGGAAACGGTTTAACAGATAAAAGACAGTGGGGCGAGATGGTTAAAGATACCGGGGCGTCTATCAAAGATGTCACTGAGTTAGGAAAAAAATAAAATTCCCGATAACCGTAAGAACAATAACAGGAGAAATATTGTATGAATCAAAATATAAATCAAAAGGAGCTTCGATCGAAATTATTGATCATAACGCGCACGCGTGGGCTAGCGCAGTAACATTGTTTCCACGAGATCGAACTGTTAAATACTATCGCGGAGACATGTTTGATTTTATTAACGAGATAAGTAAAAACGATCCTGTGTCAGTATGGCTGTTTCAGAGTTTTAACGACGAATCAGATATGGAAGAAAAAAATTAATTTGATCAGTTTGTAAAACCGAATGGTGTTATTTATCGTACAGATCTTCTCCACGAAAAAATGAAAAATCTTGCGATACAATATACTAATGATACTGACGAACTATTGAGCAACTGTTTTACTGTTCCGTCAGTTGCGGCTGATTTTGCTAGAAAGAAAAAATCGTGGAAGCCAACTAGATTTGATTTTCTTGATGATATAATACTGAGTTGTGTCGAATACGGACACGGTGGATTGTGGAATACTAAATACGATCATAAAGATGTTATTTCAGTTGATATGGTTGCATGTTATCCTGGAAGTTTTCTTGGATACGGAGATTGTTCTGTGTACTTTGAGCGATTCGGTCATCCGACGCACGAGATGACACGAGTATCGATAAATGGACCATTACCGGATTTTGACTTAACTGGATTTGCTTGTATCGAGTCATTTGAAATGTCTAAAGATCTCCATGCGATTTGTTATACTTGGTTTGGAAATCATTTTTCTGAAAAAATGTGGGCACCAATAGTACTACTACGGTATATGCTTGATTATGCGATGTTAACACTGTTGACTGTAAGTGAAGCAATTATATCATATCGGAAACAAACCGAAGTTTGGTTACTACAACAAAAAAAATATTCCGATGATGAAAACCCCGATATAACCGATTACGAGAATAAAATTACAAAAGATCTCGGTAGAAAAATAATCGGTAAGTTCACCCAAGGAGGAGCATATGATCACAGACGACATTGTACAAGATTGATCATGGATGATGCTGAGTTAGATTTTATAATCGCTGATACAACGAACAGAAATACGTTTATAAGTCGAGAAATAGCTTTCTTGTCAAATGGAACTAAATTAGATACAATTGTAAGTTATATGGACGGTGAGTCACCGCAGTACACTCATTTAAGGTCATCGATGCTCGCGTACGTTTCAATAAATCTATTATCGATGATAAATAAGGTTTCTGAGTTTGCTGTCAGAGTTGCTACGGATTCGTTTTATGTCAATAAAAAATATTCAGGATTACTAGAACAACTACATATCGGTACTTGTGTATCATGGGGTTCGTGGAGAATAAAAAAGGAAAATATACTCGATTATTCCGAATCAGCTGATGTTGAAATTAAAGATATTTATTGTAAAAAACATCAAAAACTACAACTGTCATCTGCACTATCGGTATACGATCCAATAACTAGAAATAAAACGGTTTATCTAAACGGACCTGGTGGTTCTCGTAAAACCACTCGAGCGATCGAACTGTTTCAGAACTCAGATATGATCGTGCTAACACCCACACACAGACTCGCGCGAGAGATGAAACAACGAGGAGTACAATCATGTACTTATCATAGCTTCTTCCGATGGAAGGATGATGCATGGACTTCTTCGAGGATGGGAGAAAAATATATTCCGAGGATTATAATATGGGATGAAATATGCACGGTGCCGTTAGAAACATTAAAAACATTTCTTGATTCGTTATTAACAAGAAATACTGCTGTAATAATGTGTGGCGATCATGGTCAATCACCACCGTTTCTTGGACCATCTCCACATAATTGGTTAAAAAATTTCGTTGATTATTACGAAGAAATAAATGATGATCATAGAGCGCTTGATGCAGAATTAAGAGAATTTAAAAAATTAATCAGACTACAGCCGAATAAAATTCAGTGTGAAGTAATGCGTGGAATAATTTCAGAAACACCCATGAAAGACTTTCTGCAGACGTGGAAACCGAATGATATGATAGTTGCAAGTAGAAAAATAGTTCGTGATACACTTCAACGGGAATTGTTCCAGTTACATAAAGAAAAATTTCCAACATTGCCAGTTCCGTTTTGTTATCGACCAGCTGATACACGGCGGCAAAATATTGACGTTGATATATATCGGGACAGACCGAGAAACAGAATTTAGTATTAAATGATATTGTCACAGTTGATATCAGCGCTGTTGAAGATGCATTATCGTTGAACAAATCTCCGTGGACACTAGGATATGCAATGACGATTCACTCATCTCAGGGATTAACTATTTCTGATACAATTGTTTGGATTATAGATGATCGTATCGAGTGGTCAAATCTAGTTTATCTCGTAGTGTCTCGAGTCAGAAGAATATCTCAGTTGCGGAGAATTGTCTTGGACGAGACAGTGATTAGTGATGATATTGACAACGATATAATAAGAAAAAAAAATTAGCTGGTTATAAACAATCTGATAAAAAAAATAATCGAGAATTTGATCTCGACGTTGAATTTATTAACGCGCTGAAACAACAGCAGAATAATCATTGCACAAGTTGTAATTGTGTGATGTTATGGAGATATTGAAATAATAATCCAAGACAATTTACCGTAGATAGAAAAGATAACAGTCGCGGTCATACACGAGAAAATACCATGTTGACCTGTCTTGAGTGTAATCGACGTAGAGGTGCTAGTTAAGTGATCTGGGTGGTAATTGCGTATCCCCAGGAATTACTTGTAATTGTTCACATGTAAATCCACGTTGACGAGCAGTTGAATCTAATCTGTAGATTGCGGGTCTACCTGAGGATTTTGTCACGGTGGGTATCTTATGTGTGTTAACACTCCAAATAGGATCAATCGCTCTTTTTTTACCACCTTCGAGTTCACCGGGTTCATATAAATACCTTACAGTGGTATTACCTAATACTGGTTGCGTTGAAAAATCACGTCGTTGTATTGGTATATTTTTTTTTATAATTGCATTAATAGGTTTCATGTCGGTCGTTCAAGTTACTTCATTATTTAATGCAGTTATCACACTTGGTAATCTTGCAACCCATTCACGAGATCTCTTGTCTTGAATAAATTCCTTCGCGTACTGATATCCAAATAACCGCTCAGCGAGTGTTCGATTAAATCGCTCAACAATTGCCTGATCACGATGAATTGCAGTGTGTTCTCGTCGTATTTTGACATTATATCGCTCCATCAACGATGATACTGGACCAAGAAATTCTTCGCCAGGATCAACCTGTAGCAGATGTGGCCATTGCAAGGGTCCACGTTGATAAATTCGTTTAAACGCAGAAGCTACTTCAGCAGCTGTCTTTGTCAATAATGGTTCTGCTTCTTTATATCTACTTGCAACATCAACAACAGTTAGCGCGTATTAGTACGTTTTTCTATGTACAGTATCATGTGGTAAAAATAGAATATCATCTTGATGAACTACATTAGGGACGCTGACATCGAAATACACGTACTGAATTTGTTTCGGTGGTGGTAGGTAAATTTGCCATATTGCCTGTTTAGATAACCATTTTTTAGCGGTAGCGCGTGTAACTTTTGCTGCATCAGCGAGTTTACTAATTACTGCGTTACCTTTCCAGTATCCTCTTCGGGAATAATAAATCGTTTCCATTTATAATTAATTACCAGCACCTAACGCTAATTTACCTATCATCGGGGATCTTACTAACCAATTAGCTAACGATTCTCTTACATTTTTATTTTTTATAGAATTTAACGCATGAATTAATTTCACATCTGCAATATGTCTCTCTTGTAGATTTTCACTTTTATACGCTACATCATGAACATGACACGCTTTATCAATAGCGTTTATTGGATACTCACCTGGTTTTGGTTGATCCTGATTATCAAGTCTGATATCAAGTCGAGTACCAGGACCACAATAATTATATCCTGGTAGATGTTTTTCTCCTTGGTATTTAGCCCACGGAGTTCCTGGGAACTTTGACATTAATTTAGCAATATCACCACCATCTTTTTTAGGTAAAAAAGAAAACTTTTTTCTGTTACATACTGCACATCTTCCACCATATGCTATTCTCGCATATTTTGTTGTAACCGTGGATAGATCATTAGTTGGGGTTTTAGTTCTACAGCGTAAACAATATAGATTCATATGTTTATATAACATGGATATAACTGATTTCTCAGCGACTCGAAAACAAGAGCCAGTTAAACACCATCCTGCGTTGCCAAATTCGATCAGAATGATAATAATAGGACCATCTGGATCGGGTAAGACACAATTGTTACTTAATCTTATAATGAGATGGCTAAAATGGGATAAGTTGTATTTGGTAGCACCATCAGTTAATGATCAGAGATGCTACGATGTACTTAAAGATTTTAATGAAAACGCGCGATTACTGGAGGACGATGTCATTAAATTTATAACCGATATTGATGAAGCACCATCAGTAGATTCCATAGACGGATTTATTAATAATTTAGTTGTATACGATGATGTGATGCTAGACAAACAATCAAATCCAGCTAGAATATTTTCTCGAGGTAGGCATAAAAATACTGATGTGATATATGTGACACAACGGTATACACAAACACCAAAAGTAATCAGGGATAACTGTAATGTTTTAGTTGTGTTTAATGGCGTAGTCACACATAAGTTGCGCAATATTCATCAAACTTGGTGTAGCAGAGATATGGATATAATTAAATTTAGAAATTTCTTTTCACGAGTGCAAGCTACTCCGCATGGATTTATAACAACAAATTTATATGATCCTAGATCCCGATATCGTGTAGGTCTTGATAAGATATTTGGATAAATTAATAGCAGCGGGGGGGGGGGGAGGGCGCGACCTCAAGTTGACGTAATTGCGTAAAGCGCGTGCATAATAAACTAGAAAAAATCACCAACGACAATAAAGTAATATTAATTAGAAATTCCATACAGACTCTCAGTGCAGTGTCGACGCTTTTTTAAATTTTGTCGACGCTTTTCTTTTTTTTCGATTATTTGTTGGAAGGCTTATTTTCGACGTTTGGACGTTTTTCGACCATTGGTGTGTTCGCGCTCCCCCCCACCCACCCACCCACACACCCCCCGCTGCTAAAACTGTCACCTAAGATAACTCCTATGCTAATTCTAAACTCAAAACAGCACAGAGATTTATTTTCTTCAAAATTGTGTAGGACGACAATTTAGACCGGATATCCTGAAGTCTAGGAGCACCGACCTGTGACCTTGGAGCTGCCCTTCCACCCTCGTCTCCCTTGCCACAGCCAGACATAAAACAACAGCGTGCAGTGCACGCCCTTAATACTACTGAAATACAGTACCAACATATGAGTGTGTGATGGGTCCAGTCCCACTCATACATACCTAAATGCAGCTAAGTAGCAGTGACTAAATAGGTCGAGTTCTAATAAATCATATGTACACTCAGTACACAAGCTCACTATATTTGATCAATTGCGCAGGTGCCTTACGCGTAATTGGACTTATTTATCGTCCACTAGTACAACTGGACTTGACTTGAAATAAAATACTTCCTGACGTTTTAGTGCTATTAGTGCGTGCTCGGCGTATTAGTTGATTGAAATGACTCCGTAAAACTAAATCTGATTGGCAGTTGACAGTTTCGGTTCGTACTCTTACTAGTCTGGTTCCCTTGCCTAGAATGTTCCCTGCGTTGCATTCCGTTATACTTAGTATGCTTAGTATAGCGGAGTGCAACGCGGGGAGCACATTAAGCAGGGAACCAGACTACACTCTTACTTGGTGGAAGCAGCTTTGTAAACCCGAATTTGATTGGTAGTTGAATCTTTTGGTTGGTTTTCTAACTTAAGGTCTCACTGGATAGTTTCGTATTTTGACACCCCCCTAATTTTTAAGGTAGAAGGCATGAACCTAATTATCACAAGCCTAGCATTTATAAATTCACACATAAGCTAAATCTATAATGTGGTTCAGATTTACTTTGAGTTAGGCTTGGAAATAGGTTGGCTTGTTGGTGACTGCCTGTCACAGTTAGATTTGCATTGGAGATCAAATGCGTAACGTGGGCTGCAAATGAGCTGTCGACTTGGCTTACGTATTTATGTGTGTCTGCTACAGAGGTGAATATCTAAAAATCTAGATGGTTGAGGGGTGATGAAATGTTTGCTAATTTGTTATAGTACTAGTGAACTTTATTCATGCATAAGGCACATACTGATTCTTTTAGCTGCCTTGTCACAGAAAAATATTCAAAATAGCTATTTCTTGTCAAAAATGAATGTAAAATTTAGGGGTTGGTGGCAGTGTTGGTTCAGTATAAAAACCACCAGTTGCATCAGGAATTAACCTGATTACTGCAGTCAAAATCTCACATGTATGCTTTCTACAAAAATCATTAGTTTGTTTTTATTTGTATCTTCAGTGTAAAATTATTCTCATTTTTCTGTAATTGGTCATCGTCGGATGAAAATTCACCAGATAAACTGTCCAGTGAGACCTAATGGTATTAGGTATGTAAACTCAGATTTGATTGGAAGTTGAAACCTTTGGCTAGTGTTTCAACTTGGGCTAACTCAAACATAGTAACTATGAAAGACTGCATCTGACCGGAGGTTGAATTCTTTGGTTGTTTTTTTTTTTAACTTGTAAGGTTCGATGTATTAACTCAAATTTCATTGGTAGTTTAATACTCTTGTTGAAACTGGCAACCATGATTTAATAAATCTAATTGAAAGCTGAATTCTCAACTAACAACTTAATTATTTTAGCTGGGAATATTTGGTGTTAATTATGATTGGAAATGCTAATTGAATTTAATAAAACGCTTATTAATTGGCGAATTGGAAATTGTTTACTTGGGTTTGAGCGCCGATCCTAAATTTTTTTTCCACTTTTGCCTCGTCCATACAGACCAATTAAAAGTGACACTCACACATAAACACGGAACTGTAGCGGCACCATTCCTGCAGTTCCGACTAATTAAGAATTTCGACATTCGAGACTTAAACAGTCGCAGAAGCACACGATGCATAGGCGACTTTAAATTTTTATCATTTATTCATTCGTTCGCACACAACACATAAATGCCTGGAGGATGAAGCACTAATTCCTTCCCTCAGGAGAAATTAAACATCCAGCTTTGCTGGAATAAAGCGTCGTACATGTCCAGTCGGGCGAAAACGGCGTAAATTCAACAAACCAACCAACCAACCAATCCTTTGCACATATTCCTGGATACTTCCTTTTGTATGAGGTAAAGTGTGCAACCTTTTGTACTATTGTCCCATTCCTTATGCCAGTTCCCATGAATTTTATTCCTGATTATGTTATAGTATTCTTTGCAGCTTTACTGGAGTATGATATGATTGCTTTCTTGAAGTTTGTTTTTAGCTGCTTGGTCAGCTTTTTCGTTTCTTGGGATGTTTATATCGGATGGTGCCCAATAAATTCGATTATCTTGTCCTTGTTCTCCATTATCCAGAAATAAATCCTGGCTAATCGAGGAAATGGAGCAAAATGCCCCAATTGCATTCATGAAGAAAACCTCCGGCTTGTATTCAACAGAGATATGGAGAACAAAGGAAAAATTGACATTATTATTTAAATCCTGATTTTCTAAATCAATCACAGGCATTGCTTCTTTGTGGATTTTAATCATCTCCGTGAACTCAGAATCTGATATTTTTCCATCACTAAGACTTGTTGATAATAACGAAGATAATTTGGAGTATGCTAGCGTCGCTGTGTGTAATTGTTTTTATATAATCATGCAATTTTTTGTTTGTGCACATGGATATTTTTTCCAATGATATTAAGAATACCGGCAATTGATGTTGCAGCTGAAATACAAATTATTACAACTGCTGGTGATGTCATTGTTACTGTTGATAATAATACTCCGGTTCCAGCAATAACAGCAGACACTTAATAAACAATTATGTCAACGATAACTACACGTCTGCAATATTTTTTCACTTTTACTGCAAACTCGTCAACGATATTTATTAATTTTTTTTTTTTTTGCCATTCACGTGCTTGATTGTATCTTAAATGCTGAACGTTAATCGGAATACTCATTATATTTTAATTAAGTGGGAATTTAGCTACTAATTCAAGGCACCAATAATAAATCAAGCCGAATTTTTTCTTCTTCTCGGGTTTCACAGTAAACGTTTCCTCGTCGTTTTGATCTAACATCACTAACATAGATCCAGGAGATCCACCTGAATGATTATTAGTATATTAGTCACAATCTTTTGGCCACATGTTCCAGCTTTACACTTTAACAAATTTTGTATAAACAATTCCTGGGAAGATGATAATGTGTACCTTATTTATTCTTGCACATAAATCAATATGTGTTGAAGGTGTCACACATTTTGATATCTTAGAATATATTTCATTGTGCTAATCGTCATAGGCGTTGGTAAAAGAAGATTTCTGGAACTCGGAGCCAGGAGTCATATTTCTTCTACTATGAACAAGCGTTCAACTTGTCCCTGAGGATGAACGCATACATGTATGTGAGCCAACAACTTCCGTTAATGATTTTTGCTGACTGAGGCGCATTTTATTTAGTCGCTAGTATTTTGGATAATGGTAAAAGTAGGTACCGGAGATATTTATCGCTGAATTCTTACTCTTTAATTCCTTATTTCATGAAAATGTCAGAAAATATTCAAGTGGCTTAAAGGAAAGATATTATTATTATTATTATTATTATTATTATTATTATTATTCACTTTCTAATGTTTTGTATGACTTAACTGAGCATAAAAAGAAATTTAAAGATAATTTCCTAGGCTTGAAGCAACACACAGTAACCAACGAAATAATTAAAGGTCGTAACCATCATGTAACCCAATTAATCCCATCACTATAAACTGCCACTTTGCAGACATCGTAGCGATATGACTGAAAAATTGTTAAAGCTACGTTAAAAATTCAAATCTCATCACATCACACAGACATTAACTATGATGTTTTGTTTACAGGCTGTGTAAAATTTAAAACAGATCAAATTCCTCCATGAAATATTATCCGCGTTTCAGCTACATCGCTGCGTTTGGATAATTAGTTATGTGGTTGAAGCAATCGGAATACTTCGTAACTTTACCCATATTTAGATTGGTTTTTGGCGAGGACAGGTTCTGTCGAGTTCTGCATATCAACAAAGACAACGGGTGCCGGATTCTGCTCGTTCGTTTTTGTAGTGTACGTCGATAGTCTGGTGGCGGCAAATATGGCTTCCAAACGGAATCTGTACAGACCTGCTCCACAAGAAAACGTTGGACAGCAGAGAGCTAGGTGATTATATTAAAGGAAATGGGAATCAATAAAATTATATACAGTGCGGAGTGATATTATTACTGTCTTCTATTGGTTAGGCATAGAGCCACAGCCGCCTGTCGTGAAAACCGAAATGTGTTCACATAATTTCGACAATTCCACTTCTCAATAAAATAGCTCACTATAGAAAACTAATCATGGAGTCCTGAGTTTTCGGTCTCGGTAAATTTGCTAGCATTTCTACAAACATGTTTAAAGGCATATGATGCTACCCTTTGTGTGTCAGTAGGGCCAGTTAAATGTTGCATTTAGCTCGGTTCTCAGGTACTATTGTCGTTTCTCTAATGTCAAAGGTACCTATAGTCGGAATAGATCTCCACCATTTTGAAAAACAAAAAGCACAAATGAGATAAAAGATGCACACAACTAGATCAGTTCATTTATTGATTTATAATGTCAAACCTGATTATGCCCAGAGAGGGCCCAAACAACCTTATTGTCTGTGCATTTCACTCCAAACATATGTTTTCATTGTAAAAGATGACCATGCTCACCAATCATTTCCATTTCCTGGACAAGTGAGTTTTCAACGAAGGGATGTATACACAACTACACAGGGATCATACTGGGATTCGCTAATGTTGCAAATTGCGATTTTGTTTTTACTTATTGGTGACAAGATATGTTGCTATTTTTTTGTGACAACCTTTTTGGCTGTTTAATTTGTACATACAGTCATGGATTTGGAATGTAGACATTCAAAGGGACCATGAAAGGAAGCCACAAACTTGGATACACAGTGCACTGGAATCTATGTTACATAAACAAATCCTTTGTTCGTAATGGCAAACCCATCTATACAGTGCATTGTTACATCATAATCCGCTTATGTTGACATCTGGCCTGAGTACTGTATGTTGCGATACACTCAGTCATGCTACTGGACTATATTTGCAATCAACCTACCTCTGAAGATGCAAACAGAAACAGCTAAAAAAAAATTTCTTCAATTTACCAATAAAATAGTTTTGCTAAAACTCCAGAGAAAAATGATTACCTTTGAAGTACCGATTGCTTTGTATAAGTAAACAGCTAACGGAAAAAATCTCAATCAGAATCTGATGCTGTCAACAGTGCAGCTTTATCATGGGTCAGCGTAAGTTAGACATTGCATGTCATCCAAAGAGTAAGTTAACAAAATTAATAGCATTTGGATTTAGTGCAAATTCATCAGACAACATAGTCACTGAACCTGATGTTACACCTGACAGTCCAACATCATCTACATGTAGTGATGGTAGTAATGCTTCAAGTGCAACACCACATGTTGACGAACAGATCAAAAGTTCCCGAAAATTTCTCAACAGCTGGAAACTTGGGCATCCATGATGACTGAGATATGATACAAAGTTAAAGCAGATGTTCTGTGATATATGTATCAAGGCATACGTTGTCCATTTGTTTACAGCTGGTTGTGATCTTTTGAAAAAAGAATGTATCACCAAACAGGAATCCAGGCAGGGTAAGTAATATATGTTAATTTTGCTTATTGCTCTTTTACTTTTGCCATCAATCCCATGTTACGACTTCAGGGACTTAAACTACGTAACAATAAATAGCAAAACAAATAAGTTTTGCATAATATAAAATAATTTGTTTCTCAGAATTCAGGAGTGAATGAATTAAATTAACTTACATCATGGTGAATGAATTCCTATTACCTAAAAGACCTTTCAATTCCAATAGTTCCAAGAAATCTGAATATGTTCTAATGAAAAATGCCCCTTATGGGTTGAAGTTTCAAATGTACAGAAAGATTTCCAAAGAATTAAAGTAGTCATTGAATAAATTTAGTTAATACTGATCAGTTATTGTAGCATGTCATGCAAAACATAAATCTTTTAAAAACCCAGGTTAGGAGATTGAATCAGAAAACATGCAGATTGGGAACTACCATCTGGAAGTTTTTTGTGGTATATTTAAGCATGATTTCACAAAATATTCACTGGTTTTGTTTTTTGGTCCAGTACACGTTAAATTCTCAAAAGACACTCTGCTTCTCCCTGTGGAGTGCGTTATTCCCCCCACACACATGCCCCCATTTCATACCCTGGTCAGCTGTGCCCAAAGTGCACAATAGCTAAAGGTTAGACTCCAGCCTCTTTGACATACTTCAAAGAAACTGCCTGTTACACAGTGAGTGAAAGCACTTGCAACTGATGACAAATAAACAATGCCTTTTTTGTTATAAATAACAATGCCTAAAACTGGTGTGAGTTTATGTTAACAGTTCAGACATGGTCTCAAGCTAACATACATGTGATAACTATTTCCCACATTTTATATTCCACCTTATTTCCTTATTGTTAACTCATATATGCATATAACACTGTTTACTAAATAACATATTTATTCCGAATTATTGGGGGGAGGGGGCAGATATGCTCTGTGATGTGTTTCTTCATTGCTTCTTTTTGTTTAATGATGGTAATTAATGTTATATGTATGGTACATTAATGCCAGGTGTAGACTCATGTTAAGTTTCATTGGTGGGAATGGCAATTCTAGTTTGCTTGTCGAGAAAAAAGTCTACAGCATTGAGTGATCATTCTTGGGATTTAGGAAGTAATTAACAACAAGCAAAGCTTGTAAAGCGTGGCAAAAACATTCTGAACTCCTGGTTGACGGAGATGTACTTTATGAAGCTAGCCATTAAAGGGGGGCATATAATTCCTGAATGCATGAAATCAACGGTTGCATTATATGTCACTTGTCTTACATTGCAAAGTTTGATCATAGGGTTTTAGTATTAAAATGCCATTAACTAAAGTCCTTTACAAAACTATTATTCGGAAAATAATATACATAATATATATTTTCTTAATACCTGATGTTTTGATTAAAAAGAGAGAGAGAGAGACTAGATGTCAAGGAAGTAGATATTTTACATTTGATAATGCATTTATTTCAGGTGACAACAGTCATACCTATGCACTAACGGTGATGTGGGATGCAAAGACCATGGAAGTAGTAACATTATGGATGTATTGCTTGTTGTCAATAAAGTAATAACTACTGTATCCCATCTTTTTCAATTTTAATTGCCTATTACATTAATAGACTTGGAAAAATATTTACTAATTGTTCTGGCAACATTTTTTGAAAACTGGCGACAAAAGTATTGAGGTTGGTGATTTTTTTTAGGCAACAACTTTTTAAAAGCCAGAACCATCCCTGCTACACATAAATGTACATAGAAGGAAAACACTACATCATCTGCTTCCAATATTTACATTGTTGAATCAAGGAAAGGAAAATAAGGACAACAACATATTTGCCTTTTTATGTGGCTTTAACAAGCGATGTAATTCTTATGTTCATATGTACAAAGAGATATAACTCAAAACTCTCAATATTATGGCAATTTATGGAATTATCCAGTACTTACAGGATAGGATGAACTACGTCACAATGCTGTCTGAGGATGAGGGGCTCGCCCATAGGGTACACAGTATGTTGCCATGTTAGCATGGAAAGTCTTTTAAGCATGGAAGGCACAGAAGATGCTAGTGTTAGGGCCACTCTGGTCACAGTCAGGTTAGAAATTATAAATCATTGAATGAATTGCCTATGTTCGATGTTCCTTTTATCACATTAAACATATTTATTACTAAAATCAGTAGGGAGAACAAACAAATAGGGAGGTATATTCAGTCTGTAGTCCACAAAGTAGTCATTTGACTTTTTCTGAGATTTCTGGTGGCAGAGACCAGTGTTGCTTAGCACTATTTATGCTAGAGTTTTCAGCCTCCTGCTCTGACAAACATCTGCTATTTGGTTTCCTTTATGAACTGATTAAATGACAGTAATGATTCTTTAATTTATAATTGATAATACAGATGATTAACTTTTACGTGCGATATTGTGTTTGAAGCAAAACAATTACGCTAATTAATGAGCTGTTTCAGTTCGTATTTAAAAGAGAAAATTGATGTTATGATCACTTTAGAAGTAGTTGTCAAGCAAGCTGATAGTTACTCTGTGGATGAAATGAGTTAGCTAAATTATTTTCGCAAGGAAGGTAATAACGGCGATTCGGCGAATGTAAATTTGTTTGAAAATGGAAGGATAAAATGTAAGACGGATACTGAGTGTGCGGTAGCTAGTTCTGAGTGTGAACGAGGATTTAGTTCAATGAACTTAATCAAGACTTCTTTAAGGAATTCCTTAAACCAAAAGAGATTACAAATGCTAATGAACATTTCTGCAAATGGACCAGAGCTTGAGGACTTTAACCCAGACACAGCTATCAACTGCTGGCTTAGTACTGGTGCAGGTGGCAGACATATACATGGACATATTTTCAAATCCATCAGCTAAAACATATATACATGAACCTAAAGAAGCCAAATGTATAACAACCAATGTTTTTGTAAAATTAAATTCTTTTAAGAAATAATTATGTTGTATATTATTTATTTTATTTTTTTCTATGGATTAAGTACATACATCTCATCAAATCTCGGCAAGTGATTACCATTTTGGGACCAGTGAAAAGTAAGGTGGGACTAGTGAAGAGTAAGGTGGGACTAGTGAAGAGAAAGGTGGGACTAGTGAATTTTCTGAAACCACTTGACCTGGACTAGTGGTTAAAAGAAAATTTGCTCAGCCCTGAATGATTCTTGTGTTGTTTGGGTCGATGTCTTTGGGTCGCAATGTCACTGTGTTGCATGTTCCCTGGTTGACTGATGGGAACTAGATGCCAAATTTTCAGGAATACCTTGCACAATTGGCAGCCCATATTAACACTTTTCCACAATATATTAAATTCTTATTGCTTTATTCATACTGTTCTTATTCTGATGTAATTTTCCAGATGGAATCAAATTCTGACGTGAGCAAGTGAACACATTTTTCAAGTTCAGTTGATGTTCATTTCATTGGTTGCAATGTACTGGTAACCAATGGATGCAGACATCAGTTCAGTTAGAGCATGTTTCTTTAATGAAGCAATGAAAAACATACTAATGTTGACAAAAATGATTATATACACATGCAGAGATTATAAGTTATCATTATTTAATCAGTGGAAAAAAAAGGTATAACACCATGAGGAAAAAGTAACTCTCAGCCTGTAAAATATTCTTGTACCTGTTTCCACAGTAATGCCATCAAATCAGTTTTCCTGAAACAAAAAAATAATATTCTTGACAATTCCTGGCTTCTCAATACTATTAGTTTTTAGTATGTACTACATTTATGTCAATCCTCCCTATTTTCAGGAAACGTCTTGTACAAGGTCGACTTATAACAGGCAGTAACTCAGTACCAGGCAGTGTGCCAGTAACTGGACATGGTAAGCATTTATAGAAACTGGTTTTTTGGCGGGGTATTTGATCATTTCATCAGTTGTTAAAAAGAAAAACAATCTGTGGTCCTAAAAACTGCTGTATAAAACAATCTTTACCTTTGTTCCTTTCCACTGTGAAGGAAATATTGCATGATGATTGAATTTAAAAGTGAAAGATGTAAAAGTTATCCATGGCATCAAAATCCATGTTACATTATGCATATTTTTAATTTTGGATGCATGAAAATTCTAACAGCTGAGTTATTGGTACACAATTATTTTTGTCAGTGAATTTCTCTTTTGTTTTATCTTTGATTTTACGAAGCAAAGATCAACCATCAGGGCTCCAGGCTTCTAGTAAATGACACAACGCTTCAACGAGGAGTTCTATAAACAAATAAATTTGAAGAACAGTAGCTGGCTGGTGACAAAAAATAAGGCTCAAGCTCATTATTGACATTTATCACAGGTGTTTGTATCATTGTTTTCAAATAACAGACATACAGTAACTGGCAACCAAATGTTTGCAAATGGCGACTTAATTTTTAAGTTGGTAGCCATTCTGTGTCCAAAACATGTATAAATAGGGATTTGGTAAACAAATAATTCATTCCTGCTCTTCGTTGGTGTGGGAATCTATGATCAGAGTTTGCAGTTGCATTGTTGACATCAGATGTAATTCAAGAGGAATTATTTATTTAAAATATTCAATGGAATTACATTAGTGGTTATCGACTTTAGGATTAATTTATAACTTTGGATATTGTGAACTCATTCAGGGACATTCTGGATGTCATCATTGTGGCATGTCAGGACATTCGGGACTATTGGAATTAGTTGAGAACATTCTGTATTTTTGGACTTGAATGGGACATTAAGGTTTATTTGGTATTTAATTCACAATACTGTATCTCTTGAATTTTCACTTTGTATTATAAAGAAATAACTTGTTGATTTTTTTGTTTATATTGTTGGTCTCACTTCATTCTGTTACATACTTTAAAGGAGCCCCGAGTGGCCGAGTGGTCTAAAGTGCTGTCCGTCACGGATCACTGCCATCTCACCTCTGTCTGCGTGGGTTCGAGTCCAAGGCTCGGCAAATGTGGATATGTGAGAAAGCTTGCCGGTAGCTTCTCGTGGGTCGGTGGTTCTTTCCGGGGTTTTCCCGGTTCTTCCTCCACCATTAATACTGGCCGCCATGTATAGCCTATCTTGTGCTGAAAAATGGCGTTAAACCCTATAACAACAACAACAATAACAACATACTTTAAAACTTAGTCAAAAATTAACTTTGATCTCTTCTTTGATTACATTTAGCTGTAACATCAGTCTCAAGTTGCACTATTTTCAGTAGACTTGGTTCTTCATTATTTTACTAAAATAATAAATATTCCACAATGAATGAAGATAAGTAACCAGTTGACATTAATACTGGTGACCCAAGAATATGTGCATAATCTTCGGAATTATTGACTGGGAGGGATAATAGTATTGTTAGTGGGATTCATGTTTTTAGAGCTGAGACTCCAACATTTTTAAAGAAGGAGTCCAGGATTGCAACTTTCATAATTGTACAGAGAACCATGTATATTAAATTCTAGAAGGGTTCAGTCAATCAAGAATGCCTTTACCAGATTTACCATATATACTCGCATATAAGCCGACCCCCGAACTGAACAGGTATAAACACTAAAAAGTGCATGACCTGCATATAGGCTGACTTACAACTCCAAGGCATCTCAAGATGCACAAGGTAAGTTCTAAATGCATTTATTTAGGCAAACTTGTATTTAAAAAGTCACATGTATACTTATCTTGAGGTTCGCATGCATGATTATTAAAAAGAAATGGTATAAACAGTTTGAAAAGTAGTTTATTTAATTTTCTGTTTTTTTATATAAAGTTTCGGAAATAATGCTTCGAAAATTATGCTAATACCTTAAAAGCTGAGTTGCAGTTTGATGTAAGCGACCTTACACCATACCTGTCAACTTTCATGCCGGGAGGGAAAAAAAACCAATTTTTTTTGGGTTGCTCCACGTCTACCTCCCAATTTCATAATATCTTCCGATTTTTGTAGATTATTACATTTATGTCTTCAATTTTCATTTCTTCTAAACAAGTAAAGTCCTACATGTTCTGTTGTATCACCAGTGAATTATTGTTCGGACAAAATAATTATTTTAATATAAAGCATTCAATTCTTCACTAAATTGAATGTTAAGTTTAAACATTATTCATGTAAATTAATGATTAATTTTACCTCTACAATAATACATAAAATAAAAAATAAACCAGAACAAAAAGATAAACCACAACAATAAAATTGTCTAAAATTAATTTCAGTCCCAAGAATGATCACTACAAATGCTTTAACTCCATATGCTATAGCTCCATTCCCATGAAAGAAACTTACACAAGTGAACACCTGACATTTTTATACCATATATACACCAATGTTAAACTGGTATAGTTAGCAGTCAGATTTCCCTCTTATCACAAGCCAGTTTCAGGGTTTTAATGATTAACTGGCCTGTACTGCTGTTGCAAAACGAAATACTTATTTGCCGACTATCAACATAGGAGACACTGAAACAGCAAGCTTTCCATTGTGTGGAAAGTTGTTTGTTCAGCTAAAACACAAAATTAAAATTTATTGATGATGATTTTAGTTGATCTCAATGAGAATTTTGGCCTTTTTTATTACCACTCTTTGTGAACATGTAAATTATGATTGTTATGTACCTTCTACAAATACATGTGTGTACCTTCTTAAAAAATATTACCTCAATTTGTAGCATCACTTATATCATTGAAAATGAGTAACTCATGAGTGCATGATTCAATGTAAATGAAACAGCTACCGTGTTTACCGTATATGTTGGGACACCATAAAGTAATTTTAAAAGTAATTTTTTGTGCACTGTATGTTCTAGGACACATCGTTTTTTTCGAGTTGTAAGTTGTGAGACACCTTTTAAATCACTTGAAAATTACATGTCGGAAAATGCATTCCAACTGAAATTTTATTTTCGAAAATATAAAACTGTACTTGAGATAAAACTCTTTAATCCACTGCAGCAGCATCTCATTAACAGAACCCATCACCTGCACACGTACGATCCATTCTTTTGGTACATGAATATTTTTTCTAGCTTTCTCATATGGTGAAAAATTGTTAGAGGAAACACATCACCTGAAGCGGAAACTGCAAGGACATCAGTCAGATTTGTAAAAATCTGTACTAGTCTTGCTAATTCTTACACTTTTGACCCCCATCTTATCTTCAGTCCATCCAGGAATGCGATCAAAGTACACAAGAGTTCCATCCATGTTAATGATCATATTGTTGGCAAAATGACCTGTTTCTCTTCTGGCCTTCACAAATTCATCACATGATTTTATTTTCTCCAAATCTTCTGGGTGATGCTGGGTCATTGATATTCACGTAGGAAGCACTATATTGTGTCACTTTAAAAACTGTTCCATTGTTTCACTTTATATTCAAAATTTTATTGAATACTGTTGAAAAGGAACCAAAGTTAGCTTCCATAGGGAAATAATCAACTGATATATTGAAGACAACTGCCATTCCTGGATGACATGGTCTTAGGTGCAAAAAAGCCAATAAATAAACACAACTGACAGCTAGCAGTAAACTTCTTCTTTGAACTTACTGACAGGACATCAGAGACAAAGGTTATTTTTATTACAAAGCAAGCCGACTTTGGACTCGGAAGCCGGATTTTTTTATAAGGATATCAATACAAAGTTATTTTATTGCAAAGCAAACTGACCTTGGAAGCCGACTATGGATTCTTTTAAGTGTGCCGATTTTTAATTTTTTTAGTTTTGCATACACAAAGATGGCCGAGAAATCGTTTGCTTCTCTTCTGGCCTTCACGAATTCATCACATGATTTTATTTTCTCCAAATATTCTGGGTGATGCTGGGTCATTGACATCTGAACACAAAGCACTGTATTGTGTCGCTTTAAAATTTGTTCCATTGTTTCAATTTATTTTCAAATTTCCCATGAATACAGGTGAAAAGGAACCCAAGTTTGCTTCCATATCTCAGCTGTCTTAGTATATTCAACAAAAAAAATCAGCTCACTTTACAGAATCCATAGTCAGCTTCCGATTTGGGCTTGCTTTGCTATAAAATAACCTTTGTATTGATATCCTTTACAAAAAAAGAATGTAACCAAAGTCAGCTTCTGAGAATGGCTTGCTTTGTAATAACAATAGCCTTTTGTCTTTGATGTCCTGTCCGTAGGTTCAAAGAAGGAGCTAACTGCTCACTGCCAGTCATGTTTATTCACCACCAGGGCTTCTGTGTGCTTGGCATCTATGGTTACAGTTAATAAAGGATCATTGATGTCTGTGGGTAAATAGTAAGGATACTATTGTAACCCGAGCATGTGAAAAGATTGTCACTTGCACTCAAGTAAATGTGAGCAGCGGGGGGAGGGGGGGGCGAACAGACCAAAGGGCATTTTCCGAAATAAAGCTGCTGCGAAAATATTTTTCGAAGAGAGGCTGCTTTGGCAAATTAAATGCTTCCACGATGATTAAAAAATGACAGAAAAACTGAAACAACCCTAGGACGGGGCCCCCCCTGCTGCTGCTGTAGTTGGATCTTTTTTTATCCAAATATTTTGTAGTTTCATAATAAAATTTTTTTTATCATTATAAATTAAAATCAATAATATATCAATAATCATGGATGTTGGAGAAGCATATACTACTAGATCAGCATGAGAACGATTAGAAGCCATAAATAAATATCTTCCAGTAAGAGAATCAGTCAAATGAAAAATAGGAGCAGTTGAAGATGCAAAGCAAGGTTTCACTGAGTCAACTGAGTTATTATTCAAACCAATAACTAAAGCCACTGAAAAAGCCGCAGAAACCACTGAAAAAATCCTAGGATCCCAAAGAAAAAAAAGAAGGTATTCTTCCTGTGCTAAAAAAAACTGCATTACGGGCTAAAAAAATAAAGCAAATTTTACGAGATCTTCCAACTGAAATGCTGCAGCTCAGGCTCAGACTGATCTTGAACCTCAAGTTCAACCTGAATTTGAACCTCAGGATCAAGATCAGTTTGAGAAAATATTCGAGGGTGATATAAAAGATGACGATGATATAGAACCAAGACGGTTTACAACTAGGGTTGATATAATTGATAAATTTAAACCCATCACTGTTAAGCATATAAAATCAATTGAGGGTGTAAATAATTTAGTTGAATTTGCTTATAATAGTTATCGTGAACGATATAAGTACTTAAAACAAGCATATACTGGTAATTTTGTCTATCCTAATGATTGGAACAAGTGGATATTTCGTATTCATCATGGTAAAAGTCAGGTTAAGGGATATGAATATGAGTTATTTAAAACCGCAATGGATGACTATGTTCATTCATTACAGGAACAATATGAAAAAATTACTTCACAGTCTTCTCCGTTATCTTCTCCACGAACTCCTTCACAGTTTTCTTCATTATTATATACTCCATGACCTTATCCACAGCGACCTTCCACACTACCTTTTCCATTATTTCCTCCAAGACAACCTTCTCAACCACCTCTAAAAGAAGAATCTCAACCATCTCCAGAAGAAAAATCTCCTGGTGCTACCGGCAACGGTTATAATTCTATCTGCCCCGACAACATTGTCAATGATGTATCACGGTTAGAAGTTCTCATTGGAGGAAAACGAGCCGGAAATAATTCATCAGAAATAATCAACGAGGCAACTGATATCTGTCGAAGATTATTTCAGAGTAATATTATTGATATCAGCGTGTACAGAAATCTCATTGATGAAATCATCGACGATTACAGTGACTAGTTGTTAAAGATAAACAATTAAATAAGATGATTGTACACAAAAACTATCGCAGACCTATGCCTGTCAGGGTGGTAAATACGCAGTTGCCCATGTACAAATTCACCTACGGTACCGGATTATGTGATACCGTTAAAGGTTTCATCACAAGAATAGCTCCCAAGGCGGGGCCTATTGTTAAACAATTATCAATGAAAGTAATGGATTTTGTTCGTGATAAAGCTGCCGCTGCCATTGGTAGCGCTGCCAGTAAAGCATTTAGCATCATCAAAGACAGAATATTAAATTTAGTACGCCGAAAACAACCTGTCGCGAAATTACCAAGCACTGCAGTGATGCCCAGCGACGTCAGCAAGGTAATAAATGACGCAGCAAATAAAAAACTAGCATCATTGATAAATCAAGGAAACTAAATAATAAATACGAGTATGATTTCAGGAAGTGGTCTTCATTTTAGAAGATAACATTTACAATAAAAATGTTCTCGCGAATATCTAATGCTGCTTTCGACATGGATGAACCCGTAAGCAAAGACGAATCAGTGCGCGATTATCAGTATTATTCATACGACGCGAAAACACCAGATAGCTTTAATCAAATTGAATTACAAGTACACGACACGAGTAGATATTTTCTGCCAATTTTAAGGTTGGATTTGTCAACAGTGGCATTATGGCATTATTTAAGAGTGCCTCGTACATGGTTGATGGAAAAGAAATTGAATTAACGATAATGTCGATATTGCTACAACAATTATAGGCTTAGCAAGATACTCAGATGATTTTACTAGATCGACTGGTCCTAGTATGATGCTTACCAAAGATAATACTAATCACCCTGATAACGAACAATTTCTTAAAGTATAATTAACTGTGGGTTCTGCGGATGCTCAGGCACCTGGAATGATAGCTCGGCCAGGTGCTGCGTTTTCTGTGCTACAAAGCGCTAATCCTAATTACAATCTGCGATTTGCTACACGTAAAAGTATGTTAAGAGGTACTCATAGAAGATTTTCATGTGCAATTCGTTATCGCATATATTTGGATTCTGTCGAGATTTTAGAAAAGTAATTTTTGGAGCCAAACACACGAATGTTTT
This sequence comes from Sinohyriopsis cumingii, assembly GCA_028554795.2. NCBI lineage: Eukaryota > Metazoa > Mollusca > Bivalvia > Unionida > Unionidae > Sinohyriopsis > Sinohyriopsis cumingii. Next base: position 47,732,600 of record CM068830.1, on the reverse strand, counting down.
CTATCAAAAAGAAAACAGCAATGATGCCATCTGGAGAGAGGGTGTTGCTGTTGATGCTGCTAATAATGGTAAAGTAATATTATCTAAACTTACACTGTGGATGCCATCAATAACACCATCACTCACTGAAGAACAAAAATTAATTTCTTTTATAGATCAAGGTGGTAAATGAGTAATGTCTTGGTTGACAACAACCACCGATAGTGCCACTAGCAACATCAGTGGTAATTTTACCTGGCACATAGCATCACAGCAAGGTGTTTCTGCACCAAGACATATCTTTATCGCTGTTCAGGCAGCTAATCGATATAATCAAACAGCTAGTCATAAGATATTTGATAATTATAGTGCCAGAGAAATATCATTACGAATAAATGGACATCAAGAACCATCTGAGGAAATCTTGCTGGATTTTGATGGTAATTCTGTGGTGCGTGGATATCATCGCCTGTTAAGTTTTATGGGGCGAGATCAAAATATTGATACTGGTTTACAAATATCACAGTTAGATTTTACAAATTTGTACCCAAACTATTATTTTTCACTAGAACATATTGATTTATTAAAACAATCTGTAATTGATATACATTTCAAATGTAGACTAAATAATCCGGGTCCTATTTTATTCAAAGCAGTTGCTGTTATACTCAGCGATAGAACTATGATTCTGGAAGGTATTGGTGGCCGAATGAGAATCATTGACTCCCTTGTGGAAAAAAATGTAATCTAAATTTAAATCAATCGCGTTATTATAAACAATGCCATACGAACACGTTAGTGTGACCCTAACTCCGGGTCAGATGAAAAAACTTCAATCAAATACAACAAAAACCTGTGGGGTAAAATTAACATTAAAAAACAACCAAATTCTTAGTGGTCCAAATAAATTATCGCTAACTAAAACACAACAAAAACATTTCAACAAAGCCAAACCGGCTAATGTTGGTGTTCAAATTGATCTTTCTCCGAGCGCCATCAAGGACATGGTTAAGCTAGGTGGTTTCTTTCCGCTGCTAGCTGTGTTGCCAGCGCTAATAGCAGCAGCTGTGCCCGCTGTTGCAAAAGCAGCCGCATTAGGTGCTGTTGGAACCGCATTGGGAATGGCAGAAAAAAAAATGTTAGGAAGAAAATACGGCAAAAAAAAACGGATGCGGCCTCTGACTGCCAGGAACACTTCCATGGTACGGAAAAGGCCTTCGACTGCCAGGAACACCTCCACAGTGGTATCCCAAAATCAAATAACGCCAATGTCAAATTTTGATTTAATTGACGCTGCTAAAAAAATTAAAAGTAAAATTCTTCCGAGGTGTATTCATGTGAGATCAGCTACCGGAGCATCCAAACAGCAATGAAACCGGTATTATAAATCTCGATGACAGCTTTGGCGCTGGCACACATTGGGTTGCTTACGCGATTAATCCACGCAAAATTATTTACTTTGACTCGTACTGGTTTAGCACTGCCACGAGAATTTCTTAATTATGTAAAACAATTAAATACACCGACGTGGTATTCTACGTTACCGACGCAGACGCTAACCGATCCTCCTATATGTGGCCGTGAAGCAATTATGTTCTTGCCGCGATATCAGCGTCAACGAAACCACACCACAAAGTCATTCACGAGTACACATCATTATTATAATGGTTGACATATACGGAAGAACTCTGTTATCGCGAATATAAAAAAAAGGCCCGACATGGATTTATCGAAATACGCAACAAAGGACGACGTTAATAATCTTTTAGCGATATCAGGAATAGATCCTGACAAGGTTGTTATTTTTCAGGATCAACACAGAAAATTAAAAACAAGCAATATCAAATTAAATGATATAATTCGACGGACCGAGTATAACGCTCATGTGGGTGATTTTACTGCCCTTCAAGAATCTACCAGACAAACCAATGAAAATACCAGGAAAGTTAATGAAATAGCCGCTGAAGCTATTAGAAAAATCAATGACGCTATAAAAAAAATAAACGAAGTAGCCGCGGAAACCACTATAAGAACTGATGAAACTATCAAAAAAATCGATGAGAATGCTGCAGAAACAACAAAATAAATAAATAAATGAGATTAACAAAAAAATCGCCGACATCGAAGTCAGCGTTAATACATTTAAGGGAACTGAATTACTAATTCCAGGAATCATTGAAAAGGCTATCTTCGTTAAGATCCCACCAGGAATACCCTCATCGCAGGTTAACAACATAGTATTTACCACGCGGCAGTCACTGGCATGTATCGGTTATATGTTTTTTCCAATGTGAGATTCAGAATAATCGCCAAAGAATATAATTGGAGACATCCCAGTGATAGATTTCTTGGTTTCCTGACTGTTTTATTAAATAAAAACGTCAAAGAAGTATTCACGTTAGAACCTCCCAAAGAGAAAATACCAACTGATCCGACATCGTATTGGTGGTGCATGGAATTTGTATCTGAATCACTCCAATTATTTACTTAGTAAACAATTATTTACTTAGTAAGCAATTATTTACTTAGTAAAGTATAATGAGTGCATCCAAGTACAGGTACAATCGGGCGCGTGCGTGGCAATTATCGCTGAAAAACATCATAGATATGTATTCGGCAAAGATATCAACGATGATTAGCTATCATTGACGTGATTGTTTGTTCGGTATCGTCGGCTGTTGCTGGTGCTGGAATAATATTATCCGCAGTAACAATGATGGCACCGGTAACTGTGACTATTTTATTTCCACGGCAACAACGGTCGCAGGCGTCCTTAATATTATTGCAAAAAAAGTGTGTTTGTGTACTAGGCGAAATTATCTGAATACGTTATTAAATTACACACAGCAACGACCGCGTATTCAAAATTATCTTCATTGCTGTCAGAGAGCCTCAACGATGGAATTATATCCGACGCAGAGTTCTCGTCGATGACGAAAATTTACAATCAAACGATTAAAGCTATGGATATGAATAATGGCGGAATTACTTCAGCAGATCGTGACAAACAATCCCATGAAAACCATGATCTCGGTGAGTTCGACTAACCCAGAATATAGCGTTAATTTTCCAATTGCAATTTCCGTTGACGAGATCATGCTAGCACAGTTGCGAGTCTACTACAGCTGGCCCAATATCAGATCCAGATTATTTGGTGGATTACTATCAAATAATTCTTTCGTTTTTGCAAATAAAAATAAAGCCGACGGCAGCCCGGATTGGAACGTCGTTGGAATACCAACAGGTAGTTACCAGATCAAAGAAATCAATGATGAATTAACATGCAGAATAAAAAATATAACCAGAGAAGATCCTGGAATAAAAATATCTGCGCATGAACCAGCGCTAACTTCAGTCATCGAAGTAAGTTCAGATTACGTTGTTGATATTTATGCGTGTTCACTTAGAACCGTTTTAGGATGGCCTGAGATTCAACCGCCACAACCAGCAGCGCCACCGGAACCTAAAAATCTGATTATGTCTTGGACAGGCAATCACATCATGAATTTAAACCAAATTATGGACAATTTTTAGTTGACACAAAAAATTATATTGTAGGAAGTACTTTTGTCATCAGAAAAAAAGATGATATGATGTGGGATTTTTATGGTATGAATACAAGAACACAAATGTTCTTAACTGATGATAGATTTGTTGAACTAAGTGACGTTATTGAATATTTTAAGAAAATTAATCAGGAACATGAAAAACAATTAAATCAATTAAAGAATTATTTTCGTGAGTGTCTTTTTAACACATCAAGTTCATGTAGCGAAATCATTGAGGGCGGAGAAATATTAAATCAGCTTGCATCTGACATGAAAAATATTCATATGTTACTAATTAATGAATTAATTGATCAAGGAACAAAATCAAGTGATCGGACAATAAATGAGAGGGGTAGAATCAATAAACAAAAATTTTTAGACTCATATTTGTTAACTGAAGCAACGTTGCCAAATTATAAACTTCCCAGTTATAACGCAGACGAATTAAAAAAATCTGTCAGCGACACCATCGATGAGTTATTTTCTGAGTTAGTAGCCACGTGGAGAAAATCATTACCACCAGCAGCTATTCTTATGCACGATAATGATCAATCTGGCGGTGGCAGGCACGTTTCACCAGGAATAGTGAATATAACGAACGTGATCGCGGTTAATCTTAGTTGCGACATCGTCGAAAACAGCTGTAGCGTTGATACATCATTGTCAAATCAAGCCCTGCAAGGATTTGTTCTTTATTCGTTTTCACCGAAAGATATACCACCGGGTTATTTAATCATGCAGGAACCAATCAGTCCGGTTTATCTGCGATGTCATAATCATTTATTATCAAGGATAAATTTCCGCCTGACAGATCAATCCGGAAACCTGCTTGATTTGCTCGGCGAGACGTTAAGTATAAATTTACTTGTGCGATCATAAGATTTATACCTGAAAAAATAACTAAAAAAATAGAAAAAAATCAACAAAAAGTAACAAAAAACAACATTTTTTAAAAATTTGAGTGGTAATTACCCCATCTGAAATTATTTATTTGGCAATTTCATAAATTTGACCAGTAATTACCACTCAAATGTTGATTTTGAGCAGTAATTTACCTGAAATCGGTGAATAAATAATTGGTGAATAAATAAAATAATTTCAGTGAATAAATAATTGGTGAGTAAATAAAATAATTTCAGTGAATAAATAATTTAGTAAATAAATAATCGGTGAATACATAATCAGGTGAATAAAGAATCAGTGAATAAATAATTTCAGATGGGGTAATTACTACTCAAATTTTACAAATTACTGAATAAATAATTTCAGATGGGGTAATTACTTCTCAAATTTTACAAATTACTGATTTTTTGTTAATTTTGAGTAGTAATCTACCTGAAATCAGTAAATAAATAATTCAGTGAATAAATAATCAGTAAAGAAATAAATAATTCAGTGAATAAATAATTTTAGATGGGGTAATTTAGTCAGATTTTTAAATTTGTTGATTTTGAGTAGTAATTTACCTGAAATCAGTGAATAAATAATCGGTGAATAAATAATCGGTGAATAAATAATTTCAGATGGGGTAATTACTACTCAAAATTATAGATTTGTTGATTTTGAGTAGTAATTTACCTAAAATTACTTAAAAAACAAAATAATTCAGTAAATAAATAAAATAAATAATTCAGTAAATAAGTTTATTTATTGTTTTTCATCGTTGATCATTTTTCTTAGCACTCACACACGAGTATTAATTATTTTTTTAGCCTCGTATTCGTCAAATAATTCTGACCGAATCTTTTCAACTGCGTTAGCTAGCGCAGCAAATCCTTTTATTTGTGTTTCATCGATGCCAGCCAGCGACTGATACATCGCTGATTGAATTTTCTTTATAAATCTGTACTCGGCCGACAAATAGTATCTGCCTTCTTGTTTATTTTGCATTAATGTTTCAAAATCTGCAGTGATCTTTTCTGTGTCTAGTTCATCTGATATTTTTATTTCTTTGATTTTTAGCACTTCAATGGCGTCAGTTATATCGTTGATGTTTTCTTCGTTCATGATATATTGATATTGTATTTCTAAAAGTAAAAAAAGCTAATCTAAATTAAGATTAATTTGATTTTTAGAGTGATTTTAATCTAATTCCAGATGAACATAATGAAATGAAATCCAGGTTCCCAAACGATACGAAAACGTTGATTTGGTTATTTTTTCTGCAACATATCGTACTGAGGCAGGATGAATGCCAAAATATCTACCAGCCGAATACATCGACTGAAAGTATATCTTTTTGCCGGTCTCTAAATTTATTAACTTAACTGATTTTTTTCCAGTACTTTTAAACCTACCAGTATTCCCTGATCTGCAGTTTTTGCTTTGAGTAACCGCCTGAAGATTAGATATGGAATTATTGAGTGTGTTTCCATCGATGTGATCAATTACAAGACCATCTTTGATTAGTCCGTGGAAACATTCATATACAAAACGATGACATAAATATAGTTTTCTTCCGATGTTAAATAATAGATAGCCAGTATTTATAATGATACCAATTGGTTTTTTTAGTTTGCAGTGTCTAACTGTGCCATTGCAAGATGCTTCATAGTTATTGATGATTGGATGCTTTGTGAATATCTCATCCATATAGTAATTATCATTTGTCTAAATCAAAATTTGCTTGAAAACCTATTTAGATAATCTTCTTCGCACTTGAAGGCGATATCACTATCGATGGATTTTTTGTCATAATGTCTTTTAAGTTCTCAGTAGCGTTTTCCACCGCATTGCGCACATATCTGAGTTTTTCTGCCTATTCCAACGCTGCATTTTATACATCTAGTTGGTCCAGAACAACCTCGACGAATACATGCTAAATGTTTTCCGCAGAATTCACCTCTGCATGATTTTTCACAGCAAGTCAATGAACCAACCATTAACCATTTGCATTGATTCGTTATTATTTAGATATTTGTCTAAAATATAACATGAGTTTATTTGACCTCGATGATGCTGAATATGATCTAACTGAAGTAAATCGCACCAAGAAAGAGTTTTACGATGACGGAGCAGCTCATGTGTGGTCGACGTGGAAAACTAACAGCATCGATAACACCATGAATGACACACGAGCTAAAAAATTACTTAGCACCCTCGGCAATGATAAATTTATATTTAGGATAAAATTCATCGTTTACAATGACAATGACATATGGATTACTCGTGATAAACGCGATCCTGTAATTGGTGGAAAATAGTCTGTCGTGGTAAGCGGTAGCTCCCGAAATGGTTTGTTAACCGGCATGGATAAACCGTATTATGTGCGTGCGTACCTGGTTACCGCGGTCGTTTATGGAATTTATCAACTAAATAAACCTGATGTTGGAAATCTTGCTTTGATGAAATTATCTTTGAAAATAAACTGTGTAGCTGAATGAGTAATGGAGCATTTTACAAACGCAAAATGCGGGTTGGGTTTAACTGATTTACGACGAGTAAAAATAACAACGTGGGCGGAATCAGTCGCTGATGGTGCATCAGTGAATGACGTTGCTGCGTTGTTGATGAAGTTAAATGTTGGACTAGTAACTTTCATAATGTTAACAGTCCGATGGGCTAGTAAATTTCGGTTATCAATAGTCAGCGTTTGTTTATGCCATTCCCTAATAAAGACTTGACTTAGCAGATGTTCTGTAGAATCAAAGCAGTGGCCATTGTAAACACAGTCATAAAATATTAGCATGAGAAGATGAAGTCAATTTCTGCCTCGGAAAGGTACGTTTCTATAACAAGAATCCATCCGATTTTGTGCATTTCACTTAACGCAAATTATGGTCCCGTCATTAACAACAGAAGTTTGGTAACTGATCCTAATTAATCTGATAATGAATTGAATGAAAAAATGACGTTTCACACTTTATTCACTCGACCATGGTAACAAACTACAAAGCGGTATACCACACAAAAGAACACGGCAAAAACTATTAAAAGAAATTAGTTTGCAGGTTTTTTTGTTTAAGGTTCTTTGTTTTGCTCGCTACCCAAATGCTCCAACGGTTACAAACAGGAAACTACATATTTTACATTTCCATTAAAATAATTATAAGAATTTGATCAGTTTATTATAATTACATTATTGACACATCCTTTTCATACAACTACTTTTTCTATGATGATAAGAATAGTTTTTATATTTTTCCCTTACAAGAATGAACAAATAATTGAATACACATGGAGATATCCAAGCAGAATGCCGTATATTTGTTGGGAATTAAAATCTCTGAGCATGGGCATCTAAGATTTGAAAATTTTCCGCCTTATTATTAATTTCAACAATACACTGAGGTTTGATTAATTAGGAACAATTACCAAACTTACGACTTATGATACTGTAATTGGAGCTGTTAAATACAACGCGCTGAGTTTCAGATGGCTGCATTTGATGGGAACACACCTTTTCCAAGCTGAAACTAACACTATCTTCTGATGCTAATATTTTAAAACAGTGTTTACAGTAGCCACTGGTTTGATCATGCAGAACACCCGCTGAAGTTAAGTCTTTGTTAGGGAGAGGCCATTTAATTGTGGGAGGGGGCAAAGACACGTGTTTTGAAACGAGTTTCTTGCTCTGACTTTCTTATATAAAGGACACTGTGCCATTCCTTTTCTTGCTTTAAATAATTCGCATCAGCTATACTATAACATTTTGTATTTCAAAACAAGGCACAATTCCCTCCTTATAAGACAGGCAAAATGTGGCATTTGATAGAAGGTGTTCAGCCACCGAAAAAAAAGCAAAAGTTGAATGAGAATGATGAGGAATAATTCTTATGATAGGGAAAAGCGTAATGGAAAATTTCAGAAGAAATGGACAAAAGACAGGGAATAGCGGAATTATGACAAGGAAAAGAATGTTATGTGGTGTAACGGGTGTACGCAATTCGCAAAAACAAACACACAGAAAACATCCAGTTTTGTTGCAGGTTGTTCGAACTTTAAAATTGAATCGGTAAACGTAAATAAAAGGTGTGTGACATTGTTTTGTGAACAGGACTAGTAAAGATTTGGCAGGACTAGTAAATTTTTCAATATACTAGTCCTTCTGGCTACAAAGAAATTTGTGTTAAATTCAAGCCCTGCACTGGATATACTGGCTGCATATATAGTATATCATTGGCTTAAAAATTGCATTAAACTCATAAATCAAACTTTAAAATGTTGGTCTGACATACAATAAAGACATCATGGTTGCCATTTTGGAAATCTTGATATTACTATTCTTTTTAACTGGCAAATCATTTTGTCAAGGGTTTTCACCAGAAGAGTTCTTATAATGTCTAGATGGTTTCAATATGGCCATCTTGAAAAATGTCCTCAGGTGTATCACCGCTCCAGTGGCCGAGTGGTTAGAGCGTCCGCCTCAGATGCAGGAGGTCGTGGGTTCGATCCCCGGATGAGTCATACCAAAGACTTACAAAAATGATACTAACATCTGCCTCGCTTGGTGCTCAGCATTAAGAGGTTAGTGTTAGGACTGGTTGGCCTGGTGTCAAGATAATGTGACTAGATGGGACATCATGCTATATGTCTGCAGCATGATGCCCCAGTGCTAACATCACTATAAATTGCCACACTGCAGAGATCGTAGCGATATGATTGAAAAACTGTTAAAGCTACGTTAAAAATCCAAATCACACATACACACTCCTGTATTCAGTAAATTCTCATTTTTCAAGACCCCCCCCCATTCTAGAATAGACTCAGAATATTATGAGATATTTACCTTGGCATTTGCATTATATTGCAATGGGAGTGGGGGTTGAATCACCTACTTTTGTGATTAAAAATGCATGGATTCCCAATCAAAAAATCAGATTTCATTTATAAACAAGGAAAAACAATTCAGCTGTTCATTTATAATTTTTAGTCAAACTAATTAGATGTCATGAGAATGTACTAATTCCTAGTACTTGAATTTGGTCTTGTTTTTAGCTCTACTGGTTACATCTCAGCTAGCAAGGGTTCTGATATTATGTTAATCCTATCTACACCTGGTGGATCAGTCAGATATTATTGTGCTTTGGTCTGTGAATTTTATTGGATGTGGCAGCAAGCCACCACATCCAGTCAGTATCAAGTCATTCAAATGTTAACACTGTTCCTACATGATCAAGACAAGGGTAACACACATCTGGAATGGACTTATAAATAAGCAGTTTTCAACTGAACGTCCATGCTTGTACAAATACATATTTTTCCTCAAATACACCTGTAATGGCTTCTGTCTGGTACATAGTTATATTTTCTATGTTAAACTTACAAAGTATCCATCTGAAGTAAATTACCTCCAGCATTTTAGGCTAATATAAAATGCACCCCTGTTACGTTCTATTGGTTAGTTGACAACTTGCCATTACATACTAAGGAAGGCAACTAATCAAATCCAATAGATGTCGCTAGGACAAAGAACTGAAATATCTGATCAATCCACCAAAGTGTAAATAGGGTTAACATATTGTAACCTTGGCTAGCTTCTATTGTCTATCATTTATCTTCTAATGTCCATCTGTCTATTATTATAAGTTTTTATTGCTACTTCTTGTAAACTACTTAGAAAATTGCCACGAAAATATGCAGATTCATTGCATGGTCAAGTTGGTCCTAGATGAAAATGGTATTGCTCACACATTCATTATGGCCATCTTAAAAATGTGTTATTGCTACTCCTCCAGAATGGACCATCATATCAAAATGATGTTCACTTGGTCTTAAAATGGCGTTGATCTGATGTCTAATATGACATACACAGCAGCCATCTTGAAAATAATGGTATTGCAACTCCTACTGATTGGAAATCATATCTTGAAAAAATTGCTTGCTACTCATTTCCAATTGGATAATCAGCATGGGGTTTTCATCAAAATACGTTATTATACCTATGTGGTCATAGATGAAAATGGTGGCTGCCAAACAATCTGTCATGTAGATCTTCTTGTCATTACTCCACCTGAATGGATGATTATTATGACATGGGATTTTCACCAAATGACTTCTAATGATGGCTACTTTTGTCCTGAATGAAAACATTGCCAAGCTGACATTCAATGTATACCACAGTAGCTAATTTGAAAATGTTATAGCTAAAGAATATGAGAGCTAATTTAAACACTTCACAAATAAAAGGAAGAAATGATCTTATCTTGAGTTCCTGGAAATTATTTTTCCCCAGTAGAGTGTCAGTGCCTTTGAGGGACTCTTGTTTCAGGAAATCTCTGGAAATTTACCACTCATCAATATGAATGGACAGGTGCATATTTTTCACTTCTAAAGCAATGGTTTGCTACACCATCCCTCGTTTTTTTAAATACCGGTGGCCTTAGTGGTTAGAGTAGTGCCTCAGATGTATAAGATTGTGGGTTTGATCCTTGGCTGAGTCATACCAAAGACTTATATAAAAATAGTACTAGCAGCAGCCTAACTTGGCACTCAGCATTAGGAGGTTAGTGTTAGGGCTGGTCATTTTAGTGTCAGGATAATGTCTCTTGGTGGAACATGATGCTACATGTCTGCGGTATGATGCCCCAGTGGTAGACATCACTATAAACTACCACACTGCAGACATCATAGCGATGTGACCCAAATTGTTAAAGCTACATTGACAATCCAAAAACATACACACACAAACAAATGGTTCTTAGACTCAGTTTGCAGAATCTGCTTATGTAGTCATGTGTATCAGAAACTCTCACAGTTATGAAGTTTGTATAAGTAATCAATAGAACAAACAAGACAGACCTTGATCTGTTGGCGCATTGTGCATTGGTAGGTCAGGGTCAGTATTGTTTGCAGTTTGACCTGACCTACAAGCATGTACAGTATGTATAAATCAAGATGTCATATTTCCACTGGCAACAGCTGCAAAATCAGCTATTAAGATTTCTGATAAAGTTTTCCATTAATGCTTTGATCATGGGCTCAGTGTGTAGACCGTTACCTTATTGTTTCAGTCTTTTCTCAGCATGAGAATTGTCATATTTTGAAAAGATTATAAACGATTGTTGAATTTAATCAGGAAAGTTTGACAGGTTATTTAAAGAGTTACATGACTTCTTTAAAAAAACAGAATTATTGACTGGACGAAAGTAAAGATATACTTAATTTGTATGCAAATTATGTACCGGTAGTTTACCTTGAAGCCTGAGGTGCTTCTTAATATTTTTTATCTTGTATAGTTTTTATACATGATTTTTTAAAATAACTTTAGAGTTCTTGAAAGCATCTGATTTAATTAATAAATTATTTATTCTGCATTCAGATGATTCAAAGTCTTCTGTTCAAGTTCCCCCCAGAATCCCCTATACTAGTAACCAGTCTTATGAAGGCCAGGTGTCCCAATTAGGCACGCAGGTGACACCTAAAGGAAATTGGTTCCAGCAGGGTTCAGGAGAGGAAAGTATATTGAATCAAAGTGCCAAAACAGAAGATTATGTACTCAATCCCAGGAGGTATATCTTTTTATAATTGCATATATATTTATCGCTTGTAAAAACAAAATTTATGTCAAAATTTTCAATAATGAATTAATGCTTTAGGTAATAGTCATAGTGGAGTTTTAATTCATGAAATATAAGGATCACAGTAACTGAGTAACCTTTAAATTTTAAAAATAGGTTTGTAATTACTGCTGCAAGCATTTGTAAAAGTTCTGCAAATGTGTTGTTGACAAGGACTCATGTGTTTCATGCAATGTCACATTGTTACAAGCTAGGAGTTGTGTTGATTTATTGTTTTTCGCTGTAACAAGCTAGGAGTCACCATGATTTAATTGTTTTTGTTGTTACAAGCTTTAGTTCATTTGTTCAGTCTGTCATATTTACACCTCCGTCTGAACATAGATTAAAATTGTGTGATAAACAGAATGAAGACAGTGTTTTGAATGATTTCTACAGTGTCTCAGGTTTTTTTTTACTGCATATGTCTGTAAATAAAACAAATTTTATGATTATAACATCAACACAGAACAAAACAAACAGAATCAGAAATTTTGTTTATGTTAGCAGAACTGGTTCTACAGTTTATGATTGATTCCCATGAAACAATAAATATTACAGTCATCACTTGAAGATGCTCATATGAACAAGTCACTGTGCTCTTGTTTTTTTTCTTCTCTGAGTTATGGTCCTTTTGGAGTTGGAGCCTGGTCTGTAGCATGACAGAAATTTCTGAATGCAACTACAGTGACAGTTTTCATTGAATCACCATAAAACTTTGAACATATTATAGTTATCATTTGAAGATGTTGACAGATTATTATCCTTGCACACTTTTAGTTAAAGTTATGGTTCTTTTTGTCTGCAGCAGAATGTAGTGTATGACAGAATTTTGTGAAGGTGGTTTTTGATGGATGAGTGTGAAATTTGGTCATCATCTGAAGATGTGCATTTTGACAATCAGATAAAAATGCTTCTCGAAGTTTTAGGTCGCCAGAACATAAGAACAAGTGAGCTTCTGTTCTGACTTTTCATGCATGATATGTAGCCTGTCTGCAAGTAATTACTTGTTGCCACCCTGGAGTCCACATTTCTTATCCAATTTCAGCCAAATTGGGACCATGGGCTATGTCAGCAATAATAAGCTTGATCCACACATATTACTTATCTCGGTTTCTGATTGGTTGACCTTGTTGCCATTTTGGAGGCCTTGTTTTGGATCTGATTTTGATCAACTTGGAAAATATGCTCGTATCATACAAATCTAGACAGTTTAGTAATAAGTGATATCCAGGGATGTTAATGGTCTGGCTCAGCATTTGATTGGCTAACCTTGTTACCACTATGGAGGCCATATTTCTAAACCAGTTTTGATTAAAGTTGAAATGTGTGTCATCAAGATCTTGGTTGAGCTAGAGTCATACTTACCAATAAAGCAAGCTTGCATCTGATTGACTGAACTTGTTATTATAGAAGAGATGATTCTGGTTCAGTTTTGATCAGACTTGGAATATGGACTTATATCTGACATCATGCATGAGTTTGATAATGAGCAAGCTCTATGCATATTAATGGGGTAGTCTAGTATCATATCTTTGGGTGATAGTTTATAGTAGTTTTGTGTTTTCAGTGCTACATAAGACAGGTTAATCAAATGGCAAACTGTTATGCTATGTAAGCATGGTGTGCAATAACAGACACATATAGCCAGCTTCTTGCTAGTTATTGTTCATTTTTACTTTGAGCTGAATGTAGTCAGTGACAGTGTCTTGTTACACAACCAATCTTGATGGATCACTGTGTCAGTGACAGTGTCTTGTTACACAACCAGTCTTGATGGATCACTGTGTCAGTGATGGTGTCTTGTTACACAACCAGTCTTGATGGATCACTGTGTCAGTGATGGTGTCTTGTTACACAACCAGTCTTGATGGATCATTGTGTCAGTGATGGTGTCTTGTTACACAACCAGTCTTAATGGATCACTGTGTCAGTGACAGTGTCTTGTTACACAACCAGTCTTAATGGATCACTGTGTCATTGATGGTGTCTTGTTACACAACCAGTCCTGATGGATCACTGTGTCAGTGATGGTGTCTTGTTGCACAACCAGTTTTGATGGATCACTGTGTCATTGATGGTGTCTTGTTACACAACCAGTTTTGATGGATCACTGTGTCAGTGACAGTGTCTTGTTACACAACCACATATAGATGGATCACTGTGTCAGTGATGGTGTCTTGTTACACAACCAGTCTTGATGGATCACTGTGTCAGTGATGGTGTCTTGTTAGACAACCAGTCTTGATGGATCACTGTGTCAGTGATGGTGTCTTGTTACACAACCAGTCTTGATGGATCACTGTGAAACGTACATAATATGTTTTTAATTTGAAGATGCACATATTAACCAATCGCATTGCTTCTTTTTCTTACTTGGAGTTGAATGTAATGCATGACAAAATCTTCTAAACACAACTAGTGTCAGATTTTGGTGGGTCGCCTTGAAACATTGTGATTTTCAACCACCATCATAGGATCTTTATATTCACAGATCATTGTGATCTTAAGATTTTTTTAGAGCTATTGTCATTTATGTCCAGCAGCTGAAGGCAGCGCAACACCTAATTTTTTAATGCAACATGTCTTGCAGTTTTGTAGGGATTGCTGTAAAACTTGATGCTTATTAGGTTCATCACAAAAAGATGCAGTTGTTGCCAAATCTTAATTCTTGGATTTTGTCATTGCCGTTTTGGGTTACATTATTTTGTGAATGTAATTTTATATGAATTTGGTTTTTATATCATAGTCATAATTAGAAAAAATTAGAAAATATGCATGTTGACACTAGTTTCAGAAGAGTTGTGCCTCTTTTTTCACTTTAGACTTAACTTTTTTTATCACAAGGTAGGATTGCACACAGGAGATGCAGGTATTCAAATTAGTCAAGACTTCCTTTAGATATGAGTAAATGTTTTGATCATTTACAATGAGACCATTTTCAGTCTGATTGAAAATAAATTATACATTGTATGAACTACTTTTCCTAATTCAGGTGTTTAAAACCCAGTGGAAAAATGTTGCTTAACATTTCTTTCTATTTATGTGGTATTTTAAAAGGATTTTAGTATCATACTTGCATCCACTTAAGTCAGAAAAATAATATTATGCTAATATTATGCATCCGGTCAATTTGCAGCTCTGCTCCTCAGGTTACAGAGTATAGGTCACCAAAGCAGGGGCTCCCTTCAGGATCCCTGGATCTCTCTGAAGTTGAACCTGACATTGAAGAGTACAGTTGGATTGACAAGGTATAGCCATATTCTTGCACCACATTTTCAGATTCATTGTTCATTATTTATACAGTATATAGTATTTATCTGTGTTGTGCCTGGGGTTCATTCTTTTTAAAAACTTCTGTCATGTATCATAAGTGTACCACAAAACACTGGGATTTATATCCTTTGCGGTTTCAATCTACTGGTGGAGTTTTTTGCATGTCATTTCCTCTAAAGTGAAAAAATATTTTGGTATCTTCTAATTGCCAAGTATGGGTTTGTTGGAACTTTAAGATAAGAACAAAACCTGTCGTTTCAGATGCACAGGTTATTCTGGACCTTCATTTGCACACTGTAAATAATTTTCCAGTCAATTAAGAATGACTGGGGAAACAATATGGCATGGATGTGATTAGTCAACTACTTGTCATTGATTTTCAGGGTCAAAACAATTATTGAAATATTGTAACTTGGTGTTTGATATCCAAAGCACCGACATCTGAACAAAAAAGCATATAGCCAACTTATCATCTCTCATGGACCCTATTATCCATGTAGGAACAAAAGAATTTATAACCAGCATATCTTGTCACCAGGACCATGTCATTGTTGTAGCAGCAGAAGAGTTGATAGCCAGTCAATCTAGCCTCAATGACTGTCATCAGTGTAGAACAGTAGAGCTTATGGCCCGCCAGTCTAGCCTCAATGACTGTCATCAGCGTAGAACAGTAGAGCTTATGGCCAGCCAGTCTAGCCTCAGTGACTGTCATCAGCTTAGAACAGTAGGGCTTATGGCCAGCCAATCTAGCCTCAATGACTGTCATCAGCGTAGAACAGTAGAACTTATGGCCAGCCAATCTAGCCTCAATGACTGTCATCAGCATAGAACAGTAGAACTTATGGCCAGCCAATCTAGCCTCAGTGACTGTCATCAGTGTAGGAGCAGGAGAGCTTATGGCCAGCCAGTCTAGCTTCAGTGACTGTCATCAGTGTAGGAGCAGTAGAGCTTATGGCCAGCCAATCTAGCCTCAGTGACTGTCATCAGTATAGGAGCAGAAGAGCTTATGGCCAGCCAGTCTAGCCTCAGTGACTGTCATCAGTGTAGGAGCAGGAGAGCTTATGGCCATCCAATCTAGCCTCAGTGACTGTCATCAGTGTAGGAGCAGCAGCTTATGGCTAGTGTATATACCCTATTTACCGCATATGTTGAGACACGAAAAAAAATTTTTTTTTCATGTCCCAGAACTTAGGGTGCATTTTTTTAACCTACATCATGTGTCCCAAGACTTAGAAAATGAAATAAACTGTGTTCAGTTTACCCCCTCCCATCGCAACCGGCCAAACCACATGTTACAATAATAGATAAATAAAATGCTTATTTGATAATAAAATGATAGAAACTAACCTTGTACTGTTATGATTTATTCACTTTTTGGGTCGACATTAGCATTTAATTAAAGGAAAAATATATCCACAAACTCCGTATAAGGTAGCGCATGCATCCATAGTGTTATCACTTTTCGTCAGACTACACAAGACGTTGGTTGTTGACATGAATATTAAGAAATGAATCATGTTTGGTTGTCCTCAAAGGTTTGAATGTCATGAGAATGAAAACTGGATCCTGCAAATCACATATGAATGAGAGAGAGTGAGAATTATCAATCCCATTGCTCGACAGCACCTGCCATTCATACATGACATGGTGTAAGGTACAAAATAACCAAGAGTTTATTATATCTAGGTTAACAATATGACAATATCTCGCAAACTAAAATCATTATTAGAAATACATTCAATGAGTACAAATGACAATCTTTTTGATTCCATGGGTTACAAAAAGTATTATTAAAGAAAGTTAATGCTGTGTATGCTATTTACACTGAAGAACTCTAAACCTGTTTGTGAGTTATGGCTACGGATGGCATATAAATGAAAGCCCAGGTATTAAATAAAAACACCTTGTAACAGCCATAAACTCATTGTTTGAACTTACCGGTAGGCTATCAGATACAAAGGTTAATTTATTACAAAGCAAGCCAACCCCAGAAGCAGACTTTGGATTCCTTTCAGTGTGGGGATTTGTTTTTAACTATACATATGTATACAAAGTCAACCGACATGGGGAAGACAACTTTCATTTCTTTATACCAGTTTTCACTGGGATTTTGAAAATAAATAGAAACAATGGAACACTTTGAAATGATAACTTCTCGCACATTTACACAAAAAGTGATTCCTCGCGGTCATTGTTATCACATACATAGCTATATAAAGGGGAATAAAAATGAAACAAAATAAACCACATTATAGATCTCCGCTATTATGGATAAGTTTGTGGTGCGATACTCATGCATGGAAAGAAAATGCATTCAATTCAAAAGTGTTCTCCATGGTATAGCAGTGTTAGGGACCAGCTTCGCACTGCTAAAAGAGACCGCCGTAAAGCTGAGAGGCTCTGGCTTTCCACCAGACTCACTATTCATAAGCAAATCTATGAAGTCGCTAAGAAGAATGTCACAGATATAGTCCATGCAGTGAAATCAGCCCACTACACTTCTAAGATCATGGAAAGTTCCAGCTGCAAAGAGCTCTTCGAGATTACTAACAAGCTAATGTCAAGGAACAAATCAACACCACTTCCAACTATCTTCTCTCCAGTCGACCTTCTGGACATGTTTGCAGATTTCTTCTGTGACAAAGTACAAATCATTAGAGATAAGCTTGACACCACAATTTCAATTGACTCGTCATCACCATACAGTTGGGATACAGAATTTGAGCGGCAACCATTAGCAGCATTTGAACCTGTCTGTATGGATTTCGTTCGTACAATCGTGATGAAGAGTGCACCAAAGTCTTGTGAACTTGATCCAATTCCAACATCACTGCTGCTTGAGTGCTTAGATCCAGTATTGCCTTCACTAACTGATGTTATTAATACCTCACTCTCATCTGGGGAATTCCCATCATTTTTCAAAACTGCCATTGTAAAGCCTCTGCTGAAGAAACCAACACTAGACCATAACGGTTTAAAGAACTACTGCCCAGTTTCTAATCTCCAATTCATATAAAAAATGTTTGAAAAGGTTGTTCTATCCCAGCTTGTATCTCATCTAAATTCAAACAGTCTTTTTAGCAATGTACAATCTGCATATCGCCCTTGCCACAGTACTGAAACTACTCTTCTAAAAGTGGTTAATGACATTCTCTCTGCATTGGATAGCGGAAAGATTACAGTCCTCACCCTCCTTGATTTGTCTGCAGCATTTGACACAATAGACCATTATATATTACTTCACCGTCTCCAGCATGTATTTGGCATTCATGATACAGCCTTACTGTGGTTCAAGTCCTACTTGGTCAACAGGACACAAATTGTATCTGCAAATGGAATACACTCCAGCCCAGTTGATCTATGTTGTGGTGTTCCACAGGGGTCTGTTCTTGGACCTGTTCTCTTCATTCTGTACACTCATTCGCTCTCAAGTGTCATAGATCATCATCCAGTGTCTCACCAATTGTATGCTGATGACACCCAAATATACAAATCTAGCCATCCAACTGAAGTTGATGCTACTATCCAAGGTGTAGCATTTCTGTTGTGAAGTCATGGATGACTTGTAACAAGCTGCAGATGAATGATGATAAAACTGAGGCCATACTGATCAGAACACAAAGACTTTCTCATTCACATCCTTTACCTCAAACAATAAATATCAGCAGTGCCAACATTAAATTCACACAATCAGTACGAAACCTAGGTGTTACTCTGGGCAGTACTCTCACATTGCACCAACATGTCATTAACATATGCAAGGCTGCATATCTTGAGCTGAGACACATCAGTTCAGTTCGCAAGTATCTTTCAGTTGATGCCACTAAAACACTTTCTGTGTTCATTAGTACTTTCAAGACTGGACTATTGTAACTCAATTCTGTCTGGTTCATCTCAATATCTACTCCAGAAACTTCAAAAAGTTCAAAACACAGCTGCTCAGATCATACTTAGAGTACCACGATCAGAGCACACCTCCCCGCTGCTCTGTACTCTACACTGGCTATCCATTTGATCCAGAATCAAACACAAAATTTGCTCTCTGTGCTGCATTTCACTGTCGGACTCTAGTCCAACATACCTATCTGACCTCACCCATGTGTACACACCAGCAAGATATTTACGCTCCTCTTCTGACAATCGTATACTCATTATTCCAAGTATGAAAACAAAAGTCATATGGACAGTGTTCTTTTGCATACCAGGGCCCAGCAATGTGGAATGAATTGCCCACTGAACTTAGACACAAAGACACAGTGATCACGTTCAAGTGGGCTCTCAAAACTCACTTATTTCAACAAAGACCTAATAATGTTTCCTACCTGAAATATTCTCAGCATGTTTTTTATTTTTTAATGTTTTTCTAATTTCAAGGTGTTTGTTTTTGTAATAATATTATTATGTTTTTTATCTTATAGGTGTTGTCTAATGTTGTAAAGCGCTTAGAGCTTCTAAAGATTAGGCACTATACAAAGTCCTCATTATTATTATTATTGTTATTGCCTAAAGTTTCACCTAAGAGGCCCTTAGGTCGACCAAAAAAGTATGCTAGAGAAGATGAGTGCGATGTAAAAAAAAATGAACCAGGTGCAAAAAAGAAATTTGAGACCCCAGTCAGGAGAGAGATGATGCCTATGAAAATGGTGATGTCAGGCAAGGGCATTACAAGTGTTTTACATTAAAGCAAAAAGAGAAAGTTGTAAATTCTCAAAATTGCTCGGAATTCGAGTAACAGCAAGGCAATTCAAAATTCCCAAATCAGCCATTGCAGATTGGTTAAAAATAGATTTATCTCAGCAGCTGAATGAATGGGGACATTTAGCAAGGAGTGGGAGACCAGTATCATATGACAGTGAGTTAGATGGAAAAATTGCAAAGTGGGTTCTCATCCAACTCGATCTGCAGATCCCTGTTAGTGTGGACACTACATGCGCTTATGCCAATGAATTTGTGTCAAGTGAACATCCATAAATTGAGTTTCAAGCCAGTAGGAACTGGGCAACAGGTTTTTTAAATATATTAGCGGCATTCACGTTTGTTCAGCAGTACTTGGATTATGTCAGATATCACTGCTGTGTAAATTAAAGATATTCGAATTGCTTTGGGACAAGCCAGATCTGATCCGAAAATCCTTTAAAGTTTGTGGTATTAACAATAACTTGAATGGATGTTAGGACAATAAGAGATACTGAATGTGATGGCAGCAACAGTGAAGAGGACAAATTTGATGGATTTGAGCCTGAGGAGGTTGAGTGGGCAATTAATAATGTGGACAGATTGAAGGACTTCAATTAAATATATTAGCAGCATTCAAGTTTGTTCAGCAGTACTTGTCATTATGTCAGATATCACTGCTGTGAAAATAAAAGATATTTGGTTTTGGAATTAGTATGTTTATCAATCACTCCGTACCGTCACTATCTACCAATATCTCTCTCTCTTTTGCTCTCGCTCTGAATATATTTTAAGTAATTACAGCAAAAAGTTTATACTGTGCTCATCAATAGTTATTTTGCCAAAATAAGGCATGTAACGAGCACGAACGGCAAATAAACCTTGACATTTTATTTTTTAAAAACTTTGTTGAAGCATAAATTAGAACTCATTCTCATATACACAAACGATTCATTCTTACCTGAAGTCTTGTTCTTAGCAAATTTGCATCTGGGAAGAAAATGTGAACAAGCAAAACTCAGCATTTTCTTTTTTAAAGTTTCTTTAATAAAATTTACATTTGAGTGCGTTTTCCGACATGTAGTTTTCTAATGATTTAAAAGGTGTCCCACAACTTATGACTCGAAAAAAATGATGTGTCCTAGAACATACAGTGCATCAAAAAATTACTTTTAAAATAAATGTAATGTGTCCCAATAACCATGGTGTCCCAACATATATAGTAAATACGGCAGTCACAAGGATCCTGTCATTGATTTAGAAACAGAACTTATTGTCTGCCTTTCTGATATCAACAACTCCTTCAATAATGTAAAAACAGAAGAGCCTACACGTAGCCTATCTGATCTCATGTACACTATAGAAGTAATGTAGCCATGAGCCAGCCTATCATTTCCCAACAACAGTTCTATCATTTATATCAGAACCAGAAATTACTAGCTGGCGTATCTAGTCTCAAGGACCCTCCAGTTGATGTAGGAACAATTGAGCCTATAGTCGGCTTATATGATACCAAGGACTGAAACATTGCTGTGGCAGCAGGTGAACTTATAGCCAACCTCTTTAATCTAGGATACCCAATCTCTTATGTAGAAATAAAAGAGCCTATAGCCAACCTATCTTAGCTCAAGGACATTGACATTATTACTGGAACAGTTGCAGTTATAGCCAGCCAATTGAATCTCAAGGACTTTATCTTTGATGTGGAATAGAAGAGCCTTTAGCTGGACAATCTGTAGGACTGTATGATTCATGTAGGAACAGAAGTGTCTGTAGCCAGGATCCTGTCATTCATGTGGGAACAGAAGGGTCTATAGCCAGGACCCTTTTATTCCTGTGGGAACAGAAGAGTCTATAGCCAGGACCCTGTCATTCATGTGGGAACAGAAGAGTCTGTAGCCAGGACCCTGTCATTCATGTGGGAACTGAAGAATCTATAGCCAGGACCATGTCATTCATGTGGAAAAAGAAGAGTCTATAGCCAGGACCCTGTCTTTCATGAAGAAAAAGAAGAGTCTATAGCCAGGACCTATCATTCATGTGGGAACAGAAGAGTCTAATGTCAAGACCCTGTCATTCATGTGGGAACATAAGATTCTATAGCCAAGACCCTGTCATTCATGTGGGGACAGAAGAGTCTTTAGCCAGGACCCTGTCATTCATGTGGGAACAGAAGAGTCTATATTCAAGACCCTGTCATTCATGTGGGAACATAAGATTCTATAGCTGTCCTATATAGTCTCAAGGATAAATGCTATACTACTTAATTTTAAGTTTAAGACAGGCTTTAAATTTAAATGCAGCCAAACTTGTCATTGTAATGTTGAAAGCTGCAAAAGGAACCAAAGTAATAGCTAGGCTATCTAGTTGCTAAGACCCTATGATCCATGTTGGAACATAGGAGTCTATAGCCAGGACCCTGTCATTCATGTGGGAAAAGTTGAGTCTGTAGCCATATTATATAGTCTCAAGGATAATTGTTATACTTGATTTAATTTTGAGTCAGGCTTTAAATTTAAATGCCCCCATATTTTTCATTACAATATTGAAAGGTGCAAAGGACTTAAAGTGTAAAATAATTTTGCATGATACCCAGAAAACATCACTGACTTGATACATGTGCTGCTGAATACAATTCCAGTATGAATTAGGTAGTATTAAAGTGTAGCTGGGTAACAATTCATTACTGTTGATGTCAAGGTCAAGTTTCAGTTTGATAACTAAGAGATAATTAGAAAAGAAATGCAGTGACTTCAACAAAGTTAAGATTCCATGTTGAATTATTTAGTGTATAACTTGCTGCATGGAACAGGCATATTGCAGGGGTTATTGCTGATATTTCCGAGGATTAAAACCTTTTAACACTGACAATGAGTTTTGCTCCATTACCCATCAATTTTGTCATGCCCATGTTAGTGGTAAGTGAGGATATGAGTCATTTTTCCAATACTAATATCGTGAACAGTTTATTATGGTATAGATTAAAGCTTCTCATTTGCATATATATATTAAACCCCTTGATGGATTTTCTTCTTACTTTGGTAGACTCATTTTAAATCCATGGCAATTCATTCCGTGACATTCTAACTTTCCCACATGATCTTATGGTCAAGGTCACAGTCATGGAAGGTTGGCTTTAAAGTTGTTTTTTTTTATATTCAAAAAATTGATTTCTTTATATTTAAAACCCATTGATGGATTTTCTTTGCATTTAGAATGAATATTTATGAAGATAAGAATTCATTCTGCATCATGCCTTTTGCTCCTTTGTAATCACAGAGCTAAAAGTGCATTTTGCTAGGCAAATGGGTACCTGAAATACAGATGATGAAAGAATGCTGGGAAAAAATAGTTTGGTATAGAGGAGAAAGGAATGAGACATGGATTGGAAATGGATTAATTAATCAAAGGATAAAAGGACGACAGATGAAGCAGTTATATCCATCAGTGGTCAGTTTATTAAACCACACAGATAGTGAATTAATATCGATGTTTATAAGCTGATGTTACATGTAAAATGGAAATGATTACACCATATCTTCATAAGATTTCAATGTGGCTATAAATGACAGTTATCAGTTGATGATGAAAGTGTAAATTATGATTTTGGCCGCAGCTGGAGGAGTACCTTACATTGAGATTTGGGAAAATAGGTTGAAAAGATCCAGTTATATCATACTCCTGAGTTGAGTGGTGGCCTAGTGGTTAGAACTTCTGCCTTGGATGTGGGAGGTCATGGGTTCAAAACCCAGCTGAATCATACCAGAGACTTATAAAAATGGTACTAACAGCTGCCTTGATAGGTGCTCAGCATTAAGAGGTTAGTGTTAGGACTGGCCGGCCTGGTGTCAGGATAATGTGACTGGATTGGATATCATGCTACATGTCTGCGGCATGATGCCCCAGTGCTGTGCATCACTATAAAGTGCCACACTGCAGACATCATAGTGATATGACTGCAAAATTGTTAAAGCTACATTAAAAATCTAAATCACACACACACACACACACCTGAGTTGTGAACTAGGAAGCCACATATAATTTTGTTCATTATAATGGATTACTTGTTCAGCAGTCCCTTTACCACACTTTTTGATTAAAGACTTGAATGTGCATTTAGAAGCATCTCAAATGTCAGTTGATTGATTAAATGTCTTGAAAAAGGATCAAAGGACATGATGAGAGATGACATATGGTTGTAGAAACTTGGTTGGTCTTCAGTCATGAGCACAGCAGGGGAAACAACTCATTGTATACAGACCCTGAAATGGTTAATTGAACCAAATCTGTATTGGCACTTCACTTGTATTTTAAATTCATTCAAAACATGTTTTGTTTGCATTATTTGGTTACCAAAGTTTTTAAATTTCTAGGAATTGGAAAATTCAAGTATCTCAGGCATCTTGATCAGAGACAATAAATATCATACAAAATACAATAGACAAATGGCCATGGATGAGTTGTGGCCACATAGAAAACATGGATTAACCCCACCTGTAATAAATATATTGTGTATATGTCAGCAAATTTGTCTATTTCATTCAACAACAAAAATTCTATTAATACTGCCACCGTATTATCACCTTGTTAAGTTGCATTTGTTATGTCTGCTTCAGCAAGAACAATGCCATGGATTTTAGCTAGTGAAGGAAATGCCATTGTGAAGAATTTCATCATGGATTATCATGAAAATAAGTATTTTTTAATTATGAAAATTTAGCAGAAGATTGAATATAATCAATTTTCAAATCCATCATGTTTCATTTATCATTAATCATTATGTGTTTTGCATATGCATTCCATTTTAATTTCATTGCTGAAATTACCAGTTTCAGGCTCTGTATCTGTTCAGAAGACCATTATATGATTTGGAAGTGGAAAATGACATGCTACAGAAAATTCAGAAATCTAATTTTATGTGATAAAAGGATGACCATGCCACATTATACAGTCTTATCATGGTAAAATTGTGTTTAAGAAATGCCATGCTACAGAGGCCTTTAGAAACATAAGTTTGTTTGTGTATGTATGTGTGTGTCTATATATATATATATATATATAGAGAGAGAGAGAGAGAGAGAGAGAGCTGAAATGAAATTTTCTAAATCTCACACAACCTTATTTAATGTTCCACTTATACTTAGTAAAAACCTCCCTGATGCTTGGGAGGTTTAAGGTTACATATGAGGTATTACATGTGCACCATTTATTTGCATTCCAGTCTGCTGGGTCAAGAACACGGTACCAGAAACCGTCAGAAGTTCTGTGTATTGATGCATCTCGGCAGACCAAAGACCCAGATTTGTCCGAAGTTGACATAGTAGTGGGTGTAAAACAATCTCCGGTGAAAATTGTCTGTCACTCTCCATCTTCTGTGAAACGTAGTTTAAGGTACAGATAGGATAACACTATTTTAGCTTATGGTGTGACATTTCATCAGTCATGCATGCTGTATTTGTTGATATTTGCTATTTTCATTTTCTCGAAGATTGAAGTACAAAGCTTAATCCGACATTGTAGAAGTATTCTATGGTAAATTCTCTTTAAAAAATGTGTTTATTGCATACAGAGAGCATTATAGTGGCATGTAATGTGTAACACCTCATTTGAAATACTCCTTACACTACATTTTCATACACAGGCACCAAAATCCTCAGTTAGTCTAATTGTGTTTCACCAGCACTAATAAAGGGTTAAATGTAAATATCAGTTTAACAGCAACAGCTGCATTACATTTAGAAAACTTGTACCATTGTCTCATACTCCTACATGTATAAGATTGTGTTTTTCAGGTTAGAATATCAGTCACTGTCTTTCATCACCAGACTACCCTTTTTTGTCAATGACTTTAACTGCGGTCTTACAACACACAAACTGGCATCAACTCTCTGATTTTCTTCACTCAAGAATTGTTTCACAGTAATCAAGATTTATAGATTACTGCATTTGTATGGGAAAATATGAACGAGTTTTTGGATGGAATACTTCACGACCTTGGGAGTGCAGTATATCCTTCCGACAAAACGAGTTCATATTGTCCTATACAAATGCAGTAACCTTTTTATTATATGCTCATTTTCTTATTCTACTTAAGGTTTAATTATATAAACAAAATACACTACAAGAAACAACATAAATGAATGTATGCCGCATTCCAAACTAAATACACAAGCGCATATTCATCATTACACAAATCAACATTATTACTGCGCACATAACTCCGCCCAGATAAATTTGAACTTAGTTGTGCGCTCGACATAACTTTCGAAAGAAAATGGCGTGTCTAGTTAAAATTGAAATTTGGAGTCATATTGTGAATGAATGTGCATTGCAACAACTTTTCCATTTGATCTGGAATGAATAGATTTTGGTATTTTTCTCAATTCTAGGAAATTTCGTGATTATAGACTGGATTTGTATGTGACAATTCCACATGAAGTACATGAGATTGAAGAAGTGTGTTGACATCTGCAAATGTGTTTCTGTTTCTGTCTTTGAATGTTTGAAATCATAATGTGAGAAAAATATGAAGTCTTTCAATTGCAGTTATCAAAAAAGATGCTATGGAATTTAATGCTTATTTCATTTTGAGTGCAGTAAGGAGGATGCAATTGCACTTGTCATCGAAATTACAGCACAATTTCGAAATGTGTAATCCAGATTGAAAACCCATGACATGGCTCATGTAATTCAGATTTGCAGAATAAAGAAAATACATTTTGAGGAAATTCAAAATGTAAAACTGTAAGTATATTTTATTTTGCCATTCTTATCACCAGCTAAAGAAGAGAGTATATGACTTGTCACTTGTATGTTATTTGTAAGGATCTTATCTTGCATCTGTTATATACTGTAGCTAGCCTAAATCCGTAACATTGTATCAACGCAGAATGTGCCAAAGCAGCTGGTATGTGGCAGTCCATGAAACATCTGTTTTAGTTCATTCAGAAACAAATTTAAACAACCACAACGTAAAGCCTCTTACGCGAGTGTACATGATTTGTGTACAAATCAAATGTGCAGGTGTCTGCGTCCATTGTTTGTTTACAATAGAAAGTAGTTCCTTTATGCACGTGAATGCTATATGTGTATTGTCACTTGGATTCAATATCAGGTAGTACTGCACGATTCTGACAATGTAAAATTAACGGGGAAAAAAATGAGCATATAATAAAAACAGTTATTGCAACATATTTGCATCCTATACAGGTGCAGTATTTGAAGTTAGTGTTGCACAAACATGTTTTGACCTAGCTACAGGCACTGGTGCTATTGTCTGGCTTAGAGTTTAAAAAAAAGGTCATAATTGTTGTTTTTATAATGTATCTTTTTATTATTATTGAAAGGAAAATGTATTCTATATCAAAGTTGAATTGCAGACAATATCATATTTTGTCTGCCTCAATGAATCTTAGGGATTGGAATGAACTTTAATTTTTTTTTATAACTGTTCATATTTGTATCATTGCATGAGCCAGTGAATGCCAACCCCCCCAGGTCATGACCCAAAATCAGGATCACAAGAACATTCTTGAGGGTTGGGATGATGGCAAAATTTATCAAAATATGGAAACAGTCATGAGGCTCAGAAAAAAAGTATTTTTTAGGGTCGTGACCAAAAAATGGCTGGGAGCCACTGGCATAAACTATTGTTAGTACATAATTCAGGTGCTGTGTATTGCCATTACATTGATGGTCTTTGCCTTCATTGTTCTTTCCAATGCTGATATGTGATTAAGCTATCAGTTAAAGTTTGCAATGAATTTTCCTTTGGATATAAACCTTACATTTCGCACTCATTTTTACAATGAGTGAATTTTTTTAGTTGGTTTTATAGTTGCTGCAGCTTTCCCAATATGTTCTTTTGGCTTCAGCTCTCATTTTTCATTGAGGAATGTGAGAAAACTAATAGAATGGTTTGTCATTAGTTTGTTGGAATTTTGGAATATGTGGTACATTAATCCTGTACTGTGTGCAGGTTCTCAATGGTAGCAGCAGGGGGGGTGAACAGACCATTTTGTAGAAGCGTCCAAATACCGAAATAAGCCTTCCTAAAAAAAGGATTAATAACTTTAAAAATCAAAATGACTAACTACACTGAGGGTTCTCTCTGAGAGATCCTCAAAGAGTTTCCCTCTTGGGGGTTAGTCCACGTTATTTCTAACCGAAAAACTCTCGCAAGCAAGTACATTACAAAAACGAACCAACTTGAGGTCGCACACACACACACACACACCCCGGCTGCTGTAATTAAATCATTATGTTGTAATAAATAATGGTACATCCGGAATCTCATACTGCTCGGTTAGCCCGAGAATGATTAGAAACAATCAAAAAATTTCTTCCTGTTAGAGATTCTTTTAGAGAAAACTTACGAGCGCAGCAGGAAGCACAAGTTGAGTACATAGAAGACACTAAAAATCTATTTAAACCCGTCACTGCAGCTACTGAGAAAGTTACAACTGTCATCAAGGAAGATCTTCTTTCAGTATCAAAACAAACTGCAGAACAAACTGAAATAATAGCAAGAAGTACCAAACAGACAAAAAAGATTTTATGAGATCTTCCGACTGATACAGCTGCCGCACAACCTCAACCTATTGTTACTGATCCTGTTGAGGGTAAAGAAGAACAAAAAAGGATGTTTCTATTATGGAAAAATTTACTGATGATGGTATACAGGCAATAAAAGATATTACATTAAAAACTAGAGACGATATTATAGAGTTTGGTGCGTTTGCTGCTTCAATTTTTCCACATTGACGTAAATTTTTAACACCCGAACACGTAAAAAATATTGATCGTAATAAATTGGTTAATTGGGTGTATAAAATAAACCAGGGTATTAACCAGATAATCCGAGATGATATTTATGAAATTTATATGGATGGAGTAATTTTACCAAGAGAACTTGAATGAGAGAAGAAGAAGAAAGTAAACAAAGAAAGCAGGGCAGAAAAAAACCAGTAACAGAAACAAAAGGAAAAGAAGTAAAAAAGCAGGAACAACAACAGCAGGAACCTTCATATCAACTTCCTCCACCTCTGCAACAGATAGAACAGCAACAATCTTCTTCACCGCAGCAAAAACCTTCACCCCTGCAGCGATTATACACCCGACAATGTACTACATTGAGGGAACCAATTGAGGAGTTTGAAAGAGAAAGGGAACAGATGTTGGCAGGAAAGGATGATGATGATTCTCCAAGCGCTGTACTAAGTGGTTTCCTGACTACATCAGGAGGAAATAATTTTGTTTGTCCTGATAATATCATCAAAAATGACGTGTCACGGTTAGAAGTTCTTATCGGGGGAAAACGTGCTGGAAATAACTCACCAGAAATAATTAATGAAGCAGCTGATATTTGTCAATGATTATTCCAAGGTGGTATTATGGATATCGGTGTTTACTGAGAACTTATTGATGAGCTTGTTGATGACTATAGTGACTAGTTGTCACCATGATTAGATAATGGTAACTAAAATAAGATGATTGTACACAATAATCATCGTCAATCTGTAATGGTTAGAGTAGTAAACTCATGATTACCAGTCTACGAGGTATTTTACGGAGATGGGTTTGGTGATGTTGTACAGGGATTAATTACAAGGATGGCCCCAGAAGTAGCGCCTATTGCAAAACAATTATCAATGAAGGCTATTGATATTGTTCGTGAAAAAACTCCTGGTGCAATTATCAATGTTGCTGGTAAGGTGTTCTCGGCAATCAAAGATAGACTAGCATGATTAATAAGACAAAAATCACAACCAGTAAAACTACCAAGTACTGAAATTATGCCCGCAGACGTCAGTAAAATAATAAATCAAGCTGCAAATCAGAAACTAGCAGCACTAGCAGATCAGGGGCTCGGTGAACCAGGGAATAATATTTCAAGTTTAATATCAGGAAGCGGAATTTCCCAAACACGATGATTCTCGTGTTAGATAAAAATAATTATGATAAGATGTTCAAACGTGTATCAGATGAAACATTTGACATGGAAGCACCTGTCCTTAAGGATGAATCAGTACGTGATTATCAGTTTTATTCTTATGACGCACGATTACCAGATCAGCATGGAAGAATTGAACTATAAGTTCATGACACAAGTAGATATTTTCTACCCGCTGAGGCTTTTATTGAGGTAGAAGGTGAAATTATAAAAACTATATACGCAGATGCAGTAAAAGTTGGTTTTGTCAACAACGGCATTATGGCATTGTTTGATAGCGCCACCTATATGATCGATGGAAAAAATATCGAGACGATTCAGAAAGATGTTGACGTTGCTACAACAGTAATAAGGTTGGCAAGATACTCTGATGATTATACAAGATCAGCAGGTCCCATGATGATGTTTGTAAAAGATAATTCTGATTACCCCGACGACAATCAATATGAAAAAAGACGACCAAGAAATTTTGCAGGAAACGCTGACCTGACGTTTCACCAGTAGTTCAAGTTTCTAATCCAAATTTCAACTTGGGATTTGCAACAGACTGATCAGTGTTGAATACAGGGAGGAGAAATTTTTCGTGTGCTATTCCACTATCACACATCTTCGGATTTAGAAATGTTAGATAAGTTATCTTTGGAGCTAGACACACGGTTGCTCTTGTGAGAAAGGTTACCGACGACGATGCTGTCTGGAGACCTGTTGGTGATGCTGGTAAAGTAGTACTATAAAACTATCGTTGTGGATGCCGGTAATGACTTAAATGATCGCAGAAGAACAAAAATTGCTTTCTTTCATGGATACAGGTGGTAAGTCTCTGTTGTCATGGTTAACAACAACCACGGATAGTATACAAACTGATACTAACGGTCAGTTTGCATGGCATATAGCATCACAGCAAAGTGTTTCTGCCCCGCGACATATTTTTATTGCACTGCAATCGATTAAACTCACAAACTTGCTCTCATATGATATTTGACCAACTAATTGTCACAGAGGTTTCTTTACGGATAAACGGACAACATGAACCAATGGAAAATATACTACTAAATTATGAGCAAAATTGTATAGCACGTGTATGTCATCGTTTGATGACATTTATGGGGCGTGATCAAAATGTAGATACTGGGTTGCAAATATCACAACATGATTTTTTCAAACTCAGTATCTGATTATTATTTTTCACTGGAGCATCTTGATTTATTGAAGCAATCTGTTGTTGATATACACTTTAAAGCCAGTGTGAATATGGGCGGTAGTGTTGATTACAGAGTAATCATGGTTATACTTAGTGATAAAGCCATGTTACTTGAAGGTGGTAGAGGTCGAATGAGAGTTGTTGATGCACCAGTGGAAAATCTTTAATCACCATTTGGAAAATGGCAAGTATTTATCATAAAATGTCATACAGTCATGTTAATGTCACTCTGACTCCCAGTCAGTCAAGAAACTTCAATCAAATTCAACAAAAAACTGCATAACAAAAATAATGTTAAAACAAGATCAGATTTCTAGTGGTGGTCCAAATAAACTGTCACTAACCAAGAATCAGATTAAACACTTAAATAAAGCACTGAAATCAAAAACTGGAGTTCTTTCTCCAAGTGCCATTAAAGATATGGTTAAAACAGGTGGTATTTTCCCACTTCTTGCAGCAATACCAGCGTTAATAGGTGCTGCTGCTCCAGCCGTAGCAAAAGCAGCTGCGTTAGGTACTGTTGGAACAGCTGCTGGAATGGCATTAAAGAAAGCAACAGGAAAAGGATATAAAAAAAGGGGAGAGGCCTAAGATTACCGGGATCTCATTGGGGAAGAGGTCAGAGTCTTCCAGGATCACTTCGTTAGATGCTCCAGCATCAAATTTTGATTTACTTGATGCTGCTAAACAACTAAAAACAAAAAACTTAAGAGGTGTTTTTATGCAAGATCAGTTACCACAACAACCAAACAGTGTTGAAACAGGTATTATTAATCTCGACTCAAATTCAGGACCTGGTACTCATTGGGTATCATACGTAATTAATCCACGAGGAATCGTTTATTTCGATCCGTACGGGTTAGCTCCACCGCGTGAGTTTATCAAGTATGTCGCGCTACTTCATGCGCAAGTTTGGTATTCAACGCTACCCACACAAACAATGACAGATCCGCCAATATGTGGCCGTGAAGTAATTAATGTACTCTATATCAAAATCATCCAAACCGCCACATAAATTCGTGCATGATTATACAAGTAACCGCTTCGTTGCACAAAACGTTTTAAACAGATCTTAGATCTTATATAATGGTAGATATTTACGGAAGAAGATCTTCTACTGGCGTTAAAAAAAGAAAGATGACATTGATCTGTCGAAGTATGCAACTTAAGATGAACTCGCTGATATTATGAACCTGGCTGGAGTTGACCCAGATGAGGTTGTTATTTTTCAGGATCGATATGGTAAACTAAAAACTAGCAATATCAGGTGGAATGATATAGTTCGACAAGTACGCGGTGCGGTCACAGATAACATCCCTGTGTTTACTGACAGCGGAAAAATCAGGGATTCAAATATATCTTTTGCAACTCTCAGAGATGAAATTACAAGAAGTGTTGCTAATCGTTAAAAAAATACCAGTGACACAATGACGTGAGAACTCAGTATGAACGGGAATTAGATAGTAGTTTTAAGAGATCCAACATCCGATGAAGATGCTGCAACGAAAAAATATTTTGACGTTAACTGCAACATTGTAGATGGTAAACTATCCACGTTGCAGGCCGAGTATGACGTTCACGTAAACGCGTTTGCAAATCTTTGCAGAAATTTTAGAAAAGTTAATGAAACCGCAGAGGAATTCTTCAGCACTCCGCTCACCATTGACACAAAACTTTCTGATATTAAGACGAACATCGACACAAACAAACACAGCAAGATATCATAAGAGGAATTCCTGAAATAGTTAATAAAATTGATCTGATTAAAATTTTTCCTGGAATAACTCCTGGGCATATTACCAACATCGTATACACGGTATCATCTGGATTCGCAACATGGTCACAGAAAAATAAAACTATCAAATATACTGCAACAGTCACTGGCGTGTACAGGCTGTCTGTGTTCAGTGCTGCAAAATTTGAGATATTTACAAAGTAGCCATGGCAACATTCCACCGATAGGTTTTCCGGGGTAGTGTCTGTTGTATTAAATAAAGGAACCAAAGAAGAATTTATACTGGAAGCAGATAATAAGACATTAAACGCAGCTTTTTACATGTGGTGTTTGGAATTTGTAGCTGAAACACCTCAATTGTTTACTGCGTAAAATATAATGAGTACCCCAATTGACGTTCAAAAGTTCAGGTACAATCAAGCACGCGAATGGCAAACATCGCTGAAAAATATCGAACAATACACAATAAAAATAAAGAAATATCGACGACGACTAGTTATTGTTGACATAATTGTTTATTCAGCATCCACTGTTGTTGCTGGAACTGGCTTGTTATTATCAGCAATGACAATGATGGCACCAGTAGCAGTGACAATCTGTATTTCAGCTGCAACAACTATTGCAGGTATTCTTAATATTGTTGCAAAAACAAAATATGTACTTGCATGAATGAAAAATTATCCGATTACATGATAAAATTACATACGGCGACAACAGCATATTCCAGGTTATCTTCGTTGTTATCAGCGAGTCTCAGTGATGGAATTATATCTGATTTCGAGTTTTCAGAGATGATTAAAATATACAACTACGCTGGTATTAAAGGTACGAGTATATTCAATAATGACATCAGTAGAGCTACTCCAGCAGATCGTGACAGACACAACTCCACCAAAAACAACGATGATCTCAGTAAGTTTGACTAATCCTGAATTTAGCATCAATTTTCCAACTGCAATTCCAGTAAAAGAAATTGCGCTAGCACAGTTACGGGTATATCATAGTTGGCCAAACATCAGATCGAAATCATCAGGATAAATAAAATATTTCAGAATAAATAAAATATTACACGTGCTCGGTCGCTTCATGGTCTGACAAAATTTTTCTTGATTGTCTTACACAGCATTAATTGTTTTTTTTGCCTCATATTCACGAGATAACTCCAATCTAATTTTTTCTACTGCAGCAGAGAGAGGGACGAATTCCTTGACCTGATCATCTTCTACAGTAGCTAGTGACTGGAACATCACCGCCTGAATTCGTTTTATAAACTTGTATTCAGACGGTAGTGTGTATCCGTTCTCATTTTTATGTTCTTCTAAAATTTCATAATCAGAAATGATTTTTTCAGGATTCATTTCATCAGATATATTAATACTGTCTTTTTCTAAATTTTTAATAGCAACAATTACATCATTGATATTTTCATGATTCATTATATACTACATATGTATTTAAAATTAAAAAAATTGAGGTCATCATTGACCCTTGAAGCTATTTACAGCATATAGCAGCATATTTACAGCATATAGTAGCATATTTACAGCATTGTATTTACAAGGACAATCACAACATATAATCCCCATATAAACTAGCCTGCCACCACATTCTAGCAAGTTTAGAGGGTACATGAAATATGTACAAACTTAATTAAGGACAGCACAACATATAGTATTTATAATATTTACAATAAGGACATTACAAACATATAGCATTTATAATATTTACAGTAAGGACAGCACAACATATACGGGGCTATTTTCTATGCTCAATAGATTTTTTCACACACACCCCCTCCAATAATCAGCCTATGGGTGATACAAAGACATGTATCCACCACTTGGTGAATACGTGGAAGGGTGTTTTTTTCTATTGAGTTTGGTGAAGCCCCAATTAATTATAAAAATCGCAAATAAGGCGTAACCACCGACAGTTGTCAGTCACGGGAATCGATCGCCGGACCTACAGTTTCATAGTTCGACGCTCTAGCAATGAGCTACTGAAGCATCTGATATATATACGTTTCAGAAATTATTATATAGTTACAGTTTCTAAATAGATTGTAAGCTGTATATATTTCTGCATTAAAACAGCAGTTTCTGAATAGATTGTAAAATATTTCTGTATTAAAACAGCGGTTTCTGAATAGATTGTAAAATATCTGCACTAAAACAGCGTGTTCTGAACAGATCTAAAAATAACTTGCTATATTGTACGATGTAACCACGTTTATTTTTCTATTTTATAAGTTAGAAACCATAAATATCCTTCTATTTGTTACGTCATTGATATTAATTACGACGTAGATGGTTAATTAACTATTATGACCATAAAAATCACAATCTACAGAGTAATATATGTTTACAGAATTATCTCCCTTTGCTCAAGTCGAAAAAAAATAAGTAGTATGTGATGGGAATGCAGATCCCAAAAAATAAAAAAATAAAAAAATAGTTAATAAATATAATTCGAGGTAATTACTTGCTAAAGATGAGAGTTTATCTCCCTAACAATAATAGAAAACAATTTTTTTGTTTATATTTTTTAGAGAAAGCGGATTTGTATATATTTTCAGCAACAGTTTGTGCTGAATACGGATGAATAACAAAATATTTACCAGCTGCATATATCGATTGAAAAATCATTTTTTCACCAGTCTCTGTATTGAAGAATTTAATCGCTCTAGGAATCTTTGTTTACTTACCAGTCCCTCCTCGTGTAGAATTCTCACTTTGTGTAATAGCCTGAAAATTGGATAAATTATTATTGGTTTTCACACTGTTGATGTGATCAATCACAAGACTGTCTTTGATCACCCAAAAGAAACACTCATATGCGAATCGGTGACAGTAATATCTTTTCTTCCCAACACTAAACACGAGATAACTGGTATTATTAACAGTACCATCCTTTTTTTTTCAATCGATAGTGCCTAATTATACCATTATGATTTTCTTCTTAGTTTGTTATTATAGGATGCTTTACAAACTCCTGGTTCATTTATATAATATCATTTAAATCATAATTTGCCTGAAAACTTAGATAATCCTCCACAGATTTTATAGTGTTGTTACTGTTATTATTTTTTTATCATAGTATCTTTTAAGCTCGCGATATTTTTTTCCACCACACTGCGCAAACAACTGTGTTTTACCTCAAACTCCAACACCACATCGCAGACACGGTATTGGTCCTAAGCTTCCACCACGAATGCACTGCAAGTGTTGTCTGCAGAATTCCTTTTTACAGGATTTATTACAAGGAGTCGATGAACCCACCATGAGCCATTTGCATTTCTCTCTCACTTGAGACATTGTATGTATAATATTTTAATTTAAATATTTGTTTCAAATATAATATGAACGAATTCGATAGATTATTCAGAATCAAGCCCTGGAAAGCAGATAAATTTAATCTCGACAGAATATATCCTGACCTACCGATGCGAGATCTGGTTGATCAAAAAAAATAAAAGTTTGATTAATAAAATTCAAGAATTTCACGCAGATGGCACATCTCATGTCTGGTCAACGTTCAAGATTATATGCAACAAAGATATCATTGACGCTATGATGAATGACAAACGAGTGACAACTATCATTAACTATCTTGATAATCACAAATATCTTTTCAGAATAAAATTTGTCGTGCTAACAGAAACAGATGATTGGATTATCCATGACAAATATGATCCTGTTCATGCTGATAAAAAAACTGTCATACTAAGTAAAGATTCCAAACCAGGTATATTGACTGGTATTGACAAACCGTATTATGACTGAGCGTATCCTGTAACAGCAGTTATTTATGGAATCTATCCGATAAATGAAAAACCCAGCGTTGTTAATCTGAAGTCGATGAAATTTTCAAAAATAAACTGTGTAGCTGAACGAGTAACAGAACATTTTACCGTTTCGACTCCTGGAAACGGTTTAACGGATAAAAGACATAAAATAATAAACGAGTGGGGAGAAATGGTTAAATGGTTAAAGATACCGGGGCGTTTATAACGGATGTCGCTGAGTTAGGAAAAAAATTAAAATTCCCAATAACCATAGAGACAATAACAGGAGAGATTTTGTATGAATCAAAATATAAATCAAAAGGAGCTTCGATTGAAATTATCGATCATAATGCGCACGCATGGACTAGCGCAGTAACAGTGTTTCCACGAAATCGAACTGTTAAATGCTATTGCGGAGACATGTTTGATTTTATTGACGAAATAAGTAAAACCGATCCTGTGTCAGTATGGTTGTTTCAAAGTTCTGAAAACGATGATGAATTGGGAAGGATTTGTACCGAAGAAAAAAGTAAATTTGATCAGTTTGTACGACCTAATGGCGTTATTTATCGAACAGATTTTCTTCACACAAAAATGAAAAATCTTGCTCTGCGATATACTGATGATACTGACAAACTATTGAGCAACTGTTTTATTGTTCCATCAGTTGCAGCTCATTTTGTTAGAAAGAAAAATTTGTGGAAACCAGCTGGATTTGATTTTCTCAATGATATAATATCGAGTTGTGTCGAATACGGACACGGTGGACTATGGAATACTAAATACAATCATAAAGATGTTATTTCGGATGATATGGTTGCATGTTATCTGGGAAGGTTTCTCAGATATGGAGATTGTTCTGTGTACTTCAAGAGATTCGGTCATCCGACACATGAAATGACATGAATATCGATAAATGGACCATTACCAGATTTTTATTTAACTGAGTTTGCTAAAGATCTCCATATGATTTGTTATGTTTGGTTTGGTAGGCATTTTTCAGAAAAACGCTGGTTACCAATAGTACTGTTACGATATATGCTTGATTGTATGATATGTGAATATCGCTGACAATCAGCGAAGCAATTATATCATAATGGAAACAGACCGAAGTTTTTTTTACCACAACAGAAGAAATATTCCGATGATGAAGATCCTGATAAAACAGATTACGAGAATAAAATCGCAAAAGATCTTGGTAGAAAAATAATTGGCAAGTTCACCCAAGGAGGATCATATGATCATAAATGACATTGTACAAGATTGATCATGGACGATGCTGAGTTAGATTTTATAATCGCTGATACAACGAATAAAAACACTTTTATAAATCGAGAAATAGCTTTCTTGCCAAATGGAAATAAACGGGGTACAATTGTGAGCTACATGGACGGTGAGTCACCTCAATATACTCATTTAAGATCTTCAATGTTAGCGTACGTTTCGATAAATCTATTATTGATGATAAATAAGGTTTCTGAGTTTGCTGTCAGAGTTGCTACGGATTCGTTTTATATCAATAAAAAATGTTTAGGATTGTTAGAAATATTAAATATCGATACTTGTGCATCGTGGGGTTCATGGAGAATAAAAAAAGAAAATATACTCGATTATTCTGAATCCGCTGATGTTGAAGTTAAAGATATTTATTGTAAAAAATATCAAACATTAAAGCTATCTTCTGCGCCATCGGTATACGATCCAATAACCAGAAATAAAACGGTTTATCTAAACAGACTTCGAGGTTCTGGTAAAACCACTCGAGCGATCGAACTATTTCAGAACTCAGATATGATTGTGCTAACACCTACACACAGACTCTCGCGAGAAATGAAACAGTGAGGAGTACAATCATGTACTTATCACAGCTTCTTCCGATGGAAGGGTGACACGTGGACTCCTGATTGAATGGGAGAAAAATATATTCCGAGGATTATCGTTTGGGATGAAATATATACAGTATCATCAGAAACATTAGAAGCATTTCTTGATTGGTTATTAACAAGAAATACTGCTGTAATAATGTGCGGTGATCATGGTCAACCACCACCCGTAGTTGGACCATCTCCACATAATTGGTTAAAAATTTTTATAGATTATTACGAAGAAATAAATGATGATCATAGAGCACTTGATGCAGAATTAAAACAGTTTAAAAACGTGGAGACCAAATCATTTGATAGTTGCAAGTAGAAAGATAGTTTGTGATACACTTCAACGGGAGTTGTTTCAGTTACGTAAAGAAAAGTTTCCAAAGTTGCCAGTTCCATTATGTTATCGACCAGCAGATTCACGATGACAAAATATTGACATTGATATACCAGGACAGACCGAGAAACAGAAACTTGTGTTAAATGATATTGTCACAGCTGATGTCAATGTTGTTGAAGATGCTGTATGCACTGATAAATCCCCATGGACGCTAGGGTACGCAATGACGATTCACTCATCTCAAGGATTAACTATTATTGATACAGTTGTTTGGATCATCAATGATCATATCGAGTGGTCAGATTTAGTTATCTCGCAGTATCCAGAGTCAGAATAGTATCTCAGCTGCGGAGAATTGTCTTGGACATTACAGAAACCACTGGCGGTGTCCTCGATGACAATGATATAATAAAAAAAATTGGCTGGTTATAAACAAAGTGACAAAAAAAATAAACGCGATTTTGATCTTGATGTTGAATTTATCAACGCACCGAAATAACAGCAGAATAATCATTGTACAAGTTGTAATTGTATAATGCTGTGGAAATATTCATTTAATAATCCAAGACAATTTACCATAGATAGAAAAAATAACCGTCTTGGTCATACACACGAAAACACGATGTTAACCTGCCTTGAGTGTAACTGTAGTAGGGGTGCTAGTTAAGTGATTGTGGTGGTAATTGAGTGTCCTCGGGAATTATTTATAATTGTTCATGTACAAATCCACGTTGAGGAGCAGTTGAATCCAGTCTATAGATTGTGGGTCTACCAGTAGATCTTACTATGCTAGATATCTTATGCATTGTAATACTCCAAATAGGATTGGTTGCTCTTTTTTTACCACCTTCAAGTTCACCGGGCTCATATAAATATTTTTCAGTGGTATTACCTAATACTGACTGCGCTGAAAAATCACGTTGTTGTATTTGTATATGTTTTTCTGTAATTGCATGAATGGGTTTCATGTTGGTTGTTGGAGTTATTTCATTATTTAACGCGGCTATCACATTTGGTAATCTTGCAACCCATTCACGAGATCTTTTATCTTGAATAAATTCCTTCGCGTATTGATATCCAAATAACCGCTCAGCAAGTGTTCGATTAAATCGTTCAACAATTGCCTGATCACGATGAATTGCAGTATGTCCTCGTATTTTGACATTATGTCGCTTCATCAACGATGATACTGGACCAAGAAATTCTTTGCCAGGATCAACTTGTAATAGTTTTGGCCATCATAGACCACCTAGTTGATAAATTCGTTCAAACGCATCAGCTACTTCAGATGATGTTTTAGTTGATAATGGTTCTGCATCTTTGTATCTACTTGCAACATCAACTACAGTTAGCGTGTATTTATATGTTATTTGATGTCTTTGGATTTTAATGGTATCATGTGGTAGAAATAATATATCAGCTTGATGAACTTCATTAGGAACACTAACATCGAAATGTGCACATCGAATTTGCTTAGGTGGCAGTAGATAAATTTGCCATATTGCCTGTTTGGATAACCACACTTTAGCAGTAGAATGTTTAACCGCTACTGCATTAGCGAGTTTACTAATTGCTGCTTTACCCCTCCAGTATCCTCTTGGAGAATAATAAATCGATTCCATTATAATTAATTACCAGCACCTAGCGCTAATTTACCTTTCATCGCGGATCTTACTAACCAATTAGCTAATGATTCTCTTATATTTTTATTTTTTATAGAATTTAGCGCATGAATCAATTTCATATCTGTGATATGTCGCTGCTGCAGATCTTCACTTTTATACGCTACATCATGAACATGACATGCTTTATCAATAGCGTTTATTGGATACTCACCTGGTTTTGGTTGATCCTGATTATCAAGCCTGATATCAAGTCGAGTACCAGGACTGCAGTAATTATATCTTGGTAGATGTTTTTCTCCAGGGTATTTAGCCCAGGGAGTTCCTGGTAATTTTCCTAATTTTGCTGCAATATCACCTCCTCGTTTTTTTCTTTTTTTTTTTTAACACTGACTTTGTCCTTGACTTGTCACCAGGAATAAATTTAAATTTCTTTGTACCACACTTTGTACACTTACCCGTAACCGCTGATCTGTTATTTTTTGTGGTAATAGTTGTTAGTGTATCCATCGGGGTACGCGTCTTGCATTTCACACAATATAAATCCATAATTATTTTATACAGCATGGATATAATTGATTTCTCAGTGACAAGAAAACGAGAATCTGTCAAGCATCATGCTGCGTTACCGAATTCCATCAGAATGATAATAATAGGACCATCTGGAAGTGGAAAGGCACAGTTGTTACTTAATCTTACAATGAGATGGTTTAAATGGGATAAGTTGTATTTAGTAGCCCCGTCTGTAGATGATCAACAGTGTTATGATGTACTTAAAGATTTTAATGAAAACGCAAGATTATTGGACAAAGATAACGATGTTATCGAGTTTATAACCGATATTGATGAAGCACCATCAGTAGATTCCATAGACGGATTTATTAATAATTTGGTCGTATATGATGATGTGATGCTGGACAAACAATCAAATCCAGCTAGGATTTTTTCTCGACGTAGACATAAAAACACTGATGTGATTTATGTTACTCAGCGATACACACAAATACCAAAAGTGATCAGAGACAACTGTAATATTTTAGTTGTGTGTAATGGAGTCGATATTCATATGTTGCAAAATATTCATCAAACTTGGTGTGGCGGTGACATGGATATAAATAAATTTAGAAACTTCTTTTCACGAGCGCAAGCTACTCCACATGGATTTATAACAATAAACTTACATGATCCTAGAACAAGATATCGAATCGGACTTGATACAATTTTTGGATAAATTAATACCAGCACGGGGGGTGCAACCTGAAGTTGGTTCATTTTTGTAATGTACTTGCTCGCAAAGAGTTTTTCAGTTTGAAATAATGTGGACTAACCCCCAAGAGGGAAACTCTTTGAGGATCTCTCGGAGAGAACCCTCAGTGTAGTTAGTTATTTTGATTTTTAAAGTTATTAATCCCTTTTTTTAGGAAGGCTTATTTCGGTATTTGGATGCTTCTACAAAATGGTCTGTTCACCCCCACACCCTGCTGCTGGTTATTCAGATTGCCAGTTATTTAACTCAGGAACAAAGTCTATTGAAACTGAACCAGTCCAGTAATCCCATAGTTTACTATGGTATGCTTCATTTACAGACATCTGTAAAAAAGTTAACCTAGATGAAACATATAATGTTGAT
Organism: Sinohyriopsis cumingii; assembly: GCA_028554795.2. Taxonomy (NCBI): domain Eukaryota; kingdom Metazoa; phylum Mollusca; class Bivalvia; order Unionida; family Unionidae; genus Sinohyriopsis; species Sinohyriopsis cumingii. The sequence goes on along the minus strand of CM068830.1, from coordinate 47,690,493 downwards.
GATATTTTGGGTTTACTTAAAATAGAAAAATGGTACAGTCTGGTCAGGCTAAGCGGGTTGAGGTGGATACACTACCGACAGTCAGTTTCATGGGGGAACCTCCACCTGGAAGGAAAACAATTCCTGCATCACAAGTAGAGATGATCGAAGGTATGTATTCAGTTTGTGAAGAACCAAAATGGACTTTTGTGACTCTTCTGTTGGGATAATGAACTGCTTATGTTTTTAATTTGATGTTTCCATTAGGTCAGTAATCTGGCATCCCTTTTGAGTTTTCTTCTTGTTCAACAAGTTTCATAGCAAGATTTAGTTTAAAATGCTGTGAAATGAAATATTCTGTATTATTATACTTGCTTGTGCCTATATCCACCAAGTTATATGTGTAACTTTTTCAGTGTGTTGTTTTTCTCATCACATTTAAGTCACAATATGAATCTCTGAGGTCAGTTTTATAAACATCCATTAAATATAAACTCAGAGGTATGCAACCACTGCATAAAAAAGTTGTTTACATTTATTCAATTTTTGGCATATATGTAACACTTTTGGGACCCATGATCATGACCAAGTGTGACACAAAACTCTGTATCCAAGAAAGAGACCATTCTTGTTGACTTCTGTCTCTGAAAGCAGGCAACATTTTAACATCTTTTTTTTATTGCTTGGCTGGATTTGTGAAGTAGTGGAAGGATTCCTATGATCCTTAGTAATAAGGTAAGTATTATCAAAAAATATTTTTTTTATACCTCAAGACTATATATTTACTAGGTGGTGAGATAGACCCGTACACAGCCGTACAGTCAATTCCTATGTCCCCTCCATCCAGTGGAGAGGAAGATGGTGATATTCAGGACATGCATATACCACAACCAAATTTTGATGAGGTCTCTGTACTCTTTGGCTTGCCAGATGTACCCAGGAGAGAGGTCACCGAGAGATCAAAGGTCAGGGATGCTGACACAGACTCTGTCTTCAGTGTAGACAGTAATGCGTTCCCTTTAGATGAATATGTTACCTCAAAATCTAAAAGCAAGAAGATTACACCTGTTCCAAGGTAACTTTTAAAACTTGCAGAGAGGCAATGGCATTTATTATATATTCATGTTAATTTCTTTAGAAAGAAATTTGTATCAGAAAATGTCAGCAATTTTTATAAAGAACTCCACATTTTTCACCTCTTTGAATTTTGAATCAACATAGCTGTGAGAAGAAATGATACTGTACTGGTATGCTATCAAGACCAAATTTCAAACTGCACAAAAAATTGGGGTGAGGATGCAGTACTTTATCTAATTCAAATCCCATAGCCCAATGTCACAGACCATTTCTTTTTTAAGCCAGACAAGTAAGACTTTCTAAGATGCTAATCAGGGACAAGTGCATTTTTCCAATTTCAAGACAAGCACTAATTTTCTTTTTTTAATCCCTTTATCCACCTCTATCTGACTATTTGTACCATGCTGGCATAATGAATGTTTGAATCTACTTACCTCTATTTATTCACTCACATCCTGAGATATACCCTACCTGTTATAAGAGGTCCTTGGTAACTGTCATATGTGCGCATGTTCTGTTACTCCTTGACTGCATATTGGGCTGAAGGGGATGAGTCTCTTACCTTGCTAGGCACTCAGCATTAAGAGGTTAATGTTAGGACTGGTCAGCCTGATATCAGGATAATGTGACCGGGTGGGACATCATGCTGCATGTCTTGGGCATGATGCCTCAGTGCTAGACATCACTGTAAACTGCCACTCTGCATACATCTTTACTTCACATGAAAATTTGGTTGAAATTTCAGAGTTGGCCAAAATCAGCCCTTCCCATACCTTTTTATTAAATAAAATTCTAACCAGATAATTTTGGAATATTTAATGCTGTTTGTTTGCTATTTTTGTTCCTAAGTATTTTATAATTTTACTGGTGGCTTGCACTTGTTCATTTTGTAATTAATCAGGGGAAAAGTGGCATGCTATGTAAAATAGGTTGCTGACCCCTGCATTATGGCATCAAGTTCTTTAAAATTTACTCATACTGATGCTGATACATTTCCAAATATGACCACTGTTACCAAAGGCAGAATACCTTTAGATGACTTGTTAAAAACTGCTGAACAGAATTTAACCAAATTTGGCAGTAAGCATCCTCACATTGAGATTTTGAGGTTAGTACAAATGAAGCTTATCTTCAAATATAACCAATATTGCAAAAACAGAAATTTTAAGCTTATCTTCAGATATAACCAATATTGCAAAAACAGAAATTTTTTCAGGTTCTTTTTCAAAGACTGCTTAACAGAATTTGACCAAATTTGACATAAAAATTTGCCATTAACCCTTTACCTCATGCAAGCGCCTTTGGATGCCTCTACACCATTTGCATTGAAGCGGCTTTAGATGCCTCTACTCCATTCACATGGAAGCGCTTTTTGATGCCTTTACTCTATTCACATGGACGCGCCTTTTGACGCCTGCTGTAAACATCGGCCATTTTTAGAGGCTTTTTGTTGCGCCACCTTTGGGGAAAACCCCTATTAGATTCCTCATTCATTGCTGTGAATGACCATTACGTCAGATCATGTGGTCGCTATTTATGTTCTGGTCGAAATCTGCTATTTAAAGTAACCGGGTCGTATTCTCCACTCTCCAAAATGGAGGTCGCGGATTTCGTTAATTACTTTTGACGATTAGAATCACAACTATGAAAGCTTCAATAACTTAGGTAAAAGCTCTGATATTGATGTAGGTAGCAATTAGTTTTTATAAATTATCAAATTCAGATGACTTAGGGGGCCCCGAGTCGTCAAAAGCGCTCTCTGATATGGATCACTGCCACCTCACCTCTGTCTGCGTGGGTTCAAGTGTCGGATTCGGATAATGTGGGTATGTGAGAAAGCTTGCCAGTAGCTTCTCATGGGTCGATGGTTCTTCCCGGGGTTTTCCCAGGTTCTTTTTCCACCATTAATACTGGCCGCCATGCATAGCCTATCATGTGCTGAAAAATGGCGTTAAACCCCACCACAACAGCGACAACAATAGATGATTTAGTGATGGAGACACAGACGAAGGACTTGTAAATTTCGAGTATGAGATGGCAGCTATGGTTGGTCACGTGGCTTCAATGACTTGACGGTGAACAAGTTCTCTCAAGATTTTAAAGCACATAAAAAAATTCTTACATGAAAAGTAATTACACAACTATAACGATTAGACTTCACTCATAAATTTTTCCATACATAATAGTTGTGTACCAAAAATATAAAATGGTTAAAATTGCTGTTAAACATAATACACACAATACTGTTTAACAGTTAACAGGCAGGCCTATGTGTATGGAGTCAACAGGTGTTCTGTTTATAGTGCACTGCACTGGGTAACTTTGCTTCATGTGTATTGGAGGGCTAAAAAGCCATACACTTTATGAGGTAATGGGTTAAAGGCTTGCAGCTTTATACAAAAGATACCAGTTTACCATCAAATATGGCCACCTTTCCTAAAATTATAAAAATTTCTACACAACTTCCTCTCAAACACTCTTAGCAGAATTTGACCACTCTGGTGGCCTAGTGGTTAGAGTGTCCGCCTCGGATGCGGGAGGTCGTGGGTTCGATCCCCTGCTGAGTCATACCAAAGACTTACAAAAATGGTACTAACAGCTGCCTCACTTGTCACTCAGCATTAAGAGGTTAGTGTTAGGACTGGTCGGCCTAGTGTCAGGATAATGTGACTGGGTGGGACATCATGCTACATGTCTGTGGCATGATGCCCCAGTGCTAGACATCACTATAAACTGACACATTGCAGACATTGTTGCGATATGACTGAAAAATTGTTAAAGCTACGTTAAAAATAAAAAAAACACACTTAGCAGAATTTGAGCAAATTTGAAAGAAAAATCCTGGCATGTTAGGCTTTCAAATTTTGCAAATGGTGCTGAATCACTTTCAAATATGACTGCTGTTGCTAAATATAGAAATATGTTTAAAGGACTTTTTCTTCAAAACAATTTAACAGAATAGATAAATTTTGACATAGACCATCATATTCATATGGCTGCTGTTACTAAAAATACACAAATCTTAAACAACTTCTAAAAAAACTCATCAGAATTTTACCAAATTTGACAGAAAGCATCTTTGCATTATAGACTTCAGTATCTATACAAATAATGCTGGTTCATCTTCAGATATGACTGTTGTTACTAAAATTACAACATTTGACATGAAGCATTGTAGCATAAAGAGCTTTCACAGTTATACAAATGATGCTGATCCAAATCATATATGGGTGCTGTTACTAAAAATGGAAATAGTGTTAATGTTGTTTCTCTTTAACAAAAAAAATACTCAACAGAAGTCACTAAATTTGACACCATCCAAGCTCAGTAGTCTTTCAGATTTATACATATGATGCCATTAGACTTTTACATATGGCTACTGGTACTAGAAATTTAAAAACCATTTGATGTTTTGAAATGATCTAGCTGAATATTCTCAAGACTTCATTTTAAAAGAAAATTAAGCTTTAGGGACAAAGTATTTATTACTCTTTAATTGTGTTCAGCATTAAGTTAGAATTATAAATCTTTTATGATGTTCCTAACTTGGTTATTTCTCCTATTTCAACTACATTTAATACATTAACCCCTAGCGACGACTTAACAGGGCAGAAGGTAGTAGCCTACTGCCATGCTCTGTAGCATCTTGGTCGTGCATGATACACTAAGTGGGTGGTATTTTAGAAAGGTAGACATATGTAGCTCTACAATGATACCAAATAATCTGGTATATCTAGTTGCACTACAAAATACAGATAAAAAAACCTCATTTTTTGGACACGACATTTTCTACGCATAATTCGTCCATGGTCGGAATCCGATTTTGTGTCCGGATTTTAGACTTTTTGGTCTCAGCTCTAAGGCAAACTGACATGAACTGCAAACAGACAGATGAGCCTTAGCAAAAAGTGGATAAGATGGGCATTTGAAATAAACAGTGGTCTCGATACAAAAATAATGGCTTCATTTAGCACAAAAAATAAATACAAAAAAAAGAACTCCAACTTTTACCCTTCTGCTCATGCACGAGTCAAATAGCCAATGAAAAACGATGTTTCTAACACAACTAGGCAGTATGTTATTGAAAGATCACCTGGGATTTGGTGTTTTCAGATCTGTTCAGAAATAGCTTTTAAAATGTGTTTCCTACTCGATTTTCAGGTGAAAATGACAAAAACCTCCAGGGGTTAATGTGTTAAAAAAAAACCTGTATGTTAGGTTCCAGAACAACACATTCATCATCGTTGTACACTTGTTACAAGTTACATTTAAAAGCAAAGTTTTTACATTGATCCACTTAATGCGATTAGCTATATCAGTCAGTAAAGATCCTTAAAAAAATATTAAAATTAGTTTCTGATTTGCAATTTTAAAAAAGAAAGAAAAACAAGAAACTAATACAATATTCATGATGGTTTTTGAAACTCAGAGCCAGTTTCAAAAAGTTCAGGTGTTACCATGTGGGCTTCGCACAGAAGAAATTTGCACAAAATGTGTGAATATTTTAATTATCCTTATTATTGATTAGATATTAATCTTGAGAGACATAATATGTTTTGTAATTTATTTAAAAAGACTTGGGCAGAGGATATCAGGGCTCAAGCGGTAGTCCACTAGCCCGAGGCTAGCAGATTTCCTGTCGGACTAGTAACTTTCATAATGTTAATAGTCCGAGGGGCTAGTAAGTTTCAGTTATCGATAGTCAGCGTTTGTTTATGCCATTCCCTAATAAAGACTTGACTTAGCAGATATTCTATAGAATCAAAGCAGTGGCCATTGTAAAAACAGTTATAAAATATTAGCATGAGAAGATGAAGTCAATTTCTGCCTCGGAAAGGTGCATTTCTATAACAAGAATCCATCTGATTTTGTACATTTCACTTAACGCAAAGTATGGTCCTGTCATTAGCAATGAAAGTTTGGTAATTGATCCTAATTAATCTGATAACGAATTAAATGAAAAAATGATGTTTCATACTTTATTTACTCTACCTCTCTAGCAAACTACAAAGCAGTACACCACACAAAAGAACACGGCAAAAACTATTCAAAGAAATTAGTTTGCACGTTTTTTTGTTTAAGGTTCTTTGTTTTTGCTCGCTACCCAAATGCTCCAACAGTCACAAACAGGAAACTACATATTTTACATTTCCATTGAAATAATTATAAGAATTAGATCAATTTATTACGATTACATTATTGACACATCCTTTCCATTCATCTACTTTTTCTATGATGATAAGAATAGTTTTTATATTTTTCCCTTACAAGAATGAACAAATAATTGAATACACATGGAGATATCCAAGCAGATTGCTGTATATTTGTTGGGAATTAAAATTTCTGAGCATGGGCATCTAAGATTTGAAAATTTTCCGCCTTATTATTAATTTCAACAATACACTGAGGTTCAATTAATTAGGAACAATTACTAAACTTACGACTTATGATACCGTAATTGGAGCTGTTAAATACAACTCGCCGAGTGTCGGATGGCTTCGTTTGATGGGAACACACCTTTTCCAAGCTGAAACTAACACTGTCTTCTGATGCTAACAGTATTTACAATAGCCACTGCTTTGATCATGCACAACATCTGCTGAAGTTAAGTCTTTGTTAGGGAGAGGCCATTTAATTGTGGGAGGGGCAAAGACACGTGTTTTGAAATGAGTTTCTTGCTCTGACTTTCTTATATAAAGGACACTGTGCCATTCCTTTTCTTGCTTAAATAATTCACGTCAGCTATATTATTACATCTCGTATTTCAAAACAAGGCACAATTCTCTCCTTATAAGACAGGCAAAATGTGGCATTTCATAGGTGTTCAGCCACTGGAAAAAAGAGCAAAAGTTGAATGAGAATGACGAGGAATAATTCTTATGATAGGGTAAAGCGTAATGGAAAATTTCAGAAGAAATGGACAAAAGACAGGGAATAGCTGAATTATGACGAGGAAAGGAATATTATGTGGTGTAACTGGTGTACGCAATTCGCAAAAACAGACAAACAGAAAACATCCAGTTTTGTTGCGGGTTGTTCGAACTTTAAAATTGAATCGGTAAACGTACATAAAAGCTGTGTGACATTGTTTTGTGAACAAGACTAGTAAAGATTTGGTAGGACTAGTAAATTTCTTGAAAATTTAAATAGGCAAATAAATAGCCTGAGTGTAATGTCAGTCAATTAAATGTCATCACAGTGAAGTATAACTGCTACTTCTGTTTTGTTTTCTTCAGAAGTACAAAAAATGTACCACCAGCAAAAGCGCCAGATATGGCAAGGACAAAAAAAGGTACAGATTAAAAAAAGATTTAGTTACAAGGTAATACAATTCTGTTGTTTTTTATCTCGCAATTACATGTTTGTGAGAAGTATTTGGTGTCTTATTTTATTACAGATCGTTGTTTCACTTTGCACATCATAAGACACCGAAAGTATTTTTCTTGCCATAATTTGAAAGTCATCAACAGTGCAAAAGATGCCATTAATAAAAAAAAATTATTTTTTAAATTTTTAATTATTGGTTTTAAATCCTGAATTTAAAACAAAGCATCAGAATACTTTTTAAGAAGAAACATCATTTGTAAAACTTTAGAAATACAAGAAAATGTAACCTTTAAAATTTATTGAAATTAATTCTGATTTGAATAAATATCGCCTATAATTTTTTTATATATATAAAAGTATCTGATAGGCAGATTTTTCTTTAATAGAAGACAGTTTGGAAAGGTGAATATTAATCCAAATATTACATTTATACATAAGTAGGACTTGGTCCATTCTTCAACTCTCTTTTGTCTTCATTGTTAGACCAATAACTCCTGTTTCAATACCTGTTGTTCTGAGGGTAGTTCTTGGTATGAAGATGTGTGTTGTTGTAACCTCCTTTACAGAACTGATTAAAAATGACCTACATGGGCTCTTATTGAAAGAGCTGTTTGTGTATTGCCACTGATTTTGCAAAGTGAGTGCATTTTTGGATAAATATTTTTCTTGTTTGTTTGGGTTTTTTTTGCACCAAAACATACATGCCAGCCATTATGCTTTTTCACCTAATTATGTTTTATGCTTCTCCTGAATATGGATTATGCTTTTTTTGAAAACTTGTCCCACAGATTCATTATATTTTATATATATATTTAAGTATCTATACATTTTAAAAATTGGTGCGGGGCCCTGAGTGGTCTAAAGCGCTCTCCGTTACGGATCACTGCCATCTCACCTCTGTCTTCACTGGTTCGAGTCTTGAATTCAGCCAGTGTGGGTATGTGAGAAAGCTTGCCGGTAGCTTCTCATGGGTCGGTGGTTCTTTCCAGGGTTTTCCCAGGTTCTTCCTCCACCATTAATACTGGCTGCCATGTATAGCCAATCATGTGCTGAAAAATGGCATTAAAACCCAACAACAACAAATTGGTGCCTGACATCAAGCGAAACAGGCTTTGTCAGTTTGATACTTGGATGTTATTTGATTGAAAAATATCATAGGAGAGGGATCTTTCCAAACTTCAAAACATGTCTGATCATGAAAAAGACAAATCAATAGTGCTTTACAAACTCAAAACCGAATATGAGAGTGATGTAATACAACACTCAGATTGAGAACATCATCATGCTCATTGCAGAATTTTTTGGACTTTACGATCATTCAGGGAAAGTTAGACATGTAGATTCGTTAAAGTGAGTGTTGTATATACATAATTTGTCAATCAACATATTTTGTGTTTGTATTCTGGCACTAACCTACATGGATTTCAACCGTTTGTGACAAGAATTTTAACCAGCTACAGATCCAGGTTACCAGCAATACCATGTGTACATTTTTCATACAGTTGGCTGTAATTATAGATTACACTTTTATGCACAGATTATGCTTTTTGCCACTTTTATTAGTAATAGTTACTTTTATACCTCTTTAGAGATGGGCTTGTATGCCAGAAGGCGAGTAACTATGATCTACTATCCAGATTGTATGTTTCAGGTAGAGTGGTACCATCTCGTTACATGCAGGCTGTAGAGTCAAAAGCAAAGACGTCATCCCTTAACCTGGATCAGGTAATACATGCAGCAAATCTTAAGCAGGCCTTTATATTTGATTAGATAAAACAACACTTCAGATTTTGTTAAAATTGACAAAGCTTGATGGGTTAAATAAATTGAGAATTGCACCATTTTTATTTGCATTCAAAACAAATAAATTAATAACTGTTCTTAATTGAGATAAAAAAATTGTTTTTAATTTTAGGTACTGACTAGAAGATGAAAAAAAGAAAGTTCATGTCTCAAATATTTGAAATTCTTTTGTAAAGCAGCATTGTCCCAGCCGACTTTGAACAACAATCCATTATTTTACCTGTTTTCATTGTTAATTATAAAGTTCACCACCTGCATACAAACAGAAACGTTAGTTTATAACAAAACTCTCATTACCTTTAGAAGAATTTCATCTTTTTATCATTCTTTATAGCCTTGCATCAAATGTATTAATTAGTTGGGAAGTTAGTTTCTCAATGCTTGAAAATAATTTTTTTATCCTATATCTGTTTAACCATTATACGTTTTACAATTCACTATAGACCTCTATCAGAGTGACCAAAAGCAGCAAAAACCTTGAGAATCCCAAGACTACACGTAAAGTTGCACAAAGAAATCAACCACCTATTGCAAGTGCTACATCAGATGAAAAGGAAAGGCCTAGAACACCTGAGACTTTAACAATGGTCTCTCAGATGGCAAATGCTTCTACTCCAGCTTCTGATTGCTCCCTTCCAGACCATGATATTGATGCCTCAGCCATTCATCCTGACCTTTCTGTTCTCTCAAATGGTAATACACTGATAATCATTATATTTAAGTGTAATATAATTTTGCTATGTCTTTGCATCAGAAATATTAAGTTTTGGCAATTTGGTCCTTCTTAAGTACTTTGTAGAACTAAATCACAGTTTACTTGGGGTTAAAGTTGTTGTTGTTGTTGTTGTGGGTTTAACGCCATTTTTCAGCACACAATAGGCTATGCATGGCGGCCAGTATTAATGGTGGAGGAAGAACCCGGGAAAAACCACCGACCTATGAGAAGCTACTGGCAAGCTTTCTCACGTACACACATTCATTGCCCAAATCCTAGACTCGAACCCACACAGACAGAGGTGAGATGGCAGTGATCCATAATGGAGAACACTTTAGACCACACGGGGCCCCACTTAGGGTTAAAGATGAATTTTATTTTATTTGTTGTTTTTTTTTGTTCTTTTGCAGAATGTTATGCTTATGACAATTCTGTAATTCACAAATTTTCAGTTTTGATTATGTGTTAGCATATATATTTTCTTGTAAGTTGAGTACAACTGCAAATAACATAGACTCAGATCTGACATTGCATAATGTATGAGTAGATCAGGATCTATGCTGTTTGTTCTACTGAACCTGCTGCATAGACCCAAATCTGCCAGTGCAATATGTGATGGTAGATCTGAGTCAGTGCAGTTTGCAGTTGGGTTTGACTTGTAACTGAGCATATATGGCAGTATAATGATTCATTATGTCACACTACTGTAAAAACCATTTCATGGCTCACAGTACATACAGTATCTTGCATGATGTATTTATTTCTTGATTTTCTTTCTGTGAATAATTAAATACATTTCTTGTATTTTTATAAACAAATTTGAGTCAAACAGTTTTGAGAAAATCTTATTTTTCATAATTACTGACAGAAACTTGATATAAAAATAAATTTAGGTAGCTATCTTTAGGGCTGTTCCAGTAAAACATATATCCACCCCAGGGATGGCACTTCAAAATTTTTTTTATAGGAGGTTGTGTTTCAAAATATTTGGATTCTGACAGTGGAAGGTTGGTTAGGAAAATCACGTCTGTTGTGGGTTGTTAACAAAATGAGAAATCACTGGTGGGGCTGTCAGAATAAAAAAAGAATATATATTTTAAATCGCATCTAACCCCCTCCTAGTGGTCTAATGTGAATAAAACATTGCCATTGGGTCAGAAAATGATGCCAGTACACGCGAGTGCACATAATTTGTACAAATTTGCACACTTTTAAAGCGGTGATATGCGTTCTGCAAATTACGTCAATGTCATGGATATAAAATATGTGCTTTGCGCAGTATGCAATTTTTATTAAACTTTTAACTTTAAACGTGCATATTGCGACGTAATTCGTGCTGCCAGTAGCGGTCTCGCAGCACTTGATGTGACATCCAGATAGCTGGATACTTCAGTTCGACATTAATGGCTGTTAAACTAAATTTGATTGGTTCATTTGGCCCTGGAGCAGTGTAAAACTGAGGGTGAAAAAAAAACCTTGATGTCAGAACTGGGGGTCAAATAAAAAATGTGGGGGTCAAAAATGTACTGACAAATTTTCATCTGACTCATACTTTTTCAGCTTGAAATAGGATACTGCAACTTGCACAACATACTCTCTCTCTCTCTAAACATACAAATAAACTAACAAACAAATGCATTGTCCATTCAAAGAATAATTTTATTAGTTCATTTTTCTTTTAAAGTCGTACTCTCCTTATAATTGTTTTGAAACAATATTAAAGACCAACACATTACATACAAGCCAATACAAAAAGCCTAATAAATCTGTTTAACCAAATCGCAGTTAATTTACTGCCTGTAATAAAATGTGTACTATCATCGATTTCATTGTACTTCATCCTAGAACTAATTTACCCAAAAATCAAGGAGGCTAATGATTCTTGTTTCTAATAAGTTACACTTGAACTTTACAATCTTTTATTGCAGCAAAGTTAAAAACAAAAAAAATCTGCAATGACCCCCTGACTGTGTAATCTAAATAAACGCATTTGTCTCGGCAACTTTACTGATTTCTTTGTTGTGAAAGAGTGTCTTGGGTTATAATGTTTTTTCCAGATATCTTGTGGCGAATGAGGGCAGATTTTTTAAAATTCTTAAACCCTGCCACAAAAAGATCGTTCACTTTTGCTGTCTTCGCAATCACGCGATCACAAGTCACACTGGGAATCCTAATAGATGTGCCGTATTCCAGTCAAGGGAATTATTTTCTCCATTTTTCATTAAAGTTAGATCCACAGTTACTCTTTTGTGTTCCGCTTCTTTCACTTTCTTCGCTGATGATTCTTAGTGCACGACGTTTTAATCTGGAGATTATTTTCTAATGCAATGAGCATTGAGGTTAAACATCAAGATGACATCTTACTGAGCTCGATGGAAATCGCATGAGGGCTCGCAAGATTAGGGGAAGCTACTCTGTCATAACATTGCCTATGCTAGTCTGGTTCCTTATTTCTTATGTTCCCTGCATTGCACTCTGCTATACGAATAGAGGAGCGCAGCACAGGGAGTAAACAAAGCGGGGAACCAGTCAATGCTCAAAGTATACACGATGCCACCCCTCGTCCAATGCATTGGATATTAAATAAATCCTGATTGCATTATGTAAATCCTTTGCATCAAAAAAATGCACGGCAACAAAATGTGTGCGTCAGTTTTCTCTAGCGTGCATCCCTGATGCACAAATGTGCGTAAAGGAACAGGAACAAGCATTTTTGGTAGTTTTAACCTTATTTTCATCATGGAAGTTTTACAAATGCGTGTTTCGAATAAGGGCCATACAGAAAACCGAAATGGCTGAATTACAACAGGGTTTGTCTTCAGTCGGCAAATACTGGCTGGCGATAGCTATGATGACAATGTATTTCATGTATATTGGTCTGTTGTACATTGGGAGAATGTCACTGGAAGTACCAGTGTGTGATTTTGAGGCCAAAATGGATGTTGAGTGTGAGTCCGAAATATGTGTCGGACAATATGCCAGTTATATTTATTCATGGCCATGTCTGAACAAGCAGACTATGGGAATGTTGGACTTAAAACCCTAATACAGCATTATGGAAGAGAAAAAATCTGGCATATGAGGCAGCAAAGCACTGATTCAAGGAAGTGAATCTTCGGCTGAGTTCATGTTAGTGAAAACTAAGAGGTCTCAGAAATGCTTAATCAAGCATATTTGAATGCCAATTTTTTTATTGGGGATGCAGAAAATCACTTAGGCGAGAGTCCTCTGTATGCATGTAATAGGTGGGCGGTAAAATTCAAAGATTTGCCAGTCCTTTTTCAGCCACCTGCTTATTGGGAAAATGTGCAGATCAGTTAGCTGTGTTGATATTTACAAGGACAGAATTTAGTGGCTGAAAGCCCCCCCCCCGTACATGTCACAATTATAAGAGTACATCACAAGAGCATGCTGCAATAGCTGGGTGGCAGGATCAAAGGCTGGCAGCTGGGTGGGAAAATCTACTGATTTTTACAGTGCTTGAATTCAGAGGCAAAAAGACCCAGATATGTACATGTGGTCATTTATAACAGTGCATTAAATAAACAACTTTAGCTTTCATTATTGTGTTCATTTCCGATAGTAGCGGAGTAAGCAATGCGCGTGACTTCGGAATCGTGACATGTTGAGACTTAGACTTGAATGAGTATTCTGGGGTTCAGCGGGAAGCTGACGAAGATTGTAACAAGATTCAGGAGAGTGCTTAAGTTGTTAGAACTGATAGTTTTGATGGGACAGTAGCCAAGTGTAAGAAAGTGTGTGATGCCTAGCTTAGTGCTTTGACTAAGACCTTCCTTGGATTGACAAAATTCAGACTCTGATGGACAAATAAGAGCTATGTCAGTGTTATAAAGAATGTAGAAATTAAACTCAATGGCAACCAATAGTTTTTATAATTTGCATAGTTCTCTGGGAGGGGACTGCAGCTTTTGCTGGTGGGACTCTAATTTTTACCAAAATGGGAGTCCTGGACTCCTATTTAAAATCCTAGTGAGACCTCTGGAAAACTTTTCTTTTTTGGAACAGAGATATCCAAGAGAGAATACCAATGGGGCCATAACTGTGAGATGTTTAAAATTGCACAACCATAAAGAACAGTAACTTGTTCTAGCTAGTTATGCATATGCATTTCAGACAGCAGGCAATGGAAGGAGTTCTCAGTACAGAATAATATTCATGCACAGAGGAGGAGGATCATATTAAATTCAGAAACAATTAACAGATTAATGCTCATAGGGAACATCAGAATCCCCATACAACATAATTACATGTGTGTAGATCTCTAGTTGGCAGAACCACTATGGCAACAAAAGAATAATGAGACAAACTTTCATATCATGCAGATGTTTTACCAAATGAAGTACATGCTCTCTATGTGCAAAAACTAAATGACATTAAACATAAGAGATTGGCTGATCTGTGTAAACTCAAAGCAAGATGGATAAAATTTGTCCTGCTTGTGTTTGGTTCTTCCGATGTATATTTTGATCATGGTGATATTTTCTGCAGACCTTTTGGCACTTAGTTCCAAGCCATTATTTGGTATTTGTATTACAAATTGGATTACTATTATCGTTATGAAGCAGCGTCATTAACTGTTGATGAAATTGATGAAAAAATACTTGATGTCATTCTTATATAAGGATTCTTTACTACACTACTAATCAGTCCATCCTGATTCTTTTTTTTACCATCTCCTTTAGTTTTACTGGTACCAGTACTTTTAATAAAATTGTAACTTCTATTTTCTTGCATTCTAAATATTTGTAATCAAGTATTATTGTCAAACAGTAAAATGTGCTTAGTTTTGTTGTAAAATCTAAAACTATTAATTAGCAAGGGAATAAAGTAAAAAGTTAGTCAACTTTATGTGTGTGGAAATTATTGCTATATTACATTGTTAGAAAAAACGGAATAGTTGTACAAGATGTATTTTGCAAAGTTGTAGAACCAGCGCTCGTATTGTCACCACATATTCCATTTAAATAATAATATCATTATTTCTGTATATACCTATCAGTATTTTCCCAGTGGTATTAATTTTCTGATCTGATGTTGTTCATTTTTTGTGCAATTTTTACACATCAGGCATTCTCACAGTACCATTAAAAAACAATGTAATCTGCACCAGATTGAGTTGTTTGAGAAGAAATTAATTTTTTAACCCATAAATCACTGAAGCTTTGAGTTCTGGCATTAAAGTCTCACATTAAATAACATTTGAAGAAGCCATGATAGTAATTTTAGGATGCAACTGTACTAATTTCACCTTTGATATATTCAAATCTTGAATGTGATGGAGGAACATGGCTCCAAAATAAATGCATCAGTTTTAGAACCTGTTCATTGACTATGAATCAAGTATATAATCCGAGTCCAACTGAATAGTTAGAAATATTTTAATTCTTTTGACAACCTCGTTGTTAGCTGTCAAATATGGAGTAAGCCTATGGTCCTTCTGCCATCCCAACCAAGACCCCACCACAACCACATGACCATGCCCAATGACATGACAATAATAATCGCTATACAACTAGAGAAGACATCTGAGTATTTTGATTTCATTAGAGCCTTAACAGAGTGGAACAGTAAGAAAGAGTGACAGATATTTAAGTGTTAGGGAGATATTTAACAATGGCTATTCCTCCTGCCACCACTTCCTCATTGGAGATCATGCACACACAAAACTGAAATCCTGGCAGCATCCCTGCAGGGGAGATAACTTGAGTATTTTATTTTATTGGTCTCTGGTTATCCCATGGTATTTCTGTTACTCGAACATTATCTTACAATGTGTCCAGTCAGCATGTTCGAAAAAGGCTTAAAACCACTGAGAGTTGTTGAAGGACTCAACATTACTACAGATATGAAAGAACGAGAACCTTACTATAAATCAGTGAAGATGAAATAGAGTATATATTGGTTTGACTGTCCCTGATTGGTTGATAATGAAAGTAAGATTTTAGTAAAAAGAATCTTTTGAGAACTTTTCCTACTAGTAACTGAAAAAAGTGAGGGACATTGCTTTATTAACATAATTTCTGTCCCTTTACAGACCTGAGTTTGGAAGATTCGTTACTGAAATCAGCAGCTGACTCTTTGGTGCAGTATTGTAAGCACACATTTCAAATTTGTGTTAGGTCCAGAAAGTGGTGCAGCTGTTATGGTTTTCTTTTCACAAAAGCTGTCATCATAGATGTGTCTATACTGATACAAATTTGATCATGAGCACTTAAAATTTTAAGTTATGAATTTTAATAGTGTGTTTGCACAGGTTTACAGGGGGAACTGAATTAGTACAGCGAGTCCTGAATTCTTGACTTTTGTTCAGAAACATGGAATCCAAGCAGAATACATCCAGAAATGTAGAGGTTTTCAATCTTGGATTTAGTCTCCCTATTGCATTTCACATTGATATGCATATTCACAGACAATTAATATAGAAGTAGGAAAAGTAAGTGACAAATTTAGATATATATCATAGAATTTAGATATATATCACAGACAAGACAAACAATATGTGGGGGCACAAGATCATAAGAACAGGCTGGAATGGAGAAGTATAATAAAAACAATGACTAGAAGTGACTCTGTTTTTTAGTGTGCAACATTATTTTCTCAGCTTCATTAAGAAATTACATCAAAGAGAAGACAAAGGGTGTACAGTTAACTAAACCAGTGTGAACTTAGCTACTTAAAAGATTTATCAGATCAATTTTAACCTTCTGGTCTGTTCCTGTCCATTCTGGTGATTATGTCCAATGAACAGTATGGTTGGAAAAATATTTGGCAGATTATGATTACCAGTATATACTGTACTTATGCCTGAGAGATGTGAATAATTTTATTTCTTGGTTTGTTGATTCTGGTTGTTGCTCAGTTCAAATGCATCATTGAAAAACAATGATGCATTCTCATACTTTGTTAATAATATTTATTACAGATGCATATCTCCAGATATTGGTGAATATAGCTTAAATAAGTTATAACAGTTCTAGTTGGAACAATGGACATTGTTAGAGAAACTTTAAGTGAGCTAAAATGTAAACTTTTCGGCAGCATGTGATGCAGGGTTGCTTAAAACTTCTCCATCTCATATGCTCACCCTGAAAAATCCATTTGTACAAACTGATGATGACTTTTTGGTAATTGTCCAAAAGGCATAATTGAAGATATTCGAAGGTCAACAAAAATTACAAGAATCAAAATTTATAAACTCATACAGCTGTGGCAAAAATGATGGACTAGTACCTTTGCTGTTGTTGCCACAGTTGATTAGCTGGTTGATTTAGTTTGGTTTGTGTTTTTTTGGGTGGATGTGGGGTTAACAGTACATTAGGTGGAGGAAGAACCCTGAAAGACCACCAACCCAAATTGGTTGATCTGTGACAAAAACTCTCGTTCTGTGAGATGTGCAAGTGATGTAAAAGCAAGCACCTTAGTACACTTGGGCAAATGGAGCCTCTGTTGATTTGATGTTTATCTCCAACAGCCGAAGTCATTTAGACATGAGATCTCGTGTTTTGATAGATCATTATGGTCTTTACACCATTTTCAGATGAAGAGAATCTATATATGGCAGCCAGTTTTAATGTTGAAGAAAATCCAAGTACTTTTGAGACACCAAACACCACTTATGTAGAACCACTGACCTTCCACAAGTAACTGACAACATTCTCATTTACACATTGGAGGCAAGTAATCACATGACATGCATCTTGTACCACTCAGCCATTAAAAACCCTCACGCCATAGGTATAAGTCTCATAAGAAAGACTAGAAGTGGGAGATAGAACCTGTGACAACTGGTTTGAAAGTGTAGAATGTTACTGCTAGGTCATCATTGATGATGAAGATGCTGTTGAAAATACAGTTAACTGCAGTGACATTGATTTTACTTGTACTCTGCCAAAAATGATTCCTTGACTTTCATCCATTTTTTAAAAATCTAATTAATGATATAAAAATGTTTGACTTGCTCTATTTCTTTTGTTTTTTTAAACTTTATATTAGTCTTGCAACAAGTGTTAAGATAAGACATCGGTAACTGAAATATATGTTCTTACAAGAAATGATATAGTGTAAAAGTAGGCAGAAATAATGTGACATCACTACAGGCATTAATATTTTTTTTGTTGACAAATCATGTATTATAAGTTTACCAAAACATTTATTGAAGAAAAAAAATAACAAGGAATCATAGCATCTGACCACACATTTAAAGCAATACAAGATTCACCTATTATTCTAATCAAAAGCAGCATGTCTGAGAACAAAGAAAAATAGCAAAACATAGTGATCACTTTAGTAAACAGACAGTTTAATAAGGATACAGATTCATGATTTTTGTATTAGAATCGAAATCCCTATTATAAAATCTGTATTCATGGATATTAAATTAGTAGGTATTAAGGGACTGATCAATGGCATATACAGATAACAAGCCACCATGAAAATTTGTGATTTCACAGTATCTGAGACATACATGGCTGACAAACAAACAAACAAAAAGACAAAAGATTGATTATAATGAATGAATATAAATAAAAATTACAGTAGATTATACGGTCTATAAGAATTCAGTAGATTACCTCCGGCCAGCTGTTATTTAAATTACTTCTGTCCCCAACCCAGTATTAAAATCACTTCTACTGCCCACTAACCCATAGCCAGAAATTATGTTAAAAAAATATGCTTCTGTAGGGGGCAGTGTTTTTCGATTAAAACATATCTGACAGTGGATCATAAGTTTTGAAATTGCTTCTGTTGTGGGTTGGTTGAATTTGAAAGTGCCTTCCCCCTGGGGGTGTATGTTTTACTGGAACAGCCCTTAAGATGCATAGATCTGATTAGATTTTTTATTATTTTAATTGATTTTTGCAACTATTGTATTCCTGTCTGCTCCCATTCCACAACGACCCTTGTAAATTATTTGTTCCATATATTAGTTAGCACACAACTCTCGTAAAGAGTATTCTGATTGGTCACAAGTTTAAATTCATCCAGTGAACCTTCGTGTAATAGAAACTGATGGCAATAGAAAGAAGAAGTATGCTTGCAAAACATGGCATCCCGAGTTGTTAAGAGAGACCATGATATGAAAAGTTTAGATAAAGGTTTAAAAAACAAATGGAAATAGGAATGGCTGGAGCAAAAAGTTGACCGAAATTTAGTTGGTCAGTTTATAAGAAAACTGAATGCTGGAGGACAGGCATTTTGTGACCTCTGCTCTATGGTAATCGTGGCTGCAAGAGTTTGCAACAGCACCTATTAAAGAAGCTGCATAAGGAAAAATTGAGCTGAGAATGCAGCTGGAAAAAATTGCAATTAATTACTATAAGAAGAAATATTTCTTGCATGAGAGAACAGATGTAGCTGTCTGTCAGAATGTGTGCACTGCATGTCGCCAATACAAGCACCAGCTTGAAAGGAAAAAGGCTTTCATTGATAATTTGCTTTCAGTTAAATGCATTGTTTAATTGGGATAATTTTCTCAGTTGGTAAGCTGCTTGCTTGCCAGGCTGGAGAACAAAATTTGATTCCCATACATGGATGATTTTTAAAAAAATTATTTTTATATGTTTACTTTTAATGCCATCTTAATGACAGATTTAATTTTATACTGAAACTCAAATCATTTTTGGTTGATTTATAACTTGAAGGTATTCAAAGTTGATTCCTAAAGGCAAATTTGTTTACTTTTATCCCCAGCAAATCTTGATAAAGAACTTCATGGCATCAAAATGACAAAAATATAGATTACTTTAAATTTATTAATTACATGCATTTAATTGAAAGCAAATTATCCCAATTAAACCATGCATTTAATTGAAAACAAATTATCCCAACTAAACCATGCATTGAATTAAAAGCTAATTGTCCCAGTTACACCATGCATTTAATTGAAAGCTTGAAATAGTGTGTTTACAGGAAGCTTAAACTAAAGATACTCAACTCTATTGTATTTTTCATTTATTCTAAAAATTAATATTTTAACAAAATCATGAAAGGTTGACTAAATCAAACTTTATTAAATATACTTCAGGTGCAACTTCCTCTTTAAGTTATTCGTACATCATAAAATACTGAGAAAAGAGACTTCTAACAGATTAAACATGAAATGTTTTCAGTCTTTTACTATTATGTTTGGAAATGAATGAAATATCTACTGATCTTTCTTGAAGTTGTGGCCTCATTTCTTTAATAAGATGGTTTTATTCAAGTTGGTTTAACAACAAAATAACCATTATTTGTAGACTTTTCATTCCCATTCAACTTTTTGTTGGCACTGTTATGACTATGTCACAAACCAAGTAGCAGAAAGAAACAAAACCAACAAGTTTTGTAAAACTGTACAAATAATTTAATTTTCAAAGTTTTAAAGTGAAAAATTAAGAGGAACTTGCAGTATTATAAATTGAATTCAAAATAATCCTAAAATGTTCTATTCAAGTCCAAAAGAATTGAAAGTTCTGAATAAATTTCAAATTCTAGAATATACTGGTCTGTCAACAGTCCTGATGTATCAAAATGGCATTGTCCAGAACTCCTTTGATTAATTCACATTAAATCCAGAATAATATTTTAGTCCAGTGAGAACTTTGTAATTCCATTGAGTAATGCAAACAAATGTTTCCTCTCAAATAGTTGTGGGTTCAAACCCCAGCCGAGTCATGCCAAAGACTTACAAAAATGGTACTAACAGCTGCTTCACTTGGCACTCAGTGTTAAGAGGTTAGTATTAAGACTGGTTGGCCTAGTGTCAAGATAATGTGACTGGGTGAGACATCATACTACGTGTCTGCGACATGATACCCCAATGCTAGACATCATATAAATTGCCACTGTTAAAAACTACGTCAAAAATCCTAATCACACACACACACACACACTTTCTGCACATATCCAACATCATAAAAGAATGCACTTGATCTAACCCATCCAATGGAAAATCACAATTTATAATTCTAATATCTTGATTGTAGAGGATCATTACAATTTACAGTCATGTAAAAAAAATTCACGTAATATACATACAATACATGCACATAATTACACATAATATACATATAATACATACACATAATTACACATAATATACATATAATACATAAACAATTACACATAATATACATACAGTACATACACATAATTACACATATAGATACATTCATGTACCAAGAGTTACAGAAAATATAGATATTCTTAACAGAACACCTCCAAAACAAATCAGGCCATACATATGGCAGGGAATAAAAGGAAAGATAAAGGTGAATGAATTTGTTTCAGGCAATAAGTTTTTTTGTTTTGTTTTATTTTGAAGCTATATTAATCTTACCATTGGACCAGCCTAGGTCAGCTATCATGGTGTGTCTGTGTGCAAGGCACTTTAATCGAATTGCCTTGCACTAATGACCTACTTGTGTTGCTGTGTCATAAAGCATCAAACCAAACCTAAGCCAGCTTCAAGATGAATATGATGAAATAAAAATGAAATGCAAAAATATGGTTGTAAAATTTATAATGTTTTAGCTTTCAGACTTCAGTGCATCCTTTTTCCATTTTCATGATGATATTTTCAACACAAGTTTTTTCACATTTAATGTACAATCTGTCAAAATTTGTTCATGGAGCAAGTCTCTCAAAACTGTCTGAATTTGTGGAACTGAGTATATATTCTTCAATTTCAAATATACTTAATCATGTTCAAAAGTCATTTTATTTTATGAAATGGAAATATGTAGACAT
Source organism: Sinohyriopsis cumingii (assembly GCA_028554795.2). Taxonomy (NCBI): domain Eukaryota; kingdom Metazoa; phylum Mollusca; class Bivalvia; order Unionida; family Unionidae; genus Sinohyriopsis; species Sinohyriopsis cumingii. Next base: position 47,668,844 of record CM068830.1, on the reverse strand, counting down.
AAAGCAGTTTGATTTATATATTGAATGACAAATTCACACAAGCAGTTCTAAAATTTATCAAAACTTAATTCTTCCTAAAAATGGGAGTAGAAAATGGCTATTACACAATACAGTCATGTATTAATGTATCAAACCTTGTTATGTTTTTTTATATAGATATTCCATTTCTGCTTTTCATTGCATTTCTTTTTTGTTTAATTTCAATTCATTGTTCAAAACAAAACCCAGCTAAATATAAACAATTAAATTATATTTTTTTTAAATAGATGCTTCTGAATTGCAGCTAATAACTATTCAAAGTCACATTTGTCCATGAGTACAAGTAAACAAAAGGGCCTGTCAGAAGCAAGGGAACCATTACAAGAAATCAGTACAAATAGAAAGGTAGGTTAATATTTTAATTAGATTCTGTATTTGTAGCTGCTTATTTTATCTTTTCATGTTTGTATGCAAATTGATGACTTATTTTAACTCTAAGAGTTGAATGATGCTCCCATGGGGGCAGCTAGAGTTTGTGGTATCTGTATGTATGTTTGTCTGTGGACAGCTTTGGTTAAAACATTTCTTGCATTTCTGTCTCCTTATTCTGTTATCCTATTGCTTCCTATTTGTAATATAATATCCTCACATGCTCACCTTTTCTCTTTCCCAATCCTGCCTTTGGGTTATACTCCTGGTGGGGTAGTGGAATCAGGAATTACAATGGGGACACTTTTTGGTTATTCATCACTTCATTTCCATAACCACTTCACCAGTTCACTTCATGTACCTTCTTCACTAGCTTATAAGTCAAGTCCAACTACCAACTGCAAACTGCACTGACCCAGATCTGCCATTGCATAATTTGCCAGCAGTTCTGGGTCTGTGCAATTTTATAGGAGTAATCAGTAGAACAAACAACATAGACCCAGATATGAAGGCACATTATGCTATGGCAGATCAGAGTTTTGTTGTTTGCAGTTTGACTCTGCTTATAAGTTATTATATACAGTACATTCCTGCCTGCTTCAGGAAATATAATGTCTAGTGTGACCTCCTGCCTATCATGAAAGATAGTTAATGGAGGCAGGGACTTTGGTGACTCAGTGTGACCTCCTGCCTATCATGAAAGATGGTTAGTGGAGGCAGGGACTTTGCTGGCTCAATGTGACCTCCTGCCTATCATGAAAGATGGTTAATGGAGACAGGGACTTTGCTGGCTCAGTGTGACCTCCTGCCTATCATGAAAGATGGTTAATGGAGGCAGGGATTTTGCTGGCTCAGTGTGACCTCCTGCCTATCGTGAAAGATGGTTAACGGAGGCAGGGACTTTGCTGGCTCAGTGTGACCTTCTGCCTATCATGAAAGATGGTTAATGGAGACAGGGACTTTGCTGGCTCGGTGTGACCTTCTGCCTATCATGAAAGATGGTTAATGGAGGCAGGGACTTTGCTGGCTCAATGGTTAGCATTCTTGACTTTACATCAGAAGGGTTCAGGTTCAAATCCTGCAATCAAATCTGCCTGTCTGTTACCTTTGTTTGTCCTTGGGCAAGGCACTTTACTCCAGTTGCTTTGACACTAAAAAAACTTGTTTGTTTTGCTGAGCCATAAAACAACTAACCAACTCAAACCATTGCTTGGATTATAACATGATCATACACTCCCCTTCTCACACTACATCCTGCCCCTGGGTCGGCCTTTTGGGTCAAGAATTATATTGGAATAGTTTGGTTCAAGGTTTTGGTTAAATGGGTTGTTTATTTCCCTTCATCACTTATATTTCATTATCCTTTACATGATTTACTACATATTTGGAATATAATTTTCATGACATTCACCCCTTCTCTCATGATGCTACGTGTCTGTGGCATGATGCCCCAGTGCTAGACATAACTATAAACTCTCAGTATCACTCCTGTTCCTGGGTTTCCTCTGAGACAGAGACATCTAGTATTTGAAATGTAGGCAAGTCTATGGAAAGTTTTGCTTAAAATGTTTTCTGGCATTTCTATATCAGTAACCCCATAACTAATTAATTGGATATTTGGAATATAATTTTACATACTCATCTTCTGTCAGTGTCACGTCTTGCCCAAATTCTTATCCAGGGTGGGGTTATGTGGTCATAAATTATAATGAGGACCATTTCTTGTTTAAGATTTGGTTGTGATATTATATTTCAGATATGACATGAATCAGGGAAAGGGTTAAGAAAAAAATTCATTTTTCTTCCATATCCCCTTTGCCAATTCAGTTTATGTTGAAATTAATACATCACATACTCCTTTTCTATCACTACTACTCTTGACCTAGAGATTGACCATGATGTCAAGAATTATACATAGGATACATGTTGTTAAAATGTTTTAATCACATATTTCCTGAATCTCTTATCAATTTCTGTTCATATTAAGCAATCATAACTCATACAGACACATTTCTGCACCTGCTTTTGGGCCATGGTGTAAAGAATCACACTGGTGATAGATTTTGGTTAAAGTTGTTTTCATCAGTTATATTTTGATAACCCTATTCCTAATGCAATTCATATTTGGCATATAACATAATCACATACTCTCCTTTCTTTAGTACCACTCCTACCTTGGGTTCTACATCTGGTTTGGGTCATAGTGTCAAAAAATATACTGGAGATGGATTTTGGCTAAAGTTTTTGATCGGTTAATTTCCATAACCATGAATATGACTTCACAAACTGGACCTTATGGATTTTACTACTCCTGCCCCTGGATCAAGTCCCCTAGTGGGGTCAATATGTCAGACACCTTTTGCCTAAATATTTGATTCTATCTCTTAAGTTTAAATGAACTTTTTATCCAATTCACTACAAATCTGGAATATTGTATGACCCCAAACTTAAGTTTCTCCATGATATTCAACCCATTGGATTATAACACTGGATGGTGCCATGGGGCAAAGGAGTAGGACACCTTTAGTTTAATTTTTTTCTTTAAATTTGTCTTACAAATTATCCATGATTAACTTAATATTTTGAATATTATGTGATTCTGTACTTTCCTTTCTCTCTGTTCACTGTTGCCCCAGGGTGTGCCCATGGTGTTAAGAAATTTGATATTATTATTATTATTATTATTGTGCAATAAAGTGTTATCTAATTAAATATATATTTGTTACAAAATGCCCTCTCATTCTTACCCCTTGTCATGTACCAGTCTTGTTCTTGACATACACTTCATATGCTCTCAGCATATGTCATCGTCTTCCATCTTGGATTCTTTGTCGGGATTCGAACTTCAAAAAATCATTAGAACATTTTATTATTAGGACTTATAAAATGTTATTCTTTTATTATTTGGAACCCGTAAGTTCATATTTTTTCAATTTTACAAAATTTTTCCAGGGAAACAAATTATTGTATTTTTCAAAGCTTGTTGTTTTCACTCTTTCCAGTGTTATTGGTTATTTGAGCCTAAACACGTAACATAAGAATTGGGTAGCTTGTCCTAAGGATAATTTTGAAGTTTGGCTAGAATATTTCAGAATTTTTTTTATTTTTTAAAATTTGAATTCCCCTTGTTTTTGACAATTTTATTGAAATCGGCAAACTTTTCTAAAATTCATCAAAAGTGGAAATCTTTCTTTCAAATCCTACCCAGGAACAATTAGATCTTTTCAAAAAAGATGAATTGATTCAACTTGCCAGAAAATACGATCTTTCTGAGGTAAAGGCTTCCTTAACGAGACAGGAAATAAGAAATATTTTGGTTCAGTACTTGGTAGAAAAGAATGTTTTGGATAAAAATGCTTTGGTTTTGATCAGTAAATCTGTATCAGACTCTCACAAAAAGTGAAGGAATAAGAATTAAAATACAAGATGGAATTGGAGTTGAGGAAACTGGAACTTTGAAAGAAGAAAAAGAGAAAGACAGATGCAATTACAAGAAAAACAAATGTAGTTAAAATGAGAAAGAGGAGAGAGAGAGACAGGAAAGAGAGAAAAACAGATGCAAATGCAGTTAGATAAGGAAGAAAGAGAGAAAGACAAATGCAGTTACAAAACGAACAAACACAGTTACAGAAAGAGCAAATGCATTTACAGTTGAAGAAAGAGAAACAAGAGTGGGAATATCAATGTAGAATGAAAGAAATGGAACTGGAAAGTGAACAGCACATTCATACTTCAAATCCAAATTTTAGTTTTGATCTTGCAAAGAATATTAGATTAGTGCCCTCTTTCAGAGAAAAAGATGTAGACAAATATTTTCCTTATTTTGAAAAAGTTGCAAAAAATTTGAAATAGCCAAGGAGCATTGGACTCATTATTACAATGTGTACTCACTGGTAAAGCTAGCGATATTTACCATTCACTGTCATTTCAATAAAGTGGTGACTATGATACGGTCAAAGAATGCATTTTAAGGGGTTATGAGTTAGTCCCTGAAGCTTATCGGCAAAAATTCAGAAACTATAGAAAAGAAGCTGGACAAACTCGTGTCGAAAATTTGCTAGAGAAAAAGGGCAGTTATTTGATAGATGGTGCTTAACCAAGAAAGTTGAATGAGATTATGAAAATCTCAAACAACTTGTATTACTTGAAGAGTTCAAAAACTGTGTCCATATTAACATTAAGTCTTATCTTGACGAACATCAGATTGAAACCTTGGAAAATGCTGCTCAAGCTGCTGATGAATATTTTTTAACTCATAAAGTTTCTTTTGTAAATAAGACTTCTACTCCACAGTCTTCTGGCAGAAAAGTATTTCAGCCTAATTCAACCCCTTTCTAAAACTCAAACTGGCACAACTTCTAGAACTCAAGCTTCTGATAAGCTTTATTCAAGATCCTTGTCTCTTCCTATGTGTACCTATTGCAAGAAAAAAGACACATTATTTCTGATTGCCACAAATTGAAAAATAGACATGAGGATCAAGACAGACCTATTCCAAATGCTCTTATCCCTAAGAGATCAATGTCACGGTCATGTATTGAAAGCAGTATATTTGTTGGGTGTAATAAACCCCAGTCTGATTTTATTCTGGAGAATTATGAACCATTCGTATCAATGGGTTCTATATCTTGGGTGATTTGGCCAATCCTATCCCTAATAAAATTTTAAGGGACACAGGAGCTTCTCAGAGTCTTTTATTGTCAGTACTTTGCCTTTTTCTGAGAAGTCTTCTTCTAATGAGACTATTCTTATTCAGGGAGTAGAGTGCAGCTTTGTTAATGTTCCTCTCCATTGTGTAAATTTGTCATCATACTTAGTCTCAGGACCCATGACAGTTGGAACAGTCTCTGTTTTACCCATTGAGGGCATTCATTTATGACTAGGCAGTGACCTAGCTGGAGACAAGGTTGTGGTTAATCCACTTGTAACTGACAAGCCTTGCTTGGATCAGAAAGTCTATCCAGTTGAAAAAGAATTCCCTGATTTATTTCCAGCTTATGCAGTTACCAGAGCTATGGCAAAGAAAGCTCTTGAGAATGACATAGATAAGGAAAATATTCCTTTGGCTGACACATGTATTGGTCAGGTTTTGATGAGGTCACTTTCACTCCTTGTTTGGATCAATCAGAAGGTACTGATCACAGTGATCCTCTTTAAACTACTCATTCTCTTTATTCTAATCAGGGTGATAAATGACAATCACTTGTCGTCATACAGGAAAAAGATCCTGAGATCTCCTGTTTATTTCAAAAGGGCCATTAGTGAAACTGAAGCTTCTGAAGTTTCTGTATGTTATTTCATTAAAAATGGAATTCTTATGAGAAAATGGAGATCTCCTCTTTATTCTAATCAGGGTGATAAACGACAATCACTTGTCATACAGGAAAAAGATCCTGAGATCTCCTGTTTATTTCAAAGGGCCATTAGTGAAACTGAAGCTTCTGAAGTTTCTGTATGTTATTTCATTAAAAATGGAATTCTTATGAGAAAATGGAGATCTCCTGAGGTACCTGTTGATGACAAATGGTCAGTGAACTATCAGATTGTAGTTCCAAAACCTTACAGCCAGGAAATACATTGTCTGGCCCATGAAACTCCTTTGGCTGGTCATTTAGGGATCAATAAAACTTATCATAAGGTCTTAACTCACTTCCTCTGACCAAAAATTTTATAAAAGTGATGTTAGTAAATACTGTAGGTCTTGCCATACCTGTCAAATGGTAGGAAAACCCAATCAGAAAATACGTTAGGCTCATCTACAACCTATTCCTGCCTTTGACGAAACATTTAGTTGAATTATGGTAGATTGTGTTGGTCCCTTACCTAAAACCAAGTCAAGTAACCAATACCTGTTGACCATTATATGTGCATCAACAAGGTTTCCAGAGGCAAATCTAAAACAGTAAAAGTTTTGATAAAGATTTTTTACTCAGTTTGGCCTTCCCAAGTCTGTACAGTCTGATCGAGGCTCAAATTTCATGTCTGGAATTTTCCAGCAAGTTATGTACGAATTAGGCATCTGACAATTCAAATCTTCTTCCTATTACCCGGAAAGCCAAGGGACATTAGAAAGATTCCATCAGACTTTGAAAAATATGATTTGATCATATTGTTTTGATACGGGTAAAAATTGGGATGACGGCGTTCATTTACTGTTGTTTGCTGTTAGGGAATCAGTTCAAGAAACTTTAGGTTTCAGTCCCTTTGAACTAGTTTTTGAACACACTGTGTGTGGACCATTGTAGTTATTGAAAGAGAAACATCTTTCTAATGAAGATTCTGAAATTGATCTTCTTGATTATGTTTCTAATTTTAAGTATAAGTTGTCAAAGGCTTATGAGGTCACAAGAGCAACTCTGCATTCTACGCAATCCAAAATGAAGTCAAGATATGACAAAAACTCGAAGGAAAGGAACTTTCAGGCTGGTGATAGAGCCCTGGCTGTCTTGCCCATACCACAATATCCTCTTCAGGCCAAGTATTATGGTCCCTACACAGTTAACAGGAAAATAAATGATTTAAATTACATCATAAATACTCCTGGGAGGCATAAACAAAAACAACTCTGTCATATCAGCATGCTAAAAGAGTATATTGAAAGAAATAGCCAGTTTAAACATGCAGTTAATTTAGTTGTACCTGTCCCACTCAGTGAAAGTTTAAGTGAAGGAATATCATGGGATTGTACTGGTATTGGAGTTGCAAATCTTTGGAATTCATTAGTTATGAAAGATCTGGACCAGAAACTTTCACATTTGCAACAGCAAGAAAGAAATATACTTAAACAGTTATTATTTGAATATGAGCACTTATTTCCAGATGTTCCTATAAGAACCAACAAAATTTTCATGGCGTTGAAATTGTAAATTATAAACCTATCAAACAACACCCATGCAGGATGAACCCTCTCAAACAGGAATACTTGAAAAAAGAAATTCATATTTGCTGGAGAATGATTTTATAGAGCCCAGTAAAAGTGCATGCATACTTGTTCCAAAACCAGATAAAACTTTCTGTATGTGTACTTATTAATAGAAGGTAATAGTGTGACAAAACCAGATTCATTTCCATTACCAAGAATCGATGAGTATTGATAAGATCGGGAATGCCAAATATGCTACCAAATTTGACCTTCTGAAAAGATTTTGGCAAATTCCACTAAAGGAAAAAGCAAAGGAAATTTCAGCATTTTTGACCAGATGGACTTTATCAACATAAAGTAATGCAGCTTGGGAAGAAAGGGTCGCCAAGTACATTTCAGCTTCTCATGAATATGATTTTCTCTGGTCTAGACAATTGTGATGCTTATATCGATGATGTCATCATCTACAATGACACCTGGAAAGAACATTTAGCAACAATTCAGAAATTCTTGACAGACTCACTGATGCTTGTTTGACAATTAATTTATCTGAAAGAGAGTTCTGCCATGCTAGTGTAACTTTAATAGCCTAGGACATATCATGGGACATGGACAAGTTAAACCTATAGATGCTAAGGTCAAGACTGGATACTAAAGGAAATTTTGTTCCAATTTTTTTTATAATTGCTGAACCCCTGACAAATTTATTGAGTAAGAAGAACAAGTTCCTTTGGACTGAAAAATATCAGGAGGCTTTTGACAAGTTAAAAGCCATACTTAAAAGCGCACCAGTTCTTACAGCTCCAAATTTCAGCCAATCAGTTAAACTGTCTGTTGATGCAAGTGATGCTGGGGTTGGAGCAGTTTTGATGCAAGAAGATGAAAATAGTATTCAACAATCGAGAAGGAATATTGGGCTTTGATATTGGCATTACAACATTTTGAAGTTTAGCTTAGTTCAGCTCCTTCTACGATTATTGTTTTTAGTGACCACAACCCCCTTACTTTCATCGGCAAGATGAAAAATAAAAATCAACGACTACTAAGGTAGAGTTTGTTGTTACAGGAATATAATCTTGACATGAGGCACATCAAGGGAAAAGATAAATTTAATAGCAGATGCACACTGTATTATTTATCATATATAAGTTCTTTTTAACCTCTTGTATAACTACTCTGTGGTAAGAAGAAAGCTTTATCATATAAATCTTTCTTTTCTTTATGGGGGAAGTGTTACTTATATTTGATTTAATTATATCTGATTTAATTTTAAGTTTTAAAATCTTTTTTTTTCTTTCAATTTTATTATATGTCAAAATAATGTAGTTATGTTCGTTAGGAGCTTTTTGTTTAGAAAATAGTTTGACCTTGACTGTTTGTTTTTGTAAACACCAGGTGTTGACCTAGATCCTGACCGTGATTCAAAATTAGTAGCAACCACGTAAATAAGTTCTACTTTTATTTTAAAATGATTTGTTGTCAAGGTCAAGATGGGACTATGTGATTTAAGATGTAAACGATTTTTTATTTTGTTTCTTAGAGTAAAATGTTTGGTTTTCAGCAGGGTCATGTTAAGCGTACATGATATAAATATAACCACATGACCCTTATCCAGGGCATAAAATTCATGTTTTAAACCATCATATTAGAGTTGGGCTTTTTCCTTTACACTGGAAGATGTTGTGTCATTTGGAGGTATTTCAGATTACTTGGATTCAAAAGGATTAACTCATTTTTCCTGGAAAATATGTGTGCTCATATGAGATTCTTGAACAAAGACAGCTCTTATAAAAATGTATTCAGATTCCCAAAACCGGAGTGATATTTCCTGTTTCTACAAGGAATTGTAGACTTCAACTCTACAGGTTACAGCATTCTTTATTTTTCATTTTTACAGAATTTTTCCGGGAAATAAATTATTGTATTTTTCAAAGCTTGTTGTTTTCATTCTTTCTTGTGTTACTGTTTATTGGAGCCTAAACATGTAACATTAGATCTGACCTAATTGCAGAAATCAAAAGGAAAGGTGACCCAAGTTCAACTAGACCTGAGGTATGGTCATTATCTGCAATGGCTTTTCCTGTATACCAAGGGGAAAAAGTGTCAACAAGAACAGGAGAAACAAGCAATGGTAGAGTTTCTTGATTTATTTCTTACAAGTTTGATACAATATATATCTCTCACTTTTTAAAACGTCTTGGGGGTGGTGGATATTGTAATTGGCTTCTTTTGTCTGACAGGTAGTAAACATGGCTCAGAGCTTAAGGCATTGGAAATGTGACTAGAAGGGTGACAGTTTAATTCACATGTGGGATCAGTTTAATTTAGTGACCATGGTGGGCAAATTAAATATACATAACCATGGTGTGTCCCTTGGCAATACAAATTATATATACATAACCATGGTGTGTAACTGGGCAATACAGATTAAATATACATAATCACAGTGTATCACAGGACAAGGTACTTTACTTCCCTTGATATAAGATAACAGTTAAACTGGCCAAGTAGAAAATTTACCATAGAATTCAGTATAATTTGAAATTCAGTTAAAAGTAGTGAAGAATTAGCTTAGAAGCAGCACAACGTCATCAGGATTTGACAACTTTGCTCCAAAGTCCCCACCGTCAGGATAACTTTGAACTATAATGGTAACTCAAACTTGATCACTGACTGAAAGTGCTTTCAAGTCCCATGACAAGAGCAGTAGGAATGAATTTATAATATTTTCTTTCCTTAAATTTTAAAACTCAAGGAGTCTGAGACTCTTGTAAATGAGACTGCCAACTCCAAACTGATGCAGATGCAATGGTTGTGCCTTTACTCCATTTCCCAAAGTCCATTGAATTTCATTGTCTTCTCCTAGGCCTGGTTTAATTAAAGATATGCCAGAGTTGTTATTTTAGAATGAAATACTTAATTCAGAAATTTTGTAGGTTGCAGTTAATAACATTGCTTAAAAATCATTTATCTTTGAAAAGTGTTTGAATTCCCTGATGAAATATCTATATGAACCATATACAGTGACATCTAAAAGATATTTTTGGCCCAACCTTAAACAAGAATTTGTATGAGGATAGATAACATATTTTGGTTTTGACCACTTGGTCAGGGTCTGGAAAGGAGAGAAAGTATAGAGAGTGTCAGAGGTCATCTATAGCAAAAATGCGGTTTCCATGATAATTTTTCTATTTTTGTTTGATCAAAACTGTAAACATGCATTTGTTGGAAGGCAGACAAGATAAGGAACATATTTGTGGCATGGCTTCTGGGTTGCATTAGGGAAGTGAAAGGGTGGTGTAATGAAAACTATGGAAGTAGACTTGCCATAGTAAGTCATGGTTGCAGCTCAAGTTTTCTTTGCTTTTGTACATGTTTGTCAAAAGGTACCCTGAAAACAGTGAAAATCGTATTACAGTAACACTCAAGGTGGGTTATGCTACCTTTTTTACCAGCCTACCTGATTACTGACCATAGCTGGTCACTGAACAGCCTACCTTATTACTGATTTACAGTTGGGACATTTCAGTTGTTTTTAGTTGAAATGTATGGTAAATTTTCCTTCCAATATCTCATGAGTTAATGGTGAAAATTTGATCAAATTTTTTAGATGTAACTTGAAAGGATTCAACCAGAAAATATCTCAGTTTCATTTGGAAAAGCCTGAATATACAAGAATACCACTGCAATGAGATTAGCTGGGCTGTCCTCCATTATTTAAGTCATTGATTGCAAGACATGAAATAATGGTTGATTTTGATCTTCTTTTGTGTAGATTGTTAAATGAGTCAACAGTCAGATATATAACTATGTAATTACAATGCCATTTTCCATTGTTCTTGAATCAGACTTTGTACATATACAATGATAGTAGGAATATACATCATATATAACTGTCGGGTGGCGATGGGTTGGGTTGCTTAAGTTAATATTGTCTTGATATCCTGTGAATTCATGTAGATTCTTGATGTACCAATTTTCACGGCTGCTTCTAAGCACAAATTTAAATAATGATCCATATGGGGAAATTATCACAACTTCATTCCCCAGTGAGCAATTTAAAACACAGTAATAATGATCCATATGGGAAATCATCACAACCTCATTCCCCAGTCAGCAATTTAAAACACAGTAATAATAATCCATTCAGGAAATCATCACAATGTCATTCCCCAGTCAGCAATATAAAACAACGTAATAATGATCCATATGGAGAAACCATCACAACCTCTATCCCCAGTCAGCAATTTAAAACACAGTAATAAAGATCTATATGGGAAATCATCACAACCTCAATCCACAGTCAGCAATTTAAAACACAGTAATAAAGATCTGTATGGGAAATCATCACAACCTCAATCCACAGTCAGCAATTTAAAACACAGTAATAATGATCCATATGGGAAATCATCACAATGTCATTCCCCAGTCAGCAATTTAAAACAACATAATAATGATCCATATGGAGAAACCATCATAACCTCAATCCCCAGTCAGCAGTTTAAAACACAGTAATAAAGATCTATATGGGAAATCATCACAACCTCAATCCACAGTCAGCAATTTAAAACACAGTAATAATAATCTATTCAGGAAATCATCACAATGTCATTCCCCAGTCAGCAATATAAAACAACGTAATAATGATCCATATGGAGAAACCATCACAACCTCTATCCCCAGTCAGCAATTTAAAACACAGTAATAAAGATCTATATGGGAAATCATCACAACCTCAATCCACAGTCAGCAATTTAAAACACAGTAATAAAGATCTGTATGGGAAATCATCACAACCTCAATCCACAGTCAGCAATTTAAAACACAGTAATAATGATCCATATGGGAAATCATCACAATGTCATTCCCCAGTCAGCAATTTAAAACAACATAATAATGATCCATATGGAGAAACCATCATAACCTCAATCCCCAGTCAGCAATTTAAAACACAGTAATAATGATCCATATGGGGAAATCTTTACAACCTCAATCCACAGTAAGCAATTTAAAACACAGTAATAATGATCCATATGGGGAAATCATCACAACCTCAATCCACAGTAAGCAGTTTAAAACACCATAATAATGATCCATATGGGAAATCATCACAACCTCAATCCACAGTCAGCAATTTAAACACAATAATAATGATCCATATGGGGAAATCATCACAACCTCTTTCCCTAATCAACAAATTTAATATGCATTTAAGTGTCCATTTATTATGAAATCATAAAAATGTATCACAATAAAAATAAATTAATTTAAAGTATGCATGCAGTATTATATATTAGTGTTGCAGTATTATATATTTCCTATATACATGCAATATTATATATTTCCTATATACATGCAATATTATATATTTCCTATATACATGCAGTATTATATATTTCCTATATACATGCAGTATTATATATTTCCTATACACATTCAGTATTATATATTTCTAGACACAGATTGCAGCTTTGCATGAGGAGGTGGAGAAGATGAGAAAAGTGAAAGCAGAGAAGTTGCAGCACCTGGCTCAGCTTCGACACCTTAATATGCTGGATGAACTCATTGACATCCAGGTAACATAATTTTTCTGTCATCTGTGTAAGCATAGTGAGACATTAATTTCTCACATCCTTATATGTATATGATTGTGTTTTCTAGTATGGATCACCATTGTAGGATAGTTCTATCCTGCCTAACATGTGATCTTTATCCTGACTCTGGGCAGTTTTGACCTCTTGCTGTGAGCACAGTGTATACAAAGTAGCAAAACCTTCCTCATTTTATCATCACTTGAATATTCTCTCACAGTATTCAAAATAAACAAAAATTTTAACAGATTTATGCAATTAAAGGAGTATTGGTCGATGTGAAGTGTTCCACAAATTATTTTTATTTTGTACTGATCGATATAGCTACATGTCTGGCTTCTTTACTCCATTTCAAGTCAAAAAAGTCATTGTTTTAAATGTTTTTGTTTTTTTCAAATTGTATTTACACTAATTTTGCTGATTAAATAAATTGTAGATCAAAGTTGAATCAAGGACTATTTCATTAATGTTTGTCTGACTCAATTAATCTTATGGATAAATTGGAATTATTTTTTTTACATGTTCTCATTTATATCAATGCAAGCTATGTGCAATACACAACTCATTTGCTGTGTATTACAATTATCATTACAGTCTCAACAATTGTTCTTTGAAAGCTAAAATGTGTTTAAACATCACTGAAAGTTTACACTGAAAGATTTGGTGTAAACCTAACTTTTTATGCTTTGTCTTGGGTAAGGAAATTTTCAGTAGGTGTACTGCCATTTGAAGGTTACAGCAATACGCCATTTTTATAGTGGCCCTCAGTTTTTGTTATAAAATGTGAGAAAAAGAATCCCTCATATATGCTTTTGTGTAGGACAGGAAACCTTCCCCCTTAGGATTAAAATTTGTGTCAGACACTCAGCACAGCCTTAATTATTGCATTAATAGTATCTGTTCAGCCCTTGTCCACTTCAATTGAGAATTCTGGATTATACCTTTGCTTTGTAAATATAAAGCCCATTTCAACTGAGACTTCTGGATTTGTACCTTTGTAAATATACAGTCCACTTCAATTGAGACTTCTGGATTTATACCTTTGCTTTGTAAATATAAAGTCCACTTCAATTGAGACTTCTGGATTTATACCTTTGCTTTGTAAATATAAAGCCCACTTCAATTGAGACTTCTGGATTTATACCTTTGCTTTGTAAATATAAAGCCCACTTCAATTGAGACTTCTGGATTTATACCTTTACTTTGTAAATATGAAGGCCACTTCAATTGAGACTTCTGGATTTATACCTTTGCTTTGTAAATATAAAGTCCACTTCAGTTGAGACTTCTGGATTTATACCTTTGTTTTGTAAATATAAAGTCCACTTCAGTTGAGACTTCTGGATTTATACCTTTGCTTTTTAAATATAAAGCCAAAAGAAGTACCCATTAGAGTTACCACAGTTTTCAATATGCTGTAATTTTTTTGTTCCTTAATTAGGAAAACAAATGTATGTCGTTATTTTTCTTGAAGTTAAAGACAAATTATAAGGCTTCTTTTTTTCCCCAAAAAATTCCGAAATGGTCATTATTGTACATTTTCATCCCTGTAACATTATAATCAATTGATCCTGCTAATAGTTCAGCCTGGTTCAACTTATGTACTAATGCACTGACTGGATTGTCAAGGATGATTTTGTCCAAAACATATTATGGCAAGGTTTTTCTTCATCTGCCAGGGCAAAGTTGCTCTGCCATTACCTGTTTCAGCGTCAAGACCAGTTGGCAACATGACACCACTCTTGGCTTCAATTCCTATTTTTCTAACTTTTACATTTTCCTCTTTGAGGACAATACATTAACCCTGTCACAATCCAAGACTTCCATTCCATGAATTTTAACACATTGAGTCATCCTGGAAGAGGTGATATTCATCTCAGCAAGAATCTGTCCAGTTTTTCACCTATATAGGCCCCGCTTACTCACCTTGTTTGCCAAATGAAACCTCACCTTGGTCTTGACCTAGCTCAGCTTGCCCTAGGTTGAGCACATCTTTGATCCTTGCTGAAGCAGTTATGTTACAGCACCTGTTTCTAAATAGCACTAAGTTCAGCCTGCAGGGTGAGCAAGCTGCAATTTGCTGTCCATGGATTCAAAATACGCGCAGTTTTGTTTGACAGCTCAGTTGAAATAATATTGGTTTCATCAGTTTAATGTAAAGTCAGGAAATCAGAAAATAACAATTCATCAGCACTCTTTGATCAACCTGTTGTGTAAGGCAAAGCTTGGTTTATATGCTGAGATCCTGTGTGACATGCACATAGAGCATTCATGGCAGCCATCCAAGGTCCCACCAAAGCACTGGCCTCAAGGCTAAAGTATATTGTTAGAATGGTTTACTCTGACCTCTTACAGGATCAGGTACACCTTCCTTATGAAGATCTAGGCTCATGAAATATGAGTGATTTCGATGAACTTGGTCTATTTTTTTAAATATAATATCTGTCTGAGACATTTAGTTAGCTTGCTGTCATGTCAGATATACTTTCTCCAATTTCCTTTTATGTTGTGTGGCATCAAAATGGAGGGAGTTGAATCATCAGCCAATGGTAACTGCCTGGGCAGTTATCATACCCTATTCATCACAGCACAACCTCAGTTCCAGTCAAGACCATAGATTTCACTGGATCCACCCGAGAAACTTTATCTTGTATAGCAAATGCCAGGTACAAAGCCTCACAGTGGCTGTTTTGCACAACTATAAGCATGTAATCTTTGATTGTGCTGCCTTCACATTAAGAAAAGCTGATCCCTTCAAGAGAGCTGTCATTATGCTGGTGACATGGTAAATGTTGGATGCTCATACATTTCATCACTCTTACACATAATGGTAGTGTGATCGAGTAATATATTCAGCAGAGAAAGGACATTATTTTTATAGTAAATTATGTTCTTCTGTTAATACTTTCCTGATCACATTACTATCAATCAGTGCCTCCCACCCTTTCCCAAAGATGTGAGCATCCTATTAATAGTTTTGCTCAAGTATAAACTAGTAAACATCTGGAATATGGGTGGTGGGTGGGTGGCAGGCAATGTCATATAATCTGTAAGAGTTTCTTTCATTTGTCCCCATGATATGTAGATGTAAAGACAATTTTCATCTTTCAGGGAGGGCTGGATTCGAGATGTAGTAGAGTAAGTATTCTCAGAGAAACATAATTTACTTTAAAAAAGTCCTTTCTCATGAGATGGGTCATTGTAAATAATCTTCTAAAGAAATAGACTCCATTTATTAGCCTGCCTATATTAAGTTTGGAAGAGTTTATGCTATTGCATCAGCATCAGTGTGGTGCAGACAGCAGATTAAAGGTTTTGTTTTAAAGGCTTTTTTGTTATGGCCGATACTAAGGCCTATGCATTAACTCATTAACCCCTGGAGGTTTCTGTCGCTTTTGCCTGAAATGTGAGTAGAAAACACATTTTGGGGGCTATTTCTGAATACATCCTAATACATCGACTTCCAAGAGATTTCCCATTAACCTAATGCCTAGTTGTGTTAGAAATGTTGTTTTTCATTGGCTATTTCGCTCGCACATGAGTAGAAGGGTTAAAGTTGGAGTTTTTTTTGTGCTTAACCAACCCATCATTTTTGTATTGAGACTACTCTTTATTCCAAATGTCCATCTTATCCTACTTTTTGCAAAGGTTTGCTTGTCTATGTGCAGTTCAGCCCAGTCTACCTTATTTCTGAGGCCAAATATAGACTAAAATCCGATCACAAAATCGGATTCTGACCATTTGCGAATTTTGTGTGGAAAAAAATCAAGTCCAAAAAATTAGGTTTTTCCCTCTGTGTTTTGTGTTACAACTAGAATGTCCAAATTGTTTGATCACCCACTTTAATGTATCATACATGACCTTGTCATTACAAAGCTCTACAGTAGGCTACTACCTCCTGATGCATAAATGTGGCACCAGGGGTTAATTTGTTAAAATGTTACTGCTATGTGTTTATTAATATTTACCTCATCTTGTGTAATAGTTTTCCCCATTTTTTTCTAATTTCTTCTAGTTAAAGCTGTGTTTATGGTTTGCTGTTTGTAGACAGGAGGTTAAAGTTTATTTGTACAGTTTTCTTTATGGTTTCTGTTTATTAAATAACATATGCGTGACCTTATTTGTTTACCCAGATTTACTGACTTTTATGCAATTTATGGAAAAAAGGTTTTTGTCAGATTTTGTGCTTAACGTTTTGTCTGTGGCTTGTAAGGAGGAAGTGTGCATTTAAATTTCAGTTCTGTGTGTTAAAGAGTATGTACATGGCCTTATTCACTTCTTGTTTTTAAACCAATATCTTTTTTTATATACAACCACCATTTTAGTGTAACCTATTATACTAACATGGTGTCTGTCCAATTAACTTTTTTCCTGTCCACACAGTGATTTCTGTCCTACAGCACATACCAAAGTATATTAACTTGGGGGGTCAAAGGTCAGGGTTACTAAATAATAGTAGAAAATTATTTCTGCACATTAACATTAATTCTGCTCAACCAAACCGGATCAAACTTTCTGAATCACTTGAAATTTGAGTAAGGAATAATATTATGTTATGTGTATACTATAATATAATAATAAACTGTTTGAAATCAAAGGTTATAGTTCGGAATCTCTAAGACTGAAAGAAGAAAAATGGTTTCTGCACAAATATTTCAATTCTCCATCATGGACATTTCACCAAGTTTGAGTAAGAAAGAAACCTGTTGATTTTTTGGGGTCAAAGGTCATGGTCATCATGACCACAAAAAAATAGTTATTGCATAATAACTTAGTTCTAGATTATATAATTTTACAAAAGTTTGTGGATGACTTGCACATTGTGTAAGAAAGAAACCTGTTGATTTTTTGTGCTCAAGGTCATGGTCATTGTGACCAGAAGAAAAAAAAAGCTATTGCATATTAATTAATTCTTGTTCTAGATCACATACTTTTATGGAAGTTTGCAGATGGCATGGAAAAGGCCTATTGATCTGGTAATCAAAGGTCAGAGTTATTGTGGTTTTGTAGAATAATTGAGCAAGCTCCCTCACAAAACTTTCGTGGATGGCTTGAAATTAGAGTAGTTTTGAAACCGATGGATTCTGGTGTATCAAAGTCAGAGGTCATGGTCATAGTAAGTCGAATAAGAAAATAATTGTTTACACAGTAACATTAGTTGAGGACTTGGTAGAAGCAACCATGCCCTTATGGTACTACACAGAGGATTGTTAGCATGGGCAGGTATATAAAGTACTCTTCTTTGCATTTCATTTGTTTTCAGTTTCCTTTCACATTTACATATCAACTATAATCATATTTTCTTTGTTGTTTAATGTTTGAGAGCTGAATGCCTCATTTTGCCATTATTGCTTCATTTCATTGTTTCATTTTGTTTTCATACATTTTAAATGAAAGTGTATTTTTTTCATTTCTGAGAGTGTTTGTGGGAGAGAACTGTTGCTTTTGTTTCTTGTTTTATTCAAAGTATACTTTAATAAAATAGCAAACACCCTTTGTTAAATGAGCATTGACTTTATGATTGAAATTTAGAAAACTTCAACTGCAATAAATACAGAATGATATTTGTTTAGTATTTGTCAGCAATGAAATGTTCTTATTTTAATTCATTCAGTTAAAAATTGTACAGATACAACCACTGGTGATGATCACAGCAACGATGTTTGTTTATGTTTGCCTTGACAAGAACAGAGTCATATCTTGTAAGGAATGAAAAATCATTTGTCAGTGTAAAGAATCTAATCCTGGATTACCATGTGAATCTAATCCTGGATTATCATGTGAATCTAATCCTGGAATATCATGTGAAAGGCATTTGACTATGAAAATTTATTTTAAGCTTGAATACATTCCAATTTTTAAATGCATTTGCGCTTTGTTCCATTTAATTTGTCATTTACTGTTCAGCATTTTGCATTTTGTGCTCTCTATGTTCTTCAAAGTTTATTCTTCATTTTCGTTACCATCATTATTGTGTTCGCAACACTTTGTTTTCCATTCACTCTTTGTTCTTACTGTATTCTGTTTTTTGTTTCAGTGGTAAAGTCATCCATTTCAAGTTCTGAATGAAAGGGGAACCATTACATCAATTATCAAAGTTCTCTGCATTGACCTAGATAGCCATATTTAAGATCCTTCCAGCAGCTCAAATTTTTGAAACTTTTTCTTTTTTTCTTCTTTTTGTGTCCAACCCCTATATTTCCCTACTTTTTCCAAAATGGCCCCACTATCCTTACGTTTTATAAATTTTATGTTGAAAATCAATTAGACACTGTATGAACAGCCATAGCAGTGCAATTTCAGATATGGTCTCTGTGACATGGAAATGTGTGTTTAAGAGTCCGCGGCAATCTGGTATATTATGTAAGACCATGCATTTGTTCAAATTTTTGAATAGCAAGTCAAGTAATAGTTTTATTTTTCAGTAATTTACATAAGATTTTGGGAGCCCCGAGTGGCTGAGTGGTCTAAAGTGCTCACCATTATGGATCACTGCCATCTCAATTCTGTCTGCATGGGTTCGAGTCTTAGGCTTGGCCAATATGGGTACATGAGAAAGCTTGCCAGTAGCTTCTCATGGGTCAGGGGTTTTCCCTGGTTCTTCCTCCACCATTTATACTGGCTGCCATGTGTAGCCTATCTTGTGCTGAAAATGGCATTAACCCAACAACAAAAACATAATTTTTTTATTATTTTCTTTATAAAATATCCTTATTTTCTGCTACTTTTCCAAATTGTAGATCTATTGGTCAGAATGACTTATGGGATGACCTATTTTCCATCATCTGTTAGCTGTCTAATATCTTTCTGTCCGATTGCAAGTTCATTATTGCTACTGGTTCTATACTACTTGGAGGATTGCCATAAAAGTTTACACACATGTTCATTGCAAGGTCAGGTTGGACCAGAATGAAAATGGTGTTGCTCGGGCATCCACTGTTGCCACCATCTAGAAAATGATCCTATCATCCAGAAAGGATGGTCAAATCAGCATGGGGTTCCATTAAAAGACTTCTGATGTCTAGTTGATCCTAAATGAAGATGGGGCCAATTTGAAATCCAATATGGCAGCCATCCTGAAAATCTTGTGCTTGCTAATCCTTCTGAATGGAAAATCAGATTGATGCAAGGGTTTTCGCAAGAACACATTTTAAGATGTCTAGTTGGTCCTTGAAAATGATACTACTCAGGCATCCAGTATGGCTGCCACAATGACCATATTGGAAATCTTATCTCCTCAACTCCAGAACAGATTGTCCTGTCAGCATTAGAATTTCACTCAAATACTTATTATGGTGTCTAGTTGATCATATATGAATATGGTGCCAATCTTACATCCACTATGTCCACAATGGCAGCCAGCTTGAAAATCTTGTTTTTGCAAATCCATCTGAATTGATTATCATATTGATAGAGGGTTTTTGCCAGAAAATTAAGGATTATATCTAGTTGATCATGTATGAAAATGGTGTTGAGCAGACATCATATTGAAAATCTTGTCACTAATTCTCCTGAATATCATATCAATGTGGGATTTTCACCAAAATTCTTCTAACGGTGGCTTGTTTTTCCTAAATGAATGTGGTACCAATCATGCCCCCAATATGACTTATTAAAAAATCTTATCACTCAAGAATGCAAGAGATCGTTTCAGCACTCAAAAGTTTAAAAGCTGGAATGGTCCTATCTTGAATTCATGATAATTCTTTTTGGACAGTAAAGTGTCAGTCCCTTTGAGAGACTTTTATTAAAAGCAGCCCAATTTTATCCCTACTTCACAGAGGGTTGCTGGAAAGACTGTATTTACACATCAGGTTTGTGAACAGTACCAGCTGCTTCGTATCTGTGATATAGGTCACTTCCTGTTAGTATCACACAGTTAGAAATTGCCAAGTTATTATGTATTTGCAAAAATTTGAGTTTAATTTAATCAAAAGGGTATGAAAGAGTTGTTGTTGTTGTTGTTGTGGGGTTTAACGCCATTTTTCAGCACACGATAGGCTATACATGGCGGCCAGTATTAATGGTGGAGGAAGAACCCGAGAAAACCCCGGAAAGAACCACCGACCCACGAGAAGCTACTGGCAAGCTTTCTCACATACCCACATTGGCTGAATCCTAGACTTGAACCGCCGCAGACAGAGGTGAGATGGCAGTGATCCGTAACGAAGGGCGCTTTAGACCACTCGGCCACTCGGGGCCCTGGTATGAAAGAGCAAAGTCATTTATTAATTGCAGATTAATAATGTTTGTGAAAAATTGATTTGAGCCTATTTGGAGGTAAAATGTTCAAATATCATACTTTTGAAGACTTTTCATCAATATAGTTTCTTGCTGAGTCCTGACATAAAGCTCTTGTGTCTAATTAGAAATCTTTAAAATACCAACAGAAGCTTTTTTGCACATAGCACTTCAAGATTGCAGAGTTTCACTGATAATGTAAATGAAGATTTTTATCCATCCATATTTTCGACCATTGCACCAGTCTGTAATCTGCCTATTATGTTCATTATTCACAATTTTGTTTGACCTGCAGGTATCACTTCTCCAATGGTATTGTTGTGGCTTTTGCAAGTATTGATTAGTCTGACTTGCTTTCATGGGACTTCTTTTCTTTGAAACTCTTGCACTCTTTCAGCTATGCTATTTATCAGAGAATTAGGTTATCAGGGTCAGTTGGATTTAGGGTTAATATAGGCTTAGGATTAAAGTTATGCAGGAGTGGATTTGACAAATTCTGTAAAACTGTTACTGATTTAAATGTGCTTACCTCCTTCCAGAGACAAGGCCTAGGACCAGTCATAGCAAATCTTCCACAGCTTCAGAAAAACTACAGTGATCTGGCCCATGCATTGGACACAACCCGCCACCAGATCCGCACAAAGGGAGTATACATCCCTGACAATGAGGAGGAATTCCTAGGTAGGATAAATTATGTCATCTTCTCTGTTTCTTAAAAACGTGAAGTGATAATACTGGAGACATGTATTAATTAGTTACATGGGTTATTAGACCGCTCCGGTGGCCTAGTGGTTAGAGCGTCCGTCTCAGAAGCATGAGGTTGTATCTTCGATCCCCAGGCGAGTCATACCAAAGACTTACAAAAATGGTACTAACAGCTGCCTCGCTTGGTGCTCAGCATTGAAAGGTTAGTGTTAGGACTGGTTGGCCTGGTGTCAGGATAATGTGACTGGGTGGGACATCATGCTACATGTCTGCGGCATTATGCCCCAGTGCTTGACATCACTATAAACTGCCTCACTGCAGACATCGTAGCGATATGACTGAAAAATTGTTAAAGCTACATTAAAAATCCTAATCAAACACACAAACATGGGTTGTTAGTGATCCAGTATGAAATGATACCAAATCTTTTTAAAATTTAAATGATGTGGCACTTGCAGTTAGCCACTTAAGTTTTGTTCAGTTTTAGTATCACTCCATACAGGGCCACCAACAGTATGACCCCAGCTCTATCTTTGCAGCTTATTTTCATGTGGAAGCCAAGAAACCTGTATGTATGTGTGATTTGGATGTTTAACATGGCTTTAGCAATTTTTCAGCCATATTACTATGATGTCTATAGTGTGGCAGTTTATTGTGATGTCTAGCACTGGTGCGTCATGCTGCAGACATGTAGCATGATGTCCCACCCAGTCACATTTTATTCTGACACCAGGCTGACCAGTCCTAATACTAACCTCTTAATACTGAACACCTAGCGAGGCAGCTGTTAGTACTATTTTTTAATAAGTCTTTGGTATGACTCAGCCGCGGTTCGAACCCGCATCCAAAGCAGACGCTTTAACCACTAGGCCACAGGAGCTGTTGCCAAGAAACATTAAGCAGCCTATAATAAAATGACATTTATGATATTATGTCACATTTACTTCCAGTATATGATGCTCAGACTTGTCTGATATATGTAGCAGTAACCTGTTTGATACAGTAGCATAATTATTTCATTGGTAGACAAGTTAGGGTCAGCAGGTACTATTTTGACCAACTTGAACTTTGGCTTTTTTCCTAGGTGCCCTTGAGACAGCCCTGGCTGAGAGTGAGCATTTACTTGGGCAGATAAGTGTGCTTTCTAGGCAGAAGTCACAAAATGTCACTGCTGTGGCAACAGGCTTAGAGACTTTGGAGAAGGATGTAGAGAATATGACACAGGAGCTAAAAAGGTAATCACTGTTTATTGTAGGGCAGCATGAATGAGTAATTTATACTCTTTGCCTTTATGTTATTAACACAATTGTAGACATGAAATGATGATAATCATTGAATCAGATAAAATGTGGTGTTTATTCCAGAAATGAAACAATGAGCCATTGATCATTTTGAAAAGTGTGGTCAATTAGTGAAACAAGCAGGTTTCAAATACTTTTGCCTGTTTCTTGTTTATTAAAGAAATTCAAATTCATATCAATTTGTATTGTGGATTTATTAATTTTGACAATCTTCATTTTTCCATGGGGGCCCTGAGTCGCTGAGTGGTCTAAAGCACTCACCGTTATGGATCACTGCCATCTCACCTCTGTCTGCGTGGGTTTGAGTCTCGGGTTCAGCCAATGTGGATATGTGAGAAAGCTTGCCGGTAGCTTATCATGGGTCGGTGGTTCTTTCTGGGGTTTTCCCGGTTTCTTCCTCCACCATTAATACTGGCTGCCATGTATAGCCTATCTTGTGCTGAAAAATGGCGTTAAACGCTACAACAACAGTTACAGCAACCAGCATTATATGCTTTGAATCAGTTGCCATGGAGACTGCCTACAGCACTGTTGTCTACAGTTTCCTTGTCTGCTAAAATCACTGTGTCCTTTGTTCAGGACCTGTCATGAGCCTTCCATACTATAATATGAATTCCTTATTTTCAAGTAACCATTCCGCTGTTGAATTTATTTTGGACATTTGAATCTACATGGTGTACACTAATTTGGAAATAAATGCAGAAGTGTTTTTGATGTAGATTTCATCTTCTCTTCATTATGAACTATCTCAATGATCATCGAATATGTTCTCTTGATTGGTGCCAAAGCTGATCAAAACTGGTCAGAAAGATTTGTGAGCCAATGAAATTGATATATAATTCTATGGCACAGAGTGCACTCGATTCAGTGTTATGTACTTTCAATTTGTAATGTGATTTACCTTTATCCATAATTGAGGGTAGAAGTTGGGCCTACCTGACTGTTTTTCTTATTTTTATAAACGTTACAATGGTAATTCTTGTCTGTGATTGAGATTATATTTTAAGATCATTATTACTTTGAGGTAAACATATTTGCACATGTTGAATTCAAGGTCTAGCTTTCTTGTTTTAGAAATAGAGATTGTTCTAGAAGCAAGCTGCATTCAAATTTAATGGAACATGACCCTCATCCTGGTCCTGTTATTGTGTCTTAGCTTTTTTACACAGTTGTTTACATTATTCATTCCATATTCCATGTCTTAGTGGATTAAATGTGTTCAGTTATAATTTGGGAAGAATTTTTTCAAGTTAATCATTAGAATTACAAAGTGCTCATGGATACTTTTCTGACTAAATAACTATTTGGGGATTAATTATGGATTTATTCAAAGACATTTTGGATAATATCTTTGTGATAATTCTATGCTATTGATACATCAATACATTTAAGGTTGGATTTCATTTGGAAAACACCAGTGAAATTCATTCAGAATGCTCATAATTTTGGACTTGTGATGGAACTTGTAGGACTATCCAGATTTAATTTACAATACAGTATGTTCTTTGTAAATTGTTACTTTGTGTTATAGAGAAACATATTATTTGATGAATTTTCCTCACTCTATTCTGTTAAGTAGTTTAAGACCATAGCATGGTAACATCAGTAAGCTTGGGATTCACTTGATTGACCTAAATCCATTGAAATGATTGTCATCTTTATTTTCTTGGTTCATTTTTATACACATTATGATCACTGCGGAGGGAACTTTTTTGTTCCAATGATGAAAAATAAGAGTCATTGATGCAAGGATGCCATGTATAAAAATATATATATTACCATGAATTATGCAACTTTTTGATTTAACTAAACTTAGTGTGTGGATATATTTTGACATAGTCCAAGACACGTTCACTGATTTCTATACATGATATCTGGTCCTAGGTCAATTTGGTTATGTGAGAGTTTCTAAAGAATTTCAGAGATGATATCAATTCTCAGCAATTAAAAAGAACAACAATACTGAAGAAACAGTCCTATCATGGATTCCTTGAAATTCTTTTTGGCCAATAGAGCGTCAGTCTCTTTGAGGATCCTTACATGCTTTGCATGTGACTTTCCTTATTACACAAGAGAATTTTGCCACAGTAGTTACAAGTTCATTTGGGATAAAATACTCTTCTAAGTGTTAAATAAAGTAAATTTCTACTGTATTTCCCCCAATGATTAGCAAGTGCTTTAAGAGAATTGCATCTCAAACTTTTAAAACACTTTTGAAAACTTTTAATAATATGATGTTTGTAATAAAGCCTCCCTAACATGTCCCAAAATTACTTTGGAAGACTCCTGGGTTTATCAGTTGTGTTTTTAACATTTCAACACTATGATACTTTTATGATTATAAGCCCCATCCCCTCATTTTTGGGAATGGGTGGTGGTAGAAATTTTATGGAAAATTCCATTGGTATTATCATAAGAGAAATGTTGTAATTAATACATATGCAAAGTAAGATTTTCTGTTTCCCTTGCAGAAGTCAAGAGCTAATCCTTGCCACAGAGAAGCTACACATGGAGGAGAATTCCCTAAAGGTACAGGCCATTCAAGATCACTGGGCCTGATCACAAACTCCCATCAATCATTTTGGTTCAGACTACATGAAACAGTTATATCTTTCTCATCTCCACATCCAAAATGAGGCCAAAGGGGTGTCAGGGGCAGAGAGAATCTTTTAATGTTGTTTTTTTTCTTCTTCTCTTTGCTCTGTTAGCTTGTCCTTAAGTCCATGTAGTAGTTTTGTAAGTGTTTTAGTGTATATGCTCTCATTTGAATAAGGATTAACAAATCTTTTCTGTGAGCACAAGGGTCTCCAGAAATATGTGTGGGCTATGATACCATATGTACATGTTGTGTGCAACTGCAGGCAGTATAGACCATGAGCTGCTGTCACATAATATGCCAGCTGATCATGGTGTATATTGTTGGTTCTAATATTTACTCCTAACAAACTGCATAGCCCAGATATGCTGGTACATAATGCAATGGCAGACCTGTGTCTGTGAATTTTGCAGTTTGAATGAGCCAGTATATACATTATGTTGAATTCATTTACTCTAATAGGCAATTATTTTATTCATAAATTGTTAGTTGTTTCAGAAGATAACTTTAAAAAATGCTTCAAAAGGCGACTAGTATAAATTAAAAATACTTCGGAAAAAGAAACAAATAATCCTTATAACTTTTCTCAAGCCCACATTAGTGGTAATCAAGATATAGCAGTCAATATTCTGCCATGAGAGTAGTATTGGCTGTTTGTTCATTTTAGTTGAAGTGTTTCGACAATGCTTTTATATTCGGCTTGACATGCACGTCCTGGCCTTGTTTTATAAAAGCACCTTGTTAGGTTACTGACTACTCTTTGGATTGTCTTTTGCGTATACCTTCATTAGAAGCTGACTATGGACCTTTCACAAAGTAAGTACATTACAATTGTGCCAATAACATTGTACAGTATAAATATCACAGATGATGGCATTACTTTGATTTTCGCCAAACTTAGTTTGGGATCTGTTCTCCTATAATTCCTAACTATTTTGAAAATGGTACATTTCTTGACATTCTGTTCTTATGTTACATGTTTAGGCTCGAGTAAATAGTAACACAATAAAGAATGAAAACAACAAGCTTTGAAAAATATAACATAATTTAGTTCCCTGGAAAAATACTGTAAAAATATTTTAAAAAATAGAACTTACGGTTTCCAGAATCAGATCCAAAATTAATACAAGAATAATCCACGAATAAAGATTTTGCAGTCCTAATATTGAAATGTTATGATTTCGAGTTTGAATCCTGATGAAGAATCCAAGATGGAAGGCGATGACGTATGCTGTAGCCTGTGTTGACATCTACAGTTCCTTGTACAAACCCAATAATTTGTCCTCTGGTTTTGGAAATCCAAACAGAATTTTTGAAAAATGTCCTTGTTCAAGAATTCAATATGAATACAGTAATATTTCCAGAGATACTAATTAATCTTTTAGAGTCCAAATAATTTGGAGAAAAATTAACTAATAACTCAAAAACTCAAAAGTTCATTTCTGTCACAACAGAGGAAAACAACTTGACATCAAGTGTTTAAAAGCCCTGGACTCTCAGATCTCTCTCTTTCTAAACATCACATTTAATGCTAAGTATTTCGCAATTTCAGAAATGCCTAACTGTGAAATATAGTGCGAAATAGAGGATGATGTGATCATGTTTACATGTAAAAGTCACATAGCTCCTGCATGTCCTTGATAAGAACCAGTATTTTACTCCTAGAAAAAGTTGTTTACTTGACCCTCAATCAAGGCCAGGAAGAAACAAGTGTTTCTATCATTAGGTATATAAGTTAAAACTCGGGTCAAACTGAATTTTCTGGAAAATATCAAATTCCTGGTAAACAAAATTACATTATATTGACATGTAAAGAAAATAAAAAGATTCCAAAACCCAAAACAATCAAATCAAATCAAACACAACTTAAATCGAATATATGTAACACTGTGTACAGTTGGATCTGTGACATTTTTAGTACAGATCTCAGACATAACCATACAAACTGTGCAATCTAAATAATCAGCGCATTTATTTCTTCCATAAATAAGTGTAGACTAAATGTGCTTACATTTTATTTGTCATTATCATAACAACTTTGAACCACATTGGTACCTCAATATAAAGGGCATCTGTCCATAAAGGACACAATTCTGAAGACCCTTTACAGTCCTTGACACAGATGTCCTTTTCATAGTATTAGGTGAAATGCAACTGTAAACTTCTAAGAATGGATTCACAAATGTTTTCCTTTATGACTCAATATCCTTTTTATGAAATGTCTCCCAAAGCATGTTTTTAAATACTCTTTAGTTGACCACTTTATGAGTCTTTATTGTTATTGCACTGATTACAAGGAAATCTTACTGAGCAGATATTTCCAATTACAAAATACCTGTGCAAAAAGGACAGTATTTATAGAACCCTTTTATTTATTTTGTTGAGCCTGTATTGGTAGAAGCTTATCACAGAAATCAAGTTATTGTCTATGTGCACATCTGAGCATACATTGGTCCACACCATCAGGGTCTGTGCATATCTGTCCGTACATAGTTCCACAACATCAAGGTCTGTGTGTATCTGTCCATATATTGGTTGACACCATTAACATCTGTTTTCATATCAGTGCATACATTGGTCTGCACTATTATATTCTTGTGTGCATATCTGCATACAGTGTCCACTTTATTAAGGTGTGTGAGCTTATCTGTTATAGATTGGTCCACATCACTGTGTGCATACATTGGTCCACACTATTAAGGTCTGTGGTTATATATGTTCATACATTGGTCCACACCATTAAGGTGAGTGTGCATATCTATATACATTGGTCTGCATTATTGATTAAGGTCTGTGGTTATATCTGTTCATACATTGGTCCACACCATTTAGGTGAGTGTGCATATCTGTTTACATTGGTCTGCACTATTGATTAAGGTCTATGGTTATATCTGTTCATACATTGGTCCACACCATTAAGGTGAATGTGCATATGTGTATACATATGCTTGACAGAAGTCAATCTCTTTTTATTTCATTTTCACCTTTATATAAAGGTCACCTGCCCACAAAGATGCATTTTTGTGATTAGTGTCTTTTATAGATAGGGTTCATTGTACTTTTAAATTAGTCAAGAAATTTCAAATAGAAATGCAATAGTATTGAAATACTGATTTTTAATGACTGTTTATCAATCCTAAACTGAATAGAATTATTTTTATAAGCTCTTATTTGCTTTTTTATGCCTCCACCATTATCTGTGGTGAGGGCATTTTCATTACCCATGTCATGTCTGTTTTGTAGTTCATCATGTTTCATAAAGCTGTATTTTGCAAAATTTATTTCAGCTCATTAACTTTTGAATTGATTAATTGATTGAAACCATATTTGTTATGAGACTAAATATCAAATTGAACAAACATTATTGCTTTAACCTTTTTTCCAAGAAATTTTTAACAGAGTTATGGCCTCTTTTTGACTTGGAAGATTGTCCTAGCATCTTTATACATGTTTTTTTTCTTCATTTATACATTATTATTGGTTGTTATTATAATTGGATGCATCTTTTGCATCTGGATCAGTTAAGTTTATGGGCTTTTTTCTCCAACAACATTATAGAAAATGTTTTGAATTTACTTTAGTTTAAAATTTATTTGGAAACATCCAGCACTGAAATATCTCTGCTTCTTCAGCTTGATTGCTAAAGTACCATCTGTTGTTGATTACAAGTCAGATCCAGCTCTAAACTTTATAGACCTAGATCTGCTGTTGCATAATATATATGCAGATCTGGGTCTCTGCAATTTGTTATCTGTAATTATAGGTTACTGCATTTGTATGGGAAAATATGAACAAGTTTTTTGGATGGAAATACTGCATGACCTTGGGAGTGCAGTATGTCCATCTGACAAAATGAGTTCATATTTTCCCATACAAATTCAGTAACCTTTTTATTATATGCTCATTTTTGTTTAACTACCTAAGGCTTAATAATAAAATACATTACAAGAAACAGTGTAGTTGATTTATGTTTTATTCCAAAATAAATTCACAACCGTAGATTCTTTAATACACAATAACAGTATTCATGCGTACATAGCTCTGCCCACCGACCTCTTAACTTCATTGCGTACCACGCGCTCAGTCACTCATTTGAAAAAGAAATCCCATTTTGCTCTATCTGAAATTGAAATTTAAAGTCATATTATGAATGACTGCACCCCTGAACAAAGTTCCCAGCTGGTCAGGAATGGAGGAATTGAGTTGTTCTGTCAATCCAGCTAAATTCTGATTATCTCCTTTTGGGCATTTTCCGCACGATGTACATGTGACTTGAGGGACTGGTGTTTACAATAAGCTGGATAACTGTTTATGTTCTGCCTTAGAAAATTTTGAATCGTAAGCTGGAAAAATATTAAAGTTTTTAAATCTAAATTCTCAATAAGATGCTGGATTCGACATTGTTTTTTAGAGAACAACAAGTTCTTTTCATTTTGGAGTGCAGTACAGTCTACTCTGTAATGTGATTTCGATTTCAAAACTATAGTCTGGATTATAGGCCTTCATATTACAGTACATTTCCGCGATGTGGATCAGTATTTGGAAAACAACTTAATTCTTATTACCAGGAAGAACCCACAAAATACATTTTGAGGAGATTAAAGATGCAAAAAGGCAAGTAGATTTATTCTCATTATTATTACCAGTTATAGATGACATATTTTTATGCCCAGTCACTTGCATGATCTTTGTTGGAGGGACACCAGCTTTCGACAGGGTTGTTACAGTAGTCTTCCTTACTGAATGGTTGGTAATTCTCCCCTGGATTTCTGCCCTTTCTGTGGCTCGTTTCATCTGAGTTCCCAGTTGATTAAGCCCCACTGGTCTCGGATAATACCTGCAATTTTTAATATTTTGTCCAGTAAAATATATATTTTTTATTTTTTAAATGCACACGTTCATAAAAATCCATTTACTTATATTTCTTAAGGTTTCTTGACGCATTTCATGTGAAAAGTATTTGGTATTTGCAGAGTACAAAATTTATTCCATGTTTTTCCCATATGTTTTGTTTACTTTGATATAATTTTATTTTCAGTTATTCTTTTTATTGTCGGAAAAAAAAATACGATATTTTTTCTTTATTTGTATTTTTATTTTAAATAAGGACATTAATTGAATCTTTAGAAATATAATTACCATATCTGGGAAGTTTCAGTCAGTTTCTGCATTGGAATTGGTGTCAAATGAAAGGGGCTGTCGGCATCCATCATTTCCAAGGGCCTTCGTTTCAAATATTGCAGGTAAAGATGAACAAGGTCTTGCTCCGGTGTTGTTCCAGTAGAAAAAATGCAAGGTATTGTTAATCTGTAGTCACCCTTTCCAGTACCATCAAAGGTTTTGCTATCCCTCTCAGCATATTGAAGATGTTTTGTACCGGTTGAATCTGTGAAAACTGATACATCTCCAAACTTAAATTTTCTATGCTCATCTCGGCCTCTAAATCCAAAAATTTTTCAAAAAAAGTAGAACAGGGAAAATAACAAAGCAGCTGGCGTGTGAGAGCCCATTTCACTGGCTGAAAATAAAGCTTCTTCGTCATTGTGGCCTATCGGCTCTGATGCTCTTGCTTTTCTTCCAAAACCAGCCTTTTTCCATTGCATTTTTTTAGAATTTAGTGCTTTGATTGATTTTTTAAATGGACAGTCTCTAAGAGAGATGGAATACCCTTTGGCCTTAAGATGTCATTGTGTGCTGTTTCTTTCGGAATTGAAAGAGTATGGCTCATACTCGGAACCATTAACTTTGCGAATTGTTGCAAACATCTCGGATAAATACGTGTTTAAATGATCCGAATTATATTTTCAATGAAGCGTGTCTCACGTTTTTTATCATACAGACATCGCTGCACATTTCTGATATCATGTTCATTTGCCTGCTTTGTTGAAAGTTTCTTTTGTGATTCTATGAATTCATCCACATCATCAACTCTGGCATATCTATTTTCAAATTTGCTCAAACAGCTGGTCTACTTCATCCACAGACAAATAAAATAAAGCAAAAGTGCTGGCGTCTGCATCCATTGTTTGTTTACAGTAGAAAGTAGTTCCTTTATGCATGTGAATGCTATATGTGAATTGGCGCACAAGTTTAGTATCGGGTAATATTGCATGATTCTGACAATGTAAAGTTAATGGGGGAAAAAATGAGCATATAATAATCAGTAGATCAAGCAACATAGACCATGATCTGAAAGTGCATTATGTGACAACAGATCAAGGTATGTGTTTGTGTTTGGACTTGTTCCCTGGTATATATGACATGTTGATAGTAATAATATGACATGTATATGTATGTAAAGGTATATTTCTGTAAAGAAGAAATTATATGCTTGCACTTGTTTAAGTATTAGTCATTTATTTGACATAGCCAATCATACATCAGATTCATGATTAGGACATTGATTGGTTATCAGTGATTTGACATTAACCAGTCATACATCAGATTCAAGATTAGGTCATTGATTGGTTATCAGTGATTTGACATTAGCCAATCATACATCAGGTTCAAGATTAGGTCATTGATTGGTTATCAGTGATTTGATATTAGCCAATATTAGATCAGGTTTAAGATTAGGACATTGATTGGTTATCATTGATTTGACACAACCAGTCATACGTCAGATTCAAGATTAGGACATTGATTGGTTATCAGTGATTTGACATTAGCCAATCATACATCAGATTTAAGATTGGGTCATTGATTGGTTATCAGTGATTTGACATTAGCCAATCATACATCAGGTTCAAGATTAGGACATTGATTGGTTATCAGTGATTTTACATTAGCCAGTCATACATCAGATTCAAAATTAGGACATTGAGTGGTTATCAATGATTTGACATTAGCCAATCATACATCAGGTTCAAGATTAGGTCATTGATAGGTGATTTGACATTTCTTGAGATCATTGCCAGAAGTGCAACATCTTTATTCATGCTGTTTTCTTGATATTAAAGAAAGATGCACCTTGTACAAAATTGTAAGTATGGTCTATAAAATTGTATTATATTGTTTATACAATTGTATGTATTTATTTATAGTATCATAATATTATCTAATAGCTGGATATGTTGTTTTGATGTAATTTGTAAGTTATTTAGTAATATCAGGATCTACATTTAGTAGATTTGCCTTAATTATCATTTTTGTCTCATCTGCTCGAGTGAGGTGAGCCAAAGGTGTCACTTTACAATGGTAATGTGGCGTTGTCAGTGATTAAGTTTTGTAAGTATTTTGCAAGTATGTTGAAAGGAATTCATAAATATAAAGATGCATATGATATACTAGTTTCAATGGAACACGTGTTTTAATTTTTGGACATCAAATTATCATAAATTAAATGTCTCTGTGTCATGGTTTGGTTCTTGTCTTGGATTTTCTAGATGTTAAATTTTGAAAGTGATTTTAGAAATACAGTAAAACCTGTCATGAGTTACCATCCCTTGTGCCTACAAAGAAATATTTCTCAAGACAGGTGGTCTCTCATAATAGTTTTGTATTTGTACTAAAAGACCAGTTTCCATGGTCAAATTACTGACCTTTTATAGAAGGATATATAACCACAATGACTGTACATACATTCTGTTCTGTATTCATAGTTCTTGTTACAAATTACAAATTATATAACAATAAAGATATACTTCAGCTGTTAAACATTAATCATATTTATATTTGAAGATCACATGTACATGTATTAGCATTTGAAATCATTTCTAATTTACTCCTTGTCTGTTAAAACACATTGAATTTGTTTTACCAACACTTAAACTATTTATGGGTTGTCTTCTCTTTTCACTTCCTTCAGTTACAATAATTATTTTCTGCCAATTGTTATTAAGGTGCTAGGTCAGCGGTCAACAACCTATTTTACATAGCATGCCATTTTTTCCAGATTAATTACAAAATGAATGAGTTTTGGCTGCCCATTGCCTGCCACACAAATTTCTTGACGTGCCATCTTGTGGCATACATGCCGTAGGTTGCCAAATCCCTCTGCTTGGTGTTAACATTATCAGTACTCAGTTGTAATAATGACTGTAATGACGGTTTTGATCTGGTTTGGGAGAAATGGAATATCAATGCTCAAAAAGTGCAAAGTACGATCATTTCATTTGTCACAACAGTATTCAAGTGTGATTCAGTTTTTAAGCCAATTTAGGAAGCAATTAGCTATCAGTAATATCAGCAACGCCCAGCAAAATTAAATTTCAGAACTGGATGACGGAATTTTACTTTTTGAAACATGCCAGCAAAAGAACAAATAATCAAAACAAAATAAAGTGGGAGAGAGGCAATGAATTCTTTTTTTGTACTGCAAATAACATATTGACATATGTCAGCATGGTTTTGACCATGATTGGCTCAGAGAATCCAGCAGAGAAGTTTGAACACCAGGACAATCCAGGCTCTGGTGAGTGTAGTAATAAACACTAATGAAAAGTGTATTACCTTCAAACCCTCTATTGAATTTATATTTGAATTGTAGCAATTATAAGGTTGTGACAAATATTATTAAAATGGGAGGAAATTTTGGAAATTGGAATCTGGGCTTGTGGAATTTTAGTCAGGGTTTGTGGATTTTTTTAAGTCACCAGCTCTGGGCCTGTCAGAAATTACTTTTTTGAGCACTGAATACATGTACATTTTATATATACTGATGAATGAAATAAAAAGACAAGTATGTCATCGAGAAAGCAGATCATTTATTCAGAGACATGTCAATGGTTTTAATTTAGAGATGACATAACCAGAACTAACTCTTTAAACAAAAACTAACTAGCTGCACCAACTTGAACAGACCACAGCTTGGTGTGTGGGATGTAATCATTTGTGATATGTACTTTAGTCTGGTTTACAGTCCATAACAAATTACACTAAATTTGACATGCCAGATTTACAAACAGGTAGCCAGACTCCTTTGTTGTTTGTTTGTTTGCTTTTTGTTCTTCATCAGAACAGTCTTGACTTTTGAAGCAGTCATGTTTACCAATGATTACATAAAGGTCAGTGGTGTTTATCTCATTTTTGCGATGCAGTCATTCATAGCAGAGTAGAAAAGCATATTTTGCCAAGACATTGTGGTCTCTTGTTGCATTCAGCACGTAGTCATTCACAACTGTGAATTTGTATAATAAAAATTGACTTGTGCGTTATGATTGTGGTTGTAAATGACAAGTGGTTGGTCATAGCAGAGGTTGCTCAAGACAAGTTTTACTGTATCTCCTTTCTAAATTAATTCATTAATGCAAACTCGTGCATGGCAAGTACAAAATAACAACATAATGACTATTGCAATACTAGAATCTTCAGTGCCCCGACATTTGTTTCCATTACTGATAAACCATTGCTTACCCTCATTCAAAACTACTGGTCATAAATTATGGGTTGGTATTTTGTCTGTTGTCCCTTGTCCATAAACACAAGTTTGTTATCTCTGCACCTCCTCAACTACCTGGAGGATCACCATGAAACTTTACACACACAAATTCCATCAGTAGTCTAAACGAAAATGGAACCAATCTGACTTACAATATGGTATCACATTGGCTATCTCAAAAATATTGTTCCTGCTAATCCTCCTGAAAGACTTTTGATGCCTAGTTGGTATGAAACGAAAATGGTTCCAATCTGACTTACAATATGGCCATCACAGCAACATTCTGGAATTTTGTGTTATTACTACTCCTCCTCAGTGGAAAGTTACATTGAGATGGGTATTCAGTAGAAGAATTCTTATAATGTCTAGTTGGTTCTAAATGAAGATGGTTCTGATCTGATGTACAGTTTGGCCATTTTGAAATTCTTGTGATACTACTTCCCTGAATCGATGTTCATATCAACTTGGCAGTTGTCACTAAAAGACAAGAGATGACTGCTTGGTCATATATATAGTCCATGCAGCGAAATCAGCCCACTACACTACAAAGATCATGGAAAGTTCCAGCTGCAAAAAGCTCTTGGAGATTACTAACAAGCTAATGTCAATGAAAAAATCTACGCCACTTCCAACTACCTTCTCTCCAGTCGACCTTCCGGACATGTTTGCAAATGTTTTCCATGACAAAGTACAAACCATTAGAGATAAGCTTGACACCACAATTTCAATTGACTTGTCGTCACCATACATTTGGGATACAGAATTTGAGCGGCAACCATTAGCAGCATTTGAATCTGTCTCTATGGATTTCGTACGTACAATCGTGATGAAGAGTGCACAAAAGTCATGTGAACTTGATCCAGTTCCAACATCACTGCTGCATGAGTGCTTAGATCCAGTATTGCCTTCACTAACTGGTGTTATTAATACCTCTCACTCATCTGGGGAATTCCCATCATTTTTCAAAACTGCCATTGTAAAGCCTCTGCTGAAGAAACCAACACTAGACCATAACGATTTAAAGAACTACCACCCAGTTTCTAATCTCCCATTCATTTCAAAAATCTTAGAAAAGGTTGTTCTATCCCAGCTTGTATCTCATCTAAATTCAAACAGTCTTTTTAGCAATGTACGATTTGCATATCGCCCTTGCCACAGTACTGAAACTACTCTTCTAAAAGTAGTTAATGACATTCTCTCTGCATTGGATAGCGGAAAGATTACAGTCCTCACCCTCCTTGATTTGTCTGCAGCATTTGACACAAATAGACCATGATATATTACTTCACCGTCTCCAGCATGTATTTGGCATTCATGATACAGCCTTACTGTGGTTAAAGTCCTACTTGGTCAACAGGACACAAATTGTATCTGCAAATGGAATACACTCCAATCCTGTTGATCTATGTTGTGGTAATCCACAGGGGTCTGTTCTTGGACCTGTTCTCTTCATTCTGTACACTCAGTCGCTCTCAAGTGTCATAGATCATCATCCAGTGTCTCATCAGTTGTACGCTGATGACACGCAAATATACAAATCTAGCCACCCAACTGAAGTTGATGCTACCATCCAAGGTGTAGAGAGGTGCATTTCTGATGTGAAATCATGGATGACTTGTAACAAGCTGCAGATGAATGATGATAAAACTGAGGCCATTCTGATCAGAACACAAAGACTTTCTCATTCACATCCTTTACCTAAAACAATAAATATCAGCAACGCCAACATTAAATTCATACAATCAGTACGAAACACATTAAATTCATACAATCAGTATGAAACCTAGGTGTCACTCTGGATAGTACTCTTACATTGCACCAACATGTCATAAACATATGCAAGGCTGCATATCTTGAGCTGAGACGCATCAGCTCAATTCGCAAATATCTTTCAGCTGATGCCACTAAAACACTTGTGTGTTCATTAGTACTTTCAAGACTGGACTATTGTAACTCAATTATGTCTGGTTCAAAAAGTTCAAAACACAGCTGCTCGGATCATACTTAGAGTACCACGATCAGAACACACCTCCCCGATGCTCTGTACCCTACATTGGCTATCCATTCAATCCAAAATCAAACACAAAATTTGTTCTCTGTGCTACGTTTCACTGTCGGACTCTAGTCCAACATACCTATCTGACCTCACCCATGTGTACACACCAGCAAGATACTTACGCTCCTCTTCTGACAATCGTATACTCATTATTCCAAGTATGAAAACAAAGTCATATGGACAGCGTTCTTTTGCATACCAGGGCCCAGCAACGTGGAATGAATTGCCCACTGAACTTAGACACAAAGACACAGTGATCACATTCAAGAGGGCTCTCGAAACTCACTTATTTCGACAGTAAGAACAAACTTAAAGACCTAATAATGTTTCCTACCTGAAATATTCTCAGCATGTTTTTTATTTTATTTTTTTAAAGTTTTTCTAATTTCATGTTGTTTGTTTTTGTAATAATATTGTTATGTTTCTTATCTTATAGGTGTTGTCTAAAGTTGTAAAGTGCTTAGAGCTTCTAAAGATTAGACGCTATACAAAGTCCTCATTATTATTATTATTATTATTATAAATGAAAATGGTGCTCATTTGATGTCAAATAAAGACACCACAGCAGCCATGTTGAAAATCTTGCTGTCACTACCTATCCCTGAATGAAAATTCATATTGACAAGGGTTTTCGCCTGAAGTCATCTTCATTATCTAGTTGGTCCTTAATAAAAAAAATATGCAAATTGACCCTCAGTTTGGCCACAACGATCTTTATCTTAAAAATATTGCGGTCTCCATTCCAAAATGGATGGCTCAATCAGCACGGGATTTTCACTAGTATATTTCATATTATACCTAGTTGTTCGTAAGTAAAAACAGTGTTAATAGTAGATCCAACATGGCTGCAATGATGGCCATCTTGACAATCTTGTTGCCATTACTCCCCAGAATGGATGAGGATATTGACCTGGGGTTTTCACCAAAAGACCACTGATGATATCTACTTGGTCCTGAATACAGATGGTGCTAATCTAACATCCAACATGGTCACCACAGCAGCAAATTTGTAAGTCTTGTTATTGCTGAAGAAAATCAGAGATACTTACAAGACTCGGCAACTAGAAAGAAGAAATGGTTTTATCTTGAATTCCTAGAAATTCTTTTCAGCCAGCAGAGCATCAGCCCCTTTGTTGTTGGATTGCAACAAAATTTCACCTTGTAGATGTCTGTCTGCCTGAGATCAACACAATGTTCATTTTTGAACATTCCTTCTAAATTAGTTAATTAATGCAAACCCAGCATGCATCACGAGTATAAATAAAAACCAATATTTAGGCCATTGCAATAGTATGTTCTCATAATGCACCACATTTATTTTCATTACTAATAAATCATAATTTAACATTCTTCAGTGTTGCATGTAGATCCCAAGGGCAGGGAACATTGTCACCCCCTGTCCTCCAAACTTTGAATGTTTTGACCGTTAAATTTTTTCTGATTTTAGAAATGCGAATTACCTGCCATGATAAAGCTTTTCATCTTCTTTTAAGATTTGGCTATTGCTTGAGCAACATAGATGTGGATACATTTGTACTTAAGAAATATAGTTGGATTCCAATTTTTCCTTGATAAATAAGCACTTTGTGGGGGTGAAAAGATATCAAGGTTGGGGGTTGGGGTATAGGATAAAATATTGCAGGAAACTGATTCCATGCTCTTGATATAACATCGCTTCACTTTATTTATTATTGGGGTTGGATTGCATAGTAATTCTGCCTGTTCTGCCATCTGGCATCAACACTCAGATTATGGTTTGTGTTATAAGTGATTTTATCAGACATCATTACTTGTGGTATCAGGTAGGATGTCGTTTAGATGTGCCATTTAGAGTACTTTGCATTTCAGTGAAAGGTAGGTCACTGCGTCCATATCATCCATTGATTTTTATTAACCCTTACCTTAAGCATCCTGAGGCACATAACTTGATAAGTAATTGCTTCATGAAGAGTCATCACTGAAAACTTAGTGATGGGGACCTATATTTCATGGTTAAAAGTGATATATTCTTACCGTTTGTTTCAGCTCAGTTTTGCCTAGCGAGGCAGCTTTGTTGTTGTTGTTCTTGTTGTAGGGTTTAACGCTATTTTTCAGCATACAATAGGCTATACATGGCAGCCTGTGTTACTGGTGGAAGAAGAATCCGGGAAAACCCCGGAAAGAACCACCAACCCACGAGAAGCAACTGGCAAGCTTTCTCACATACCCACATTGGCTGAATCCTAGACTTGAACCTACGCAGACTGAGGTGAGATGGCAGAGCGCTTTAGGCCACTCGAGGCAGCTGTTAGTACCATTTTTATAAGTCTTTAGTATGGCTCGGCCGGGGTTTGAATCAGCGACCTTCCGCATCCAGTCGGTCTGATCATTTCGCATGTTTCTTCTTTTAATCCGTTACCCAATCATAATATCTTAGAGAGAACTACTACCTCCCCGATAAATCTGTTAGCTAAATAGAGCCATCAACACCTCTGATTCCAGAAGTGATACAAAAGTATGAGAATCGGAGTGTCGCCTCATCCTCATCACACTACTCGAATGGAAGAAGTCGTGGATCAACGACCTTATCAATCTCACAACAGAAATTCCACTGAAAATAGCGAATTTCCCTAATCTACTAAAACAACCACGACGGCAGTTTCACACCCAAACTAGACCTACTGAACCAGTACGTCTGGATCATATTCAACAGGCTCTCAAAAATAAATAGTTCTCTCAACCAGTTATAGAGAGAATCGCTCAAGTAAGAAAGCCATCCACTCTGTAAGCTTATGAAGGCAGATGGAAATTTTTAGACAAAAACACATACTATTATAAGCATTTATACCTGAAATAGCTAACCTTCTCCAATGGCTTTTCGACGAGAAAAAGTTAGCACCAGACGAAAGAGAACATGTTACAGAAGGCGATAGAGCATTTGCCCATAAAACAAGCGGTTGCGTTTGTCTGGCTGTTGGACTCCACTGGCTTTTAGACTTTTTCTGGTCATGAAACCCAGACAGAAATTGAAACTTGTGATATATTTGAGTCGGCTTTATCAGTTTATTGCTGCCCCGAAATTCTAAACGGAGACGGGTATCCGTGCGGCGTAACGAATACGCTATCAGTCTCAATCAGTTCGACGAATATTTCCATATATCTAATGACATGGTACCTCGCAAGTTCCTTCGTTGGGGGGGGGGGGGGGGCATTTTTATACCAAGTTTCTTGAAACTCGACAGGAATTGGACTATGCTTATAAATGAATGTCAATCTCCACACCTTCCGTGCTTTGATGGAGCATATCCAAGGGAAAGCTGTTTTCATGACGTCAGTCAACCACCTTCATAAAACGGGGGACGAAATCACCGTAGATCTGAGGTAACGTATACGATTTTTACCTTTGGTATTCCCAATACCATATACGCATACAAATCTGATATATCCCAGACAGGTTTAACGTTCTGGCCGATTCATGATGAAGGAAAGGCGAACTGCTTGATACAAAGTGGTTTCTCCAACCGTGAGTCTTTTATCGGTTTTGCTGCATTCCATGGTCAACAGCAGGTGGCCGTCGACACCCTATCATATGTGTGGACATATTCCTTCCCCCAGTGGTTTAAATACCGAAACCTGTTCATTAGATGAAGCACAAGACTTGCAACATTGTTCTGATCGTTCATCTCCGAAGGGGCATACCCTGGGTCAACGATCTGCTCGATTTCGCAACAGGCGTACCTATTATAATGGTAGATACCCCAACGTTGTACAAGTAGCGGAGGTCATCTTATTACACACGTGTCTGGAGAAACTCATTGACGCCGGAAACTTGACAAAGGTGCATTACGTGAAAAGGAGTTTTATGTTTCAATCGTAGAAAGGATCTCGACATCTGGAAGATGTTTTAATTTAAAGGCGTACGAGGGGAATATACATGTTTTCGCCAAGTGATGTTATGTTAATATTATCAAACCAGTCTTTGCCTTCAACCGTTAGTTGGGTAGCATCTTTCTTTTCCTTTTTGCTTTTGTTGTTGTTGTTGTAGGGTTTAACTCCATTTTTCAGCACAAGATAGGCTATACATGGCGGCCAGTATTAATAGTGGAGGAAGAACCCGGAAAGAACCACCGACCCACGAGAAGCTATTGGCAAGCTTTCTCACATACCCACATTGGCCGAATCCGAGACTCGAACTCGCGCAGAAAGAGGTGAGATGGAGTGATCGGTAACGGTAAGCGCTTTAGACCACACGGGGCCCCGTTTCCTTTTTTGAGAACACAAGCTCCAATTCACGATCAGGGGACACGTTCCATGATTTCAGACATGTTCAAGCGTCATGGAGGGGATGATATTTGCCGCAACAATGATCTTTCATAATTCTTGTACAGTTTCGATATATACAGGTCCTGCTTCTTCGTTTTGTTCCGGAAATGGAACCTCTCCTAGGTTTGTCATGGGTTAACATGCCCAACTTTGAGCCCTCCCCCTCCCCCATGAAGTTGTCATCTTACCAGTTTGTTTCCTGATAGCACTAACTTTCACGTGGAGGTGTGTGAGATGCACGCGCTATCTGTTGATTCGAACTAGTCCAGTTTCTTTCTGACGGATCGGTGGTAGATACCCCAATGCTGCTCAAGGCGCAACCTTGTTTTTGTATTTGTTACGACTTCATGGCCTTAAACTGAGTAACAGAACAGAGCGAAAACAAACAAGTTTTGTAAAATTCAAAACTAATTTATTTCCAATGATTACAAAGTGAAAATTTAAAAAAAAAAACTTCCAGTATTTTGAATTAAATTACAAATAGTTTAAAAGTTTTATCACAAGTCTAAAGGTAATGAGTAATCTGAATGAATTCCATTGGTATTCCGAATAAAATACACTCTTGAGTGTGCTGATGTACCAATAACCTGGAAAAGTGTTGTTATGCTAGCATTCTTCATTTATCACAATGATATCATCCAAAATGTTACTAAATGAATTCACAATAATCCCAAAATAGTTATTTAGTCTAAAAGCATTAATTAGCACTTTGTAACTCCAATGAATAATTTAAATAAATCCTCTCAAACTAAAACTGAATACAACTAAAAGACTGATTCCACTTAAGATGTTAAAATAGTAATAAATAATTATGATGTAAACAACCTTAAATTAAGGAAACGTAAGACACAAGAAGAAGACCCGGATGAGAGTTAAAAGTTCAATTTCAGAACATTCTAAGTTGTAAACAAGGTCAGGTCTTTTACTTAAATTTTAGTATAGAACATGGCAAATACCAGAGGTGGACCAGGAATTCCTGAGGGGTTAACCAGTGTCCTAAACTCAAATCCAAGCAAACATGTTTACCTACTAGTAATAATTTTCTTAAAATATAGTTTACAGTCCTATACAAAAAATAGCGATGCAGTATGATGTTTGCAAAAAGACCCGTACAATCTATGATCATGGACAAAGGCCAACATACAATACACATTAAATATGCAGGTAACTGTTTACAGTTAATACAAAAAAAATCAGTTCGTCGTCTGTGAGAGCGGCGAAGCTGATAGATCCACGTTAGTGTCTCAAAGGCGCACGATGAACGTTGCACCAGTCAGAATCTTTGTACCGATTTAGACGCGGTAGCGACGCGTAACCCAGTAAGTGCTGGCCTCTTAGCAAAGGTGTGTTATTAGATCGGCGTACTCTGAACTTTCGAAGGATCGGGTACGATTCATGAAGATCTCGGCTCACGAAATAAGCGATATCCACGAGCAGATCTTCGAACGTTATATATTGGTTCGAAACATAGCGAAGTGAGCTGGCTGGAACGTCCGGTCGACTTGCGCCAGTTTCTATTTACA
The DNA here is from genome assembly GCA_028554795.2 of Sinohyriopsis cumingii. Taxonomy (NCBI): domain Eukaryota; kingdom Metazoa; phylum Mollusca; class Bivalvia; order Unionida; family Unionidae; genus Sinohyriopsis; species Sinohyriopsis cumingii. The sequence continues at coordinate 47,625,880 of CM068830.1, read as the reverse complement.
GGACTTGGTCTCGCATTGGAGATAGCTGAATCTCGTTGAGCCACTGGTAATTTCCAGACAGTTACCACACCTCATCCATGACAGTACTGAAGCAGTCCAGATATAACCTCATAGCTTTCGCTGGATTCACCTGGGAAATATTTGCAAGTACTACAGTATGTTTTTTGCTAAGTTGAAACTGGCAAACGTCAGACACCTGTGGCCACCAATATATATATATATATATATATATATATATATATAGAGAGAGAGAGAGAGAGAGAGAGAGAGAGAGAGAGAGAGAGAGATAGCGGAGGTTATTTCCTAATGTAAATGGGATCGGGTTAGTATTCTGATAGAAAGGTAGCTTTCTGAAGAAAACAAAATAATTTTTTTCAGGATTACACGGCTGATGACACTAAAACGTCTTGTCCTTTCATCTAAGGTCTCACTGGATAGTTTCGTATTTTGACACTCACCCCCCAATTTTTAAGTTAGAAGGCATGGACCTAATTATCACAAGCCTAGCATTTATAAATTCACACACAAGCTAAATCTGTAATGTGGTTGACTGCCTGTCACAGTTAGATGAGCATTGGAGATCAAATGCGTAACTTGGGCTGCAAATGAGCAGCCGACTTGGCTTACGTATTTACGTGTGTCTGCTACAGAGGTAAATATTTAAAAATCTAGCTGGTTGAGGGGTGATGAAAAGTATGCTAATTTGTTATAGTACTATTGAACTTTATTCATGCATATGACACATACTGATTCTTGTAGCTGCCTTATCACAAGAAAATATTCAAAATAGCTATTTCCTGTCAAAAATGAATGTAAAATGTAGGGGACAGTGGCAGTGTTGGTTCAGTATAAAAACCACCAGTTGCATCAGGAATTAACCTGATTTCTGCAGTCAAAATCTCACATGTATGCTTTCTACAAAAATCATTAGTTTTTATTTGTATCTTCAGTGTAAAATTATTCTCATTTTTCTGCAGTAGGTCATTGTTGGATGAAAATTCACCAGAAAAACTGTCCAGTGAGACCTAAATGCATTTCCATGCTGTGCTATTACTTTTTAATTATAATTCTGTGTCTCGACTTTTGCTAGGCAGTAGTCTTTGTTAAATAAATTTACAGCTTATGAACTGAATCTCACTGAGAACGGGACCAATTAAAGGCATAATTAAAGGTGATTTCTTTTACAAAGAAAGGGACTGAGTTTATTTTTAGTACCCGAATCGTGTTTATTTACGGAATAGGTCATATTGATCTTCAATACGTTCCGGATGATGAATGAAAGATATTTACCGTAATATATACTAGCTTATAAGACAGCCTAGGTCCGTGCTGTTTGTTAAGAGTAGTCAGTAGAACAAAAATCATATGCCTTGATATGCAGGTACATTATGCTACGGCAGATGAGGATCTTCGCTGTTTGCTGTTCGACTCGATTTATAAGCGTGTACCATTTTTCGCATGGATTAAAATATACAGTGCGTATAGGAAACATTGCAGAGAATCTGATCTGTCAATTTAGATGCTGAGCATGAGATTCGTTTGGTTTTTTTAGTGTTTACTGCACGTTTCGCGTGAAATTACATAGAATCGGTTAGTTTGTTGTATGAGATTTAACCGTCAAATGTGACATTTAGACATAAATTAAGAGTATAATCTCCAGCCACTTTCATAATCATGGCTTAGTTCAGCACACTATGTCATATGCGCACTGTATAAAGATGGTCAAAAAATTAATTCCAAACAAATAAATCTTGCGCAGATTGTTTAAAAATCTGAATCATTAGTTTTTTGCGAATAGTGTAAATACTGAAGCAACTGAGTAATCATTTAATCTTTGAGAAAATATTACGCATTCTGCGCTAGCTAGTGTGCTTGAGTTGCTACGTGGGTAGTACTGTAATTCCCCCATGTGAAGCACACATCCAACATCGACAAAATTCTGTTTCGTAATATGATAATAACTTTTACAAATTTAAGCCCCAACTCTACATTGTTTTTAATATTTTTGTAAAAGCCACGCCCCTTGGGCCTATCATATGGAGACTATTCTAAATACGCGTCTGAATAAACGCTTCTCTTACTTATACTAAAATGTTTACTTTGTCACCAAACCTAAGGATATGATTTATTGTAACGCCGTTTCCGGCTACAATATTTTTGGGTTCTCCTGTCTAGCTTTTGACTAGAAAGAATAATACAAGACCGTATAGAATCAACATCGAAAATATTTATTTGTAAATTACCTCAAGTACAAGAGCAGGTGGACATGCAATTACTGAATGTCAATACAGCTGCATATACATAAACATTTAAGATTTAATACCAGACTTTTGTAAACCAGAGAATCACGGGAGACAAAGGTGATCGACTCCCGTGGGGAAGGTGCAATGGAGCTTCAACTATAATTGCACCTTCTCTACCTCTCTCTGAGTGGATTTAAGAATATATTTGTAATTATTTATATCACATAGAATTCACGTTATGGAAGTACAAGAAGAGTTGGTGACTGCCTGTCACAGTTATATGAGTATCGGAGATCAAATGCGTAACTTGGGCTGTAAATGAGCAGCCGACATGGCTAACGTATTTACGTGTGTTACGATGTTAAGTCGGGGCGGTGAACAAGGTGAAGTATTAACCTTCAAGCGTTGAAGGTGATGGTGCAAAGTGAGTTCGCCATCTAACGAAGGTGAAGAGTGACAGTTTAGTAGCGTTAATATACTTATATATCAGTTCCTGAGGGAACAATTTGTATGTTTCCCAGGATTATATATCTCGTAATGATCTCTCGCCTTCACTTACATGGGTTAATCGCGGTGATAATTCACCGAAGGTGAAATTATATCAACCAGTACGGTAGCAGACGTCACCTCATGAATAATAAATAACTTCTGGAATTCCCCGTAATGTCAAGCAAGCATATCAAATTTCATTAGAACTAACCATTGCAACTTAACTATGTTTATCCAACATAGCTTGAGACATTATAGAATAGTTGAAATGGGTACAACGTCACCCCGATGCTTACTTCCGTCTGCTCCAAACGCTGGACAAGATAACAGTGAAGTTTTACATTACATGTACGTGGTGCTATTTATAGGGAAAGATTATGTGACCAATAGCCAATCAGATCCCATAGCGCTCACTGAACCAAAAGAGTGCAAATGGCGGATTAGTTCGTATTCTGGCGGCGAGTGCACAGCCAAACATTGGAATTATGGAATAATTTGACCATGTCCTGGTGTATTTATACATGATACAAGGTATTTTCATTATACTGCTATGACTGACATGTAAAATATGCACAAAATATTCATACAAGGTTACAATACATACCGAATCTGTTTATCACATCGTGTCAAAACATCTTGAGTCATAGCTACGAGTTCGTAGCCTCAACTTGATTTGCTGTGGTTGAGGCTACGAACTGATCCCATATCATGTAATGGAGCAAAAAAAAAATCATCACTAAAGTCAGAAAAACAAACCGTGTAGAAATCAACTACATAAGTATAATCATGTTGTGAAAGAAGTTTGGCTTATTTTGAATTTATTAAAAAGCCCTTACACGATAAAATAAATTGGCATGGTTACTCTAACCTTATCCTGTCCACCATGACAGATAACGCGAGACTCTCGCCGTGACCCCTTTTCTACGTAAGGCTTGCCAGACCATATTTTGGATATTCTACGCTATATTATTATCAATCAAGTGCGAATAATCGCTTCTTGGTGGAATTTCAAAGTTGCCGATAATATGGGCAGCCGTCGCCGCCAAAATTACATTAATCAAATGATCTAGTATGAAATCAAATGATTTAACCTAGCAAATGAAATGATCAATCCAGATTCCAAATGATGTGGTGTCACATGAAATAATTTAACGAACAAAACCGAATGATGCATTTAGATTTTAAATGACGTGGTATTAAATGAAATGATGTAGAGTGAAATGAAATGATTTAACCCATCAAACGGAATGATGAATTCAGATTCCAAATGATGTTGTGTGATATGAAATGATTTAGCATGAAATGAAATGATTGAACCCCAAAAATGAAATAATGAATTCAGATTTCAAATGATGTGGCGTTAAATGAAATGATCTGGCATTAAATAAAATGATTAAAAGAACAAAACGGAATGATTATATCTGTTTCCAAATGACGTGCAATTAAATAAAAGGATGTAGTCTAAAATGAAATGATTTAACTCAACAAATGAAATCATGATTTTAAATTCCAAATGATCTGATATTAAATAAAATGATTTAAAGAACAAAACGGATTGATGAAAACTGCTTCCAAATGACTTATTATTAAATGAAATTACGTAGTATGAAATGAAATGATTTAACTCAACAAATAAAATGATGAATTCAGATTCCAAATGATGTGGTATTAAATTAAATGATTTAAAGAACAAAACAGATTGATGAAATCTGCTTCCAAATGACGTAGTATTAAATGAAATTATGTAGTCTAGAATTAAATGATTTAACCCAAAAAATGAAATGATGTATTCAGATTCCAAATGATCTGGCATTAGTTGAAATGGTCTGAAGAACAGAATGGAATGATCAGATCATAATGATGCGGTATTAAATGAAATGTTAGGAATGTAAACGGTCTGATCAAAGTGTAAATCAGCTAGCGTAAATCCAAACAAACACAGGGGGGCGCTGTTAGCCAGACTTACAATTGACGGGCGTATTTACAGCATTCGTCTGAGATTTTAGCAGACGACATTTGACAGCTAAGGTTAGTGTTTCTTCTCATTTGATATAAACAAGAACTATGTTTTCCAATCAGGATAAATTGACTATCCACATTAATGAATGTCTGTGTATTTTATCTTAGAATCTGCCTTGTACTGCACGAATTTTTAATGCTTCATCTCAGCTAGAACTATCAGCTAAGGAGATTAAATCTTCATCTTATTTGATAAATAGTAATTACCATGTTTAACGACCTAACGTAGCATACGCACTAAAGCAGCAATTTGTTGCCCGCCACTTTTTTATGAAAGCTTTTTCATTCACACACACACACACACACACACACACACGCGGGGGAGGGGGGAGCTGACCATAACCGGTTATTGACATTATTTAGATTGTATCCATTTCAAACGCATGTGACGAAAGGAATGCTCTGATGGTTCTTCTTTAGCATCTCTAGGTAGACAGTTCCAAATGATTGGACCCAAACTATTTTTATGCAATTCCATTTCGGGCTTAGAAAGAAGAAAGTTATAATTTTGCATAGAGCGATGTATCGATAGACCAGAAACTGTATTGACATTATTTTTCCTTTTACTGAACATATCGTTTATATAGTTTGGCGTCGAATCATTAGAAACAAAGTCTTTATACTTTGAATAAATTTATTTTTGTAAAATTTCCACGTATGATGTTGTCACTCATTTATACATAACATTACTTTCATGTCATACGCTATCATTATTCTCATCGCGTTCTAAGTCATACTTGCTGTACATACCTTACATATTGATTGGAATGCATCTATCGCTCTTCTTTTCATAATATATTTTCTCAGCGCACGCCTGCACATGTGATACTGCTGACATATATACATATTTTATGGAACAAAATCTATGAGAAAAGTTATAGATCCCTACTGGAGTTATTCTTCAATAACAAAACATTACAATCACCATCAATATTTAGCACCACTTAGACCAATAACTGGATGGCGCCTCCAGTCATGTCAGAAAAATGCGGAGAGGTGCTTGAGGGTGTGTACAGCACCACAATAAAACAAATATCAAGAGAATAAATTAAAGACACCAGCAGCACAAATATCATGTTCACCAATAATAATAATAATAATAATGATAATAATAATAATAATAAGAAGAAGAAGAAGAAGAAGAATTTACTTGACATAATAAATCTGTTGATTGTGCACAAAGTTAGCTTTTCTTAAACTTTACGGTTTCGCTTGTTTCTGTTACTTAGTTTAACACCATATAGTTGTAACACTTCATTTAGACCCAAACTTAAAGTAGCAAGAGATGCTAATTATTGATACACGTTCCATGTTGATTTGCTTGATCTTTTTGAAGATGTGGACAGTATGTTTTTCTAAGGGCTCATCACATACCACTTTACCAGTATGGAAGTCCTTGTAGTATTGAAACATATCGAAAGAAAAAACAGCAATGGAATCGATTTCTTTTCTTCTGTCTGAATTATCCCAGTATCATGTCTCTATGATTCTTGTACAATATTTTGTTTTCACAATTTTTCAAGGAACTTTACAAAATCATATATTACCATGAAGGTTCCATCTTTGTTTTTATTAAAAATGTAGACGCACCAGAAATAATATGCAGATGGAAACTGGAATAGAATTATGAAACTACCTGACATTAATAATTCATTCAAACTAGATATTCTTATAAAATACAAAGTTATTGTTTTGGTACTAGGTTATATATATATATATATATATATATATATATATATATATATATATATATATATATTGGAAGATAAAAGGCTAAAAGTTTGGCTTATGAAAAAGATAAAATGTGGACAGAAATAGAAACTACAAAAGAATAACTATTTAATTATTATGCAAATTGATAAAACTTGTTGCACGAATGTTGCATGCACGAGGTTCGTGTAAATTTTAATCATAAACGTTTATAAACTTCCATGTTAATATCATTTCAAAAACTTTAATTTAATTTAATTTTTATTTTTATTTTAAATTATTTATTTTAATTTAATATTTTAATATTTTAATGGCCATAGTTTCTTCAGTGGTACTTCTAATACACATATAGCCATATATTATTACCGTTTACTGGTAATACATTTAAAATATAGCCAAAAAACAATGTCATGCCTTAAGTACATCCTCCTTTATAGTGACCAATATATAAGAAATAAAGCAACATATACACTGAGTTTCTTGATATGAGGAAGCCTGTAAAACTGACAGGATTATACAATTTTGGAGACAACGCTGTTATTGGTTGATCTCAAAATTAGTCAGTACTGAAAAGTTATAAGCTACCATGACAATAAATAAATAAATAAATAAATAAATAAATAAATCTATGTATTCTTCTTCCTATTAGTATTGTAAGAAGGAGAAGAAAAGCAAGAACAAGAAGAAAATGAATTATCTAAACTGATATAATGGTATGGTGATGACAACAATGATGATAGTGCTGCTAATGGTAATGATGATGAGCTGGAGGTTGCTTATTTTTTGATTGAACATTATTTTTAACCTGATTGTATATATTTGTGATCACCTAAAAAAAACTCTTCTGCTAATACACTTTTGGGAACCAATGAAAATTGGACTTAAATATTTCATGATGAGGTACAGTGCTTTTGTGGAATTGGTTTTTATATTTGTGTGTATGTGACACAATTACACAAACATATAAAAAAAAATTCTCACTTCCACAGGTTATCACATCATCAGCTAAGGGTGATTTACCCTAGCTACCTTATGTTTTCTCGTCGCGGAATACACAAGAATGATAATGTCCTACTTTAATTTTAAGTTTGAATCTCTTCTGACTAAAATGGACTATTTTAGTAATAAACTAATATCCCTCATTCATTTTATCTGATATTAAGTGGCATGACAAGGAGATCAAACCTTTGGGGGAGTAGTGCTCCACTGAGCTATTGGGCTTGACTTATATTTGAAAGCATACGATTAAGAAACCTTGATTTTAGGTATATGATGTCAGGAGAAGGAAGTACATAATATAAACTTGCATGCACCAGTGTTGTAAAGGAGGGTGGGGGTACGGACGGAGTGTTTGCTCCGGGCGCTAGTGGCATTGGGGCACCAAAACCATGGATGGGCGCCAGAGGTGTTGTGGCGCAAAAAAAAAACCTTAGGCTATCATCGTCGTCCCGACGCCATTTACCTTTAGCACGCCACTGCTTGCATGCAAAGTTAGAATGTAATTATACTTTAAAACAAACATTGCTCTTGTGGCAATGACAATTTGTTACTTTCGACATGACATATAATTATTATTATTATTATTATTATTGATATTTTGTTCTTGTTTGCACTGCCAATGACATCAAAGTAGAAAAGTGTTAAAATTTGCTTCGCTTCTGTAAAACAAGACGAGAGTTTGAAACTCGCGGCGGCATCCCAATTCTTTTGTAAATACCTTTTTTGGCATTTTTATTTTCAAAATTTCTTTCAAATTCGCTCATCCCAATTTTACTTTTTTAATTTTTATCTTGAAAATGTATCGCCTTTTTATATTGATCGTTCTATGTGTCAAGCTGTCTAACAAGAGGTCACAATTTTTTAAACACCTTTTTTGTATTTTTAAATTCAAACTTTTTAAAAAAGTTTGCTCATCCCATTATTATTTTTTGTTTGTTTACTTTTTGAGAATTTTTTTTTATGTTGAAACAGGCAAGTGAGCTAGGTACAAATAAATACCTAAATAGCCACTACTTAAATCGATGGATATCAGGTAAAATCTAGCATGGGTCCAGCAGTCAGCAGAAAGTACAAGCTTCGACCGTTCTATGGCAGAGAGAGAGAGAGAGAGAGAAGGAGAGAGAGAGAGAGAACACGTCTTTACCCTAAGGGCTACGTGGTATCACTTACAAATCGCTGATGCTGTTGTCTTTTTAAATAAAATTCTGATAGAATCCATGGCCTTTCCTTGTTATTTTCATACATCATTTGCTAAATTTTGGGTTTATTCAAACATGATCTGTGCTTCTTCTTCGCCATAAAACACTCCAAAGGAGGTAACTGTTTATTGTTCACGTATTATTCTTTCAAACTATATGACTAAGTTCCCCCACCCCCAAATTTTCAATACGTTTGGAAAGGAGAGTGGGGTGTTTGAAGTACGCTAAGATTCGTGAATAAGGGATTCTAAGAAAAATTATATTCGATATCAAAGAGGAAATATAAAAGAAGAAAGAAAAAAAAAAACCACTAATATGTCGCTGCAAACTGGATTCAATGGCGGAAAAAGAACTGATAACATATAGACCTTGGACGAATAATGCGTATGCATGTAGGGCCGGTAATCTAAAATATACCAAAAGTGATGGGAAACACATTTTTGGCTTAGTGTGTAAGGTCATTAAACATGGTAATTAATATTGATCAAATAAAATCAAGATTTAATCTCTTTAGTTGATAGATCTCGCTTTGTTGAAACCTAAGAAACTCGCGCAGTACTGGGCAGAACTTGAAGAAAAAATACATGCACATTCATTAATGTGGATAAAATCACTTTATGATGATTGGAAAATATGGTTCTTGTTTATAAAATACGAAAAGAAACACCTTTGCTTTGCTGTCCAACTGTCGTCTGCAAAAATCTCAGCTGAATGCTGTAAATATGCCCGTCCATTATGTTTCGGCGCGCTGACATCATACGTCATAGATAACAGCGCCCCCCGTGTTTGTTTGGATTTACGCTAGCTGATTTACACTTTGATCAGACCGTTTACATTCCTAACATTTCATTTAATACCACGTCATTTGGAAAAAGAGCTGATCATTCCATTCTGTTCTTCAGACCATTTCAACTAATGCCAGATCATTTGGAATCTGAATGCATCATTTCATTTTTTGGGTTAAATCATTTAATTCTAGACTACATAATTTCATTTAATACTACGTCATTTGGAAGCAGATTTCATCAATCTGTTTTGTTCTTTAAATCATTTAATTTAATACCACATCATTTGGAATCTGAATTCATCATTTCATTTGTTGAGTTAAATCATTTCATTTCATACTACGTAATTTCATTTAATAATATGTCATTTGGAAGCAGATTTCATCAATCCGTTTTGTTCTTTAAATCATTTTATTTAATACCAGATCATTTGGAATTTAAAATCATAATTTCATTTGTTGAGTTAAATCATTTCATTTTAGACTACACCATTTTATTTAATAGCACGTTATTTGGAATTCTGTTTTGTTCTTTAAATCATTTTATTTAATACCAGATCATTTCATTTAACGCAACATCATTTGAAATCTGAATTCATTATTTCATTTTTGGGGTTCAATCATTTCATTTCATGCTACATCATTTCATATCACACAACATCATTTGGAATCTGAATTCATCATTCCGTTTGATGGGTTAAATCATTTCATTTCACTCTACATCATTTCATTTAATACCACGTCATTTGAAATCTAAATGCATCATTCGGTTTTGTTCGTTAAATCATTTCATGTGACACCACATCATTTGGAATCTGGATTGATCATTTCATTTGCTAGGTTAAATCATTTGATTTCATACTAGATCATTTGATTCATGTAATTTTGGCTGCGACGGCTGCCCATACGATAAACCGTATTTACTTTTAATGCTCAGAATTTATGACGCAATCGGCGCCAAATTTTTACTACGATTTGTTTACATTTCCAAATAAGGCGTCAATGTCCTTATATGGCACACAAACAAACAAGGCTGAGAACGGAAGCAATCATTATTTGAAATAATATGGCGGACAAACTAAACGAAAATATCGGCTAAAAAAGGTAAACGAGATTTTACAACTATTTCTACAATGATTTTCGATACTTCCGGTATTAAATAAGAGGACTACTCAATTGATGGGATTCTATGCAAGGAATTTGTTTAAAGTGTTATTTTTAGGCTAAAAGAGCGCCGGGTGTGAATCACACCCGGCTTGCTCCATTAACACATATATGCTCATGTTAGTACCCTGTCCACGAGGTACGAGTAAGGGTACTAATATTAGTACTGCGTGAGTCAGTGTGTTCCAATCCACAATGCAGGTAACAAAATTCACTTGCTAAACGCTGAAAGGCGTGTCCTAGATAAGTTCATTATACATATTACCATACATAAAGCACACCTTTCATCTAGGAAATGAAGTATAGTAATTACATTATAAATTCGTAAAGGAGGTAATGATCATTGCATTATGATGAAACTATGCATTGTGTGCGTAATTATTACGTTCACGATTTACAGTCGGTGAAAGGTTTTATTGGTCCTGTTAGGGCAACTATCAGATTTAATTGTTAATACCCCTCCATCAACAAGCAAGTATGCACTTCTGAAAATCCATATTTTATAGTACTAATTTCTGTAAATGGTATTTACCAGACGTACGTAGCTGAAATCGCACTATATTTACCACGGTAGTCTTACTTGGAACGAAAAATAAAGGTATTTTCAATAAATAAATAATTGTTGTACATGAGTATTTAACTATTTTGAGAACAAACGTCCTTATAGAAGCCTATAAATTTTGAACAGTCCAATCCCTATAGATATCCATTTGGAAAAAAATTATATACAATTGAGTCTCAGTGGTTATACTTTTATTATCGTTGTGCCTATTAGTATCATGACAACTATGCACTTAGACAAAAACATTCTAGTAACATGATAAAGCAGTCAATTTTTACCATCCACTGGACGACTATATGGTTTTTCTAACAACTAGTTGCTCGCAAGTTTAATGTGACTGTAATGTAACGGGATGGGATATAAAAGCCTAACTGTTGTGGTCAAAAATCGAACCCGGTTCGTCTGTGTCACAGTAAGTCGCACATACTACTGTATTAAAATGGTCCGGACCAACTAGGCTGGTTAGTAAGTGACCCTGTCTACCTCAGCCGCAGTAACACTACCTAAAACTGCTCAAAGTTACATTCCAGTTAGTAATTCTACTGGCTAACATAGAATATATTAGTGACGAAAGGGCAGTGTCTAACACAATCGGCAATTACATCGTGCCAGACCAAAAGGTCTTAACAACACTACTCCACCGCTTCTGCAGACCATACCGTCGCAAAAGTGAAGTCAGTATCCACTGTATATAATGTAAAACCATAAATAGTACACCCCTTATGTTTTAAAAGTATTTTGGCTACGAAAAGGAACTTGATTTATGCCATCTTTTCTCTCTTTGTCTGTTCGTCTGAAATACGATACTCGACATGGTTGTTTGATAATACTAGCAGAAAGTGTCTACGTGTCTACACAGTGGACTATTTTGTTTTGCTTTACTGACTGCATCCAGTTCGATTAGTCATATTTTACAAGTGATTGTTCTTTTAGCATATTCGCAGATAAACTATCGAAATAGTAGATGTTTTATTATATAACTTGCTGTGATCGAGTTGTATAATTTCCAAAGCTTTGTCTAAATAGTCATTTGCTTCTGAAAGTTATTGTGACAACTTTATAAGGCTACTCGCTATATATCGAATAGTTGTTGACTGGCAAAGTAAATGTGCTGATATTTCTCAAACTCACTGTCGTAATTAAAGTTTCCTATCTTGTTTCGATACACAGTATCTTCAGTGTACTTACAAAAACTTGTAAACACTGAACCAGTCAGTATTTTGTTCCTTTGGCTGCATTCTGATACAGCCGAGACAAAATATTCACCATGACTTCCAAATGGATGGCTCCTTGTTCAATCCAATAAACGTATGTTTCCTTACCAGACAACAATATGTATGTAAATCATAGTATTTTACTGCCAATTCAATCAGACAATTTTATCCCGTTGTTTCCAGCTTTACTCTAAATTTAGGTAAAGGAAAAGACTAGTGCAACTAAGTTTTACATCACTGATACCTCATTACTTGTATAAAAAAATAACTTTGTAGGCATGTGCATCCGCCTCTCCCGCTCCCATTAAAAATCAATTGTAAAAAAAATTATATATAAATATATCCCCCGGAAATTTTCATGCGGACGCACATGTATGTAAATGTCGATGAATATTTTCATACATTGTTTACTAATTGTCTCCTTTTTTGTACTGATAACCTAACAATAATGATGCAATTATCATTAAATATATCCCCTCTATCACCAAGAAGTTTGTTTATAATTCATCTGGAACTAAAAGGATATCAATTATTCCTTTCAGAAAAGCAAGATCGAGAGAAGCAGATGGTATTTCAATACTCCTTTTCTGTCTTCATGAATTTTTTATATTTAAATGCATCAGCCATTAAATGCTGGGAACAGCAAGGTTTCTGTAACATGACCATGCCGATAACAGAGGCATGTTAATATATGTGCAGGTTACTGAATTTATATCAGTAGATATAAACAAGTGTTTTCTGTTTATTTGTTGGGGGGGGGGGCGTTTTTTTTTCCCCCTCATCAGTGATACTGTGAGGCGTTAAGACCACATTATCGCTCAGATAAAACTCGTTCAGATTTTCCCATATATATATATATATATATATATATATATATATATATATATAATTGTTCAGAAGCAAACTCTTTCACGTGCAGAGTTCATTCACATCAACAAAGAACACTTATTTGGGAAATCTTGCCACGAATTTGAAGGAAACATCTCAACAAAGAATACCTTTCATGAGAATTGCTGCAAATCTAACACCATATGCCCCAAACAATTTTTTGTCTCAGTTATCGGAGGTTATATTAACCTTTATCATGAGTATGTTGTATAGTTTATATAAATGGCGCGGACCTCATCTAAGACACTCAAAGATACAGGCATTTTCCTAAACACGAGCTCCAGTGCTTAAGTGGGGACGGATTTCATGGAAGACAGCTGATGATTTAATCTGTGTTTCCCCAACCGTGCAGTTAAGTGGCTGTATTGGCATGCTTTCTGCTAATTAATAATACATTCAGTACATTTATGTTGGGTTAAGCCAGCGACATGTATTGTGTTTTTGTAGTGAACATTTTATTAGAAGTACGTTGTGTCATATCTAACTTTAGACACGGACAATTCAGTGAACTTATCTGGAAGAAGGAACCGCGTGTGAATTTTATGCATTTTTGGATGCTTTAGCAGTTTGTGATTTAAACGTTATCTGTTTAGTGGAAAGTAACCACATCTTCTGACAAGAAATGTACAGCGAGCAGCGTGCGTTAAACTGCATCTGCTTTTTATCATTCTAGATGTGTACATAAAGGTAAGGCGGTACATTTGTGTCTTTTTCGTTGCTTTATGGGCATAAGATATTAGCAAATTCACTGGTTTAAGTGTATAATTCATTCAAACTTCCCATTTTGTCTACTTAATTCGTTATATATGAGATAAACAATCAATGCCACATTATCACGTGTCATTACTGCAAACCAGACAACGCGTGATCATTCCAAAACAATAGAATAAGATAGAATATGAATCATCTTATAGCTTTCGCCTGTTCGTGCTCATATGTCTGTTAGCACTAAACATGCCAATAAAAACATTTATTTTAAAGTTTTCGGTATGATTAAATATGTGAACATGTACAAGTTTTAAGAGTTCGGTCCATCACCGTGATTAAGAAGGCATGGGGTTGGAAGAGAGTGTTATTTTGGTATGGACCGCTGTATATGTAGAATATGTGATTCTGGAAGCCTGTTTCCTTACATTTTAAAACATAATAGTAGTTCTTTTATATTAGCATAGTTTACTTGTTGCGAATATTTTTTTCTGAATGTGATATATTTTCAAAATATAATGTCTTTAGAGTGTATAGAAAAAATGTCCGATACTCTCTCTCTCTCTCTCGCCAAACCAAGCGTGTGTGTATGTGTGAAATAGTTTAATACTTCCATAGAAATAAAGGATAAAGGAACATATCCCCTAGTTTGACACATATCCCCTCGTTTGACACACACACACATATGTATGTATATATGTATGTATACTGTTGTAGGGTTTAATGCAATTTTTCAGCACACGATACGCTATACATGGTGGCCAGTATTTATGGCGGAGGAAGAACCCGGAAAACCCCGGAAAGAACTACCGACTCAACGAGAAGCTACTGGCAAGCTTTCTCACATACCCACACTGGCTAAATCTGAAACTCGAACCGGCGCAGACAGAGGGGAGATGGCAGTGATCCGTAACAGAGAGCGCTTTAGACCACTCGGCCACTCGGGGCCCCATGTATGTATGTATGCATGCATGTCTGTATGTATGTATGTATGTATGTATGTGTTTTTGTGATGTGGCGGGTTGTTATGCCACTACTGTGTGGTAGGTGTGTTATGGTTGAGGCGGGGTGCTCCCAATATTCTATTTAAATTATTATAGAAGTCTCACCCTGTCTTGATTTTGGTTGAAAGTTAAATTAGTGAAAGATAGATGTACATCTCCGAGCCCCCAGTCAGCAATGCCGACGGTTAGATGGTTGAATATACATAAAAGTGAAATTCAACGAATAACAATTTAATTACGATTCAATAGTCAAGTGCTTCAAATTTCCCAATTACTCCCCTTCTGCTCGACCCTGTGATAGCCTATTGCATCATTTGATTAGTAGTGTGAGATAGTTTTCCATCTGTCCTGTATTCTACTCATCTGTGTATTCTTCTCTCCTATTCCTCCAATTCCTTCTCCTCTATGCTCTTCCTTCTCCACTTTCTCCTCCTCGACTCCTTTCCTCCTCCTCTTTGACTCTCTCCACCGACTAGACTTTGTCGACACCGACTGCTCTGCTAGTCTCACTTCCGTCTCCACCTCTTAGAGACTCAGGACTGAACTGAACCGGAAGGACTGGTATTATGATGACCTTATTACGATCAAGCAGGACAATCCCAAGTGCTGTATATAGCTACGTAACAGAAAAACCCCAAACATGTATTACTACGCTCAATTAAGATTTCTATTTTTTTAATGATGCAAACAATATAACATAACGAATAATTGAAATTTCAATTATAAGAGTTTAACGTTGTTTTTTCTGAGTTTATCGTGGTATAAACTGTCAGTTGCCGACTCACACAGCTTACATAATGCCCTTCGGGCGTTATTTGCTGTGTGAATCGGCAACTGACAGATTATGCCACAATAAACTCAGAAAAAACGTTAAACTCTTACTTAAAGGTGCTTTTACCACACTGTAGGCTATGTCTGGCTTTCACCACACTACTGCGGCTTAGAAATTTTTACATCAGTAAAAACTAAATGGCTTTACAATTGAACGTTCAGCTCTGATTGGCCAAAAGGGGAAATTCAATCTCGAACTCAGGATAAGTTTTATGATCTCTATGCCAGCTTACTGAATCATCCCGAGAATATTTACATTTTAAATTTTCACAGATTAATACGCCGTTGAAGTGAGGTGAGATGGGAACAAATCTTATTGACCTAGCGACCAATGAGTCTCTATTCACCTTCCTGTCAGAGTTTTACGAGCCCTGGGCCGGTAAGTTGTTGCTTATGTAGTAAATTTTATTTATTTATAAATAATAAACAAATACATTGCATTAAAACTTCGATGACACACACAAGAATCACTCAACTATTCGGTATAGTTTAAATGACTCGTACAGTCTCGTTATAACACATTCTCATGTCTGCGACCTCTGAAAACTTCAAACTACTGACGCAAACAAACATTCGGGGCCGTAGGGTTTCTATTTATGAAAATTCCTTATTTATTTCTTTATTTATTTATTTATGCTAGTCCTTGCGCAGAGAACACTAGTGGTTTTTAACCATATTTTGTGTAGCCTTTTTCTCAGTCGTAAGTTACACAAGATTTATGGACCAAAACAGACTTAGAAATTATGGATTGTTTGGGAGACCAGTCCCCGATTAATAAAATTAAATATAGAGTTAACCGTCAACGGAGGTTTAAATGTGTGGCTTAATTGGCATTAACGTTGGCTCATTAGACCATTTTGTGTTCATTTTATCAATTCTTCTATTGTTTATACAAAGTACACTCATATGTATCAAGAAATGTAACCTGAGATGGACGCTAACAAACCAATATCTGTATCTTAAAACAAAACTAATGTGTGACTCAGGTCTGTTCTTTAAAAGCCATAAAGATCACTCCGATGGCCTGAGTGGTTTGAGTTTCCGACTCGGAGGTCATGGGTTCGAACCCTGACCGAGTCATACCAAAGACTTATAACACTGGTACTTGCAGCTGCCTCGCTTGGTGTTCAGAATTAAGAAGTTAGTATTAGGACTGGTCAGCCTGGTGTCAGGATAATGCAGCTGGGATAATGATGCCACATGTATGTGTCATGATGCCCTAGTGTTAGACATCACTATAAACTACCACACTGCAGAGATCGCAGCCATATGGCTCAAATTGTTAAAGCTACGTTAAAAACCAAAGAAACACATACAAGCCATAAAGACTGTACCATGATTGCATTTTCTCTTAATCGCATACAACTCTGAAATAAATTCAAAACAGTCAAATACAATTTATAACGCATTTTAGAATTCTCGAAAAAGATCTATATCTATTAAGTTTCTGTAGCTGTGTTGGAAAAAAAATCTTCCGTTACATATTGTCATAGAGCATAAATTTGTAGCTCACCCGGCCGTAAGACCAAGTGAGCATCTGATATGGACCATACGTGCGTCGTCCGTTCTTCAGCGATTATTTGTTTCCACTCTGGAGCACTTAACTTCTGACCTGAGTTTTATTACACTTGGAATATGGGCCTTTAGCAAAGAGCTCTGTGACGAGTTCATTAATGACCGACATTTATGCAAATGTTGAGGCAATCTTTTATATGGTTGGATGAGTTTGTTACCACTCTGCAGGTCATATATTTGCCCCAATTTTGATCAGAGTTGAAATGTAAGTTTACATCATCAGTATTTCAAATGACTTTTACAAAGAGCGAGATCCATGCATCTGAATGAAGTAATCATAAATCTTTATATATGTGAGATGATCCTGCATTTTACTGACGGATTTACTTACCCATCAAGAGGCAAGGTATTTCATCTGATTTTGATGAAACTTGGTAGATAAGTTAATATCAGCTAGATGATGGTTAAGGTTTATTAAGAGCGCAACACTGGAATATTAATAAGATGTTTTAGCATCTGACTGGCTGAGCCTGTCGCCTCTCTGGTATATTTTTTATATAGGAATTTGATTAAATTTGGTAAATGATGAATTCGATTAAGCCCAAGATCCACACATAGTAATGAGGTGATCTAGCATCTGATTGGCTGAGCTAGACACTCATTATACATTACCGCTTGACTGAATTTCCTCTTTCTTAACATGTACTGTTCAAAGTAGACATATAAATAATTAATAATTTATCAGCAATAAATCCTCGTTCACGGAACTTTAAATTAATTCAGTCCTATATCTCTCAAGTGCATACCATCATTATTTAAATATTGGTCTCTAATACGTGCACTTTACACTCAAAACTGAAACACTTCTTATTCAAACAAACCGCTAATACGAAAAATACGGTTCTACTGTGCTTCTTTTTCAAATGGAGGAAACAAGATCATATTGCAAAATGAGACTGTCTAATAAAATAACAAAAGGTAAAACTATCAGAAAATCGACTAGATATTAAATAAGATAGTAACAAGCGCTGACACAAATCCTGATGTAATGTGTTTTTGTCAATCCGGAGTGACATTTTTGCCAACTGAGTCCCCGGGGATATCAGTGTATACATACGGTGTATTACAGTCAACAATTGATGGTTGTATCAGCTTTCATGCCATGTTTTGTGTAAACTATAAACTAACACTGCTTATTTCCATCAACCCTCAAGCACATAGTCAACAAGAGGCTCGCATTAGATTATTTGTACGAATGGGATTTATTAGATTTTTCTTTCTTATTGAACCGACTAGTTAATTTTATGGACGAAAATGGATTGGTCATATTGCTTCCTGCGTGTACACTGGACGTTATAACACACACATGCATAGCCAATTTAATTAAAATCGACAACTTTAAAAAAAAAGTTAGATCTGACACCATTGGTTAATGTTTTGGTGATCTCTGGAATTTTATGTTCACTTACTTTTTAGGAACCAATCCGATCAAGAGTTGCATCTTGTGTTAGGGAAAGTTACTGTATGAAACGATATGTTTTGAATGATTATTTTTGCTTTCATGGTTGTGAAAGTTGTAATCTTATCGGTGACTCAAAAGGTCAACAACAAAGAGAACGTTACCTCATATTATTTGTCAGATCTCCGTTATGTCCGAGATCTCGACCTGAATCATATTGATATACATATAGACAGGCATACAAAATGATATGTAGACAGTAGTATATATAGTGACATAATATATAATAGCAACATTTTAAAAAATAGTACGATCTTTTCTTCGCATGGTGGATTTGGGAGATTCCATTACTCATGGACGACAAGTTCAAAGACGTCCATTAGCTTGATATTATGGTTAATCTCATTTATTGGTTGCAACTTAATACTTGAAATACAACTGCATTTCAAACTGAAAAATATACACTGTTGTCAAGTTTGAACAATAAACGTGTCTTAAATCTTACATTACCTAAAAGTAGTGAATGGGGATACCCTAGGGACAATGGGAATTACCATTAAAAACACCCTTGGGTCAATCTGGGGACTATGTAAATTTAACATTAACCACCCTGGGTCACTCTAGGGACAATGGAAATTTAACATGGGCAAAAACCCTGGGTCACTCAGGCGACAAGGGAATTTAACATTGGAGAAAGGAAATATCCATGCTAGGGACATTCTAGGGACAAAGGCATTCGAACAATGGAAATTTAACATGGGAGATATTGCTGGGTCACTCTAGGGACAATGGGAATTGAACATGGGGAATAGAGTTTGGGCCTGTATAGGGACAAGGGGAATTGAACATGGGATTTTTTTATTTTTTTATTTTTTTAAAAAAAAAAAATTTTAAAAAGGGGTAGGCAATGGAAAGTCAATCTCTTTTCGAGAAATGTGGGTGGCCCTGAAAAGGGCCTTTGGTTTCATCATCATCTTCTTTTATTTCCTCCACTTCTGTAGCCATCCTCTTATTTTTTCCATCATTCCTTTCTTCTTCTTCTTTTCTGTTTCCGGTATCCAGTCCGGGTGACCCATGGCTCGGAACTTCTGTTGGATTTTTATCCAGTTAGCGTTCAGTTTCTCTAGTTCTTCCATTTTCTTTTTATTTTCTTCTTCTTTTCTATCTTTTGCCCACCTGTCCTTTATTTTCTCCACTTCTTCATCTATCACCTTTCTCATCTTTTCTTCCCCTTTTTTCAATCTTTCAACACTCCTTTTGACAAAGGGCCACTCTGACCTTTTTTCTATCTCTTCCAAAAACCTTCTTACTTCTTCTACCTTCTCCAGGGCCTCTTTTAATGTTCCCACTCTGACATAAGGGGGATTTATTAGCCTTCTTAGTCTCTTCACTTTTTCTTCAATTAATCCTTCTATCATCTCCCTGGCTAATTTTAGTTCGTTCACATAGTGCACACTGGTTCTTAACCTCCAATCTCTTTCAGTCCTTTCAACTCCATATTCACCATCCACCATCCAGAAATAAACATGCCTTAAATCATTGAACAGTTGGGACACTTCCATCTTCTTTTTTATTCTTTGTAGAATGGTTTGAACATCAAACCTTGTGGGGTCTTATAGTGAAAGCGCGGACGTGAAGGAAAACATCCCCTACTTTTCTCATTTCATATAATATACTATCTACATAAGTGAAGCAACATTTAACAAACCCCAAATCTACTATTTACACACACAAATCATTAAAACCAAATCCATAATCTACTATCCACACAATCGTACATGAGTGGTTACAAAACCCAAACTATACTCTCCTCATACGCTAAGAAACAATAAACAAATCCATAATCTACTATCCACACAATCGTACGTGAGCGGTTACAAAACCCAAACTATACTCTCCACATACGCTAAGAAACAATAAACAAATCCATAATCTACTATCCACACAATCGTACGTGAGCGGTTACAAAACCCAAACTATACTCTCCACATACGCTAAGAAACAATAAACAAATCCATAATCTACTATCCACACAATCGTACGTGAGTGGTTACAAACACAAACACACAAACACAAACACACAAATACATACGCTAAGAAACAATAAACGAAATCCATAATCTACTATTCACACAATCGTACGTGAGCGGTTACAAAACCCAAACTATACTCTCCACATATGCTAAGAAACAATAAACAAACCCATAATCTACTATTCACACAAACTTACGTGATCGGTTACAAACACAAACACACAAACACATACACTCACACTATGAAAAAAGAGTCCGTGTTTATATTCACACTACTCTACCTACACACATTGGCAAATCGATTGTTATTTCTTTTCTGGTTTTTAACTCCAGATGCACCTATCTAATGCTGGCACCTTCCTGGCCTGGCGCCACACACACATCTTCTTCCCCAGTCTCTTTTCACTCTTTTTTGGGGAAGAGCAGAGGCGGGATATGTGGCTTCAGAATCCCAATTTTCTGTCTCTGGGATTCTGAAATGTTTTCTCTCCTTTTCCTCCTCTTCTTTTTTTCTTCTTTCCTCCTCCTCTCTCATCCTTCCCTCTTCGACAATGGCCTCCGCGGCCAGTTCGTTCAACAGGCGCCTGGCATATTCCAGGTGCATCTGGAGTTCTAGAAGCTTTATAATTATGGTATTCATTCTCTTCATCAATCAACAAGGGTAGCTAGACTGCCCAGCAAGTTTCAATTTATAGTAAAAGCGCGGACGTGAAGGAAAACATCCCCTAAAACAAAATTGATCTTACCTAGATCATAACCAAAACAAGGCGCGGACCTAAAAGAAACACTCACTCACTTTTTTATACTACCCATTACTATTCTAAAAAAATTTCATTAATCACTTCAATATACTATCCACATACGCAAAGCAATCCAATCAAACCCCAAATCTACTCTCCCCACACCTTAAACAGCCAAAAACATGATCTTAATCTACTATCCACACCAACGTACGTGAGCACTTACAAACACACAATCCTATACACAAACACATACCCTCTCACTATAAAAATGAGTTCGTGTTTATATTCACACTACTCTACCTACACACATTGGCAAATCGATTGTTATTTCTTTTCTAGAGTATTGGGGTAGCCCTGAAAAGGGCTGTTTTTTTTTGTTTTTTTGTTTGCTATGGCAATCTTTTAGTTTCTAAGAATGCAACATCCTCTGAGGATAGACTTTCTGATGATAGGTCTGCTTCTTCGGAAAGAGAAGAAGAACTCTTTGGTGTTGATACGACAATCGACAAAGACTCTGTCAGGTTCAGGTTCCTGCTGCTGCTGCTGTTGTTGTTGCTGTTGCTGCTGTCTCTGAAGTCTGTACTTCTCTGTCCATTCTTCTTTCTCCCTGTTCACTTCTTCTCTGAAGAGCTCTTCTATCAGGTCTTCAGTGACTTTTAGCATTCTCACATTCTCTATCTCTTCTGGCTTCGGTATCAGACTGTGTCTGACCCTGTGCAAATTCACGTAGGCTTCGTTTAGCTTAGCTAGTTTGGAGCACATCTTCGTAGGAGGATGAGTCGACAATGGATGGTTAGACTGGAAACTACCCCGGTTCTTAAAGTCAAAGCGCGGACGTGAAGGAAAACATCCCTCTACGGTTTTCGAGCTGCAACGTTCAATGAGTGTCATGAGAGGGATAGTAAGAAGTCAAAGAGCATAAATCAACATTCTTATAGCCAAACAAACCACAAAGGCATTTTTTTCAAAACACAACATTTTTTATTCAAAATCACTTAACATTAACCAACAACTCTAACATTTTTAACAATAATCCAACAATATAGCATCAAACATTTTTTTCAAATGACAAACATTTTTTTCACTTTACACTCTACTTTAAACAGGGTTGGCAACGTTGTGAATGAAATTGTGATTTCCACTGTTGCAAGTCATTGAGTCATGGATGGACACTACGTTTCCTAGCTGAAGACAACAAAATAAGCATACTAGTCACAAAATCAACGATTTACTTTCTCATCGTTTCTAGAAAAATCACGATCAAAATAAGTCACTAAATGTTCTTTTGCTGATAATAAGTGATCAATTTCGATCTCGACTTTCTCTATGAATTTGTCAAAGAGGGCTTTGATGTAATGGATGTCTGGAGTCGTTAATGGAGGACAGAAATGTTCATGCAAGTCTTTATACCACCAATGTAACACTTTTTTTTAAACAGACTCCAAGCTTCGTCCAGATATTCGTTGAATTTTTCTTCTTGACTGATGTTTTGACATCCATAGTAATGATCCTTCATCCATATCGTAATTGTGTCTGCCAGGTATGTAGCACAGTAGGAGACCAATTGCTGTTCTTGTTCTGGACATCTCGACTTGATCACGATGTCCTTTTCGTCTTTGTGTTGGGATTCTCCTTCCACGGTCTCCTCACATTCCATCTTCAAAGCTTCTCCACTAGGTAAAGAGGGAGAACAGTCTTCCATAGCTTCTAATAGTCTAGAATGACTTCTCTCAAACTGTTGATTTCTATCGTATTATCGAATTCTGCATACAGGATGACGTTCACTGTCTTGTCCAGTGGTTCTGTAAACTGAAGTTCCACACGAATCTGGCCAGATTTTATAGGGTGGAAATGTCCCTCGTCGCTGCCCTGGTCTGGAGTGAAATCGAAAGCCCACAAAGCATAGCCTCTTGCGTGATCTTCATACGTAATGCCGTGACTGGTGTTGGTTCCTAACTGTCCGGTGGCTTCGTACAAGGACAAGTACGATCTCAAGTAATTCATTTTATTGGGAGAAAAGTTAGGTTCGAAAGGTCTGGTACACAAGGTCTTGCCATCGCGACTGACTTCGATTTTCTTCATGTTGAAGTGTTGAAAGTTGAAAGTATTTTCTTTGAAGGCTCCGTTGAAGGCTGAATTCAGGACCATACCAAGGATTAAACGCTTGGGTAACTGTCCTTGAAACAGATGATCTTCGATCATGGAATGATGGTTAGCGGGAATGGTGAACGTTTTCACTTCCACATGTCGTATGGGATACTTGGCGGTCGTTCTGCTCAACGTTTGACTGATGTCATTTCCCACTTTGGGTAACACGTCCACGCATCGTACATAGAGTTTGACGTCCTCGATTTCGCTTTTAGGATTGCCAGCAGCAGTATCAGCCAACAAATGGAAAGCGGTACTGCTGCGATTCAGTCTCAAGCAAACATTTACCCCGTTCAGCAAATATTTCTCTTGCAACCACATGTCCAAATGCAAACGATCCATCAGTTCTAAACTGTTCTTATTTAAGATTTTTTTTTGTCTTTCCTCAAAGCCGTCATTGCTTCCGTCTATTTTGTCGAACTTGCCCGCTTCGTCAGGTTCCCATAGCACACAAGCATTGAGATGAGTATTCTTGGCATCTATTCCATACGTCAAGAGATTTTCCAGGTAGGCACGATAAGGGTAAGTATCCATGCTGCTGCTGACCAGTTTGTTATTCAAGTACAGGTCCACTGAGCTGAACAAGGAATGCATGAAATTGTTGATGGGAGCTATATTCTCAGTGTCTTCTGCTGCACCATCATCCTTATCTAGAACTTTGACTTTCAAGTACAAGTAACTGCTATTCAGATCGATGTAATTTTCGGGCTGTCCCTTGATTTCAAACTCGATGGGAGCGGAATCGGTCAGTGAGGAGACGGGATGAAATTCCACCCATTGGGATTCTTGCATGGTCATCATGGTGGGCGGCATGGCAAACAGATCCAGTTCCGACTTGGAACAGGCGCATGACTCTCGGTGCATCATTTTTTTGTTGCTGTGTCTCAATAATCGAAAACGTCAAAGTCTCGAACGGTTCTTCTTTTCTTGGCCTTTCTAGTTTTAGAAGTGTGAAATCTAGTGAAAGGGTGTTTTCTTCGTCGTCTCTTTCTGCCTTGTCCTTGCTGAATGCCTGACTCGGTAGCGTGCAGGGCATTTATAGGTGTGTCTCGTTGGCCCAAAAGGTCTTTACCCGTTTGCAGCAAGACATTTTTGCCTGCCCTCATGAAAGCTTCTTTAGGGTTTTGTTTGTCGATGATGACATTTTGGAGAAATTCTTTGCCTTGCGTCAGTGCCGCATCTTTCAAGGCGTGCAATCCGCATGTCACCATCGGTTTCAACACTGGGGCCACCGAACGAAAGGCCGATTTTAACATATCTCCTAAACCGTGTCCTCGCTGTCGAGCAACCCCTCGGTACACTGGATACATGACTTACGAGTCGTGATAGAGAACCGTTTTCGAAAATGGAGTTTCACCGTGACTTTTCCTTAGGTGAATGGAATATTTTGTCCCAGATCTCCTTTTATAGCAATGTTGACCGTGTCCAAATAAGACTTACTGACAGGCAAATAGTGAGGATGTACAGATTCACGGTGGACGTGATAAGTGTTCCCACCTTCCTGGTCACTGGTCGTGGTACTATCCACTTTGAAAGGAATGACACGCAGTAACGGCACCACGTTGTACTCCACCACATCGGAATACACGAACATCAAATTCAGTCCTTGGTTCAGTTCTACCGGGAATCTAAAAAACTTGTAAAATTCCGTATTGCTGTTGATCTTCGGTTTAAAATTTGGAGCCATTTTTGTGTCTCCACCTAAAATATCAAACAAGTCACGATTAAAACTGATGGACAACGTTTGGGTATCCTGAAATTTCATCAGGAAGCGACGAGCCACTTTATGGTATTCCAGGGTGACACTTTTTTTTATTCTGTTCAGGGCTTTGCCAAAGGCTAACTCGAACCTGGAAGCAGTGGTGTCCCCCAAATGTTGGCCACTAAAATAAAACCCTGACGGAATTTTCAAGTTGTAGATATTGAAGGGTGAATTGTTGGATGGCCTTATGTCCCCTGAAAACCCGATTTCATTTATGGTTTCTTGCAATTGTTGGTTCAGGATTTCGACCTCAAAAGTGTTTTGCTTTTCAGTGATGTTTTGGATTTGTGTAGGGTGAATCATTTCTACCAAAGCCACTTCCCAATGGGCTTCGTGATCTAATGGGATGGCCTGAGGTAATTTGGCCGTGTAACGGCACAACGTGTTGTGGGGAAACACCTCCATGGAACTGTCACTGGGTAAGGTTAAGTAAGGTTAAGTAAAATTGGTTTTGGTGACTCATAATTCCAGAGTTCTCTGGCTGTCCAAGGGGTTACTGGACGTCAGAGGCGTGTCTCCGCTTAAAATGGGGTTGTTGTTGTTGTTATTGGAGTGGTGACTGGCACTGGCACTGGACACAAGGTTCCCGTGGTTCCCGTTCGAGGAGAATTTCAGGGAGGGATTGGGAAGCAGGTAACCGATGCAACTGCTCAATAAAATGGTCCACAATTGTTTGTCTCCTTGTTGCAAACTCAAATTGGCAATGGCTGCCCCGATGACACAATACACCACGAAGATTTGGCAGAAAAAGGCGATTTGCGTTTTAGGCACACATTCTCCGCACCACACCCACAAGGGTTGTTTTTGTAAATCTTGCACAGAAGAACTGGGTGAAGGAGTGGTCGACGTAGCTGCGTCTGTGTGAAAGGGCATGATGGTCACTTCTTTTTATAGTCGATGACTTGCGAAGCGTCGATCCAAGAATCAAAACTGGGTGGATATCCTTTCCAACGTACTTTGACTTCTTTGACACGTCGTTTGCCCACTTTACGGGTTCTGCGTTCGAGAATGCTTTCGATGTCGTACACGTCGTCTTCTTTTCTGGTGACACATTGTAACTCGGGCAAATAAAACTTTCCTATGAGCACTTCTCCATTCATGTCTTCCAATTTATAGACGGCAGGATGACGACCATGCACTCGTCCAGTGACACGAAACAATTCGGTCGTCCAGTTAGGTAAGTAACCTTTGTCGAAAGTGCGTTTGGTTTTGCCAATGCGCACCCAATCTCCTACGGCCAACTCTCCACTTTTCTTGGGGACAGCCCTCGTCGGGGACGTACCAAACAGGCGCTCAAACACCAACACTTCATTCTCGGGAGTCACTTCTTGCGGGGCACGTCCGATGCTTCGATGGTAAGATTAGTTGTACGCTTGCACCAGGTGCGGTAAGATGTCGATGTACTTCAGAGTGTGGTGATGCGTAAAATATTTCCACATGCGTTCTTTCAAAGTGCGGTGAAAACGTTCCACGATGCTGGCTTTGGTTTCGGGATTCTCGGTGGTAAAAAAATGAATGTCACGTTTCTTTAATTCTTTTTGGAAAGCTTGGTTCAGAAATTCGGTGCCTTTGTCCGTTTGCCATCGAAGAGGGTGACGACCGCTTTGTTTCAACACTCGTTGCAGGGCTCGCACTAACTCGCTGCTTGATTTGGAAGTCAAGGGTATGACCCAGGCAAATTTGGAAAAGACGTCGATGACACTAAACAAATATTTGTAGCCACGATTGTAGCTGGCTAAATGAGAGACATCGGCTAAATCGGCTTGCCATTGATGATCGATGCCTTACACTCGGTGCGACTTCTGGCAAACTTGCGTCGAATGGGTTTGTGTAAAGTGTAGGTAGCTTGTTCTTGTAACCATCGTTGCACTTGAGGTAAACGGAGACTTTTCAGTCGAGTTTTGGCAGCACGATACAATTTTTGAACTCCTGCGTAACCTGCAGGATGGGAGGGATCGTAGTAAATGCTGGCTAAGACTTTTTCCAATTTTTTTGGTGTGTTAATAAGTCACCCACTCTTGGAGGATGCTACTCTTTTTCTGTTAGGGTATTTTCTTGGATTGCAATGCTTTGCGTGTGCGACCGGCAATAGATGTTGAAGAGGAGGATGTCTGAGCGGGGAATATCGGTTCTTGTTTCACTTCTGTCTTCACTTTCTTTTTCTCTTGTGATGAAGAAGGGGTGGCCATCATCTTTTTAATCCATCCAATTCTGGAGGTAGGTGGTGTTGTTAACTTGCGTACTTTTTCTGGTGGAGTTTGAAACCCTTCTTCTTCTTCTTCTCCTTTTTCTGTCTTGGTCACTGGTAGTGGTGGTACTGGTACTGGTGATGGTGCTGGACTTTTCATCAAGGTCTTAAAATCTTTCAGAGTGGGTAGAGCGGTTTCGTCTAAAGCTTTCTGGTGAAAGAGTTGCAGTCGTTGCAAGAGTTGACCGTACTTTTGCGATTTTTCTGTTTCGGACAAATCTTGGCGATCCATCAAGGACTGCAATTCGTGTTGTAACTGGGACATCTCGCTCAAATGGGGATTGGGAGGTAAATGCGGGGTGCGTTGTTCTTGCCAACGATGGTATTCCATCCATCGTTTGTAAGGCACTAAAGCTAGTTTTCGTCCTTCCATGGGGTTGTCAGGGGTCGATTCTGAGATCTTGGGACTTCTGAGGGCCTTTTTATCTTGCTCCCACCAGTCCTCCCAACATGGTTCCCAAGACTCCTTTCAATAAGCGACCTAACAAGAGGGGTAAAATGCCTCCACGTTGGACCAACATCTTCTTCTTTTGACGAATGGGAATTTTCTTTTGAACCATTTGGCGAAGAACGTGACGATGTTTGCCTAAGCATTGTTTCTGGTGTTTGGACAAAGGGATCGTGCCTTTCAAGACGTTCAAACAGCATTCGCACACGGTATCGATGACCTCTTTGGAGGCCGATTGAATAAGTTTTTTTCGTAGGGGTGGAGAAGCTTTGGACAGGACAGATAACATGTCCCCATGTTTGACTAAACGAGGAGGTAGCCCTTTCCTTTTCTTTCCTTGGGGTTGTTTAGAAGAGGGATGTTTTCTGGAGGGTGACATCTTTGAGTCTTCAGGAGCACCAAAAAACACTGATACCCTACTTGGTCACACACCTTTTTTATACGGGAACGCGTCGCCACTGATTGTCTTTACGTCGTATCAATTTGAGGACAGGCATTACACGTCATGCAGGGGTACGTAACTGACTAAATCGAGCCAGTTCTTGCTTGGACAAATCCAGTAAACTTTGTTGTTGTTGTGGGGTTTGACGCCATTTTTCAGCACGATAGGCTATACATGGCGACCAGTATTAATGGTGGAGGAAGAACCCGGAAAACCCCGGAAAGAACCACCGACCCACGAGAAGCTACTGGCAAGCTTTCTCACATGCCCACATTGGCTGAATCTTAGACTCGAACCGCCGCAGACAGAGGTGAGATGGCAGTGATCCGTAACGAAGAGCGCTTTAGACCACTCGGCCACTCGGGGCCCCAGTAAACTTTGTAACATGCCCTATCTTTCTTGGACTTTGATTTTGGGAGAAGGTACTTTGTGAGCAGCAGCCACTGCCACTAAATTGGAGGGTCCTGCCACTGGGGAAGTTGTTCTTGGGGTCATCAACGGAGAAGTTCTTGGTGTGATCAACGTCTCCAAGTACTCTTCAGTTCTTGGTGTCATCAACGGAGAAGTGGATGAACTTGAGGCTGCCGGAGACAGGGTCACCGTTGTGGCAGGTCGTGGTTTGCGAGTGTAAAGTTGCATCCTGGCCGAAGTGCCTCTCTTGCAACTAGTTTTATTCTGTGGACTTTTCTTTTTCTGGGGGCTTCTTTTCTTTTTCCGGGGTGGTGTCTGGTAAGAGGAGGGTCCCGCCACTGGAGAAGTTCTCCTTGGGGACCTGGTCTTTTTCTTCTTCTTGGAGCTTCGTTTGACTTTTTTCTTGGGGAGAAGTTTGGGGGCATTAGGATCCCATCTTAAGAGAGAGTGAATGATGACCCCTCCTAGAGTACCGCTCCCTCCAGGTTTCAAAATGATTTGTTTTCTGGTTTGAGTGTCGATGCGGGGATCGGCCAGTTGGGTCAAAGCGACTTTGTTTCGATCAAAAAAGCGTTTGGTTTGATGAGGAATCTGAATGATTCCTTGGAGTAATTGACGTGCCGTCACCGTGAACCATCGTAAGACTTCTTTGAGACTAGCTTCTAAGACACGAGCTCGTGTTTGTGGATTTTTTTCTCGACTGATGCCATACAAGGCACGAATCAATTTGACAGGAAGATGCGACTGAAGGGACGTCATGTTCAAAATGTGTGTGAGACAGACGAAAAGGGTCTGAGGTTTTTATAGATTTTTTTGTGGAGTGAAATTAAGTCGAGGACGGAGACGTGTACAGGACAGGCCCTCCGTCTTTGCCCCAGTGGTGAAACAAGCGGGTACGAAATCGCAAATCCTCGGGGGTCGTAGGTTTCAAATCGACGAGTAAATAGGCGTGTGGAGTTTGAGTGGCATCATCGTACGCCTGAGTCAGCCAAGGTGTCCCTAACTGTTTGGCTAAGACTTGCACTTGCGATTTATCTCGAGGGCTTTTAAACAAGACCACGTAATGCGCATTGAGACTGATGGTGCGATGGGCTTTACTTTGTTGAAACAAATTTTGGGTGATGTAAACGACACTGGCATTACGGTGATGCCCTTTGCGTGTGAACCACAGTTTAATTTCTTCTTCGTCTTCTCCTAACATGTCGTCAAAAATGACCAAATGGGTTTGATGGGAGTCAGAGACGATGCCGTCGTCTTCTTTAGGAATGCCTTCCACAAACACGATGGAATCGCCTTGACTTTCTCGCAAGAGGCTGTACGCCGATTGCCACTCTTTGTAACACCACACGATCCGCTGAGGTGGCCAATCGATCAAATGATATTTATGTTCAATCAGAGGTAGCCATAGTGTGAGGAATGTCACTTGTGACACAAAAACAAACAAGACGAGAGTTTATGTACTTTTTTTCAGAACACGTTTATTGAATGTTTTAAACATGAATACCAAAGACAAAAATACATAAAAGCCAAAGGCTTAAGTACAATGATAACAGGCACATGATAACCATCAACGTGGAATAAACACAAGTGTCTGTACAACATGTTTTGGGTAATGTTCTGACCAGTTCTATAGGGGGTAAGGTCACACAAGTGTCCTCCCGAAAGGGCCTTTCAGGCCTGTCCACGACAGTCCTGGGTGACGGGTTCTTCTGGCACCGTCACTAACACAGGTTGAAAAGTCGCAAGGCTCACAATCGCATTCCACTTCAGAAGCCCCACACTTGAATTGTGCCTTTCTAAACTTGTTTTGTGTTTCTCTGAAAGTATTCATCTTGTTCGCTCGGTCTTGGTAGTCACAATGAACTATCGATCTTGCCTAGGGTTCCCTTTTTATATACAGACCAATACCGATGTGTCCATACGGTAAGGTGAAATGATTGGAAAGTCGCACTCGCTTCTGGTACACGATTTGATAGACTTTTTCCAAGGGTCGACTGACGATGTGGTGAGTGGATAAACGTACAATCTTGTTCGGTTGATAGGTGGTCACTTTAAAGTGGTCATCTTCTCCCGATTGCAAGGCTTCTTTCAATACCCCAAAGTTGACCACACGACTGGTACAATAATTCAGAGTCAATCCTTTCACTTTACACGTCGTGTGCACTTCTCCTTGTGGGTCCCGGTATTCGTAGCCGTAATTTTTGGGACCGCCACTGACGAAACTTAGAATCTTGTCGTCGGGATGCTCGTCTGTCTAGGCTCCTAAACGGTCTCCTTCGATGTCAGGGTGCTGTTGACTTGGGTGATGGATGTAAATGCAGCTGTCTGTGTCAAAGTACAGGACACGTTCCCCTAACAGTTCTAAAGCTTCATACAATTTTAAGCGAGCATGAGCTGTCACGTAAGCCGCAATGATGACATTTCCAAAGGGGCCGTCTTGTACAAAGTAAATCTTCTTCGCAATTGACCAAGATCAAATCCTCTCGAACGACGTCCACGTGTTTCATGTATTTGGTTTTGTCGTGAATCATCTGGAAGTAGCGGGAAGGTTCTGTCAAATATTCCGTCTTGGGTAAACACGGTCGTTGTGCCATTTTACCCCACAAGCAATTTAACATCACTTTGGCAAACAATCGCTTGCCTTCGTTTTTCTGGATGTGGTCTAAAGAGATGCCTTCTTGTTCATAGTATTTCTCTTTGAATGTCTTTTCGTCTTCGGAAGTGTGACACCAGGAAGGATAGCCGCTGGCTTCTTGCTTCAGTTTCAAAAAGGCATCCACGTAGTCTGCGAAAATGCCTTTCTGAGTGGGGTCACCCTTGTGGTGTTGTTGTGTCTTGGGAAAGTGGCAAATTTCGTACACTTCTAACAGTTGGTATCCCATGTCCAGAGCTTTGAACAATTCTACGCTGACCCACGTCCCCGTCAAGGCCCATTCTTCCTGTGTGTGCTGACAAGGTTGGTCTTGGTTGCACGTTTCGGCACAAGTACGGCACAAAGGAAACATCAGTTTGCCTTGGCAATGGTGAGATAAGACGGGATGGTACAAGTCCGTGGGAGGCAAAACTTTACATTTGATCAAGCCTTCATATTGTCGAATGTTTTTCAGGTCGATGTGTTCCGTCAGCAATTGCGGGTGCCCAGCAGGAAAGTGACAATATTTGCACACGTAGGGATACAGCGAACACACGTCCAAGTATTTGATTTCTTCTCCTTTCTCTTCGTCGGCTTGGTACAGCAAACAGGTGGCATTGGTCCTTCCTCCGTACAAACTATCCCTCGGGTTCAGGGGGTCCATGAACTGGTAACTTTCCACGAGGCGTTTAAATTCGGGATCGGTTTTCATACGGTGATCGTATTCGTGTTCCCACATTTCCACCACTTGGTATCCTTGCTGTGCTAACTTTAGGCGTCGCTGACAAGTGTCCTGGTACAAGTCTTCCATGGTTCGTTGTAAAAACTGATTTTTAGTGCTACCATCAGGGTAACAGACGGGACATCCGTGAAATAAGCAACCGTTAAACTCGTACACAATCTTGGGGTTTTCTAAGTCCCAGCCATCAACCGAATACGTTCCGATGGTCTTTTCACCCCCTCCGTTGCGGGCATGCTGAATCCACTTGTCTTCCTTGTCGCACAAGTAATGTAACCAACGTAGGGCTTTGACCGAGTATTGACGTTTGACAAAGTGGGTCGTTTGAGGACTGATG
This sequence comes from Sinohyriopsis cumingii, assembly GCA_028554795.2. NCBI lineage: Eukaryota > Metazoa > Mollusca > Bivalvia > Unionida > Unionidae > Sinohyriopsis > Sinohyriopsis cumingii. Next base: position 47,593,152 of record CM068830.1, on the reverse strand, counting down.
ACAGCCACGGTGTTTTCAGGCATGAATCGTTGCCGGTACACTAAGGAACACGCTTTGGCAATGGTGCAAGCTTCTTTCAAAGGATCGACCCCTCCATGTTCCATGAACAGTTCTCGAAATTTTCCACAGCAACGCCGTAAAATGTCCACGTCGGAACGACAATACTTTAACATTTCTTCCTGAAAGTCGAAAGGGTCCGAGGCGTGAGCCTGGTACCAAGCGTAGAAAGCTTCTCGTTGTTCGGTACGCATGTTGTCGGGGTCGTAATAGTGAGCCTCAGGTAAATGGGGTAGAACGGCGTGTTGATTGTCTTCCGTATTGAAAAAGTGTGGAAAGTACCCTTTAGCCACTTCTGTCATTCCAAACGTTTTAGGCATTCGACTCAAAGGCATGGCGAAATAGCTCATCGAATCTTTAAACTGTACTTGTCCCACTTGCATGAAAATGATTTTGGCTCCGTTCAAAGTCACTTTAGGACGTTCGGTGCCTTGTTCCGTATAGTATCTCAAAAGAAACTGTCCATCGTATCCAGAGAAATTGTGAGCCATCACTGTGGCATGACGATGACAATCTCCGTAACGTTCGATGTCATCTTGGCTCCACGTCTTGTCGATGGGATCTAAGACCCATTGGGCAAAATCGGCTAACGTGTTCGGTCCTCGAAAGATTTTTTCACGCCCTCCGGGAATCTTACTGCAGTGAGGACAATGACTGAAGATAGGTTCCTGAATGCACTTCTCGCACGCTCGATGAGCCATGCAGAAATTAGGAATGTGAATGCTGGTCTCTTGCATGCATTCGAAATCGAAAAAGAAGAAATTGCCTTTCTTCTTGTGACCATCCTCTTTCTCTGGTGGGGGTTGGTATTTTTGCACGTAGCATTGGTATTCCAAGTCCACGATGTGGTGACAAATGTGACATTTTTTTTTTCCTGAACATACGTGTGTCTTGGTACTGTTGGTACGTAGGCCTTGTCCACACGTAGGGCACAATCTCAGCAGTTGACAAGCACATTTCTGCTGTGAACCTTGCGCCTTCAGATGTTGTTGGTAACAGGGAGAGCTGACAAACGTGCGCAGACAAGCAGGACAATGTACTCTTTCTTGTCCTTCACTCAGACAGGGTGGAGAGGCCAAACATCCTGGGCATTTCCATACGCAATGTTTGTGTTGCTCTCGATTGTTATAGCCATAGTCACATTTCTCACAATAATAACCATATCCCAGGAATCCGGTGATACTGGTAATGGTATCGAAATGGTCATCGTGATAATAGACATGAATGTATTTTCCATCCTTAAAGTCTTTCCCTCGAAACAACAGAGGTCCGCGCATTTCTTGAGAGTGCACTTTCAAGGTGTAGAGTGGAGCTAGGACATCTTGCAATTTTTGCATCTCAGGAATGCCACAGGGTGTGTCTTTGGACAGTCCGGCTTGTTGTAACAGGAGTTCTGCTTCATTTCGTTGTTTGGCTCGGTCCGATTTTCGAATATTCTCCCAGGTTCTTTTCCATTCTACCGTGTCGTTCTTGTTGGCATAGGTTCGTCCCACCACGATGGCTCGGGCTAAACACATCTGGTCTTGAGAATTGTGAATTCGGACGAGACTTGTTTTGGTGTTGCGAAGGTCGTCCACCAATAAGACCTTTTTGCATCCAGTCCCTTGAGGAGGAGAGACATGGGCCATTTTCAGTGTGGCTTTACCATCGGTGATGTCAAACTGATCATTAGATTGTTGTACGTGTTGAATCTTGTCCATGACTTTGGAAGGGGTTAGTTCTGCGGGTCTGCTAAACTCGATCCAAACAGGGGATTTCAAGCTGTCGTGATCCATGGATAGTGTCAAGCGATCGTCCTCTTTGGGTTGACATTGTCGCTTGAGTGCGGTGAGCAAAGAATCCCACATCTCGGTGATAAACCCTTCTGCTTTCTCCAATGGTACGTTGGACTTGAAATCTTTAAACTTCACTGTGTAGGTGTAAGCCGTGGTTCTAAATTTTCTAGAGGAGTGCTTTTCCGTCTCACGAATGGAATAGTACTTTTCAGGGTTGACTAAGGGTGGTGAACTGTGTTTGGAGGGTTCGGATTCTGGTTCACTCATGTCCTCTTCAAAATCACTGGCATGAATTTGTGCCAAGACTTCAGCTCTGGTACGAGGCGATAGATCACGTTTCTGCCTCTTACTTTCTTCTTCTTTCTTCTCGAATGAATAGGATCGTTTCATCTTGAGTGCAAAACGTCAAATGACTCAAGTTTAAACACCATAGACTAATTTATAGTCATGGCAAACCAGCGTATATAAAAGGGTGTGTGTCTTGTCCTTTCACTATTCATTTCACTCTCAAACCGAGCACAACAATGGAAGAGACTACCCAGATGAAACGTTTCATCAGAGCTTTGCGAGGGGTTATTAGAAAATTCTCTTCAGACCAGCCGACGGACTACTCTCCTTCCTTTCGAGATAAAAGTCAAGATTCTTGCTATATCTGTCAGAAGAAACGGCATTGGTCTTCAGAGTGTCCAGACCGTCAAAAAAGAAAAAAAAAACGGGCTAGAAAAGACAAAAGTCAAGATACCTGTTATTATTGTCAAGAAAAAGGACATTGGTCTCCAGATTGCCCAAAAAAGAAACAAGAGGAGTCAGAAGAAAAGAGGGATTCTTTAGAAGAAGAGAGAGATTCTTCAGAGGAAGAAAGCAGCCAGGTGAAGAAAAAGAAACAGGAGAAGAAAAGAAGAAGGGAAGAAAGTGAGGAGGAAGAGGAGGGAAAGACTGTGATGGTGAAGAAATTGAAAAAAAGAGAGAGTAAAAAAAAGAAACAGAAGAAGTGAATGTAATTTATAAAGTGTTCTGTTGTAAATTGTGAATTGGATTGTAACTATGGAGAAAAGAATACATTAATTATATAAGGTAAGTGTCTTTGAGTTTTGATTTTAAATAAGAAGCTACACTCACGCACTCATACACAGACACGTACTATAAGGGTAAAATGGTTTTTTTTGTTGATTTTTGAGTTACTGGCAAATTGAAAGGCTATCTCTTTTCGAGAGAAGTGGGTGGCCCTGAAAAGGGCCTTTTTTGGTGTAGGGGTGAGTTTAAGCAATCAACTTTAACTGCCTTAAGCCTTTGCCACGGCTAAGGCCTACTTCTGATGATGATGATTGTGTTGAAATCACTAAGGGTGGTACGGTAGGCTTAGTCACAGGGTTGGCGTGTTTAGCTCGGGAAGGTCGTATTCTCTTCGGTCGTGATAAAGAAGTCTGATACATTTGTTTCAGACTTCTTAACTCCGCTAAAATGTCTAACAGTACCGTGACCGTTTGATTTTCACCCTCTTGTTTCTTTGCTGCTGCTTGTTGTTGTTGTTGTTGTTGTTTTCTTACCTCTTCTTGCTGTTGTTGCTGTAAAAGAAAAGCTTGTTCCGCTTCCTTCTGTCGTTGTATAAATTTCTCCAATTCTTCTTTCTGTCTCTGTCTAAAATTCTCCACGTGTGGTAATGAAGGTTCCGGAACAAATTCTTGCGAGGTAAGAAAATCCACAAAATCCCAATGTACCTCTTCTGAAAGTAAGTCCGGGTTCCCTTGGGCTGTCTCCACTGCTGGTGCACCCCAGTGAATCGTTTTCTGAGTTTCCGTCATGTTGAATCACTGTCGCATAGATTGACTGCACACAGGCCTAGCGAATCTTTATAGACCACGTGACATCATAGACTGCTTTCTTCAGATTGGATGCGGGCTGACTGAATTTTGTCACGCGTGTTTGGATTGGTCAATGAACTCAATCCGTTTCAATCCTGCCTCTCCCTATAAATAAGCGCAGTTCAGCGCAATCACTCACCTGTTCTCGGAACCTCAAGATGTGGACCGACGTTCAATCTTCCACCCTTGTGTCAACAATGATGTTCAGGACGGACATACCCATGTATGTCCGGTCCAAGTGGACTGTTGTCGATAGGACAGATACTAGTCTATGGATGAGAAGAGTTTACATAGAAAGACAAGGATGCCTCAAGAGGGTACTTGTGTATGGACCTGCAGTTAGAAGGAGTTTAAGAAGAAGATGTGACAGATGCCGACTAACATAAAACCAAAGGCCCTTTTCAGGGCCACCCACATTTCTCGAAAAGAGATTGACTTTCCATTGCCTACCCCTTTTTTAAAAGTTTTAAAAAAAAAATAAAAAAAAAAATCCCATGTTCAGTACCCCTTGTTCCTATACAGGCCCAAACTCTATTCCCCATGTTCAATTCCCATTGTCCCTAGAGTGACCCAGCACTATCTCCCATGTTAAATTTCCATTGTTCGAATGTCTTTGTCCCTTGAATGTCCCTAGCATGGATATTTCCTTTCTCCAATGTTAAATTCCCTTGTCCCCAGAGTGACCCAGGGTTTTTTGCCCATGTTAAATTTCCATTGTCCCTAGAGTGACCCAGGGTGGTTAATGTTAAATTTACATAGTCCCCAGATTGACCCAAGGGTGTTTTTAATGGTAATTCCCATTGTCCCTAGGGTATCCCCATTCACTACTCCTAAATGCAAATTTGAGACAAAAAAGCAGAACATTCTCAGGGGAAAAGACAAGATAAAGATGTATACAAATGAAACTAAATTTGACATGCCAGAAAGATAGATCCATCATTTTGCATGATAACAATTTTAGCAATAGCATAGTGTTAATCATTACAAACAAACAAGAAAAATAAGATTAACAAAACCAATTTACGGCGGATTTACGGTGTTATGTAAATGGCTAATTTTAGAATATTACCACAATTTTTGGAGAGATGTAATTTTGGCAGTATCTGAATGGAAAGAAGAACCGCAAAGTCCTAACGAGTATCTATCCATGAGTATTTTAAATTTTGTCCCCCCTAAAATGATTTATCAATACAAATCCTGGACAGAAACTGGTTTTGAAATTCTGAACGATCTAGTAGATCATCACGGTAATTTAATACCTTTTGAGATAATAAAACAAAAAACTGGAAGCGATGATTTCTTGAAATACTTCTCCTTAATATCCAGAATTCCTAAAGCATGGAAAGAAACCACCTAGTACATAATAATTTTGATAAGCAGGAGGATAAAATAGTGAACTTGCGAAAACAAGATTCACTCAAGTTTGTTTACAAAGATCTTTTACAGGAAACTAAAAGGCAACACACTGCGAAGCAAGAAACTTGGATGCAAGTATTTAATGAAAATATAAGTAGTGAGGAGTGGTCTGATATATATAGCCGGGCAAAATGCTGTACCAAGGATACCAAGTTGATCTCTTTTAACTTTAAATTAATCCATAGAATAATCGCTACTAATGATTTTCTTAAAAGAATTAACATATTTGATGACAACAAATGTACTTTCTGTAAGAGTGAAACTGAAAGTATTGAGTATCTCTTTTATGACTGCAGTATTACTTCACAGTTTTGGTACCGTTTTATTGAAGTTTTTGCACCTTTTTGCCCAAACATTGTACATCTGTCCAAAAAGGAAACATTTTTAGGAAGTGAACAACTGGACAGTTTGGGTAATTTTCTGCTTATTTTGGCAAAATATTATATTTATACTTGCAGATTCAATATGAAAAATCCTTCTATTTTTGCTTTTAAGCAAATAGTTGCAATGCATAAGAACATTGAAAAATACACTGCTAAGGTAAATAAAAAAGAGGACCAATTTCTTCAAAAATGGACCTCAACAATGAACATTTAACTTGTCTCTGACTTGATGGTAAACAGGAACAAAATATTGTAATATCACAAAGGCCATGTCACCTAGATTGTGTGCCATATGCATGTGTATATGCGTGTGTGTGTGTGTGTGTGTGTGTTTTCTTTTTTACTTTCTCTGTAGATTATATTTATTATCCCTAGATTATCTGATAAACAGAAATGTTTGATTGTAAGGTGGCCCTGGGATGGTTCCCCGACCCATTGGTCAACCTATTACGGGGTTAATAAAAAAAAGAAAAAGAATATTACCACAACAAACAAATAAAAATACATAGGGTGATAGAATGAATTAAATCAAAACTGATAAGGTTTCAGTGCGTGAGACGGAAGACTTGTATAGTTACTGGAATATCTGTTGGAATATGTGTATTTGTGAAATAGCTTGTTTACTAAAAAGTGTGTCTAACTTGATGGCTCATCTTTGTCTGCCATATAATTTATCAGTTGACAGTGTTCTTTAGCACTGAACAGCAATCCTATAATGTACCAGAATGTGTAGACTTCACCAAAAATTGATATATATAGTTTTATGTTCTGTTGGCCCATTATCGATCAAGGATTTGTGGGGGAGGGTTGCCATAGAGGTATCTCTAGTCATATTGTGAAATTGTTTTGATATTAAATTCAGTTGTATTAAATCTAAGTTATTGTAATTTGATTTAAATGCTTCATCGGCAGATGCGGGTAATTTGCTTTCACACACCAATTTCCACATCCGAACATAACCGTAATGCTATCTCATCAGCCCAGCCACTGGACAAGGCGAACGAGGCAACCGCCTTGGTCACCGCGCTTTCAGGAAATCAACTCCGCAATGCAATTAATTTTTTGTAGCTTGGGGCCCCGAGCTCATCTCTTGCTGCCTTGCGCCCTGTATGCTGCCTTGGGCCCCGCACATCCTAGGGCCAGGCCTGTATCAGAGCTTTTAAAAATGCCAGTAGAGAATCCAACAACAACCTGCTGCCATCTACATTGCCAAGATTTGTTGATGCGGATAAAATCTCATGCTGCAGTACGTACGTTCTCAGTTTTAGATTTGTCATTGTAAAGTGTCATGATACAAAAATGTGAAAATAATAGTTGTTGAACATTTTCTTTCGCGAAATGGATTTGCTGTATTATACTGGTTAATGTTATTATATTAAATGGAATCGCATGGCAATGTAAAGAGCTAAAGTTCTGTAATAGTCTGTGGGTTTTTGTGTGTATAAGATGAGGCACAGTCAAATTAGAAGTAGATAGGACTATACTGACTAAAGTCAGTTTTTCACCTCCTTATTTCATTTTGGTTTAAAAATAAATATTGTCAGATTTCATAACTCGTCGAATTGTGTGATTAAGATAAAAAATAAAACTCATCTAGTCATTAAGCAGCAGAAGGGGTGAACAGACCTCATTTTTGAAGGGTCCAAATGCCGAAATAAGCCTTCGTAAAAAAAAAAGATTAAGATGGCGCAAATAACCTTGAACAATGTAATATAACCACACTGAGGCTTCTCTAATTGGGTAATTTTTTTTGGGGGGGGGGGAGGGACAGAAAACTTATCAAGATAAGTGTAAATAATTACGAAATTGAACTAACTTGAGGACGCATCCCTTCTGCTGCTGTAATTAATACAGCCAGACTAGCACGAGAACGACTAGAAGCAATTAAGAAATTTCTTCCTGTGACAGATTCTTTCAGAGAAAACCTGCAGGCGCGGCAAAGGCCCAAGTTGAATACGCAGAAGGCACAGAACAGTTATTTTAACCCGTTACAGCAGCCACTGAAAAAGTCGTAACGGCTACGAAGGAGGATCTTCTTCAAGTATCAAAACAAACTGCTGAACAAACTGAAAAAATAGCAAAACGAACTAAACAAACAAAAAAGATTTTACGGGATCTTCCAACTGAGATAGTTGCAGTTCAGCCTCCACTTCCCACCGATGAAATTGAAGAAATTCCTACTGGAGTAGGAGATATCGAAGATCGTGTACAAGAAACAGAACAAGCAAGGGCCAGAGTTGATATAAACGATAAATTTACCGAAGAAAGTATTAACGTCATAAGAGAATTTAAAGATGTAAGGGCGCTAGCTTCGTACGCTGTGCAAAGTTATGATGATCGAAAGAAATTTTTTTTTAAATCCGAATGTGCCAAGGATGTTGTAGGTCGTAATAACTGGTACAAATGGATATATCATATACACTACGGAGTTGATCAGGCCAGAAATAGTGATACTAGATACATTTATTTTATTAATACAGTAGATGCATATATTTAATTTATACAACAACAACAATTTTCTACACCGCAGTAAGAAATAAAACGACAAAAACCTCCTACCACAGCAAGAGCCTTCATATTAACTTCCTCAGCCTCTGCAACAAATAGAAAAACAACTACCTTCTTCATTGAGGCGGGAAGCAGTTGAAGAGTTTAAAAAAGAAAAGGAACAAATATTGGCAGGATCGGAACAAAAAGTAGAAGAAACAAGACAAGAAATAGAAAAATTGAGCAAAAAAGAAATTAATCGGAGAAAGAAATTATCTCTTTTATCAAGTATAAAAGATTTTAAGAAAAAATCTCATGATGATCCTTCCGGCACTACTGATAGCAATCTTACAGGAAGTGGTCTTGTTGCTTGTCCTAACAGTATTCTCCCCGACATAGAACGACTAGAAATTCTCGTAGGAGGAAAACGAGTTGGTAATAACTCCCCGGAAATAATTATGGAAGCAGCTGATATTTATCGGCGATTATTTCAAGGTGGTATTATGGATATCAGCATTTACCGGGAACTTATCGATGAACTTATTGACGACCTTGATTAAGTGACTTATCACAGTGTTAGATAAATGTCAGGAAAATAAGATGATCGTACACAATAGTCATCGTGGATCTGTAATGGTCAGAACAATAAACTCACGATTACCAACTTACACAGTGATTTACGGAGATGGACTTATGTTGTTCGGGGATTATTCAGAAGGTTGGCTCCAAAAGTGGCGCCTGTTGTAAAACAATTGTCGATGAAAGTTATTGACGTTGTTCGTGAAAAAGTTCCTGGTGCAATCGTCAATATTGCTGGTAAAGCATTTGCAGTGGCTAAAGAAAGAATATCACGATTACGCAGACAGAGGCGGTCCGACCACAACAACCAGTAAAATTACCAAGTACTGAATTTGTGCCTGCAAGTGTTAGTAAAATAATAAATCAAGCTGCAAATCAGAAACTGGAATCGCTAGTGGATCAAGGACCAAGTGAAGTAGGGAATAATATTTCAAGTTTAATATCAGGAGGTTGAGTTTCCCGAGAGAGATATCAACGTGTTAGAGAAAAATAATTATAATAAAATGTTCAAACGTATATCCGATACACCATTTGATATTTAAGCAGCTGTCCTTAAAGACGAATCCGTGCGTGATTATCAATTTTATTCTTATGACGCACGAATACCAAATCAGAGTGGAAGAATTGAATTGCAAATTCATGATCCAAGTAGATACTCTCTATCCGCTGAGGCTTTTATTGAGGTAGAAGGTGAAATTATAAGAACAGATGATACTGAATATGCAGATGGAGTACGAGTTGGTTTTGTCAACAACAGCATCATGGCATTATTTGATAGCGCCACCTATATGATCGATGGAAAAAATATCGAGACAGTTCAGAAGGATGTTGACGTTGCTACAGCAATAATAGGATTGGCAAGATACTCTGATGATTACACAAGATCAACCAGTCCCACATTGATGTTAGTGAAAGATAGTTCTGATACCCCCGACGACAATCAGATAAGAGTTTAACGTTGTTTTTTTCTGAGTTCATCGTAGTATAAACTGTCAGTTGCCGACTCACACGGCAAATAACGCCCGAAGGGCGTTATGTAAGCTGTGTGAGTCGGCAACTGACAGCTTATACCACGATGAACTCAGAAAAAACAACGTTAAACTCTTATAATTGAAATTGTAATTATTTGTTATGTTATTTTGTTTGCATCATTAAAAAACAGAAATCTTAATTGAGCGTAGTAATACATGTTGGTGGTATTTCTGTTACGTAGCTATTTATAGCACTTGGGATGTCCAGCTTGATCGCAATGAGGTCATCATAATACCAGTCCTTCAGCCAATGGAAGCCAAATTCTTTCAATTATTTTTGTTTGTTTGTTAGAATGTTGTTTTTCTTTAATGCTTACTTCAGTCTGCCTTAACTGGCGGTGTTTATCTTATGCTGTATACTTGACACTATTTATAGAAGTGGAAAAGTAGTTCTCCTTACAGTTCATACAGAAATGAATGCAATTCATTTTGATCACGTGGTAACATTCTGACCAATGGAAATGTTACTTTCCTTTACCAGCAACTGGCATTGCAATTATTATGATATAAAACGGCCAAGATATTTCGCCGATAACGCTGACGTAGACGTGGCGCCGGTGGTTCGTGGTTCTAATCAAAATTTCAACTTTAGGATTTGCAGCACGCCGAGCAGTGTTGGATGAAAATCGCAGAAATTTTTCATGCGCATTTCCACTGTCACATATATTTGGATTTTGCAGAAATGTTAAAAAAGTTATCTTTGGAGTTAAACACACGGTTGCTCTTGTGAGAAAGGTTACCGATAACGACGATATCTGGAGACCTATTGGTGATCCTGGTAAGGTAATACTAACAAAACTTTCGTTGTGGATGCCGGTAATGACTCCAACGATCTCGGAAGAACAGGGACTATTAACTTTCATGGATACAGGTGGTAAGTCTCTATTGTCATGGTTGACAACAACCACGGATAGTATACAAACAAACGTTAACGGGCAATTTACGTGGCACATAGCATCACAGCAAAGTGTTTCTGCACCACGACATATATTTGTTGCATTTCAGAATTATGATCAATTAAACTCACAAACTCACTCCCATGTGATATTTGACAAATTAGGTGTTACAGAGGGGTTTTTTAACGGATAAACAGACAACAAAAAACCGGCAGAAAATATACTACCAAAATATGAAAAAAATCGTGTAGCACGTGTGTATCTTCGGTTAATGACGTTTATGGGACGTGATCAAAATGTGGATACTGGTTTACAGATCTCACAATATGATTTTAAAAATCGATATCCAAGTTATTACTTTTCACTGGAGCATCTCGATTTGTCAAAACAAACTGTCGTTGATGTACACTTTAGAGCCAGTGTAAATACAGGCGGTGGTGTCAGTGACAGAGCAATGTTACTTGAGGGTGGTAGTGGTCGAATGAGAGTCGTTGATGCACCAGTTGAAAATTTTAATATATTACCTTAATTCACGTTATTTAGAAACACGAGTAATTTATAAAATGTATACAGCCACGTTAGTGTCAGTCTGACTCCTGGTCAAGTTAAAAAATTTCAATTAAATTCAACAAAGAACTACGGAATGAAAATATCACTAAAGCGAGATCAAATCACAGGCGGTCAAAATAAATTATCATTATCAGAACGTCAGCTTAAACATTTCAACAGCGCTAAACAATCTAAAACAGGTATCAAACTTAATCTCTCTGCGGGTGCGATTAAAGACTCAATTAAAACAGGTGGTATATTTCCACTCCTTGCAGCAATACCAGCATTAATTGCTGCTGCGGCTCCAGCCGTAGCAAAGGCAGCCGGGTTAGGTGCTGTCGGAACTGCAGCTGGAATGGCGTTAAAGAAAGCAACATGAAAAGTATTAAAGAAAAAAGGCCGATCCACGGGACAGCCCACGAGTGGACTCGGCCCTGAGATTACCAGGAACCCCTGATCGATACGGAAACGGTCTGAGGCTTTCAGGAACACTTCGTAAGACGCAAAGCGTCTTCTTCCGATGTCAAATTTTGATTTACTTGATGCTGCTAAACAACTAAAAATAAAACACTTCAGAAGTGTTTTTATGCCTGACCAATTACCAAAACAACCGAACAATATTGAAACAGGTATTATTAATCGTGATGATAATTCAGGACCTGGTACTCATTGGGTGGCATACGCAATTGATCCACGTGGAATCGTTTATTTTGATTCGTATGGGCTTCCTCCTCTGCGCGAGTTTATCTTATATGTCACACCGCCCCGGGTTAATTCAGGTGTAAAAACCTGGTACTCAACACTACCAACACAAAAATTAACCGATCCGCCCATATGCGGCCGTGAAGCAATTGCTGTACTCGGGTCTGTATCAAGACCATCATTACCGCCTCACAAAGTTGTATCCGATTATACAAGTCAGCGTTGGAGATCTACGATTTGAAAAAATAAGAAAGGAAATAATGGTTGATATTTACGGAAGATCACGCGATGGTATTACTGTGAGTAAGAAAATAAAGATGATATTGATTTGTCAAATTATGTAACTAAAGACGATCTTGCTGAACTTATGAACCTTACTGGAGTTGATTAAGATGAGGTCGATGTTTTTCAGGTTAAATACGGTATTCTAAAAACAAGCAACATTAATTTAGTTGATATAGTTAGCAAGGTTCTTGGTGCCGTCACTGATAATATTCCAATATTTACCAGAGACGGAAAAATCAAGGATTCAAGTATATCTGTTGCAACTTTCAGAAATGAGATCGCAAGAAGCGTCGCTAATCGATTGAAAAATACCGGTGATACAATGACAGGTGAACTTAGTATGAATGGAAATAAGATAGTTGTTCTAAGAGATCCAACATCCGATGAAGATGCCGCAACAAAGAAATACGTGGACGTCAACAATAACATAATAAACGATAGAATGTTGGCATTCCGAATAGAATATCAATCTCATTTTGAGTACATTTGCGAATCATCGTATAAATTTTCAGAAACTTAATAAAATCGCAGAGAAATTTTTTGGTGATCCATTTACCGTTGACGTACATTTTCTGAAATTAAGACAAATACCAATATGATTAAAAAAAAAAACGTTATGAGATGTCGTGCAGGGAATTCCTAATATCGTTAATAAAATTAATCTGGTTAAAGTTCCCCACGAAGCAACTCCCGGACGGATTACCAACATAGTATGCACAGTATCATCTGGATTCTCGACATGGTCACAGCAAAATAAAACCCTTAAACATACCGCAGCAGTCACTGGTGTGTACAGGCTGTCTGTGTTCAGTGCTGCAAAATTTGAGATATTTACAACGTATCGATGGCGGCATTCAACCGATAAGTTTTCTGGAGTTGTGTCTGTCGTATTAAATACAGGAAACGAAGAAGTATTTATTCTAGAGGCAGCTGATGAGAAATTAACCGCAGCATCTTACTGGTGGTGTTTAGAATTTGTGGCTGAAACACCTCAGTTGGTCACTAAGTAAAATATATTGAGTACCTCAATCGACGTTGCAGCGCAGTATTAAGGTACAATCAAGCACGTGAATGGCAAGCAAAATTAAAGGATACCGTTGAACAATACACTTTAAAAATAAATAAAAATATCGCAAACGTGTAGTTGTTGCTGATATAATTGTCTATTCAGTGTCTACTGTTGTTACTGGAACCGGCGTGTTATTATCAACTATAACAATGATGGCACCATTAGCTGTAACAATCTGTATTTCAACCACAACAACAATTGCCGGTGTTCTCAATATCATTGCAAAGAAAATATGCACTTGCACAAATGCAGAATTGAACGATTGTATAATAAAGTTACACACAACGACGTCAGCGTATTCTAAATTATCTTCATTATTATTATCAGAGAATCTTAATGATGGAATATTTTCTGATTTTGAGTTTTCAGAAATGATTAAAATTTATCATGATGGCGCTGCCATTAAAGGTACAAATGTGTCTAATTTAAATAATGAATCGTCAGGCGAACTACTTAAACAAATTGTAACGAACACATCTCCGTTGAAAACCACGATGATATCAGCAAGTTCGACCAATCCTGAATTTAACGTCAACTTTCCAACTGCAATTCCAGTAAAACAAAATCGCGCTAACACAATTACGAGTATATTAGATCAAAATCAGTTGGTGGATTACAGGCGAATAATTCGCTTGTGTTTGCAAATAAAAATAAACCAGCCAACAAGCCAACACCGATGATGTTGTGACTCTTGATTGGCAAATTGTTGGAATACCCACTGGTAATTATCAGATTTAACAAATCAATGATGAATTTCAGCGCAGAATCAAATCAATAACCGGACGAGAATAAAAAATATCAGTGTTCACGAACCGACTTTATCATCCACGATTGAAATACATTCACCTGATTACGTCGTTGATATTTATCAATCATCGATAAGATCCGTTTTAGAATGGCCTGAAGCAGCACCAGAATATCATGGACCACCAGAACCAAAGTTAAATGAATTTCTCATAAACGAAAAGAAATTTATAACGGAGCCACAATATCAAGATAGGTATCCATGGCGTCGTTATGTGGATCCTTATTATTATTTTGAGGGTAAAATATATCCTGTGATACCTATCACAGTAATTGATAACGATAGAAAAACTCTTACCTATATTGTTTATGAAAGAGATTTTAGAAGACTGGCTGATTATATAAAAACTGAATATATGAATATTCACGCAGTATTAGCACAATAATTTCAAAATATATTTTGGAGTATCCTAATGACGATCTAAAGAGGCAAATTATTAATTCAGTAAAACATTTAAATCAAGTATTGGACCATGAGTTTGCTAATCGAACCATTATTGAGGCGATACACGGTAGTACACATCATGCAGAAAATAAAAAATCCATTAGGCAAATATATATTGATGATTACAAAATAACTGAAGTGGATTTATTAAATTTTGTACTGCCAGGATTTGCCACCGACGAACTAAAGAAATCACTCAGCGATATTATTAATGAAAATTTTCCTAAAATTATCGAATCAGGGAGAAAAATAGTTCCACCTCTGGGTATTCTCAGACACGATAATGATCCACACGGAGGTGGTCTCATGTTTCACCAGGAATTGTTAACATAACATCAACGATTGCGGTTAATCTCTTTTGTGATGTAATTGCTGGCAGCTATCGAATAGACCTCGAAAAGTCAAATCAGGCTCAACAAGGATATATTTTATACACATTCACTCAACAAGTTCCTCCTGGATATTTCTTTGTACAAGAACCAATAAATCCTGTCTACAGTGTCATAATCAATTATTGACAAGAATAAACTTTAGACTTACTGAACAGTCCTGACACTTAATTGATTTAAGAAATGAAAGACTGAACATGAATCTATACGTAAGATCTTAACGATTTTCAACCTCAGCGTGAAATCGGATTTATTCTGATGATAACATTAATTTTTTTCACTGATTTGTCAAAGAAAATCTATCAGATTTCCTATTTCTTGAGGTGGAAACCCCAGCGATTCTCTAATTGATTTATCGGTAAATCGCTAAAATCCCCTTTTGTATTCGAAGATCGATTTTAAAAAACTGACAAAATCACATGAAAAACTGTTTTTGGGTGCATTGCACAGGAATTTATAGATTTATTAATAAATCAGTTAGAGAATCGCTTGAGGTTTGACCCGACGAAAATCCGTGATTTGGTGATTTTTTTTCATAAAAAACGACTAAAATAGGTTTTTTTTAAAAAAAAGACGAATTTGGCTAAAAATCTCGGATTTGTCAAAGAAAACCAACGAAAAAAGAAAAGAAATTATAATCAGAATAAAAAAATATAATTATAATAAAAATAAAAAATAAATAAATCTAAATGATCTGCAATTCGACGGCGACAGGGACCCCAGTTACTATAACCTTCATTTTCACTGTCATCAGTAACAGAGTTATTTTGGATCTGACATAATTTTTTCTTAATTGTCTTACTTGAATATTAATTGTTTTATTTACTTTGTATTCACGAGATAATTATGATCTAATTTTTTCTACTGCGTGAGAAAGAGGGACAAATTCGTTCACCTCGTTTTATTTTACCGTAGCTAACGACTGAAACATCGCTTTTTGAATCCGCTTCATGAACTTGTATTCCGACTAGTGACAGCCAACCATTCAACTGTAAGGGACCTTTAAGGACCCACAAATTGAGGCCAAACTATCAGGGTTTCTTGAACCCATAAAAGCCTGGGGGAGGTGGCACCATTCTCTTCCCCAGGAACAATTAGCAGGCTGTGGTGCAGTCAGAAAAAAGTGGCACATGTACAGTTGTGCGCAGGCCACTATAATTAAACTCAACAACAACAACTTGTATTCCGATGGTAGCGTGTATCAACCTTCTTATTTACGTTATTGTAATGGTTCAAAATCAGAAATAATATTTTCAGAATTTAGTTCATCGGATATATTTATACCGTCTTTTTCTAGTTTTTTAATAGAAATGATATCATTAATATTTTCATGGTTCATTATTTAGTATGATATATATTTGAAATAAAAAAAGAAATAAAATAGTTAACAATAAGCGGCACAACTACTTAATACCCACCGGAGATAGCTTAGTTTGACAATTATCTCTATAATGGAAAATGATTTATTGTTTATATTTTTTGAAAAAGCGGATTTGTATATTTTATTTGCGACAGAACGTACCGATTTCGTTACAATATCGAAATATATGCCAGCTGCATTCATCGATTGAAATATCATTTCTTTGCCAGTCTCTGTGTTTTTATTGATGTAACCGATCTTGCAATTTTCGAATATTTACCAGTATTACCGGATTTGCAATTTTGGCTTTGCGTGGTAGCTCTGAGATTGGATAAATTATTGTTTTTGGCATTTGAGTCAATATGATCGATCACAAGACCATTCTCGATTAATCCATTGAAACATTCAAAAATAAATTTATGACAGTAATAAGGTTTCTTTCCAACAGAAAATTTGAGATAACCGTAATTATTAACATAACCGACTGGTATTTATTCGCTGACAGTTTCTAATCACACCATCAAGGTTTGCTTCGTAATTCGGTATGATAGGATGCTTTATAAACTCCTGGCTCAATTATATAACAATATTATTTGTCTAAATAATAATTTGTCTAAATTATTACTTCGAAAATCTAATTAGGTAACCTTCTACATTTTTTATAGCCCAGTCATTATTTTTTTAATCATAGAATCGTTTTAGTTCTCTATATTTTTTACCACCACATTGTGCACACAACTCTGTTTTTCCTCTAACTCCAACACCACATCGTAGGTACGGTTTTGGTCCTAAACTTCCATTACGAACACTTTGCAAATGATGTCCGCAGAATTCGTTTACACAAAATTTGTTACAAGAAATCAAGGAACCTAATATTAGCCACTTGCATTTATCTCTTGCTTGATGCATCTTATACACAATATTTCAATTTAAATACTTGTCTTGATTATAATATGGAGGAGTTCAAGAGATTATCCATGATCAAGCCTTCTAAAGATAAATTTAATCTTGGTAGAATATCCTCTGACTTGCCAATAAAAACTAGTTGATCCGAAAAATAAAAGTTTGATTAATAAAATTCACGACGCCAAGAAAGAATTTCGCAGTGATGGCGCATCTTACGTATGGTTAACATTCAAAATCGCCAATGGTGTTGATGCTACGATGAACGACGAACGAGCGGCAAGTATCATTGATTATCTCAACAATCGAAAATACTTTTTCAAAATAAAGTTTATTGTGCTAGCAGAAACGGAAATTGGATTATCCGTGACAAATAAGACCCTGTCCTTCATAACGGAAAAATTGTCATGCTGAGTAAAAATTCCAGACCAGGATATTGACCGGCGTTGACAAACCGTATTGCGAGCGAGCGTATCCTATGACAGCACTTATTTACGGAATTTATCCTATAAATGAAAAACCAAGTGTTGATAGTCTGACAATCGTATACTCATTATTCCCACTATGAAAACAAAGTCATATGGACAGCCTCCTTTTGCATACCAGGGCTCAGCAACGTGGGAATTGCCCACTGAACTTAGACACAAAGACAGTGATCACATTGAAGAGGGCTCTCAAAACTCACTTATTTCGACTGCAAGAACAAACTTAAAGACCTAATAATGTTTCCTACCTGAACTATTCTCAGCATGTTTTTTTTTTATTTTTTAATATTTTTTCTAATTTCATGTTGTTTGTTTTTGTAATAATATTATTATGTTTATTATCTTATTGGTGTTGTCTAATGTTGTAAAGCGTTTAGAGCTTCTAAAGATTAGGCGCTATACAAAGTCCTCATTATTATTATTATTATTATTATTAGTCTAAAACCGATGAAATTTTCAAGACTGAATTGTGTGGCCGATCGAGTAACAGAATATTTTACCGTTTCGACTCGTGGAAACGGTCTAACGGACAAAAAATGTAAAATAATAAACGAATGGGGAGAAATGGTCAAAGACACCGGGGTATCTATCAAAGATGACGCTGAATTATGAAAAAAAAAAACAACTAAAATTCCCAATAACGGTAAAAACGATAACCGGAGAGATTTTACTCGAATCAAAGTATAAATCAAAAGGAGTTTCGATTGAAATTATTGATCATAATGCGCATACGTGGACTAGTGCATTAACAATATTTTCCACAAAATCGAACTGTTAAATTTTACCCAGAGAAAGACTCTGGGAGAAACATTTTCGATTTTATTAACGAAATAAGCAAAAACGATCCTGTATCGGTATGGTTATTTTAGAGTTCTGAAAACGACGGTGAATTGATTAGACCAAATGGAAGTATTTTTATCGAAGAAAGAAGTAAGTTTGATCAGTTTGTACGACCTAATGGCGTTATTTATCGAACGGATTTTCTTCACACAAAAATGAAAGATCTTGCGCTGCGATATACTGATGATACTGAACAATTACTGAGTAACTGTTTCACAGTCCCGTCAGTTGCGTCTCATTTTGCTAGAGAGAATAAATCGTGGAAACCAACTCGGTTTGATTTTATTAATGGTATAATACCGAGTTGTATCGAGTACGGTGGATTGTGTAATACTAAATACGATCATAGAGATGTTATTGCGGTCGATATGGTTGCGTGTTATCCAGGAAGTTTCCTTGGTTACGGAGAGTGTTCTGCGTACTTTGAACGATTCGGTCATCTGACACGTGATATGACCATAATATCGATAAATGGACCATTACCGGATTTTGATTTGACTGGATTCGCCTGTATTGAGTCATTCGAGTTTGCTGAGGATCTTAAGCCAATTTGTTATGCTTGGTGTGGCAAACATTTTTCAAAAAATGTGGGCACCAATAGTACTATTACGATATATGTTCGATGTAAAAATACTGATGTTTTTGATAATAAGTGAAGCAGTTGTATCATATCACAAGCAGACCGAAGTTTGGTTACCACAACAAAAGAAATATTCTGATGATGAAAATCCTGATACAACCTATTATGGAAATAAAATTGCAAAAGATCTTGGCAGAAAAATAATCGGTAAATTCACACAAGGAGGACCATATGATCATAAACGACATTGTACAAGAGTGATTATAGACGATACTGAATTAGATTTTATAATCGCTGATACAACGAAGAAAAATACCTTTATAAGCAGAGAAATAGCTTTCTTGTCAAATGGAACCAAATTAAGTACAGTTGTGAGCTATATGGACGGTGAGTCATCGCAATTTACTCAGCTAAGATCGTCAATGCTCGTATATGTTTCGATAAATCTATTATCGATGATAAACAAAAATGTTAAGTTTGCCGTGAGAGTCGGTACGGATTCGTTTTATATCAATAAAAAGTACTCAGGATTGTTGAAAGAATTAAATATAGGCACTTATGCATCATGGGGCGAATGCAGAATAAAACCGGAGAATATACTTAATTATTCTGAATCCGCAGATGTTGTAATTAAGGATATTTATTGCAAAAAATATCAGACATTAAAATTATCATCTGCACCGTCAGTGCATGATCCCGTAGTTAGACATAAAACGGTTTATCTTAATGGACCGGGGGGGGGGGGGGGTCTGGTAAAACTACACGTGTAATTGAACTATTTCGGCAGAATTCAGATATGATCGTTTTAACACCTACACATAGACTCGCAAGAGAAATGAAACAACGAGGAGTGCAATCGTGTACTTATCACAGCTTTTTTCGATACAAGGGTGACGCATGGACTCTTGACCGAATGGGCGAGAAATACATTCCAAGGATCATCATTTGGGATGAAATTTGTACAGTGTCGCTAGAAATATTAAAAATATTTCTGGATTGGTTATTAACAAAAAATACTGCTGTAATAATGTATGGCGATCACCGTCAACCACCACCCTTTGTTGGGTTATCCCCACATGAATGGCTGAGAATTTTTGTTTATTATCACGAAGAAATAACTAATGATCATAGATCTCTTGATGCAGAATTAACAGAATTTAAAAAGTTAGACTACAACCGAATAACATTCAGTGTGAAGCATTGCGTAAAATAATCTAAGAAACTTCTATGAACGACTTTCCGCGAAAGTGGAGACCAAATGATTTAATAGTGGCAAGTAGAAAGATAGTTCGTGATACACTTCAACAACAATTATTTATGCTGCATAAAGAAAAAAATTTCAGAATTACCCGTGCCGCTGTGTTATCGACCAGGAGATACACGACGACATTTTATCGACGTTGATATACCAGGACAAACTGAGAAACAAAATCTCGTCCTTAATGATATTGTTTTGATTAATGTCAGTATTGTTGAGGATGCACTAAAAATAAACAATTCTCCGTGGACTCTAGGATATGCGATGACGATTCATTCATCTCAGGAGTTAATTATTTCCGATACTCGAGTTTGGATTGTCGATGATCGTATCGAATGGTCAAGTTTAATTTATCTCGCAGTGTCTCGAGTCAGAAGAATATGTCAGCTGCAAAGAATTGTCGTAGACGCTACATAAATTATTGATGATGTCCTCGATGGTGATATAATAAGAAAAAAAATTAGCCGGTTATAAACAAGGTTACAAAACCAATAAACGAGATTTTGATCTAAATGCTGAATTTATCATGGTGCTAAAACAACAACAGAATAATCATTGTGCGAGCTGTAATTGTTTAATGTTGTGGAGATATTTGAATAATGATTGAAGACAATTTACCGTAAATAGAAAAGATAGTAGTCTCGACCATGCACGCGAAAATGTGATGCTGACTTGTCTTGAGTGTAATCGCCGTAGAGGCGCTAGTTAAGTGAATATGGTGGTAATTGTGTATCCTCGGGAATTACTTGTAATTGTTCACGTGTAAATCCCCGCTGAGGAGCAGTTAAATCCAATTTGTAGATTGTGGGTCTACCGGTAGATCTCACCACGCTAGAAATTTTATGCGCCAATACTCCAAATAGGATCAATTCCTCTTTTTCTAATACCTTCAAGTTCACCGGGTTTGGATAAATATCTCACAGTAACATTACCTAGTACTGGCTGCGTTGAAAAATCACGTCGTTGTATTGGTATATTTTTTTTTGTAATTGCATTAATAGGCTTCATGTTAGTTGTTCGAGTAATTTCATCGTTTAATGCAGCTATCACACCTGGTAATCTTGCAACACATTCGTGAGAGCTTGTATCCTGAATCATTTCTTTTGCATATTGATATCCAAATAACCGCTCAGCAAGTGTTCGATTAAGTCGTTCAACAATTGCCAGATCACGATGAAATGCATTATGTCCTTATCGTATTTTGACATTATGTTGCTTCATCAACGACAATACTGTACCAAAAAATTCCCTGCTAGGATCAACTTGTAGTAAATGTGGCCATCGTAGACCACCTTGTGGTCCAGGTCCTCGTTGATAAATTCGTTCAAACGCAGAAAAAAACTTCAATTGCTGTTTTAGTTAATAATGGTTCTGCCTCTTTGTACTTGCTTGCAATATCAACTACAATATTTGCACTTTATTTGACGTCTTTCAATTTCGATAATATCATGTTGCAAATATAAAATATCCGCCTGATGAACCTCATTAGGAACGCTGACATCGAAATGTGCGTACTGAATTCGTTTAGGCGGTGGTAATTAAATTTGCCATATTACATGTCGTGCTAACAACGCTGCAGCGGCAGAACGCGTAACACCTGCTGCTTTAGCGAGTTTATTAATTGCTGCTTTACCTCTCCAGTATCCTCTTGGACTATAATAAATTGATTCCATTACAATAATTGATTAATTAATTACCAGCCCCTAATACTAGTTTACCTTTCATCGCAGATCTCACCAACAAATTGGTTAATGATTCTCTGATATTATTTTTTTATGCAGAATTTAACGAATGAATCAACTTCACATCTGCAATATGTCTGTCTTGTAGATTTTTGCTTTTATAAGCTACATCACGAGCGTGACAAGCTTGATCAATAGCGTTTCCTGGATGCTCACCTGGTTTTGGTTGATCCTGGTTATCAAGTCGGATATCAAGTTGGGTTCCAGGACCACAATAATTATACCCTGGAAGATGCTTTTCTCCAGGGTATTTAGCCCAAGGAATTCCTGGAATCTTTGACATAGCAATATCACCTCCGTACTTGTGCTGAATTTGCTGAATTTTTTCTGTTACATATTACACATCTTCCACCGTATGCTATTCTTTTATTTTTTGTTGTAACGATAAATAAATCAGTAGTTGGAGTTTTAACTCTGCAGCGCAAACAATATAGATGCATATTGTTTATAATATGGATATAATTGATTTCTCAGCGACACGAAAACAAGAGCCAGTCAGGCATCATCCAGCGCTACCAAAATTAAAAGAAACTGAGAGTCGACGGCATTAAGTAAAATTTTATTTTTTACGTGCCTGTTGTTTGTATAAATCTGCCTACATAACGCAGATTTTGAATGCGTTATTGCGTGTTTCACTGTGATATTATGAATATCTAATTAGAACGATTGTGTGTGTGTTGGCATCCGTTAGTCTCGAGAGACGATGGAACTGCGCCCATGAGAGATGTCCCGGTTGGTGGTTGTGCAGCGTCTGCTGTGGCTATGTAGTCCAATGCGGGAGTGGCAGTCCTTGCTGCACTTGAAGGTTGCGTCTGGTGTTGGTTGGAGCTGCTTCTTCTTCCTCTGCGATCGTCTTTCATCAGCTAGCAAGCGTAGCTTGTCCTGTCCGACTTTCAGACCAGTGATCAGAGCATGTCGCCAGCTTGATCTGTCTAGAGCGAGCTCTTCCCAGGTGTTGACATCGATATCAAGGACTTTCATGTAGTGCTTGCAGACATCCTTGAAGCGGAGATGTGGCCGTCCGATCGACCTTTTGCCAGAGGCGAGTTCCGAAGAAAGAATGTCTTTGGGGATCCGTCCGTCATCCATCCGACGTACATGGCCCAGCGTTGGCGGAGGAGTGTGACCATCTTTGCACGCTCGAGCACCTTATTGTTTGTTACTCTATCGCTCCAGGTGATCCCGAGTATGCGTCGGAGGCACCGCATATGAAAGGCACTCAGTCTTTTCTCTTGTGAGGCGTACAGAGTCCAGGTTTCACTGGCGTACATGAGAGTGCTTAGCACGCAGGCACGGAACACGGTGATCTTAGTGTTCATGGTCAGCATTCTGTTGTTGCACACTCTCTGCGACAACCTGGAGAGGGTTGTTGATGCCTTTCCGATATGCATGTTGAGCTCAGCATCGAGCGAGAGGTTGTTGGTGATGGTAAAGCCGAGGTACATGAACTGACTTGACTCACCACCTCAAGTTTGTATTTGTTGATGATGATGCTTGGGGGGTCCGCGTCCTGAACCATCACGTTTGTTTTCTTTAGGCTTATGGTTAACCCAAACTCATCGCATGCTTTAGCAAAGCGGGCCATCAGGCGCTGAAGCTCAGCTTCTGTGTGGGTGGCTAGAGCAGCATCGTCTGCAAAGAGCATGTCCCTGATGGTTACTTCACGCACTTTGCTCTTTGCCTTCAGTCGTGCCAGGTTGAACAATCTGCTGTCTGATCGCGTGTGCAGGTAAATCCCTTTTGTGGACGTCCCAAAGGCGTGCTTGAGCAGGACTGCGAAGAAGATGCTGAAGAGCCTGGGGGCAAGGACGCAGCCCTGTTTAACTCCACTGCGGATGTCAAAGGGGTCGGATGTTGAGCCATCGTACTGCACTGTGCCTTTCGTGTCATCGTGGAAGGACTGGATTGTGCTTAGCAGCTTCGGAGGGCAACCAATTTTCTCCAGGATTGTGAAGAGTCCGTCTCTGCTGACCAGATCGAATGCCTTGGTGAGGTCTATTAAGGCCAGGAAGAGGGGTCTGTGTTGTTCTCTGCATTTTTCCTGCAGTTGCCTGACAGAGAAGATCATGTCGATTGTGGACCTCTTTGCGCAGAACCCGCACTGCGACTCTGGGTACACTCTGTCAGCAAGCGTCTGCAGTCTGTTCAGGATGACGCGTGCGAAAACTTTACCCACGATGCCGAGAAGTGATATGCCCCTGTAGTTGTTGCAGTCGCTTCTGTCGTCCTTGTTCTTGTACAGGGTTATGATGTTAGCGTCTCTCATGTCCTGAGGTATTGCACCCTCGTCCCAGCACTGGCAAAGGAGGTCGTGCAGGTGTGTGAGCAGCCCGCTACATCCGCACTTGATGAGTTCTGCTGTAATGCCATCCTTCCCTGGGGCTTTACCTAGAGACAGTTTCTCTACGGCCTTCTTTAGTTCATCCTCAGTCGGTTTCTCGTCCAGTTCGGCCATGAGAGGGAGGTTTTCAATGGCGTTGAGGGCATCATTCGTCACATGGTTCTCTTTGGAGTACAGTTCGGAGTAGTATTCCACCCAACTCTCCATCTGCTTGCCCTTGTTGTGGAACGAGTGTTACTTCGAATTCAACATGAATCAGCTAGACTGAATAAAACGATGCGTTATACACGAAAATTTTCAGTGCCACGATTATATTTGTCAGCTATTGCTTTGAAGTTGTTACAGGTAACAACTCTGAGCATGAACATCTAATTGTATGTTCGCAATCATGACAGACATTACGTATCATTTATAATGTAAATAAATATTTTTCTTCGGTATAACACAATCCGTTCCAGTTTATTCCTTGCTTTTATTATCATTTTATCAGGTAGTGCCTGAAGTCAACATCATTAATTGTAATATATACCACTGATAAAAATTAAGCAAAGGCGGTGAGATCTCACTTGACAGAACAATATTTACAACAAGAAAAACAATGGAATAAAAGTGAAACTGAACATGGAATAAAAATAAATCAAAAGATTACCTTCAGAGATATGGACTAAGTGGATGAATTGTGAAAACATTTGTTATCAAATGGATACATTTTAAAGGCGATAATATCAGTGGCAGACTATTTGAATGAAGAGTGACCACTTATTTAGTTTCTCTTTTGTATTATTCGACAAACAACATAAGTTTACAATGGGTAATTTAAATCTTTAAACATTGCATTTTCTTGATATACGTTTTACTAATTTAAGCAAATAATAGCAATGTATAATAACGACAAATATTACCCCCGTTTTGGTATTAGATTGACGTACCGATAAATATACATTTCTAATGACTTTTCGAACTACTTTTGAATACTGGAGAGAACATCTCAGCCATTTAGTAATACAAACTAATGAATATTGGCTTTCATTTTCAATATAGAGGAGACAGGGCAACGATGAAAACTTTTGTAAAAATGTGCGTGGAAAATACACTAAACAGAATATGGATACATGAACAAGAGAACAATCGTCAGTATTTTTGGTGAACAAGTGAACTCAGAAAGCCTCTATAAGGCTTCACAATCAATCACATCTTAATATCATACATCAATATTAAATAATGTTACAATTAGAAAGGCCTCATTATCAATCATGTCAGCCACCAATATTAAACAATATTTCAAATGCACACAGTGTTGTCTTATTTTTGCAGTGAAACG
This sequence comes from Sinohyriopsis cumingii, assembly GCA_028554795.2. Taxonomy (NCBI): domain Eukaryota; kingdom Metazoa; phylum Mollusca; class Bivalvia; order Unionida; family Unionidae; genus Sinohyriopsis; species Sinohyriopsis cumingii. Next base: position 47,567,593 of record CM068830.1, on the reverse strand, counting down.
TTAAACTGTTTCATGCTAATCATAAGTTAGATTTATTCCTCGTGGGTTACCAGCATTTACCTCGGTTATTTGTTTTTTAACAAATTCAACCTAAATTTTGTAACTTTATACTAGACAATAACACAAAACATGTCATTTAAAATTTAGTGAATAGTTTATGGATATACAGTGTTAACAAAAAATACATGGAAACGATGAAAAATGACCTCTCCTCTTTGATATTTTTAACATAGTTTCCATGGCAACGACCGTGAGAAAACAAAATTTATATCAGAAACAAAAACAAACCATCTCTTACCTTATTATATGTCAAATAAAGAATATCGGAGAGGCGGCAGAAAACGGCCTTTTTTCGATAAAGTTCCTTCTACTTTACTATTTTAATCTGTTTTGTTCTTGAGTCATCGAATGTAGTGGCCTCCAAAAGTGTTCCGTGATTTCCAAGGCTCCATCGTTTCTCGTTGGTTCACAAAAGCAGTATTGTGTATACGTCTATGAGTGAGCTTAAGTCCATTATTTAGGTTTTAAACAAAACTTAATGTGAGCTTGGCTGCTGCTGTTCATTTACACTGAATCTCTATCTAATGTGATGAGTTTGGGTTGGTGGGATCACATTTTCTCTCTAATATTTTAATTTTCTCCACTGCAATAAAATTATAATATCTTTGATATTACACACACTTTCATCTATATTATTCTTTATTTCATTTAACACTTCTACAGTTTTTACTAATACATTTAAAACATTTTACGACTCCGTAATTGAAAGTATCTTTTTTCATGCAGTGTAATTTGAATTTACTGCTTGATGTAAAATGAACGTTCTAAGAAACTCGTACCGAATCCAGTTGTATCTTTATATCACTGTAAAAAGTGTAGTAGATTTGATTGACTACATCCATTTAGGGTACTCCAAAAATCCTCCCATATCTTGTGCTTTTGGTTAGTTTTGCTGTAATTCTTGTGGTTGAAGGTTTAATCGTCGTGTTAAAACTGCACATGGAAACAGTTTTATCAGGGGGGAAAAAAGCATGGTTTATTGTGTAATTTATTTGGACGGAATGTGAAGAACGCTTCCTTGTTGTCCATAACTGAGGTGATTTAACCTTTATTATGTTCAAAATATAATCAATTAACTTGCAGCCTTTTACATTGTGTCTGTCAGCTTTAATTTGATGTAATTGGAATTAACTTTATACATTTATTTTTACCTCTTTTCATTATTCAGCGATGTTATGTATTACCCGTATAAGAAATTGTCTGAATTTTAATAATCTGATCACGTTTCTCACTTATCCCATTTTCTTTGCTTACCTATTATGACTTAAAACGTGCTTTCTTTGTTTTCGTCCGATATCAGGCATGTTCAGATTCATTCGTCCAATATCAGGCATGTTCAGATTCATTCGTCCGATATCAGACATGTTCTGATTCATTCGTGCTCTACTGCGTCGTTTTCTTTCCAGATCTATATCGTTCTAGAAACTCATTATAATTTTTTTTTTAATTCAAAGCTTTATTGAAACAATCCTGACTACCTGTCAACTCGTATTCTCATAAAGTGCATTTGCACATATCATTAATGTTGGAGATAATTCATAATCTCCATTTTTTTTTTTTACATTCCCTTCATGTTGGAAAGTTGTACCTCTGTTTCCAATGCAAATAATAGTAACTGTAGTAACAGTTTTTTTTCTGTTTTTTTTTTTTTTTTTTTTTTTATAGATAACACTTGCACAAAGGAAAAGTAATTTGATACAATATGTAAATCATATAAAAATGATTTGTTTAAATATTTATCATCTGGGTAAAGATTTTTGAAACCCAGTGTGTGCATTATAGGATTGTAAACTGTTATCACTTACCTTTAATTTTGAGAGAGAAATAGGCAATTGTATCCATTTTTCTCCAGGATTAGGGGAATACTCATGTAAAATCATCATTTTTCGTCACCATTGTGATGAAACTGTTCATCATCAATGTTGCATCTTTCTATAATTTGTTGTGAAATAATTTCTATTTTTTTTTCGTTTGAAATCGGGCGCCATTTTTACTACTGTATGTATTGGGCGCTCGGCTTTCCACTAGGAGGCGCTCAGGTTAATCTTTCCGCATTCTTCCATATTTAGTCATATTCGTGAAAACCTTGTCATGAATTTCCCGAGTGTGTTCCCAAAATCTATAAATAGGGGTGAGATCCGCCGTTTTGGCAGTTGTGGTTCTACTGGACTCCAGTAAAGGTCTCAAGAGCAAGCAAAAAGAACAAAAGTTTCTAGTCATTTCAGTAGATAATTTCAAGCAAAGTAGACTAGTTAATACCGACACATTAAATTTAGTACTCGTAATGACTGCTATAATGTTTCTCTGAAATTGTTTCAACGTTTATTTCCTCGTTTTAGCAGATACAATTTCCCATAGACAGATTTAGCTGACGACACTGTCACTCTGTCGTCATCAATATAGCCGTCTGCTGTCCATTGGAAATTTAGTATTGGCATTATCGAATTTCCTACTCACTTTTATGTATCATTTTGAACTCAACAAATTTCCATCCATTTTATAGTGGTTGTGTCATTTAGATGTCGAAATAATATACACGACACAACGACACACTTTGTTGTTACAAAACGACTCAAGCGACATTCCATTGGCATCCGGTTCCAGACTGTGTTGCTCTAAACTAAACGACAAACTATGTCGCAGCCAACCCACGCGACACACTATTGACATCCGTCTCCAGACTGTGTCGCTCAAAACGACAAACTGTGTCTCAGCCAACAAACGCGACACACTATTAACAACCGGTTCCAGACTGTGCCTCTACCGTATTCACCATTGGACTATAACACACAAAACCAGGACTGGTTCCGAACCTTGATTGGATGCACAAAATCATTACCACTTCGGTACGTCTTATGAACACATTTTAGGAACTATTAACGTATTTTTCTGTGTAAGATTAGTTTGGGAATTGGAATTATCTGGGTTAGAGATTGTGTCAATTAAGACAAATGTAACATTGAAGCTGGTTTTCACATGTAATTTAACACTGTAACTATTGTTGTCATTTCAACATGCTTTATGAAACATCTGTTCTGACAATTGGCAAATATTATATTTCACCATTCTGAGCACTTAATCTTGTGAGAAAACTCATAAAAGCCTGGAAGTCATATAATAAACTGTGTTGACTATCTATATTTATTTTGTTTTTTGCTTTTGTCATCTAAATAAGAACTTTTGTGGTGATCACGCCATTTCTTGACACTACAATACACTGGAGCGATCTAGTAACTGAATAAGGAAGGCGTGAGCTGTCCATCTATTCCATTTTATTTTGACCTTGACCCTTGACACGTTACAGTATGACCCTTGATACCACTATTTATTTATTATTCTGCTTTCTCTGCTTCCAGAAGAGATATGTCGAATTTGTACATCGTTTATTTCAATGGCAAAACATTTTCATCTAGTTCCAACTACGAAACGATCAATTATATCCTTTGCATTTAACGAGAACATGCTTTTTGCTGTTGATTCATTTCATTTCTAAAATGTTTTCATCTGTGTATAGGTAATTTTTGTTTGCAATACATAAATACCTCTTGTTTGTAAAACGTCTTACAAATCCCCCCGCTTCACTTGTGTAAATTGTCTTTAAAATATTTTATAGGTAAATTTATGAAGATAAAAAGTAGATCTTTTTTTTAAACATTATCGTGTATTTTAAAATTATAATTACAAAAGTTTCGCTCTGGAGTTTTTGAGCTCTGATGAAGACAAGAGGCGAAGTTTTTGCTGTACAACTCCTACAATGTAAAGAAAGTTAACATACACTTCCATATCTTTAATAAACTTGGATTGGCATTTTATTTAGTAAATATTCGGAAAACCATGTGTTGTGTGCCTGAAGCAGATAGTAAATGAAAATGACTGCTTGTTTGTGCTGGGGAAATGTACTTGAAATAGTACAAAGTTCACCAACTTTGCCTATCCTTGAAATCCAGAAACAAATTTTCAGATTGTAGGCTTTATCTTGTCAGAAAGTGCATTTATATTTTTTATTTAAGAAATAAATGTATCTTCTTTTTACTATAATCTATCGCTCAATAACCAAGCAGAATTAATAATCTAAGAGATGCACATCAGAAGTAAGCCCTAGCAATGAACTTTCAAACCCAAATCAGCCTTATAATTCTGAAATCAAAATAAAGAAAACTTCTCCCAAAATATACACATTTCTTTATATGACACGAATTACCAGTACGGAAAATCAGAAGAATGCCTCTTTTTTTAAAAATATGTTTTACTTGTGTCAAACTGTGAAAGTCCGGAGCGGATACCATACTTGTTTCACAATTTTAAATTGGGTGTTCCAAACATATCGGTTGTCAAGTAACCGAATACATTATTCCCTACTTTTGACCTGTTTTCTTCCTTGCTTACTTCAAACGGAGTCTTTGATTCAGATCTGCGATAAATATTATTGCATTCTTTAAGTGACGTTGATAAAATGTCAACCCATTTTTTGTTTTATTTTGAGTGAAATACTTCCACATTTTAATCATTAAGTTTCTATTAAACCTTTCTAGTGCTTTTTTGGTAGCTGAGTAAGTTAAAAGTGTTCGATGCTTTCCTTTTTCATTAAATGCCCTCCTTCAGCTGTATAGTTTCCAGCTGGCGCTCTCTGAAGATTTGTCTGATGTACCTTCCCTTTTCGGTTGTATTTTCTAAATCCAAGAAAGAATATATATATAGACATGTAGCATGATGTCCCACCCAGTCACATTATCTTGACACCAGGCCGACCAGTCCTAACACTAACCTCTTAATGCTGAACGCCAAGCGAGGCAGCTGTTAGTACCATTTTTTAAGTCTCTGTTATGACTCGGCCGGGGATCGAACCCACGACCTCCCGCATCCGAGGCGGACGCTCTAACCACTAGGCCACCGGAGCGGTTATATATATATATACGGGAGTGTTAATGTCAGTCGCTTGCATGTCAACAATATCTGACTCTGATCATCCACGTGATTTACAAAATCTTTTGTACAGAAATGGTTTTCTTGCTTGCTAGTACAATGTGTAGATGGACTGTTTAGATAACAATTCATTTAAGTTAGCGTCCTTTGTTTTCATATTTATCCTGTTTAATGTATTCCCGCAATTGATTTATATTTGTGTATGCAGCTGGACTTCAGGATTGTAGTAAAGATATATTGTCGTATGTTCTAAACGAAATAAAAACATCCATATAATATTTTACGATTGATAAATTATCGTTTGTTGCTATCATCAAGCCAACAGAATGAACATCCACAACAGATACTTATATTTACAACAATTGTTTCAATCTGTAAAAGGTATTTTGGAGTACATTATGGTCCACTTATGTCAGTATATCAACTACTGACGGATAACTGTGCAGGGATACAGACTGGTATTTCGTATCGGGTGGATGCAGAGGTACTCGTTTGTGCATACAAATATGAAGACTTGCATCCTACGGTTTATATAATTATATCCCGCCTTTCAATCGCATGCCATCTATTGAACTGATACTTTCTGCAAGACATACAAATTAACCTAGACGATAACAAAATAATGAACAACCAGTTTTGTGATATAAGGAAAGATTTGTCCAGACCTAGATTATTTCCTTCTTTTCAACACAAATACTGTTCTAAAGCTAGAGTTCCCGCGCTTGCCCGTTTGAATCTCCACCTCAGCGTTTGATCTTCGTGAGTAGGTGCACCTGATGGTAAGGACTGCCAAAAGTACAAATGTCAGTTGGGGGTGTGCATTGGTTTTTCCGTGCCAATTAAGTATGTGATATTGTGCAGGAATCTCAAAGGATTTCAAGTTCTACTCCAGAGACTACGTCCTTTGGAGGGTATGCATTAACCCCAGGGCCGGTTATTTGACTAAGAGACTAAGTCCGATAGAGGGTATGCATTAACCCTAGGGCCGGTAATTTGACTAAGAGACTAAGTCCCATAGAGGATATGCATTAACCCTAGGGCCGGTTATTTGACTAAGAGACTAAGTCCAATAGAGGGTATGCATTAACCCTAGGGCCGTTAATTTGAGAGATTAAGTCCTATAGAGGGTTTGCATTAACCACAGGGCCGGTAATTTGAGCTACATACATACATACATACATACATATATATATATATATATATATATATATATATATATATATATATATATATATATAAAAGGTGGGAATCTCAATAATTTTAAAGTAATGACCCCGATAGGCATGCTTATAATGGAGGGGTTCTCAATATTTTCAGTATTATTGACAAGGGCTTAAGTTCTGGAGATATGAAACTAACCTGGTGAATCAATATTTAATATGTTGGCACTTGGTGGTTTTTTTTTTATCACATATGATAATTCGCACACACGTTAGACTTGCAAATCGTTTGTTATTTGAAATTTATAAGAAATCACTTCATCCTCAAAGCCCCATTACTGTGGGCAAGATGAAATTTCCAAAAATGTTGGCACCGTCTGCATTCATAGGACTATCAGCGAAGCAAATGAAGGAGGAATTCACAGACATTATACACGTACGCCGCATCACAATACCCCGCACCAGATTGAGAGCGGGGACAGCAAAGTAGTCGAAAAACGAAAATTCGGAAGTAACAACAGAAATTCCTGTTCAGCGAATTAAGCTACGAGAAGAAAACGACTTAATTGTGTCCATATGTGAGGGAACTTAAATGAAGAATTTTTCTAAATAGAAAGTTTAAAAATGTACATACCTTTTTAAAAATACAAAACTCACTGCGCACACTTACCGGTCGCACTCTAATAAAATTGTGTTCATTTAACGGTATCGCCTGATTCACCAGTTTACCGTATTTCCAGATAAAATGATTTACCAATTTATTTCCTGGCATGTATGCTGTTTACTAATTAATGCAAGTTGCAGTTTTCTTGACAAAGGGAAATAACAAAATTCGGAAATGCTGAGTTGACTGTTAAGTATCCGTTAGTTCCTTATTACCGAGGTTAATCATATCTGGATCCATATTTGTTCTAATAGGTTATCGTATTTGTTTGCCGAAACTGCGGCAAAGTACAAACATACATTCTTAAATTCCACTGGGTTTTATTTGATTTGGAATACTCGAATACCTATTTATTTTAGTATCAATTCTATCCGTACGACTCCTATTTTTTTGGTTGGCATTTAATTAGGCTAACGCATTGCATTTTTATTAATTTTCAGGACAAACGATTATTGAGGTAGCATTACTGGTCTTGATTATTTGCTTTGGTTTCACTGGAAATGGAATGGTGAGTGTACATTTCTACGCATTTACCTTCTTCTATTTATTTGCCTTGTTATTTTATCCCGATTTTAAAACAGGTTCTCTATGTTTAAAAAAATATATCAGCATGACTAAACCAAAGGTTAATTAGGCCCTCTTATTTCATAGGTCCTCTTTTAATCTCTATATTCCAATATGTAATAGAGGTTAGCGTTAGGACTGGTCGGTCTGGTGTCAGGATAATGTGACTGGGTGGGACGTCATGCTACATGTCTGCGGTATGATGCCTCAGTGCTAGACGTCACTATAAACTGTCACACTGCAGACATCGTAGCGATATGACTGAAAGATTGTTAAAGGTACGTTAAAAATCCAGATCACACACACACACACACCAATATGTAATAAATACGTATGTCGTTCCCTCGTGTTAGCCTTAGGTCCTCGTATTTTGTAGGCCTTCTATTCCAGTATGTAATAAATACTTAACCCTACCCTCCTATTTGCCTTAGGCCCTCATAACCTTAATCTGGTCATCCATGAAAAAATGAAAAGTTACAAGTGGCCGATTTCCCGTCGGTATCAAAGCCTCCACTATACTGGGGAAATACATCAGATGCAGAAATTAACTGCTTGTAGAAAGCTATTTTGCTGTTTAAGATCAATGCAAACTGTTTTTCATTAAAAAAGAAAGAAGTTATATATTTGATTATCACCATTCCTTTATGTAGAATTTTAAGCTTTACTACTATGGTTTACTTTCTGGTAAATATGTGACTACGTTGTACCATTTTACCTTTAATTCGGTATCAGTGAAAAATGTATAAAAAAAAAGTCGTCAAATCAACCAGCGTCACCCAATATGAGTGAGGTATAAAATAACATTCTCCTCGAGTGCCTCCCTCCCACTCCTCCGAGTATGATCATTTAACATTTCTTTGTCATATTGTTTCTCTTTTGGTTTTCTCGTTTCAGTGATCTTCGTGTACTACAGTGCTCCGTTATTATATAATGCTTTTCACTGGCGCTACAAATGAGACACGCGTAATAGGCCAGGCCACATACCTAATGCTACAAGCGTAGCTGTATCAGGGAATTTTCTGGAGAAGAAGAAAGGACAGTAAGTTCAATAATGTGAATCTACCAATTAAGTAGTCCTTATCAGACAAGAACTAAAATAATATTAAATGAATTAGTCATCAATGTGTGAACAAAATGTAGCTAAGTTAAGTGGACCCGTGGCTATATCTGTATTATGAGGGAGAGGCAGTGGTGTACTGAAGGGCCTTATAATGAATAGTCGTTTTATTATTATTATTACTACTATTATTATTATTATTATTATTATTGAATGAAAATATATTACCTGTTAAAAATGTTTGTAGAGCATCCGCCTCTGATGCGTGAGGTTGTGGGATCGATTCCCGGTCGAGTCAGACCAAATACTTACAAAAATGTTACTTACAGCTGCCTCGCTTGGCGCTCAGCATTAAGAGTTTAGTATTACGACTGATCGGCCTGGTGTCAGGATAATGTGAGTGGGTGGGACATCATGCTACTTGTCTGCAGCATGATACCCCAGTGCTTGACATCACTATAAACTGTCACACTGCAGACATCGTAGCGATCTGCCTGAAAAATTGTTATAGCTACGTTAAAAATCCAAATCACTCACTCACACACACACACACACACACACAGAGCTGTTTGCAGTCAATGAATCTTAGTATGATTGGTTATGACTCCTTAGCTTTCTACCTTATCACAAGGCCTTCATCGGAGGAATACCTTCTGGACTGGCGTCATGTGATCGACTTAATGTTGACCATGTTGTACAGAAGGATGTAATGTTGACCATGTTGTATAGAAGGATGTCACTTAGTAAATATTTTGTCGAAGACCTTTTGATAAGGTCGAAAGCTAAGGAGTCATAAGCAATTACCGTCTATACTCTCTTATAAGTCAGGTCAAACTACAAACAGCAAAGAACTTGATTTGGCGTAGCATAATGCGCCTGTAGATTAGGGTATATACTGTTTGTTCTGCTTATTATTCCTTAGAAACTACACAGACCCAGATATGCCGGTGTATTATGCGACGGCAATCTGGGTCTATGTATTTTGCAGTCGGACTCAACTTATAAGCGAATATATACGGTATGCTACAGGAAGGTATTTTTTTCACAGTTTCATTATTATTATTATTATCATTATTATTATTATTATTATTATTATTATTTCAGGTTTTACTGGCAGTACTCAAGAATGAGAAACTAAGGAGTGTAACAAGCATACTAATAGCAAACCTTGCAGTGGCAGACATTCTTTTTGCCGCTGGTATCCCATTCATTATATCCACTCGGGTTGCCCATCATTGGGCGTTTGGCGATGTCGTCTGCAAGCTCTTCACATACGCCCAATTTGTATCCGGGGTTTGCTCTATTTTAACTATGGTTACCATCAGTGTCGAGAGGTACCTCTGTGTATGCGTGTCTTTGAGAAGAAAGTTAGCTCTCCGAGAAACAATTATAATTTTAATTTTTGTTTGGTTAGTTTCTATCTGTTTCCCAATTCCTGTCGCATTTGCACAGACACTGGTCCACATTAACGTAGATTCAAAGGATTTCATATTTTGTGGTGTACAATGGCCGAGCAGTTTCCATAGTGAAATTTATCTCGGATTCATGGCCACATTATTCTTTATCATTCCTCTGATTGTGATATGTTTCTTCTATCTTCGAATTCTCTGTGTTGTTCGAAAGACGATGTTGAATGTTGGAAAGAATAATGACAAGTCCATAAAAAAGCAGATTCGATTGAATAAGATGTGTGTCGCCGTTGTGTTTGCTTTTGTACTCATGTGGTTACCATTCTTTGTAGTCAGTTTTCTTGGTGTCCATCACAAGCAAATAAAGTCGACGCACTTCACAATCACAATCATCTTGGCGCTTGCCAGCACATGTCAGAATCCAATGATTTACGGATACTTTAACTATCGTTTTCGAGAGCAATATAAGAAATTGTGTTGTTTTAAATGTTTACTTGAAACAGTATGTAGAAATGGTCAGGGCAACGTTTATGGAATTCAGACAATTGAGCCAGCAAGCGATGCCAGGCATTCTTCAAGCATGGTCTAGACAATGATCATTGTGCAGTCAGTGTTTGTTTCATGCGTTTCATGACTATTATTTCTTGTTGCACGGCATTCGGATCTTTATATGCAATAACTCTTTGAATATTTATTTCTTTATTTTGTTTCCAGTCAACACATCCAGCATTTATGAGTTGCTTTGACCAAAACGTAACCTGGCAGTGTAACATATCAGCTGAATACACATTTGGGTCTTTTTTTACTCGAAACAAATATATATTTACGTGTATACATGTTGCGTACATGTACTTGAAAAGACGCGTCTTGTTCACACGAAGCACACACAATGCATAAACACCCAGCTATACATTTCTCAATCGAATTAGTCTCAAATACAAATTATAATCAAAGGTCAAACTGTCTGGTCATTTTGATGGCGCTTTAATAGTTCAACTTTGATATCATCAGCGCACGTTTGGGGGGGGGGGGTCACTCATCCACCGGTATTCAGTACATTGATTAGTAGATAGCGAGCATACTTCTAGTTCACTAAGGTTCAAAAGACTGTTATAAATGGAGATCGCGTCTGAGCACCGAAGTCTGGAATTCATACCACATAACGAATTTCACAACATATTACAAATTCAAATGAAAAACATATCAACATTGATGAATTTTCAAAACAAATTCATTTACAGTATAGTAAGAACGTAATTTGCTTTCCGTCTATCGGGACCATTCTCACAAAAGAAAGCAAACAAACACTGTTGTGCGAATGGTTAGGCGAAACTGTCTGATTTATGGCTATCCATTTGTAAGTGGACTAGCGCAATGAATGAGTTAGATTGTTGTAAGGGTTTCAAATGGTGTAGTTTCCTCTATCTTTGTACGTCTTGACACGAACACGAGTATACACGCGTATTGTTACAATTTAAGATTGCTGATACTTTTTAGGCATTGGATACATTACAGGTGCAGAAATACGATATTCGGCCCTATTTTCTTTACGCAACAAAATATAGTAAACGTGATGAAATATAACCTAATAAATGTTTCAGAGCAAGGGAACAAAATAGAAACCCATTCAAAATATAAGCGGTTACAAGATTGGGACATGAATCGTGCGCCAGTTTGGAAACTTGCTTTTAGCTGATTGCGAATCCTTTGGCGTATAGTTAAAATACCATTGGAATCAGTCTTTTGCTGCATTTATATTAATATAATTAAAGAGAACAAAATTATGAAGACAAAAGAAGAGGAAGAGGAAAATAAGACGCTGTTCAGTACAGAAAATATACAGATTCGTCAGACTTGAGTAGCTTTTCGGGATTAATGGTCTTGCTCTGTTGGATGACAAATCGAGTCGCTTTTACAAGACAAATGGGCATGCCCTGTTGGATGACGAATCATGTTGGCCAATTATTTCAAAATAAAGTATGTTTGCGTACAAAGTAAATAATGTAATGACCGGATCTGACGAATTACTGAATAAATAAACCATTGAATGAATGAATGTTTCAACGAGTATACATATCCATCAGTAAAATGATATATAAATAGATACATAATCTATATTACTACTACTACAACTACTATTTTCTTGGTAGAACGTACAACTCGAAATCCAGGTGTCGCGGTTCGATAAATGTATAATTAGCCTGGTTCAGCTGCCTCTACATATTCTTTTGAAAGTACTTAACTCCCCCTTTTCTCTTCATGATACAGCCAATGACGTGTTCAAAAGTGCCGTTAGTACCCAGGTCGTGTCTTGTTTTTCTCTTTCCTTTATCATCTAGTGGTGTGGTTAGTAGAAAAGTACTCACTGGAGCAACATCTAAAAATGGGTCAGAGTGCTAAGTGTGTACACGTCTCGTTAACGCGCCTTTGGAAGGAATAGCGTCAGAATGGTCCGACCACACGTATATAGAGACACGAAGGTAATTAATTATTTCTCGCAGATATTTTTCTTCAGTTACCTTTTGTATTTGTAATCTGATAGAAGAGTACTGAATGACAAAATTTGCTCATGAAGACTAACACCAACCTCCCATAAAGTTATGTCTTCTTAATGCCTCTAAAATCCCGGGGAGCATACAAATTTGACTAGGCTTCACCAGCGGAATCGGTTTGGGGGTTGTTCTCTTCAGTTCCATCTACGTTGCTCTGGCAATCTTAATCTTTTCAAGGCCCCATCCTAATGGAATATATTCTTGCGTCGCTAAGTAAATAAAACCACGCAAGTGTTGACAATTTCTCTGCAACCAATAAGACGTTAAACTTTATCTGAAACTAAGCCCTCAGTACACAAAATAATCATCCTGGTCCCCCGTCAACGTCGTCATTGTTTTACGCTTAGGTGGCATGCTGCTAGATTTAAACAAATGTCATCGAGAAAATGTCGTAACATACAGACGATGTTCTCATATTGAACTTTAACTGACTGCGTAGTTTCTGGTTTCGATTCATTACACTTAAATCAAAGAAGCCATAGAAGCAATTTTCTCATTTTAGCAAATATTGATTTGGTAGGTGTGTTCTTTGTATAATAAGACGCACGGTCTTAACAAATGTCGAACATTCACATTTATAAAACTAATCGTAGTCCTTGTCAAGTTGGAGGATGTGACCTACTTTCAAACTGGTACTGTAAAATATTAGTGCAACAAAAATTCATGGAAATAAGGTGGAACGTAAACTAAACGAAAAGATAGTAATTATAGTTGTCGTGTAATTTAGAGACATTTTTTAACGTGGAAAAACTTTCTTTGGATTTAGATTAAATGAATACATAGAATACAATTTAGATATGATACTTTCAAAATATTTTTGCAGTCAGAATGGTTTCACAGCGCAACAGGTCTTGCAGCGGATTCATACGATTAAGATAGGAGAAGAACAAATATCTACACCTGTTTAGTTTTTGAAAGACAATCACACAGAGAGATTCATTGATCTGTAGACAACTAGAATCATATATCAACATTACATAAACTGGATGTAAATATCCCCACCAATCACGAAGTGTACGTGGTCAAGAAGTGGTATCGTCAGTTGCCATTTATAAGTTCTTGAATCCTCGATGAAGTTCACCGAAATTTGTGCAGTCCAGTTTAAATCGTTTTTTATTAAAACATGTTTATAAATAAAATGAGAAAACAACAAAATTTCGCTCAAACAAAATAACTGGTTTGGGAGGTATGGGCGTATAAATTTTCAACTAATAACGGTTACATTTTCTCACAAGGGCCCGTTTCACAGAAGTTCATGCGCCTAATATTTGTGTGGATGATATATGGACAAATATACACATTAAAAGCATTATTAGTACCTTAGTTTGAGATATTTTGAAATGAACGTCCTGAGTAGTGAATGGGGTCACTTTAGCGACGATGGGAATTAGCATTAAAAGCCACCCTGGGTCACTTTGGCGACAATGGAAATTTAACATTAACCACCCTGGGTCACTTTAGCGACAAGGGAAATTTAACATGGGCAAAAAACCCTGGGTCACTCTGGCGACAAGGGAATTTAACATTGGAGAAAGGAAATATCCATGCTAGGGACATTCTAGGGACAAAGGCATTCGAACCATGGAAATTTAACATGGGAGATATTGCTGGGTCACTCTAGGGACAGTGGGAATTGAACATGGGAATAGAGTTTGGGTTTATCTAGGGACAAGGGGAATTGAACATGTTAGAAAAAAAAACTACTTTAGGGACAAGGGGAATTGAACATGGGATTTTTTTTAAAAAATATTTTTAAAAAAGGGGTAGGCAATGGAAAGTCAATCTCTTTTCGAGAAATGTGGGTGGCCCTGAAAAGGGCCTTTGGGTTTCTTCTTCTTCTTCTTCTAACTCCTTAACTTCTGTAGCCATCCTCTTATTTTTTCATCATTCCTTTCTTCTTCTTCTTTTCTGTTTCTGGTATCCAGTCCGGGTGACCCATGGCTCGGAACTTCTGTTGGATTTTTATCCAGTTAGCGTTTAGTTTCTCTAGTTCTTCCTTTTTCTTTCTATTTTCTTCTTCTTTTCTATCTTTTGCCCACCTGTCCTTTATTTTCACCACTTCTTCATCTATCACCTTTCTCATCTTTTCTTCCCCTTTTTTCAATCTTTCAACACTCCTTTTGACAAAGGGCCACTCTGACCTTTTTTCTATCTCTTCCAAAAACCTTCCTACTTCTTCTACCTTCTCCAGAGCCTCTTTTAATGTTCCCACTCTGACATAAGGGGGATTTATTAGCCCTCTCAGTCTCTTCACTTCTTCTTCAATTAATCCTTCTATCATCTCCCTGGCTAATTTTAGTTCGTTCACATAGTGCACACTGGTTCTTAACCTCCAATCTCTTTCAATCCTTTCAAGTCCATATTCACCATCCACCATCCAAAAATAAACATGCCTTAAATCATTGAACAGTTGGGACACTTCCATCTTTTTTATTCTTTGTAGAATGGTTTGAACATCAAACCTTGTGGGTTCTTATAGTGAAAGCGCGGACGTGAAGGAAAACATCCCCTACTTTTCTCATTTCATATAATATACTATCCACATAAGTGAAACAATATTTAACAAACCCCAAATCTACTATTTACACACGCAAAGCATTAAAACTAAATCCATAATCTACTATCCACACAGTCGTACGTGAGCGGTTACAAAACCCAAACTATACTCTCCACATACGCTAAGAAACAATAAACAAACCCATACTCTACTATTCACACAATCGTACGTGATCGGTTACAAACACAAACACAAACACATACACTCACACTATAAAAAAGAAGTGTTTATATTCACACTACTATACCTACACACATTGGCAAATCGATTGTTATTTCTTTTCTAGAGTATTGGGTAGCCCTGAAAAGGGCTGTTGGTTTTTAACTCCAGATGCACCTATCTAATGCTGGCACTTTCCTGGCCTGGCGCCACACACACATCTTCTTCCCCAGTCTCTTTTCACTCCTTTTTGGGGGAGAGCAGAGGCGGGATAAGTGGCTTCAGAATCCCAATTTTCTGTCTCTGGGATTCTGAAATTTCTTCTGTCCTTTTCCTCCTCTTCTTTTTTTCTTCTTTCCTCCTCCTCTCTCATCCTTCCCTCTTCGACAATGGCCTCCGCGGCAAGTTCATTCAACAGGCGCCTGGCATATTCCAGGTGCATCTGGAGTTCTAGAAGCTTTACAGTTCTGGTATTCATTCTCTTCATCAATCAACAAGGGTAGCTAGACTGCCCAGCGAGTTTCAATTTATAGTAAAAGCGCGGACGTGAAGGAAAACATCCCCTAAAACAAAATTGATCTTACCTAGATCATAACCAAAACAAGGCGCGGACCTAAAAGAAACACTCACTTTTTTATACTACCCATTACTATTCTAAAAAAATTTCATTAATCACTTCAATATACTATCCACATACGCAAAGCAATCCAATCAAACCCCAAATCTACTCTCCCCACACCTTAAACAGCCAAAAACATGATCTTAATCTACTATCCACACCAACGTACGTGAGCACTTACAAACACACAATCCTATACACAAACCCATACCCTCTCACTATAAAAATGAGTTCGTGTTTATATTCACACTACTCTACCTACACACATTGGCAAATCGATTGTTATTTCTTTTCTAGAGTATTGGGGTAGCCCTCAAAAGTTTTGTTTTTTTTTTGTTTGCTATGGCAATCTTTTAGTTTCTAAGAATGCGACGTCCTCTGAGGATAGACTTTCTGACGATAGGTCTGTTTCTTCGGAAAGAGAAGAAGAACTCTTTGGTGTCGATACGACAATCGACAAAGCCTCTCTCAGGTTCAGGTTCCTGCTGATGATGATGATGCTGCTGTCTCTGAAGTCTGTACTTCTCTGTCCATTCTTCTTTCTCCCTGTTCACTTCTTCTCTGAAGAGCTCTTCTATCAGGTCTTCAGTGACTTTTAGCATTCTCACATTCTCTATCTCTTCTGGCTTCGGTATCAGACTGTGACTGACCCTGTGCAAATTCACGTAGACTTCGTTTAGCTTAGCTAGTTTGGAGCACATCTTCATAGGAGGATGAGTCGACAATGGATGGTTAGACTGGAAACTACCCCGGTTCTTAAAGTCAAAGCGCGGACGTGAAGGAAAACATCCCTCTACGGTTTTCGAGCCGCAACGTTCAATGAGTGTCATGAGAGGGATAGTAAGAAGTCAAAGAGCATAAATCAACATTCTTTTAGCCAAACAAACCACAAAGGTATTTTTTTCAAAACACAACATTTTTTATTCAAAATCACTTAACACTAACCAACAACTCTAACATTTTTTAACAATAATCCAACAATATAACATCAAACATTTTTTTTCAAATGACAAACATTTTTTTTCAATGCACACTCTACTTTAAACAGGGCTGACAACGTTGTGAATGAAATTGTGATTTCCATTGTTGGAAGTCATTAGGCCATTGATGGACACTACGTTTCCTAGCTTGAGACAAAAGATAAGCATAATGGTCACAAAACCATCGATCTACTTTCACATCGTTTCTTGAAGAAGAACGAGGATCAAAATGAGTCACTAAATGTTCTAAGGAATAGCCGAGGCTGCGATGATGCAGAAAATACACACAGTACTGTCCGCTCACCAAGGAATCTGTGCCTTGTAATTTCACATTATTGAATCGGGTGGTCTGAGCATTTCTTCTCATAAAGTCAACGATATCGTCTTCCAAAGGGGGCAATCCGTACGAATCGAAATATTCCACACATCCTTCTTGTGGAAAGTAGACGGCTGCCCAGTGGGTTCCTGGGAGATGACTGTTGTCCGTGTTGATGACATAAGCTTGATGGTCTTGAGGTTTGCGATGAGGGAGTTCATCTTTAGCACAGACGACAGGATTCCAAGAAGCCGTATACAAACTGTGGTTCAAAAGGTAATAAAGTTCCCAGGTATCCATTGATTTGTGTGTTTTCTTCTTCACAGGTAATAATAAGTCATCAATTCGATCCTGACTTTTTGCTTGAAAATGTCTGACAAATAACCGTTTCTTCGTTTCGTCTCCTCACTCTGATTCAGGAGAGCTTCGATCCGATGGATCTCTTGAGTGGTTAATGGTGGACAAGAATGTTCACGCAAGTCTTTATACCACTGATACCACACGACTTCGTCCGAGATGAGACTCCAAGCTTCGTCCAGATACTCATCCAATTTTTCTTCTTGATTCAGCATCAGGCATTTATCGTGTTGAATTTGACTGGGATGATCGTTTTGACATCCATAGCAATTTTTCTTGATCAATTCCGACATTTTTTCGACCAAGTGTTTGGCAAAACAGGAGACTAAATGGGCTTCTTGTTCTGGCCATCTTGACTTCATCATGATAACTCCTTCTTCTTTCACAGTCTCCTCACATTCCATGTCTAAAGTTTCTCCACTAGGTAAAGAGGGATAACAGTCTTCCATGGCTTCTAGTAATCTAGAATGACTTCTCTCAAACTGTTGATTTCTATAGTATTATCGAATTCTGCATACAGGATGACGTTCACCGTTTCATCAGGGACTCGGTTTGCAAACTGAATTTCCACACGAATCTGTCCTGATTTTATAGGGTGGAAATGTCCCTCGTCGCTGCCTTGGTCTGGAGAGAAATCAAAAGCCCACAAAGCATAGCCTCCTGCATAATCCTCGTACGTAATACCGTGACTGGTGTTGGTTCCTAACTGACCAGTGGCTTCGTACAGGGACAAGTACGATCTCAAGTAATTCTTCTTGGTAAAGTCAGGTTCGAAAGGTCGGGTACACAAGGTCTTGCCATCGCGACTGACTTCGATCTTGGACACGCCATAGTGTTGAAAGTAGAAAGGATTTTTTTCGGCAGCTCCGTTGAAGGCTGTATTCTCGACGATACCAACGATCAAACGTTTGGGTAACTGTCCTTGGAACAGATGATCTTCGATCATGGATCGCTGTCCCTTGGGAATGGTGAAGGTTTTCACTTCCACGCGTCGTATGGGATACTTGGCGGTCGTTCTGCTCAACGTCTGACTGATGTCGTTTCCCACTTTAGGTAACACCTCCACACGGCATACGTAGAGTCTGGCTTCTTGGATTTTGGTTTTGTAATCGTCAGCACCAGCCATTAAATGGAAACCGCTGCTGATACGATTCAGTCTCAGGCGGACATCCACCCCGTTCAGCAAATATTTCTCTTGCAACCACATGTCCAAATGCAAACGATCCATCAGTTCTAAACTCTGTCCATCTTTGATTTTGTTTCTTCGTTCTACAAATCCCTCATTGTATTCTTTCTTTTTATCAGTTGTATCAGTTTCCAATAATTCACACTGGCCTGCATCGTCAGCTTCCCATACCACACAGGCATTGAGATGAGTGTTCTTGGCGTCTATTCCGTACGTCAAGAGATTTTCCAGGTAGGCACGGTAAGGGTAAGTATCCATGCTGCTACTGACTAGTTTGTTATTCAAGTACAAGTCCACTCCACTGAACAAGGAATGCATGAAATTGTTGACGGGAGCTACTGCTTCAGTGTCTATATCACCTCCTGTCTTATCTAGAACTTTGACTTTCAGGTACAAGTAACTGCTATTCAGATCGATGTAATCTTCGGGTTGTCCTTTGATTTCAAATTCGATGGGAGCGGAATCCGTCAAAGAGGAGACGGGATGAAATTCGATCCACTGAGATTCTTGCATCGTCATCATGGTAGGGGGCATGGCAAAGAGATCGAGTTCCGACTTGGAACAAACACAAGACTCTCGGTGCATCATTTTGTTCTGTGTCTCAATAATCGAAAACGTCTAAGTCTCGAACGGTTCTTCTTTTCTTTGCCTTTCTCGCTTTAGAAGTGTGAAGTCTTGTGAAAGGGTGTTTTCTTCGTCGTCTCTTTCTGCCTTGTCCTTGCTGAATGCCTGGCTCGGTAGCGTGCAGGGCATTTATAGGTGTTTCGCGTCGGTCCAAAAGGTCTTTGCCCGTTTGCAGCAAGACATTTTTGCCTGCCCTCATGAAGGCTTCTTTAGGATTTTGTTTGTCGATGATGACATTTTGGAGAAATTCTTTGCCTTGCGTCAGTGCCGCATCTTTCAAGGCGTGCAATCCACGTGTCACCATCGGTTTCAAGACTGGGGCCACCGAACGAAAGGCCGATTTTAACATATCTCCTAAACCGTGTCCTCGCTGTCGAGCAACCCATCGGTACACTGGATACATGACTTACGAGTCGTGAGAGAACCGTTTTCGAAAATGGAGTTTCACCGTGACTTTTCCTTTGGTGAATGAAATATTTTGTCCCAGATCTCCTTTTATAGCAATGTTGACCGTGTCCAAATAAGACTTACTGATAGGCAAATAGTGAGGATGTACAGATTCACGGTGGACGTGATAAGTGTTCCCACCTTCCTGGTCACTGGTCGTGGTACTATCCACTTTGAAAGGAATGACACGCAGTAACGGCACAGAGGTGTGTCCCACCACGTTGTACTCCACCACATCGGAATACACAAAGATCAAATTCAGTCCTTGGTTCAGTTCTACCGGGAATCGAAAAAACTTGTAAAATTCCGTATTGCTGTTGATCTTCGGTTTAAAATTTGGAACCATTTTTGTGTCTCCACCTAAAATATCAAAAAAGTCACTATTAAAACTGATGGACAACGTTTGGGTATCCTGAAATTTCATCAGGAAGCGACGAGCCACTTTATGGTACTCCAGGGTAACACTTTTTTGATTCTGTTCAGGGCTTTGCCAAAGGCTAACTCGAACCTGGAAGCAATGGTGTCCCCCAAATGTTGGCCACTAAAATAAAACCCTGACGGAATTTTCAAGTTGTAGATATTGAAGGGTGAATTGTTGGATGGCTTTATGTCCCCTGAAAACCCGATTTCATTTATGGTTTCTTGCAATTGTTGGTTCAGGATTTCGACCTCAAAAGTGTTTTGCTTTTCAGTGATGTTTTGGATTTGTGTAGGGTGAATCATTTCTACCAAAGCCACTTCCCAATGGGCTTCGTGATCTAATGGGATGGCCTGAGGTAATTTGGCCGTGTAACAGCACAACGTGTTGTGGGGAAACACCTCCATGGAACTGTCACTGGGTAAGGTCAAGTAAAATTGGTTTTGGTGACTCATAATTCCAGAGTTCTGTGGCTGTCCAAGGGGTTACTGGACGTCAGAGGCGTGTCTCCGCTTAAAATGGGGTTGTTGTTGTTGTTATTGGAGTGGTGACTGGCACTGGCACTGGACACAAGGTTCCCGTGGTTCCCGTTCGAGGAGAATTTCAGGGAGGGATTGGGAAGCAGGTTACCGATGCAACTGCTCAATAAAATGGTCCACAATTGTTTGTCTCCTTGTTGCAAACTCAAATTGGCAATGGCTGCCCCGATGACACAATACACCACGAAGATTTGGCAGAAAAAGGCGATTTGCGTTTTAGGCACACGTTCTCCGCACCACACCCACAAGGGTTGTTTTTGTAAATCTTGCACAGAAGAACTGGGTGAAGGAGTGGTCGACGTAGCTGCGTCTGTGTGAAAGGGCATGATGGTCACTTCTTTTTATAGTCGATGACTTGCGAAGCGTCGATCTAAGAATCAAAACTGGGTGGATATCCTTTCCAACGTACTTTGACTTCTTTGACACGTCGTTTGCCCACTTTACGGGTTCTGCGTTCGAGAATGCTTTCGATGTCGTACACGTCGTCTTCTTTTCTGGTGACACGTTGTAACTCGGGCAAATAAAACTTTCCTTTGAGCACTTCTCCGTTCATGTCTTCCAATTTATAGACGGCAGGATGACGACCACGCACTCGTCCAGTGACACGAAACAATTCGGTCGTCCAGTAAGGTAAGTAACCTTTGTCGAAAGTGCGTTTGGTTTTGCCAATGCGCACCCAATCTCCTACGGCCAACTCTCCACTTTTCTTGGGGACAGCCCTCGTCGGGGACGTACCAAACAGGCGCTCAAACACCAACACTTCGTTCTCGGGAGTCACTTCTTGCGGGGCACGTCCGATGCTTCGATGGTAAGATTGGTTGTACGCTTGCACCAGGTGCGGTAAGATGTCGATGTACTTCAGAGTGTGGTGATGCGTAAAATATTTCCACATGCGTTCTTTCAAAGTGCGTTGAAAACGTTCCACGATGCTGGCTTTGGTTTCGGGATTCTCGGTGGTAAAAAAATGAATGTCACGTTTCTTTAATTCTTTTTGGAAAGCTTGGTTCAGAAATTCGGTGCCTTTATCCGTTTGCCATCGAAGAGAGTGACGACCGCTTTGTTTCAACACTCGTTGCAGGGCTCGCACTAACTCGCTGCTCGATTTGGAAGTCAAGGGTACGACCCAGGCAAATTTGGAAAAGACGTCGATGACACAAAACAAATATTTGTAGCTGGCTAAATGAGAGACATCGGCTAAATCGGCTTGCCATTGATGATCGATGTCTTCCACTCGGGTGCGACTTCTGGCAAACTTGCGTCGAATGGGTTTGTGTAAAGTGTAGGTAGCTTGTTCTTGTAACCATCGTTGCACTTGAGGTAAACGGAGACTTTTCAGTCGAGTTTTGGCAGCACGATACAATTTTTGAACTCCTGCGTAACCTGCAGGATGGGAGGGATCGTAGTAAATGCTGGCTAAGACTTTTTCCATTTTTTTTGATGTGTTAATAAGTCACCCACTCTTGGAGGATGCTACTCTTTTTCTGTTAGGGTATTTTCTTGGATTGCAATGCTTTGCGTGTGCGACCGGCAATAGATGTTGAAGAGCAGGATGTCTGAGCGGGGGATATCGGTTCTTGTTTCACTTCTGTCTTCACTTTCTTTTTCTCTTGTGATGAAGAAGGGGTGGCCATCATCTTTTTAATCCATCCAATTCTGGAGGTAGGTGGTGTTGTTAACTTGCGTACTTTTTCTGGTGGAGTTTGAAACCCTTCTTCTTCTTCTTCTCCTTTTTCTGTCTTGGTCACTGGTAGTGGTGGTACTGGTACTGGTGATGGTGCTGGACTTTTCATCAAGGTCTTAAAATCTTTCAGAGTGGGTAGAGCGGTTTCGTCTAAAGCTTTCTGGTGAAAGAGTTGCAGTCGTTGCAAGAGTTGACCGTACTTTTGCGATTTTTCTGTTTCCGACAAATCTTGGCGATCCATCAAGGACTGCAATTCGTGTTGTAACTGGGACATCTCGCTCAAATGGGGATTGGGAGGTAAATGCGGGGTGCGTTGTTCTTGCCAACGATGGTATTCCATCCATCGTTTGTAAGGCACTAAAGCCAGTTTTCGTCCTTCCATGGGGTTGTCAGGGGTCGATTCTGAGATCTTGGGACTTCCGAGGGCCTTTTTATCTTGCTCCCACCAGTCCTCCCAACATGGTTCCCAAGACTCCTTTCAGTAAGGGACCTAACAAGAGGGGTAAAATGCCTCCACGTTGGACCAACATCTTCTTCTTTTGACGAATGGGAATTTTCTTTTGAACCATTTGGCGAAGAACGTGACGATGTTTGCCTAAGCATTGTTTCTGGTGTTTGGACAAAGGGATCGTGCCTTTCAAGACGTTCAAACAACATTCGCACACGGTATCGATGACCTCTTTGGAGGCCGATTGAATGAGTTTTTTTTTGGTAGAGGTGGAGAAGCTTTGGACAGGACAGATAACATGTCCCCATGTTTGACTAAAGGAGGAGGCAGTCCTTTCCTTTTCTTTCCTTGGGGTTGTTTAGAAGAGGGATGTTTTCTGGAGGGTGACATCTCTGAGTCTTCAGCAGCACCAAAAAACACTGATACCCTACTTGGTCACACCTTTTTTTATACTGGAACGCGTCGCCACTGATTGTCTTTACGTCGTATCAACTTCAGGACAGGCATGACACGTCGTGCAGGGGTACGTAACGGACTAAATCGAGCCAGTTCTTGCTTGGACAAATCCAGTACACTTTGTAACATGCCCGATCTTTCTTGGACTTTGATTTTGGGAGAAGGTACTTTGTGAGCAGCAGCCACTGCCACTAAATTGGAGGGTCCTGCCACTGGGAAAGTTCTTCTTGGGGTCATCAACGGAGAAGTTCTTGGTGTGATCAACGTCTCCAAGTACTCTTCAGTTCTTGGTGTCATCAACGGAGAAGTGGATGAACTTGAGGCGGCCGGAGACAGGGTCACCGTTGTGGCAGGTCGTGGTTTGCGAGTGTAAAATTGCATCCTGGCCGAAGTTCCTCTCTTGCGACTAGTTTTATTCTGTGGACTTTTCTTTTTCTGGGGGCTTCTTTTCTTTTTACGGGGTGGTGTCTGGTAAGAGGAGGGTCCAGCCACTGGAGAAGTTCTCCTTGGGGACCTGGTCCTTTTCTTCTTGGAGCTTCGTTTGACTTTTTTCTTGGGGAGAAGTTTGGGGGCATTAGGATCCCATCTTAAGAGAGAGCGAATGATGATCCCTCCTAGAGTACCGCTCCTCCAGGTTTCAAAATGATTTGTTTTTTGGTTTGAGTGTCGATGCGGGGATCGGCCAGTTGGGTCAAAGCGACTTTGTTTCGATCAAAAAAGCGTTTGGTTTGATGAGGAATCTGAATGATTCCTTGGAGTAATTGACGTGCCGTCACCGTGAACCATCGTAAGACTTCTTTGAGACTAGCTTCTAAGACACGAGCTCGTGTTTGTGGATTTTTTTCTCGACTGATGCCATACAAGGCACGAATCAATTTGACGGGAAGATGCGACTGAAGGGACGTCATGTTCAAAATGTGTGTGAGACAGACGAAAAGGGTCTGAGGTTTTTATAGATTTTTTTGTGGAATGAAGTGAAGTCGACGACGGAGACGTGTACAGGACAGGCCCTCCGTCTTGGCCCCAGTGGTGAAACAAGTGGGTACGAAATCGCAAATCCTCGGGGGTCGTAGGTTTCAAATCGACGAGTAAATAGGCGTGTGGAGTTTGAGTGGCATCATCGTACGCCTGAGTCAGCCAAGGTGTCCCTAACTGTTTGGCTAAGACTTGCACTTGCGATTTATCTCGAGGGCTTTTAAACAAGACCACGTAATGCGCATTGAGACTGATGGTGCGATGGGCTTTACTTTGTTGAAACAAATTTTGAGTGATGTAAACGACACTGGCATTACGGTGATGCCCTTTGCGCGTGAACCACAGTTTAATTTCTTCTTCGTCTTCTCCTAACATGTCGTCAAAAATGACCAAATGGGTTTGACGGGAGTCAGAGACGATGCCGTCGTCTTCTTTAGGAATGCCTTCCACAAACACGATGGAATCGCATTGACTTTCTCGCAAGAGGCTGTACGCCGATTGCCACTCTTTGTAACACCACACGATCCGCTGAGGTGGCCAATCGATCAAATGATGTTTATGTTCGATCAAACGTTTGACGAATTCGGTTTTGCCTGAACCGCTAGGTCCAGCAATGAGCATGTTAAAGGGATGGCGAAGATACAAAGCCTCCCAACTGACACGATCTAAGTGTTCGTCGATGACTTTGACAGTGGAGGAAGAGGGAGCAGAGACAGCAGAGGTAGCCATAGTGTCTGGAATGTCACTTGTGACACAAAAACAAACAAGACGAGAGTTTATATTCTTTTTTTCAGAACACGTTTATTGAATGTTTTAAACATGAATACGAAAGACAAAAATACATAAAAGCCAAAGGCTTAAGTACAAGGATAAAAGGCACATGATAGCCATTCACGTGGAATAAACACAAGTGTCTGTACAACATGTTTTGGGTCAAGTTCTGACCAGTTCTATAGGGGGTAAGGTCACACAAGTATCCTCCCGAAAGGGTCTTTCAGACCTGTCCACGACAGTCCTGTCCTGGGTGACGGGTTCTTCTGGTACTGTTGAAAAGTCGCAAGGCTCACAATCGCATTCCACTTCAGAAGCCCCACACTTGAATTGTGCCTTTCTAAACTTGTTTTGTGTTTCTCTGAAAGTATTCATCTTGTTCGCTCGGTCTTGGTAGTCACAATGAACTATCGATCTTGCCTAGGGTTCCTTTTTATATACAGACCAATACCGATGTGTCCATACGGTAAGGTGAAATGATTGGAAAGTCGTACTCGCTTCTGGTACACGATTTGATAGACTTTTTCCAAGGGTCGACTGACGATGTGGTGAGTGGGTAAACGTACAATCTTGTTGGGTTGATAGGTGGTCACTTTAAAGTGGTCATCTTCTCCCGATTGCAAGGCTTCTTTCAATACCCCAAAGTTGACCACACGACTGGTACGATAATTCAGAGTCAATCCTTTCACTTTACACGTCTTGTGCACTTCTTCTTGTGGGTCCCGGTAATCGTAGCCGTAATTTTTTGGACCGCCACTGACGAAACTTAGAATCTTGTCGTCGGGATGCTCGTCTGTCCAGGCTCCTAAACGGTCTCCTTCGATGTCAGGGTGCTGTTGACTCGGGTGATGGATGTAAATGCAACTGTCTGTGTCAAAGTACAGGACACGTTCCCCTAACAGTTCTAAAGCTTCGTACAATTTTAAGCGAGCATGAGCTGTCACGTAAGCCGCAATGATGACATTTCCAAAAGGGTCGTCTTGTACAAAGTCCAGATCTTCTTCGTAATTGACCAAGATCAAATCCTCACGAACGACGTCCACGTTTTTCATGTATTTGGTTTTGTCGTGAATCATCTGAAAGTAGCGGGAAGGTTCTGTCAAATATTCCGTCTTGGGTAAACACGGTCGTTGTGCCATTTTACCCCACAAGCAATTTAACATCACTTTGGCAAACGATCGCCTGCCTTCGTTTTTCTCGATGTGGTCTAAAGAGATGCCTTCTTGTTCATAGTATTTCTCTTTGAATGTCTTTTCGTCTTCGGAAGTGTGACACAAGGACGGATAGCCGCTGGCTTCTTGTTTCAGTTTCAAAAAGGCATCCACGTAGTCTGCGAAAATGCCTTTCTGACTGGGGCCACCCTTGTGGTATTGTTGTGTCTTGGGAAAGTGGCAAATTTCGTACACTTCCAACAGTTGGTATCCCATGTCCAGAGCTTTGAACAATTCTACGCTGACCCACGTCCCCGTCAAGGCCCGTTCTTCCTGGGTGTGCTGACAAGGTTGGTCTTGGTTGCACGTTTCGGCACAAGTACGGCACAAAGGAAACATCAGTTTGCCTTGGCAATGGTGAGGTAGCACGGGATGGTATAGGTTCGTGGGAGGCTAAACTTTACACTTGATCAAGCCTTCGTATTGTCGAATGTTTTTCAGGTCGATGTGTTCCATCAGCAATTGCGGGTGCCCTGCAGGAAAGCGACAATATTTGCACACGTAGGGATACAGCGAACACACGTCCAAGTATTTGATTTCTTCTCCTTTCTCTTCGTCGGCTTGGTACAGCAAACAGGTGGCATTGGTCCTTCCTCCGTACAAACTATCCCTCGGGTTCAGGGGGTCCATGAACTGGTAACTTTTCACGAGGCGTTTAAATTCGGGATCGGTTTTCATACGGTGATCGTACTCGTGTTCCCACATTTCCACCACTTGGTATCCTTCCTGTTCCAACTTTAGGCGTCGCTGACAAGTGGACTGGTACAAGTCTTCCATGGTTCGTTGTAAAAACTGATTTTTAGTGCCACGGTCAGGATAACAGACGGGACATCCGTGAAATAAGCAACCGTTAAACTCGTACACGGTCTTGGGGTTTTCTAAGTCCCAGCCATCAACCGAATACGTTCCGATGGTCTTTTCACCCCCTCCGTTGCGGGCATGTTGAATCCACTTGTCTTCCTTGTCGCACAAGTAATGTAACCAACGTAGGGCTTTGACCGAGTATTGACGTTTGACAAAGTGGGTCGTTTGAGGACTGATGACAGCCACGGTGTTTTCAGGCATGAATCGTTGTCGATACACTAAGGAACACGCTTTGGCAATGGTGGAAGCTTCTTTCAAAGGATCCACCCCTCCGTGTTCCATGAACAGTTCTCGAAATTTTCCACAGCAACGCCGTAAAATGTCCACGTCGGAACGACAATACTTTAACATTTCTTCCTGAAAGTCGAAAGGGTCGGAGGCGTGAGCCTGGTACCAAGCGTAGAAAGCTTCTCGTTGTTCGGCACGCATGTTGTCAGGGTCGTAATAGTGAGCCTCAGGTAAATGGGGTAGAACGGCGTGTTGATTGTCCTCCGTATTGAAAAAGTGTGGAAAGTACCCTTTAGCCATTTCTGTCATTCCAAACGTTTTAGCATTCGACTCAAAGGCATGGCCAAGTAGCTCATCGAATCTTTAAACTGCACTTGTCCCACTTGCATGAAAATGATTTTGGCTCCGTTCAAAGTCACTTTAGGACGTTCGGTGCCTTGTTCCGTATAGTATCTCAAAAGAAACTGTCCATCGTATCCGGAGAAATTGTGAGCCATCAAGGTGGCATGACGATGACAATCTCCGTAACGTTCGATGTCCTCTTGGCTCCACGTCTTGTCGATGGGGTCTAAGACCCATTGGACAAAATCGGCTAACGTGTTCGGTCCTCGAAAGATTTTTTCACGCACTCCGGGAATCTTACTGCAGTGAGGGCAATGACTGAAGATAGGTTCTTGAATGCACTTCTCGCACGCTCGATGAGCCACGCAGAAATTAGGAATGTGAATACCGGTCTCTTGCATGCATTCGAAATCGAAAAAGATGAAATTGCCTTTCTTCTTATGACCGTCCTCTTTCTCTGGTGGGGGTTGGTATTTTTGCACGTAGCATTCGTGTTCCAAGTCCACGATGTGGTGACAAATGTGACATTTTTGTTTTCCTGAATATACGTATGTCTTGGTACTGTTGGTACGTAGGCCTTGTCCACACGTAGGGCACAATCTCAGCAGTTGACAAGCACATTTCTGCTGTGAACCTTGCGTCTTCAGATGTTGTTGGTAACAGGCAGGGCTGACAAACGTGCGCAGACAAGCAGGACAATGTACTCTTTCTTGTCCTTCGCTCAGACAGGGTGGAGAGGCCAAACATCCTGAGCATTTCCATCCACAATGTTTGTGTTGTTCTCGATTTTTATGGCCATGGTCACATTTCTCACAATAATAAACATATCCCAGGAATCCGGTGATACTGGTAATGGTATCGAAATGGTCATCGTGATAATAGACATGAATGCATTTTCCATCCTTAAAGTCTTTCCCTCGAAACAACAGGGGTCCGCGCATTTTTTGAGGGTGCACTTTCAAGGTATAGAATGGAGCTAGGACATCTTGCAATTTTTGCATCTCAGGAATGCCACAGGATGTGTCATTGGACAGTCCGGCTTGTTGTAACAGGAGTTCTGCTTCGCTTAGTTGTTTGGCTCAGTCGGATCGTTGAATAGTTTTCCAGGCTCTTTTCCATTCTGTCGTGTCGTTCTTGTTGGCATAGGTTCGTCCCACCACGATGGCTCGGGCTAATCACATCTGGTCTTGGGAGTTGTTAATTTGGACTAGACTCTTTTTGGTGCTGCGAAGGTCGTTCACCAATAAGACCTTTTTGCGTCCTGTCCCTTGAGGAAGAGAGACGTGGGCCATTTTCAGTGTGGCTTTACCATCGGTGATGTCAAACTGATCATTAGATTGTTGTACGTGTTGAATCTTGTCCATGACTTTGGAAGGGGTTAGTTCTGCCGGTCTGATAAACTCGATCCAAACAGGGGATTTCAAGCTGTCGTGATCTATGGATAGTGTCAAGCGATCGTCTTCTTTGGGTTGACATTGTCGCTTGAGTGCGGTGAGCAAAGAATCCCACATCTCGGTGATAAACCCTTCTGCTTTCTCTAACGGTACGTCAGCCTTGAAATCTTTAAACTTCACTGTGTAGGTGTAAGCCGTGGTTCTAAATTTTCTAGAGGAGTGCTTTTCCGTCTCTCGAATGGAATAGTACTTTTCAGGGTTGACTAAGGGTGGTGAACTTTGTTTAGAGGGTTCAGATTCTGGTTCACTCATGTCCTCTTCAAAATCACTGGCATGAATTTGTGCCAAGACTTCATCTCTGGTACGAGGCGATAGATCACGTTTCTGCCTCTTACTTTCTTCTTCTTTCTTCTCGAATGAATAGGATCGTTTCATCTTGAGTGCAAAACTTCAAATGACTCAAGTTTAAACACCATAGACTAATTTATAGTCATGGCAAACCAGCGTATATAAAAGGGTGTGTGTGTGTCTTGTCCTTTCACTATTCATTTCACTCTCAAACCGAGCACAACGATGGAAGAGAGTAGCCAAATCGAACGTTTCATCAGAGCTTTGCGAGGGGTCATTAGAAAATTCTCTTCAGACCAGCCGACGGACTACTCTCCTTCCTTTCGAGATAAAAGTCAAGATACTTGCTATATCTGTCAGAAGGAAGGGCATTGGTCTTCAGAGTGTCCAGACCGTCAAAAAAGAAAAAAAAACAGGGGCTAGAAAAGACAAAAGTCAAGATACCTGTTATTATTGTCAAGAAAAAGGACATTGGTCTCCATATTGCCCAAAAAAGAAACAAGAGGAGTCAGAAGAAAAGAGGGATTCTTCAGAAGAAGAGAGAGATTCTTCAGAGGAAGAAAGCAGCCAGGTGAAGAAAAAGAAACAGGAGAAGAAAAGAAGAAGGGAAGAAAGTGAGGAGCAAGAGGAGGAAAAGACTGTGACGGTGAAGAAATTGAATAAACAGAGAGTAAAAAAAAGAAACAGAAGAAGTGAATGTAATTTATAAAGTGTTCTGTTGTGAATTGTGAATTGGATTGTAACTATGGAGAAAAGAATACATTAATTATATAAGGTAAGTGTCTTTGAGTTTCGATTTTAAATAAGAAGCTACACTCACGCACTCATACACAGACACGTACTATAAGGGTAAAAATGTTTTTTTTTTTGTTTGATTTTTGAGTTATTGGCAAATTGAAAGGCTATCTCTTATCGAGATCAGTGGGTGGCCCTGAAAAGGGCCTTTTTTGGTGTAGGGGTGAGTTTAAGCAATCAACTTTAACTGCCTTAAGCCTTTGCCACGGCCGAGGCCTACTTCTGATGATGATGATTGGGTCGAAATCACTAAGGGTGGTACGGTAGGGTTAGTCACAGGGTTGGCGTGTTTAGCTCGGGAAGGTCGTATTCTCTTCGGTCGTGATAAAGAAGTCTGATGCATTTGTTTCAGACTTCTTAACTCCGCTAAAATGTCCAACAGTACCGTGGCCGTTTGATTTTCACCCTCTTGTTTCTTTGCTGCTACTTCTTCTTGTTTTTTTCTTACCTCTTCTTGTTGCTGTTGCTGTTGCTGTAGGAGAAAAGCTTGTTCCGCTTCCTTTTATCGTTGCATAAATTTCTCCAATTCTTCTTTCTGTCTCTGTCTAAAATTCTCCACTTGCGGTAATGAAGAATGAGACGAAGGTTCCGGAACAAATTCTTGCGAGGTAAGAAAATCCACAAAATCCCAATGTACCTCTTCTGAAAGTAAGTCCGGGTTCCCTTGGGTGGTCTCCACTGCTGGTGCACCCCAGTGAATTGTTTTCTGAGTTTCCGTCATGTTGAATCACTGTCGCATAGATTGACTGCACACAGGCGCTAGCGAATCTATATAGACCACATGACGTCACAGTCTGCTCTCTTCGGATTGGATGCGGGCTGACTGATATTTGTCACGCATGTTTGGATTGGTCAATGAACTCAATCCGTTTCAATCCTGCCTCTCCCTATAAATAAGCGCAGTTCAGCGCAATCACTCACTTGTTCTCGGAACCTCAAGATGTGGACCGACGTTCAATCTTCCACCCTTGTGTCAACAATGATGTTCAGGACGGACATACCCATGTATGTCCGGTCCAAGTGGACTGTTGTCGATAGGACAGATACTAGTCTATGGATGAGAAGAGTTTACATAGAAAGACAAGGATGCCTCAAGAGGGTACTTGTGTATGGACCTGCAGTTAGAAGGAGTTTAAGAAGAAGAAGATGTGACAGATGCCGTCTATGTTAATATTAACATAAAACCAAAGGCCCTTTTCAGGGCCACCCACATTTCTCGAAAAGAGATTGACTTTCCATTGTCTACCCCTTTTTTAAAATTTTTTTTAAAAAAAAAATCCCATGTTCAATTCCCTTTGTCCCTAAAGTAGTTTTTTTTTCTAACATGTTCAATTCCCCATGTCCCTAGACAAACCCAAACTCTATTCCCATGTTCAATTCCCATTGTCCCTAGGGTGACCCAGCAATATTTCCCATGTTAAATTTCCATTGTTCGAATGCCTTTGTCCCTAGAATGTCCCTAGCATGAATATTTCCTTTCTCCAATGTTAAATTCCCTTGTCGCCAGAGTGACCCAGGGTTTTTTGCCCATGTTAAATTTCCCTTGTCGCTAAAGTGACCCAGGTGGTTAATGTTAAATTTCCATTGTCGCCAAAGTGACCCAGGGTGGTTTTTAATGCTAATTTCCATTGTCGCCATTCACCCTACTGTCCTGGCCATCATATTTAAACACACACACACACTCATCCAGAAACACTTGCCTATTTTTTGTGGATTCTTGCGAGACACTAAAGCTAATCCTCCAGAACAAACCAGTAGTAGCCCACCTAGGAACAAAAAAGCCTCAAAGACATCCAATTGTGAACGAAGATAACGCCAATCACAAACCTATATATATATATATATATATATATATACACACACACACACACACACATAGACAGAGAGAGAGAGAGTACAAATCATATGGTGCATGACAGGTTCAAGTGCACCGCTTCCAGCAAGGGGTCGCGCGTGTCAGGGTTTAATTAAGATAAATACAATAAACTGACAACAGACAGTGCCAAACTAATTTTAAACTAACCTGAGTCTTTCAACTAGAACTAAAGACAGCATTGAAATGACAAAAGTTTAAGTAACTATTTCTGCTGGAACAGGAGTTTGAAAATGTTTCGACAAGTTTGCTTCATCTTGACTGATGATGTTGTACACTAGTTTATATCGACATGCACATGGATGTGCCATATTGCCATCTATTTGTTATGTAAATCGGCGTATCCGTAAATTATATCCACAATATTTCATTGTTTTATTAGTATTTATTGGTAAGTGAGTGACCAGTGAGCAAACAAGTATTTCATTGAAAGTGTGCAGGCTATAATCATATGATGATTTTATTTGCGCGTGATTTAAGCCGCTTGGTTTTAAAGTTCTAAGGCGACGTACCCAGTAAGGGTTGTAAGAAATTGCAGTCAGTGTTACATCTCTGAAAATCTGGCCAGAGAAGAGATGTGTTCTGCAACTGGATTTCTGTCCAGATTTGTTGTTATCCAATCAGGCTCTGAAGATTGATCCGTTCATGTAGCTATTCAGTTTCTCCAACATTCTAAGGCCACATACCTTATATGTGATGAGATAAATTTTATTCTCAGTTTTGCACGTAGCAGCAGAGAGGGTGAACAGACCTTTTGCTGAAACGTCATGTTTGGAAAAATAAAGCTTCCTACGAAAATGTAAATATAAGGTCAATAACGTCACACATAAGTTTCAAACTAACTGAGAGTTTCTCTAATTGGGTTACTTCATTTTGTTACTTTATCGTTGTCGTTAGTGTTTTTTAAAAAGTATGCACTCGTGTTTACCAGCCGGACGTTTTCATTGAGGTCGCACCCTCTCTGCTGTTGTAATTAAATAATTGTTATATCAATAATGGCACCAGCTATGAAGTCTTATACGGCTAAATTAGCTCGAGAGAGATTAGAAGTAATTAAAAAGTTTCATCCTGTTCGTGATTATGTTAGACAAAACAAGAACGTCAGGAATCTGAAGTTGAATTTGCAGAAGGTTCAGAACAATTACTTAAACCAATTGTCAAACCAACAAAGAAAACTGTTACACCAACTGAGGCGACTCGGAAAGCTCTTGAAACATTGCCCATTGATATTGTTTGTCGTATTCAAGCAACTCAACCACCGCCCCAGCTACCTCCTCAACCACAACCTGAGGTTCAACCTGAACCTTTGCCAAGATTCAGAACTAAAATTACGGATAAATTGACGATATCAAGAATCCATACAAATTACTTGATATTGCCGCGTTTGGATATCGTGGAAGAGATAAGTATGTAAAACCCGAGTATATTAATACTCTAAAAGCTGCTGATTGGGTCAGGGATATATATCGTGTCTCTACTAATACTCTGCTAATCCATTCTAATGAAGATATTTATAATTTTTAGAACTTTGAGAATAAAGTAGGTGAGTATATTGAAGAGAAAAAAAAGCAAGATAGAAGACAAGGAACAAGAAATGAAGCAGCAAGTGAAAAAAGCAAAAGTAGAAATATCACTCTTAAGACTGTAGAAGAAAAAGCGGATGAAACAACAAAAGATGAAGAAGGAGCAACCGGAAGTGGTTTTATTGCCTGTCCTAACAATGTTCTTTCTGACGTAGAACGACTAGAAATTCTAATTGGAGGGAAACGTGCTGGAAATAATTCTCCAGAAATTATTAATGAAGCAGCTGATATTTGTCGAGGATTATTTACAGGCGGTATCATGGATATCGATGTTTATCGGTCTTTCATTGAAGAAATCGTTTATGATTATCACAGTGATTAAATAAATAAATAATAAATAATATGATCGTACTTAATGCTCAACGTGGACCTGTAACGGTCAGGGTGATGAATTCACGATTACCTATTTATAAAGCAGCTTACGGCGATGGACTCTTGTCATGTTGTTCAGGGCCTATTTAGAAGGATGGCCCCAAAAGCAATACAGATTGCAAAACAACTAGGAATGAAATCTATTGATTTTGTTCGTGAAAAAAATCATAGCGCAGTTGGTAATGTCGCCGGTAAAGCATTTTCAGCAATCAAAGAAAGACTAGCAGGATTAATACGACGAAAAACTCGGCCACCAGTGAAACTGGCCAGCACTGAAGTTATGCCTGCAGATGTCAGTAAAATAATAAATAAAACCGAAAATCAAAAACTAGAAGAGCTGGCTGGTTTACAACTGTCAGAAAAAGAATATAACTGCAAGTCTGATAGCAGGAAGTGGTCTTCGTGATAGACGATAACAATTATAATAAAATGAATGTTCAAGCGTGTATCTGATCCAGCATTTGACATGGATGCACCAATTCTCAAAGATGAATCTGTGCGTGATTATCAGTATTATTCTTATGATGCACGTGTACCTAACGCACGTGGAAGAATCGAATTACAGGTTCAGGATACAAGTACGTATTTCTTGCCCGTTGAGGCATTTATCGAGATCGAAGGTAGACTTTTGTGAGCAGATGATAAGGCACACGAAATTGGTGATTGAGTTGGTTTTGTTAATAATGATGTCATGGCGTTATTTAACAGTGCTGTATACATGATTGACGGAACAAATATTGAATCGTGTCTTGAAAACGTCGACGTTGCCACGACGATAATTGGCATTGCAAGATACAGCGATGATTACTCAAGATAAACTGGTCCGTGAATGATGTTTACGAAGGATGCAACTGATCATCCAGAAAACAGAAACGTAACACTAAATGCAGCTGGAACTGAAGTTGCATCAATGAATGAAAAATTCAATTTAGGATTTGCCACACGTCGATCAATGTTGAACGGTGATGAAGAGTTTTCATGCGCAATTCCACTGTCTCATTATTTTTGATTTTGCTGAAATGTTAGAAAGGTTATACTTGACACTAAACACACCGTGGTACTTGTTAGAAAAGCCACTGACAATGATGCAATACGGCGTGATGCTGCCGTTGGTATTGGTAAAGTAACACTAACAAAGATGTCGCTGTGGATGCCAGTAATGACTCGATCGCTTGCTGAAGAACAAAAATTACTTTCTTTTATGAACTCGGGTGGTAAATCATTATTATCATGGTTGACAATGACCACAGATAGTATCCAGAGTAATGCTGCTGGGTTATTCACATGGCAGATAGCATCACAGCAGTGAGTGTCGGCGCCACGACATAAATTCATCGCATTTCAGGAAAATGCCAAAGTAGATTCGCAGGAAAGAAATCTAATGGTATTTGACTCACTTGGAGTTTTTGAAGGTGCTTTGAGGTTAAACGGATATCAAGAACTTGTGAAGAAGTGTTTCTAAATTTTGAACAGAATCAAGTAGCACTTGCATATAATCGGTTGATGACATTCATTGGGCATGATAAGAATGTTGATTTTGGTTTGCAGATATCTCAGCGGGATTTTACAATGCTGTATCCGATCTATTTTCGTTGGAACATGTAGGTTCATTCAGGCAGTTTGTCGTTGGTATACACTTCTGAGCTCGTGTAGCTCGACTACCCACTGGTGGTCACAGGGTAATCGCTGTTATACTAAGTGATAATTCAATGTTACTTGAAGGTGTTGGTGGAAGAATGAGGGTTATTGACGCTCCAGTAGAAAACATGGAACTAAATCGCTTATGATATTATAATGTCATATCATCATGTTAGTGTCAGTCTGACTCCTGGTCAGATTAAAAAGCTTCAATCAAATTCAGCAAAGACCTGTGGAATAAACTTTTCACTAAAAGAAGACCAGATCACAGGTGGTCAGAATAAATTGTCATTGTCGGAACGTCAACTCAGGCATTTCAATAGCACCAAACAATCGAAAACAGGTGTTAAAATCGATCTTTCTTCTGGTGCTATTAAAGACTCATTTAAAACGGGTGGCATATTTCCACTTCTTACAGCTATACCAGCGTTAATAGCTGCTGC
Source organism: Sinohyriopsis cumingii (assembly GCA_028554795.2). Taxonomy (NCBI): domain Eukaryota; kingdom Metazoa; phylum Mollusca; class Bivalvia; order Unionida; family Unionidae; genus Sinohyriopsis; species Sinohyriopsis cumingii. Next base: position 47,531,580 of record CM068830.1, on the reverse strand, counting down.
AGCTCCAGCTGTTGCAAAAGCGGCGCATTGGTGTTGTTGGAACCGCCGCTGTTATGGCATTATAGAAAGCAACAGGACAAGGAATAAAAGAGGGAAAAACCTAAGATTACCAGGAACTACTTATCGATACGGGAAAGGCCTGAGACTACCAGGAACACTTCGTTGATCTTTCCAATGTCAAATTTTGATTTACGTGATGCTGCTAAAAATGTTAACAGTTTTAGAGGTGTATTTATGCGTGATTGATTACTAAAACAACCAAACAATATTGAAACAGGCATTATTAATCTCGATGATAGTTCTGGTACTGGCACTCATTGGGTGGCATACGCAATTGATCCACGTGGAATTGATTATTTTGATTCGTATGGGTTGGCTCCACCAAAAGAATTTTTAAATTACGTGAAATCAATAAAGACTCCAGTCTAGTATTCATCATTACCAACACAAACAATAACCGATCCGCCAATATGTGGCCGTGAAGTAATTTCTGTACTCAACACTATATCTTCATAAACATAACCACCTCGTAAAGTCATGCACGATTATACAAGTAGACGATTTAAATAGATCTTAAAGTATAATGGTATATATTTACGGAAGATCTTCTTCTTCAAAGACAAGAACAAAACATATGATATTGATTTGTCAAATTACGAGACTAAAGATGAACTTGCCGATATTATAAACCTCTCTGGAGTTGACCATCTCGGTTGTTGTTTTTCAGGATAAATACGGTATTTTAAAGAAAGTAATATCAAGTGGAATGGAATTGTTCGTAGAGTTCTCAGTGCGACTACGGATAATATTCCAGTATTCACTGGCGGCGGTAGAATCAGAGAATTAAATATATCAATCGCAACTATTAGAAATGAAATTGCAAAAAGTGTTGCTAATCGTTTACGATCTACCAGTAATACAATGACAGGTGAACTCAGCATTAAAGTAAATAAATTAGTTGTTTTCAGTGATCCAACATCTGATGAATATTCGGCAGCATAAATAATATGTAGACAATAACTAATATACAGTAGATACTAATTTAACCATGCTGCGAGCTAAATGTGACGTTCACGTAAATATGTTTTCAAATCTCCGAAATCTTCGAAAACTTAATGAAATCGCAGATGATTTCTTTGGAAGTCGGTTGACTGTTGACGTGAAACTCTCTGAAATTAACACAAACCTCGGCGATATTAAAAAAGCTATATCAAATTTTGAAACGATTAGAAAAAAAGCTAGATGTTATAAGTGGAATTCCTGATATCGTTAAAACAATTAATTTTATTAAAATTCCTCACAAACAGATTACCAACATAGTATATACCGTGTCATCAGGATTTTCAACATGGTCACTGCAAAATAATACTATCAAAAATACTTCGGAAGTCACTGGTGCGCATAGGCTGTCCATGTTAAGGAGTGCAAAATTTATTACATTTACTACGTATCCTTAGCGTCATTCAACCGATAGTTTTTATGGAACCGTGTCTATTGTGTTAAATCAGGGAGACGAAGAAACATTTACACTGGAATCATCTGATAAACAATTAACCGCAACGTCTTACTGGTGGTGTCTGGACTTTGTCTCTGAAACACCTCAATTGATTACTAAATAATTAAAATAATCGGGATTTAAATATTAATGACCGAGTTACTTAATCAAATTGTCGCTAATACAACACCGTTGAAAACCAAGGTGATATCAGTAAGCTCAAGCAACCCTGAATTTAGCGTCAACTTTCCAACTGCAATTCCAGTTTTCTTTCAAAAGCTCTTGCACAATTACGAGTATATTACAGTTGGCCAAATATCAGATCAAAATCACTTGGTGGGTTCCAGGCGAATAATTCGTTTGTATTTGCAAATAAAAATAAACCAGATGGAATTCTGATTGGCAGGTTGTTGGAATACAAACAGGAAATTATCAAATTGAACAAATCAATCATGAATTTAAGCGCCAAATTAAATCTAGAAAAAAAGAGAACCAAAACTAAATATCACTGTTCACGAAAAAACTTAATCGGCCGCAATAGAAATAAATTCGCCATATTACGTCGTTGATATTTATTCTTCATCGATTAGAAGCGTGTAAAGATGGCCCGAAATGGCACCGCCAGCACATACAACAATACCGGAGCCAGAGCGATCTGATTTTACCTCGGATAAACGAAGGTATTTGGGAATTACTCCAAATTATGAAGAATATTGCTTATACAAAAACATAATATCTAACATGGACGGCAGTAAATTATTATACACACATGATATGATAATATGAGAATATAGAAGAGCACACCGCCTAGAAATGTTTATTGGGGGCCGATGGGATAAGAAAAGTTTTTGATGTCATTAATCTTAATTGTCTTACACGTGAGTTCATAAATTTCTTTTCGTATCCGTGAGACAATTCGGATCTAATTTTCTCCATCGCGCGTGAAAGCGAGACGAATTTATCAACTTCTGTTTCCTCGACTGCAGTCAAGGATTGGAACATAGCTTGTTGAATGAACTTGATGAATTTATACTCTGATGGTAGTGTTTATCTATCTTCGAATTTAAGTTCTTCTAATGATTCAAAATCATAAATAAATTTTTCAGAATTTAGTTCATCAGATATTTTTTTACCGTCATGTTTTAATTTCTCAATTGCAGAAATAATAGCATTCAGATTTAATAGCATAATAATAAATTGTACATGTACTGGGAACCTTCTCTACGTTCAAAATTAGTTCATTAGTTCATTATATAATATATATTTTTTAAAAAAAAGGTATTTACACAACACAGTCTCCATGTGAACCTTAGATTGCCAAACGACATTCTAGCGGTTTCAGAGGGCACGAAATATTTACATCTAAGGACCGCACAGTACATATAGTAGCATATTAACAGTAAATACAATCTTAATTCTAAGGACGGCACAATACATATAGTAGCATATTTACAGTAAATACAATCTTAATTCTAATAAGGGGACAACAAGCAATCCTATCAACCTTAATTCTAAGGACGGCACAACACTAACTTAATTTTAAGGGCGGCACAGTACATATACGGGAAGCCTTCTCTACGTTCAAAAGTTCTGCACACACACATCCCAAATCAACCCCGGGATAGTGCAGAAGAGTGCCCACTACGTGGCGACATTGAAGGGAGGCGTGCTTATCTGTTGAAGTTCGAGCTTGGGTTTATAACCTCACTTTTTAATTAAAAATCCGCGATTATCGCCACCATCGACAGCTGTTAGCCACGGGATTGGAGCTCCAAACTCGAGTATGAGAGTTCTGCGCGCTAGCAATGCGCTACGTTCCAATATTACAGATGTACGTTTCAGAAATTATTATAAAGTGACCTATGCTGGATTGCTACAAGTGATCATTATACTCAGTAAAATTGCAGAGTGGATTTGTTTCTGTTTCTAAACACGCTGTATATATAAGTCTTTATGCCCTGTCAAAGTCAGGGTTGAAAGATATTTATTTTCTGCATAACAAATAGATCTTAAAGTAGCTCACGCAGTGGGTGTGGCTTGTTCGCTGTTTGTTTTTCTTAATAATAATAAATTATGAAAAAATCTAGCAACGAACCTGAAAGATTAAAAAGGTAAGGATAACGTTCCTTAAAAAATCTCCAGAAAAACACTATTCATCATTAAACGAAAGATTACAGATTCTATCTTCGCTGACAGAATTATTCCCCTTGACGCTGTCAAGGATTATATCGGACCTTTTGTCATCGACGAGGTCATAAAACATTAAATTACTCTGAAGCAAAATGCCTTTGTATTTCTTTGAAAATACCGATTTGGTTATATTATTTTTAACACCAATTTGCTTGTTATACCGAAGGAGAGAAAATTAACCAAAAAATAATTTATTTATAAGCGAATACTATTATAAAATACAGAGATGATAACTCCTCTTTAACCGCTCTACGTATCCTTGAAAGAGTTGTCTAACACAATCTGGAGATACTGAAATAATATTTTTTGTTTATACGTTTTTGAATACGACGATCTCTTAATATTATTCGCGAATAATTTTACTGAAGTATGTAAATATAAAAATATTTGCCAGCAGGATTCATTGATTTAATTGTTATTTCTTCACTAGTCTCTGTATTTACGGATTTAACGACACAAGGAAATTTATTATATTTTAAAATACCACCTTATTTACAATTCTCACTCTGTGGTAGCTCGCAATTTAAACATTTTATCTGAATCAATATGATCGATCACAAGACGGTCTTCGATTACATCCCAGAAACATTCGTATTTAAATTTATGAGAAAGATAATTTTTCTTCTCCTCGGCGCTGAACTTTAGATCACCAGTATTGTTAACAAAACCGTGTGGTTTTTAGTCGACTAATTTTGATTGCACCATCACGGGATGCTTCATAATTCATGATGATAGGATGTCTCACAAATTCTTTTTGCTCCATTTATATATATATTTGTCTAAATTATTATTTTGAAAATCTATCCAGATAGTCTTCAGCGTTTCTTACACCTTATTATTTTCGGTTTTTTTTTTTTTTTTTTTTTTTTTTTTTTTTTTTTTTTTTAACTCATAATATCTTTTCATCTATCTGTACTTTTTACCACCACATTGCACACACAACTGCGTTTCTCCTATAACTCCAACACCACACCGTAAACACGGTATTGGTCCTAGACTACCAAGACACGCGCTTTATAAATGATATCAAGAGAATTAATTTATGCAGGCTTTGTTACAGGGATTTGTAGAGTCTATCATTAGCAACATACATTTGTACTTTGTTTGAATCATTACATATATACCTATATATAGATAGATAGATAGAATATTTTCAATTTAAATGTTTGTCTTTAGTATAATATGGAGATATTATCAACGTTTAAGATTAAACCCTCTAAATATAGATTCGATCCTGATAGAATATCCCCTGATTTACCAATGCGAGCTCTGGTTGATCCAACGGAAACTTTAATTAATAGTATTCGAAATGCCAAAAGAGAATTTCGCAAAGATGATGCAACTCACGTGTGGTCAACATTTAAAATCATGCGCGACATCAACTGTGCTATCGATGCTACAGTGAACGATGATCGAGCAGCAACGATTATTAAGTATCTCGACGATCAAAGAAATGTATTGTATTAGCAGAAACAGACAATGATACTTGGATTATCCGTGACACATGTGACCCTGTCTTTCATAATGAAAACAATCGCCGTATTAAGTAAAAATTCCAAGCCAGGAATGTTGACTGTTATTGACAAACCGTATTATCAACGAGCGTATCCTGTGACCGCGGTTATTTATGCCATTTATCCGCTGAATGATAAACCCAGATGTTGATGATCTTGCGCCATTAAAATTATCAAAAATAAATTGTGTTGCCGAACGAATAAGGGAACATTTTACAAACTCTATACGTGGAATTGTTTTAACAGATTAGCGACGTGAAAAAAATATACAAATGGGCTAAATCAGTCAAGGATAAATGATCTACAATAAATGATGTTGATGAATTAGGAAAGAAATTAAAATTTCCAATAATGGTAAAAGCTATAATTGGAGGGATTTTGTACGAATCAAAATATAAATTGAAAGGAGCTTCAATTGAAATTATTGATCATAATGCGCATGCTCGCGTATGTTCCAATAAATTTATTATCGATGATAAATAGAGTTTCTGAGTTTGCTGTCAGAGTCGCTACGGATTCATTTCATGTCAAAAGGAATACAATATTTCTAGAACAACTACATATCGGCACTTATGCATAATGGAGTGAATGGAGAATAAAATAAGAAAATATACTTGATTATTCTGAATCCGCTGATGTTTCGATTAAAGATATGTATTTAAAAAATCAGATATCAAAATTGTCATCAGAACTATCTGTATATGATCCTGTAGCTAGAAATAAAACAGTTTATCTCAATGGACCAAGGAAGTTCTGGTAAAACAACGTTTGCGATCTAATTATTCTTGAACAATTGTTCAGAAATAGGTGTAGTAACACTTACAAAAAGACTCGCAAGAAAATGAAAGAGATATTAAATCATGCACTTATCATAAATTCTTTTGATGGAAGGAAGATAAATGGACTCATGAACGAATGGAAGAGACATATATTCCAAGGATAATTGTTTGGATGAAATATGCACAGTTTCGTTAGAAATGTTAAAAATAGTTCTTGATTGGTTATTGACAAAAAATACTGCTGTAATAATGAGTGGCGATCATGGTCGACCACCACCTTTTGTTGGATTGTCTCCATTTGAATGGTTCAACTATTTTGTGGATTATTTTGAAGAAATAACTGATGATCATAGAGCACTTGATCCAGAATTAAGAGATTTTAAGAAATTAATCAGACTACAACAGAATAGAATTCAGTGTGAAATAATGTGATAAGATAATTTCAGAAACTTTTTTGAACGATTTTCTGCAAGTGTGATAGTTGCAAGTAGAAAAATAGTTCGTGGTACTCGTCAATAGCGTTTATTTCAGTTACATAAAGAAAAAATTTCAAATCCACCCGTACCATCGTGTTATGAACCAGCAGATTCGCGACGACAGAATATAGACGTCGATAGACCATGATCGTCAGAGAAACAGATTCTTGTATCAAATGATAATTTTCAGTTCCTGACAGTTTTGTTGAGAGAGCGTTAACTATGGACAAAACTCCATGGACGCTAGGATACGCAATGACAATTCATTCATCACAAGGATTAACTATTTCCGACACAAATGTTTGGATCGTTGATCGTATCGATTGGTCAAACTTAGTTTGTCTCGCAGTGTCTCCAGTCAGAATAATATATCAGCTGCGGAGAATTGTCGTAGACTTCACAGAAAATAATAATCAAATTCAGGAAACTAACCATAATATAGTAAGAAAAATTAGTTATAAACAGTGTGACACAAAAAATATTCGCAACTTTGATCTCGATGCTGAATTTATCATGACGTTGAAACAACGACAAAATACTCATTGTGCAAGCTGTAACACAGTAATCTTGTAACAGTATTCAAATAATAATCCAAGACAATTTACTGTAATCAGAATTATTAGTATTCTTGGTCATACACGCGAATATGTGATGCTGTTATGTCTTGAGTGTATTCGACGTAGGGGTGCCAGCACCCCTGGAGCTTGTTTACAAAAGTGATCGCGGTGGTAATTATATGTCCTCAGGAATTACTTGTAATAGTTTACGTACAAATCCACGTTGAGGAGCAGTTGAATATAATATGTAGAGTGCAGGTCTGCCCGTGGATCTTACCACGCTGGAAATTTTGTGTCGTAATGCTCCAATTAGGATCAGTCGCTCTTTTTTACCACCTTCAAGTTCACCGGGTTCATGAAAAATATCTTATAGTCACATTACCTAATACTTGTTGTTTTGAAAAGTCTCATCGTTGTATTGGTATATGTTTTGTTCTAATTGCATTAATAAGTTTAATGCCATTTGTTCGAGTGATTTCATTATTTAACACAGCTATCACACTTGGTAATCTTGCAACCCATTCACGAGATCTCTAGTCTTTCTGAATTATTTCCTTCGCATACTGATATCCAAATAACCGCTCGCCAAGGGTTCGATTAAATCGTTCAACAGTTGCCTGATCACGATGAATTGCGGTATGTCCTCGTCTAATGTCGACGTGATGTTTTTTCGTCAACGATGATACTACACCAAAAGAAATATTTGCCAGGATCAACCTGTAATAGATGTGGCCATCTTAGACCACCTTGTGGTCCAGATTTTCGTTGATAAATTCGTTCAAGTGTAGATGAAACTTCACTTGCTGTTTTAGCTGATAACGGCTCTGCCTCTTTATATCTACTTCAAAGTCAACGATAGTCAACGCGTATTTGTATGCTAATTGACGTCTACCAATTTTGGTAGTATCGTGTGGTAAAAATAAAATATCTGCTTCATGAACTTCATTAGAAATGCTGAATTCAAAATGTGCATGCTGAATTGTTATAGGGTATGTGGATAAATTTGCCATATTGCCTGTCGAGCTAACCATTTTGCAGCAACAGAACGTGCAACATCTGCTGCATCAGCAAGTTTACTAGTAGCTCTACCTTTCCAATATCGTCTTAGGTTATAATAAATCCATTCCATTATTTCAGTTTGATTAATTACCGGCTGCGTATAATAATTTACTTTTCATCGCAGATTTTATTAAAATGTTAGCTAATGATTCTTTGAAAGATTTAATTTTTATAGAATTTACCTAGTGAATCAGCTTCACATCTGCCATATGTCTTTGTCGCAGATCGTTACTTTTATAAGCTACATCATGAATATGACATGCTTTATCGATAGCGTTTATTGGATATTCACCAGGTTCTGTTTGATCTTGTTTATGAAGTCAAATATCAAGTCGAGTTCCATAACCGCAATAATTATATCCTGGGCGATTTCTTTTCCTCATGGTTATTTATCCCATGGAGCTCCTGGAAATTTTTGTTGCGAAGCAGCGATATCACCACCTGACTGTGTCGAGGAAATAAATTTATATTTTTTGGTACCACATTTCACGAACTTGCCTGTAAGTGCATATTTGCTGTTGTTTTGTTTTTATCGTTGTTAATCCACTTGTGGGCGTGGATGCTCTGCCTTTATTATGAACGTAATTGATTTCTCAGCGACACGAAAGCAAGAACCAGTAAAGCACCATCCAGCTCTACCAAATTCTATCATAGGTCCATCTGGGCTGGTAAAACTCAATTGCCACTTAATTTGATAATGAGATGGATCAAATGAGATAAGTTGTATTTAGTAGTTCCGTCAGTTGATGATCAGCGATGCTACGAAGTGCTTAAAGATTTTGATGAAAATGGAAAATTGTTAGGCGAGGACGGCAATGATATTATTGAATTTAATATTGATATTGATGATGCCCCATCTGTAGATGACCTCGATGGATTTATTAATAATTTAGTAGTTTATGATGATGTGATGTTGGACAAACAATCAAATCCAGCTAGAATATTTTCCAGAGGCAGACGTAAAAACACAGGCGTGATTTATGTTACTCAGCGATATACATAAATACCTAAAGTGACTAGAGATAACTGTAACATTTTAGTTCTGTTTAATGGAGTCGATACACATACTCTGCGAAATATTCATCAGACTTGGTGTAGTGCGGACATGGACATAATCAAGTTCAAGAACTTCTTCTCAAAAGCACAATCTACCCAACACGGATTTATAATAATAAATTTACATGATCCTCGATCACGATTTCGTATAGGGCTTGATAAAATCTTTGGTTGAAAGATTGATATAATTACAGCAGTAGAGGGGGTGCGACCTCGTTGAAGCCTCACGGTGGGTAAACAAGTGCGCACGCTTTTTTAAAAAGCACTAGCTACAACGATGAAGTAACAAAATGAGCTAACCCAGTTAGAGAAACTCTCGCTTAGTCAGAAGCTTCGGTTTGACGTTATTGACCTTATATTTTCATTTTCATTGGAAGCTTTATTTTTCCAAAAATGACGTTTCAGCAAAAGGTCTATCCACCCTCTCTGCTGCTCACGTTCTGTAAGAACCATGTAATGTTTCACTCGCTCACGTCACTGTTCTCTATTTTATGTTTTCTAGCTTTGATCACCACAAGGTCCAGACTTGCTAGGGTGGTCATGGTTTGTGATTGGCGTTATCTTCTCTCAGAACTGGATGCCTTTGAGGCTTTTTTGTTCTGAGGTGGGCAACTACTGGTTTGTTCTAGAGGATTAGCTTTGGTGTCTCGCAAGAATCCACAAAAAGTGGGCCAGTGTTTCTGGATGATTTTACCCATTTCGGAGTCATCTGGAAGTTAGGTCACGGTGAATGGTATCCGATCAAGCCTTGTTGGTATTAGGTCACACACTCAAAAGTTGTAAAGCTAATTACTCTGATAAATCATTACAATAAATATAAAACTCATTGTTAAGAAGATTACTCGCTTAAATAAATCATTATGATAAATATAAAGAGGTGGAGTAAAATGGTTGCCAAGATCTAATAAATGATTATATTTCAACTATTATTTTGATAAGTATTATATAAATGAGTGTGCGAGTGCATGTGTGTGATTTGGATTTTTAATGTAGCTTTAATAATTTTTCAGTCATATCGCTATGATGTCTGCAGTTTATCGTGATGTCTAGCACTGGGGCATCATGCTGCAGACGTAGCATAATGTCCCACCCAGTCACATTATCCTAACACCAGGCCGACCAGTCCTAACATTAACAATTTATTGCTGAGCGCCAAGCGAGGCAGCTGTTAGTACCATTATTGTAAGTCTTTGTTATGACTCGGCCGGGGATCGAACCCACGACCTCCCGCATCCAAGGCGGACGATCTAACCACTAGGCCACTGGAGCGGACTATTATATAAATGATAATAATGGAGAATATTGCAAATATTTTTTATCACTATTATTATTTAATGTTTTCCATTTAAAATGTTATTACAAAACGTAAGAGATTAAATTGCAATGATCTTTTAATAAGTAATTACGGATTCTATTTTAATACGAAATAACAGATTTATTTCAAATGTTATCTTTATAAATAACCATGGAAACAATGCTAATGGATTATCTTTTTAAACAGATTATATTTCAAAAGTTTTTTCAATAAGTGGTGGATTATATTTCAAAATATTATTTTAATCAGTAATAATGAATTTATATTTCAATCGGTCACAATGGTTTATATTTCAAACGTTATTTTAAACCATACCAAAGGATTCTGTTTCGAATATCATTTCAATAGGAAAGAAAGGATTGAATCTCAAATTAAATTGTGGAATATTATCCAGGTTTTTATAACTCTAAATAAATATGCGCAATAGTCATAGTAATTTTCATGCAATTAATAAATTAATATATAAATGCAATCCTAATGGGATTAAAACTCAGTGAAATATAAAAGCAGTAAAAGCCATTCTCTGAAACAAATCTTGATGATAAATATGAAACTGGTTGATAAAATGTAGTTTACTGAAATTAATCAATATAATAAACATAGGCGAAAGAAAAGTCGCTCACACAATCGAATCATTATAATTATGGAGAATGAAAAGTCATTCACAGAAACAAATGATTATTATTATAGAGAATGAAAATTCATTCACAAAACAAATCATTAGAGTAAATACAAAATGCAAAATAATTTAGGTCTTAATTTTTAATCAAAAATCACACATATCAGTACTATAAATATTAAAATAGTTTATAAATGTCTCTCACGAAAATAAATAATTCGGGTTGCAATTTAATTTTATGATGTCTATACGCCAAAGTATTTATTTAGTTTTCATGGATACGTCATTTTATGCCAAATGGGCTTAAGCTTGAGCAGCAGAGAGACTGGGCCCACCAACTTTTTCGTCCAACAGGACCATCTATCGAAAACTCTTCTGATAGAAGTTCTTATTTCACAAAAATAACCCTTCTAGCCAGAAACTATGATGACTAAATCCTCTTTTCTGGCTAACGGGGTTATTTCAACAGCGATAACTCACTATAAAAAATGTTTCTTCGCGGGGTGACGTCGACGACGACGTTGGTGGCCCAGTCTCTCTGCTGCCTTCATGTAAAATATTTTAGGATTTCTGTTGTGAATTAAAAGTTAACAATAATGGCTAACATTGGAGAAGCACATTCCGCTAGACTAGCTCGAGAGCGACTAGAAGCAATAAAAAATTTTCTTCCTGCCCGTGATAGTGTTAAAGAAAAATTACAGGCACGGCAGCAAGCACAAGTTGAATTCATGGAAGGTACAGAACAATTATTTAAACCCGTTACAACGGCAACTGAAAAAGCTGCGGTGGCCACTGAGCGAGCTTTACTGGGAGAACCTAAGACTTTTGAAGAGGTGGCGGATGTTGCGGAACGGGAGCGGAGGCTGCGAGAACAAGAAGAACAACGAAAACAAGGTATTCTTCCAACGATAAAACAAACTGCTACGCGGACTGAAAAGATTGCTAGCAGAACCAAACAAATAAAAAAGATTTTACGAGATCCAACAGCTCAACCTCCATCCGCCGTCAGAGAAATACTTGAAGGTATTGGGGAAATTCGTACTGAACTCGCGCCCAAACCAATAGCAGAAAATACTGGACTGATTGCAAAATTTAGAGAAGGGTTTGTTGAAGATATCAGAAAAACTCCAAGAGAAGAACTGCCCAGAAAAATATTAATTGGTATATTTAATAAATCTAGTATCTTAAAACCCGGTTTTGAAACCGTGAATGATGATAATTTTATTAAATGGATATATCGTATATATAAAAACAAAAAACAAGCCAGAGACGATGATTTAGAATACAGAGGTCTCCTTGAAGAAGCAAAAGAAGTTTATAACGAACAGGTAAAACAACTAGAATTCTCCCAGCAGAAACCTTCTGCGCCTTTACAACAACAACGGCGGAGGATAGCAGATACTGACCTAGTCCCGTTAAGTGAATATGAAGTTGCATCTGAACAAAGTCCACGTGGTCAAAAATCCAAGCCAACTAGGTCGCCGATAATTGGTTTAACAACATCTCCTGAAAGTTTACCGCAAGATGTTTTAGCCCCAAGAATTGTAGAACAACAACCAAAAACCGGATCTGGTCTAGCTGTTTGCCCTGATAATATCATCAATGATGTATCACGGCTAGAAGTTCTCATCGGAGGAAAACGAGCTGGAAATAACTCTCCGGAAATAATTAATGAAGCGGCTGATATCTGTCAGCGACTATTTCGCGGCGGCATCATGGATACTCACATCTATCGAGAACTTATTGATGAACTCGTGGACAGCGATTGAAAGTCGATTAGAGAAATAACTAATTAAATAAAATGATCATACATGACTCTAATCATATGACCCGACGAGAGAGAGTGGTAAATTCGCGATATCTTGTTTACAGTGCATATTATGGAGATGGACTTGGAGATGTTGTTCAAGGATTGCTTACAAGAATAGCTCCAAAGGCGGGACCAATTGCAAAACAATTATCGTCAAAAGCTATTGATGTTATTAGAGATAAAGCTTCTGGCGTAATCGGTGATGCTGCTGGCAAAGTGTTCACGGCGATCAAGGACAGACTAGCACGATTAATACGCAGAAAGCCTCCGCCGGTAAAATTACCAAGCACTGCGGATATGCCTGCAAATGTTAGCAAAATAATAAATGAAACTGCGAATCAAAACCTAGCATCACTGATACCTTCCAAAGAAATAGAAAAAAATATAGCTTCAAGTTTAGTAGCGGGAAGTGGTCTTCGTTTTAGATAATAATGTATTACAATAAGCTGTTTCAGCGCATATCCAACGTAGCATTTGATATGGATAAACCAGTCAGAAAGGATGAATCCTTGCGCGATTATCAATTTTATTCTTATGATGCAAAAACACCTAACGCGCCGGGGAGAATTGAGTTTCAAATTCATGATACAAGTAGATATTTTCTGCCTTGTGAGGCTTTTATTGAAGTCACAGGTAGAATGTTAAAAGCGGATGGTACTGGATACGGAATAGGCGATCGTGTTGGTTTTGTTAATAATGGCGTGATGGCGTTATTTAGCAAAGCCACATACTCGATTGATGGAAAAGATATTGAGTCGTGTTTGGATAATGTTGATGTTGCCACGACAATACTTGGTCTTGCAAGATATTCTGATGATTACACAAGATCAGCTGGTCCAACAATGATGTTTGTAAAGGACACATCTGATCATCCCGAAAATAGAAATGTAAACATTGGTAATGTGAGAAACGCGGCTGGAGCCGCAGAAACACCTGCAGTTATATCGATGAATGAAAATTTCAACTTGGGTTTTGCCGCGCGTCGGGCAATGCTGAGCGGCGACGAAGAGTTTTCCTGTGCAATTCCGTTATCTCATATTTTTGGATTTTGTAGAATGGTCCGAAAGGTTATATTTGGTGCCAAACACACAGTAACGCTTGTCAGAAAAAACTCTGATAATGATGCAATATGGCGAGATGCTGGAGTTGATCCTGGTAAAGTAGAGTTAAGAAAACTATCTCTGTGGATGCCAACAATGACTCCATCAATCGCTGAAGAACAAAAATTACTTTCTTTTATGAATCAAGGTGGAAAATCGTTGTTATCATGGTTAGCAATGACAACAGATAGTACTTCTATTAACGCTCCTGGACTGTTCACGTGGCAATTGGGATCACAACAGGGAGTATCAGCAGCGCGACATATATTTATCGCGTTTCAGGCAAATTCTAGAATAAATAACCAGGAAGCAAATCCAATGATATTTGATACACTTGGAGTTTCTGAAGTTTCATTAAGAATAAACGGACATCAAGAACCCGCTGAGGATATCAATCTAAATTTTGAACAAAATGATGTTGCACGGGCATATTATCAATTGATGTCTTATGATGGGCGTGATCAAAACGTTGACACTGGGCTGCAGATATCTCAGCGTGATTTTACAACGTTGTATCCGATCTATTACTTTTCGTTGGAACATTTGGATTTATTCAGAAAATCTGTCGTTGATATAGTTATTCGGGCTCGCCTGGCTCGAGTATCAGCTGCGGCACCACCACTTCCTGGAGGTGCTAGAGCAATCGCGGTCATACTTTCCGATAAAGCAATGTTACTTGAAGGTGCTGGCGGCCGAATGAGAGTCATTGATGCACCAGTGGAAAACCTGTAGGTTTTCCAAAAACTTGTAACATTGTTTTAATAGCGCAATTAGATCAACATCGTATTAAATAAAATGTCATACAGTCATGTTAATGTTACTCTGACTCCTGGTCAGGTGAAGAAATTACAATCGAAGAACGCGAGCACATGTGGGACATCAATAACACTAAAACACGATCAGCTAGCGGGCGGTCCAAACAAACTGTGATTGACTAAAACCCAACAAAAACATTTCAATAGCGCGAAGCAATCAACGACTGGAGTTCGACTTGATCTCTCTCCAGCCGCGGTAAAAGATATGATTAAAACCGGCGGTATATTTCCTCTTCTCGCCGCGATACCAGCACTGATAGCTGCTGCTGCTCCCGCAGTCGCAAAAGCAGCCGCGTTAGGAGCAGTTGGAACCGCTGCTGGAATGGCACTAAAGAAAGCCACCGGGACAGGATATAAAAAAAGGGGATCCGGTCTCAGACTACCGGGAACTCCGGCGTCATGGTACCCAAAAAGGTTTTGAAAACACTTCCAACGACGCAGTCTCCGTTGAGCAATTTTGATTTACTTGATGCTGCCTCACGGTTACGTATAAAATCCTTCAGAGGTGTATTTATGCGAGATGAATTACCAGCAACACCGAATAATCCAGAAACAGGAATTATTAATCTCGACAACAAGGAAGGCCCTGGAACTCACTGGGTTGCTTACGCGATCGATCCACGCGGAATTATCTATTTCGATTCGTATGGGTTAGCACCGCCAGTTGAATTTCTCAGGTACATAGCGAGATTTTCTAACATTCCAGTTTGGCAGTCAACGTTACCAACACAAACATTAATTGATCCTCCGATATGTGGTCAAGAGGTTTTGAATGTTCTCGCCGCGATAACAAAACATCCAGCGATTCCTCCTCACAAAGTCGTGCATGAATACACGTTGAAAAATCATCAGTGATTTTTTCAATCAATGATTTCCAAATTTAAACAACCCCATAACAGATAATGGTTGATATTTACGGAAGATCAAGCAGAACCAAGGAAGAAAAAAAAGATATCGATTTATCAGCGTATGCGACCAAAGATGAAATTGATGATCTTTTAAATCTGACCGGGATAGACCCAGATGAGGTTGTTATTTTTCAGGACAGGCACGGCAAGCTAAGAACCAGTAACATTAAGTGGAATGACATAATTCGCAGGGTTATTGGAGCTGTCACGGACAACATCGTTGTATTCACTGACAGCGGCAGAATCAGAGATTCGTCTATATCAATTGCGATGCTGCGAGATGATGCACGAAAAGTCGCAACGGAGCGTGTAGTGAAGACCGGTGATACAATGACAGGTGAACTCAGCATGAACGGCAACAAAATAACCGTGCTAGCGACACCGGAAGGTCCCGAAGATGCCGCAAACAAACAATACATAGACACCGTTGACGGTAAACTAGCCACGTTGCGGGCAGAGTATGATGTTCACGTGGGCGCGTTTGCAAGATTTCGCAGAAATTATCAAAAAACCGACGAGACCGTGGATAAGTTCTTTGGGGCTCCTCCAGTCGTCGATGTGAAACTCGTTGATATCAAGACCAACATTGACACGATCAAACAAACACAGCAAGATATCGTATCGGGTATTCCTGAGATCGTTAACAAAACCAGTCTGATTAAAGTCCCCACTGGAGTTACCCCCGGGCATATCACCAACATCGTATTTACGGTATCATCGGGATTCGCAACATGGTCCCGACAAAATAATACTATACAGATTGTCTGTGTTTTCAGCCGCTAAATTTGAAATCTTCACAACATATCCCTGGAGACATTCCACCGACAGGTTTTCCGGGGTTGTAACTGTAATACTAAACAGCGGAACCGAAGAAATATTTATACTTGAAGCCGCAGACAAGAAATTAACCGCCACATCTTACTGGTGGTGTTTGGAATTCGTCGCAGAAACGCCTCAATTGGTTACCGCGTAATTGAATAATGAAATCATCATCAACGACAACGTTGAAATCCGAAGGATTTCCAGATGCTCAACAATACCGGTATGATCAGGTACGCGAATGGCAATCAACGTTGAAAAACACCATTGACAGATGCGCAACAAAAATAAAAAAAATATAAACGCCGCGTAACTGTGCTGGACATAACAGTGTATTCGGTATCCGCGGTAGTTGCATCCACGGGTGTGCTATTGTCTGCGCTGACACCAGTGATAACTGCAATCGCTATCACAATCACAATTTCTGCCTCAACGACGATTGCGAGAGTCGCCAACATCATCGCGAAAAAAATATCTTCGTGCGCGATAACAAAATTATACGATTATACGCGGGTAGCCAACGCGGCCAACAGCGCCTACTCGAAATTGTCCTCGTTGATATCATCCAGCGTAGACGACAACAACATATCAGATTCTGAATTCACGTTGATGTCCGGTATATACAACGATTACGAGCGCGCAGCGAATACTGAAACCGCAAACGGTTTTCATTTGAAAACCAACAATAACAATAACGATGGAGATAATTCAGCGCCAAGCGTTGCTCGACATAGTCGCGAATACAGCTCCGGTAAGGACCACAATGATATCAGTGTCCTCGACGCAACCAGAATTCAATGTTAATTTTCCAACTGCAATTCCAGTTACCGAAATAGCGCTGGCACAATTACGAGTATATCACAGTTGGCCCAATATCAGGATGACATCATTTCACGGACAGTTGCCAAATAACTCATTTGTATTTTCATATCAGAATAGCGCTGATGGCACACCAGATTGGAATACTATTACACTTCCCACTGGGAGTTATCAGATAGAGGAAATCAACAAAGAAATACAGCGTCAAATAAAACGTATCACCGGAAAAGAAGCAAAAATATCAATCACTGCACACGAGCCAACGCTGTCAACGGTCATCGAAATCTCAACGCCGGGTTACCACGTAGACATTTATAACAGTTCAATCAGAACAGTATTAGGATGGCCTCGAAATCCACCACCGGCACCACCGATACCACCCCCTGCACCCGAAAAATCCGATTATATCACCGACGCGAAGTCATATCACGGAATTACACCCGGTTATAGGCCGCGTCTGGATGATATAAAAGGTGCAACGGTGGATAGGTGGATCCCGCCTCTTAGTGACGGCGGCGATATTGTGTGGACTTTTACTCGTGCAACATATTCAACGGGAGTAGGAGGATTAGGATTTCGTGTTCATCTGAGCGAAATTACTGAATTTTTTAAAATTATTAATGTGGCGCACCGCGCGCAACTAGCGCATCTACGACAACGCTTCCAAGAACATCTTTCTGATGTAACAGGTTCACGTGGAGAAATTATTAAGCAAATCGAAATATTAAATCAGATTGCCGCAGATATGGAATATATTAACCAACGAATGATTCAGGTAGTAACTAACAGTAGCTCCATCATTAAACAACAAATTTTGGATAAGTACTCGCTGACCGAAGCTGAACTGCCGAATTTTAAATTACCAGGATATGTTTCCCCGGTCATCTTGCGAAAATTCGTCACTGATATCGTCGATGAATACTTCGATGACATACTTGCACAATGGAAGCGAATACTACCAGAACCCGTTATCTTAGCACACAATAATTCCACAGCGAGCGATGGCCGGCATATTTCTCCGGGCATCGTAGCAATCACTGATGTCGTCGCGGTCAATCTTGTATGTGACGTAATCGATGGCAGCTACAACATAGACACAACAATATCAAATCAAGCCCAGCAAGGGTTTATACTGTATTCATTTACTCCTAGAGAGCCACCTGGATTTTTGATTGTGCAAGAGCCAATCAATCCAGTATTTCTGCGGTGTCATAATCCGACGCTGACAAGGATAAATTTTAAAGTCACTGACCAGCAACATAGACTGTTGGACCTGCGTGGGGAGACTGTTAGTATTAATTTGCTGGTAAAGTCTTAAGACTTTCATCCTAAAGGATTTTCGTCCTAAGGACTTTCATCTTAAGACTTTCAATTAGCGATATCGCTATCATAATAATGTCCAAAAAATCTTCGAATTACCAACAGTATGATTCCGATGAAGATCTCTCTGACAGTTCTGACAGTGATTTTGTTGTCAGTGATGAAGATGAAAATGTGTCCGACATTTCCACTGACAGTGATTTCGCTGACAGTGACAGTGAAACACAGCGTGATTGTGAATCACAAAGTGATTCCGATGATAGCCCGGTTGGCGTTTACAACGACATCACCATCAGCGACAGCACTGTCATAATAAATTATATTAAATGAACGCGAAAATAATAGTATGTATCAACACGTGAAATGTTCCATCGTTGACAAAAGCGCGCTTGAAGAATTCATCCGAAAAATATTTACCGGAAATCATCTACTGGGCGTTGTTAAAATAATCATCGATAAGTACGGCAATGATGACTTTTTACTGACAGATTTTCAGCTGAAGCAACTCCGCGAAAACAATATCACGATGATTACTTGTGATGCAGACCAAATCCTCAATGTTGCTCACTCGTGCATTTCACGGGATCATCTCGATAAGATCCTGCAGTAGAAATGTCAAAGACATTTCCATCCTGAAATTCGAGGAATTTCAAAAATATTTTACTTTATATATATTTTTTTTACCACTGACCAAAGTCACGGATTTGATGGGGTATTTGGTGGTAAAATTTAACAAAACAGACCAAAGTCACAGATTCATAACGGTATTTGCTAGTAAAAATCAACAAAACAGACCAAAGTCACAGATTCATAACGGTAATTGCCGGTGAAATTTAACAAAACAGACCAAAGTCACGAATTTTGTGGGGTATTTTGCTATGAAAACCAACGAAATCGGACAGTTGCATAATTTACACAGTAAAAAAAAATATTACTTTTTTTTTACTTTCGATTTCACTTCTAGGTACCCGATTTCACTTCCTTGATTTTATCAAGGTATCTGACGAAGTCAAGGTGAGGTATTTACTTCCCGTTGACTTCGTGAATGACTTCGTCATCCGTGACAAAGCTATCATTGACTTCAAAATTCTCTGGATTTTCATCCTTGACGCTGTCATCCTTGACGAAGTCAGCAGACATACAATGCTTTAATTTCCGGACCCGATTATTAATTATCTTTTTTGTTTCATACTCGGCTGCCAGTGCCAGCCTGATCTTTTCGATTGCACGAGACAGTGGAACAAATTCATTTATTTGTGTCTCCGCTACGCTGGCCAGCGATTTATACAAATTATTTTGGATCATCTTTATGAATCGATATTGAGCAGGAAGAATATAACGCCCTGCGCGTTTAGCTTCGTATAATGATTCAAAATCTGACAGAATAGTTTCAACATTTAGTAATATATTAAATCCTTGTTTTTCTAATTTTTGAATAGCATCAATCACATTATTGATATTTTCTTGATTCATATTTATATATATTTTTAAATATTTAAAATAAAAAAACATCACATCTCCTTGAGTCTCTAGGGTGTCTTATGACATCCTACCAAACTCAGGAGGGGCGGAAACACTACCCCCGATTGAGCTCCTAAACTGCCAAATAACAGTCTAGAAAGCCCAGAGGGTGTGTTTGCGAAACGACGAGACATTCCCCATTTGTGAACCTCCTAGCTTACCATTTGATATGCTAGCAAGGCTCATATGGGACAACACATAACATATAACTTATCCTAGTACTTAATTCTAACTTATCCTAGGGACGGTACAAACATATAGTATTTACAGTAGAAGCATATTTACAGCAGCAGTTGTATTTACAGCAGTAGAAGCTATTTACAGCAGTTGTATTTTACAATTGTATATATAACTTATCCTAGGACTTAATTCTAACTTATCTTAAGACGGCACAAACATATATAACTTATCCTAAGGACGGTATGCGGGGTTATAATTCTACATCCAACAAGTTGCACACGTACCCCTGAAATCAATCCTGTTTGGGGTAAAAGGTTACCCCGAAACGGGGCGATAACGGAGAAAGTTGTGCAACTTCGTTGAGTTTCGAAACCCCAATATGATATCAGGACGATATTGTATATAAACTGACTGATACCCGAAAGTTCAGAAATAGCTCAGCGTGATTTGTTTAAAACGTATTTTCTTAAATATGATCGTGTGGAAACCACAGATGAACCATAAACCCGAACAAGTGTAATAAAATAGCGATATTGTCTGCGAAAAAAAAAAGATAAATATACGTTGAGAACATCATCGATGCTACAATGACTGATGGCCGAGCAAAAACAATTATTGATTATATTGATATTTATCAACTTGAAAAGAAATACTTTTTCAGAATAAAATTTATTGTCAACGTTGAAGACGATACGTGGATTATCCGTGATAAACTCGACCCTGTTCTTGCTAACGGAAAGACCGCTCTGTTAAGTAGCAATTGTAAACCAGGAATGTTGACCGGGATTGATATATCATATTACGCTCGAGCGTATCCTGTAACCGCAGTCATTTATGGAATATATCCTGTAAAAAAACCAAAAATTGATAAACTCGCTCCGATGAAAACTTCGACGGTGTTAAATTGTGTAGCCGAGCGAGTAATGGAACATTTTAAAAACACAAAACGAGGAAACGGTTTAACCGATCTGCGACGTGAAAAAATAACAGCCTGGGGCGATTCGGTTAAGAATACCGGGGCAACAATAAATGATGTTGCTGCGCTATCAAGTAAATTAAAATGCTCAATAACAGTAAAAACACTAACCGGGGAAATATTATACAGTTCGAAGCATTATAAAAAGTCAGGAACACCGATTGAAATTATTGATCATAATTCGCACGCGTAGACTGATGCGGTTACAATATTTCCACGAGACCGTGTTGTCAAGTTTTATTCTGGAAACATATACGAGGTTATTTACGCGCTGAGTAAAACCGACCCTGTGTCGGTGTGGTTATTTAGGAGCTCCGAAGATTCCGAGTATGATCAATTTGTGAGACCCAACGGAGAATTATACAGAACAGAATCGTTGCACCAACAAATGAAAAAACTCGCAAAAATGTATATGAGAGATGCTAGCGATGAGCAGTTATTGGTTAATTGTTTTACAGTTCCAAGTGTTGCCGCTCACGCCGCCAGAGAAAGAAATTCGTGGAGACCAACCCGAAGTCAGTTTCTTTCAGATATACAATTAAGTTGTGTCGAGTGTGGTCATGGCGGGTTGTGGAATACCCGATATGACTACCGGGATATGATTTCCGTGGATATGATTGCCTGCTACCCAGGAAGCTTTCTCGGGAACGGCGAGTGTCGCGAATACTTTGCGCGGTTTGGACACCCCACGAACTCGATGACACGAGTCGCCGTAAACGGCAGTTTACCCGACGCTGACCTGACAGGATTTGCTCGTGTGACTTCGTTTGAATTCGCCACGGGACTTCATCCGATTTGTTATGTTTGGTTTGGCAGACACTTCGTCGAAAAGCGCTGGGTACCAATAGTGTTATTGCGATACATGCTTGACAGCGGCATACTGGTATCGTTGACTGTCAGCGAAGCAATCATATGTTATCAACCGCAGACCTCAGTTTGGTTGCCAACACCGGAGCGTGTCAGTGTAGATGAAGTTATCGGCGAGTATGCACGAGAGTGTCCAAATACCCCAATGGATGTCATTGTCAGTAAGGCTCCTAAAATTCTTAAGATTAGGCTCAAAAACAGTGAAATCACAGCGAAAGATCTTGGACGAAGAATAATCGGTAAATTTACTCAGGGTGCAGCATTTGATCATAAAATGCATCACTCGCGGTTGATTATCGATGAAGCTGAATTGGATTTTATAATCGCCGACGCGGTTGCCAGAGACATATTTTGTAACAGGGAGGATGTGTTCTTGTCCGACGGGAAAAAGTTGGGCACAATTGTAAGTTATATCGACGGAGAATCGCCTCAATACACACATTTGAGATCTTCAATGCTGGCTTATGTTTCTATAAATTTGTTATCAATGGTAAATCGATTTCCTGGCCGTTACCATAATGGTAACGCAGTTAGAGTTGCCACGGATTCATTTTACATCGACAAGAAATATTCAGAATCACTGACCGATATAATGAAATTCTGCGGCGGAGATGAATGGGGTTCGTGGAGAATAAAAGCCGAGATGTTACACGAGTATTGTGAATCCGCTGATGTTGCAATCGAGGATAATTATTATAAATCAACGATGCCAGAAATATCTTCCGCACCGTCTGTGGTTGATCCAATCACCAGACATAAAACTGTTTATTTGAACGGGCCGGGAGGGTCTGGTAAAACAACTCGAGCGATTGAATTATTTCGAAATTCAGATATGATTGTGCTAACACCTACATACAGGCTTGCCAGAGAGATGAAACAGCGAGGAGTCAATTCTTGTACTTATCACAGCTTTTTCAAATACAGCGGCGGTACGTGGACGCCAGATCGAATAGGCACAAAATATATCAATGATATAATAATTTGGGATGAGATATGTACGGTACCGCTGGAAACGTTAAAAACATTTCTTGATTGGCTGTTAACGAAAAATACTGCAGTCGTTATGTGCGGAGATCACGGTCAACCACCTCCGTTTGTCGGCGCATCTCCGCATGATTGGCTGAGGAATTTTGTTGATTACCACGAAGAAGTGTCTGATGATTACCGAGCACTTGATGCAACGCTGAAAGAATTTAAAACACTAATCAGGCTACAACCGAATAAAATTCAATGTGAAATTATGCGCGAGATGATTCCTGAAACTTCGATGAGTGACTTTTTACGCGTGTGGAAACCAAACGATTTGATAGTGGCGAGTAGAAAGATAGTCAGAGACACACTTCAACAACAGCTATTTTAGTTACAAAAAAAAAGTTTCCAATGCTGCCAACGCCGTTATGTTATAGACCAACTGATACGCGGTTACAAAATATAGATGTTGATATTCCAGGAAAGACAGAGAAACAGAATTTAGTATTGAATGATATTGTGCTAGTTGACATCGATGCTGTCGAGGATGCACTAGCGATGAATAAATCCCCGTGGACGCTAGGATACGCAATGACAATTCATTGTTCTCAAGGACTGACTATCTCTGATACAACTGTCTGGATCATTGATGATCGAATCGAATGGTCAAACTTAGTCTACTTGGCGGTGTCCAGAGTCAGAAGAATATCTCAACTGCGAAGAATTGTCTTGAATGAATCAAACGCTGATAAAATTAATAATGAAAACAACAGCAACATAATAAGAAAAAAACTCGCCGGTTACAAACAGAGTGACAAAAAAAAATAATCTCGATTTTGATCTTGACGATGACTTCGTTGTTGCGCTGAAACAACAGCAGAATAATCACTGTGCGAGCTGTAATTGTATAATGCTATGGCAGTATTCGAATAAAAATTCAAGACAATTTACCGTAGACAGAAAAGATAACAGTCGTGGTCATACACGTGATAATGTCGTGTTGACCTGTCTTGAGTGTAATCGACGTCGGGGTGCCAACGCTAGTTAAGTCACTTCAGTGATTTTGGCGGCAATTGTGTGTCCTCGGGAATTACCTGAAGTTGCTCACGGGTGAATCCGCGTTGAGGAGCAGTTGAATCCAACCTGTAGATTGCTGGTCTGCCAGTGGATCTTGTCACGGTGGATATGCTATGTGTGGTAACACTCCAAATGGGATCAGTCGCTCTTCGTTTACCACCTTCAAGTTCGCCTGGTTCATATAAATATCTTACAGTAACATTACCCAGTATCGGCTGCGCTGAAGAATCACGTCGTACGGGTATATTTTTTTTCGTGATCGCGATGGAAGGTTTCATGTTGGTTGTTCGAGTTATTTCATTATTTAGCGCAGTTATCACGCTTGGTAATCTTGCAACCCATTCGCGCGATCTCGTATCCTGAATGAATTCCCTCGCGTATTGATATCCAAATAACCGCTCAGCAAGTGTTCGATTGAATCGCTCAACAATTGCCTGATCACGGTGAATTTCAATGTGTCCTCGTCGTATGGTGACGTTATGTTGTTTCATCAACGATGATACTGCACCTTGAAATTCTTTGCCAGGATCAACTTGTAGCAGATGTGGCCATCGCAGAGGTCCTCGCCGATAAATTCTTTCAAACGCAGAAGCAACCTCAGATGCTGTTTTAGTTGTTAACGGTTCCGCATCTTTGTATCTACTGGCAACATCAACTATGGTTAACGCGTACTTGTATGTGCGTCTTCGGATAGTATCATGTGGCAGAAATAATATGTCAGCCTGACGAACCTCATTTGGTAAACTAACATCGAAATGCGCAAAGTGAATTTGTTTAGGGCGCGGTAGATAAATTTGCCATATTGCCTGTCGGGATAACCAATTTTTGGCCACCGCGCGTGTTACTGATGCCGCGCTGGCAAGTTTATCAATTGCTGCGTTACCTCTCCAGTATCCGCTTGGGGAATAATAAATCGACTCCATTATATATCAGTACCTAACGCTAATTTACCTTTCATTGCGGATTTTATCAACCAGGATGTTAACTTTTCTTTGAAAGATTTATCAGGGATGGCATTTAACGCGTGAATTAATTTCACGTCCGCGAGATGGCGCTGTTGCAAATCCTTGCTTCGGTAAGCTACATCATGAGCATGGCACGCGCTATCAATAGCGTTTATCGGATACTCACCGAGTTTTGGTTGATCCTGAGCATCAAGTCTGATATCAAGTCGGGTTCCTGGACCACAGTAATTAGATCCTGGAAGATGTTTTTCTCCTGGATATTTAGCCCACGGAGCTCCTGGTAATTTTCCTAACTTGGCTGCGATATCACCTCCGCTTTTTTTTAAATAAATCTAAAATTTTTTGTGCCACATCGTTCACACTTGCCCGTGAGCGCTTGTCTATTATTTTTTGTTGTAATTGTTGTCATATCCGTAGTTGGGGTACATGCTCGGCATTTCACACAATATAAATCCATATTATTTTATGATATATCTAATGGAAATCACTGACTTTTCCGCGACAAAGCGACGAGAGCCAATCAAGCATAACTCAGTGTTACCAAATTCAATCCGAATGATTATCATAGGTCCATCTGGGTCGGGTAAAACACAGCTGTTGTTGAATTTGATAATGAAGTGGATGAAGTGGGATAAATTATATTTGATTGCCCCGTCTGTGGACGATCAGCGATGTTATCAAGTGCTAAAAGATTTTAACGAGAGTGCAAAAACAATCAGTGAGACCGACGAAAACGTATTCATAACTGACATAAATGATGCACCCGGCATTGATGACATCGATGGATCAATTAATAATCTAGTAGTGTACGATGATGTCATGCTGGATAAACAAACAAACCCTGCGAGAATATTTTCCCGTGGGCGTCATAAAAACACTGATGTCATTTATGTAACTCAACGGTATACACAAATTCCAAAAGTGATCAGAGATAACTGTAACGTTCTCGCGGTGTTCAACGGCGTTGACGTACACACGTTGCGAAATATTCATCAGACTTGGTGCAGCGGAGACATGGACATCAATAAATTCAAAAATTTCTTTAGTCGTGCACAGCGAAACCCACACGGGTTTGTGACGATAAATTTACATGATCCTCGGACGCGATACCGAGTTGGGTTAGATACATTTTTTAACTAAAAATCCTAAAATGATTAGCAGCAGAGAGACATTTTTTATAGTGAGTTATCGCTGTTGAAATAACCCCGTTAGCCAGAAAAGAGGATTTAGTCATCATAGTTTCTGGCTAGAAGGGTTATTTTTGTGAAATAAGAACTTCTATCAGAAGAGTTTTCGATAGATGGTCCTGTTGGACGAAAAAGTTGGTGGGCCCAGTCTCTCTGCTGCTGCTTGTCTGATTCCTTTTGTAAATGTCCATCACATGGGTTTCACTTTTAATGTGATACATTTTATGTGTTTCCTATTTTGGTGTTCTTGAAGAAGGAGATTTTCTTAAGTTGATGTGTTAAATGTTTGCACAAAAGGTTCCCAAACACCCCTGACCTTATGCATTCTCATATTTTCTAATATACGAATTTAAATTTAATTGGTTGTTTTCCTTCCCTTTGACTACTGCTCAACCCACCCACTTCAGTATTAGATTTTCTTATTATACTCATATTAAACATTTCCAGTGGACATTCTTATTAAATTCACTGTGTAGTGGATGATCTTCAAGATACTTAGATCTAGCCATTCAATTGTATTTCTTCATGTCCTGCTTTTTGTCTAATATTATCAAACTATCTGTGTCTGTGTAAATTAGTTCCATATTGTCATCATATGACTTCTCCTATTCGTAGTAACAGAATTAGAAATTTACTCACACAACATTGTATTTTGGACTATTGAAGAATAGTTTAGGCTTGGTTCAATAACTGGCTAATAGGACTGAATTGAATATATTTCGATTAAAATATCGGGGGTCAGTAAATTTTTCATCTGATTGTATCCAAGTCTGCTGTTCTAATCTATTCAACGTCAATCTGTTTTCCTATATTTTCCTTGGGCGTTCCAAACTACTGAATTATTACCCAAATTTTTGAAAAGTCCTTCTTAAATTTACATTTTGGATCGCAATATAAGGCATGTATTAAATTCAATACATGAATACATCGATGCTTGTTTTTAGTTAACTCCCATACTTTGTGGATGTGTGGTAATTGTATTCCTAATTGTAAGTATAGTTTTAATTTACAAGAAATAATGTACCACATAAATGTCCTTTCTCATTAGGTCAGGTGCTCATTTATACTATTGATAAAATTACAGTTTAATGTTTCAGCTAATTAATTTTGGTATGCACTTTGCTATTATTTTGAACCTTCACTGTTTCAACAGCGTGTGGATCACAATTATGTGAATCATGTAATTTTTCGGGATATTCTAAATCAAATTCAATAATTTAGTCTTTTTCACTATCACTTGGTCAATTTTTCTAAAATCAACTCATAACTCTTTTCTGAAACTATTTTAAAACACTCAGTTGATAATAATTGTGACATAGCCCAGTCATATAAGTTATTATCTGATATGAAATCCACGTGTGAATTTTATTTGGATCATAATCATAACTCGCTGTATTAATAGCTTTAGCGTATCTCGTTGTTAAGACCATACTTATTCCACCCTATGAACGTTTTTCATTAAAAATATGCATGTCAATCTCAGACAATAATAATTCAAATTCAGCATTAGTTTTCTTGAATAATGCATCCTAGCTCCCACAAGGACTTGTAAAACAATGGGTCGCATTCAAAACATAATGTCTTAAACTCATTGATTAAAGTTTTCATAAACATATATTAATATAAAGACATCTGGTTTCAAATATGAATCGTGGTTTATCCCAGTTATTGTTTATGTTGAAAGAATTCCACAAATTTTTGCATGCTCTTAATTTTTTTCTGATGTATTGCCGTTTGTTAAGATATAAAATCATGCATTTTTAGTGGAAATTCACATTCATCGAAACTGGACATACTAGCTGTACGGGTAAACACCTTTTTAATTAATAGATGAATTTTATCTTTATCACTTAATTAAATGATTATTATAAAATGATCTTTTTCTTTTACAAATTGATTCCAATCACTACATGATGTAACTATTCATAAACCGTAAACTATCAATATATTGTAATTGTTTAACTTAAAGCTCGCATATTTTTCAATTGTATCTGGTATAATAGTCAACCCAAAAGTTTATTTCAATTTTTATTTATACATCTACGTAAATTAAGCGAGACGGGGGGGTGGGGTAAAAAGGATTATTTTAAGTTCTAAATAACACAGACTATGCTCGGCAACCCTATATTTACCGGTGATATTAAAATGATCACTTTACTTTATCCAAGCCATTTTTGTCTTTATAAATTATAACAATGTGTGTCAACTTTAAATTATTTCATCTTAAATATCGTCTTTAATTTATACGGACTTTTAAATGCCATTTCATCATACACATCATTCAAAACTTTTGTTACAATATAATCATCCTGATTTTTTACCACGACATAATTTGTGATCTATAAATCTGCCTTAACACCGTATTACGTCCTATGCATACTCACAAGGACGCAGTTTTGTAAATTGCGCTGCATTTGTACCTTTTTGAATGTCGTAGTTTCATTAAAGGTTTCAAAGTCATTTTATAAAATTTGATTTTATAAATTTGAAACCTAAGAATATCATTTTCCCCCTTTCTGAAACATTACTGATAATTGTTCGTTTGATCTAATGGATACGTAATATCAGGTTTATATCTATCTGAATGGTCTTGTTTACTCATCTTTTTGCCTACAGATAACATTTGCTATCTTTTTAGAAACAATCCAAGTGAATACACCGATATTTCCGCATATAATTTTTCAACTTTAGCCATACTACTTAGTTTGACTGGAAAATCACTATCACCAAAATTTAATTTATTAACATGTACTTGGTATTTTGTTCCATGTTCTGCTTTAGGTTAAGACGGATATAGCACAAATCATATAAAACATCTTTTTTGGATAATAATACAGCCCGTCTTATCCGCTATTTTTTTTATAAGGGATAGAACTTTCGGTTCATGTTGGTTGATATTTGCATAGCTTTAACTCAGTATCTATCAATTAACATATTTTCAACGACTAATACCATTTGAATATCAAATGTAGCATTTACACCGTTATCTGATACCTAACTGTAAGAGGTGTTGCCGCAGGATTTTCAGGATAAACGAATCTATTCAAAGGAATTTGTCAGGATTATATCTTTTCAAACTGAATATTAATGGATGGGAAGATTATATTTTACACCTTTATGTTCATTTAATTTTCTTTTTGCAAATATTTATAATTTGAGGTCTTATATACACTTCGTATCTTACGAAATCATATGAAAATTTAAACCCATTTTGCACGTTATAATAATATTCATGAAAAGCACTTTTCGGTATATATTGTTTGAAAAGAAAGTTTTAGTTTTAGTAGGAATATCCACGTTGTTTATTTCTTTTTCAGGTGGGTAGTAATGCAAATGCCAAACGCGCTTACAAAACTTTTCTTTTGTTTTTTCATCGTCAAATGGCTAATCATGTATTAGTTGAGCTGGTGTATTAATTGGTTGAAAATTATAGTTGTCCTCGCGTCTGGTATTAATTTTTCAATATACTTTTGTTTGATAGTTGTTCACTGGTTTTGGAATTGGTTTGTCAATTATTTTTAAATAGTCAACACGCTAGAGTAATGTTGACCTTTCAATAATTTATCCACGATCAAATGATGCTCAACAGTTATTTTTATTGTTTAATTGATTCGGAGATTTTTGTTGACTTTTTGAACATGTCTTCAACAAACTGAGATCGACCGCGCTTATAATCAGCATTTTTAACTGCTGGTTTCATTGTGGTTTTCGTCCACATCATTATGCAGTTTCAAAATTTAATTATAGTTTTTTTTTCCAATCACTTTTATATAATAGCAGTTCTTACTTTTAGTATTGGTTTTACAGTTGCATTGCAATTTATTATTTCCTTACGCAGCACCTCATATTTTTGTTTTATAACATAACCAGTAGCAATAATTTCATTTCTTTATCAATCATTTTACATGTAGTAACGCTTATTTGTTTATTAACAACAATAATATATTTAATTTTTGTAATGTGTTTATCAATGCATCAAGCTTTTTCCAAATCTATATTTAAAAAAAATGATTTTATACTATCTATATAATACGATTACATAATAGCTACAGTTTATTACATTGGGCATTATAATTAATTTCATTTTTACCGTCATTCTAAGGCTGAATTGCTGTTTTTAATAGTGAAAACTCGTCTTATTTATTAAATATTGTATGTTGAATCATCGATGATTAAACATTAATTATCCAACCAAATATTAAATAGTTATGACATAGCAACCAGAGGTAATATTATAAATTTTAAACGCAAGATGTAATTAAAATGAAGTTGCTTAATGTTAATTCTTTGCCACGATAATATAAACAAACATTGCACAAGCCCCTGCAAGATTTGTTTGTGAACGCTTTAATAGAATCGCCCCCAGCATTCAACAATTTATACCATAAGCAATATAAAAATAAACTCTTCTGGTGATTTAAAATGCAAACAAATTGAGGAAAAATAAACAATTTATATTATATTAACAAAGATAACAAAAACAAAACATTGAACATTAATACTGGAATATAGACATTATTCATCAGCCCATGACGTTTGAAAAATTTAGGTATTAAACGTGGGTCAATTTCGGCCATATGCTTAGAAGGAAATATTCAAGCCGGCAAGGTAAAAAATAAAATAAAATGGAAACACATATCTGACTATGACAGTTACTATTATCTAAACGTATATTGTAGATAACTTTATCAATACATCATAAAATGTTCTAAGCATATATTTTCCATTAACAAAACTGTGTTTTTGCTACGTTATGTATATTTCATTTGTATTGTATGTTGGCTTTTATTCATGGTTATATATATATATATATATATATATATATATATATATATATATATATATATATATATATATATATATATATATATATATATATATATATATATATCTGTATTTTGTAGTTGGTCTTTGTCAAACAACAAGTTAATAGTATACCTGACGAGCGACATTTATTTTGCAAACAACATTATACATTACTAATATTCCTCTGTGAGTTAAGATTACATGTACAGATCATTATCAATTGAAGTCAACATGTTTACTTTTTCACGTGGAAATTCCTAAATGTATTGACAACATTGAATGTTTCTGGAAGGGAACTTATCTACATCATGGCTCTATTACTGTGTCTTAGCTTTTGTTTTTGTTACGATTCTGTTGTCTTAAACTAAGTAACAGAACAGACTATGAACATGCGAAATCGTTGGAACCAATCGCGTAATTTCTTCCAAAAAGTGTGTCACGTGGTCATGACATCACACACAAAACCAAACTCAGCAGCTGTAAATATGGCGTCAAAAGATGAAAATCGACCATCAAGAATGAACACTGGCGTGCCCAGTACTTCTGGAAGTACACATTACCAGAAGTTACGCAGTGAGAGCAGTGAACAGGTTTGTATTTCAATTTCTTGAAAAGATTACACCAATGTGTGTATTATAGACGTACCAAACAGCTGCCAATTATAAATTATCATCTCATCCGTACCCACCCATCCACCCGAAATGGCTGGTCTATTAAAGAAAACAAAATGTGATTTTATTCATAGCCGTTTGAAAGAGGAAATATTTTAGAATTCTAGCAAGTTACTCCTTTCCCATGGATTATGTTGTTCTAGTTTAAAACCTATATTAACAATTTGAATCGTCCTTTAAAACACCTAACAGCTGCCGTTTACCATGTCTGGAAAGACTATAAGCACTGCCGCCGTGTATATAATTTACGTAAAGCTATTCGTAGGCTGCCGCATACCTCGTAACACGATATACGTAATATACTCATTACCCGTATTTCGATATTTGCAAGTTACTGTTTAAACTTTTACAAATAAGAATGTTTAAATGAATATTGAGTGACTCTCATTGGTGGAAAGTTCAGTATTGTCGCCCAATAATTGCACTTTATTAATAGTTAACTCAGTTGTATGATATATCAAATTAAATAATGAATTAAACAAGACTCCAGCTTCTTAGTTTATTTTATAAGGTTTATTTAGTATAAGCGGTATGTAATACAGCATATGGTATAAAGGTAAATTCTACGTAAATCTAAGAAAAGGAATAATATACTCAGACCAGTATATGAAAATGTTACTTTATGGCCCTGTTTTATGATCTTTTCCAGTGATAGTAATCACTTTAGTTCTCAATAAAAGAAGGTAAACTAATTTTTGCACCAAGATCAATGAGTTGCTCTGATAACATTTCCTTTTTTAAATTGGCAATCCGAGATAAATAGTCATACATTATTTCATATGATTTGAATACAGAACTCTGCCAACCACTCAACATACTTAGGTAATAATGAGACATCATTTTAAATGTCATATTTATATCTAAGACAAGATTTAATGTTTGTTCCATCTTCTTCATCTTGTTTTAGTTGAATTTAGCATCAGCTTCCAGAGTACAAGTAGGGATATGAAATTGGTTAGTTTTTTCAATATTTTTTGACCAAATTAGGTTGGCTTTTTAAGGCATGTACTGGTGTTATGTTGAATACCCCCTCCTCTCTCTCTACATACATACATCCATAAATATGCTCAATGATTGTATACAGTGTCAATAGCCTAGTGGTTAGAGCATCTGCCTTGGATGCGTGAAGTTGTAGGTTTGAACCCCAGTCGAGTCATACAAAAGACTTAAAAAAATGGTACTAACAGCTGCCTTGCTTGGCGTTCAGCATTAATAGGTTAGTGTTAAGACTGGTTGTCCTGGATTCAGACATAGCGGTATGACTGAAAACTTGTAAAAGCTATTGTTAAAAAAATAATAAACACCCATATACAGTGTTATACACATGTGGCCATACTGTGTTTTTTTATTTATTAATTGGTTAGGTTAAATCACTGCATATAAACTTCCATCTCCACCCAGCATTTTATGAAGGATATTATTTTCTTGCAGGTGCTTGTCATGGGTGTTCCATCAGACCATCCAGAACTTGGTATATACACAGCAACAATGCAGCAAAACAAAGGTAGTTCTCTAAGTGTGCATTGATTATCCATTTCCATATGACTAACAGAAAAGTTTTAAATTACTAAGCAACTATATTTGCAGATTGTCCTCCATAACAGTTCTGATACATATAGTGCTTTCATTAAGCTTTGGTTTCTAAAGGCTGAAATAGTTTTGTTTCTGTTGTTTTATCTTCACAAAAGACACTTCAAATATTGTTCAAAGTGGAGAGGTAAATGAGTTGTTACTATGATGAAATGTCCATTAATGCATACAGTGTCCAAGAAAATGTTTCTAAAATTAATATAAATGCTAGATTCTTGTATGGTTGTATAAAGTAACTTAAAATTGGTATGCAAGGATCTATCCCTCAAATCTCCAGGTGTTTCCAACAGTTTTAAAGTTAAGAATGTATAAGAGACATTCAGTGAATGGTGAAACACTGGAAACTCATAGTGAAAACCAAACTTGAGAGGATATGACATCTTATTGTGACAATAAATATAATCATTTAAGGAGCTGTGACTGATTTAAAAAATGATGCAAATGCAGTGTTTTGTAGTCAAAACTTATCAAATCATTGGAATCTTAGCTGTTTAATACCAGTAGTTTAGCCCTGTGCAGGCCTGTTATGGATTGATTACTTCACAATAGTACTTTGGTGACATTTTGTTTTCACCCCCAAGATAACAAAAGTTGACAAAAGATGTATAAATGGATTCCATCTTGCCATCTGTGTATTAGACTGTCAAGCACATTTTCAGTTTAAGAGCATCATTCCCAAACAATTCAAAATATCTTTTATAAAACTTGTTAGCCTTTTTAAGCTGTTGATTCTGATGTGCCTTTTGCTATTCACAATTTTTCTTTTTGAATATTTGTAAAATAATTTTTCCATGTCCTTGTCCATCCATCCATTATCCTCACATTTATTTGTCTCACCACAAATCATAATGTGTTTTAATACAGACTGTCAGGGTTGTTAACCTGTATGGCTTGCATTAATTAGATAAGATGTAAGCAACAGAAATAACCTTTATTATCCATAACAGAATACTATTTTTGAGCTAGTTCACCATCAAACTCACCAAATTTGTCTGCTATGTAAGCATTATACATTTTCATGGACTTGAGCCTGTTAACTAATATTAAATTTGATTTTGTTTAATTCACAAGAAACTACTGTTTCAGGTTAATATTCCAAACTAAATGTTAATGTAAGAAAATATATTTTTTACAATAAAAAAAGTTGAAAGGGAAATATGTTATAAATTGATAATGATAACCATGCAACAGCACATCCAGAAAGGAACCTGCATATATTCTCACACATTAGTTCATGAAATACATATTTCAATATTTTGTATTATTCATGGTCAGTACTATTGTCATTTTCATGCTTTTATAATTCCCTTGCCCTGTTAAAACAATCGGGTTCAACAAAAAACATTAGAAGCCTTTATATACAGTGGCCCCCCTCTTGAATGTCTCTTTGACCGGTGTCCACCCACTTTTTATGGCCAGAATTCCATGGCACTGAAGAGTTCCTGTTTAAAAGTATCCCCAAGAAAGTCCACCCCTCAAATGCAAACAGCAGCAATTATAATTGTGCACAAATGTAAGATTCTCACTTCACAAGTGGCAACATTTTATTTTAATATGTGTCCGAAACCAATATTTGATTGGTACAGTAAGTAACATGATTATCTCTTCTGATGTCTATTTCCCAATGTCAGGTTTGAGAGTACCACTAAGGTTAATATATAATTATCTATAAATGCCAGGATTACAAAATGGTCTTCATGGGCTAAAAATAGATTTGTGGATTAGCACACAGGAAGAAATTAACCTTGAACAGCACTGAGTACCAGACAAAGACCAGAAAATCATGAGACAACTCATGCATCACTTCCTTTATAAACTAGGCATTTTGTCCACAAAAGTTTCATCTTCATAATCAATTGCAGTACTGTACCATTAGCAAAAAAGGAAAAAATCATTAGAAAACTTTAACAGTTCATCACGAAAATGGAGACCTATTACTTTAAAAGAAAAGTTAAAGTCATTCGACTCAACATCCTTAGCGGTGGTGTGTGGGGCCCAAATCGCTTCATGTTGGAAAGGCTCCAATCCAATACATTTTTTGTAACAGATAAGGAGGATATTCATCGGCATTGGAAAATGGAGTAAATAGAAAGAGCATTGTATATGTACCAAGATTTAAATGACATTTTTGAATGTTTCTGAAATTTGCATGATAAATATACCTCACTTGCATTTCATTCTTAAGTCGAGAAAAAGAATTATTCAGTTGTTCAATTGAAATAAGTCTGTTCTTAAGACAAGAACATTTTAATAATTAATGCTGCTTTTAAATGAAGATGTTAAATGCTTTGAAGTTGTATGTAACTTTCTTACTACCGTACTATGTACATTCTATACACTTATGCACAAAACATTTAGTCCTCAATTGAAAAGGCCACATAATAAGAACAGGGCCAGTGTGTGTATGTGTATATATATGTATATACATACACTTCTTATACATTTGAAAGATCCTTTTATCTTCAGTCAGTTTTGTTAAGGTTGTGGATAAGATGTAGATACGTAGAACTAATAATATATTGGTGGTGTGAATATTTCTATAGATAATGATGAAGTAAACAGTTGTGTGCAGTGTCTGTAAACTGCCACAAACTGGTTTTAATTATATATGATCTTTTTATTTTGTGTGTTTACAGAGTGGACTTCCAATCTCAGACGTAACATGGAATTATGTCATGCAGCAGTGACTCGGCAGTCAGCTTTTTGCCATCTTCTCCAAAGGATAACTTTACCAGAAACATCTTACATGTTCCTTTTGGAGAAGAGTATGATGGACATGGCAATAGCAGGATTGTCAGAAGGCTATGCATAACGTGTTGTATTTCGCCAGGGACGTCTGCACTATTTACGATTTTTTTTAAAGCGGCATTTTCAGTGGATTCTTTGAAAGCAAAGGTAATCACATCATCACAACATTATAGCTACATTTGAGACTCATGAAAGCAAATGCTCATGCTTTTGGGACATTCAAACTGGCTCCAAATTACTGGATGGTTAACTGGTGATCAAAGAACAGAGTACATTGTGCTTATGTTTGTAAGCATTTGTCAAATTCTATTCTACGACATCTCTTTGTAATTGCATTTATTCTATATTTGACCTATGACCACCTTAAATAAACCACAGGGGAGGGATACAAACTATCATACCCTAGTTGCAGCTATAAAAGTATAAAAATGTATGTTGAAATATCAGTTAAGTTAGAACAGTGTAGTTTAAAACCTTGTTTATCCCACTGATAGGAAAGTTTTTAGAAGTTGAATTTGTAGTTTTATTTCATTTAGCATTAAACTGAAATTAAGACTGTCAGAGAACAGTTATTAATCTTCTGATATGTGTGGTTAATGAAAGCACATTAGGCTTACAGTAATGTTATCTTTAACATTGTTATTTTGTCAAAATTTACAGATATAGCTTTTTTATCAGGTTATCAGTTTATACAAATATTTAATGTTCTATTCTCCTTGTTAAAGACAATCTATTGATTATATATATATATATATATATATATATATATATATATATATATATATATATATATATATATATAATTGTATTGCATCTGATAAACATTGTTAACTTTTCATTCTGAAGAATTATAGTGGATGAGTCTTTGTCTGCATGATTTGTTATCTCCAGAATCGAGGCACAACATTTTACCTATAAATCTTTCTCTTTCAAGGTTTGGATATTATCAAACAGGCGCTTGAATGTGATAGAAACGAGGATTTTTTTTGGGAAAACATATTTACATTGGATGATATCAAAGCAGCTGAAGGAGAATACTTTAATTTGCTAACCGAGAAACACAAAAAGCTGCCAGAGCCAGGTTTGTGCATTATTCAAGGCTTTCTTCTTACTAATACATGACCAAATATATCTGTAGCTTGCCAGTTTTCTAGTTAATACTGAAGTGTTTAGAAGCCACAAACTCAACTATCTTAAAACCTAACTTTGAACAAAAATGAAGTGAGAACAAGATAGGCATTGTTGATGTGAAATGTGAACAGAAGATTGTCTTTAATGTTTAATAGTGCATTTAATTTTATACTTTGTAGTGTTGGTACCATAGTAATATACACTTACCAACTCCTACTTCAAGTTTGAGAATACAGCTTAAACAGAAGAATGTCTTGTAGTGTCCATAAGACAAGTACATCATTTGGATGTCAAGTAATTTTTATTTCAAGAGGTACATGAGGAAACAAAGTAGAACACATGATCTTATGAGTGATAAAAATGGAAAATATGTCATTTTATAAGAGAAAAGTAGCCAGAAACCAAAATGGCAACAACATCAAAGCAATTTAACCAGACCTTCAAATTGTTAAATATTAAGCAGCTACAGTCAGGAAACAAGTAAGATAAAGTGAATGACATCCACAAAGAGCACTAAACCTGCAAACAAAATTGCACCATTCATCCCAGTAAAACCTTTATACTTTATGTACATTTTACAGAAATTTAACATCTATACCTTGTATATTTTACCATGTATATAACTTGCATCGAAATAGTCACGTTTAGTTCTTTTGACAGAGGGTATGGATCTTTTTTTGTGCATGCTGGCAAGTAGATGCATGCCATAACCTACATTTGATTGTCTGTGGTGAGCAAGTTTAACACAGTAACATTATGCTTATAGTGTTGTTTTTTTTTTTTGTTTTTTTTTTGTTTCATTACAGAGTCAAAGAAATTACCATCCACAGGAAGAAGGTATTCCGAAATACTGTTCCAAAATAAATACAGTATTAGGAAGTCGTTAGATCATCTTCTTCATCACATACAAACAAATATTTTCAAAGAAAATAATTTTTAGTGTATGGGGGTGATAGTGTACATAGAGAAGAAAAAGAGCTACAAAGACAAGCAGAATGCGAAGTAAGTATTAAGAAGAAATGCAGGAAATCATTATTACCTTTCCATCAGTCTTTCTATATCCATCTTTCATTTTCCATTTGTTATAACCATGCCCATATGCTAATTCATATATGTCTATCCTTCCTTCCATTCAGCACACTGTTAAGACAATTAGTCTCTCATATATTTATATGAGTTGCCATAAAACATGTTATATGTACTGGTCATTACCTAAATATGCACCAACTGTCCAGTCACTTTGCACCTGCTGTTGTTGTAGGGTTTAACGCCATTTTTCAGCACAAGATAGGCTATACATGGCGGCCAGTATTAATGGTGGAGGAAGAACCCGGAAAACCCCCAGAAAGAACCACCGACCGACGATAAGCTACCAGCAAGCTTTCTCACATAACCACATTATCCGAATCCGAGACTCATTTGCCCCTGCAATTTTTATTATATGTATTGCTCTTTCTGTAATTGAATGTCACAGTCTTGTTAGTACAGTTAGCATGGGTTGATGTGACACAGACTTTTTCCACTGGCTGGTGTGACCATCTTGTGTGAAAATCAATTGGCCCTGCAGAAAATCAACTGGCTCTCCCAATCAGAGGAAAATAATGATGGAGGAAAATTTAATTGGGCCGATGGCCATCAATTTTAAATGACCTTCCTCAGAACCCACAGGTATTCGTCTGGCAAGCCAGCAACAAAATTGCCCCCTGAACTAGTCCTTTTGTTTTTAATTGGACTAGGAACTTGGTAAATCCTATGGTCATTATCAGAAGATACATATATTAATGAATCAGTGTGCTTCTGCAATTTTTGTTCATTTTTCTTTTGTAGATTAATGCAGTGCATGATACAAACTTGTGAGTGCAAATTGTACAACTTCTTTATGGATTGTAATGAAATTCAGTACAATATTATGTTCATTAACAAATAATGCATATATCAAATCACTGTTCCGCTAATTAAGTTTAGAATTATTGCCCTTTATTGACTTCAATCTAAAGACAGTGCATAATATAATCTAATGAATCATCTAATCTTTCAGATTTCATTGGATTGCCATGACATTTGGAAAAATGTTTTCATCATTATCGGAAGTTGCATACGTTGACAAATCTCTGCTGCTATTTCAGTTAGAGCTAGTTACTTTCTTAGATTAATGTTTGATAGGATTTTGTGAAGTCAGCTTGTCTCACATTTTTCATTGGATTGCCATGTAACTGCATGTTACAGTCATCATTTGAAAATGTTCATATAAACAGTTCACTTTGCTTTTGCAATTTTAGTCTGATGTATTGTCGTGCAGCAGAATGCATTGTTAAAATCTTGCCAGTGCTACCGATTGTGGTGCCTTTTTGAAAGGATCATGAAAATTGGCACGTGTGACAATATTCATCTAAAATTGCATGTACAAATCTTTGTGCTCCCATGATATTTGTAAGGGTTGTGGACATTTTTGGATTACAGTTGGATACAGTGTATGACCAAATTTTGTTAATGCAATTACTCAAAGTATTTAGTGGATTGCCCTGAAACTTGGTACTTGTTCAGCTCATCATGAGAAGACAAGTTTCTTTACAGGCATTTCACTTGCACTTTTTTAAAAACAGTTGTGCACTGTTAAGCTCTACGCGTCTTCATCATGGGCTAGGGGTGTGATGTTGAGGAGGCATTGGTATATTTATATGATCAAATTGCTCACATTTCCTCTAGCTGTGAGCATCATTGTTAGTAGCCTTTTCAAAAAAAACCAAATACAATTCGTTAGGTTAACTGCATTGTATGTGAACTTGATTCTTTTAATGAGTGTGTCTTTGCAGCTCAATTGCTGACTTAGTTATTGGTCTTTTTTAATAAGAACTGAATCTGTACAATACCCGTTTGATAACCTAATTACTGGAAGAAAAATTCGATATTGTGTTTGTGAGTGATCACTGTTACATGCTGCCATTCAAGTATGTGCATGATATTGTTGAAATGTGACATGAGTAATTGACTTATGATCATTCTTGCAGGGTACAAAATTGATTGAGATCTCATGATGGGTTTGGCTTTACTATTTGCAATCTGTAACAAATACACTAAAGAGAAAAAATTGGTACTTGAGATTTTCAATTGCTTTTGTAGTGTAGTCATTTTGCAGGGTCTTACGTTTTGCATAAAATCTCCATCGAGAAATATTAATCACAGATTTGTTTCAACTAGCATGCAGTAAAAGAATAATATGTTTTCTTTTCCTACATTTCAGTTTTTTTTCTGCCAGTAAATGATTTGATGGGACTGCCTTTCAGGCCGCTTTTGAAACTCACAGAACTGAAGTTTGTATGTGCCAACAAGTTACATTCTCAGGTGTCTTTGTTCCACTTGAATATCCAGTTTCATGGGATCAGCAGCTTCAATATATCTCCATGTTTCCAAATTGGCATAAATGGCAGCACAAGACAG
Organism: Sinohyriopsis cumingii; assembly: GCA_028554795.2. Lineage (NCBI taxonomy): Eukaryota > Metazoa > Mollusca > Bivalvia > Unionida > Unionidae > Sinohyriopsis > Sinohyriopsis cumingii. Next base: position 47,490,803 of record CM068830.1, on the reverse strand, counting down.
TTTCTTATTCCCAGTGGCTATCAATTCCAGATATGAAAGAAAAGTATAAACCTGCTTCACTAAGGAATCAGGTGCTGTACAATTTTAGAGAGGGTAACATGGATAAGTTCTATTCCATTTGCTCCAAATATAAAAACATTGCCTTAGATCCAGCTCAGTCTACTTCCACATTTGAAAGTTTACCCGAGTCATCTGATTATGGTGACATAGTTCCCCCTGCATCCAAACGCAAACGTCATGAACCTACTAGACGTTTGACAATTGAAGAATTGATGACAAACATACACACTGTAGACCCTCAGTTTTCTTCAGAAAATATAGCTAAAGAAAGATCTTGTTATGATAAATTCAAATATGCAATGATTGAAAATGGTCATGTAATTTGGCGACGTAGTGCAGCTAATGTGAATATTTTTACAATGAATGAAGTTAGTATGACAACTGGACTGTTTCAGGAAGACTGTTATGTTCATTTGACCAAAAAAGATATAGATAACTGAATTGTCTTGTAGCTGTGGAATGTATGGCATATTACTGCAGTTAGCCGCAATAAGTATACCTCAGGAAAATCTTGATGAGATAGATCTGAGTGATGTGAAATGCTGCCATATGAGACTTTTTAATGAATTGATCAGTGACCATATACCTTCTCTATTAAATAATTCTTCCAGGTCAGAAAATAAGATAATTGAAAAACTTGAAGCTGCCAAAGATAAATTAATGAGCCTATTTGCCAGATGCCAACCTCATCTGATAAAACTTTGAAGTTCTCAGTGTATTCTGATGATGACAAAACATGTACTTTTGTTCATATCACTGACAATAGACTATCTTGTCAGTCTGGATTTTGTAATGCACTTTATTCATCTTCAAAATGTAAAGTTCTCCGTCTTGACAATGCTGAGACCCTTTGTCCTCACCTCAATCAATTGAAAGTCCATGCTAACACATGGATGGATCTACTGATGGGATCAGGCCAGATACAATTACAGTGGTGTGTTCTTGGCAAGGTACTTTGCCCCAATAAACTACATTGTGTTGATGTACTGTAAAATGCCAAACCAAACTTAATTTGGGAGAATTTATTTAAAAGAGAATGAAAATAACTAATATTAAATAAGGGTCTATGGTAAAATGCATTCAGGTAGCTCAATGTTATGCTCGTGATCACATCAACAACTGACATAAATCATTACAACAATTATACAAACTATATGCATGTAACAGAAGTAAATTACCTGTAATTACCATTTATTATTGGTTACAGTTTTAATTAGATAGTCACCATACATTATTTTTCTAGTGTATCTTTCATCAGCTCTCTTACTTATTATGAGTGGGAACGTGAACATACTGTTTGAGAAAAATATATGATGTTTACATGAAAAAACTGAGGTTATCTATCAGTTTTGTATGGAAGAGTTAGTGCATTATCAACTAGTGTGTAATAAAGGAAGGATAAATTGCTTGGAGAAAAAAAGTTATTGCCTAAAGAAAACATCTGGAATACAGAATAATCATCGTCTTTGTGACTTCCAGTATTTGTGTGGACCAAGGATGGATGTACTTTCATTGATTGACTATCATACAGAATTGTCATATGCATATTACTTATTATGGAAAATTATACAATATATGTACTAATTGCTTATCCATAATTTAAATCAAATTTCATTCTAAAACAATTGTATCATTGTCAGATTTTTCTGCACATGTTAATGGGATTCAGTACAGGTTCAGATGGACCAGGACTAGACAGTTAATATCACATCCTGTACACAATAAATAAAAGTACATTTACTTTGGTTATGCTGCATCTTCAGGAAATATTTGTCACATTGCAACAAGAAATTTGGTTAAAGTTTGGTCCTTGAACATTCACTCTCTGTTCATCCTTTTCCTCAGTCATATTTGAATTACTTAAAGTTTTGTTTAATTGATTGATTTCAGGTAGGATATGTCTTTCCTAATGGAGAGACAATTGCAGTATCCCATATTTCCACTGTATATACATGTCATGGACTTGTAAAACACAAGGTATAAATTTTTGCTTTATTTTCTTCTTTCAGTGAGCTTCAGTTCATTGATGATGAACTAACTCATCTTTTAAGTAACCACTTTAGTAGAAAGCATGGCATTTTTATTTGTTCCTATCTATTCATATCTCTGTCTTTCTGTCAAAGATTGTTAGCATAAATATGCACACAAAAAAACACTTTATACCGACAAATGAAAAATATGTTGTTGCTTATATTGGCATGCATAAGTCCTTTTTATCAAGCGAAGATGTATCGACTAAGTTATGGGGATGTGGGAGAATAATTTTTCTATTGCTTTACAAACCCAAATCTAGTTCTTTGAAAACTCACAAATTTCACAACATGCATTAGCATCTAATTTTATGATATTAAAAGATTGACTTCAGTGGTCAAGACAGTGTACTTGCCTTAGTGTTTCCAGCAGTATAAAAGATAATAGTCTTAACTTTTTATCAGTGAGGAATCTGTTTTTACATTTGTGTTGTTTGTATAATGTTTTATTTATTTGGTAAATGATACATTTTGTGTGTGTGTGTGTGTGTGTGTGTGATTTTATATTTAGATTTGTTATCACAGTTGTTTAAGTGTTAATCAGGATTCTGATATTTCTTATTTTGTATTTAGATTTGGTATCGCCGTTGTTTAAGTGGCACTCGGGATTGTGACATAGGTCCAGGAGAGAGAGAGGCCATCCACTTTCTTGCCAGGGATACTGGAGCTGGCGATGAAATTGGCTGGGACTTTGTGGACCATGTTCTGAACTCATATATTTCTTTTGGCTTCTATTGTACAATCATGAATAGCTTCTACAAACGTGTCAGTCATAATTCTGCTTCTTTTATGTCAAATAATACTTTTATTGCTTGGTTTTTTTCCTGGATAAGTAAGTTCAATTTAGATTATAGACAGCCTTGTTCCATTTGCAAATTTAGTCCAAAATTGTTAGCTGCTGATGGAACTAAGATAGGCATCAACATTCGACATTCAACAGTTGTACCAATAGAGACTCCAACGAATGACTTTTCAATAGATCTTTGTCATCGAAGGAATAAGAGGGCTTTCATTAGCTTTGCCCAGGGTGATCATGATTCAAAGGATAAAGCTCAGAGTAGAAATCACTTACTCTACCTTTCTAAGAAAGTGCTTGGTACCTTGGGCAGTGCTAATGAGCTACCTTTAGAAGAGGAAAAAAACCGAAATGATATTCTGTTACAACATGTTGATAGAAACTTTCACTCACTGTTGAATATTTTTATGCAAAATGGTTGTAGCAACCGAGTATTGAGAAAGTTAGCAGTTCTTTTTATGATACTGTCTTCAAATCATTCCGTTTCAAGCATTATTCCCTATCGATTTGTTGACGACTTCCAATCTATTTTGAATTTACTTAGGAAAAATTCAGATTTAGACATAAATGTTATAAACAGAGTTGCCAAGTTTTCTCCTGAAATTAGAGATGTATTATTTGCAGTCACGAATACTTGTATATGTTCAGCAACTTTAGAAATTTTGGACCATCTGGTGTCAAGAGTGAAACAGCTTTTTTCAAACTGTAAAGAACCAGACCAGATTAATCCTAAACCAGGTAGTTATAATCCTGCTAAATTTGGGAGAGCATATTACTTCACCCCCCCCCCTCCCGGTAAGCAGTTAAGAGACACTCCAAAATACACAATGGATAAAATATCTCATAATAGTACTTATGATGATGAACCTGCAAGAGCTGAAGAAAAATGACATAAAAATTACCCTGAAGTGGGAAGGAAGGGTACAACATACTTATTTCTCTGGTTTGACCCACAACATTATGGGTATTGCTATGGATATCATATGATACCAGGACATAAAGGGAGAAAAGATCCTGCTTGTTCTGCTTATGCATACATGGAAAATGCCCCAGAAGAAATATTTTATGATTTTAGTTGCCAGCTTGAGGAGTACTGTTTGAATCAAGAACCTGGTTTTTGGAAAAACACATTTTTTTTCATGATACATTTCATGGCTTTTCCCATAAGTGTCCACCAGTATACAAATCATCACGTCTCATGTTGTTAAAAAAAATTAACACTGAAATATGTGAGCAAACAAATGCTTTTCGTCAGCACATCAAATATTCAGCAAGAGCTATGGGAATGGGTAAATTCAATCACTACTTGCAGTTTTTTATGCACCAATGGAGCCAGAAGAAAAAGAAGAACTGCAAAAGATGTACATTAGCTTTCAGTTATGTTGGTTGATACACTGACCACACTGTACTTATATCAGTCTAGTACAACAAATTTAATATGCATGATTTACTGTGCAAATGGATGTACCATATTTGAGCAGATTATTGTCCCTGTCTATAATATGCATCTTAAGACTATTTTAAGGCAGTTCTCTTACAAAATGGATATATTTATATTGCAAGTTGTTTGAGAATAAAATATGTTGACAGTAGAATAAAATATGTAGATCCTTCAAGTTTGCTGGTTTTGGATAATCTATAAATATTTTGATATGTTTGTTACGAATTTCAGATAGTGTTGTGGTTAGCACATGGTATACCAAATCTGCTCTTAAGTTAATTAAACAGACCAGTGGTAAAACTGCAGTGATTAGTATTTCATCTATTTTCCAAGACTCTTAAATTGAGTATACATTGAACATGTTGTCCCCATGCATTTGTAACCTGTACAGAAGTGTCTGTACCTAATTATAATGTGACACATTGTCCCCACATATTTGTTACATGTAACAGTCTGTCCTCCTTTATCATGCGACAGATTTTCGTACAGCATTTTTTTTTACAGTTATGTGGAAAAGTGTAAAGTCGTATACATTATCTTTTCTTAAATTTAAAAGAAATTAATTCATATGAAACCTCTTTGTATCATTTTCATTCCCAATTGTTTTATTGTGGTCATTTTCTAAGATGATTTGATGCTTAAGGATTTTGTAGACTTATTTACTTCATGAAAATACCCAAAATGTTTTTTCTGTAACTACCAATGTAATGCTGATTATGTCACTTATCAGGTACCAATGAGTCTTCTGTCATAGATTTAAAGTGGACTTTTTTACACATTTTTTGGTAAAATATGAATGTTAAGTTCAGAGATTTTTAAACAGGAAGTAATAGGCATATGTTTTTGGTAGAAAAATATTTCCTGTACATGTATCAGTTGCTGTGAGAAGAATGGAATTTTATGAGAGCGTGTGTTCTGCTTAAGGAAAATTTAGACTTTACATGATTGGAAATTATGTCTTATAGTACTTTGCCTAATGCGTGGTATTTCCAGTGTGTGTGTGTGTGTGTGTGCTTAAGATTTATGTACCCCAATTACAATTCTGGGTAAGAAAGGTTCATAACCATTATACAGTTAAAAAGGAATAGAATATACTTGATAACATGTTAGGCTGATAACTTGTAAATAGACATTTTTATTTTCGTGAACTGTACTTAAATCATTTTGTTGCATTTATAAGGCTGGTCATCTCTGGAAAATAATGCATTTATGTTTTCCATAACAGTACTTGGATCCATGCATTGTTTAGGATTTGACATGCATTTATATTTGAGATCTGTATTATTTTTGTTCAGTGAATGGTTATTGTTTGTATTTAAGAATTGTAATGTATTTGAAAAAGAGCAAAAATAAATGATTTGCTTGTTGTGAATGTGTTGATATTTTACCATGCAAAATATGAATAAATTGATTTCTCATTCATTGGAGTAAATTTGTATTTACATATATGATTTATGCTCTGGTCATAAGGCTGACATATTATGATGTCAGTTGATCTTTGACTGTATTCATTTTGGCAAAGTGGTACTAACTGTCCTTCATCTTAAGTTAAAGAACTATGCAGATTCTTACACTTTGGGTAAGATAAGCCCTATTGAATTTGGGATCAAGATGTGAAAATAGTGTCTTCTGTACATTATGTTTAGTTCAGGGTAGTATACCTTGACCAATGATTAAAGTTATTTATAACCACTATAATGTACCATGCACGGTATTCCTGTTATGTTATTGTTGCCATACTCCTTGAGTCGATCTGGCCATCTTCCCTGTCTATGATTAACACAGATTTCAGGAGTGCAATGAAAACTTGCACTGTAAGTACATCTTTGGATGGTGGTATGTTGTACATTGAGATATGTTCCTGTGACCTTCTAAAGAGTTTATTTAGCTATACTAGTCACAGCACAGAAGAGTTTATGGGATGATCTGTGTTGTCTGTCATCTATCTGTTTATGCTAAGATTGTTAGCACTTCTGCTACTCCTAAACTATCTCAAGTATTGCCATAACTTTACACACACACACACACACACATTCATTCTCGGGTCTAATTGATCCTAAATGAAAATGGTGCCACTCAAACATCCAATACAGCCACCACAGCAGACAGCGTTTTGGAAAATATTGTTATTACTGTATTTCAATGAATGGTAAAATAAACATGCGTTTTTCACAAAAAGACTTCTTATGATGTATGGTTGGTCCATTATTAACAATTGTATGGCCAAGCTAGTGTTGTGGATTTGCAGCATTTTTAGTTTATGACCAATCCATCACTATTACCTTTTGGATATTTCTTAGTGAATAGGTGTATCTGGCCATCTTGAAATGTTGCTTACAAAATGAAGGGAAATATTGTCATTTGGTTTTAGCCAGAAGACTAGTTTGTGGTGCCATTTTGGTCAGTACTTCAGACAGCTGGTCTTATTGACATTGTGTCTCTCTTCAAAAGACTTATTATGTATAGTTGGTAATAGGTAGAAATGTTGCCAATGTGATATTGGATGTGACCACTATGGCATCCATCTTGGTATCATACCATTGCTATGACAAATAGAAAATATCAAAACGGGATTTCCACATGATCACTCTTTATGATGCCTTCTTGGTCCTAAATGAAAACTGTGCCAAGCTGACATACAGTATATCCACCACAGGAGGTAATTTGAAAATTCTGTTACCACTGAAGAATATTAAACACTCAGTATTTCAAAGGGAAGAAACTGTCTTGAATTCCAGTGACATCTAGTTTGCGCTAGAGTGGCATTCCATTTTAGGGACTCTTAACTTCCAGACTACTTGGATACGTTACGTATGTTGAGGAAGAAGCCGATTGATTTCAGGGTCAAAAACACAAATATCAAGATCACTGTCTGAACGAAATTACTCTGGTGGCCTAAGTGGTTAGAATGTCCGCCTATAATGCGGTATAAAAATGGTACAAAGACTGTCTAGCTTGGCGCTCAGCATTTAGAGGTTAGTGTTAGAACTGGTACGCCTGGCTTCAGGATAAAGATACCGGGGTAGGGACATGATGCTACATGTTTGCGACATAATCCACACACACACGCACGCACGCACGGTGACTGAAAGACTTAAAAACATGGTTTCCGTGCAAAAACAAAAGTTGAAAACGACATACCTCACCCAAACTCTGCGACTGCTTGCACAAGAGGCGAGGAAGAAGGTTGTGGAATTTTATGCCAAAGGTTGAGATCACTTGCTAAAAGAAGAAAATTGGTTTCCGCACAATAACAATAGTTGTACATAGCAACGTGGCGCAAACTTTGAGTATTACTTGCACTTCGGTTAAGGAAGAAACCAAGCGATTTTGGGGTCAAACGGACAAAGGTCAATGACAATCTGCATAAATATTGTTACGCTTGATAAAAGAGAGGATGAAGTCCTCAAGTACGAGATAATCCCCAAGATGTGTTTATTTATAAAACAATAACCTTTTAAGGACAATTCTCGCGTTTGTGAATGTATTTTAATCTATCGTGCCTGACGAATGCTCCATGGAACAATCATTGTTACCAAGCAGATATTCAATAACCTCGATTGGAGGATAAAAGTTTTAGCAGAAATTTTAATTCCAAACCAATTATGTTTAATAGACTTTGTAAAATATTTGCAACGGTCAACAATATATTTGTTTAGTGCTTGTAGTGCACTTAGTTATTATAAACGTTTTCTTGGAAAAATAACAAATGATACTACAAAGCAGGCATGTTCGTGTAGCCTATATACACCTAGCAATGGATGTAGCTGCAATATTTGTCCATGTTTTGTAGAATAAAACTCATAGATTAATGTAGATTCTATCTCAAGTGACATCATGTATGCAATTATTAAAGTATCACTTACCTTACTACATCTTGAAAATGCGGAAAACTATGTATGACATGCAAACCCAACACATAATGGCAAATTTGCAAGGCTCATATTTGATATCAAGCACAATATAAATGAACCGGCCCGTAACCATTTTAATGTCACAGAGTCATTTGTCAAACAAGTGATTGGTCCTTCCAAAATAATTACTAATAGACCAAGACAATCTAATAGATTTATAGGGCAATGAGATTATAAAATTAAAACCTTTAAAATCTTTGGGCTTTAATTTTCACGAATAAATGGACATCACTACATATGACACGACATTAACACAACTATTTGATTTAGAGAAAATCTATAAAAAATTTACTCAAATTTGACCGAAAATATTCCATATAAATTAGCCAGGGCCTACTGCAAAAATAAATATTTAGGTTTCTTTTCTTATTAAAAACATTTTAAAGAACACGATTAATTATCCCTAGGTCAGTGCAAATTAAAGTTACCGTACACTTACACCTAACCGTAACTCCAAATCAAACACTAACTACAATGCGAAAAACTTGGCAAAGATTACTGAAACTTTGCACAAAGGTAATAGTATTCAAGCAGAACAAAGAATGCAAAAGTCATTAGCTGGATTGTTCTTCCTGTCTATCAGATCATATCAAATACTAATTTCTCGACATATTCAATATGATCCTCGTGTATAAGGAAAGATGTATGTATGTGAAATGTAATGAACTGTGCAACGTTTATGCTTATTCAAGGATGGTCTTGTATAATATCTAATTTATCTCTGTTGACCTCTTACACAATGCTGCAAAGCTAAAAATAATATATTAGATATATTAAATTGCTTTGATATGAAATAAAATATTATCTTAAATAAAATGTTTTTAAAAAATATTCTTCAAAATTTTAATACGTTTTGGCATTCGGAAGGTTTTCGGTATACCAGCAACGATTGCAGATTTGTGAACACTTCAAGCATGCAATAGTATAAATTTAAAAGCCATTAGAATGGAAAAAGATTTTCCTCTATGCGGGATTATGTTAGAAAAAAAAGTGACTAAACCGAGAGCAGCTTTCAGTTAAAATTTAGATGAAATAAGTCAATACATTAAAAGGACAACTTAACAGTTTTAGTTCGAATCACACTTAAATTTCGGTATTCATTGTGAATTATATTCATTATGAATTATAAAGCTTTGGGATGGTGTATAATTCGGTATAAATAAAGACAGTCGATGACATTGACATTGGCCGGATGTTGTGGGGAATCAGACCAGTTTTTCCGAACCCGGTATTCAAACAATGAAAACTTTGTGAAAACTATAATATTCGTCCGTACGTCATTTCCAGAGAAGCCTAACCCTCATCGCTAAACCTAACCATAAAAGACAAAAATCCATTTTTGTCCCAGACGGCTTGACAGATTCTCATGAGCGAGGTACCTGTTTGTCGGATTAGATGAGGCCAATATTGCAGAGAAAATTCTGTCAAGACTGTCATTTCGGTTCGTACGTTATCTCCAGAAAACTGTAACCCTAACCCTAACCCTAAAAGTCACCAAAATTTATTTTTCTCGCAAACCGCTAAACCGATTTGCATCATCCAGGTACCATTTTATCGGTGCTGATGATACACGTATTGCAGTAAAATCCTGTTAAATCTGGCCTGTCCGTTCATACGTTTTCTCCAGAAAAGCTTAACCCTAACCCTAATCGCTAACCCTAAAAGCCACATAAATTCACCTTTCTTCCAAACGGCTGAACCGACTTTAATTTCAAGGTATGACTGGATTCGTCTTAATAATGCACGTCTTCTGGTCTATCACGTATGATAATCAAAGGTTATGAACACAGCAACACGTACGTATACAAGTGAAATTTGAGTATAGTTTTTATTTACTTGCATTCAGTGAACGAACTGATAATACACATTTATTGGTTTTACGGTCAATGGGTTTGTCTCAGGCTTACAGCTGTGTACTCTGGTTTACAAGCATGATAACACAAACAATAATTTTTTGTTTTAATGAATCCCAGTTTGTGCATATGCCTGCTGAATACGTTTGAAAATGATTTGCTTTGAAAACAAGAATCACTCAAATAAACAGATTATGCTGGCTAAAAAAAATTTAAAGAAATTCTAGATAAGACATTTATTCCTTTTAACTGCTAAGTGTTGAAAGTATCTGATATTCTTGAGCAATAAGATTTTCAAATTAACTGCTGTGAAAGTCATATTGATGTCAGATTGGCACCAAGAATTTTGTACTGCACTGACAGGAATCGTGCAAACATGTCAACTTGGACATGTAGGAAAAATACTATTTTAATAAAAATTTGGTTTGGTGGAGTTAAATAATGTATCAATGATGATTTAACAAAATGCTTAAAAAATAACCTGACAGTCAAGCATTTGCCCCTTTGAGGGATTTTTCCTTTTGTTAAATCAGACTATAAGGTCTGATTTAATTATGCACTTCACCAATAGGGAAGATCCTTGTGGGACAGCATATGATTACCGATAGGGAAGATCCTTGTGGGACATCATATGATGATCGATAGGGAAGATCCTTGTGGGACAGCATATGATCACCGATAGGTAAGATCCTTGTGGGACAGCATATGATTACCGATAGGGAAGATCCTTGTGGGACAGCATATGATTACTGAGAGGGAAGATCCTTGTGTGACAACATATGATTACTGAGAGGGAAGATCCTTGTGGGACAGTTGTGGGACAGCATATGATTACCAAATAGGGAAGATCCCTGTGAGACAGCATATGATTACTGATAGGGAAGATCCTTGTGGGACATGATATGATTACCAATAGGGAAGATCCCTTGTGGGACAGCATATGATTACCAATAGGGAAGATCCTTGTGGGACAGCATATGATTACGGAGAGGGAAGATCCTTGTGTGATAGCATATGATTACCAATAGGGAATATCCTTGTGGGACAGCATATGATTACCAAATAGGGAAGATCCTTGTGGGACAGCATATGATTACTGATAGGGAAGATCCTTGTGGGACAGGATATGATTACCAATAGGGAAGATCCTCGTGTGACAGCATATGATTACCAATAGGGAATATCCTTGTGGGACAGTTGTGAGACAGCATATGATTACCAAATAGGGAAGATCCTTGTGGGACAGCATATGATTACTGATAGGGAAGATCCTTGTGGGACAGGATATGATTACCAATAGGGAAGATCCTTGTGGGACAGCATATGATTACCAACAGGGAATATCCTTGTGGGACAGTTGTGAGACAGCATATGATTACCAAATAGGGAAGATCCTTGTGGGACAGCATATGATTACTGATAGGGAAGATCCCTTGTGGGACAGCATATGATTACCAGTAGGGAAGATCCTTGTGGGACAGGATATGATTACCAATAGGGAAGATCCTTGTGGGACAGCATATGATTACCAGGATATGATTACCAATAGGGAAGATCCTTGTGTGACAGCATATGATTACTGATAGGGAAGATCCTTGTGGGACATGATATGATTACCAATAGGGACAGTTGTGAGACAGCATATGATTACCAAATAGGGAAGATCCTTGTGGGACAGCATATGATTACTGATAGGGAAGATCCTTGTGGGACAGGATATGATTACCAATAGGGAAGATCCTTGTGGGACAGCATATGATTACCAACAGGGAATATCCTTGTGGGACAGTTGTGAGACAGCATATGATTACCAAATAGGGAAGGTCCTTGTGGGACAGCATATGATTACTGATAGGGAAGATCCCTTGTGGGACAGCATATGATTACCAGTAGGGAAGATCCTTGTGAGACAGGATATGATTACCAATAGGGAAGATCCTTGTGGGACAGCATATGATTACCAATAGGGAAGATCCTTGTGTGACAGTATATGATTACCGAGAGGGAAGATCCATTGTGGGACAGCATATGATTAATTAATCCAAATCCTCATATTCATTTCATGAAGATTCTTCTGATCTGTGATGCAATTTTTTCATATAAAATTATTGTTTGCATCCTATTGCCATTAATCTTAAGACTTACCAGTACGTTATAGATATAGTATTAAATGGCAGATAATAACATGTAGCAGAAAACACTACTCACTGAAATACTTTTTATGGTCTAAGTGACATAGAAGCAATATCATTTATATTTTTTGAGTTGTTGATATAAAATGAGAAATAGTGGTCAGCTATTTGAAAATGTATAGGCAGCTCCATTGTTACCAGTCCAGCAACTGATGTACACTTATATCTCAAAGTATGCTCCAAAGTATGTTTAGGTATTGATCATGGAATCAAAATTTGGTCTATTAATGATTATCCAGCTGAGAAGAATTAAGTTGAAGAAATGTGAGGATTTCAGGAAGACGATCTGGTTGAAAGGCTTGTAAGTTAAAGCGTGTTTCTTAGCACATTACATGACATCATTAATGAAGCATAAGTAGAAATTCTTTAAAAATGGATCACATGTAGTATAGTTCTTTCATGAACAGTTTACTCTTTGAAGGTGTCAATGTGTCATAATTCATTTGGACTTAAAAGTTATGCCAGCTGAACATGTTACATGTAAGTGATTGAATTTATTTTCTCCCCAACTATGCATTTACAAATTTTTTATATATGGATGTACACATTATACTAGCAATCAAAGACAAATAAAAATATTGATCCGATATTTAAAAAATTACTTCATTGTTAAAATTGTAAATGTTTTGGCTAAAACTATCATTAGTTCAATTATTATTTGCCTACTTATTTTTCTCTCATTTCTTACAAAATAGGCACACAATAACACATACCTGGCATAACTGAAGAACATTTAACCTCATGATTCAAACTATGAAGTGTTCGGTGAACATGTAAGGCAAGGTCAAATCAGATAGTGCTAAGTTAGCCAAAACATCAAATGTTGTCACAAATGTCAGGCAACAGTCACTGTCCAGAGCTACATGGAGGACTTTGGGAATTCAGTACAGCCACATGGACTTGTAGCTTCCTAAGAGTTTCCATTTCTGGCTGCGTCTTCAGATGGTTTTGTAAATAAAACTCATTGTGTAAGTCACATGTACGTAGATGTCTGGGGATTAAATTTTGTTCACCGCTTTCAGTGCCATAGAAGTACCCAACATTTAAAGAAATTTTAACCTCAAAATTCAATCTAGGAAGTGATTTGTTTATCTATTGAAGGTAAAGTACAGATGTAATCCGATTATTTGACCAGTAGCAGTGGTGGCACCTAGGTAGTAACGATAACTCACTACTTGCTCCCATGAAACCATCAAGATCTTTTACACATTTATAAGTGGGTCGTTGCACTTAAACCATATTTGCAGTATTTGTTGAGTGTATAATCTTTTATGACTTTTGAATGACTACATCTTTACACTCGCTTCTTTCAATCAATGAATCAATCAATATTTATAACTAAAATGTCAATGAGGTACCCATGCAGTCATGGTTACCTTCTTAATGTAAGGAAGCAGAGTACTGTTTGATATTCCTATGATCCTAACATGAACCCTGACTAGTGAGGGGCACTAAAGACACTAAAATGGTAAGATAACCCTAACATGAACCCAGACTAGTGAGCCACACTAAAATGGTAAGATAACCCTAACATGAACCCTGATTAGTGAGCGACACTAAAATGGTAGGATAACCCAACCATCAACCATGACTAGTGAGCGACACTAAAATGGTAGGATAACCCTACCAAGAACCATGACTAGTGAGCAACACTAAAATGGTAAACCAACCCTAACATGAACCCAGACTAGATAGCATCACTAAAATGGTAGGAGAACCCTACCATGAACCATGACTAGTGAACGACACTAAAATGGTAAGCCAACCCTAACATGAACCCAGACTAGATAGCGACACTAAAATGGTAGGATAACCCTACCATGAAGCCAGACTAGTGAGCGACACTAAAATGGTAGGATAACCCTAGTATGAACCTTATGACTGTTGCTCTAGTAGTCAGTGACATTTAGGTCACTAAAATTGACTGTTATTACAATAAATGGTTATAATGTTACAAGTTACTACCACAAAAAATACATTATTCTAAAACCTCTGAGAAACACTTTGGGGGAATTATGCATTGAATTAAAATTTTATATTGCTGACAAAAATATAATAAAAATCACCATGCCCTTTAATAGCAGACACTAGGAGAGAGGTAAATTCTGTGTGATTCTCACAGAAACATTTCTTTCTGAATCAGAGAAGCATACAAGCTTAACTTTAATGAATGTCTGACTTAAGGTGGAACAAAAAAATTTTAAAAAATGGTAACAGAAAGCTGGATGTTGTTCCATTACAGAATTTTTTTCTCATCTTTCAGCTAATGCACAATAACAATTAATCATGTTATTTTCAATAGTATGAGCAAGTGAGACAAAAGCACAATAGAGACTTAACTTTCTCAAAATGAAACATTTATTGAAGAATGATAGCTGATGTCTCAAAACATTTAAAATGGTGTACAATCTGCTGTAATCACGTCCAATATTATCTCATTAGAAGCTTATGAGCTTAAGCTTATAGAATCATTAAATACACAATGGGTAGTTATTACTCCAAATGATCATTTGGCTTCTATCGTCAATTATGCTGCAAATAACCAATAGAATAACCACCGATGCTCCAACGAGACTGTCATGCTGGCAACATTTAAGATGTAACAATGTGATGATGCTTTGTTTTGATCTCATTATATATTAATGCTCAAATGAATTAAATTGTAGTATTTTTTACACATGTCAATCAGCGAGGACTGCAAAGCTTATTTCAGGTGAACATCTGTATGAAATCATGTATGATGTTCTTTTCTGTCTATATTGTTCACAGTTATTTCCTTCTTGGAAACTGGTTACTGCAGCACTGTTCACTTGTCAAAGTATCTAGGATCTTCTCAAGAGAGGTTCTGCAAAAAAGTAAGAAATAATTCATGTGATAATTCTGTAATTTGTTCCATCTCATGTGGATTTTACTACAGAATAAAACAGACACACTAACAGGGAAATGTCATCAACCACTTTTATAAATGGATGACATCATTCTTACAAGCAAACTTTTATTATGCTGAAATCTATTATGGGAAGTCCCTCAAAGCTAGATATTATGCAAAGATCCCTGCCATTTTAAGTCATTTTAAAGATTATCCCTTTGAGTACTGACGGCCAAATCTGATGATTAATCAAATTCATTTGAAAAATTTATAAAGTACTTAATACACTCGTGCTTAAAGTGAAATTTTTGTTGCACAGATGTTTGTGAGAGAGTTGCTTACCAATTTTTCTATGTGGAGTAAAAGTCGTGATATAAGGAGAGTGGATCAGCATAATGCCTTGATACTTTCTGATAAATTTATGAAAATATATTCAGTGATGTTTTAAAAGAAGTTGTTCAAAGTTTCATATGTTGAATTTAAGTATCTATACTTTTTGACAGATTTGGTGTTATCCTTAAAAATTTTAAACTCTGTGTGGATGCAGTGCGCTATGTTTTGTTTTCATTTTTCTGGTTGTTTAGCAGATGAATGATGGACAGGTTTTTCCATTTTTACCACATAAACATAGAAATACATGATTTCCAAACTGTCATAAAAACTAAACTGAGAATAATTTTAACAAGTATAACATTTTAGAGAATTTTGTGAGGGAAAATAAAATGAGGAAAATATTACATGCTAGAAATGCACATACGTGATATCAATTATTCACTTACTTTTTCTTGAAAATTAAGTTGATTTTAAAGCAACTGAAAAATTGTGATGATTTTACAATATTATGATTTAGCATAGAATTTCACATAATATCTAGGTATAAAATATGCTGCTAAGCATATATGCAAATGTCAGTGTTTGCAAGTTAAAAGTGGTAATTTCGATCTCTTCTCTTCCATCTTTCTTATGTTTCAAAACTTTATAAAGCACAATCAAATCTGGAGACCCATATGAGAAATACCTACACAATTTGGGTGACTTTAGCAAATTCACATGCTTTCACTGGTCAGAGCACAGATCACAAGATCCGCTGGGCAATGGACCTAAAATTGACAAAGGAAACATACTAAATTAGATAGTATACCACTTTAACTGTCAAGTGGCCATCCATTTAATACATACACAAAAATATGGCAAAGCTTGACCCCCCACACACATGCTTTTTTACATCTCACCCCTGTGTACGTATGCTTGATGCACACACACCCAGAATTCTAAAGAATGGCCCATATTTAATACTCAGAAATGATCAAGGATTAATAATATTAATGTGTTTAATAACACAGATATATCACCGCCGTAGAATGTCTTGCTGCACCAAAGAAATAAGCTGCGTAACTTTAAAAAGTTGATCTAGTGTCCAATAAAATTCAAATGCCGACTGAACCCAGACAAACAGGTTACGTATTAGACAAATTATTATTGAGGTTTCACCCCCACCACCCCCTTTCATATGTGTACATACATCATCAGTAGACACATCCACATCCACCCTCCATGCGCATGTACTAAATGGACAGCCCGCAATAATACATTCTTTACTCACTCAGGCTGCAAAGATAAAACAAGAAGATTGTTTCTTGCATACAGTGAAATACAATCAACACATCTGAAGGATAAAATAAGCGCAACAAAATTGGGACAGCATGTATTTGTTATGTTATAAAGAAGCCTATAAAAGGTAAAAATTGCATATTTGCAATCTACTATTGCATACATTATACGAAAAAATATAATGCAAAAGAAAAGCTTAATTACAAAACTTTTAGATATATAATTTTTTTGAAAATATTATGTTGTTCATATTAAAGTCTTAGCTAGACAAAGTTTACATTTACTTATATTTAAATAATCATAAGATGGAATAGAAATAACAAGAACAAAGAGATGTGTTTATAAAACACGATAGCTCCATTGAAAAACAGATACAATGTAATATTTGATGAACATTTTAAACATTTAAAGCACTGTGATACTGGCAGGACAATCCAAAAATGTCATCTATGTATGCAAATCCAATTGTTAACCTTATTTTTACCTGTGGGGGTGGGGTGATTGTGCTAACAGGAATTATGTAACAAGCTGAGTGTAAAAATTGTATAAAACATTTATGAAACTGAAAAATTGCTGTAAGGAAGAAAAGACAAGTAATAAATTACTTTACAAACTGAAATAGAATTACTTTCATCGCTTGCCATATAAAACTCAGTATATTTTTATATACAGTTTGGTCAAGAATCGCTATATTGTATATCATTTTCATACAGTTTCAATTTCTACCCAGTGGATTAAGATGAAATGTAGTTGCAGATGAACAGATGGATGGCCAGACAAACTGATCCAATACTTGAAGATTATAATCAGACCAGCTGATTAAAAAATTAACATAAATACCAAATATTTTGTTAATGTTTACAGCATCTGCCATATTCAGATCACTGTTCCTTGCTGACTGCTCTTTGTATCTTTGAGTAGGTACAGTATATCAACCAGATTCTATTGGCATTTTATTCAGTCTTACATTTATTATCATGCCTATTTTAGTAACATAATTAGATCTATTTGCATTTACCATAATTGGTTAGTTATCTGCATCACTTTATTGACTTCATCTTTTCATTATCATGGGAAGTTTCCAGTTTATTCAGTACAACAATCTGTAATAAGAAAGACAAAACATGATCTTTTGAAACAAGCTTATAGCTTTTATTAGCAGTGAAACCTATAATGAGATTATAATCAGTAAAATGAAATCAAAGCCAATAAAGATAAAAAAAAAAAAGATTTCATACACTACCCTAAGACTTTTGTCAAGCTAAAATTGGAATAATCAAACTATTTTGGTATGAAAAACTTCAACAATATTTATGGATATAAGACACTAGAACATTAAGGCTAATTTAACTGTCATGATTTCACTAAATTACTGTAAATAACAAATAATGCAAATAGGAAGATTTGTTTATAAACTATTCAGTTATAAGTAAAACACTGCAAGACAAATTAATAGGTATTGATGCAAATACATGACATGCCTTGAAGACAGCAAGTTAGTTTTCCATAGAGAATGTTAGCAAACTTGTTTCACTACTCAATAATGGAACCCATATCACTTGCATGTGAACAACTGTACTTTGTCCAATATGTTTTTGCAGAGTTTTGCATTATAAACACTTTGCATCATCATAGCCAGAAGGGTGTGTGTGTGTGTGTGTGTAGGGGGTGTCTGGCATGCACCCACTCCTGCTTAAAAAGAAACATACACACACAAATGTACAGTCACTTGTCACTTTAAATTTGACCATCATTTTATTCTTGCACATGTTTATTAGGTAGTATGCACACTTGGAGTGAATAGACACACACAGTTTAGCTTTGGTGCCCTTGCAAAGAAGTCAGGGCCTGAAGGAAATTTTGGAACAACCCCATTCCTCCAACAATGGACCTGATCCAGCCTGGCATAATCATATTGTTTACTGCAATGGGAGATATTTTAGACTGACATTGTTCAGATGAATTTCTTAATAATCTGTTTGGCAAAGTTATCTCCTATTCATTTTGAGAATTGCATTATTGTACAGGTTTAAAAATCAACAAGCTTGCAATAATGTCATGATGAATGCCATCACTGTAGTATCAGATGAATCAAAGTCATTGTTGTTGCTGTTGTGGGGTTTAATGCCATTTTTCAGCACACAACAGGTATTACATAGCATCCAGTATAACTGCTGAGGAAGAACCTGACAAGAACCACTGATCCATGGGAAGCTACTGGCAAGTTTTTTGGTCTTTACCTTTTTGGGGCTTAAAATTAAACAATCCAACTTTTTATAAATGGGAGTTAAAAATATCTGGTGTCGAGATTGTCAAACCACTCTATGACAAAATCAATTTAGAGTCAGTGCTGACCAAGTGTCGCATACTGGTTGGGCTTTCGGTGGGGGGGGGTATTTTATGTATCTCTGGCCCCTATAACACTGGTCAACAGTGAAATCATTACTGACTTGAAAAGGCCCTAATCTGTAGTATTTTGGTGTGCCGAACACGAATATAACCGTGAAAAATTTGTATTGGCTCTCGTTTTGAAGATATTCATATACCTCATTTTCTATGTTTCACTGTGTAAATTTCTCCAGTAGGACTGCAGCAACATCCGGAATAATGATGTAACATTGCATAATACCATCATGCTCACATCATCCACAGTTGATTGCATCATTTTCTGATGCAATGCAATACTAATGCCATGCGGCTGCTGAAGTAAGTTGACGTCAGCAGTGTACTATACATGTGTAGGCCTATTATACTAATGCCAGGCGGCTGCTGAAGCTGACGTAAGCAGTGTACTATATAAAGCCCAATCAGATAGGTTCAGCATTTAAAATATTTTAGACGTTGTGCGAGACAGTTCAAGCTACTGTTACATAAAACTTATTATTTTATCCATTTACGTACAATAAAGAACAGTAATGCCTCGAAAGTGTGTTAATACCGCGGACAATTTTTGCTATATTTGTGGGGAAGTGACATTTGCCAACCAGAAGAAAAGTATCAATTCTCAAGTGAAGAAGGCATATCATCTTTACTTCGGATGCAAGGTTGGTGACCAAGACAAGCCTTGGGCTCCGCATATATGCTGTGCTACATGTACAACACAGCTTTCACAGTGGTTGAATTGCAAAAGGTCATCAATGCCGTTTGCAGTCCCAATGGTGTGGAGATAGCCAAGCAACCACCTAAATGACTGTTACTTCTGCTTGGTTCCTCCTCTTTCCGGCGGAATAACGAAGCGAAAGAAGTCGAGAATAGTCTACCCAAACATTCCGTCTGCATTGAGACCAGTTCCACATGGTGAGGGACTTCCTATTCCAGAACCTCCAGCAGAATATTCTCTTGATTCATCTGACGAAGACAAAGGTGAGTCGACCTGTTCTTCTCCTGGTCCATCAGCATGCAGTGATCCAGATTTTCACTGTGGTGCATCATCAACCCCACACAGAATAACACAGGAAGAACTAAATGACCTGATTCGTGATTTGGACTTATCAAAGAACAAGGCAGAATTGCTAGGATCAAGACTCCAACAATGGAATCTTCTAGAAGAAGATGTCACAATTACTGCATATCGAAAGCGCCACCAGCAATTGGAGCCTTTCTTCAGAAAGGAAAGTAATCTGATATTCTGTTCCGATATTGAGGGCCTCATGAATGCTTTAAAAATCACTCATGACCCACAAGAATGGAGACTATTTGTGGACTCTTCGAAACTGAGTCTCAAGGCTGTGCTTTTGCACAATGGAAACATTCTTCCATCTATTCCAGTAGCGTATGCTGTCCACATGAAAGAGACATACGATAACTTAAGGCAGCTACTGAATTCCATTGAGTATAACAAGTACAGCTGGCACCTCTGTGGTGATTTGAAGGTAGTTGCCCTTTTAATGGGACTGCAGCAAGGATATACAAAATACATGTGTTTCTTATGCGAGTGGGATAGCCGAGCAAGGGAAATGCACTACATGAGGAAGGAATGGACTCACAGGCAGAATGTAGCCATTGGAGAGAAGAATATCCAACACCCAGCTCTGGTTGAGGCTCAGAAAATCTTGCTACCACCCCTTCACATCAAACTAGGTTTGATGAAGAACTTCGTGAAAGCCATTGACCGGACTTTGCCAGCATTCCGATACCTGCATGAAAAATTCCCTCGACTCAGCGAAGCAAAGATTAAAGAGGGAGTTTTTGTGGGTCCTCAGATTCGAGAGCTTTTCAAAGATGACCGGTTCAACAACTTGCTGGAAGGTGACGCGAAACAAGCATGGAATGCTTTTCGCCTAGTTTCTACAAACTTCCTCGGAAATGTTAGGGCAGAAAACTATAAGGAACTAGTAGAAGACATGTTGATGAAGTATAAGAAACTTGGCTGCAATATGTCTCTAAAGATGCACTTCCTTCATTCCCATTTGGATTTCTTTCCTAGCAACTGTGGTATTGTTAGTGATGAACACGGCGAACGTTTTCATCAAGATATCGCAACAATGGAACAAAGATACCAGGGAAAATGGTCCACTACAATGCTGGCTGACTACTGCTGGACACTCCTCAGAGATGCTCCCGAACAGCTGTACAAGAGACAGGCGAAGAAATCTAAGATGTAGTCAATGACTTGATTTTTTATAGGTAGGCTATTACAGTTGACCTTTTACTATTGGAATGCATTTCGTTATGTAAACATTAATTTCTTGCAGATTACAAAAAAACTAGAGCCAATTTTGCAATTTGACTGTCATATTCGTGTTCAGCACATAAAAATTGATAAGAATTGACTAATTTTATTTCAGTAACATGACTTTTGTAAAAATTTGTTGTCCAGTGTAATTATCAATATATGGGGAACATTGGCTGTTTGAGATGGGAGGGTGTCACAGGCCTCCCTCAAAGTGCAACACTGCTGATAATTGTTTCTAATGTCAAGAACATTGCCCACTTTATTCATTAAAAGTTCATACATTCTACACTAAGTTTGTTTTCCATTTGTTTTTATCAAACTCGTACAAGTTTTCACTCTTCGGTACTAATAAATGTTTACAAGATGGTGAGCAGACTGGTCTAAATTTAATTACATGTAACTGTTGTCAGAAGGGTAATAGAATATATTCCATTAACAATCCTTCATATGACTGATTTCAGGTCATTAATGTTAATTTTTATATTCGTATCATAACTGGTAGAGTAAAACTTTATTCTAGTCAAATAAAAAATTTAGTATTTGCCTCACTGGGTGAATGTTGTATTTCGTTATTAATTGGAGATTTGTCAAACCAAGCTTTAAGTTCACCAATAAAATTATAAATTTCACACTACTACAAGTTAACAAAACATAATGTGTAGGATATTACTGGCAAACAATAACTCTCCCTAGAATGAAATGAAAATTTATGCATCAAGCCGAAAGGGCTTGAAATGATGTCTTTGATTATCCTACATAAAAATAAGTGAACCATATTTTGTTGTTGTCAAGTTGATGTGCTTAATGGATGAAAATGGCTTTTAAATATTTGAATTTATGCAAGATATGATTGTTTCAAGCCTAGTTTAAGTCACAACGAAGACGAATAATGGTCAGGTTAGTCAAAATATAGTTACATATTCTGGCATTTTTTTTGTTTCTTCAGAAATACAAAGATTCCCTAGTAGCTAGGGAAATAAGTTCAAGTGATTGTAGCAAGTTATCATTTCAATAGGTGGAAACACAGAAATAGCAAGTCCCAATGTTTGTTCCTTCTGCAGGTATTATGGTTTGCCAGAACAAATATTACATCTTGTATTAGCCCACAGCATGAATGATTCATAACACAAATATCAATGAAAACAAATAATGTCTAATATTAACTTGAGATGAACCAAAAGATTCATTTTTCAAAACTGCCATTGTAAAGCGTCTGCTGAAGAAACCAACACTAGACCATAACGATTTAAAGTACTACCGCCAGTTTGTAATCTCAAATTCATATAAAAAATCTTAGAAGAGGTTGTTCTACCCCAGCTTGTATCTCATCTGAATTCAAATAGTCTTTTCAGTAATGTACAATCTGCTTATTGCCCTTGCCACAAAACTGAAATTACTCTTCTAAAAGTAGTTAATGACATTCTATCTGCTTGGGATAGTGGAAAGATTACAGTCCTCACCCTCCTTGATTTGTCTGCCGCAATTGACATAATAGACCATGATATATTACTTCACCGTCTCCAGTATGTATTTGGCATTCATGATACAGCCTTACTGTGGCTCAAGTCCTATTTGGTCAACAGGACATATATTGTGTCTACAAATTGAATATACTCTAGCCCAGTTGATCTATATTGTGTTCCACAGGGGTCTGTTCTTGGACCTGTTCTCTTCATTCTATACACTCAGCCGCTCTCAAGTGTCATAGATCATCATCCAGTGTCTCACCAATTGTTTTTTGATGACACCCAAATATACAAATCTAGCCACCCAACTGAAGTTGATGCTATCATCCAAGGTGTAGAGAGGTGCATTTAAGTTGTGAAATCATGGATGACATGTAACAAGCTGCAGATGAATGATGATAAAACTGAGGCCATTCTAATCACAACAAAAAGACTTTCTCATTCACATCCTTTACCTCAAACAAGTATCAGCAACACCAAAATTAAATTCATACAATCAGTACGAAACCTAGGTGTTACTCTGGACAGTACTCTCACGTTGCACCAACATGTCATGAACATATGCAAGGCTGCATATCTTGAGCTGAGACGCATCAGCTCCATTCTCAAATATCTTTCAGTTGATGCCACTAAAACACTTGTGTGTTCATTAGTACTTTCAAGACTGGACTATTGCAAATCAATTCTGTCTGGTTCATCTCAGTATCTACTCCAGAAACTTCAAAACACAGCTGCTTGGATCATACTTACAGTACCACGATCAGAGCACACCTCCCCACTGCTCTGTACCCTACACTGGCTATCCATTCCATCCAGAATCAAACACAAAATTTGTTCTCTGTGCAATGTTTCACTGTCGGACTATAGTCTAACATACCTATCCGACCTCACCCATATGTGCACACCAGCAAGATACTTAACGCTCCTCTTCTGACAATCATATACTCATTATTGCCACTATGAAAACAAAGTCATATGGACATTGTTCTTTTGCATACCAGGACCCAGCACTGTGTTATGAATTGCCCATTGAACTCAGACACAAAGACACAGTGATCCCATTGAAGAGTGCTCTAAAAACTCACTTATTTCGACTGCAAGAACAAACTTAAAGACCTAATGTTTCCTACCTTAAATATTCTCAGCATGTTTGTTATGTTTTCTAATTTCGTAGCGTTTGTTTTGTAATTATATCATTATATATGTTTTTTTTTATCTTATAGGTGTTGTCTAATGTTGTAAAGCGCTTAGAGCTTCTAAAGATTAGGCGCTATACAAAGTCCTCATTATTTCATTATTATTATTATATTTGCTACATGAGACTATAAGGCATTAAAATTTGGTTCTTCTTTGAAGTTAATAAAAACAGTATATCTTAATATACCTTCTTAATTCCAACCTAGTATATGACAAATTTACTGTTATTAACTTCATTTTAATATAGAAAATGTTTATTAAAAATAAGGAAGTCCCAGATTCCTCCTTATCCTCTCTTGCAAAATGGTCCATATAATATGGAATGTGTTAAATGGCTGTTAAAACCCAATCAAAATACAATTCAGTCAAAGCATACGAGTATGGACATGAAATCAAAATCATAAACCCATTATGAAGAAAAAGAGTCTTAACAATAAAGATAATAATGCTCTGATATTCTTAACCCTAAATTATTTTTAAAATCTCATTAAAGGTCATGCCTCCTGTAACAATATAAAATTCCATAATCAATAAGTAAAAAAACCTCACGCAATGTTGACAGCTTTTTTAAAATTTAAAGTCACGATGAAATCGCATATTCTTAATTCAAATTTGGGAAAATATTGTTTACTTCATCATAATGTAACTTCTATCTGAACAGGCAGCACAACAAGTTGGTGGGATCTCAAATAAAAATTAAAAGTCCTCATATCAAATCTGATAATGCACAAAAAAATAAAATTATATTCTATAGTCTCTACAATAAAACTAATCATTCATTATAGTCTATAGGCAAAAAAAAAATTGAGAATGCCAGTCTTTATACATAACATATATTCAAGCAATGATGACATCTGCATCTGAAAATGTAGTAAAAAAGAAACCTTCACTATATCAATTTTATCACTGTTTGAAACAAAGTAACTGAAAAATGAAAAAGAAATAAGCTGTTTAACTGAAAATGACATGTTGCATACAAACTGTGGCATGTTTAAAGACTAAGTTACTCCACGTATCAAATATCTAATTATTCACAACAAATTTTTTAATGGTACATTGATTATATAATTTTAGGGAACTTCATCTTTTAAAATTATAAATATTTAAAGGAACAAAGATAATTTTTCAAAATAACACATATTCCATTTTTTATGTAGCTCTCAGAATATGTGATTTTCCATTTCTGACAATGATTATGCTTAATATTTAATTACCAATTGATTAACTCCTTATTTTGGCCAGATAACTTGTGTTTTGAAACTCCTCTCTGTGAACCTTCCTTTCACAGTATGATGTCTAAAGAAGCATACAGTCAGACAATGGTTCTTTATGGTAGTTAAGTACAATTTCCTAGTGCTCAAAGGTATTATCTTTTATCTTTTTGATACTTCTGCTCCAAAACTGAATTTTTAACAAACTTAAGCTGTGCCAAAGTTTCACTTTCTCAAATTAGTGCTTTACTGAATACTATGATTAGACTGCTCTGGTTGGCCTAAGTGGTTATAGCATCACCATGGATGTGGGAGGTCGCAGGTTAAAACTTCGGCTGAGTCATACCAAATTCTTTCAAAAATGGTACTAACAGCTGCCTCACTTGGCGCTCAACATTAAGATGTTATTTTTAGGACTGGCTGGCCTGGTGTCAGGTTAATGTGACTGGCTAGGACATTATGTTACATGTCTGCAGCATGATGCCCAATTGCAGGCCATCACTATAAACAGCCACACTGCAGGCATCATAGCAATATGACTCAATTTTTTTTAAAGCTACATTAAAAATCCAAATCACACACACACACTACTGACAGATTTCTTATCTGTTCTTTAATGCTGTATTAGGGTTTAAGGTCCATAAATGCCATAGCTTGCTTGCTCCGACAGAGGTGTTTTGACCAAATAAATAACTGTACTTCTTATTATCATTTGTTAGTTTTATTTATTCAACAGATCTTAACCCTTAAAGGCTGTATAGTTTTGAAGCACATGATCCAGCAGGGCTAAATTGTTTGAGAAAAGAAATGAAAAGTGCACTCTAATTTTAAATTGTATGAAATTTAATTAGGTTTTATATCATGTCTGCTTTACATTAAATTTTGATTTACTGCTCAAGGGGGGGGGGACTGGAAAAACTATTTTGTCCATTCAGAGTGTACATCAGACGCGTATTTAACACCAATCAGTCACTAGTATCTCCATTAAAACTTTCCCAGCTCCAGTAATCAGATATATTTCATAATAACAGAAATCATTGTCTTCATCAGTGTCAGCGGCCAGTATTTGCGGAACAAAAGAAGATGAACCAAGCAGGGAATTAGCCTTTTTGTTTTTTCTGGGTAGGCTGTATTTTTAACATGCACTTGTAAAACTTCCTTTTTACATGGCTTATACTATGACATAATGCTTGCTACAGGGCACAATGTGCCAATAAAATCTAGTTTAAGAACCATTGATGTCAAGTTGAAGAATCCAGATGTAAACAGTTGTCTACCTGAAAAAAGACTTATGTTGCAAAAAACATGATGATACCTCTACTGGTGTGACTTACCCGAAGTACTTTAAATAAAAACTGTTTACAGTGCAGAGTACATTTTCCTATGTGTGACTTTAAATTGTTGGAGTTCCTGTGCATCAATATTTGGGAAATTCATACAAATTTTGCTTGATTGATGCCCTGGAAGCATCTCTGTATCTGATTTGTAATGAATCTAAAGATAAAAAAACAACTAATGGATAATAAATTGTTTCCAAACTTAACAATTATCAATGGATGGGTAATGTGGGCTTTAAAAGATCTTAAAATAACTTTTATGTTCTCAGAAATTTTCAAACATATTTTCAAATAATGAAAACAAAACATTGGTGGCTAAGCTAACAAAACCCTAAATCACAAAATCTCTATCATCACATCGGTTAAAAGTAGCATTGTGAATAATTGTAACCAAAATTAAAAAGAAATAATGGCCAAAATTGATAGGTTGGAAACAACTGGGTGTTCAGTTTACTACTAGGTCAATGATTATGCAATCAACTTTTTACCCATGGTAGCAACTAACTGATACATGTAAAATAAAATTCTAATGCGTCATTATGCATACAATAAAAAGAGTGGTCACACTATACCTCCTACTATGGTTTGTGGTCATTGTTGTTTCAGCTCTGTATTCCTGTCTGGGTGTGGTACTTACCTATCTGCTGTGACACCAGGTGGTTTCTCTGACAGGTCGTCTCAAGCAAAATTGAGGTATACAGTGCTGAAAATACAAAAATAATTTAATTTTGCCACCAGAACAACTTCATACAAATTTTAAGTCATACACTCTACTCTTACAGCATGGCTGGTTAATCTAAAGAGTACAACTTGTATCAATTTATTCCATGCTACTGCAGATTTATAGATAAGCAGTGAATCTGTATATTTTACACAATCAAACTGACTAATGTTTTGGAGACAAATTGTTCAATGTGTTGAGAACACAGTATTTAGACATATACTACTCTTGCTGTACGTACAGTATGTACTTCATTTTGGGAATGCTGAAATCAGATAAAGTTGAAGTATACTTAGCTAATGAAAAGAATAAAAAATATATTAATACTTAAGAAAGTGCTTAGATAGCTTCATTTCATTCAAGATACTTCTCATCCTTTTAACCAATTTTGGCATTTCTGACTTCCGTTGCATTACTGCCAACTGAAATGTAGGCCAACGAACTTGAAATCATGTCTTATGTGAGAATTTGAATTAGAAAAAAGACATCAGAGTTAGTAAAGTCTGATAAACTTTATTACTTTAATTTGTAGAAAAATGTGGAGACAGGCTGCCAAGAGT
Source organism: Sinohyriopsis cumingii (assembly GCA_028554795.2). Lineage (NCBI taxonomy): Eukaryota > Metazoa > Mollusca > Bivalvia > Unionida > Unionidae > Sinohyriopsis > Sinohyriopsis cumingii. The sequence continues at coordinate 47,462,870 of CM068830.1, read as the reverse complement.
GTGAGATATTCCTGACAATTTGACTTCTTGTTCTGATGTTAGTCAACATTGGAACTCACTACACATACCGTTATTTACTCAGTAAAACCTAAATCCCCAAAACATAAATATCAGGGTTGATGTCTTACACTGTTATGATTAGCTTAAGGCCATTTTTAATGCTACACAACAGTAAATATATCTGGTGGAGGAAGAACCTGGAAAACCACTGGGAAAAACCACGGACGGATGGGAAGCTAGTGGCATGCTCTCTCAAAACGGAGCAGAGCCCGAGACTAAATTTTCCTGTAAATATTAAATGTACTATATAATAATAAATAAATAATTTGAAGAGTAAATTGTAAGCAACAATAACCCTGACCTGCACATTACATTATACAAATGACTGCCTGTTATGCTGCTGATTGGTTATGAACTACTAAAGTATTCTCACACCATACCCTTTGATTGTACCACCGTACTGATTTGAAAAACAGAAAGAATAAAAGATATCAAAAATGCACAAAACTTAGCCATTGCATTCACTGATTTATGAGTTCTAAACTGATTGCCTCCAGGTGGGTCTCCAACACTGCTGACTTTTTTAATCAAAAGGGAGCTTCTTTAGCAACATGGTCGCCATTTTTGCTTGGGCCAGCTTGTTTTCAAACACAGTTGTGATTGAAATTACTGTCTTTCAAACTCTCAGTAATTCCATAAATTTGGGATTTACATCTCTTTGAACACGTGTATACAAGAATTCCTTCTATTTATTTGTTCAAATTGTTCTTGAAATATTAGAAAAAAACACTGCACATATTGGATGCAGATGGCACTGCTTCTACTTAGTCCTACAATGTAAGACATAGCACATATTATTTTTGTTTTAGTGATATGGTGCCCACAACATAAATATCAGTGTCGAGGTCTTACATGTAGGACGAGGCTACTATATCAGCGTCGGGTCTTACAGGTAGAACTAAGGCTACTACTGAAATAGACTATTCTAAAAATCAGAAATAGACAGAGGGCTTAAAAACAAACGGGAGGATATGCGAATACTATAAATATAATATAAATCTACCTACCTCGATGCATTTAAAGTCTCTTGTATAACAATTTCGGCTATAAAACAACGCAGTCTAGGTGAATTACTAGGTCTACGAAAAATACTAAACATCTTGCCCGCCATGACTTTTATACATTTTTGTACTCTTCAGTACTAAAGATTCAGCATCCTGCAGCATTTCTAGAAACAACCAATGAGAGTGAATCTTACAAATATTTTACTGAATACTAGTATACTATTGGTTCCAACGATTTCGCATGTGAGCGATCTCAGAAAGAGCGAAAAACCAACAAGTTTCGTAAAATTCAATAAATAATTTATTTTCCTAGAATGTATAGTAAAATTTTAAAATGAGCTTACAGAATTGTTAATTATATCCCAAATTGTCCTAAAAGTTTTATCTCACGTCAAAATGTATACAGATCTAATTGAATTCTAGTGGTATTCCAAATAAATTCCAATACTGAATCTGCTGATGTCCTTTTAGTCTCGAACGTAGCAATGTGCCATTGGCCTGATGTGTGATTATGTGCTAAGAGTCTTTTGATGTATCACAATAATATAAGGTATCACGGTACCAATTGTTTTTCCATATACCTCAATGCTAATGTTTTGTGAAATAAATATACTTTCTGTCCTACTTGGGCATGCATGTCACACGCTGTCCTATAGAACAATGCTAGATTGTCAATTTGACAATGACATAACCAGGTACTCCATTGCATTTAAGAGAGATAACTCTACTGGAACTAGACAGGGGTAAGAGTTATCTAGTCACAACAAGCACATTTTCAGTCATGTGTACCATATTTTAAAAAAATCATAAAAAATACAAAATATGATCTAGATAGAAATTAACACAAACTCACATGTTGCCAAGAGGCTCAACTTTTTTTTAAGCCAAACAGAAAGTACAAGTCTTACATAATGCACCAATCACAGCTAGTTTTGTTCTTTAATTCTGAATACAATGTTCCATACACCTTAAGCTCCGCCCACCTGGACTTGCGCAATTGGTACCGTTATACCATAAGCCCAAAATGTTATTGTCTGAATTCACTATAATTCAGAATTAATTTCCCAGTACAAGAATATTATTGGTATGTCAAGTGAATAATAATTTCATTAAAAATTCCACCCAAATGATAATCTAAACACAACAATTCGACTGTTTCTCATTTAAGATGTTAAAGTAAGAATAAGTAATTTCTCAAGAAAACAACATTATGTAGAAAGCAAAGAGAAAAAATTAGAACCAGGATGAAAGTCAAAAGTTCATTTCTTTAACATTCTAAGTTGTCAGCAAAATAATGTCTATTGCTAAAATTATAATAAAGAACACAGTACACTATTTTTCTCCATGGAGGAACCTCAATGTCCTAGACTCAAATTAAGATAAACATGTTTACCTCCATTGATAATGATCCAAATATTAAAGCTATACTCACTAAGGGATATTAGCTATGTATTATGTTGTTTACAAAATCAAGTTAAAGATATTTATTAAACATGTTATCATGTTTTCAGAAATAACCAATGAAAGTAAATATATTTTTCAAAAAATACAGATTATTATTGAAAATTTAATATTTCTTCCATTATCGTAAGGGTTATTTACAGTTAATGTTATAGTTGATGCTGCAGTTAATACTATAAAATATAAAGCAATATATATTATTTAATTACCGTTATCAGGCCGTTTGGGAATGAAATAACGTAAAGTTATACCTCCAGTAATCAGGAAATATTATTTATATGTTTTTACTGAACTTAAAATTGGCCGTTTTCATACTCAGACTTAAATTGTTACTTTCTACATCTGTCAGTCTTTCGTTTGAAAAAAAGAAATTCCATCTACAAGTTCGTGTAATTGTAAAGAGATGACAGATATTGCTTGGTTTGACAGTATAGCCAATCTACCTCTTGCCTCTCTTCATGGGTACCATTTCACTTAAATCTAGTTGGGCAAACTCGAATTCACAAATTCTGAGCACCACTTGTTGGAGGTTAACAGTAAGCTACTGATTTTCCTTAAGTGTGTCTTTGTTATTCTCTCCTTCCCGTTGAATATTTAGAGAATGATTTGTCTATGCGTCTAAACACTCCTATGCTTTTTATCATTTCTCACTCCATTTGAGATTGTGCGTTATGATAATTTTGTGTAGTGTACATATTTATATCGGTTTGTCTCTCCTTGCATTTCACGGTAGGGTTATAAGGGTGGTAGATGGTGTTAATTTTTTCTGGATGGGAAGTTCTATTGGAATAGAGAAGTAGGGTAACAATTAAAAACATTCCATTAACGATTTCACTTTGATGTACGTAAATATTGCCGTTTCTAACCTCGAACAGAAAGTGTTATTTTCTTTCCCTTTCAACATTAGGCTGTCATAAAAATTCTGTCCAAAGTTTAATGTAATGGTAATGAGGTCAGAACTATTGCTATACAAAATCATGCCTATCAGTTCTTTCCAAAGCAGATGCAACAGCAAAATAGACCTTTCCAGTTGAGAAATTAAAAGAAGAAAGACAGTGAAAGAAACAGAGAAACGGACTTTGGTGATGTTTTAAAATTTCCTCGTAGTTTATATTCAAGAGGATGTACAAAACACAATAGTGTCTTTATGTGTTGATTTTTGTATGTATTGATAAGATACTCAGACTCACTTTAACGGATTAAAACTTATTTTCTTTACAAGCAGAAACACTCCATACGATCCATAATTTCGATGTACTTAAGATTTGCCGTTTTTAATATTTCTTTGTCTCTCCGTGTCTTCGGTTTATAAAAAATAAAATTATATTTATAGATTTATGTAAATGTAAGTAAGTCACAACCTTTGCTATGCAAGAGACCGTACGTATAGTTTCTTTCCACAGGACGAGGGTCACTCAGCATATTTACCGAAAGACAAAAAAATTCGTTGATCAAAAAGCAAAATCATTCCATGTTTTATGTACGCTTCAATGTACTTAAGCTTTACCTTTATTAAAGAAAAGACAAACATAAATGTCACAACCTTAAAGTATTACAGTAAACTTCTAGCTTCACATCAAATTTAAAAATAGTCTGACAATGCGGCATGTTTAACTCTCAACAGCGGCTAGGTTCCCAAAGTGGCACATCCTTAATATTACATTCTATTTTTATCCACAGTGTCTCAAAGTTCCCATCATGATCCTTTTGTACAAATGCAGTTCCATTACAGACGCTGTAACAAACATTTCTCCTATAAATGGGGGTAACTGAAACACACGAATTTGCTAGGACGAAAACTAGGACGAAATCGATGAACCTGCGCTACTTCTTTTCTCGGATAGATACCATTTGTTTTGAATTGTGAAACTTACCATTGCTATTTTTGAAGGCATAAAACTAGTACGCAATAAAATGGATAAATGCAATCTACTAAGCAATATCAATGGATTTAATTCAGTCAGTCAACACGAGACACATGGTACAGAGAAAGAATCTTTACCGATAACAACCCCATTCCATTACGACTGTGCAGATCAGTTGGAATCAAATATCCACTTTGCTCAGAAATATTTACGCCAGATGACAAACAACTGACCGACTGTATCAGTTATATATTAGAAAGAAACTGGAAAAGGTTACTCAATTCTCTGAATTTCGTTTGTAGAACGTTTAAGTAATTCGTACATGAATATGATTCACTAAATACGTTCATTAAATTCATTCCGATAACCTACATACTTATTTAAATCAATTTCAGCGATTTTAAAAAAAAAAATGTTTCCTTGTATAGATTCAACTTTATTTCGTATCGGCGTAATAGTAAACATATACTTTCGGCAAAGTTGTATCCAATACCCATATAATGAACTCGAAAATAATTTCGTTGTTTTATAATTTGTATTTACCAATACCTACTTGATACAACGAATGAATGAAAGAATTAATGGATGAGTGAATTGATAATTGAACCAAACATCGAGCAAACAAATCAAATAATGTTTGAAATGATGAATAAACAAATTGTTGCATCTTTATACTGGAAATAAACTGTGTACGCACATGACAATTATACTGGACTCGCTTTTATAATGCAATCCTTAGTTCAAGGAGACGAAATCCATCCAACTATCGGGGGATACCCTAACTACAAAGTGAAAATCGCAAATAGCCTCTATTTTATCTACATCTTGACATGCACGGTACATTCATCGTGTTGTAACACCAAAAAGATGTACATGTGAATAGGTAGACAATAGAATATCAGATTGTACATGGTGTGTGGGCACTTGAGGTACTTATAAGAATTACATACAGAGTTATGTTTGATACCTTTCTGTTTTAAAAAAACAAACAAACAACAACATGATGATGTATGCTTCCTCATTTTGCGGGCTTCACTCCAACACTCTGTGTTGTTGTTTATCTTCCCTATCCAAGAATCTTTCCTCTGGAAATAAAATGTAAACTCCCAGGAAATTATATATGATAATATGATACAATTGTACAACGCGATTGTTCGGAATATTTTAATTACGCATTGAAAACTGCAAGTAGTGAATATGGTATTTGTATCTGCTTCTAAGCATGTATAATATCACTGTTCCTGTTTTTATAACCAAATAGATGTTCAGGTAGAAATCAACGTGATTGGTAGAATAAAGATTCGTGGAGTTTGCATGGAGTGTGGGCACGTGACATATAATTAATAGAAACAGAGCTGTTTATTAATCAGTATTAATCAATATCAGGAAAAGGAGAAAAACAATACATGGAAATTAGTAAGGTATGATAATTGCAGTGAAATGTAACAAGTTATCTTAATCGAGAATAGATACGATAAAATAATTTAAAACAATGTGGTGACATATGGAGCCAATAAGAAAAAAAGTTAAAGTAAAATAACTGGATTTCTCAAGACAAGTAAATAAAAAGAATTAATTCGGATACATTGAAACTACTGCTAACAGTGAACGAGAAGCTAAAGAATTCTTTTTTCTCTGCAGTGCACATCGTCTCATCAGCGAAAATATTGTCATGTCAGTTCATAATGAAGTGAGAGAAAAAAAAAACATATGATTGAAATTCAAGATTCAAAAGGTTGAAAGACAAACGTAGAGAGACACCAGTCAGTGCCAGGTTTGCCAATATCATAAGATTTTCCAGCTGGATATTTTGACTGTGTACCACCCGGAACGCTACAAACACGTGCCGTGGTGCACGGACACCTTGTTGAGTACTTACTTGTCATGAGGTTTCTCTTGTACATCAGTTTGCTTTGAGTCTTTGGTCATGATAGATGTTCCGCCAGTGTTCTTTTGCATACCAGGGCCCAGCAACGTGGAATGAATTGCCCACTGAACTTTGACACAAAGACACAGTGCTCAAGAGTGCTCACAAAACTCACTTATTTCGACTGCAAGAACAAGCTTAAAGACCTAATAATGTTTCCTATCTTAAATATTCTCAGCATGTTTTTTCTTTGTTTTCTATTTTCTAGGTGTTTGTGTTTGCAATCATATCATTATATGTTTTTTATCTTATAGATGTTGTCTAATGTTGTAAAGCGCTTAGAGCTTCGAAAGATTAGGTGCTATACAAAGTCCTCATTACTATAATTATTATTATTATTATTATTATAAATGATGCTAAACGTGTGTCTGTGGATTTTGATAGGCTTGCTGATGATATCTAACAAATTTAGATAGCACAACTTCACCCGCATTGGGAGTGACGTGTGTGTGTGTGTGTGTGTGTATGTGTGTGTGTATATATATATATATATATATATATATATATATATATATATATACAGAGTCGTGTAGCATTTATGTTTTCACACACACACACACACACACACACACACACACACACATATATATATATATATATATATATATATGGGTCGTCCATTAATTATGTCAACAAAATGGGGGAGGTGGTTTGAAGAAGTTTGACAATTGTTGACATGGGGGAGGGGGAGTTCAAGATAAATTGACGTCAACAATGTTATTTTTTACAATAAATTTAATAAATCAAAAAAATAGGAAATTAGTCGGTGCTTTGGTATGGCACACACTCGCTCGCCCGTCAACAGCCCCCCAGTTTAATCCTAAACCGGTTGAGCTCTTGCCAAGGAAGTCATAGTCTTGCATCATCATATTTTGTTTTTATTCAATGTAGATTATAGACTGTAGACAGATTTTTAAGGGAAGCTGTTACTAAATTCAAAGACTGCACTGAGCCATAGACATCTAAATAATATAGCTATCCATGGACTTCTATTAAATAGCATCTATGTTATATGTATAGATGCTATATATATTGAAGTCCATGAGCTATCCCTCCAAGGATGGATAACTGAGCCTAGGAAACTAAAGAGCTTGACTATTATACAGTCATCTTTAACATAATACATAAAATAAATTATGTAGCCTACACAAGCATACAACTTCTTCAACCAGATGCAGTAACCTTAATGCCTTACAAATATTGTACACTTTGATAACAGACTCTTGTTCATTTCAGGCAAATGCCCCCCCCCCCCCCATTTGCATGTGCTGTAAAATTGCTGTAGCCTATATACGAAAGCTAGAATATAAACTCTCGATTTTTTCATGAATTCAAAGTGTTATAGTCAATTTGAAATCTGTTAAACAAGTAAAAAAAATGTATTAAAATTTATTTGTAGACCTTTTAATTTCCATAATTCTATTTTTAGCATAAAAGCCAGCCGTATAAAATATTGTTAGTTTGTAAAGGGGGTGGGGGTAAAATTTTATTGGGGGGGTCACTGAAAGTTTGACAGTTGTTGACGAGGGGGGGGAGGGGGGGTAAAAAATTGCCTAAAAATTGTTGACATAATTAAAGGACGTCCCCATATATATATATATATATATATATATATATATATATATATATATATATATATATATATATACATACATACATACACATATGTGTGTGTGTGTGTCTCTCTCTCTCTCTCTCTCTCTCAAACCTCGAGGGTGGAACCGTGCAGGTAAACTCTCCGCACTCGATAAGCTGGGCTTGAAGTTGTGCAATTGTCTACGCTGACCGTGCCTCCTGTGTTTAAGATATTTGATATGATCAGTGTACATCATAGTCGTGCCAACAGACCTTGCTTAATCGTCGCTTTGACAGCCGAGTCCAAGTATTGATGTAGCGATTCGATGTGGTCGAGAATTGTCTCGATTTCTTTTCCGTCGATGAGATAACGAACAAGGTTTCCATTCGAAAACAAGGCTGCGAGCACCTTCTGTACGCCTGCAAATAATTCAAGGACAACATCGCCAAGGCCAGTTGAGTGGTATACTACATAAACTTTTTCTCATTAACAGCACGCACGGGTGTTACACGTTCACATATGACTATCGTTTATTTTTAAATATCAGGTTGATCTCTGACTTCATCATCATCATCTTTATTTCCTTCCATGGAAGATTACATGATATAAGAATAAATCATCTGAATACAATCAATAAATATTTTAAAAAAAAAAAAAAAAAAAGTTCTATATTAGAATACAAATTCTTACACAATATCAATCAACAAAGTGTTCGTCAACTCATAAGTTGCAAGTTTCAGTACCTTATTTAGAGAAGATAGCTGCACACTGCATGACAAAGTATGCTGCATAAAGGACGAATAGCTTGGAGTTTTCTTTGTCGATTACTCCTGATGGTAACCTTTTGCCTAAAAGATATTGTAGTTGCAGCTCATCTTCTGCATTAAATAACGTAATGTGCAGGCTCAGGGGAAATTTATCAGTAAGGAAATCCCAGAAAGAATTTCGAAAGTTCGACATATAAGGACAACTAACACAACAATGAAGTATCAAGTCTGTATAAACATTCCCACATCTAATACACATATCAAGCTGTGTTTGTGGAACAGCAGCCCATAGTTTAGCCACAGATGTAAATACCTTAGTGTGTTGTCTGGTTTTAGCCGACTGCCACACTGAGGCAGGTCGTAAGTATTCGTGTATCGAAGAGAATCTATCAAAATCTGCTTGATCAGACATACGAACTCTCCAGAGGTTATTTTCAAGACCAACAATTTTTGACCTTACAATTTCTTTCCAATTATGTTTATCTGGAATTTCAGAATGATGTAAATAATCAGTTAGATACCCGAGCAAGTCAAACTTCTTTGAGGCATAATATAAATTTGAAATTAACCCGCAGCTTGACATGCATCCGCTCAGAATGAAGTGAAATAACGCAACGTTAAACACACGTTTAGTATGTACATTGTTAGGCATCAAACACAATCTGTGTAAAAACATCAATTTTCTTCTATCAATTTTGGACTGCGCTGATGTCCATCCTAGCATTCCCAGGGCAATGTCTGATCTTGTATGTATTGGAAAACCTTGTAAATGTTTGGCAAAATACCTCAGAGTTTTATCCAATAAAGCTAGGTCACTTTTTGAAATGTTACACCATAATTCACTTCCATAAAACATTGAAGGGAAAATTACCTTTTTAATTACATTTGCAGCAACCAAAGGATTTAAACCATTCGGTTTAATGCCAATACCAAACAGACCGTGAAAAGATTTTTTCCCTTTCTTGCATGCATCGAGTATTGCGTCATGCGACGTCAGCTTTGAGTTAATCCGGTGACCCAGGTGTGTTGCCGAATCGGTAACCGGCAAACATGACGGGCCAAGATACCATTTCATATTGATATAATTCTTGTATTGGGGTCCAAAAATGATAATGTATGACTTCGTAACACTAAGCTCGAATCACCACTTATTACTGTAGTCGTATGCTCTATCTAACAGTTTTTGTAGATTGCTAGGATATATAGCCAAAAGTGAAATATCATCAGCTAGGGTTGGATTTCCCACAGCTAAGGATCCAATCTTTGCTCCAAATCCACTATTTTCTAACTGTAGCAGCAAGTCATTTACAAATATTGTGTACATCAAGGTTGACAAAACACCCCCTTGTCTCACTCCTTGGCCAATTGAGAACCAATCTGAAAATTGCCCATTTACAAGAACTTTACTCTGTAAATTTGTATACATGTTAAAAAATATCAAAAGGAATTTACCCGTAATTCCCAACGTGAATAATTTAAAAAGCAGTCCTTCGTGCCACACGGTATCAAATGCCTTTTTTTGTATCAAGAAAAGCAGCAAAAACCCGTGAACCCATGTTTACATTATATTGTACTGATTGCAACAGCACAAAACTCGCTGTTGTGCAGCCTAAACCTTTTTGGTAACCATGTTGTTGTGAACTGGGTATACTAGAATTAGTATCTTTGAGCCAAGTTACCAAACGTTCATGAATAATTTTCTCAAAGGTTTTGTAGATAACAGGCAGTAAAGTAACAGGCCTGTAACTTTCGAGGGAGTTCTTTGATTTTCTGTTACCTTTGTACAGTGGTATTACTAACCCTTTTTTGCAATCTACAGGTATGTAAGATTGATCAATCATCCGAGTAAATAAAATTGTCATACACTCGATGAGGTAGTCGCTGCCATAGATCAAATGTTCATTGCAAATTTGATCATGGCCCGATGCTTTTGATTTCTTTAGACCTTTAATGATTTCTCTTACTTCGTTTAAACTGATGCTGGTCTGTAAGGCCTCGATATGGCTTACTTCGTCCTGTAGACCCCGATTTAATTCTCTCTCTATAAATTCATAAAAGTTTCCGTCAAAACTATGGTTTAAATTCGGCGTGTGAATGTCCTCATAGTATCTAGCAAAGCCATTTGCGATGGAATCATCATCACGGACACAAACTCCATCAGTTGATAGTTCCTGACAAAAATTTATATTGTTCCCTCTCTTAATGTTGATCATTTTCCAAAAGTGTCTTACATCGCATTCATGTGCTTTTTCAATTTCTTCATACACCTCGCCCATATATTTTTCCACAGCCAGTTTTTGAACGTTTCTAAAGTCTCTCTTCTTATCTTTATATTCTCTGTAAGAATTAAATTGTCTACTCCTCGGTCTTCCCTCATTTATCCAAGTATACCTAGCTTGTCTTTGAAGTTTATGTGCTTCTTTGAGTTCATTTGACCAGTATGTTTTGGCATGATAATTGAATTTAGACTTTGGAAGCGCGATGTCGCTTGACTGCTGTATTGCATTAACAATGTGCCGGTAAAAGCCATCAACATTGTCCGAAATAGTATCTATATCTAAAGTTTTCAGGCGAAGGTCCAGCTCAGATTGATAGTTTTACAAGATATCAGCGTTTAATTTATTCCAGGCTATGTTGTTTCTCTTCATAGACTGTCTGAAGTCTCTCCCACAGGTCACTACTGTACGAAGGGAAGTAAGGATAGGGACGTGGTCAGATATCACGTGCTCTTCGTGATCTGAAACAACGTGCACACTTCGTAATCTACCTATGCATTGATCCGACAGTACAAAATGATCAATCATCGTTCTTGCTGGGGTGAACGTATAACGGGAACCAGTGCATATTATTAAATGTCCAGCACTCACTAGATTATTATATCGCAAGAACTCATGAAATACTTTATCTTTGTAATCTCTGAAAGTGTCTGATTCAGCTACTGCATTGAAATCACCAGTAAAATACACGTCCCCCAGCTGTGAGTACTGATCATAGAGATTTTGAATCAACTCAATTTGCGCTTTGTAACAATCTATGCCATATAATAGGGTCGGCATATATACACAAAAAATATATACATTTTGCATATCGGGAAATTTGAATTCTATGCCAAAAACTCTGTCACTATTAACTTCATCTATAAAGTTAGCATATCTCATGAGAGAAGTTTTGCAGAAGATTGCAACTCCTCCTTTACCACATTTTATTAACGTGCTATTAGAGGAAATATCCTCTGCCTTAGCAGTGCATTTATAATCAGAACGAATAGTATCGCAAAATGGAAGTATGTGCTGTAATAGTTTATGTTCAGTTACGCAAGCTACGTCAACATTATATTTATCCAGCATTGCACTAAAGCTAAGAGCAGAGGACATAATTCCTCTAACATTCCAGGTCAGTATATTAAGATTCATATTATCTTGCAATATTGGCATATTAATACTTATGCATCGTGAAAGCAGGACTAAAATGACAAAGATGACAAAACACATTAACTTACGACAGAACTTAATGGCAAATTTATGAACAGTTAATTCAGATAATTCAAGGACAACATCGCCAAGGCCAGTTGAGTGGTATACTACATAAACTTTTTTTCATTAACAGCACGCACGGGTGTTACACGTCCACATATGACTATCGTTTATTTTCAAATATCAGGTTGATCTCTGACTTACATTTGGATTGTTAAGTTCTTCCCACGTAGGTCAAACATGTTTAGGTCATTATCTACAAAGTTGACGTTTATCATTCGGATCAGTGTTGTAAGTGGCAGGAGCTTCGTCGACTGTGCAAACGAAATCAGTGGTGGACGATTTGCTTCTTGGCGACTACTAAAGCGCCTCAGTCAAATCTCTGAAGTTCATCGCACCACGGCTGATCGTCCTCCAACGGCGCAATTATGTATCGGCGATCACACGTTAACCATCTCAAAATCTGATTCAACATCAGTTGGGTTTTCGTTTATCGGGCAGGGACAATTATCAACGAGCGAAATGAGTTTGGAAACATGTCCCCGTGCTTTGGTGGTCTGTGTTTTGCCTTCTCGGAAAAGTCAATACGGTAAAAGCAGAGGGATTTTTCTCTTTTAAAATGCCATGCTGAAATCAATCAATCGGAGAGGTTTGTCCTTTTCACTATCACAGACAAAGTCGACACCAATTCGTATTTGAATAATCTCCATCGTCTTACAAAAAGCAGTGTTATGTGCGAGACTGAAGAAATTTTTCTCAAACTCATCTGGACGAATATATACAGATCCTTGTTCATTTGTAGGTAAGGCGCCATCCAAACACACTGGTTAAATTGGTTAAATTCAAGAATCCGTTATATTCAGGACACACGCATACATCCCCGAAGATAATAAATATTCTGCAGGTTTCTCACATGTACAACATAATCAGACTTGTTGCATATATTTGGAACCAGTTTTATTCATTAGGGGCGACAGTAGTGAATGGGGACACTATAGGGTCTATGGGACTTACTATTAAAAACACCCCTGGGACACTATAGGGTCTATGTAAATTTAACATGGACAAAACCTCTGGGACACTATAGGGCCTATGGGAATTAACATGGACAAAAACCCCTGGGCCTGTATAGGGTCTATGTAAATTTAACATGGAGAAAAAACCCTGGGCCTGTATAGGGTCTATGAGGAATTAGCATTACAGACCTTCTTGGGCCGGTATAGGGTCTATGTAAATTTAACATTAACACCCTGGGCCTGTATAGGGTCTATGTAAATTTAACATGGACAAAAAACCCCTGGGTCTGTATAGGGTCTATGTAAAATTGAAACAGAGAGGGGTTTCTATTTTTTTTTTTTAAAAAAATAAAAAAATAAAATATAAAAAGGGGTAGGCAATTGAAAGTCGATCTCTTTTCGAGAAATGTGGGTGGACCTGAAAAGGGCCTTTGGGTTTATATATGCCCTTAACATGAAGGGCATCTGTGACTTCTTCTTGTCCTTAGGCTTCGTCTCACTGTAGGACCGTAAATCAGGACTCTTTTGAGGCATCCTTGCCTCTCCACGTAAATCCTACGTATCCATAGGTTGCTGACGGTCCTACGGACAACTGTCCATTCGGATCGGACATACATCGGTATGTCCGTCCTGAACATCATCGTTGACACAAGGGTGGAAGATTCAACGTCAGTCCACATGCTGAGGCGACAAGAACAGGTAAATCAATGCAGTGAACTGCGCTTATTTATAGGTAGAGGAAGGATTGAAACGGATTGAGTTCATTGACCAATCCAAACACGCGTTACAAAATTCAGTCAGCTCGCATCCAATCCGAAGAGAACAGTCTGTGACGTCACGTGGTCTATATAGATTCGCTAGCGCCTGTGTGCAGTCAATCTATGCGACAGTGATTCAACATGACGGAAACTCAGAAAACGATCCACTGGGGTGCATCAGCAATGGAGACCACCCAAGGGAACCCGGACTTACTTTCAGAAGAGGTACATTGGGATTTTGTGGATTTTCTTACCTCGCAAGAATTTGTTCCGGAACCTTCATTACCACACGTGGAGAATTTTAGACAGAGACAGAAAGAAGAATTGGAGAAATTTATACAACGATAAAAGGAAGCGGAACAAGCTTTTCTTTTACAGCAAGAAGAGGTAAGAAAAAAAACAAGAAGAAGAAGTAGCAGCAAAGAAACAAGAGGGTGAAAATCAAACGGTCACGGTACTGTTAGACATTTTAGCGGAGTTAAGAAGTCTGAAACAAATGTATCAGACTTCTTTATCACGACCGAAGAGAATACGACCTTCCCGAGCTAAACACGCCAACCCTGTGACTAAGCCTACCGTACCACCCTTAGTGATTTCAACCCAATCATCATCATCAGAAGTAGGCCTCGGCCGTGGCAAAGGCTTAAGGCAGTTAAAGTTGATTGCTTAAACTCACCCCTACACCAAAACCCAAAGGCCCTTTTCAGGGCCACCCACTTCTCTCGAAAAGAGATAGACTTTCAATTGCCTCTAACTCAGAAAAAAAAAACCATTTTACCCCTATAGGACGTGTATATGAGTGCGTGAGTGTAGCTTCTTATTTAAAATCAAAACTCAAAGACACTTACATTATATAATTAATGTATTCTTTTATCAATAGTTACAATCCAATTCACAATTCACAACAGAGCACTTTAAAAAGTACATTCATTTCTTCTGTCTCACTGTTTAGACTCTCTGTTTTTTAAATTTATTCACCGTCACAGTCTTTTCCTCCTCTTCCTCCTCACTTTCTTCCCTTCTTCTTTTCTTCTCCTGTTTCTTTTTCTTCACCTGGCTGCTATCTTCCTTCTCTTCTTCCTCTGAAGAATCCCTCTCTTCTTCTGACTCCTCTTGTTTCTTTTTTGGGCAATCTGGAGACCAATGTCCTTCTTCTTGACAATAATAACAGGTATCTTGACTTTTGTCTCTTTTAACCCCTGTTTTTCTTTTTTGACGGTCTGGACGCTCTGAAGACCAATGCCCTTTCTTTTGACAGATATAGCAAGTATCTCCACTTTTCTCTCGAAAAGAAGGAGAGTAGTCCGTTGGCTGGTCTGAAGAGAATTTCCTAATGACCCCTCGCAAAGCTCTGATGAAACATTCCATCTGGGTAGTCTCTTCCATCGTTGTGCTCGGTTTGAGAGTGAAATGAATAGTGAAAGGACACGACAAACACCCTTTTATATACGCTGGTCTGCCATGACTATAAATTAGTCCATGGTGTTTAAACTTGAGTCATTTGACGTTTTTCACTCAAGATGAAACGATCCAATTCATTTGAGAAGAAAGAAGAAGAAAGTAAGAGGCAGAAACGTGATCTATCGCCTCGTACCAGGGCTGAAGTCTTGGCACAAATTCATGCCAGTGATTTTGAAGAGGACATGAGTGAACCAGAATCCGAACCCTCTAAACAAAGTTCACCACCCTCAGTCAACCGTGAAAAGTACTATTCCATTCGAGAGACGGAAAAGCGCTCCTCTAGAAAATTTAGAACCACGGCCTACAAATACACGGTGAAGTTTAAAGATTTCAAGGCTGAAGTACCGTTAGAGAAAGCAGAAGGGTTCATCACCGGGGTGTGGGATTCTTTGCTCACCACACTCAAGCGACAATGTCAACCCAAAGAAGACGATCGCTTGAGACTTTCCATACAACACGACGGTTTGAAATCCCCTGTTTGGATCGAGTTTAGCAGCACTGCAGAATTGACTGCTTCCAAAGTCATGGACAAGATTCAACACGTACAACAATCCAATGACCAGTTTGACATCACCGATGGAAAAGCCACACTGGACATGACCCACGTCTCTCCTCCTCAAGGGACTGGCCGCAAAAAAGTCTTATTGGTGAACGACCTTCGCAGCACCAAAAAGAGTCTCGTCCGAATTCACAACCCTCAAGACCAGATGTGTTTAGCCAGGGCCATCGTGGTGGGACGAACCTATGCCAACAAGAACGACACGACAGAATGGAAAAGAGCCTGGAAGAACATTCGACAATCGGACCGAGCCAAACAACGAAGTGAAGCAGAACTCCTGTTACAACAAGATGGCCTGTCCAAAGACACACCCTGCGGCATTCCTGAACTGCAAAAATTGCAAGATGCCCTAGCTCCATTCTACACCTTGAAAGTGCACCCTCAAGAAGTGCGCGGACCTCTGTTGTTTCGAGGGAAAGACTTTAAGGATGGAAAATACATTCACGTCTATCATCACGATGACCATTTCGATACCATTACCAGTATCACCGGATTCCTGGGATACAAATATTACTGTGAGAAATGTGACCATGGTTATAATAATCGAGAGCAACACACACATTGCGGATCGAAATGCTCAGGATGTTTGGCCTCTCAACCCTGTCTGAGCGAAGGGCAAAAACCATTGCATTGTCCTGCTTGTCTGCGCACGTTTGTCAGCCCTGCCTGTTACCAACAACATCTGAAGACACAAGGTTCACAGCAGAAATGTGCTTGTCAGCTGCTGAGATTGTGTCCTACCTGTGGACAAGGCATACGTACCAACAGTACCAAGGCACACGTATGTTCAGGAAAGAAAAAATGTCACATTTGTCACCACATCGTGGAATTGGAACACCAATGCTACGTGCAAAAATACCAACCCCCACCAGAGAAAGAGGACGGTCACAAGAAAAAAGGCAATTTCATCTTTTTTGATTTCGAATGCATGCAAGAGACCGGTATTCACATTCCTAATTTCTGCGTGGCTCATCGAGCGTGCGAGAAGTGCATTCAAGAACCTATCTTCAGTCATTGCCCTCACTGCAGCAAGATTCCTGGAGGACGTGAAAAAATCTTTCGGGGACCGAACACGCTAGCCGATTTTGCCCAATGGGTCTTGGACCCCATCGACAAGACGTGGAGCCAAGAGGACATCGAACGTTACGGAGATTGTCATCGTCATGCCACGGTGATGGCTCACAATTTCTCCGGATACGATGGACAGTTTCTTTTGAGATACTATACGGAACAAGGCACCGAGCGTCCTAAAGTCACTTTCAACGGAGCCAAAATCATTTTCATGCAAGTGGGACAAGTACAGTTTAAAGATTCGATGAGTTACTTGGCCATGCCTTTGAGCCGAATGCCTAAAACGTTTGGAATGACAGAAATGGCTAAAGGGTACTTTCCACACTTTTTCAATACAGAAGACAATCAACACGCCGTTCTACTCCATTTACCTGAGGCTCACTATTATGACACTGACAACATGTGTACCGAACAACGAGAAGCTTTCTACGCTTGGTACCAGGCTCACGCCTCGGACCATTTCGACTTTCAGGAAGAAATGTTAAAGTATTGTCGTTCCGACGTGGACATTTTACGACGTTGCTGTGGAAAATTTCGAGAACTGTTCATGGAACACGGAGGGGTCGATCCTTTGAAAGAAGCTTGCACCATTGCCAAAGCGTGTTCCTTAGTGTACCGGCAACGATTCATGCCTGAAAACACTGTGGCTGTCATCAGTCCTCAAACGACCCACTATGTCAAACGTCAATACTCGGTCAAAGCCCTACGCTGGTTACATTACTTGTGCGACAAGGAAGACAAATGGATTCAGCATGCCCGCAACGGAGGAGGCGAAAAGACCATCGGAACGCATTCGGTCGATGGCTGCGACTTAGAAATCCCCAAGATCGTGTACGAGTTTAACGGTTGCTTATTTCACGGATGTCCCGTCTGTTACCCTGACCGTGGCACTAAAAATCAGTTTTTACAACGAACCATGGAAGACTTGTACCAAGCCACTTGTCAGCGACGCCTAAAGTTAGAACAGGAAGGATACCAAGTGGTGGAAATGTGGGAACACGAGTACGATCACCGTTTGAAAACCGATCCCGAATTTAAACGCCTCGTGGAAAGTTACCAGTTCCCGCTGAACCCGAGGGATAGTTTGTACGGAGGAAGGACCAATGCCACCTGTTTGCTGTACCAAGCCGACGAAGAGAAAGGAGAAGAAATCAAATACTTGGACGTGTGTTCGCTGTATCCCTACGTGTGCAGAAACTGTCGCTTTCCTGCAGGGCACCCACAATTGTTCACGGAACACATCGACCTGAAAAACATTCGACAATACGAAGGCTTGATCAAGTGCAAAGTTTTCCCTCCCACGGACTTGTACCATCCCGTGTTACCTCACCATTATCAAGGCAAACTGATGTTTCCTTTGTGCCGTACTTGTGCTGAAACGTGCAACCAAGATCAACCTTGCCAGCACACCCAGGAAGAACGCGCCTTGACGGGGACGTGGGTCAGCGTAGAATTGTTCAAAGCTCTGGACATGGGATATCAACTGTTAGAAGTGTACGAAATTTTCCACTTTCCCAAGACACAACAATACCACAAGGGTGACCCCATGCAGAAAGGCATTTTCGCAGACTACGTGGATGCCTTTTTGAAACTGAAACAAGAAGCCAGTGGCTATCCTTCCTGGTGTCACACTCCCGAAGACCAAAAGACATTCAAAGAGAAATACTGGGCACAAGAAGGCATTACTTTAGATCACATCGAGAAAAACGAAGGCAGGCGATCGTTTGCCAAAGTGATGTTAAATTGCTTGTGGGGTAAAATGGCACAACGTCCGTGTTTACCCAAGACGGAATATTTGACAGAACCTTCCCGCTACTTTCAGATGATTCACGACAAAACCAAATTCATGAAACACGTGGACGTCGTTCGCGAGGATTTGATCTTGGTAAATTACGAAGAAGATCTGGACTTTGTACAAGACGACCCTTTTGGAAATGTCATCATTGCGGCTTACGTGACAGCTCATGCTCGCTTAAAATTGTACGAAGCTTTAGAACTGTTAGGGAAACGCGTCCTGTACTTTGACACGGACAGTTGCATTTACATCCATCACCCGAATCAACAGCACCCTGACATCGAAGGAGACCGTTTAGGAGCCTCGACAGACGAGCATCCCGACGACAAGATTCTAAGTTTCGTCAGTGGCGGTCCAAAAAATTACGGCTACGAATACCGAGACCCACAAGGAGAAGTGCACACGAAGCGTAAAGTGAAAGGATTCACTCTGAATTATCGTACCAGTCGTGTGGTCAACTTTGGGGTATTGAAAGAAGCCTTGCAATCTGGAGAAGATGAACACTTTAAAGTGACCACCTATCAACTCAACAAGATTGTACGTTTACCCACTCACCTCATCGTCAGTCGACCCTTGGAAAAAGTCTATCAAATCGTGTACCACAAGTGACTGCGACTTCCCAATCATTTCACCTTACCGTATGGACACGTCGGTATTGGTCTGTATATAAAAAGGAACCCTAGGCAAGATCGATAGTTCATTGTGACTACCAAGACCAAGTGAACAAGATGAATACTTTCAGAGAAACACAAAACAAGTTTAGAAAGGCACAATTCAAGTGTGGGGCTTCTGAAGTGGAATGCGATTGTGAGCCTTGCGACTTTTCAACCTGTGTTAGTGACAGTACCAGAAGAACCCTTCATCCAGGACAGGACTGTCGTGGACATCCCTGAAAGACCCTTTCGGTAGGACACTTGTGTGACCTTACCACCTATAGAACTGGTCAGAACATTACCCAAAACATGCTGTACAGACACTTGTTTTTATTCCACGTTGATGGTTATCATGTGCCTTTTATCCTTGTACTTAAGCCTTTGGCTTTTATGTATTTTTGTCTTTCGTATTCATGTTTAAAACATTCAATAAACGTGTTCTGAAAAAAAGAATATAAACTCTCGTCTTGTTTGTTTTCGTGTCACAAGTGACATTCCTCACACTATGGCTACCTCTGCTGTCTCTGCTCCCTCTTCCTCCACTGTCAAAGTCATCGACGAACACTTAGATCGTGCCAGTTGGGAGGCTTTGTATCTTCGCCATCCCTTTAACATGCTCATTGCTGGACCTAGCGGTTCAGGCAAAACCGAATTCGTCAAACGCTTGATCGAACATAAACATCATTTGATCGATCGTCCACCTCAACGCATCGTGTGGTGTTACAAAGAGTGGCAATCGGCGTGCAGCCTCTTGCGAGAAAGTCAAGGCGATTCCTTGTGGAAGGCATTCCTAAAGAAGACGACGGCATCGTCTCTGACTCCCGTCAAACCCATTTGGTCATTTTTGACGACATGTTAGGAGAAGACGAAGAAGAAATTAAACTGTGGTTCACGCGCAAAGGGCATCATCGTAATGCCAGTGTCGTTTACATCACTCAAAATTTGTTTCAATAATGTAAAGCCCATCGCACCATCAGTCTCAATGCGCATTACGTGGTCTTGTTTAAAAGCCCTCGAGATAAATCGCAAGTGCAAGTCTTAGCCAAACAGTTAGGGACACCTTGGCTGACTCAGGTGTACGACGATGCCACTCAAACTCCACACGCCTATTTACTTGTCGATTTGAAACTACGACCCCCGATGATTTGCGATTTCGTACCCACTTGTTTCACCACTGGTGCCAAGACGGAGGGCCTGTCCTGTACACGTCTCCGTCCTCGACTTCACTTCATTCCACAAAAAAATCTATAAAAACCTCAGACCCTTTTCGTCTGTCTCACACACATTTTGAACATAACGTCCCTTCAGTCGCATCTTCCCGTCAAATTGATTCGTGCCTTGTATGGCATCAGTCGAGAAAAAAATCCACAAACACGAGCTCGTGTCTTAGAAGCTAGTCTCAAAGAAGTCTTACGATGGTTCACGGTGACGGCACGTCAATTACTCCAAGGGATCATTCAGATTCCTCATCAAACCAAACGCTTTTTTGATCGAAACAAAGTCGCTTTGACCCAACTGGCCGATCCCCGCATCGACACTCAAACCAAAACACAAATCATTTTGAAACCTGGAGGGAGCGGTACTCTAGGAGGGGTCATCATTCGCTCTCTCTTAACATGGCATCCTAATGCGCCCAAACTTCTCCCCAAGAAAAAAGTCAAACGAAGCTCCAAGAAGAAGAAAAAGACCAGGTCCCCAAGGAGAACTTCTCCAGTGGCTGGACCCTCCTCTTACCAGACACCACCCCGGAAAAAGAAAAGAAGCCCCCAGATAAAGAAACAGAGAAAAAGTCCCCAGAAAAAGAAAAGTCCACAGAAGAAAACTAGTCGCAAGAGAGGCACTTCGGTCAGGACGCAACCTTACACTCGCAAACCACGACCTGCCACGGCGGTGACCGCGTCTCCGGCAGCCTCAAGTTCATCCACTTCTCCGTTGATGACACCAAGAACTGAAGAGTACTTGGAGACGTTGATCACACCAAGAACTTCTCCGTTGATGACCCCAAGAACTTCCCCTGTGGCAGGACCCTCCAATTTAGCGGCAGTGGCTGCTGCTCACAAAGTACCTTCTCCCAAAATCAAAGTCCAAGAAAGATCGGGCATGTTACAAAGTTTACTGGATTTGTCCAAGCAAGAACTGGCTCGATTTAGTCCGCTGCGTACCCCTGCACGACGTGTCATTCCTGTCCTGAAGTTGATACGACGTAAAGACAATCAGTGGCGACGCGTTCCAGTATAAAACAGGTGTGTGACCAGGTCGGGGTATCAGTGTTTTGGTGCTCCTGAAGATTCAAAGATGTCACCTTCCAAAAAGCATCCCTCTTCTAAACATCCCCAAGGAAAGAAAAGGAAAGGACTGCCACCACGTTTAGTCAAACATGGGGACATGTTATCTGTCCTGTCCAAAGCTTCTCCACCCGTACGAAAAAAACTCATTCAATCAGCTTCCAAAGAGGTCATCGATACCGTGTGCGAATGTTGTTTGAACGTCTTGAAAGGTACGATCCCTTTGTCCAAACACCAGAAACAATGCTTAGGCAAACATCCCCTTTCGTCAAAAGAAGAAGATGTTGGTCCAACGTGGAGGCATTTTACCCTTCTTGTTAGGCCCCTTGCTGAAAGGAGTCTTGGGAACCATGTTGGGAGGACTGATGGGAGCAAGATAAAAAGGCCCTCGGAAGTCCCAAGATCTCAGAATAGACCCTTGACAACCCCATGGAAGGACGAAAACTAGATTTAGTGCCTTACAAACGATGGATGGAATACCATCGTTGGCAAGAACAACGCACCCCGCATTTACCTCCTAATCCCCATTTGAGCGAAATGTCCCAGTTACAACACGAATTGCAGTCCTTGATGGATCGCCAAGATTTGTCCGAAACAGAAAAATCGCAAAAGTACGGTTAACTCTTGCAACGACTACAACTCTTTCACCAGAAAGCTTTAGACGAAACAGCTGTACCCACTCTGAAAGATTTTAAGACCTTGATGAAAAGTGCAGCACCATCACCAGTACCACCACCACCACTACCAGTGACCAAGACAGAAAAAGAAGAAGAAGAAGGGTTTCAAACTCCACCAGAAAAAGTACGCAAGTTAACAACACCACCTACCTCCAGAATTGGATGGATTAAAAAGATGATGACCACCCCTTCTTCATCACAAGAGAAAAAGAAAGTGAAGACAGAAGTGAAGACAGAAGTGAAACAAGAACCGATATCCCCTGTTCCGACATCCTCCTCTGCGACACCTATTGCTGGTCGCACGCGCAACGCGTTGCAATCCAAGAAAGTACCCCAAGAGAAAAAGAGTAGCATCTTCCAAGAGCGGGTGCCTTATTAACACACAAACACAAAATGGAAAAAGTGTTAGCCAGCATTTACTACGATCCCTCGCATCCTGCAGGTTACGCAGGAGTTCAAAAATTGTATCGTGCTGCCAAAATGCGACTGAAAAGTCTCCGTTTACCTCAAGTGCAACGATGGTTACAAGAACAAGCTACCTACACTTTACACAAACCCATTCGACGCAAGTTTGCCAGAAGTCGCACCCGAGTGGAAGGCATCGATCATCAATGGCAAGCCGATTTAGCCGATGTCTCTCATTTGGCCAGCTACAATCGCGACTACAAATATTTGTTTTGTGTCATCGACGTCTTTTCCAAATTTGCCTGGGTCGTACCCTTGACTTCCAAATCGAGCAGCGAGTTAGTGCGAGCCCTGCAACGAGTGTTGAAACAAAGCGGCCGTCACCCTCTTCGATGGCAAACGGACAAAGGCACCGAATTTCTGAACCAAGCTTTCCAAAAAGAATTAAAGAAACGCGACATTCAATTTTTTACCACCGAGAATCCCGAAACCAAAGCCAGCATCGTGGAACGTTTTCAACGCACTTTGAAAGAACGTATGTGGAAATATTTTATGCATCACCACACTCTGAAGTACATCGACATCTTACCGCACCTGGTGCAAGCGTACAACCAATCTTACCATCGAAGCATCGGACGTGCCCCGCAAGAAGTGACTCCCGTGAACGAAGTGCTGGTGTTTGAGCGCCTGTTTAGTACGTCCCCGACGAGGGCTGCCCCCATGAAAAGTGGAGTGTTGACCGTAGGAGATTTGGATACGCATTGGCAAAACCAAACGCACTTTCGACAAAGGTTACTTACCTAACTGGACGACCGAATTGTTTCGTGTCACTGAACGAGTGCATGGCTGTCATCCTGCCGTCTATAAATTGGAAGCCATGAACAGAGAAGTGCTCAAAGGAACGTTTTACTGACCCGAGTTACAAGGTGTCACCAAAAAAGAAGACGACGTGTACGACATCGAAAGCATTCTCGAACGCAGAACCCGTAAAGTGGGCAAACGACGTGTCAAAGAAGTCAAAGTACGTTGGAAAGGATATCCACCCAGTTTTGATTCTTGGATCGACGCTTCGCAAGTCATCGACTATAAAAAGAAGTGACCATCATGCCCTTTCACACAGACGCAGCTACGTCGACCACTCCTTCACCTAGTTCTTCTGTGCAAGATTTACAAAAACAACACTTGTGGTTGTGGTGTGGAGAACGTGTGCCTAAAACGCAAATCGTCTTTTTCTGCCAAATCTTTGTGGTGTATTGTGTCATCGGGGCAGCCATCGCCAATTTGAGTTTGCAACAAGGAGACAAACAATTGTGGACCATTTTATTGAGCAGTTGCATCGGTTACCTGCTTCCCAATCCCTCCCTGAAATTCTCTTCCAACGGGAACCAGGGGAACCTTGTGTCCAGTGCCAGTGTCAGTCACCACTCCAATAACAACAACAACCTTATTTTGGGCGGAGACACGCCTCTGATGTCCAGTAACCTCTCGGACAGCCACAGAACTCTGGAATTATGAGTCACCAAAACCAATTTTACTTAACCTTACCCAGTGACAGTTCCATGGAGGTGTTTCCCAAGAACACGCTGTGCTGTTACACGGCCAAATTACCTCAGACCATCCCATTAGATCACGAAGCCCATTGGGAAGTGGCTTTAGTAGAAATCATTCACCCGACCCAAGTCCTCAATGTCCTTCCCAATCAAAATTTGTTTGATGTGGAAGTTCATGACGAACAATTGCAACAGTACTTGGATACCTATGGTAAATATGACAAGAAAACCCCTGGCACAAAAAATCAAAAGTACACCACCTATCACTTGTTCGTTCCCCCAGGCTATTATTTTAGTGGTCAACATTTGGTGAGCACCATAGCCTCCAGGTTTAATGTCGTGTTTCTGAAAGCTTTGGAAAGTGTCAAAAAAGTGTCACCATAGAATACCACAAAGCAGCTCGTCGCTTCTTGATGAAATTTGACGGAGGTAAAATCGTGTCCATTTTATTTTGTCCTGAATTGTTTGACATGTTGGGCGGGGACATGGACATGAGAAAGGCCATGCTCAAGAAAAACGAATTACCAATCATTTACGACAACGAGTCTTTTAGCAAGTTATTTCGTGCCCCGGTAGAACTGAACCAAGGACTGAATTTGATGTTTGTGTACTCCGATGTGGTGGAGTATAACGTGGTGGGACACACCTCTGTGCCGTTACTGCATGTCATTCCTTTCAAAGTGGATTCTGCCACGGTCACTGACGAGGAAGGTGGAAACACTTACCACGTTCACCGCGAATTTGTACATCCTCACTATTTGCCTGTCAGCAATTCGTATTTGGACACGGTCAACATTGCTATAAAAGGAGATCTGGGACAAGATATTCCATTCACCAAAGGAAAAGTCACGGTGAAACTCCATTTTCGAAAACGGTTCTCTCACGATTCGTAAGTCATGTATCCAGTGTACCGAGGGGTTGCTCGACAGCGAGGACACGGTTTAGGAGATATGTTAAAATCGGCCTTTCGTTCGGTGGCCCCGGTGTTGAAACCGATGGTGACACGCGGATTGCACGCCTTGAAAGATGCGGCACTGACACAAGGCAAAGAATTTCTCCAAAATGTCATCATCTACAAACAAAATCCTAAAGAAGCCTTCATGAGGGCAGGCAAAAATGTCTTGCTGCAAACGGGCAAAGACCTTTTGGGCCGACGAGACACACCTATAAATGCCCTGCACGCTACCGAGTCAAGCATTCAGCAAGGACAAGGCAGAAAGAGACGACGAAGAAAACACCCTTTCACCAGACTTCACACGTCTAAAGCTAGAAAGACAAAGAAAAGAAGAACCGTTCGAGACTTAGACGTTTTCTATTATTGAGAAAGAGAAAAAAATGATGCACCGAGAGTCTTGCGCCTGTTCCAAGTCGGAACTGGATCTGTCTGCCATGCCCCCCACTATGATGACCATGCAAGAATCCCAGTGGGTGGAATTTCATCCCGTCTTTTCTTTGACGGATTCCGCTCCCATCGAGTTTGAAATCAAAGGACAACCCGAAGATTACATCGATCTGAATAGCAGTTACCTGTATTTGAAAGTGAAAGTGATCAAAACGGACAACACCAATCCAGGAGGCGATGCTAGAGTAGCTCCTGTCAACAATTTCATGCATTCCTTGTTCAGCGAAGTGGACTTGTACTTGAATAACAAACTGGTCAGCAGCAGCATGGATCCTTACCCATATCGTGCCTACCTGGAAAATCTCTTGACGTACGGAAAAGAAGCCAAGAATACTCATCTGGATGCTTGCGTGGTATGGAAGCCTGACACGGCAGGTGTAGGCACGTTTAGCGACACAGTCCTGACAGAAGATGAAAATCCTCACAATGTGGGGTTTAACGACCGTCATAAGAAAATTCTGCAAGGGCGAAGTTTAGAACTGATGGATCGTTTGCATTTGGACATGTGGTTACAAGAAAAGTATTTGCTGAACGGGGTGGATATCCGTCTGAGACTGAATCGTAGCAGTGCCGCTTTCCATTTGATGGCCCATGCCAATGAATACAAAACTATCATTCAAGAAGCCCGACTTTACGTGCGTCGTGTGGAAGTGTTACCTAAAGTGGGAAACGACGTCAGTCAGACGTTGAGCAGAACGACTGCCAAGTATCCGATACGACGCGTAGAAGTGAAAACGTTCACCATTCCCGCTGGACAGCGATCCATGATCGAAGATCATCTGTTCCAAGGACAGTTACCCAAACGTTTGATTGTTGGTATCGTCAGGAATTCAGCCTTCAACTTAACCCACGATCAAAATCCTTTTGAGTTTCAACATTACAATGTGTCCAAGATCGAAGTCAGTCGCGACGGCAAGACCTTGTGTACCCGACCCTTTGAGCCCAACTTTGGTGTCGCGAAGAATTATTTGAGATCGTACTTGTCCCTGTACGAAGCCACCTGACAGTTAGGAACCAACACCAGTCACGGTATTTCGTACGACGATTATGCAGGAGGCTATGCTTTGTGGGGTTTTGATTTCACTCCAGACCAAGGCAGCGACGAGGGACATTTCCACCCTATAAAATCGGGTCAGATTCGTGTGGAACTTCAGTTTGCAAATCCACCTCCAGATCACAATACCATAGAAATCAACATTTTGAGAGAAGTCATTCTAGACTATTAGAAGCCATGGAAGACTGTTATCCCTCTTTGCCTAGTGGAGAAACTTTGAAGATGGAATGTGAGGAGACCGGGGAAGAAGAATCTCAAGACAAAGACGAAGAAGTTATCATGATGAAGTCAAGATGGCCAGAACAAGAAGCCCATTTAGTCTCCTGTTTTGCCAAACACTTGGTCGAAAAAATGACGGAATTGATCAAGAAAGATTGCTATGGATGTCACAACGATCATCCCAGTCAAATTCAACACGATAAATGCCTAATGCTGAGTCAAGAAGAAAAATTGAAAGAGTATCTGGACGAAGCTTGGAGTCTCATCTCGGACGAAGTCGTGTTGCATCAGTGGTATAAAGACTTGCGTGAACATTCTTGTCCACCATTAACCACTCAAGAGATCCATCGTATCGAAGCTCTCCTGGATCAGAGTGGGGAGACGAAGCGAAGAAACGGTTATTTGTCAGACATTTTCAAGCAAAAAGTCAGGATCGAATTGATGACTTATTATTACCTGTGAAGAAGAAGAAAAAAAACACACAAAACATGGATACCTGGGAAGTTTATTACCTTTTGAACCACAGTTCGTACACGGCTTCTTGGAATCCTGTCGTCTGTGCTAAAGATGAACTCCCTCATCGCAAACCTCAAGACCATCTAGCTTATGTCATCAACACGGACGACAGTCATCTCCCAGGAACCCACTGGGTAGCCGTCTACTTTCCTCAAGAAGGATGTGTGGAATATTTCGATTCGTATGGATTGCCCCCTTTGGAAGACGATATCATTGACTTTATGAGAAGAAATGCTCAGACCACCCGATTCAATAATGTGAAATTACAAGGCACAGATTCCTTGGTGTGTGGACAATATTGTGTGTATTTTCTGCATCATCGCAGCCTGGGCTATTCCTTAGAACATTTAGTGACTCATTTTGATCCTCGTTCTTCTTCTAGAAACGATGTGAAAGTAGATCGATGGTTTTGTGACCATTATGCTTATCTTTTTTCTTAAGCTAGGAAACGTAGTGTCCATCAATGGCCTAATGACTTCCAACAGTGGAAATCACAATTTCATTCACAACGTTGTCAGCCTTGTCCAAAATAATGTGTGAGTTGGAAAAAAAATGTTTGTCATTTGAAACAAAATGTTTGGTGTTATATTGTTTGATTACTGTTAAAAATGTTATAGTTGTTTGTTAGTGTTAAGTGATTTTGAATAAAAAATGTTGTGTTTTGGAAAAAATGCCTTTGTCTTTTGTTTGGCTATAAGAATTTTGATTCATGCTCTTTGACTTCTTACTATCCCTCTCATGGCACTCATTGACTGTTCCGGCTCGAAAACCGTGAAGGGATGTTTTCCTTCACGTCCGCGCTTTGATTTAAAAACCGGGGTAGTTTCCAGTCTAACCATCCATTGCCGACTCATCCTCCTACGAAGATGTGCTCCAAACTAGCTAAGCTAAACGAAGCCTACGTGAATTTGCACAGGGTCAGACACAGTCTGATACCGAAGCCAGAAGAGATAGAGAATGTGAGAATGTTAAAAGTCACTGAAGACCTGATAGAAGAGCTCTTCAGAGAAGAAGTGAACAGGGAGAAAGAAGAATAGACAGAGAAGTACAGACTTCAGAAACAGCAGAGAGAGCAGCAACAGCAGCAGCAGCAGCAGCAACCTGAACCTGACAGAGGCTTTGTCGATTGTCATATCGACACCAAATAATTCTTCTTCTCTTTCCGAAGAAGCAGACCTATCGCCAGAAAGTCTATCGTCAGAGGACATCGCATTCTTAGAAACTAAATGATTGCCAATGCAAACAAAAAAAAAAAACAGCCCTTTTCAGGGCTACCCAATACTCTAGAAAAGAAATAGTAATCCATTTGCCAATGTGTGTATGTAGAGTAGTGTGAATATAAACACTGACTCTTTTGTGGTGTGAGTGTATGTGTTTGTGTATATGGTTGTGTGTTTGTAAGCACTCACGTACGTTTCTGTGGATAGTAGATTATGATAATTTTTTTTTTTTTTTTGCTGTTTGACGTGTGGGGAGAGTAGATTTGGGGTTTGATTGGATTGCTTTGCGTATGTGGATAGTATATTATTTGTTTAATAAAATTTTTTAGAATAGTGATGGGTAGTATGAAAAGTGAGTGACTGTTTCTTTTAGGTCCGCGCGTTTGTTTGGTCATGATCTAGGTAAGATCAATTTTGTTTTAGGGGATGTTTTCCATCACGTCCGCGCTTTCAGTATAAATTAAAAATCGTTCGGCAGTCTAGCTACCCTTGTTGATTGATCAACACCACCAGAATGAACACCAGACTAGCTAAACTGCTTGAACTTCATGTACACCTGGAATATGCCAGGCGTATAGTGAATGAGCTGGCTGCAGAGGCCATCGTAGAAGAGGGAAGGATGAAAGAGGCGGAGAGAAGAAACAAAGAAGAGGAGGAGAGAAGAAACAAAGAAGAGGAGAGAGGAAATTTCAGAATCCCAGAGACAGAAGATTGGGGTTCTGAAGCCGCTTATCCCTCCTCTGCTCTCTCCCCAAAAAGAGTGAAAGGAGACTGGGGAAGAAGATGTGTGTGTGGTGCTAGGCCTGGAAGGTGCCATCATTAACCAAGTGTCATGGAGTTCAAAAAAAACAAACAGCCCTTTTCAGGGCTACCCCAATCTCTAGAAAAGATATAGTAATCTATTTGCCAATGTGTGTATGTAGAGTAGTGTGAATATAAACACTCACTCTTTTTTTTATAGTGTTTGTGTTTGTGTTTGTAAGCGCTCACGTACGTTTGTGTGAATAGTAGATTTGGGTTTAATTGTAATGCTTTGCGTGTGTGGATAGTAAATTTGGGGTTTCATTTTAATGCTTTGCGTGTCTGATTAGTAGATTTGGGGTTTGTTTATTGCTGCTTCACGTATGTGGATAGTAGATGATATGAAATGAGAAAAGTAGAGGATGTTTTCCTTCACGTCCGCGCGTTTTAAGTAATGATCTAGGTAATATCAATTTTGTTTTAGGGGATGTTTTCCGTCACGTCCGCGCTTTAACTATAAGACCTCACAAGGTTTGATGTTGGAACCATTCTACGGAATAAAGACAAGGAAGATGGTAGCTGTAACAGAATTGTTTAACCAGTTGAAGGACATTTGGTATTGGATGGTGGATGGAGCTTATGCAGTGAAAAGGATTGAACGAGAATGGAGCATGAAGTTACCCGAGATTTTGTCAGAAGGCAAGTGACCAACCTGAAATTAGCTATGGATCTGGTGAAAGAGATGATAGAAGAAGAAGTAATAAGACTACGAGGCTTTATAGATCCAGAGTATGTAAAGATTGGTCACTTAAAGGAAGCCATGGATAATGTTATAGAAATAAGGTGCTTTTTGGAAGACGTAATGGAATGGACAGAGTGGTCCTTTGTCAAAAAAGACCTAGACCAGCTTAAGAAATCGGAAGAACTCATGAGAAAAGTAATGGAGGAAGAAGTAAAGAAGATCAAAGACAAGTGGAATAATGAACGAAAGGATAAGGAAAACTTAAAGAAAAAAGAGGCCTTTGACAAACTCAACAACAATCGGATCATAATACAGGAGAAATTCCGAGCAATAGGTCATGCAGACTGGATGCCAGAGAAGGAGAAGAAGAAAGGAATACTGGTAAAAGTGAGAACTTGGTGGAAGCAGTGGAGGAAATAAAAGAAGAAGATGATGATGAACCAAAGGCCCTTTTCAGGGCCACCCACATTTCTCGAAAAGAGATAGACTTTCAATTGCCTACCCCTTTTTTAATATTTTTTTAATTTAAAAAAAAAATAGAGACCCCCTTCTGTTTCAATTTTTTGCCTGTTCCCTTTCCATAGACCCATCAGGTCGGGACCATATTAAAATAGGGTCCCGACCCCATTGTCCCTATACAGTCCCACGATTTTTCTCCATGTTAAATTTACATAGACCCTATACAGGTCCAGGGTGTTAATGTTAAATTTACATAGACCCTATACCGGCCCAAGAAGGTCTGTAATGCTAATTCCTCATAGACCCTATACAGGCCCAGGGTTTTTTCTCCATGTTAAATTTACATAGACCCTATACAGGCCCAGGGGTTTTTGTCCATGTTAAATTTACGTAGACCCTATACAGGCCCAGCGGTTTTTGTCCATGTTAATTCCCATAGACCCTATAGTGTCCTAGAGGTTTTGTCCATGTTAAATTTACATAGACCCTATAGTGTCCCAGGGGTGTTTTTAATGGTAAGTCCCATAGACCCTATAGTGTCCCCATTCACTACTGGCGACCCCTCAATGATTTTGAATTGATACGGTCAACTTCATAAAGGTAGCCTACGTCGCTGTTATGATTGTACCCACATATTTGCTTTTGAATGCCCACAGCTATAAAATCAATGCACTGAAACCCTCCAACAGGCACTGTATGCATCATCGCCCTGCTGAAGAGGATACTAATGTGTAAATACATGGCACAACTTGGAGGGAAAGCAAGATTAAATCCGTTCGCTATGGCATAGTGGTGCTACGGATCCCACGTTCCCTAAACAAATATTGAGTAACAGTCAACAGTTCCAGTTCTACTTTGTTTCTGAGAAAAGTAAATTCCCGGTTACGAAAAGTAATGCGCGGGATTGAGATTGTACACACGCATGACTATTAGAAAACATCGGTGCGATAATAAAGATTGTAATAGTCTCCAAAGTTTTACAACCAAACCGGACAAGACATTGCTAGCGTGCAATGCCTTCCTGAGACATCAGTGAATGAAATTCCTCAACTGGTGGTAATTGAACGTTAGCAAACTTGTTCCAACCGCTCGTATACTAATAGGGCTGGATTCCTCTAAGAGAAAGCAAGGTCAATGTTCAATCGTTGGTACACGGTATCGACGAGTGATTGAAAAAAGATCATTACGATTCTGTTCATGGTTGTCCACTAACTTATTCAGGCTTGAATTAAAGAATCATAATGTATCGATGAACTGAAGTAGCCAGTCTATTTTATCATAGTGTTGGGGATAATGCCTATCGCTACATTTGAAGCAGCCGCGACTACTTGCATAACCGGTGACCACTATATTCACGCAGGTCGTGAAAAATAACAGGAATTCATGTTCTGTTAAGGTAAATTCTTTACTGCAGGTTGCATGCGCTGTGTGCAACTCCTCTGTCCGCACGAGTGATATAACAATGATCACGCACTTTATCATGGGTGAGTCTGAAAATGCCATCGCAGATCCAGCAGAAAACTCCCGAAAGGCATCGTTGGTCATAATCATGTCTGCGGGCAAAGATATCTGTTATCGAATCCATTTCTCAGTAACGTCGAGCGATTTAAGAAACATTTAAAACAAATCCTGGTCACGGTACAGTATTGGTGGTCCAATTGCTCCGTCACATCTGACTTCATTGTAACAAGGCCCGCATGGGACTTGTCCATCAATTCGTGTTGTCTTCGACTGAACGTCGCTGGTGATATTAAGAAGCGGAACATTCA
Organism: Sinohyriopsis cumingii; assembly: GCA_028554795.2. Classification (NCBI taxonomy): domain Eukaryota; kingdom Metazoa; phylum Mollusca; class Bivalvia; order Unionida; family Unionidae; genus Sinohyriopsis; species Sinohyriopsis cumingii. The sequence goes on along the minus strand of CM068830.1, from coordinate 47,430,385 downwards.
CACATTCAAATGTCCATGTAAATCACATACGGAACTTTAATTTTTCGTTGCACAGCGTTACATTGCACAATGTTTTTGCCGTGTTCTGGCATCATTGTACGCTGCGGCTTTTCATTAATTTCATCGCGGTAAAAGTCAACGTCGTCAAGCAACTGCTGCGTGGTAAATAAATCCAGGCAACGTGGTCACGGAAAGTACTTACCGTGGTGCTTGCTGTGTCGGTTATGCAGCCGGGGAAGATCCGCAGAATAGCATGTTTGGGAAAGTATGCAACTGAACTTTCAAACATCAGGCAAGATAATCTTTTCAGTGCCTTTATCTATTTCATTATTGATAGCCGCTGTGTCTTTATGGTTTAATGTAATAAGTGGACCATCATGAATTCACGAGGTTGCATTTGTAACTCATTTTATTTCTGATGACTTGCGATTCAGCAGCATAGTCAAATGTGCACCAGGAACAAAATCTGCTTTAAAATCGGAGGTGCCAGAATGTTCTACCTCGATATGATTCCGGTCTCATCTTCATTAGAAATTTTCTGGTGTCTTTATTTGGCGCGTACACGTTTGGAATAATCACTGTACTCAACACTAGGGGAATAATACCAACAGTGTTGCAAGTGGCTGACCTGAATACGCGCTACTGTAGGTAGGTAGGTAGGTCAAATGAATTTGATAGTGATAAAGGGAGTTTTATAAGGACAAAGACCAATACATACACACACAAACGTACGCGCGCACACATTAACACAAACAAACACACACAAACATACACACACAAACCAACGTACGCTCGCACACATACACCCATAAAAACTGACACAAATACACACACGTACGCGCATGCACACAAATACAAAGACCAGTATACACACATACACACTTCAATCGCTATGTGTGCGCTTAGAATGTAAGAGAAGGAGATGAAATCTCACAACATATCTATCCCTTACCATCCATTCTATCATACTCACTATCCAAACGTCTGTGTTAGCTTAAAATGTAAGAGAAAACCTTGTACCCATGTCTGAAGAGATAGAGAATGTCAGGATGTTAGAAGTGGTCCAAGACCTGATAGAAGAGTGTTTAACAACGAAATCAAGAAGGAACAAGAATAATGGACCGAGAAGTACATCCTTTATAAACAGCAGAGAGAACAGCAGCATCATCTGCATGAGCCAGACAGAGGTTTTGTGGACTGTCGCGTTGACACGAAAGAGTTCCCCTTCTCCTTCCGAAGAAGCAGACCCTCTCCTGAGGGAAAGCGTGCAGCCAGACGGGGACTCAGTCTTAGACAATGAGAGATTGTCATAACCCCTCAACAAAACACCCTCTTTTAGGACTATCCCCAACAATCTAGAATAGAGTAGTCCAATTGCCAAATTTTTCTTTGTGTGTTAGTAGGTTAAGAAATATAATTTTTCTCTGACTTGTAAGATAGTCTCTATGACTTCTATATGTAGGAGTGATAATAAAATGTGTTTGTAGGTGAAAACAGTGAACGTGAGTGAGTTTATTTTTTAGGTCCGCGCGTTCCATGTTATTCATGATGGAGTGGGTATTGTACGTTTTTGTGTAGGGGGATACATTCCTTACGTCCGTGCTTCAGAAATATAAAGCAGATCGTTCGTCATTCAGTTCACACGTTATCACGAGTAGAATCACCAAATTACTTGAACTCCAAATGCACCTGGAGTATGACCGTCGCCTACTGGACGACCTGGCCATGGAGGCTATTGCAGAGGATGCTAGGATTGAAGAAGAAGAGGAGGAGAAAGAAAAGAAGGAAAAGAAGAAAGAAATGATCTTGCCGTACCTGATGTTAAGACAGGTCTGTGATGTCAAGCCGATGGTGAGGACACCTCCACAGCCACTACCAGCATAGAGACCCGTGTTCCCTCAGATAGAGAACTGGGAAGAGGAATTGGAAAGACAGCGAGAGCAACCACGACAACCACAGCATCCACGGGTCTGGCATAGGAGAAGACAGGGAATAAGTCTTCACCATCACTCAAACGGAGGAATGTGATAGTGAATGAACTCACCCACTCCCCTGCACTCTCATGAAGAAATGACAATTGGGATAATGACTGAAGCCATCTTGGGAGGTGCAAGCATTAACCAGGTGTATTTGGAGTTTACAAAAACCCAGCCCTTCTCAGGGATAACCAGTTCTCTAGAAGAGAGAGAGACTAATCGAGTTGCCAATCACACCATTGTGTATGCCTGTGTATATGTATGTGTTTGTGTGTTTGTATGTGTGCCCGCGTACGTTTGTTTGTGTGCATGTGTATGTGTTTATGTGTTTTGTATGTGTGCGCGGGTACATTTGTGTGTGTAGGTGTATGTGTTTGTGTGTGTGTGTCTTTGTGTCTGTGCGCGTACGCGCACGTGTTTGTTAGTATGTATTGGTCTTTGTTTGTTCCTATCAAACTCCCATTGTCCCTATCAAATTCATTTCATCTACCTACCTACCTACAGTAGCACGTATTCATGTCAGCCACTTGCAACACTGTTGCCATTATTCCCTTAGTATCCAGGACAGTGACTTTAGTGACATGATTGAAGCTGAAGATTTTGAGACTATAAATAAAGACGGGTTTTTCCAGTTTGTAGCTATAAATAGATACTAGGGTTTTTAAACAGGAACTTCACACAAGTTGAGGCTATAAATAGATAGTGGGTTTATCCGAATTGTACACACAAATAAATACTAGGTTTTTTCCAAAGGAATTTCCTAACAGTGGGGATTATAAATAGATGCTAGCGCTTTCCCACATAGTAGTTTTGGTAGTGTAAGAGATACCGTTCCGGTGGCTTAGTGGTTAGAGCGTCTGCCTCGGATGCGGGAGGTCGTGGGTTCGATTCCCGGCCGAGTCATACCAAAGACTTACAAATATGGTACTAACAGCTGCCTCGTTTGGCGCTCAGCATTAAGACGTTAGTGTTAGGACTGGTCGGCCTGGTGTCAGGATAATGTGACTGGGTGAGACATCAGGCTACATGTCTGCGGCATGATGATACAGTGCTAGATATCACTATAAACTGTCACACTGTAGACATCGTAGCGATATGACTGAAAAATTGTTAAAGCTGTTAAAAATCAAAATCACACACAAACACACACACACAGTGTAAGAGATAATCTATTTTGGGAGATTTAATCACCTTCTCTTGCATTTTAAGCGAACACCAGGCGTTTGGATAGTGAGTATGATATAATGGATGGTATAGTGCGTGTAATGGATAGTATTTTTGTGGTGTAATGGATAGACATTTGGTAAGATTGTATCTCCTTCTCTTACTTTCTAAGCGAACACATAACGATTGAAGTGTCTGTATGGTGTGTGTTTGCTTGTGTGTATGTGTGTACGCGTACGTTTGTTTGTAGGCATGTATTGTGTGTGTGTGTATGTGTGTGTGTGTGTGTGTGTGTGTGTGTGTACGTTTGTTTGTGTATATATTGATCTTTATAAAGCTCCTTTTATCCTTATCAAATTCATACCACCGACCTACCTACCTTCAGTAGCGCGTATTCAGGTCAGCTTCTTGCAACACTGTTGCCATTATTCCACTAGTGTCTGGTACAGTGACGTCATTTAAGCTGGAAATTTTAAGACTATAAATATAGACTTTGGTTTTTCCGCAGGTTATAGTTATAAATAGATGCTAGGTTAGTTCATAGGAATTTCCTTCAAGATGAGATTATAAATAAATAGTGGGTTTTTCCATATGAATTTCCCACTATTTGTAGCTAAAAATAAATGCTAGGTTTTACGAAAATAATTTCCTACCAGTGGTGACTATGAATAGATACTATCGTTTTTCCACATACTATTTTTGTCAGTGTAAGAGATAGTCTATTTTGTGAGATTTTATCTCCTTCTCTTACATTTTAAGCTAACACGGACGTTTTTGGATAGGGAGTATGATATAATGGATATTATAGTAGGTGTAATGTATAGTATTTTTTTTGGAGTAAAGGATAGATATTTTGTGAGATTTCATCTTTTATATCCTAAGCGAACACATAACGAGTGAAGTATGAATGTGTGTGTATTGGTCTTTGTTTGAATTTGTATGCGTGCGCGTACGTGTGTGTATGTGTGTACGTTTGTATGTGTGTGCGGACGTACATTTCTTTGTGTGTGTATGTGTGCGCGCGTACGTTTGTGTGTGTATGTCTTGGTCTTTGTCCCTATAAAACTCCCTTTATCCTTATCAAATAAATTTCATCTACCTACCTATCTACAGTAGCGCTTATTCAGGTCAGCCGCTTGCAACACTGTTACCATTATTCCCCTAATATATAGTATAGTGACGTCATTGAAGCTATAAATGTTACGACAATAACTATAGACTTGGGTTTTTCCACAGGTTGTAGCTATAAATAGAAACTTGGTTAGTTCATAGGACTTTCCTACAAGATGAGATTATAAATAGATAGTGGGTTTTTCCATAGGAATTTCCCACAAGTTGCAGCTTAAAATAAATACTAGGTTTTTCCAAAGGAATTTCCTACCGGTAATGACAATAAATAGATACTAGCGTTTTTCCACATAGTATTTTTTTAGAAGTAAGTCTATTTTGTGAGATTTTATCTCCTTCTCTTACATTTTAAGCTAACATATAACGACAATGCAACCCCAATATTCCCATGTTCAATTCCCCTAGACGCCAAAGTGGCTCATTCAATTTCCCCAAGTTCAATTCCCCTGACGCTATAGTGGCCCATTCAGTTTCCCCAGGTTAAATTTCCCATGACGCTATACGGGCCTACGATTTTCCCATGCTAAATTTACCTTGATGCTATATAGCCCCACGATCTTCTTGACTGGGTTTTCCGTTGACGCTGTACAGCCCCAATATACTACAAGTGATGTCTAGCACTGGGACATCATGCCGCAGACATGTAGCATGATGTCCCACCCAGTCACATTATCCTGACATCAAGCCGACCAGTCCTAACACTAACCTCTTAATGCTTAGCGCCAAGCGAGGTCGCTGCTGGTGCCATTTTTAAGTCTTTGGTATGACTCGGCCAGAGTTCGAACCCGCGACCTCCCGCATCCGAGGCGGACGCTGTGCTCCTATTGTAACACCAAGTCTACATACGTGTTTTATACTGTACTTAGATATTATTCGAAAGAAAACATATTTGTTTATACTGTTCAGTGGAAATAAAAAGAGCTCGTGTTTTTTCTTTTCTTCTCTTTTTACTGTAATATTATTCTGGAACTATTGTGAATTATTCAAAGGAGTTCTGAACAGCGCTATTTTGACAACCTCACGTTTTTTTATTATTATTTTTTTTTGGGAGGGGCGCTTTAATATCACTTTTTCAGGATTATTTTGGGTTCATTTCATAATACGATAAGTTCATCTCACATTTTCATTCTTAATTGTGATAATTAAACTATTTGTTAAGTTTACAAAACTTATTGCTTTTTACGTCTTTCTGTTACTTAGTTTTTGACAATAGAGTCGAGCGTGTGTGTGTGTGCGTGTGCGCGCGCGCGCGTATATGTGTTTATACATGGACGTAAAACACACAAACATACCTCTTTGCAAAACATCTTGACCCAACTTGATAAGCTGCGAATAATTATATAAATCACTTATGTAACTCACGGACTTTAAAGTACTTTATAAGTACTTCATAATAATAACAAATAGATGAAAGAAAGAAAGAACATAAAGAAGAGTAAAGTAAAACTGAAGGCGAACAATATAAAGGCACGTAATACACAAACGTAATACAAGAGATGTGTTCCGACACCGGAACTTTACCGATTTAATCCGGAGCAGTATCTTAGTGACCAACATCCTATTGAGATTTAGACAGAAAATATTGATGAGAAAATGGCAGTGTCCATGAGCATGGCGGTTCGACTGTCTTGCAGATCGTTACTTTTGATAAGGTTGACTTATCATGACTAATTTAAATTTGCATCAGATTTTTGATCTTGTCTTATGTTGCCAGGATTGTTCAGTAGTTAGGCATGTACATGCGTAGTTTGACCGGCAGAAGGGCTGTAACTCCACATTCGTCCTATCCTAATCCGACATGTAAGACCTCGACGCTGATATTTATGTTGTGGGTGTCAAGGTCTTACAGCCTAATTAACGGCGCTGTGCAACGTGTTTTGATGTCGACTAATATCAAATTTTAAGAAATATTTCACACAACTGACAACTAAAATGACGCTTTTCTACAATGTAAAGTCAATGTTTTAGTCAGACTTTACCTACTCTGTAGTCCTACATGTAAGACCTGACGCTGATATTACGTTACAGCCTAACTAACACCGCTGTGTAGTGTGTTTTGATGTCGACTAACATCGTAACGAAAGTCAAATTTTCAGGAATATCTCACACAGCTGGCAACTAAAATAACGGCGCTTTTCAACAAAGTAAGGTAATGTTTTAGTCAGACTTTACTTACTCTGATGTCTTTTCTCTAATAAATTCAAATTCTCACAGTAGAAATGGACCTGTTTTCAAGTTGGCTTACATTTCAGTTGACTGGAAAGCGATAAAAGCCGGGAATGCCAAAATCGGGTTAAGTGGAAATATTATTCTTTAACGAAACGAATAAAAATGTAATATTCCTATTGGAACTGTAAAGCAACATTTCGTTTTGTTCAAGAAACATATCCGCCACATGAACCTACTTAAACATACTTCGGCATACCTCGACTACCGTCGCATTGCAACAAATTGAAATATATGCCAACGGAACATGAAAGGCGTCCATTTGCTAGTGTCATATTTTCATTCCGCCAGGATAAAGACAGCACAGTAAGTATATTAATCACACATAAATTAGTGGAAGAGTGTCGATATATGCTGCCAGATGTGTGAGATATTCCTGAAACTTTGACTACTCATTCCGATGTCAATGACATCAGAACACACTATACAAGGCCGTTATTGGATAGTAAGACATAGCACCTAAACAAAATCAACATGTGCTATGTCTTACATGTAGGACTACCTACTCTGATGTCTTTTCTCTAATAAATTCAAATACTCACGAACGAAATGGACCTGTTGTCAAGTTTCTTTGCCTACATTTCAGTTTGCTGGAATGCGATGAAAGCCAGGAATGTTGAAATCGGGTTAAGTTGAAATATTATTCTTTAACGAAATGAATAAAAATATATTATGCCTATTGCAACTGTAAGCAACAGTTGGTTTTGTTCAAGAAATATACCCCCAACTTATCGCATTGCAACAAATTCAAATGTATGTAAATGGATCGTGAAAATGCATCCATTTGCTAGTATCATATTTTCATTCTGCCAGCATAAAAACAGCAGAGTAAGTATATTAATTACACATTAATTAGTGGAAGAGTGTTGATATAGGCTGCCAAGTGTGTGAGATGTTCCTGAAACTTTGATTACTCATTCCGATGTCGTCGACATTGGAACACGCTATGCAAGGCTGTTATTGGATAGTAAGACATAGCACTAAAAACAAAAACATGTGCCAGAGGTCTCACTAGGATTTTAAAACTATGAGTCCAGGACTCCTAACTTGGTAAAAGTCAGAGTCAAACTAGCAATAGTTGCAGTATCCTCCCAGATACGTGTTGAAGTGGCTAAATGGCCATTAAAATGCCAGGAATAAACAGAGACAAAACTTGTCAGTTTTATTTATTTATAATCATTTATTATTCTATAAAAAAAACTATTAAAATCAATATCATGTACAAATTTCATATTCTTTAACTACAATATAGTTCGCTTTTGTCTGTGTCAGATTTTAAAAAAAAATATCTAATGCTTGGCTTTGGATCCTATTCCTCCACACTAGGCACCTCTTCTTTGACTTGCATCATTTGTGTTAAGGTGTCTTGTTTTATTCTGGACCTTCCCTTAGTCTTGATTTTGTTCTGCACACTGAAGCCTCTCTTGCATGCCATGGATGTCACTGGTGACACCAACACAATCATAGCTAGGACTGCAAAGTCTGGAAATATCTGTATTCTTGAGGTAGAGTTGTACAGGCTTCTGTAAAGTGTGCAGTTCAATGATTTTGCGACTACCTAGCAAGTAGGTGGACTCAAGATGTCTCATGCCTAGAAAATGTGGAACTTTGCAGATTAGAAGAACCAGTAGTTGCTATTGAGTTTAATTTTCAACATTGTTTACACCACTAGCAGGCATATAGTTCTTGTTTGTCGGCCTGGATGAATTTTGTAAATCCAAGGAAAGATTTTATTCCAAACACTAAGCCAGGCATCATGCACTTTCTTACTATCAGTTCTAGCAACTTTAGCAGAGTTCTTAATCTCATTAAAATCTTCATCAGTTTTCCGTTTAACCCCAAAATACTTATCCATACAGAGATCTCGGAAACGCTTAATTACGTGTATTTGGACGCCAATTTTTTATCTGGGACGCAGAAAATCACTGAGGCGGGAGTCCTCCGTATGCATGTAATAGGTGTGCAGAAAATTCAAAGACTTGCCCAGTCCTGCTTCAGCCACCTGCTGTCTGTGCAGATGTGTTGACCAGTTAGCTGTGCTGACATTTACAATAACAGAATTCAGTAACTGAAAGACCCCTTGATGTACATGTTGCCATTATACGAGTACATAAAAATGAACGTGATGCAATAGCTGGGCAGCAAGTTCAAAGGCTTTGACTGGCGGCCGGGTGGGAAAATGTACTGATATTTACAGTGATTGAATTCAGAGGCAGAAAGACCCAGAGATGTACATGTGGTCATTTATAAAAGTACATCAAATAAACAACTTTAGCTTTTGTTATTGTGTTCATTTCCGAATGTATCAGAATAAGTAGTGCACATGACCTCAGAATCAAGACATGTTGAGACTTAGACAAAATGCCATTTGTAAATTTTGATAAGTATTTTGGGGTTAAATGGCAAACTTACACACATTGTAATGAGATTCAGAAGAATGCTGAAGCTGCTAGAATTGACAGTTTGGATAGGACAGTAGTTAAGTGTAAGAAAGTGTGTGATCCCTAGCTTAGTGTCTGGAATAAGTCCTTACTTGGATTGACAAAATTCAGTATCACTCTGATAGATGAACAAGAGCTATTTAAGAGGTACATTGACTGACCATACATTTTTTTAATTGCCCCTCGCCTTAGCCCGGTTAGTTCTAGTGTTGTAGCAAAGTAGCAAAATGTATGCATCAGTACATCAGTAGCTAGGCCTAGTTTTGATATCAGTTTACATTGACAAACTCTTGCCCATTCACAGGCATATGTTTTGATAGCTGATTGGCCATTAACCCTTTTCCGAGTAAGATAGCAACTATCAATTTCCTGCATGATATCCTTTAATGATAAAACATACAAACATGTGTTTTAAGTTCAGAATCTGTTGTCTGGATATATATTAACTGCCTCTTGTGCACTATTTTGTCATAAAATTGTTTGAAATTGTAAGTGAACCAATAGGCCTAATGGGAAATAATGGCAGACTTCGCTAAGTCTGGGATGTACCAGTTTATTAGATTGTCTGTTTTCGTAAATCATCGGGCAGATATTTTCAGAAAAATACACAAATCATTGAAAGCAAAGCCAAGGTATTATTTTATTAAAGATTTAACTTTAAAATGCAAATTATGTAGGTCAGAAACGTATGGGACAATGATGTGTTGTGGAATTCACGAGATGCACTTTAAGGTCTATGCTGTTTTCCGACTTGACATGTATTTGCGAAAATACGGGGGAAAAAACAGCAAATCAGATACAATTTAACCATTGCCTAAAATTACTACAAGGACGTAGACAAATAAATAAGCCATAAATTTGCAATCCTGTCAATAGACTGTTGTAATGAAGCTATATTATATTAAAGTGAGTGATTACATTACGAAAACTTGTCCATCTAAAAATAGATGCACTCACGTCTGTTGATTCTGTAGGAAAGAAGGGACTGCAACTTTTGATGGTGGGACTCCTATTTTTACCAAAATGGGAGTCCTGGACTCCTAGTTTTAAAATCCTATCAAGACCTCTGCCATATTTGTACATCATTTTGTCCAAGTCTCATTGTGTCTTGATTTTGAGGTCGCATGCAATGTTTATACGGCTACAATCAGAAACAAAGCAACTGGCTCTATGATGGATGGAGAACAAAACCGTAAGGATGTCCCCATCCTGATAGCGGAACTCCTGATGCCAAAAGCATGGATCAGAGTTGGATGCTGGAACATGCAAACACTCAACCAGACTGGAAAACTGGCACAAGTAGTGAGCGAGTTGAATCACTACAACTTGACCCTTATGGGTGTAACAGAAGCACGATAGACTGGTGTCAGCAAGCAGAAGTTGAACTCCGGAGAAGTCATCATCTGGTCCAGAAGAAAGGACAGTGACCACCGGGAGTGGGTCGCCATCATTATCAGCAAGAACAAAACCAATACTGTTCTACAGTGGAAACCAGTGAAGGAGCACCTGCTGTATGTCAGGATAAACTCCAAGTACGCCAAGCTGTCTGTTGTTGTGGCCTATGCACCAACAGACGACGTGGAAGAAGAGGAGAAAGACACCTACGACGCTCTTCAAGCCGTTTTAGAGGATGTCCCTCGACATGACGTGCTGTTGCTACTTGGCGACTTCAACACTAGGGTCGGCTGCAACAATAAAGATAGAGAGAGGACCATGGGGCGCCATGGAGTAGGTGTGATGACCGACAACGGGGAAAGACTGACATGAAGATGGTGTACCAGAACACCAAGAAGCTGAAGGGCAACTACGGCTAGCACCATGACCTTCCAGTGAGAGATGAAAATGGAACTCATGTCACAGTGGAGGAGGAGAAGCTGAAGAGATGGAAGCAACGCTTTGAGTCCATACTGAATCGCCCAGACCCACCTGTACTCGCTGACATTCCTGAAGCAGAGGAGGACCTTGACATCAACTGCGACGACATCACTGTTGAGGAGGTCAAGCAGGCCATCCACAAGCTGAAGAATGGGAAGGCACCTGGTGATGATGGAGTATGCCCCGAGATGCCAAAGGCAGAAGACACAAAGACACCGCAGCTTCTTTGCCAGAGTCTCCAAAAGATCTGGGATAGTGAAGAAGCACCGAATGACTGGAAAACAGGAATCATCGTCAAACTTCCCAAGAAAGGAGATCTGGGGAACTGCAACAACTGGCGAGGAATCACCTTACTATCCATCTCTAGTAAATTTTCAGTCGCATCATTCTCCAACGCATCACAACAGCTGTGGACGGCATCCTACGCCAGGAACAGGCAGGCTTTAGGAAGGGCAAATCCTGCATCGACCACATCTTCATTCTGAGACAGATCCTTGAGCAGTCCCGTGAGTGGAATGGATCCTTTTATGTGGTCTTTGTGGACTTCGAGAAGGCCTCCGACAGCCTGCACCGAGCCTCTCTGTGGAAGATCCTACGACACTATGGCATCCCCCAGAAACTTGTCAATGTCATCAGGCCCCTGTACAAGAACTTTGAGTGCAGAGTCATCCACAACAACCTACTCACTGAACCATTCAAGGTGGAAACCGGAGTGAAGCAAGGATGCATTCTCTCACTGATCCTTTTCTCACTGGCCTTTGACTGGATCATGCGCCGCACCACAGAGGGCAGGAGGCAAGGAATACAGTGGACGCTGACCTTAATGCTGGATGACCTGGATTATGCCGACGACATCAGGTTGCTGGCAAGCAGACACCAGGATATCCAGCAGAAGACACAATAGTTGGTACAGACAGCAAGCACCATAGGTCTTCGACTCAACATAGGGAACACACTAGTCTTGAGGATGAACACTAGAGTGGACAACCCAATCACCATCAACGACCAGCCTCTGCAAGAAGTAGATGAATTCACTTACCTGGGCAGCAAGGTCGCCACGGATGGAGATTGCACAAGGGAAGTCACCACAAGAATCAGCAAGGCCAATCAGGCCTTTGCAGTGCTGAAGCCCATCTGGAGAAGAACAAACCTCAGCACCCACACAAAGATCCGTATCTTCAAGAGCAATGTGCTGAGCGTCCTTTTGTACGGGTCAGAGTGTTATAAGACCACTGCTAACATAGAACGCAAGCTCGAAGTCTTCCAGACCAAGTGCTGGTGACGGATCATAAGGATCTTCTGGCCAAACATGATCTTGAACGAGGAACTCCAGCACAGAGCAGGCACAAGCACCATTGCTGAGACCATTGCAACTCAGCCACGTCTGCAGAATGCCCCCTGACTCACTACCAAGGGTGGCACTGAGATGGACTCCACAGGGGAAAAGGAACTGTGGCAGACCCAAAGAGACCTGGCACCGAACTGTGGAGCGAGAACTCAAGACCAGAGGCCTCACCCTGCAGACCGCCCCCATAACAGCAGCCGACAGACCAAAATGGTGCTCCCTTTCTGTTGCCTCAAGCACCAGACGGCGCAGAGAGGATTGATTGATTGATTGAATCAGAAACAGACACAATAACATGGATCGCGCTGGGCTTCACCAATGTTGCATATTGCGATTTTTTCCCTAATTAGCTACAAAATATACCGTCTGGAGATATTTTTGGTGGCAACATTTTTGGCTGACAAAAACTGTATATACAGTCTTGGCTTTGGAGTGAAGAAATTCAAAGGCACCATGACAGATCCCTGCAAACTTGGATATAATCATGCACAGGAATATATTGTTACATAAATAAATCCTTGTTTCATACTGACAAACCACCCAAACAGTGCATTGTTATGTCATAATCCGCTTACGCTAGTGTCTGGCCTTGGTACTTTATGCTGTAATTTAACCAAAATAGCCATGTAACTGACTAGCTACAATCAACCACCTCTGAACACGAGAACGGGAAATGACTAAAGTCTACCAGAGGACATCAATTTTAAAAAAAAAGTAACAAAAAAAAGTAGTTTTCCTGCAACTTCAAAGAAAGCTGAATACCTCTGAAGCACCGATATATACCAAGCATAAAAAAAATATCTGTTTCAATTTTCTACAATTATTTGATGTTGCTGCAGCAGTAACAAACGAGTATGTGTTTGGTTCTTCAGTGAGAGCCTTTAGAAAAGCCTTCAATAACACACGCACCATCAAAGCAAGCCAACGATCTTTGATCAAAGGAAGTCGGCAACAAACTTTAAAAAAATTATTTTTTCATTTTTCATAGTGATTAGAACATATTTATTGTGCTGCGAAACTTTCCTGTTTGCAGCAAAAAAGTGCATACAGAGGACTCCTGCATGGGTGATTTTCTGTGTCCCAAATAAAAAATTTGCATTTAAATATGTGTAATTAAGCATTTCCGAGATCTCTGATGTGCTATGTCTTACATTTTGGACTGGTTGTATCTTGTCCGAGTTTCCTCTTTTTCCTTTTTTTTTTTGTTCTTGGGATAACAGACCAAATTTAAATTTCATCTCAGGTTGATAAATATGGTATTTTTGAGAAGTTCAGAGCATCAGAAATAACAAATTAGCAAATAAAATATACTCCTTTTCATGGTTTTTGCTCATAGCAAGTGCAAACAACTTATTTTATTGTGTGCAAAATTAAATTCTCCAAAAAGTGAACATTTTTGTACAATGTATAAGTTATCCATTAATGGAATTTTTGGGGGGTTAAGTATTGAAACATACACTAGAGAATATAACCAGACTATTCTCAAGGTATAATTTACAGATGTACATGATATATAAAAGAGGAAATGTATCTCGGCCTATTCAGAATTTGCAGATTGAATTACTCAGAATTTACAATTATGATTTTATGTCCAATCCAAAAGCCTAGTTAAGTGAAATACTTGTCTTTATTCATGTAAAAGTGAAAAACAAAAGGGACTGGTAACATCTACCACCTTACTTATAAAAAAGATCTATAAGGACAGTAAAACAAGACTGTATTTATTCCTTATAAATGTCTTCCAGTTGAGAACTTTTTAAGAAATAATTCTTCTAAAAATACTGTTTTTATGAATGCAGGTTTCCAGAAAATATTTATTTTTCTCTTATATATCCTATGAAAAGTTAAAAACAGTACATACTTTTTAATTTTATTTATTTTGTTGTTGCTTTATTGCATGGTTGGATTGTCCTGGTATTTTTTGTCATAACAATATTAACTTACTTTTTAAACAATGTAAAACACTGATAAAGTTACAGACAAATGAAGATGTTTATGCAGTGGGTATGGATGCTAGAACAGCCTGACCGTGAGTAAGACTTAAAAGCTTTAAAGGTTTTGTTTTTAAATTATGGTGTCTTATTCTTCTTACAGAAAACAATCACATCTCATCTGTGAAGATACAAGTATAAATTTTTATTAATCTTTTTTACTACCACATTAATTTCATATCCAAAGGTATCAAGCAGGTTTGATACTATTTTGTAGCAATAATAATTAAAAAAAAGAAGATAGCAGTAATAATTTGAAAAAAAGAAGTTACTGGTAGCGGTGGCAACAATATTTATATTCAGAGAATATATAGTTGCAACCAAAGGAGTCTAATGTTTTATCAGTAAAGTACCTAACAGTAAATCACCTTATATGTACTGTAAATATATGTATATTTATTGTGCTGATAAGGTTATGTCATATTGTCACAGATTTCCTTGTACTTTATTGATAAAAGTCAGACTTTTGATGCCAAGAAATGGATATTTCCCAATGGAATAAACTGTTTACACATATATGTACAATGCAATTGTGAATCAACTTAGAATTGATGTGCCAATGATGCCAAATATAACATGTTGGCTGTTTTATTGATTTAGTGTTATTATTTGGACATAACTGTGTATTATGTTCCTTCTGCTTTCGTCAAAAAATGTACTGGTCAACACAGGATTTGTAGGTTTTGGTAGGGTAATTTATAAACTTGTTATTGTTTGTAAGTGCACATATTTCAGTCAGAATCCTCAAAAATTCAGTAGTTTTGTTGGCAATAAGACGCCCATGGTCACCAGCTACATTTTCTGTTAGAAGCTTTTTCAAGTTGGTTCAATGGCAGCAGAATTATCATGTAATGTTTTATAGTGTTTTTTAAATATTCATGTTTGTGTGATTTAGATTTTTAATGTAGCTTTTAACAAGTTTCAGTCATATTGCTATGATGTCTGCAATTTGACAGTTTCTAGTGATGTCTAGCACTGGGGCATCATGCCGCAGACATGTAGCATGATGTCCCACCCACTCACATTATCCTGACACCAGGCTGACCAGTCCTAACACTAACCTCTTAATGCTGAGCACCAAGCGAGGCAGCTGTTAGTACCAATTTTGTAAGTCTTTGATATGACTCAGCTGGGGTTCGAACCTGCAACCTCCAACATCCGAGACAGATACTCTGACCACTAGGCCACCAGAACGGTTTAAATATTGGTACATAGCTCTCTAGATGATCAAGGTACCGAATGTCCAATGGCTTTAGTTGACAGTCATTTTTGCTGATCCCCGTGATTAAAGGCATGCAAAAATTAATATTATCTGTTATGGAAGATGCCAATTTACTGGAAATGTTAGGGTATACAAGTTCTGTAAGTCTGGTATGATGCATCAAAATTTGAGAATGGACCTAATAAAAATGGGGTTATCACTAGTTTTCTTTCAGGTAAGTAATTTTTGCATACAGAAGTTTGAAATGAACAATTCTTTACATGACTTGAAAAGAAAATTGGAACAGAATTTGATAGCATACTGCATAAGATCTTTGAAACTTGTTGAAATGATGCCAATCGGTTGCTAAAAATGGAAAATGTTTCATAATTTCATCAAAATAACCATAGAACAGAATTTGACCAAAATTAGGGAGAAATTGGCCTAGCTTGGATGCTTTTAAGATGGTTACAGACAATGCTGTTTAGATATCAGTTACAGTTGACTTGGTACAAATAGTGAAAACATTCACATGGCTTTATCTAAAAAAGCATCCTGGCATGTAACATAAGTTTAAGCGTGTATTTAATCAATTTGAGATTAACAAATAAAGGATAATTGACCAATTTTTTTCCAATGATGCTTTTTGTCCATTGGCTTTCTGATAGTGTGTCATTTCTGACCAGAATCTTTAACAAAATTTATGATAATCTGAGGTTATATTAATGTTCATGGTATTGTTAATCCAATCCTGTTAATCGTGTGTGAAAATATTTAGGAAGCTGTTAACTTTAAACCGGAGTTTTTGTTATTACCCAACAAACAAATGTAAATATGCAACAACAATTTTAATTTATTTGACTTTTTAAATGCCATATTCCTTTCGCTACAGTTAGCAACAAAAGCTGCAGGCACATGCTCTGCAGCGAGTGCCCATTTCTTCAGTCAACCAGTGCGAAAGCATAAAAGATGTGCTAGATCATAGGCATTCAGTGTGTCTAGCCAATGATTTTGTGTGATGGTGTGTCGGTATATTGGGCACCATGCTTTAGGCACCTAGAGAGACAAATTCAGTGGTCACATGTTCGTTGCTGGAAAATATAAAGAATTCCATTATAATTGGTAATATTCATTTTTTAAAATATTTTTGGGTTACCTGATTGGGTTTTCACATTGGGAAAAATGGTTGCTCTGCATTAACTTCAGGTGTCCGGGCAAATGATTTTTCTACTCCTGATACATTATGCCATCATTATTGCTCTTTTATATATGTACCACACATTCAAGTAAGTAATATAATATTTATGTATGATAGAAACATTTATAGATTGGTTTTTAATGTGCAAATCAAATGTAGATTGAAATATTGCTTTTTATGATGATTATTTACTTTATAGATGAAAGTTTATTTACAATGGCTTATTTATCTAGTTGTGAATTTCAGAATGCGATGCTGTCCATGTTCATGTGCCCAACACACAGCTGTCAGCTCAGCACAGACATCAGGTACATTTCTTACTAACAAGGAAATGTTGTTTTGGTTGTGGTTTTGTAAAATATGCCATTGCCTCTTGTTAGCACAGCTTTTCATGGTCTAGGAGAGCTTTTGGGCTGGCATTTTGTCTGTCATCTATTAGCATAAGTTTGTTTTTGTTACTCCTCCTAAACTACTTGGAGGATTGCAATACAACTTTACACCCACATTTATCCCATGATCTAGGTTGTCCTAAAAGAAAATTGGAAGGCCACAAGGCAACCATCTTGAAAATCTTATTGCTGTGCCATCTAAATTGATGGTTAAATCAACATGTGATTTTCACTAAAAGACTTCTTATTGCTACTCCTGTTGAACTAATATAATATTGCCATAGTCTCATGAGAAGACTTCTTATTGGATCTAGTTGGTCCTTAATCAGAATGATGTACCCATCTTGAAAATCTTTTCATCACTTTCCTTTCTGAATGGATGATTGTATCAACATAGGGCTTTTACTAAATGACTTCTTATGATGTCTAGTTGGTCCTGAATGAAAATGGTACTGTTCACACATCCATTATGACTGTTACCATGCCTTCTTGAAAACCTTTTTAACACCATTTTTCATGAATGAAAGGTCACGTCATGTGGGATTTTCAATTATCGAAGGCCTATGATGTCCAGTTGGTCATAAATGAAAATGGTGCAGTTCTGACTTCCAAATCGATATTTTGTGCTGGGACCAAAAGACTTATTATGAAGTCTAGTTGGTCCAAAATGGTAATGGTGCCAGTCTGATATCCAGTATGGTCACCAAGTCGTCCATCTTGAAAATTTTGTTATTATTTCTCCACCAAAATGTGAAGTGTAATCAATATGGGGTTTCTAACAGAAATCTTATGATGTTTTGTTAGTCATAAATAAAAATGGTGCCAATATGTCCATCATTGCAGCCAGTTTTTTAAAATCTTATTATTGTTGAAGAATATTCAAGATGGTTTCAACGCAGCAGTTTAAAGAAAGAAATGGTCTTAACTTAAATTCCTGGAAATTCTTTTTGGCCAGTAGAGTGTCAGTCCCATCAAGGGGCTATTGTTTTGTAGTCATCTTTATTCACAGGTTACCCATGTGATAGCCATTTGCAAGAGCAGGAATAATTTTTGGGGGCCTACATGAGGTTCCCTATGAAGATGTCAGGGGTCAGATATACTCAGCTTAGTAGGTTCTGTGAGATCTGCAATATATTTGTTTTAATCAAACTGTAAAAATGTAGTCATTGCACAGGTATACAATATATGTAATGAATTTAGGGTTACAAATCCAGGGAAAATGGAAGGAGAGTGGGTATAGACCATTCTTAGAATGTATTCATATATTCATGTGACCCTGGGTCAGCGAATCCAAAACGAGGCTAATATAGGCACCAGTTTCATTTTACCTCGCAACCATGGCTGCTACAGTTGATACCGGCAACAGAAAAAATCGTGACAATTATTGTTGTGTTCCGTTGTGCAATGGGAATGCTAGAATTCACATAGATTTAAGCTTCCACCATATCCCATCAGTGAAGAAGATGGAGCTTCGTAGAAAATGGATTGTTGCAATACGTCGTGATGAGGGGCTGAATTTTAAGGTAAGAAACTGGATGATTGTTGGTGTGTTTATATTTTCTTGCAGCTGAATGATGTAAGAATAAGAATTCCAAACGCAAAATAGATTCTGTCGATGAAGTAAATGATTGTATGTATGTGTGTTTTATAATGACAGGTTTCTAAAAATGTTACCCCTAGTCCCATTCCATATAACGGGGTCATCGAAAATTGGGCGTACCTCCAAGCAGCGCATTTTTATAAGAAATTATGAATTTTGCGTAGGAGTAGTAAGTACAGAAAAGGTAAAGTTATTACCTCGTTAAAAAAAAAACAAGTAGAATGTAAATGATCACGATAGAGAAGAGAGATAGCACCAGTACAATGAAAATGATGAGAGTACAAGTTGAATGAAATTACGAGAGAGAGAGAGAGAGAGAGAGAGAGTAGATAAGAATTAATGAAGCTGTTGATAAAACATCACTGCATAATTTCTCTTATTTACTCTGAAAAGACCTGATTTATGTGGGGCTTATTTTGCTTGCTGTTCTCCTCCAGATGGCACTGATATTTAATCAAACCATAGCTTTGTAACTTTTGTTTTACACATTTATTTCGTAGTGTGTGCATGGTGTGTGTGTGCATGACACAGTGTGTTTATGTGTATGAGAGAGAGAGAGAGAGAGAGAGAGAGAGAGAGCAGACAATCAGTGGAAAGCAGCCTCTTTAAAACTCTTGTATAATTTTAAATTATAGTGAAGCTGGTAACTTTGCTAGTTATATTTTTTGTCTCCATTATAGTTAACAAATGTTGATGAAAAGCTACATTATTATTTTATCTTCTTCAGGTCCTGTGAGTTGCATATAGCATGCAAAAGTAAAATTACAGAGCTGGAGAAGAGACTGAGGAAAGCAGTAACAGAATTGGAAGAGAAGGAAAGGCAACTGCAAGATTTGAATAAAAAAATAAACATGGAGAAGCTTGGATTGAACAGATTTACAGATGATGATGAAATGATAGAATTTTACACTGGTTTTCCCACATATGAGGTTTTTATAACCTTCTTCAATAGCATCAAACCGACTGCAATTAGAATGAAGAGCTTATATTACAGCACAGGGAATGACATCAACATCAGGGGACGGCAAAAGGCAATGGACCCAGTGGATGAACTTTTCATGTTTTTGTGTAGATTGAGATGTGGATTTCCGATTGAAGATATGTCTGTTCGATTTAATATTCACAGGTATTCTGTAAGTCGGATAATAATCATGTGGACAAATTATTTGTATTTTTTACCAAGTCGTGAGCAGGTTCAAGCAAATATGCCTCTCGATTTTCAACTGCCCTACCCAGGAACTAGAATTATTATTGACTGCACAGAAATATTTACAGAAAGACCCTCATCTCTAGTGCTTGCATCAAAGACTTATTCAAACTACAAAACTCACAACACCTGAAAAGGTTTGGTAGGGATAGCCCCACACGGTGCAATCACGTGTGTCTTCCTTGTACTCGGGATGCATGAGTGATGTGGAGATCACAAAGCTGTCAGGGCTTATAGATTTGTTAGAACCAGGGGACCAAATCATGGCAGATAAAGGTTTTGTTTTACATTAAGTTTTAGAAGGTACTGGTGTTTCCATTGCAACACCACACTTTCGGTGTAGTGATGGGCAGTTCACAGCTTCCCAGGTGGAAACCAATCAAAAAATTGCAAGCCTGAGGATACATGTGTAAAGATACATTAAGAGGGTGAAAGAATACAAAGTTATTACAGTCTGTGGTGCCTTTGACAATTTCTGGGTCAATAAATCAGTTGTGGACAGTAGCAAATGTACTGACTTTGTTCAAATGACCACTAATTAAACAAAAGAAATAGCATTTTGTGACATGGAAGTATCATGTAGAACTTGTGAATGAAAACAAAGATACTGAGACATTATGAAAGTACCACATAAGGTTCATTTTATTGACATTTCAGTAGTTTATTTTTAGACCTTAAAATCATGCCACATTTCATTGGCATCTTGTCATGCAAATACCTTTTAGATGTGTGAATCTTGTTCATTTTATTAACATTTCAGTAATATACAAGTTTTTTTAAAACACCTTTAGTAACATCGTGTAATATTTCAATGACATCTTGAATTTCATGCAAATACCTTTGGTAAGATGTGTGTATATATATATATATATATATATATATACACACACAATTACTCAAAGGGTTCATGTGAAAATAATACACAATTCTATAATGCATCTATGGGTGACTGTTCCAGCCTATATACATATATAGTAAGCAAAACCAGCTACGCTGAATTTAAAATTGACAATTTATGTAAGTAGATTTTAAAAGCAGTGCAACAAAGTCCACATTGGCAACTGACTTGCAGCCATTTTGCTTGGAGTTGTCAGAATGATTTAATAATGTAAAGGCATAGAAAATTCATTTTAATATATCTTGCAAAACATTCATATGCATATATACAAACAGGAGAACATACTAATTGAGGTAGAATCTATAACAGAAGAGATCAAGCTTGTCCTTGACAGCTTGCCAAAATTCCCTGTCAAACAGAATAGTCTCAACATGAAAGTCATTTTCCAACCACACACAAAAATCACACCATTCCAGTCCTGTAACTGCCAACTGCATTTGAACTTGGTAGTAGTAGTTGTGGTTTGTCTTCAATTTCAAGGCATCATTAGAGACCGCAAGGTACTTAAGAGATAGTAAAGTGTCTGCAACTGGACATTTAATCTCCAACAAACCATTGGGGGGGGGTCCTGTTGGGGTTGTAGACTTTACGATCAGGAGTTGCAGCAAGCCAATGACAAAATGGGCTCACAATTATGCCACTTGGGTACAGATTGACATTGTCATTCATTCTCTAGAAGAAAAAAGTTATTTTTTTTATATAAAAACAAACCAAAATCATAAATCGCAATAATTTAAAAGGTGGTTTTGTTTCTTATTCAAATAAAATGTTCCTACACACTGGGGTGTCATTTATGCAATACAAATTATTTTCCTTGATTTCTTAAGCAGGTTTTACAAATTTTTGTTGTTGAAATTTCTTTTAAAAAGGATACAAATCGGATAATTTTCTTTTCTTCTTTTCTTTACAGCATACTCATTTTGTATTCCAAAAGCAATCCTAATTTAGGAAAATAGACAGCCCTGGAAAGTTTATTTGAAGAAATATGATATGGCCAAACTGTATCATAGACAGCATTTATGCAAGATCTGAATTTCAATAATATTTTAAGTGTTGAAATATTAAAAATATCTGTGCATGTTGAATATAATTTTAATAATTTATAATATAAATATGAATGAAAATGACAGGTTTACCTCAACAACATGTGGTGACTCGTTCTTCTTTTGTGATCTAAAACACCGTCCCTTGACAAGGCATTCATTTCCATCTCTATAAACTGAAAATAAAAGAGAAACTCAGTTTAATAAACAGATTAACATAATATCCCATACATAAAATGACAAAATGTTATATTGTTTAGACACGATTATTCCCTATTATGTTTACTTGATCTAATGTGTGCAGTTACATACTGGGTGTTAAAATTCATCCATCTACCAACACCACAAAACTAATAATAATTATAATCAATGAACAATGAAGAAGTTCACATAAATAAGGGACCAATTTGTGTGTTTGGGGGCAGGGTGCTCTTTGATAATATATATATATATATATATATATATATATATATGAATGGATATAAAACAGCTTTGAACAAATAATCCTGCTGTTTTGTGGGTAAATATAAAAATGTCAGGTTTTGTACTTTTGATACATATTAAAATGCAAGGTATGTACCCAAAACTATTTAAAGCGCACCACAAAGTCTCTACTGGTGAGGAAGGGGGCGTGGTTGGTTAAAAGGGCAGTTTGTGTCACTATGCACATTTTGTAAATGTTTTATTTTGACCGCGTGTTTTGACCACAGTACTGACTGACAGCTGTACATTTAAATCAGACCTACTCAGAAAAAAAATTATGCTTTAAATAGTTTCATTTCTATATCGTTAACTTGTGTTTTGTGTGCAGTAGAGAAAAAGTACACTCAAGATAGGACGTAAATCAACTTACCTTTAAGAGAATGGACATATCCCTCACTGTAATACTTGAATACTTTTGTCATCTGTTCATTCCCTGAACTGCTGGAGACACCCGTGATGAAATTCTCAACGAATGTAAAAGAAATATCTGGCAAACAGCTCAGATCGTTACTCGATGTACAGTAAGACGCCATATTTTTTTCTCAGTCTGCCTACCGTAGCCTCGTTTTCGCGATACATTAATATTCATGAGGATCTCATTAAGAATGGTCTATATGTAAGAAACAATGCAAAGTGGTTTTGTTTTGGTGAGCCATAAAAGTAAGCTCAGTTGAAAATGTCAGCTTTTATATCAGGTTAATGTCACAAAAAGTTTCCGCCAAGTTTTTCTTATATAGTAATTTAAAGAACTTGTTGAGCAGAAGACAAGTATTATAGCCTCCTGACTGAGCTTTCCTTGTTTTAGTGGCACCACCACAAACAGAACTGATTTTTTCATTCATTTGATTTTTCAAAAGATATTCTTTTGTGATATTGTCAGAGCACTTTATACCATGTCATGACATTATCCACCCTCACAAAGAGGCTGAGATAACCTCAATGAGGTAACTTCATTTAGACAGCCACACTGAGACTGAGACAACCTCAATGATGTAACATCATTTAGACAACATAATGAGACTGACATAACCAAATTGAGGTAGCTATATGGAGACAAGTGCACTGGAATAATTACAATGGAGTAACTGCTAAGACAGCCACTATGTGATTAAGAAAACACACTGAGGTAACTGCACTGAAACTACCAAATTAACCACACAGACTGAATCATAAGAAGAGAAAAAAGAAATAAAACAAGGTGTTGCATATACATTAATTTTGTCTTGCATATATATATATATATATATACAGGGATGGTCCTGGCTTTTAAAAAGCTGTCGCCAAAAAAATCGCCAACCTCAATATTTGGTCGCCAATTTTCAAAAAGTGTCACCAGATCAAGCAGTGTACATTTTTTCAAGTGTTAATTTAGTCTATTAATGTAAGAGGCAATGAAAATTACAAAAGATGGGTAGTTAATACTCTAATTACAACAAGCATTAACAAAATGTTACACAGTGTTACATGAAGATTCGTCGCGATTTTAGGGCTGCCCAGTTGTTGAATGCAGTTTCAAAGTCTAATTTTTCACACCTGTACATGCTGATTCTCATTAAATTCTCGAGAGATGAGATGCAGAGTTTATTTCTGATGTCAGTTTTTATGAGGTTCATCTTACTGAATCCACGTTCACAGTCTACAGTGCTGACAGGTGACACCAGTAGTCTCTCAGCAGCCCCCCTCCCCTTATGGCTAGCTTCACAAAGCTTGTAGTGAATTGCTTCCTAATTCCCAAGAATGATCACTGAATGCTGTATAAATTTTCTCGACAAGCAAAATATGATCTCCATTCCCACGAATGAAACTTACATGAGTCAACACCTGGCAATATTGGACCGTATATATAAGCATAAATTCACACCCAATTTAGGGATTCTTTCACTCCTGTATTTTGAGAAATAAATAATTGTTATTAATTATGCAAAACTGTTTTTTTGTGCTATTTCTTGTTGCGGAGTTTAAGTCTCTGCAGCCGTAACATGGATTGATGGCAAAAGGAAAAGATCAATGAGTAAAATGCTGCACTGGCGACAGATATAATTGTGACTGAGATTTTTTCCATTTGCTTTGTATTTATACGCAGTAGTCGGTACTTCAAAGGTTATCAGTTTTCTATGAAGGTTCAGCAAAACTATTATATTGGTATATGTAAAAAAAACAAAAACAACAGAAGGATTAGCCATTCAATTAATTGTATCTGTTCTATTCGCGTCTTCAGAAGTCGGTCAGTTGTAGGTATAGTTCGGTAGCATGACTGACAGTATCACAGCATACAGTACTCAGCCCAGATGTCAGCATAGCAGATTATGATGTAACAATACACTGTAAAGATGGGGTTGTCAATACGAACAAAGGATCGTTTGTGTAACAGATTGATTTCAATGCATTGCTTAGTCAAGTTTGTGGCTTCCTTTCGTTCTCCCTTTTAATGTATCCAGTCCAAATCCATGATTGTATGTACAAATTAAATAACCATAAAGTCTGTCGCCAAAAAAATCGCCAGATGGGATATTTTCGTCGCCAATAAGGAAAAAAAAATCGCAATTTGCGACATTGGCGAAGCCCAGGACGATCCCTGTATATATATATATATATATATAGCTGTTAGCTGTAAGTCTAGTGGGCAGAATTAGGCTAAGACAGTTCTAAATTTGTTTGATTAAATGGTATAATTTCGTTTAATGTATACAGTGTTTGCATTCAGAAATTTTGCTACATGTTGCTACCTTACAATTTATTACAAATATTGCATGTTAAATATGTTTGTTTGACTATTTCATTTCTTATTTTTCTTACAGGTGATGTGGTAGAGAAAATTGAAATTCCTGAAAGAAAGAAGAGGTAATTATTATTATTACACTTTTGTCTTTATGTGTGAAAATTGCATACTGGTATAATGAAATCATTATTTGGGGAAGAAAACATATGCAGTTGAAAGATATTGTTTGAATTTTAATTTGGCCAAAAACTGCAGAAAGGGTTTTAGCAATCTTGTCTAGAGAGGAATCATTGGTGCTATTTCTTCTCATTTTTGCAAACCATGCCTTTTTCACCATCTTGAAAAAAGAATTAGCTTTTTTGGTTGCATGTCTGTGTGGAAATAGACTTTTCAAAATTTAACTGCTAGATATCTTGTACATTTACTTCATCATATGTCTTCCAGCATATGTGATTTGTTTTCATTGTTGATATATCTTGTGAGATTATTTTTTTGAAAAAAGATTATCCTGGCTAGTTTCAGTTCATGTGATTGCATTATACAGATGCTTGTACATTGGTTCTCAATTTAATTTTTATGTTAGAGAAATATTTTATGTTTCTGCAGTATTTGTTTTATTTATAGGATAAGAATACAAAGCCAAATACTCTGGCCACTTTTTATCTCTTCTGGTCATAGACCACATGAGCTTATGGGATGGTCTGTTAGACATCATCTGTCCACTAGCACAAGCATGTTATTGCTCCTCCTAAACTAAGATTGCAATGAAACTTTACACACACACACACGTTCATCTCCTGGTCTAGTTGGTCCTAAATGAAAATGGTGATGCTTGGACATCCAATATGGCTGCCACAGTAACTATCTTTAAAACCTTATTATTGCAACTCCTTCTGAATGAGGTCACATAGATTTGGGGTCTTCAGTAAAAGACGTACAATGTTTAGTTGGTCCTAAATGAAAATGGTGCTGATCTAATGGACAATATGACAAAGGTCTTCTTGGAAATCTTGTTATTGCTACTCATCATGACAAAAAGTAATATTGCTATAACCTCATGAGACTTTTTATGATGCTTAGTTAGTCGTGGGTTTCAAGGGTTGTCATCACCGGGGGCGGTTGTGGGAGATAAGCACCCATTTCCCTTGGAAATCTCCCAATGGCTTGTGTCTGATAGAGCCTCTGACAACCAAATCCAGCTCCAGGCCTTCACGAGTGGCGGAACCTGTTTAAACTGACTGGAGAAGGGATGACAGGCGAGCTTCTGGCGCCTCAAAACCAGATGCTTCGGGCAGATGGGGCTCGTTAACCTTGGGTGGTCGCCCATCTAGGAGAAGGTAAACTCCGATTTCAAACCTTCATTGCCTTGCGAGTATACCCTCTCAGGGGAAAGGCTAAGGGAGTAAACCCCAACAGAAAATCCGGAGTCGGAGTCCCTAAGGCGACTTGGCATTGATTTCAGTGTCATCTCGGCAACTCCTGTGACGCAGCTGGTGCCATGACGTATCGGCTTGTCCTTTCCCTTGGATCCATCAGCTGCGCGGAGAGGGGGGATCAGCTGCGTGGGCAACAGTTGATTCTCCATATCACCTTGCCCAGGCTTGCGCCCTGGAGAGGACACTCCAGCTTCGCTCCATAGCGTTGACACAACACGGGAAGCAGCAGTTTACCGGTTATAAGTCACCGCTCGATTGGCGTAGAGCCAGACGCCAGGGGTTGCTTCTGACGGTGGGAGAGACCAACATGTTTCACTGGACAGCTACCGCCCGCCTCAAACTGGGCAGCCCCCAGCCAATAAGGTGCCATCCCGCCACAGTTCGCCTGCCTTGCTGGGTGCGTAAGGCTTAAGGTACGTGAGTACCTGACAAGTGGACTGCAACTACTGCACCAAGAAATAACAAAATAAAAATAAAAAAGAAGGCTTCAGTCCTCAAGCTAGGTACCTAGAATGTCCGGACCATGCTGACTGAGCTTTCAGATGATCTCCAGAAAATCAGTGATGTTCGTAAGTCTTCAGTCATCAACGACGAACTTGCAAGGCTCCAGGTCGACATCGCCTCACTACAGGAGACACAACTACCAGATTGTGGGTCCCTCAGAGAAAAGAACTACACATTCTTCTGGCAAGGAAAGAGTGCAGATGAAGCCAGAGAGTTTGGTGTTGGATTCACTGTCAGGAACACTCTGCTGGGAATGATTAGAACCCTGCCAACAAGGAAATGAAAGACTGATATCCCTCCGCCTCCACACCACAAACGGGCCTGTCAACCTGATCAGTGTTTACGCTTCCACACTAAGATCTGCCACAGATACCAGGGATGAGTTTTATGATGAGTTAAACTCGCTCATCGACAAAATTCCCAAGGAAGAGAACTTGATTTTGCTGGGCGACTTCAGTGCTAGGGTGGGTGCTGATCATGACTCTTGGCCCTCCTGTCTTGGCAAGTTTGGCATTGGGAAGATGAATGAGAATGGGCAGCGCCTTCTAGAGGTGTGCTCGTACCACGAACTCAGCATCACCAATTCATTCTTTCAGACAAAGCCACAGCACAAAGTGTCTTGGAGGCATCCCCGGTCTAAACACTGGCACCAGCTGGACTTGATCATTACAAGACGGTCAGCCATGAAGGGTGTGCTTCTTACCCGTACCTTCCACAGTGCTGACTGCAACACCGACCACTCGCTGGTGTGCTGCAAAATGAAGCTTCAGCCAAAGAAGATCCACCGCTCTAGGCAAGAGGGTCAACCACGCATTGATGTGAGCAAGACATCATATCCAGACAAGGCTGAGGAATTCACACATGCTCTTTCCATGACGTTTGACTCAGAACCCCCCAACGGCAGTGCCAAAGAAAGATGGGATTACATCAGAGAGACTGTATACAGCACAGCCACATGGATCTTTGGTAAGAAGCAATCAAAGAACAATGACTGGTTTGAGGCTAACTGCCACACTCATGCCAGCCATAGAACAGCGTCGCAATGCTCACCTGCAATACAAGCGATCCCCCTGTCAGAAGACACTACAGGCGTACAGGTCTACCAGAAGCAAAGTGCAGAGATTAGCACGGCAGTGTGCCAGTGAATACTGGCTTTAGCTCTGTCAGAGTATCCAGTCAGCAGCAGATATTGGAAACATCAGAGGCATGCACGATGGCATAAAGAAAGCGAAGAAACTGACAGCACCACTGAAGTCTGCCACAGGCGATACCATCCACAACAAGGGCAAGCAGATGGAGCGTTGGGTGGAATACTACTCCGAACTGTACTCCAAAGAGGACCACGTGAACAATGTGCCCTCAACGCCATTGAAAACCTCCCTCTCATGGCCGAACTGGACGAGAAACCTACTGTAGACGAACTAAAGAAGGCCTTAGAGAAACTGTCCCTAGGTAAAGCCCCAGGGAAGGATGGCATCACAGCAGAACTCATCAAGTGTGGATGTAGCGTGCTTCTCACACACCTGCATGACCTCCTCTGCCAGTGCTGGGACAAGGGGGCAGTGCCTCAGGACATGAGAGATGCTAACATCATAACCCTGTACAAGAACAAGGGCGACAGAAGCGACTGCAACAACTACAGGGGCATATCTCTTCTCAGCATCGTGGGTAAAGTTTTCGCACGCGTCATCCTGAACAGACTGCAGACGCTTGCTGACAGTTTACCCAGAGTCGCAGTGCAGGTTCCGCACAGAGAGGTCCACAATCGATATGATCTTCTCTGTCAGGCAACTGCAGGAAAAATGCAGAGAACAACACAGACCCCTCTTC
This sequence comes from Sinohyriopsis cumingii, assembly GCA_028554795.2. Lineage (NCBI taxonomy): Eukaryota > Metazoa > Mollusca > Bivalvia > Unionida > Unionidae > Sinohyriopsis > Sinohyriopsis cumingii. The sequence continues at coordinate 47,401,731 of CM068830.1, read as the reverse complement.
CTGGCCTTTATAGACCTCACCAAGGCATTCGATCTGGTCAGCAGAGACGGACTCTTCACAATCCTGGCAAAAATTGGTTGCCCTCCAAAGCTGCTAAGCATGATCCAGTCCTTCCACGATGACATGAAAGGCACAGTGCAGTACGATGGCTCAACATCCTACCCCTTTGACATCTGCAGTGGAGTTAAACAGGGCTGTGTCCTTGCCCCCACGCTCTTCGGCATCTTCTTCACAGTCCTGCTCAAGCACGCCTTTGGGACGTCCACAGAAGGGATTTACCTGCACACACGATCAGACGGCAGACTGTTCAACCTGGCACGACTGAAGGCAAAGAGCAAAGTGCGTGAAGTAACCATCAGGGACATGCTTTTTGCAGACGATGCTGCTCTAGCCACCCACACAGAAGCTGAGCTTCAGCGTCTGATGGCCCGCTTTGCTAAAGTATGTGATGAGTTTGGGTTAACCATAAGCCTAAAGAAAACAAACGTGATGGTTCAGGACGCGGACCCCCCAAGCATCATCATCAACAACTACGAACTTGAGGTGGTGGGTCAGTTCATGTATCTTGGCTCTACCATCACCAACAACCTCTCGCTCGATGCTGAGCTCAACAAGCGGATCAGAAAGGCATCAACAACTCTCTCCAGGTTGTCGCAGAGAGTGTAGAACAACAGCATGCTGACCATGAACACTAAGATCACCGTGTACCGTGCATGCGTGCTAAGCACTCTCATGGATGCCAGTGAAACCTGGACTCTGTACACCTCACAAGAGAAAAGACTGAGTGCCTTTCACATGCGATGCCTCCGACGCATACTTGGGATCACTTGGAGCGATAGAGTAACAAACAATGAGGTGCTCAAGCGTGCCAAGATTCCCAGCATGATCACACTCCTCCGCCAACGCCACATCAGATGGCTGGGCCATGTACGTCAGATGGTTGACGGACAGATCCCCAAAGACATTCTTTATTCGGAACTTGCCACTGGCAAAAGGTCGATCGGACGGCCACATCTCCCTTCAAGGATGTCTGTAAGCATGACATGAAAGCCCTTGATATTGATGTCAACACCTGGGAAGAGCTCGCTCTAAACAGATCAGGCTGGCGACATGCTCTGATCACTAGTCTGAAAGCTGAAGAGGACAAGCAACGCTTGCTAGCTGATGAAAGACGATCACAGAGGAAGAAGAAGCAGCTTCAACCAACACCTGACACAACCTTCAAGTGCAGCAAGTGCAGCAGGGACTGCCACTCCTGCATTGGACTACTTAGCCACAGCAGACGCTGCACAACCACCAACCGGGACATCTCTCATGGGCGCAGTTCCATCGTCTCTCGAGACTAATGGATGCCAACATAACAGTTAGTCGTGAATGAAAATGGTGTGGTCTGATGTATTCAGTAGTGGCCATCTTGAAAATCTTGTTATCACTATTCCAGAATGAAAAGGAATTTTGCCATGGATTTTTCACCAGAAGACTTCTTCCAGTTCTTGATTCTAAATGAAAATGATGCTAATCAGATTTCCAATTTCATCACCACAGCAGGTATCTTGAAAATGTTGTCATTGTTTTTCCTGAATGAAATGATTACACCAGCATGGAATTTTCACTGTGTTTCTTATGATGTCTAGTTGCTTGTAATTGAAAATGGTGCCAATCTGATATGACTGACACAATGGTCATCATGAAAATCTTGTTATCACTTCTTCTCGATGGCTGGTCATATTGACATTGTGCCTTCATCTAATGACTTCTTATGATGTCAGGTTGATGCTGATTTCGGATGGCACCGATATGATATCCAGTTAGGTTATTATGGCACCCATCTTGAAATTGTTATTACTGTAACTCCTCTAAAACAGATCAGCGTGGCATTTCAAATTGATGACTTTTTAGGATGTCTTGTTGGTCCTAAATGAGAATGGCTTGAGTCTGACATCCAATATGTCCACCACCACAGCTGATTTGAAAATGTTGTTCTCACACCATTTAAGATGATGTGCACAACATGTTTTGAATTTCGATGCAGATCTTTAAGATTGAGCTTTACTGTGGGGTCACTTTTGCGTTTATTTGTGTATAAGGGGTGTTGGTATAACTGATGATAGCATATTGGATTTATTTGTGTATAAGGGGTGTTGGTATAACTGATGATAGCATATTGCATTTATTTGTGTATAAGGGGTGGTGGTATAACTATGATAGCATATTGCATTTATTTGTGTATAAGGGGTGGTGGTATAACTGATGATAGCATGTTGCATTTATTTGTTTATATGGGGTGGTGGTATAACTGATGATGGCATATTGCATTTATTTGTTTATATGAGGTGGTGGTATAACTGATGATAGTATATTGCATTTATTTGTGTATAAGGGACGGTGATAGCATATTGCAGACTTATTCATTTTATCTGTATTTTTTTCTTCTATTGTAGGGATTCATTGTCTATCTTAAAAGCTCTTGCTTCCACAGTTGGAAAGGTAAGAAAAATATCTTTGTTTTTAAAAAGGATAAATTAAAAATACTTTGGACACATTTTATAACTAAAAACCCTCATCTAGCACTACGATTGTCTGTTTGTGTGTGGATGTGCCTGTTGACAGTTTTGGTTAATGTTTTATTTTCTTCTCAATAAGTCCTTGCCGCATTCACTTCATATTTTGAATGTAAATTTGTCACATATACCATTTGTCTTATTACCACACAGTTAATAATTTTCCCCTTCTTCTTGTATCACTCCATCCCTCAGGTTGTTTCCCTGGGTCAGGACATGGGGTTAAGAATTGTATGGTTGACACATTTTGGTGAATGGTTTATCACACATTATCAAAATTCAATTCACTTTTTGCTTGTAGTACAGCATCATTACATAATCCCCCTTCACATTCCTGAGATCTGTCCAGGACTGGAATCATGGGATTAAAAATCATTTGATTAACACTTCATTGTTTTTATTTCCATAGCCAATTAGTAATTTTGCTTTATATTTGCAATATAATATCATCCCATGCTTAGTTTTTCATAACACCACACTTTCCCCTCATTGGGTTCATAGGGTTAAGAACTATATGGGGATACACTTTGGTTAAAGCTTATTTTCATTGCTTGTATTTCGATAACCCATTTACTGGTACACTTTATATGTGGAATATAATATCACATGTCCACTTCACACAACACCGCCATTGCTCCAGTGGCCTAGTGGTTAGAGTGTCTGCCTCAGATGCAGGAGGTCATGGGTTTGATCCCCAGCCAAGTCATACCAAAGACTTACAAAATGGTACTAACAGCTGCATCGCTTGGCGCTCAGCATTAAGAGGTTAGTGTTAGGACTGGTCAGCCTGGTGTCAGGATAATGCGACTGGGTGGAACACCATGCTATATGTCTGCGGCATGATGCCCCAGTGCTAGACATCACTATAAACTGTCACACTGTAGACATTGTAGTGATATGACTGAAAAATTGTTAAAGCTACCTTAAAAGTCCAAGTCACTCACACTCACACCATTATTAGCCATGGATCTGCCCCTCATTGGGGCCATGAAGTTAAAAATTTGTTTGAGGACACATACGTTTTGATCCAAGTTCTATTGCCACATATTTATCTGTAAACTAAAATTTGATTCCCATCAAATTTGGAATATAATATCATCACATGCCTTCCACCTCTCATAATCACAAATTTGGGGCCCCGAGTGGCCAAGTGGTCTAAAGCGCTATCCATTACGGATCACTGCCATCTCACCCCTGTCTGCGCTGGTTCAAGTCTCGGATTCAGCCAGTGTGGGTATGTAAGAAAGCTTGCCAGTAGCTTCTCGTGGGTCGGTGGTTCTTTCTGGGGTTGTCCCGGGTTCTTCCTCCACCATTAATACTGGCCGCCATGTATAGCCTATCGTGTGCTGAAAAATGGCATTAAACCCCACAACAACAAAATAATCACAGATTTTTATATCGACCTGAAAAAGAACAATGTATTGCTTGATCTGGGTTAGAATGATGTGATATTTCTGTTTTAAAAGCATCTGGAATGCAGAAACTAGATATTTAAAAATACAAATGCAGTTTTTTTATATTGGTCTCAAAAAGAACAAAGTTATTGCTTGCAAGGGTAAAAAAAAATGTACTATTTAGAGACTAAGCCAGGATTTTTGTATGTAAGGATTTTCAAGCATGGAAATTTAATGACAGCTTGAAGTAATAAATTTCAAATCCATTTATGAAATGCATTCATACTTTATTCAAATTTCTGTTTTTCCTATTGAGCCATCAAAAAATATGTTGCACATATTGTTTGAACTTGTTCTTCAAATAGATGTATTCCATGAATACAATTTTTTACAATAGAATGTATATCTCTTAAATTTTTTGTTTTACAGGATGACTTGGGCCCAAGCTACATGTTTGTGGATGACCCTTACCTTATTCCAAGGAATCCCCGTGAACAGGTTGTCAGCTTTTGTCTTACCTGTATGGATTAAGATTCTCTGTTAAAGTTTTTTTTTAAGTTTTTAAAATTTATATATTTACTGATAAGTTCTTACATGAGACATTCAGAACGTATTTCTGCATTTCTACTTTGCATGAAACAATGGAATATTCCTAAAATTATCTTTAAAAAATCATCAGATGTTTCACTTAGAAAAAACTCAGAAAGTACATCAAAAACTAGTATAATAGGTTAGGAAACCTTTTCATATCTGTCTTGTTGATTGTTAATCATGTTAGCTTATGATACATTTATTTCAGAAATCTAGGAATGTGTACTCTGTGCACTCGCTTATAAGTTGAGTCAAATTGCAAACAAGAAAGACCCTGACCAGCCATATCATAATGCACTTTAGGGTCTATTTATTTGTTCTACAGATTACTGTTAACAAACTGCACAGAACCAGATCTGTTGGTACATTATGTGATGGCAGATCTGGGTCTGTGTAGTTTGCAGTTGGACTTGGCTTATAATCATTTCATATTGTTTCTTTTCTAGAAAATGTTTGCCCTGTCAAAATCCTCTGGAAGAGAAGCTGCCAGATATATGATCAGCAAAGTGCCAGATTGTTTTGAGCAGGATACAGCCACACCTCACATTCCTGTAAGACAACCGTCACTAAAATATACCTCAGTGTAACACACTTTTATACATAACATTGCTTTAGTCATGGATCCCAATATATACGGATGAATTCATTTTTGAAATTTGGGGAGAAATTACTTTCAAATGATGTCAGTGTGTTTGAACCTCTTATAATGAGATTTAACATGAAACATATCCTGTCATAATAAAGTCTGTATATAAAGTTACCATCACAACCTAGTTATGCTTTTAATATAACCCTGTATTAAATAACCACACCTTTAATGTGTTACACTTACATGGTACCAGTGAATAGAGATATAAAGAAGTATTACTGTATATTCTGTTTGCTGATGCTTGACAGACTATAAAATTTATATTTCTAAAATTTTGGAAATATGACATTTATTTTTATCATTGAACTTGCACATAGCCAGCTTCCTTATACAGTTTTCAAGAAATTGTTTGAGGGTATTATGTCAGTTTTTGTATAAATCTGCAAATATTCATGCATTGAAAAGTAAGAAAGAATACCGCTGAGATCCAGCTCAGGTTCCAGACATGTGGAATTTTTTGCTTTGTCAAAGTTTGCAAGTTTCAGGCTTTAAAATGGTTGTATTTTTAATTTTGTAAACAATTTCAATTACTTTTTCCATTTTCACTTCATAAAATGTGCTTATTTTGTGAACAGGATACAGATTTCACAAAAATTATGCAGTTTGGAAGTTTCCCCATATGCGTTCATTTAGAGATATCTTAGTCCATTGAGCTTGGCTGCCACATAAGGTCAGTCTGTTATGATGAATGTTGAATAGTGGCATTATGCCTTGTCACCACATTAACTTTTTTAGCTGTATAAAAATTGAGAATAATTAGTTTTAAGAAGGACTCTGACATGAACTGTTCTATTTGGAAAACAGTTGTAATGGTTGAATTGAACAATAATAACTTAAAATTCAAATTTGAAATGTAAAAATTCCATTGTGCAAACTGAGGAGTTTCTACTCATTTAGATGATTGAACTCACACAAATATTTGTCATGCAAGTTTCATCATACTAGTTGGAGACCTGTAGTTCTCACAGATAAAAAAACAGTTGCTCTGATAAAACATTGGAAATAACCAGTTAGTAACAATACTCCATTAAATGTCACTTAGATGGGTTTTTTCAGATTTAATTAGAAACACTTCAGTTTTATTTCTGATATTTTTACATGTCACATTCCTTTATGTCTGCAAACATTTAGTGCAGAAGTGGTTATCTCCACTGTGTCTGATTAGACGTGTACAAATGAATTCTAGGGACCTTTTCGATATAGATTTGAATGCTATGGTGTGTCACAATGCAGGAAATATAATATAAAAGATACTTTATTCTTGTGTAAATTTTCTTTTTATGCCACATTGTTTGCCCTTTTCTTTATGTCAGGGTATTGAACCACTGTAAAATTAATGAGATTTGGGTGTCTCTTTTAGGTGAAAATTACTGTCAGTGCACTGTTATATGTGGGTACACCCTTTAAGTGAAAATTACTGTCTATATCTATTATTGGTGTGTACTCTTTTTATGTGAAAGTTACTGTCAATGTGCAATTATTTGTGGTGCTCCATCTAGGTGAAAATTACTGTCAGTACACTAATATCCATGGGTATACCTTTAAAGTGAAAATTACTCTCAGTGTACCATTATTTGTTGGTACTACATTTTGTCAGTGCACTATTATTTGTTGGTACTGCTTTTTGTCAGTGCACTATTAATTGTGGGTACTAATTTTGTCAGTACACTATTGTTTGTGGGTACTACATTTTGTCAATGCACTATTGTTTTTGGGTACTACATTTTGTCAATGTACTATTGCTTGTGGGTACTACATTTTGTCAATGCACTATTGCTTGTGGGTACTACATTTTGTCAGTGTACTATTGCTTGTGGGTACTACATTTTGTCAATGCACTCTGTGTTTTGTGGATTTTCCTGCTGCTATAAGCTACAAATTTAAAGACCCAGCTATGCAATGGGAGATGAGAAATGCCAAAGGTGAAGTGTGTTTATTTCATGAAATGAATATAAATATACTAATATTGATGAAATTGATTGATCATTTAATTTTGTTAATGATACTTACCATCCAGTAACTGATTTTGGCATTCCCCAGCTTCCACTACATTCCAGCCACTGGAAATGTATGGCAATGGCACTTAAAAACAGATCAGAATTTGAATTCATTAGAAAAAATTTCATCAGGCCTAGTTTGGTCAGACTAAAGCAGTTAGACTTTAATTTGTGAAAAAGAGTGTGAGACATTCCTGAAAATTGGCCTTTTGTTATCTTGTCAGTTGATTGGGGAACATGATAAACAATGCTGTTTATATGGGCTTTAAGACATCAACCCAAATAACATTGATAACAGGGTAGACATCTTAGATAATAGTAGTACTTGTTCTACTGATATTGTAGTCATCAGGTAATATATTTGATGGTGAAATGTAATTTTTATCAGAAAGTCTGTTTCTCCATTAATTACCCAATCACATTGTAGTCAAGTCCTCCCACACCTCAGCAAATGCAAATATCTTCATTGATGTGTTACTCAAGCTTAAACTGAAGAACATCAGGTATATGGGTATCTGCCAAGTGGTAACAAAGGGAGGTAATTATGTTGCATGAGGGTAGAGTTACTGTCTGTATGTACTGTTTTTGCATGTATATTATATATAGATGGAAAAGACAAATTTGTTTGTCTTTCCAGGAGAGCTGGATTTGGGAGCAGGTGGAAGTTAATTCCATTTGTTAGGATGATTGACAAATATTCTGAGATAAACATAATTGATGATAAAACTATTCTTTTCTCAACAGGCCTTCATGCCACCAAAGACAAGTTATGAGCATAAAGACCCAACTGAAGATGCACTAATAGAAAGAATCCAGATGAGACATGTGAAGAACGCTATTGAGGTTTATCAGAACATCAAACAAAATGGTAAGAACTAATATTTTGCGAGACACAAAATTTTCTAGTTTTGTTTTGCCCAAGCCGAATGTAGTTTTGAGTGAAGTGTAACATTTACATAGTTATCTATATTTATCACTTCTTTGTGTCACCTTTTTACATTTCCACTTTTGGAAATAGGTAGTAACTTCGATTCATTTTGTTTGTTTATCTGTACTTGGGTGTGTCCATTTATATGTTGATCAGACAGTTAGACCTGTGTGTATTTATATATCAATCAGTCTGTCAGACCTGTCTTGGTTTTGCGTTAATTGATCAGTCCGACGTCTCTGGGCTCTATATTGATTGGTCAGTTAGACCTGTCTAGGCTGTATGTTGACCATTCACTCAGACCTCTCTGAGTTGAAACTCTTTATATTCTAATTAAAATCAAACATATTGTATGGGTGCATCTTCGTATGTTGATTATCAAAACTGGGTTACTGTGACCTGCTTTTCAGGATTTATTCATTATTGCTACATAATCATGTCTTGGCTCAAATTATAATACCTTTAAGCCTTCTGTGACCATGCACGCATACTTGATGTGCCATAGTGTATACAACTTCTGCTTCCTATCTGTTAATGTGAGCTCAATGAAGAATAAAGTCAGCAAAAAATGTTTAATGAAAGTAACACAAGGAAGAAGATGAATATAATATCATCAGTACAAATTATTCATCTGGTTCAAGCATACATATGTGACTCCAGCAAGGAAATATTCTTCACTGCCTTTCTTGTGTAGTAAGAAGCAGAAACTGAAGATAAAATTTTCAGTGACTGGTGATGAAATCATTTCAATAAATGTTTCACAACAACATAGTCTTTTCAGTGTTTTAAAAAGTGAAATAGTGATTGAAAATCATAGAGCGAACATAACAGAGAAAAGTTGAAGGTTTGGTTTTTATTCATTTTAACACCTAGATTACCAATGTGGTGGAAGATAACTCAAGAAAATTTGGAAGACAAATGTGCCTATTGAAATTTCATTCATGAATCACATACCAATAATATTTAAACATCGGTGTCATGGGTCACTTATCACAAACAAAAGTGGTATCCATAAGAAATTGACGGTCAGTAGAAGTTTTTTTCGCATATCTAATATATGTATCATGGTGGTTCTATGAAGCAACCACAGACTGGAAAAAACATATTTCGGATTAAATAAGGTAATTTAGGCATGCAGTTTGTGCAAGAAATTTTGTTGAATGTAAAATGTCCCACTTTCACAAGCAAAGTGTGGATTAAATAAGGTAATTTATGCATGCAATTTACTCAAGAAGTGGTACTGAATGTAAAATGTTGAGCTTTGACAAGCAATGTGTGATACAGTGATCCATATGGTAATAATTTAAGTTCATTGACATTTTTTTTTTTTTTTTTTGTAGGGTTTAACGCCATTTTTCAGCACACGATAGGCGATACATGGCAGCCAGTATTAATGGTGGAGGAAGAACCCAGAAAAAGCTGGGAAAGAACCACCAACCCACGAGAAGCTACTGGCAAGCTTTCTCACATACCCACATTAACCAAATCTGAGACTTGAACCCACGCAGACAGAGGTGAGATGGCAGTGATCTGTAACGGAGAGCGCTTTAGACCACTCGGTCACTCGGGTCCCCAGTTCATTGACTTAGATTTATTACAGACATAATGAATTTGGGAATAGTCACATCATGGTTCAGTATAATTTGTCTCCAGAGACCACATGATGATTGTGAATATGGTTATCAAAGTTAAGAGATGTTCTTAAGTGGTAAAACTAATGTAATCAGAGAGCAACTTGTCACTACCATATGATCTCCTATTGTCCAAGTTCCAAGGTGCTAAACATATAACACCAGTATCTTAAAACTACATCTCTGATCACATATATAAAGAGAGACTTCATTCATTGTAACAAATATCCACCCCCACCCCTGAGTCAATGACAATATGTTAAGGATGTATCATGCTTCAAACTGAGTTGGGGGCCCTGAGAGGCCAAGTGATCTAAAGCATTCGCAGTTACAGACCACTGCCATCTCACCTCTGCGTGGGTTCAAGTCGTGGGTTCAGCCAGTGTGGTTATATGAATAAGCTTGCCAGTATCTTCTCGTGGGTTGGGGGTTCTTTCTGGGGTTTTCCCTGGTTCTTCCTCTATCATTTATACCGGCTACCATGTATAGCCTATCGTGTGCTGAAAAATGGCATTAAACCCTACTACAACAACAACAATAACAATCGGAACTGAGTAACTGTAATCTACTTGTCATTATTTGTTCAGTATTGGTTAAAATCTTGTCTCACATCGCTTGATTCAACATCCAGATATTTGGATACTTCGGTTTGACATGAATGGCTGTTAAACTAAATTTGATTCGTTCTTTGGCCCTGGAACAAGCATTTTATGGAGTTTTAGCCTTACTTTCATCGTGGAAGTTTTACAAATGCGTGTTTCCAATAAGGGCTACACAGGAAACCAAAATGGTTGAATCACAACACGGTATGTCTTCAGACGAAGTTTTCGTCAGCAAATACTGGCTGGTGATAGCTATGATGACAATGAATTTCATGTATATCGGTCTGTTCGACATTGGAAAAATGGCACTGGAAATACCAGTGTGTGATTTTGAGCCTAAAATTGATGTTGAGTGCGAGTCCGATGTACGTGTTGGATGGACAATATACCGGTTACATTTATTAAATATACCCATGTCTAAACAAGCAGACTATGGGAATGTTGGACTTAAAACCCTAATACAGCATTATGGAAGAGAAAAATCTGGCATAAGAGGCAGCAAAACACTGATTCAAGGAAGTGAATCTTTGGCAGGGTTCATGTTAGTGAAAACTGACATAGGTCTCGGAAACGCTTATAATCACGCGTATTTGGACGCCAGTTTTTTTTATTTAGGTGGGCGGTAAAATTCAAAGACTTGCCAGTCCTGCTTCAGTTACCTGTATAGTGGGAAAATGTGTTGATCAGTTAGCTGTGATGATATTTACAATGGCAGAATTAAGTGGTTGAAAGCCCCCCAACCATTATAAGAGTACATCGAAAGAACATGCTGCAATAGCTAAGCGGCAAGATCAAAGGCTTTGACTGGCAGCTGGGTGGGAAAATCTACTGATATTTACAGTGCTTGAATTCAGAGGCAGAAATACCCAGAGATGTACATGTGGTCATTTATAACAGTACATCAAATAAACAACTTTAGCTTTCATTCTTGTGTTCATTTCCGAGTGTACCTGTATAGTGGGAAAATGTGTTGATCAGTTAGCTGTGATGATATTTACAATGACAGAATTTAGTGGTTGAAAGCCACCCCCACCCCCGTCGTCACCATTATAAGAGTACATCAAAAGAACATGCTGCAATAGCTAAGCGGCGAGATCAAAGGCTTTGACTGGCAGCTGCGTGGAAAAATCTACTGATATTTACAGTGCTTGAATTCAGAGGCAGAAATACCCAGAGATGTACATGTGGTCATTTATAACAGTACATCAAATAAACAACTTTAGCTTTCATTCTTGTGTTCATTTCCGAGTGTAACGGAATAAGCAGTGCACGTGACCTCGGAATCATGACATGTTGAGACATAGACTTCAATGAGTATTTTGGGGTTCAACGGCAAACTGACGAAGATTGTGAGATTCAGGAGAGGACTAAAGTTGCTAGAACTGATAGTTTGAAAGGGACATTAGCCAAGTGTAAGAAATTGTGTGATGCCTAGCTTAGTGCTTTGAATAAAACCTTCCTTGGATCGAAAAAATTCACACTCACTCTGATGGACAAGCAAGAACTATGTCAGTGTTTTAAAGAATGTAGAAATTAAACTCTAAACCAAAATGGGAGCCATGGACTATTAGTTTTAAAATCCTAATGAGACCTCTGGTTCAAAACTTTTCTTTTTGGGACAGATATATCCAAGAGAGGATACCCATGGAGCCATACATGTGAGATGTTGAAAATTGCACAGTCATAAAGAACAGTAACTTGTTCAAGCTAGTTATAATGCATATGTCTTTCAGACAGCAGGCAGTGAAAGAAGTTCACAGCACAGAGTAATATTTGTACGCCGAAGAGGAGGATCATATTAAATTCTGAAACAATTAACCGATTTATGCTTGTAGGGAACATCAGAGAATCCCCATACAACATAATTATGTTTGTGTAGATCTCAAGTTGGCAGAACCACTGAGCAACAAAAGAAGAGAAAGACAAACTTTTGTATCATGCAGATGTATGACCAAATGATGTACATGCTCTCCATGTGCAAAAAATGACATTAAATATAAGAGACTTGACTGATCTGTGTAAACTCGAAGCAAGATGGATAAAAATTTGTCCTGTTTGTGTTCAGTTCTTCCTATGTATATTTTGATCATGGTGGTATTTTCTGCAGACCTTTTGGCACTTAGTTACAAGCCATCATTTGGTATTTGTATTGCAAAATGGATAACTAAAAATGTATATTATCTAGTACAATACATTTTTAAGCAGTATCATTAACTGATGATGAAATTAATGAAAAAATACTTGATGTCCTTTACTACACTTCTAACCTGTTCATCATGATTCTTTTTTTTTATACCATCTCCTTTAGTCTTACTGGTACCAGTGCTTTTAATAAAATTGTAACTTCTATTTTCTTGCAATCTAAATATTTGTAATGATGTGTTATTGTCAAAAGGTAAAATGTGCTTAGTGTTGTAAAATCTAAAACTTAATTAGCAAGGGACTAAAGTGAAAAGTGGACAGAAATTACTGCCATATTTCAGTGCTGTTAGAAACAACAGAATAGTTGTACAAATGTATTTTGCACAAAGTTGTAGAACTAGCGCTGGTATTGTCACCACATATTCTACTTAAATAATTATATCGTTAATTCTGTATATTCCTATCAGTATTTTCCCAGTGGTAGTAATTTTCTGATCTGATGTTCATTTCTTGTGCAATTTTTATACATCAAGAATTCTCACCATATCATTAAAAAACAATGTCATCTGCACCAATCTGAGTTGTTTGAGAAGAAATTAATTTTTTTTAACCCAAAAATCACGAAGCTATGAGTTCTTGCATTAAAGTCTCACATTAAATAACATTTGAAGTAGCCACGATAGTAGTTTAGGATGCAACTGTACCAATTTCACCTTTGGTGTATCCAAAACCTGAATGTGATGGAGGAACATTATGAGCTCCAAAATAAATACATCAATTTTAGAACCTGTTCATTGACTATGAATCAAGTATCCGAGTCCAACTGAATTGCTAGAAATTTTTTAATTCTTTTGACAACATCATAATTAGCTGTCAAATATGGAGTAAGCCTATAGTCTTTATGCCATCCCAACCAAGACCCCACCACAACCACGTGACCATGCCCAATGACATCACAGTAATAATCGCTATACAACTAGAGATGACATCTCTTCAAGAATTTTGATTTCATTAGAGCTGTAACAGAGTGGAACAGTAAGAAAGAGTGACAGATATTTAAGTGTTAGGGAGATATTTAACAATGACTATTCCCACCACCACCATTTCCTCATTGGAGGTCACACACACACAAAATCCTGAAATCCTGTCAGCATCCCTGCAGAGGAGATAACTTGACTATTCAATTTTATTGGTCTCTGGTTATCCGATGGTATTTCTGTTAGTTGAACATTATCTTATAGTGTGTCCAGTCAGCATGGTCGAAAAAGGCTTGCAACCATTGAGAGTTGTTCAAGGACTCACATCACTACAGATGTGAAAGAACGAGAACCATACTAAGAATCAGTGAAGATAAAATAGAGTATATATGTGTTTGACTGTCCCTGATTGGTTGATAATGAAAGTAAGTTTTAGTAAAAGCAATCTTTTGAGAGCTTGTCCTACTTGTAACTGAAAAAAGTGAGGGATATTGTTTTATTAACATAATTTCCATCCCTTTACAGACCCGAGTTTGGACGACTCATTACTGAAATCAGCAGCTGACTCTTTGGTGCAGTATTGAAAGCACACATTTCAAATTTGTATAGATCCAGAAAATGGTGGGGCTGTTATGTTTTTTTCTTCTTCACAAAAGCTGTCGTCATAGATGTGTCTATACTGATATAAATTTGATCATGAGCACTCAAAATTTAAAGTTACTGAATTTTAATATCGTGGTGTTTGCACAAATTTACATTGGGAACTGAATTAGTGCTGAGTCCTGAACTCTTGAGTTTTGTGCAGAAATATGGAATCCAAGCAGAATACATCCAGAAATGTAGAGGTTTTCAATCTTGGATTTAGTCTCCCTATTGTGTTTCACGCTAATATGCATATTCACAGAACATTTGTATAGTAATTAGTAGGAAAAGTGAGAAATTTAGATAGATATCATAAACAAGACAAACAGTACGTGGGGGAAGAAGATCATAAGAACAGGCTGGAATAGAGAAGTATATATAAAAAAACAATAATGAGTAGAAGTGTGCCTCTTTTTTATGTGTGCAACATTATTTTCTTGGCTTCAGAAGGAAATTTCATCAAAAGGAAGACAATAAAGGGTGTACAGTTAACTAAACCAATATGAATTTAGCTACTTAAAAGCTGTATCAAATTGATTTTAACCTTCTGGTCTGTTTCTGTCCAATCTGGTGATATGTCCACTGAATCAGTATGGTTGGAAAAAATATTTGGCAAATTTAAAAAATTAAAAACTTATGGCAGATTATGATTATACCCTACTTCTGCCTGAGAGAGTGTGAATAATTTTATTTCTTGGTTTGTTGATTGTGGTTGTTGCTCAGTTCAAATTCATCGTTGAAAAACATTGATGCATTCTCATGCTTTGTTACAAATATTTATTACAGATGCATATCATCAGATATTGGTGAATATAGCTTGAATAAGTTATAACAGTTCTAGTTGGAACAATGAACATTGTTAAGAGAAAATCTAAGTGAGCTAAATGTAAACCTTTCGGCAGTGTGTGATGCAGGATTGCTCAAGACTTTTCCATCTCGTATGCTCACCATGAAAAATCCATTTGCACCTACTGATGATGACTTTTAGGTAACTGTTAGAAAGGCATAATTGACGATATTCGACGATATTCTAAGGTCTGCAAAAATTACTTTAGTCAAAAGTTATAAACTCATACAGCTGTGGCAAAAATGACTGACTAGTACCTTTGCTGCTGTGGCCACAGTTGATTAGTTGGTTGATTCAGTGTGGTTTGATTTTGGGTTTTTGGGTGATTTTTTTTACAATGTATTAGGTGGAGGAAGAACCCCAAAAGACCAACAAACCTAAATTGGTTGATTTGTGACACAAACTCACTCTGTGAGATGTTTAAGTGATGTAAAAGCAAGCACCTTAGTACACTTGGGCACATGGATCCTCTGTTGATTTGATATTTATCTCCAGCAGCTGAAGTCATTTAGATTTGAGATCTCCAGGGTTTCAGTAGATCATTATGGCCTTTACACCATTTTTAGATGAAGAGAATCTATATATGGCAGCCAGTTTTACAGCTGAAGAAAATCCAAGTCCTTTTGAGACACCAAACACCACTTATGTAGAACCACTGACCTTCCACAAGTAACTGGCAACATTCTCTTTAGGCAAGTAATCACATGACAAGCATCTTGTACCACTGTCATAGAAGCCCCTCAGATCTGTATCACAAGATAAGTATCTTATACCTCTCTGCCATGAAAGCCCCTCAGACCATAGGTATAAGTCTCATATGAAAGACTAGAAGTGGGAGATAGAACATATAACAACTGGATTGAAAGTGCAGAATCAGTGGCCATCAGTGATGATCATGATGCTGTTGACAATACAGTTAACTGCAATGACATTGATTTTGTGAGTGCTCTGGAAAAAATGATTCTTTGACTTTCATCCATTTTTTTAAATCTATGATATACAAATGTTTGACTTGCTATATTTTTTAATAACACTATATTGGTCTTGCAACAAGGCATAAAAATAAGACATCGGTAACTAAAAAAGATGTTCTTACAAGAAATGATATAGTGTAAAAGTAGACAAATGATGCAACATCACTTCCACAGGCATCATTGGTTTTTTTTCCTGACAAATCATATAAGTTTACCAAAACATTTATTGGAAAAAATAATAACAATGAATCATAGAATCTGACCAGACATTTAAAGCAATACAAGATTTACCTATTATTCTAATCAAAAGCAGCATGCCTGAGAACAAAGAAAAATAGCAAGAGATAATGATCACTTTAGGAAACACAGTTTAGTAAGGATACAAATTCATGATTTCTGTATTAGAATAGAAATATCTATTATAAAATCTGTGTTCATGGATGTTAAATTAGTAGGTATTAAGGGACTGATCAATGACATCTACAAACAATAAGCCACCATGAAAATCTGTGATTTCACAGTATCAGAGACATACTTGGCTGACAGACAAACAAACAAAAGGACAAAAGACTGATTATAATCAATGAATACAAATAAAAATATGCAGTAGATTATATGATGTATATGAATTCAGTAGATTACCTCCAGCCAACTGTCATTTAAATCGCTTCTGTCTCCAACCCAATATTAAAATCACTTCTACCGCCCACTAACCCATAGCCAGAAATTATGTTAAAAAATGTACTTCTGTAGGGGACAGTGTTTCTCGATTAAAACACATCTGACGGTGGATCATAATATTTTTAAATTGCTTCTGTTGTGGGTTGGTTGAATTTGAAAGTGCCTTCCCCTCAGGGGGTGTATGTTTTACTGGAACAGCCCTAAGAAAACCTTAAGTTATGTTTTAAATTCTTTGAATAAAAATTTGACTTAGTTTACAGCCTCTGTTTTCCAGTGCATTTATGGCCTGTTTTTCAGTGCCTCATCGTTTGTTTCTGCTTATTAACTTTTTTAAAAACCTACTGGATGGAATATTATCAGTAAGACAAGTTGGGTTTGATTTTCACTTTTTTCTGCCAGACTTTGAGTTATGGCCCCTGTTTAGCGTAGATCTTTGCCCTTGCTTACTGAACCAATATTTCTTCACTTGCACCATGTTGGCAGGGTCATCCATGACATATGTTTACATTTTTACCAGTTTTTTATGTTCTCATTTTTGCCTGTTTTTTCATACACAACAAAATCATGTATGATCTGCACATTCAATATTTTAATACTGTTCTACTCAGGCAGCAAACTGACAGAAGAAACAAAGTTGAGGTTTCTTGAGTTCTTATGTGTATTCAATGGGAAAGAACCTCCACCTTTGCAACATCCAGAGACCGTCTTCTTCCGCAGCCAGGAAGCACATAAAAAACCAAGATTTAAAGAAGGCATTAAAGATGCAAGCAAAACTACATGGGAGTAAGTATGTTTGTTAAATGAAGTCAGTATTGATCACTTTTATCTACAGGCTACTAGTCAGTGGGGAATGTTGCTGGTTGCCTGTTAGGGCATATTAAATGTGGCAAAGTCTCTTCTGAGGGTACCATTTCAACAAGAGAGTGTATCTGTATGCAGTCTGTTAGTGTATTTAAGATAATATTTGCACAAGTAAAAAATAGATTATATTGATGATTCAATATATCCAGAAATCTTTTGGCTAAAAGTAGATTTCACCACATTTCTGTCATAATACGGCTGACTATATTGAATACAAATGTAACTGTTTGCATAGTGATATGGCAAAAAGCTTTTAAATGAAGGGAAACAACTCAAGACAATAGGGAGAAAAAGAATAGAAATAAGATTGCTTCCAAATCAGTGTATGTAGTTGTTATGTATGTCTTATCATTTTAAAATTGTTTAGGTTAAAATGCTGCAAATGGAAGGTCAACACCTAAACTAAATTCTTTCAGAGCACAACATGTCCACAGTAGATAGATAGCATTGTGTGGTCCAAAATCAAGCATTATTCAAGTTAAATATCTAGTGGATTTTACAGCAGAGTTCTTGGGTTTGAAAGAAAGGTGAAATTCTCTTTCCTTATTGCATAACATTTGTTGTACTCTCAAAATTTTCATGCACCATCATCTCAGATATTTGAATTATATGTTTATACCTTCATTTTGTTCAAAGAAGTTTGTTTCTTACTAAAAATTTGGGGGCCTTGAGTGGACGAGTGGTCTAAATCTCTCTCTGTTACGGATCACTGCCATTACACCTCGGTCTGCACCGTTCGAGTCTCGGATTCAGCCAGTGTGGGTATGTGGAGAGCTTGCCAGTAGCTTCTCGTGGGTTGGTGGTTCTTTCCGTGGTTTTCCCGGGTTCTTCCTCCACCATTAATACTGGCTGCCATGTATAGCCTGTTGCATGCTGAAAAATGGCGTTAAACCCAACAACAACAACAACTAAAAATTTATACAGTTTATATTTAACAATGAGTTTAAAATTAGATCTTTTTATCTAGCGTTATTTGTGACAGGAAAAAAATAAAAAAATGTATGCAGAAAATTACAGGCAGATCAGTAATATTGATACGAGTGATTTTGATCTTGTAAAATACACATTTGGTGTGAAAAGCTTACATACCATAGATATGCACTTACCCAACTACAAACACTGTAGACCTTGATCTAATGTTGACTAGTCATCTACAGATTACTCCCAAAAACTGCGTAAATCCAGATCTGTCATTGAATTATACAATGGTAGATTTGGGTTTGTGTATATTGCAGTCAACCTGATTTATAATAAAATATAAATGGTAACAAGAATTCGAAATTAGATTTGGCATAGGAGATATGATTGTAGTTAAAGCTGTTAAACATAGTTTTGGCTCATTTAGTAGAAAATTATATACATACATTTACAAAACATTAATACTTTTAAAAAAACATAATGGAAAATCTGGCTTTATACAAAATAAAAATATGCCTTTTCATGACTTGTACAGACCTATCAGGTTACTGTTTAAGAAATGTAAAACATTGCATCATGAATTCTTTCTAATTTGAAGACTATTATAATAAAAGTAATTTCACTTTAAAACAGTTTGCTGATGCCAGCAGTACGTTATATTTGTATCGAAATTAATAAAGTAATTGTCTGATTCAAGCTTGTGTAGCATTCTTCAAGAACCCATACCATATCTTATTAGATGCTCATTTTTTTTCTCCGTTAACTTTGCATTGTCAGAGACATTCAGTATTTTACGATACTGAACTCGCATGCAACTTCATGTTGCACTCATAAAGGAACTACTTTCTATTATAAACAAACAATGAACACAGATAGCCAGCACTTTTTGTAAACAAATCATGTACACTCACATAGTAGGTGGTTTATGTTTTGGTTGATTACATTTGTTTCTGAATGAACTAAAGTAGATGTTTCTTGGACTGCTACATACCAGCTGCTATGCTACATTTCACATTAACTTTTTTGATACAGTGTTTTGGATTTAGGTGGGAGATGCCAGATTTCATAAAATTGCTGGGTACCTACAAATAACATGCAAGTGACAATGCATAAACTGTCGTCTTTAGCTGGTAATAAGAAGAGCAAAAAATATAGTTACAGTTTTACATCCTGAATTTCCTTTCTTCTGCAAATCCAAATTACAGGAGCCATGTGATGGGTTCTCAAGCTTGATTACACGTTTTGAAATTGGACTGTAATTTTGACTATATTCCAAGTGCAATTATATCTTCCTTACTGCACTCAATATGAAATAAACATCAAATTCCATAGTGTCTTTTTGATAATTGCAATTGAAAGACTTCATATTTTTCCCACATTATGATTTCAAATATTCAATGACAGAACAGAAACACACTTACAGATGTCAACACGCTTCTTCTTTGCTATTTCAATCCAATATATTTCATGTAGAATTTGCACAGATGAATCCAGTCCATAATCATGAAATTTCATAGAATCGACAAAAATACCAAAATCAGTTCATTCCAGAGCAAATGGAAAAGTTGTTACAATGTCCATTCATTCACAATATGAATCTTATATTTAAATTTTAAGTTAACCAAAATGCCATTTTCTTTCAAAAGTTATGACTAGCGTGTGACTAAGTTAAGATTTATCTGGGCGGAGTTATGTGCGCATTAATGATGTTGTTGTGTAATGACGAATCTGCGCTTGTGTATTTAATTTGGAATACGGCATGCATTCAGTTACTTTGTTTCTTGTAGTGTATTTTGTTTATATAATTAAGCCTTAGGTAGAATCAGAAAAATGAGCATATAATAAAACAGTTACTGCATTTATATTTGAAAATATGAACTTGTTTTGTTGGATGGATATACTGCACTCCCAGGGTCCTTCAGTATTCCATCCAAAAAACTTGTTGATATTTTCCCATACAAATGCAATAACCTATGTCTGCTATACAGAACTTTATACAGGGTTCTATGTGTGTTTTTGCAGCATTATATAAAGTTTAATATAAAAAAATAACATGGTTTGGGGATCTAAGTGTCCTCACTGTAGGTCCAGGGACATTCATATTGGTCCAGATCATGTTGTATTGGCCCCAGGCAATTTTGGTTCAGTATTATAAAGTTTGACCTAACAAGGCCAGTATGAAAGTACTCACTCAATAAATATAATAACATAGCATGAAACATAATTATGTTATACTATCTTATAATGAGTACCATATTAGAATGAAATATGTATTTGGACTTCAGAATGCCTTTTGAGCACCTGAATAGATAGTAGATAGTGTTATTTTTCCATATTGCCCGTTTGGTCATTCCATCAGTCTTGTGAGCATTTAGTGTTACTTTTCACCTTCCACATTGTCCTGTTGGTCATTCCATTTGGTTGTGTAGCATATAGTGCAAGGTTGCATCTAGAACACATGATTGTGTAAATCCCCCCCCCATCTATGATTTCCTGCAAGATTTTTAATCCTATGCAGGAAAAATCTTGCAAAAAATAAGAATTGTGCACATCTTTTTGTTAAGAATGCGTTATTTAATTTATTTTTTTGCTGTAAAATTCCTGGTTGCCACTCTTGGCAAATATGTTGTACTACTAGTTGTAAATACGTCACGTATTTCTGTGTCATGTGCTCAATTCTGATTAGTTAATAACAAAGGTCAGAAGAGCACTGGCTTGGCAGGACAACATGTTATATGGCTAAATCAGTTAAAACTTTTTAAAACACTTTTTCATTATTTTAGCAATAACACTTATAATAACAGGGTACAGAAGTTTCTGTCAATAGGCACAATGACAGCAAACAAACACCTCCTCAGGCTAAATCCCATATCGGACGATGCTAGTGATGATGTGCTTAAAGATGGTGGCGATGAAACTAAGGGTCCATCTAACGCCAAAAAAAAGTACTCTTTAAATTCAGACTGGAAACAAAATCAACCGTGGCTGGAAATGAATGAAAAATGAGATGCTTTGCAGATGGTGTGTAAAACTGGCAATAAAAAGTTCTTTCACACTTGGAATTGCTAATTTCAGGACATCAACCTATGACAGACATGTTGAATTACCAGCTCACAAACATGCGATTCAGGATTTGAAACTAAGTGAAAATCTTAAAACTACATGCATGGCAGCTATCATAAAAAAATCTGAATCAGTTATTCATGCTATGTCAGTTGCCTATTACTTGGTGGAGGAGAATATTGCTTCTCTAAAATATGGCTCACTGTTGGATTTTGTTGACATTCTGGGTGTTGATGTTGGCAGCATGACAATAGGAGGAAATGCAGCATATTCTTCAGGGGCTTCTGTAGAGGAATTTCAGGTAAGTTCTTTTATTTTATTTACATTTTTTCTATTGAAATTTAGATGGAAAAATGGTGTATACTAACAAGCAACCAAAACATGATCAGTTAGGTTCCGATCAGTACATATCTTGAGGAATCCCTGTGTTACTAAAAATAGCACCTAGCATCATGAGCGCCCAATGAAATTGCATTTGGTAGCTAGTCATCATATCTTCATGTCAGCGTTTAATGGTGGATAACGTTTTTCTTCTTTAATCAATCTGGATTATTGGTACCTGTTTCTTTTGTCATGAAATTCTTTCCTGTCTAGACAGGTCACATTTCAGTATCACTGTAATGAGTTTTCATGTGTTTGAAATGATGATACAGTTGCTGTTGTTTGAATAATTTCCTCAGCATGTAAGGAGTTGCTGTTGACATCATGATACAGTACAGTAGTCAGACAAATCCCACCGCTTGGAACTTATATAATGCTTTAGTAAATAAGTTATTATTATTTGCTCTGATGATCATTGCAGCAAATGACATTGACCCTGATCTGCTTATATCACAACTGTGTATATGTAGGGACCCATCAATGATGTATACAATACCAACGTTTTTTGTTTTTAAAGTCGTCATATACAGACAAGCATAATCACTTCTTCATTACTATAATTGAATGACTTAGAGAGAGACTGTAGTGCCAAATTATTTTAGCATTTAAACACCTTGATAGGATTTCTTAAAACAACCGAATTATAACAAGGCAACATCCTTAGACACTCTATGGTCTTACGTTAAGGATCTTGCACAATTTATATCTGATTTTGGTCTTTTTACTTTGGTTTGAAATAAAAATATATTTGTTTTACATTTCTCAAATACTTTAATAATAATAATGATAATGATAATAAAATACTTTTATACTTTGATTTATCATTGAGCTTTATTTTTTTTCAGGATTGCATAGCAACAGTGATAGAATTATTTCAGAAAGTATGCTGTAGTCCATTCATTAGCATCTTAACTGATGAGAGTACAGACATTTCAAATACCAAGAAGCTGGTCATTTATGCCAGAATCATTGAACCACCCATGTTTGTTTCTACAACTCATTTTTTTGGTAATGTGTAAGTGGAAGGCCAATCACACACTGCTGAAGTTCTTTTCCAAGAAGTTGTCCAGTTCCTGAAAAAGAGATTCCACTTGAAAAAGTTATTGGTTTTGGCAGTGATGGGGCATCAGTGATGACAGGTCACAAAAGTGGAGTAGCAACACGGTTCAAGAAGAAAAGCCATCACTTGATCAGCATTCATTGTATGGTTCATAGATTGAATTTGTGTACCTCTCATGCATCAAAAAACATTCTGTATCTTAAGAAAACCTTTGAAGGCATAGTTAAAGACCTACACTATTTTTTATATAAATCTGCCAACAGATCAGCTGAATTGAAGGAAATCCAGAACGTTCTGAACAGTCTTCAACTGAAAATCAGAGAGGTGCATGATATAAGATGGCTGGCATTTTATGATGCACTATGTGCAATTTTTCACAACTGGGGGGCTCTTGTGAATTATTTCAAAAAGAATAACAAAAGAGCGTCAAGACTTGTTGAATAAACTCATAGACTACAAATTTATGGCATGCATGAATATTATGAAGGATATCATACTTCACTTAACACAGCTAAATATGCTTTTACAGAAATCTGACTTGGATATAGCAGCTGTGTCACCCGCACTTGATATTTTGAATTCTACCTTACAGAAAGCAGACATAGGAAAATCCTATCACCAGACCTGTATGTCGGAAAAATTGAAATCACTTACAATGGTGTTGAACTCAAGTTACACAGGAGCACATTGAAAAAAGTTTCAGATGATGTGTCTAACCTTCGCCATGAGTTTCTTACAAATTTGTGAGTGGAGATAGTTGCAAGATTTCCAAAGAGCAGCACACAGATGGCAACAGCATTTGAAGTTCTTGGTCTGCGTAACCTCACATTCCTATCTTTTGCGGAACAAGAAATATATGGCTATGACCAGATACAAATTCTCTGTAATCATTTTGGTCAGGAGAAAAAATCAAAAGAAGCTATCACTCCCCCTTTGTGTGACCCATAACATGTTTTGAAAGAGTGGTCTCTTGCTAAGACTATCATTAAAAGAGAAATGTACCCTAGGGACAGAATGTGTGGACTCTGGCAGATTGTACATCAACATCATGCAGACACATTTCCAAATCTTCTTTAATTAGCATCAGTGACCATGGTTGTGCCATACCAAACTGCTGACTGTGAGAAAGAATTCAGCAATCAAAATGGAACCAAAACTGCAGGATGAAGCCATCTAGAAGAAAGGGTTCTCAACAGACTCATGATGATTTCAATTGAAGGACCTCTCTTAGGGACTTCAACTCCAACAAGGCATTGGTAGAGTAAAGGATGAGGAAGGACAGGAGGATATTTGGGAATTAGTGATCATATTTACAGAATAATGCAGTCACAATTACAGTCTGTCTGCATGCAGATTTATAGATGTTTCAGTTAAGAGTTAACTGTTATAGAAACTGTATATATACTTTCCCTATTTCTTTTTTGAGCTTTGGACTTTTCCTTACAAATATTTTTTTGTCATCCATGAAAGGAAAACGTGCTCTTCTGATCTTTATTAGTATCGATTTGTAACCAATCAGAATTGAGCATGTGACACACAGGAAGTACATGACACCTTTTTAAGATTGACCAGAGAAGTGACATTATTTGCAGTCTTTGGTTTGATTCTTTAATGGATAGTGTGTAGATAGAATATTGTTATTAAAAAACATAAGACTTTGATTTCAATTTTAAGTGTTATAATATGCAGAAGATATGATATGCATTTAATGCACTTATTGTACTTACTGTTACTCTTTTTGAATACATTGAGGTCTTTTTACACCATGCTGGAAAGCCCCCCTTATGGCTATGTTGCCCCCCCCACCCCCTTTTTCAGATTCAGTGGGGGGCAAGTACCCACATTTATCAAATCCTAGATGCAACCCTGACAGTGTTACTCTTGTCCTTCCATATTGCCCTGTTGGTCATTCTGTCTATCTTGTGGGCATATATTGTTTCTTTTGTCCTTCCATATTGCCCTGTTGGTCATTCCATCTGTCTTGTGGGCATATATTGTTACTTTTGTCCTTCCATATTGCCCTGTTGGTCATTCCATCTGTCTTGTGGGCATATATTGTTACTTGTGTCCTTCCATATTGCCCTTTTGGTCATTCCATCTGTCTTGTGGGCATATATTGTTACTTTTGTCCTTCCATATTGCCCTGTTGGTCATTGCGTCTGTCTTATGGGCCTATATTGTTACTCTTGTGCTTTCACATTGCCCTGTTGGTTATTCCATCTGTCTTATGGGCATATATTGTTACATTTGTCCATCCATATTCCCTGTTGGTCATTCCATCTGTTTTGTGGGTATATGTTGTTACTTTTGTCCTTCCATATTGCCCTGTTGGTTGTTCCATCTGTCTTGTAGGCATATATTGTTACCTTTGTTCTTCCATATTGTCCTGTTGGTCATTCCATCTGTCTTGTGGGCATATAGTGTTACCATTGTCCTTTCATCTGTCAGTCCATCTGTGTTGTGGTGGGATTTGTTGTGTTACTATTGGCCTTCCATTTGTCACTCAGCCTGTCAGTCAATCTGTCTTATGGTGGGGTAGATGGTGTTACTATTGTCTTTCCCTCTGGCTCAGTCTGTCTGTCCATCTGTCTCTGTCAATCAAAATCATGAACAACTTCTAGTTGTAAAAATGACTGACTGTTCCATTCATATAATATTATTTTGACAGCAAGGTGTACTTGACATTTAATGCAAATTTCTTTTTTTCTCTCTGTGAAGCAATCAGTTGGCAGAGACATTATTTGAAGAATTGCCAAACAAGACACCAGAGGCTTACACTTATCTCATTCGTGGAATGGCAAAGGTATTATTCTGATATTTATCTCCACACTTTAGCTGTGAATATTGTGATACCCTTTGATTGTCTGTCCATCCATTCATCCATATGTATGTCCACTACTGTCTGTCCATCCATTCATCCATATGTCCACTACTGTATCTCCTCAAATGCTGGATGGAAATCCACTAAACTTTATAGTTATTTTTCCAGTGGGATAAGCATATGCAAACAAAGGATCTTCCTGGGCTCCTGTCCATGTGGTGCCTATGAAGGGTGAGTGGCAGAGGGACCAACCATTCCAATTATCTCAAAATTATTCCTATTTTTAACCTGGGGTTACACTACTGTGATCAGTTAGATTCTGATTTTCCAGTTATAAATATTTTTATATAGATTAAAAAGCAACTTGAGTGTTGGAGTGCAGTAAAGAGTGTTTACTGCATTCTTAGACAAAACATTTTCTGTTAGAATGATCAAGTTTAATTTGATGACTAATTGGCTGAGTTGTCTAAAGTGCTCATATTTACCAATCACTGCCATCTCACCTCTGTCCTGAGTGGGTTCGACTCTGGCTTGACCATTGTGGGTATGTGTAATTTCCCCAGACATATCCATAATTACTATATATTTGTGTGGTTTCTTATAGATAATTAGCTAAATTGTAATGTTTTTATCATCACCTGACATGTGAAAGCCAGGTAAACAGTTGTGGTAGATTAAATAAAGAAGGCCCTGATAATCACACCTCATTCAAAATCAGTAAGTTATAATCATGGGTTTCTGGTTCATTGCAATTAAAGAATGAAAAGAGATGGTTTTGTTTTGAATATTTTGGACTAAAATAATTTTGAGGTATACGTTAGCAATCATTCTTTACCTGTATATCGAATGATTGAGTACAGCAGCTCAGAGTGACACCCCTGATATTTTTTATGAGCATTTGCATGTCATTAAGAGGCATTGCAACAAACCGCTCCTGTGGCCTAGTGGTTAGAGTGTCTGCCTCAGATGTGGTAGGTTGTATGATCGATCCCCAGCCGAGTCATACCAAAGACTTACAAAAATGGTACTTACAGCTGCCTCACTTGGTGCTCAGCATTAAGAGGTTATTGTTAGGACTGGATAATGTGACTGGGTGGGACATCATGCTATATGTCTGCGGCATGATGCCCCAGTGCTAGACATCACTATAAACTGTCACACTGCAGACATCATAGCGATATGACTGAAAAATTGTTAAAGCTACATTTAAAATCCAAATCACACACACACACACACTACTTCAGCAAATTATATCAAAATGATTCTAGAAAAACATGAATATTGTCAATGTCTTTCAGTATGAATAAATTATGGACTCATTTACTTTTCATATAAACATTCATGTGACAGAACCAGGATTTCAAGCCAGTAAATTTACAAATTTTAAATAATATATTGGCTTCTAAGCGATTTCTTTATCTGCATAAACAAGTAGATTTTTATCAGCATAAATTTTGTGTGTACGAAAGGGATTGAGAACAAAACATGCATTTTTTGTCATAGTGAAGTAGTCCCCCTCTCTGGGTTCCCATGGGTCCTGGAGTCCTGGGAAAGTTTTTGAATTTTAAAAAGTAAATTTCAAGGGCCTTAAAGTCATGGGATTTCAGAATTTTGGAAAAGTTATGGAATTTGTGACAATGGAATTCAAAAGATTGATTACTGCTAATTTCATAAAGCAACAAGCACCGATTAAAAAAACTTGTTTTGAACACAACACAATTTAGCCACAGTGTCATAACCTCAACATGGCTGAGGCTATGATCTAATCATATACCTTACAATGGGGCAAATACAATTATTGTCAGAGACAAAAAGGTAACTGTAGTTAAAATATACTGCCTAATTAAAGCTATGTTTTTCAAGAAGTTTGGCTAATGATAAAGTTATTAAGCCTGTATCAGGTAAATCATAGTTGTATGTTTAGGCTAATCATACTTTTTCCACCATGACAGATAATTCAGTACTCTTTACAGTAATTCATTTTCCAATTAAGGCTTACTATGCCATGTTTGGATATTCTACAGTATGTTATTATATGTATACCACATTTACTATGATCTGTTTTACATTTCCAAATAAGGCAACAATGTCTTTGTATGGTGCACAAAAAATGAGGCTGAAAATGGAAGTAGTTATCATTTGAATTAATATGGTGGACAATCTAAAGAAAATCTCAGATAAAGAAGGTAAATCGTATTTTACACATAATTATATAATTATATGTAACAGTTCTGTCTGGTATTAAATAAAAGGACTATTTCATTTCTTTGAGTATACATAAGGAACATGTTCAGAATTTATAATTGAAGGCTGAAAAAGCACCAGGTGTATATCACACCCAGCAGCTCCAGTTATACACATAGGGTTATGTTAGTAACACTCTGCGGAGTAGGGGTACTATTATTAGTACTAAACAGTTTTGATTGATAAAGTAATTAATTTCATATAACATGAGTCCTTGAGTTTTGTGAAATTACCCTTGACAAGGTTTTGGAAAAGCCATCCTCAAGGGGTTCTTTCTCTTCGTGGCTCAGATTCAGAAACTAAGTTTGCAAGTTTCACCACTTTTATAACAACAATGTCATTTTGTTTTACTTGAAATAATCAGGTAAAAAATGCATGATGTATTTATGCTTTTATGAATAATTTATTCCAACTTTAAAATTAATTATTGTGTAATCTGTTTTTAACCTACCTAATTTATGTGCATGAATACAAAAGATGCATACCTTTGAAACCCAATGCAAACTCAGGCCCTTTGCTTCTAATCAGCATATACTTCAACTTTAATATCCAAACATTGTTAACCATGTTATATTTCTTAACTATCAGTTTCATAGCATTGGGAGAAAGGCATAGGGGAAAAGCACACATTTAGGCATTTTGACATGAACAATAAATGTAAAAGCTGTCCTTAAATATTGCTCTTTAAACATTACAATAACAATTAAACAAGACAAAAAATCCAAAATACCAACTATCTCATGTCATTTTTGTATGGTTCACCTCCAGTTCATCTCCAATCTGCTAAAGGTTAATTGATTTTCATCAAAGGTTCAGAATATATCATGGACAACCTTGATTCCTTTTGTTACTCATAACACCTCAAAAAACATCCCACATTTGGCCTTAAACTCCCCTAATTACAACAATAAGATACATATGTCAGCTGTTCCATATTAATTCAAATCTGATTACACTGCCACACATTATCACACCAGTCGTTCTTCTGATGGAGCATTTCCAGCCCCATTCAACTGGTTCTGGTTAGTGTCATTTATGTATTGACAGAACACTTAAAATTCTGTTTGTTTCTTTATTCATTTTTTAAAACTTTTCATAAGAGTAGACTTCAATTATAAAATAGCATGTGTGGTAGTCAGCCTTTAAAAGAGTATTTTTGGTCTACCACCAGTAAAATCACATATATGCATAACAGTTATTGGTAGTATGCATTGACTGGTACATGTATATGTATTGTGACACTTTCAGCAAATGGTAAAATGTACTAGTTTATCATAATTAAATTTTCCTTTGGCATACCTTATGCATTTCAACACCTGTCTCACATTCTATGTTAGGGTATTGAGAGTTTTGGTAGTGTATGGTCTGGATATCTTCATAGTGAAACTGTTTAGTTGAGTTAGTTTAATGTAAATAACCACCCCATCCTCCTGTTATTGCAGGCTAGCAAGTACATCATAACATCAGAGACATGCTATACATTTATTTTAATGGATGTGCTCTAGTTATATTACAGACATTAATGAAACAAGGATTGACTGCCACTCCTGAGCAAAACTGTTTCCATCATTTAACCAAATATACATCAGTATGAAACTTTCCTTTTCCTTTACAGTATTTTGAAGCTGATAAAGCCTTTCATCTGTACAATGAACTGAAGGAAAATAAAATACCAGGTATTCATGTATTCGTTTCTTACTTGTGATTTTATATATGCTGTTTGAGACACCTTATGTTCATGTACTGTTTTTGTCCACATGTGATTTAACCCTGTTTAGATGAACCCGAAATGGACACAGACAAAATACTCATGCATATAATATATCGATATGCAGGTTTCATCTGAAACATTTATGCTAATTTTTTGCTAGTTGTTGTTGTAGGGTTTAGCGCCATTTTTCAGCATAAGATAGGCTATACATGGCGGCTAGTAAGGAAGAACCCTGGAAAACCCCAGGAACAATAACCGACCTACGAGAAGCTACTGACAGGCTTTCTCACATACCCATGTTAGCCGAGCCTGAGACTCACAAACCCACGCAGACAGAAGTGAGATGGCTTTAGACCACTCGACCACTTGGGGCCCCCCCCCAATTTTGCTAGTAATTACTTTCATCCAGTCAATGACCATCATTCTTTTAAATATGGTATTGAATATGTTGAATATGCCATTGCACAAAGGAAGGTTATATGTCTCGAAAGATATTTAGTTGTCTGTGATCTATAATGAATTATTACTTTCTTAATAATTGCCTATAGTAAACAGTACTTGAAGCCTCCTGCAAAAACATTGTTGTGTTGCAATTACATTTTTAAGACACAGAAGAATTTATTTCAATTTGAGGGCCTGCTGACATGATAAATTGATGAAATTGTCTACAAAAAAGTCTAAATTTCCTTCGAAAAATTCTTAATACAGTAGTCCTTTTCTTAAAAGACCACCCCTATTGCAGCAGGGAAGTGGCCTTATAATGAGGGTGGCCTTTCTAGAGGGGGATGACAAATGCGAATAGTAAATACATGTAAAGAATGTCACAAGTACATTAAATTATAAAACATTTAATTTTTTCATTAAAAAATCACATGCATGTTGTGAAATAAATGTAAAACAAACTGTTTCATCATTTTCAAAGGAATGTTATGAATAACCATTGATAAAGTTTTAAAACTGTCTTTATAATTATGTTACAGATCATATCATCTGTCACTTTGTTGGTAACAGTCTAAAAAACAAACCAGTCTCGTCACAATTAAAAATATCCTGGTTGTCATATCCCCTGCATATATCATTTAGTATTTTGTTCCGATCTTCGACAACTTCATTATTAACATCAGCTGATTCTCCACTAAGGGCAGAACACTTAATATTGTATCGCACTTGAAATCTGTGCAACCATCCGTTACTTGCGGTAAAGTCATCGTATCCCAATTCAACTGACAAAATTGTTGCATTTTCTTGTCATTCAGATCAGGATACAAACATCTCCTGGCTCAAACAATCTTCCTTTCTCCATCCAGTTCACCTTCCCACTTCTGCAGAATTGTTTCCTTATCTTTCATGATATTGTTTATCTGAGTCTTTCCGGACATTAGTTTTCTGCAAGGATCCTCGACCTCCCCCCCCCCCCCCCAATCAGTTGAATTACTTTCACTTTCTCTTCCAAACTGAGAATTTTTCATTTCCTCAATGACATGTTGATCTTTTTGCAGTAAGTTATTCATGTTGCTAACTACAATACTGATAAAACAATTTTTTATGCATCTAAACAAATTGCCATGTGTTTTTAAAGGAAGTGATCTTGTCATGTGATTTGTTAGTCGCAGTCTGGTAGCCTATTGTTTTTATACATTTCTTTACACTAAGTGAGAGAGGCCAAAATGGCTTCGATATGTACCATTAACACCACACAGATTTGACCTCGCAGTCATTAGGATTTGTAATTTTGAAAATTATTGTCAGTAGTAATAGCCACTAATTATCAAAGTGAACAAGCTCAACATCTTACTAAGGGAAGCCATAAAGGCTATCAGACCATTTTCCTGCTTTGCATCGATACTGCCACTTCTCACCTGTTAATACTGTTCAATAATTGTAATCTTAGCAATTAACAGAGTGACTAAACTGGACATCTTATGATAACACAGCAGTAAGGCTAATTGGATTACATGTACTTACCCTTTTTTTATGTATTAAAATTTGAGTCTTTCTCGTCTTTATAGAATAAATGTGGCTTCTCGTGAGATGTAATTGATGTAATATTAACCTTAGCGGTACATTAGTCAATGCTTCTTTCAGTAACGAAAACCTGACATCGGGAAACAGAAATCAGATTACTTAACATGTTATGAATAAAATACTGGTTCTGGATACATATTAAAATAAAATGTGGCCGCTTGTTAGGGGTAAATTTTATATTATTGCACTAATATGCTGGCTGCTGGTCACATTAGCCAGGTGGCCTTTCGTGAGGGGTACTTTTGAACACAAACTCGTCGGTGCCAATGGATTCTGGCTGTAAGGAGCGGGTGGCCACTGGTCAGGGGGCCATTCAAGAAGGGGACTACTGTATATCCAAAAAGAGGTTACATAGCTTGAACAATGGGAGGTAATCCATGAATGTTACATTAGCTCCATGTTCATATATAATATTCAAAATATTTGCATTACTCAGAATGTTATTCAACAACCATGAATGTGCTTACATAAAATCAATGTCATTTGCCTATCTTCCTTTAGAGGGCATTTCCGGTTTGGTTTGTCTGGGTAGATGTACCCAATTTGAACAAATGGAAAAATGCAACACTTTTATCCAAACTTTAGTATAAGAACTGTTTATTTTTCATCCATATATATATTATATTGTTCTATGTTTGAAAGGATGGAATTGTTAATCAAAGATTTATGTGCTTGATCTTCTGACATGCAGCTTTTTGCATATTATTTTAAACGCTAATGAGAAATTGCATTACAGAGCATTTAATTAGCATCCCTGCACACCAGTTTTTAAAATACAGTGTAAGTACAAATTTTTGCTGTTAAGTAAAAATGTCTAAAACATACACAACAGACAACTTCTTACAAAAATTATAAAAATAAATTTAGTGAAACTGGCTGAAAGAACAGGTGTGAAAAGGCTTGGATATATTCTTTCTGGGTCCTTTTCCACTTTGTTTATCAGTTGCTATAGATAAATATAAAAAAGTAAGCAGCACCCATGTAAAATCTTTGGTGTTGCTTTATTCCCTCAGTAAACTAAATTTAAATTATTGTTTACTTCATGAAATACATTGGTTTCTAAAAGGTTAAGGTTGTAAACAGAATGACATAAACAAGGTGATGTCATAGCTTCCTATGTTCTGAGACATTCTGGCTAGCCTTGCATAAATAGCATGGAAAAGATATGTGAAAGGAGGCACTTTTATGTCAGTAGTTCCTGTCTTGTCTCACCTGCTTGAGCAGAAAATTTGTTTCATCACTCTTTACAGAGTTAAAGTTGTTTTTGTTTTAATAAAGTCTTCAGAATTCACATATCATCTTCATTTGTTGATGAAATTTTGAAATTTTCTGAATTTTTGTTATATTCTATTAAGTTCTTAAGTTCTAACATTTTGATAGGACTTCCTGCCTTGCCTGTCTTGTTTGCTTAATGAAAAAGTATGTTTCTGTTTTGCTTTCTACCTGTTATAATGAAGTACATTTCATTACTGATGGGGGCCCCAGGCAGCCAAGTGGCACTGACATCTCACCTCTGTCCATGTGGATTCAGGTTTTTGCTCAGCCACTCTGGGTATCTGACACAGCTTGCTGTGGGTTGGTGGTTTTTCCTGGGTTCTTCCACCACTAAATATACTGACTACCATGTATGGCCCATAATGTGCTGAAAAATGGCATTAAACCCATAACAGCAACAACATTTCATTATTGTAAACAATGTTAGCATTTTAAAAGTCCCATATTTTGAACATCAGAAGCTGTATTGAACTGTAATATTTGGATAATATTACTTTAAGTCTAAACTTTTTAACTGATATGCAAAGAGTTCCTGCTTTGCATACTTAAGTATTATGGTTAACAATTTTAAAGTTTTTTCATGAACATTTATCAAATTCAGAAAAAGGGATTATACTGACAATCATATTGATGAAACTGGGGCACTTAGTTATGCAAAACACTTGTGTTTCTTTACATTAATGAATTTCAGTCAAACTTTACACATAGAAGATATGAATAAATCCCTACTCTGAAGAAATGGGCCAAGTTCAGAATTTGCTTTACAACAAAAGTTATGGGTTGCTTGTTCATATATTTATGTAAAATGTAAAGAAAGATACCAGATTTTTATATAGTTGCATTAAAGTAATTTGTGGGAAAGTTTAACAGTTTTCCAACTCTGCAGGATTTAGCAAGGAATGTAGTAGAGCCGAGGTGATCATAGGTCAAAAGGTGAAAGTTGAAATCTAGTTATGGTTGAAGAGGGTACTCGAGTGGATGTGTATAAAAAGAGATAGTGTTTGTTTCCAAATTATGTGACTGAATGACATCTGTTTAGTTTGTTTCCTTTAAGTGAAAGCAGCAGCATTGTTGTTGATATAGTTGATCATTACTGATACTTGTACATTATTATGAATGATTTAATATCTGAGTGGGATTGACTGGACGACTGAAGCCTATCATAGTATAGGGGGCACTCACCAATTAATATGTACTTTTGAGAGAGTGATGTATGTAAGGTGAAGTAGTTTGCATTTAAAACATGCACAATGGAGAGAATTTTGGCATACCTATATGCTACAGTAATGTAATGTGGATGATATTTCTTTGGATATTGTACTTTTGGAAATTTTACATGATTTAAGCACATGCTAACTAAAATGACTGCTCCCTTGTGTTAAAAATCAGCCTGAATTAGTCTAAAGTACACTATACATAGCAGCTATTAAAATAGGGAAAATGAATTTTGCCAGACTAGACAATACCAGCTTCTGAAAGTGCAATGTATGAATTACCAAATATATAAAATGTAAAAAAAAGTTATATGCTCTTTTTTATACAATTTACCTCTGAAGTTCAGGAAGTGAAAATGACCAAGTAGAGCTAGCACTTTTTTGAAAGGTGCACATTTGAAGTAAGGCCAAGCTGTATACTCTATAACCCATAGTACACCCATCAGTCATACATCAAAATAAAGGGAATTAAAGGTTCTTTTAATTATACCTAAGATATACAAGGTCTTTTTTAAATAGACAGTATAACCAGTGAGGAAAGCCGGGGAAATTCTTTTTCTTTAAAATCCTAACCCTATGGAAAATGCGAAACTGTATAGCGCCACCTTAAAGCAAATATAAAAATGTTTGCAATTATCTTTTTTTTTTATTTTCATATAATTATGTATGATGTTCTGAATAAAATGGTACATTCATATTGATGTTAAGCATAAAAATAAGCTAATTATGATCATTTTGCTCTTGCTTACATAATTTGCCATGAGGCATGTTTGTGTGAATAGTGACCTTAATTATGGGGAAATTAGAAGTCTTAGAATATAGGAATAGAGTCAACTTAAATTTAAAACTGTTGCAATAAGTGACAGAAATATATGGTGAAAATGTTTCTTTTCATTTATTTGCAATGAAATGAAAAAATAAATGATGAGAAAGTTAATTCACTTCTTCCATATTAAACAATAGGTAAATATTTTACACTTTGACCTTTGACCTTTATGAACCTGATGAGTTACCTCCCTTTTCAAATTGTAAAATTCAGTGTTGATATCTCAGAAATAATTCTGGCTAGTTTCATGTTCCTGTCATTCAGCATAACATTGGTTGCTATATTTACAAAATATAATGTGCATTCTTAAAATAGCTCACTTTTTATCGGTGGGGGGGCTGGACTTGTTAGAGACTCTGACACTCATAAATACTGTTCTGTGGGGGGAAAGGCAGGAGAATTATTCAAAAGGATTGTTTTGATGCTTGCGACTTAAATGTTTCAGCCATATATACATAATTAAATCATACAATAATAATACCTATATTCTCTTTCTCACCAATTAATATGTACTTTAGAGAGAGTGACGTATGTAAGGTGAAGTAGTTTGCATTTAAAACATGTACAGTGGAGAGAATGTTGGCATACCTATATCCTACAGTAATGTAATGTGGATGATATTTCTTTGGATATTGTACTTTTGGAAATTTTACATGATTTAAGCACACTGCTAACTAAAATGACTGCTCCCTTGTGTTAAAAAATCAGCCTGAATTAATGTAAAGTACACTATACATAGCAGCTATTAAAATAGGGAAAATGAATTTTGCCAGACTAGACAATACCAGCTTCTGAAAGTGCAATGAATGAATTACCACATATATAAAATGTGAAAAAAGTTATCGGTTCTTTTTTATACAATTTACCTCTGAAGTTCAGGAAGTGAAAATGACCAAGTAGAGCTAGCACTTTTTTGAAAGGTGCACATTTGAAGTAAGGCCAAGCTGTATACTCTATAACCCATAGTACACCCGTCAATCATACATCAGAATAAAGGGAATTAAAGGTTCTTTTAATTATACCTAAGATATACAAGGTCTTTTTTAAATAGCCAGTATAACCAGTGAGGAAAGCCGGGGAAATTCTTTTTCTTTAGAATCCTAACCCTATGGAAAATGCGAAACTGTATAGCGCCACCATATTGCATTACAGCACAGCTGAATCCCAGTACAAACTGATGAGTATCAAAATGTGTTGAAGTGTTGCAACAACATCCACTTCTGCAAAGCTTTCTCATGACAGAATAGTTTAACAACATATATAAATATTGCTGTTGTTGTGATTTATCATAATATAACAGATAGTGCAACCATTGTATTGAATTTACTAATATGTATGTCACAGCTGGTATGTAATTTTATCTCACCTGGCTAAAAGGCTAAGTAAACTTATGGTATGGTCCCACACCAGTTCTGTGTCATGCATCAACATGATATTCATATCCCAAAATGAAGTTGGGAGTGGGTATATTGTAGTTGGCTTGTCCATCCATCCATCCATCTATACGTCACACTTTTGTTAACTTAATATCTCTATAACCTTATGAGATACATTCAAGAAATGTGGTATGCTTTAATATTATGACATGACATTGTTTCCTGTTTAAAATGGATTCTGCCTGATCAACATTTTAAGAGTTATCACTATTTATGGCAAGACCAATTTATTGGAAAGCAAGACATGGCAGTGACTTTTCCACTTCCACCAGCGACTCGGTATCATTATCAACTGTTTAATGTCTTGGCTTAAGTTTTTACGTAAATCCCTTGATAGATTTTCCTCATGTCTGGTGTGGGCTGTTTTGATGCTTAGACAGTACATTCTGACATGCTTGTTTGCCCTTTTTATCTTTTGTTCAAGGTGAGTCATCAAATCAAAGCATGAAACTTTTGCTCAATTTTTTTTTAATTATTATCCTAGATGCCTTGATTTTTTTTCATAATTGGAATGTATCAGATGACAATTCATTCTGTGCCACATGTTTCCCCCATTTAACCCTGTAGTCAAGGTGACATTTATAGAATTTTTAAATTATAAAGTTATGATACTTCTTTGATTGACACACTTATCCCATTGTCCTCAGGGTCAAGGTCACATTTTTAGCAAATTTGCATTAAGGTTTTAAACTTTGCTTATTTGAATTTATGTCCTAAATTGCTTTTAGAAATTTTATTATATTAATCATTATGAAGCTAATACACTTGATTCTGTGATGTGCTTGCTTGTCTCTTTTGACCTTGCTATTAAGCTCAGATTTTTTGTAGCAAAGTTTAGATCATGGGTTCATCATGCAGGCCCAGACTTTGTTGTTATTACAAAATAGCATCTATCCATCTACCCATTCATCCTTTCATCACACTCTCCTTTGGTTAATGTCACCTATTTGTTTGATATCTCTTCAGGAACATTTCTAAAACCTGATTTGAGCAACCACCTGTCATGACCAGAATTATCATACACAGATCAAATGTATGATATAAACTCTGGCATGAGCATTCACCCGCTAAATGCAAGCAGTGGCCACAACATTGTGGTAGAATAAGGGTTTCAACACTGTTATGATAAAACCAGATATAAACACTACTGACATTATTAAACTGTTTTGTAACCATGATCACTAATTAGAGTAAAGACAGAGAGGAAATTGTTAATGTATTCTGAACCAAGATTTAAAAAAAAAATGATGTAAAAGATTTAGTCTGGTTACTGATTTTCTTAAATGTTTATGGTATAGTTGTATGCAAAAGACTATAAACCAGTCTTACTTGTCACAAGCTGCCATTATGGTGTGGTAGGCATCTCAGTCTTGTGATTATCCATTCCATTTTTATGCAGAGCAAACATGGAAACACAGTTCAAAGATTCATGCTGTCTGTTGATCTGTTGTGAAATTTTATAGGTATTGTAATCATTATGGTTTGTATTCTATGTTGCTTTACTGATCTAGGTGTTATTCAAATGCCACTGACAGAGATTTCATCATCTGTTCTCCTTAGCACTTCTATTAAATTATTTTGTTTATTGAGTTAATCCATTTGTTATTTATGTAATGGGTGATGGGAGTTTGGTTGTAAATAAATTTATTAAGTGTTATCACAGCTAACTTTACAATTTATTGACAGGATTACAAGTAATTTTGTATTTCTTATTAGGCTACATGTAAACTTTTAAAAAAATGTAAATGTTTATGATCAGTGTATATTTGTTGCAATACAAGTATGTCTTTTCCATGAATGCATTAATCTTTTAGCATTAACTGTTAATAAAGAATAAAATATCTGTACAATAATTAGGAATACTTTTTCCTTCTTAAAGCAGTTGAATTTTAACCTTGAAAACTAGCTTTTCAAAAATGTACCATGATGCCAGTCAGCCATCTAATTACATTGCATTGCCCCAAAACTTAAGATGACTTCCTTCCTAAAACTGCAACAGAATTTGACAGAAAACATCCTGTCAGCAATTTTGCACAATTCACTGTAGTAATTGTTACTAAAAATAGGCTTGGATTGGTTTGAGGTTCTGCTTTGGGGTTTCAGTATATGATAAGCTATACACAGTGGCCTGTATTTGTGATGCAGAAAGAACTTGGGAACAACCATTAACTCACAGGAAACTCCAGGTGAGCTTTTTCTTATACCCATGTTGGTCGAGCCAAAATTCAAACCTATTAGGACAGGGTTCAGATGTGCTTCATCTGTAAAGGTGAGTGCAGTAGACTAATTGGCCAAACAGAGCCCCTATTAAAAATATAAAAAACTTTTAAATGTCAGAAAGCATCATTCTAACCCAGATTTCTTTTCTATCTGCATTTGGCTATTGTTAGCTAGATGGGTTATCTCATTCCCACTTGATCCTCTTGTTTTCTTTCCTTCAGTGGGTAAAGAGATCTATGATAGCATGTTGGGGATGTCAGGAAAATATTCCACCAGCTCAGAAGAGTGTTTTAAACAAATACTGGTAAGTCAGTAATTGAAAACTGTTAAATGTGTTTTATATGTGGCATTTCTTTTTGTGTATAACATTCACTGAGCTGAAAATATGCACCAAATATAGCAAATATATGTACTGTGTATGGGTAATACATGTGCTATGGTTAGTCTTTATATTTGCTATATTAGGTCACTATAAATTGTAAGTATGGTCGATACAAGTCCTGTATATGGTCGATATATGCCATATATGGTCAGTATATGTACTATATATATTTCAGTATGTGTGCTTAATTTGGTTATTATATGTGTTATGAATGTCCATATATGTAACTAACTACAGTAAAACCTGTCATGAGCGACCTCTGCTATGAGCGACCACCTGTCATTTCCGACCACAATCGTAATGCACGGATCGATTTTACTATATAAACGCTCTGTTATGAACGACCACCTGCTGAACGCGACCAGCGACCGCAATTTCTTGGCAAAATATGCATTTTGACACTGCTATGAATGACCGCATCGCCAAAAATCAAAACAGATTGACACCACTGACCTTAACTTGATCCTTTGTAAACACTAGAGCTCGGGATAAATGTAGTATGCAAACAAAGTGCACATTAAATAACACTATAGTTGAACAACCATATATCGGGATAAACACCTCTAACCATCATTTAATCCTTTGTAACAAAGACTGCATAAATAGCAAAGATTGCTCTAATAAAGTATATAAAAATAATTTGTCTTGCTACAGTACCAGTTTTGTGAAATTTACAACTCCAGCGTACGGTGTCATTTGTAAACTGCAGTAAACCAGACTAAAGTACATGTCACTAACCGCCATTGTAGTGCCGAAGTCATGTGAATAGCCAGTAAGAGTAACATCAAAGGGAGTAATGATGGATATACGCAGTCAGTTTAGAGGTTTGTATTTTTTCTTTATCTGTATGAAAACTCACAAAACGCCGGTAGTCCTTATGTCCAAGTGAGAAATCGTTTGAAAGGGCTTCAGTGTTGGTTTGAGTACGTCGTTTGCTTTCCAGTTAATCCATAATGCCTGGAGGGTGAATGAGCTCATTGTCTTTAATACTAGTAAGTGAGAATCATTTCCGGATTTTTTAAAAATTATTTTTTATTTCTTTTGTTAGTGTTTCACCAAGCCACAATCTGTTTACGTGGGTGCAGATGGTCGGAACATTTGTTTATCGAGCTATAACGCTGTTGATTTAAACTTCGTCTCAGAATAAATGTACAGTATTGTTTCCTGATGAGTTAATTATGTCTTTTGGTTTCATTCATTGGTACATAATATATATTTATTCCACAATTCCCCAAAACCTGATCAAAACCGATAGTCTTTATAACGTCAACACTAATAACAACGGCAGAATCTCCGCTGAAAAAAAGAAAAATTTTAACACTGGAAGAAAGGATTAATGTCATTGAAAGAAATGAAAAAGGCGAGACCACTCGCAAAATAGCAGTCAGCTTAAGCGTCGGTAAAACGCAAGTTCAAAATGTAATCAAAGACAAGAAGTCCATTAGAAACGAATGGCAGAAAGGTGCACAAGCACAGAGGAAATATGTCACGGCACGACGGACAGTTTACGGAGATCTGAACGAGCGAGTATGGGAGTGGTTTTGTGTCGCAAGGAGTAAAAACATACCAGTAAGTGGGAAGTTGATTCATGAAAGGGCAATAATTGAGATACATGTTCAGACCAAATAGCTGAGTAAAACATGTCAACAAAGAAGTATAATGGATTTCTTTAAAAAAAACAAGTGAATAAGTGTATAAAATAAGATATATACATCATATCTAACTGTTAATTTTTTGTATATATTAATGTGATGTTGAAATATAAATTTTATTCTCGTTTGATAGATGTATATCTTTATTATATAAAGATATTTTGAGAGGAATGCATGCATTATTTAACAAGATTCATGAATAAAGGATATGATACATGTACAGTGAGTATGGGTATTATTTATTTTTCAACAATGCTAACTATTGACCCTGAAAACCAGTCCATTTTCACACACCTCTTATGAGAGACCACCTGTCTTGAGAGACCGCTTTTGGTTGGCAGAAGGGGCGGTCTCTCATAACAGGTTTTACTGTAATAGAATCAATGATGGGATTGGCACTGAGACAACGAAATGCCAGTCAGTGGGTTACATTGTTATGAGATTTTGATGAGTGAGGAGATGAATATTATAACCCCACAGCTTGGATTTCCTTGTCTCTGTGCAAACCCCAGTGTTGACTGTTTTTTCACCCAATATTTTCCTTTAATGTTAAAAGAACTTTTCATTGTTGCAATATAATTTAGCATATTCAACGCATACAGTATTCATCACTTGCTATCATATCTTCACATTTTTCTTTTGATTTCCTGTTTTAATAATCATCTCAGTAGAATCCAACTATATTTATTATTATTCACCCTCACCCACAAACAGCTCAGGGTTAGAAGTTAATCTTAAAAACTTTGAAAAGCCTTTAAAAAAACTTTTTGACTTAAGAAATCTTTAAAAAGACTTAAAAAACTGAGGGAAACCTAAATAAATGATAAAAACCTAAACATTTTGAAACATGGGTGATTGGCTCTACCCTAATCCCACAAAAGTGCTTCTTTTTTGCACACAATTTTTTGTTTGGTTTACCTAGCAATCTAGAAAGTGCATGAACTATGCAAATTAAAGACATCTGGTCAAGATTATGGGGACATGGGACAAAAAATACCCTGCTCTCAAGGTAGAGTGCTGTACCAGTAACTGATGTTTGATGAGGAGACCACTCTTATCTGTCTTGTCTTTCATTGCAAAAACAAGCCATAAGAAATGTTATATTTTTTTAGGCTTTGGAGGGCTGAAATTGAAAAGTATTGGATGTTCTAGCTTCTGTGATTTCCTAATAATAAGCTTTCTATGCTAGTTTTTGGCTGGGTGAAAGAAATGGGAACAAAATGACTGGAAACTAGGTTTTGCTCTACATGACAGCTTGATTTTCACATTTTCTGCAACAGATATTCAGTAAATTGTTGCATACATGAACACTGATTTTGTTTTCTACATCTAGGATCTCCTCGTAGATATGAGTGCAGCCAGAGTAAAGCCAGATGTACTGACCTTCAATGCTGCGCTGAAATCTCTTATCAAATTTGCTGGGTTTTTGTCTGATCCTAAAATCAAGGGAGTTGATCATGTTGAAAGAATTCTGGCTGAAATGAAATTCCTTGATATTGGTAAGAAAAGAAATAGATTGTCAATACTTTATTTTTGTAAGTATAATTTAGTTTACCTTAAAGTACCATTTTTCATTTCACATTTGGCACACACTATAACACAGTTTCAAGAAATCATATAAGTGTGCTGTGATATAGATGGTCACCTGATACTGAGTGTACATGATATGGAATAATTTAATTCAATCAGTGCAATAGAGTCCATGAATATAACATTATTATATTTTGTCTGGGTTATTCTGAGGGTACATTATATGGAATAGTATGA
This sequence comes from Sinohyriopsis cumingii, assembly GCA_028554795.2. NCBI lineage: Eukaryota > Metazoa > Mollusca > Bivalvia > Unionida > Unionidae > Sinohyriopsis > Sinohyriopsis cumingii. Next base: position 47,359,259 of record CM068830.1, on the reverse strand, counting down.
TTCAGCTAGTACAGTGTTACATTTTGGTACATTTATTTGGAATAGCATAATCCAACTAGTATGGTGTTACAAAGAGGGTGTGTTACACCCATAGTACTTTGTAGCAAGATATCACTCTGCTTAAATTCTTTGCAATGCCTCTGCTTAGAAAATGAGTTATGTGCACACTTTTGCATTCATTTGTCAGTTTATCAATTGAAGCAACTAAAAAGTTAAACCTTATTGATATTCCAGGAATAAAAGTGAACTTAACAGTCACTTTTTAATAAAGAATTTGACATAAAATTAACAACCTTTGATTCTAATATTGTAACACTTGTGATTATATACTGCTTGTGATTTTATGTTATGTTTGAGCTTTTTAAAAATTCTATGGTAATTGTGTTTTGTCTGTCTGAATGGTTTTATTTGTATCATTATATTCCATATGAGTGTGTATGTGTGTGTGTTCATTTGTAAAAGGCGTGACATCAGTGTGAATACACACCAACAGACCAGGGACACACCTTGAAACAGGGATGTCCCCGTTTTGTAATGTTGGCTTAAATGGAATGCCAAGGCCTTATTTAATGATACAAACCTTAAAATAAGCATATCTGAGCATGTCCCCATTTTGTAGGTATTTTTTTTCACATATGCTATACACAACAATACACACATCCCACTCAACTCAAAACCTAGTGTGTATCAGTCGGAGAACTGTGTCCCCATTTATGCGGTAAAAATTCACACTGTTGTGCTGTTGGCTTGCGCACTTTGCTTCCACATTACTGACCGAAGATGGCATCATGAAGAGCTAACAGGATTTAAATCATTTATATAAACATAGACAAATATATATGATATATTTTCTATTTTAAAATAGAGAGCAATATCTGTATGCATGTTTATTAATGGGTAGTCCAACGTTCATAACACATTTTGCCAAATTAGATCAGGAACCAAGAAAACTGAATAAAAGGTTTCATGCAGATATTATGCATGGTTTTTACAATGGACAAGAGATTCTAGCAATTCATCTGTGGTTGTACATTTTATGTCCTATTTAACTCTGAGCCGTACACATTTGGATAAGAAATACACTGGAAAATATCAAGACTGATTTTAGTTCATTCAGATGTGGTTAGAAGCATAATAACGAATAATCTACATGGTAACCAAAACACAATACCATTTCTTTCCTCCAATTAACCACATTAGAGGTAAATCCAACAAGTAAAGATTGAGCCAATAGGAAAGTGAAAGAATGAAACAAACTATAATAATTTTCCTCTAATTAATGCATGACCACCAATATCACAACTACACATTTACATCACAACTTTACAATAGCCTGCCTACCTCACAAATGCATTGTTTCTCTTTAATAAATTTCTGGAACATACCGCCGGTACTTAACTACCATAAAATACAAATCACAACTCAAACACTAAAAACCGGGAACTATTTTTCCTATGCTACCTTAAGTCAGTGAAATCATGATTTTAAGCCTCATTTCGCCTGTAACTCTACACCATATTTACCATCATAGTAAGAATAAAAGGCATCTCCAGATAACAGAACAGTCCCTTCTCAGTCATTCAATTGTACAATTTACCAGTCTCTATTATGAATATCACACAATCAATCCACACAATTAGATTTTAATAGGGACTATTTGGCTCTAGGGACACTTATGTGGCTATGACCTGAGCTCACTAAAACTAAACCATGTCATCATACAAAAATAAACTTTTGGTGTGTTTCATATTGAAGATATCTTATCATGCATTGGCTTATTAATGAAGGGGATTGCACTAAAGTGGCAAATTTTTGTACACCAAAGATAAAAATGTGTTACTGTGTTGGAAATTTTAAATTCTAAACCGTAGTCTTGCCAATAAAATTTTAACTGAAGATTGGCATGCAGATCTTTGATTATTTCATTTTAGAAAAAGGGACACATTCTCTGTATTTTCAGTTCTGACAATTCAACTTCTTCAAAGTCCTGGGCACCATATTTACATATATATATATATATATATATATATACAACAAACATTACATGAAGATTCAACATGATAATTTTAATTTAGTTTATTAATATGGATGGGAACTATGTGTATCAGGTGAGATTACTGCAGTATTTAGATTGAATTGATTTCTATTTAGAATCAAAATACATACTTATTTAATGTCCCCTATGTGTATATGTGTGTCCCCATTCTGATGGTAAAGATTTTCATACATTGTTTCTTGAAAATCAACTACAAATCAATAAGAAATGACATGTATGTATCAAATGCATATTAAAATAGTTCATTGTCGCTCATAATTTGTTAAAATAAAAATGTCCTCGTTTTTGATGGTAAAAATCATATGTCCCCTTTTTGTAGATTTTACAAGAATGTGCATGTGTGTGTGTGTGTTCAGTCAGTAAAGGAACTTGCCTCTTCAATAAAAATTTCACCTAGGTATGGTTTATTGAATTTTGAACTTGTAAAACTGTTGCAGTTATAAAATGTATGTATACATTGTATTGAGAAAAAGCATGACGAAATGATTGCTATTTATTGAATAGCTAATCATTCATTCAAAGTTATCCATGCACCAGACTGACATTTTAATGCGAATTACTGTGTTAATGAAAAGTATTCAATACAGTCTTTATTTGGTGATACAAATGAGTGCAAGACTTGCTTAGAAACAGACAACAGGTAAGCAGTCTACCTTACTTGAGACCATTTGTGTTTAATTCCCTTTTTTGGTTTGTATTCAGACCAATCATTATGTTTGCAAAGGTGTCACAGTCAACGTGTGTGTAATGAAATGGTGGGGTGGGGAATAGCCATTACCATATTTAAAAGTTTCTCCTTCAAATATGTTTCCCCATGTCATTGATGTTAGGGATATAAGCCTTCTGCTTCATGAATCCAGCCCAGTAAAAAGATTAAAAAAGTCTTCTTTCCCTGTCTCTCTTATATAAACAGTGGGCAATAACTCTTGTCCATTACAGCCCCTTGCCCCTGCCAGGTGACACTAGTTTTTAAACTTTGCTGTTGTACTGATAACTCGTACATTATACCTCCAAACATTCAGTTTGGATTTATTGTTAGACAATCATTCTTCAACAGGATGTATACATTATCATTTGCTCGCTCTCTTCTATAGACAGACAGAGAGTGGTGGCCATGTAAGATCCTGTTCATGCACTACTTGAAATGCACAGAGGCAAGTCGTGGCATGCACAAGCCCCTCTTTCCTCCAGTGAAAGCCTGGAAATAGGATATCACCACTCAAGCCCTTGTTTCACGGCTGAAATTGGTTACATGCTCAGCATACTCAGAGACCTCACAAGATCAGAGTCTCCTCATGAAGAGTACTGCTGATGACATTACAATGATCTCTGCGAACCTCACATTCAAATGTAACATTTCAATCTGAGATATTATAGAAGCAGCTGGCTGCAATGCAGAGTCAACCTTCTCAAGTTTTTATCTCTGAGATTTATCTTCGCAGAGCAAACCTTGAATCTGGTAGGGCTAATGGCAGCAGCCCAAATGATCACCAGAACCAATTAAAACAATCATCACAGCCTGTTAGCTTTGCTGAATTTTCCAGTGAAAGTCTGTTGGTAAGAATATTTTAATAATTATCTTCTTAACTCTGTGTAGGGGTCAAGGATCAAGTGACCCTAGGCTGTGTTGTTTATGTAATTAGGTGAATGGGTTATCATTGGCATGAGGAATCCAGCCATCATTCCCTATTAGGATACCCAAGGTAGAGGTCAGATGTTTAGTATTCACTCCTTTTACCTATTCTCCAAATGTTAATTTGATTGAGGTACATATTTGAAGGAGAAAGCAAATTTTTAAGTAAATTGTCTTTATCCAGTAATACTTATCCAGTCACATTACTTAAAAACCCTATCATCCACCCCACCATGCAGGCATCCTTGTTAGCATCTTGCTCAGCTTAAAAACTATGACAGCTGGCGGTGGCAAGGGGAGGTAATTGGCAAAAGTTGTTACCTTTTTCGATATGAGATAGACAGGAAAAGACAATTGTCATCTTTTTGTATGGCTAGATTCACAAGGTAGCAGGCTTGTATTCCTAATGTTAATGTGATTGCATAAGTAGTCACACAATTTACATAAACTTTGCTTTCTTGCAACTGCTAAGCTGTGTATAACCAGTACTGTAGTCATTTTGGCCCATAATGAGGCTTTCTAGCAACTGCTAAGCTGTGTATAACCAGTACTGTAGTCATTCTGGTCCATAATGAGGCTTTCTGTCAACTGCTAAACTGTGTATTACCAGTACTATAGTCATTTTGGTCCATAATGAGGCTTTCTAGCAACTGCTAAGCTGTGTATAACCAGTACTACAGGGGGCGCTCACCAGTTAATATGTACTTTTGAGAGAGTGACGTATGTAAGGTGAAGTAGTTCGCATTTAAAACATGCACAATGGAGATTGTTATTGTTATTGTACGGTTTAACACCATTTTTCAGTACAAGATAGGCTATACATGGCGGCCAGTGTAATTGGTGGGGGAAGAACCCTGGAAAACTCCGGGAAGAACCACTGACCCACGAGAAGCTACTGGCAGGCTTTCTCACGTACCAACGTTAGCCAAGGCTGAGACTCGAACTCACACAGACAGAGGTGAGATGGCAGTGATCCGTAACGATGAGCGCTTTAGACCACTCGGCCACTCGGGGCCCCCACAATGGAGAGAATGTTGGCATACCTATATCCTACAGTAATGTAATATGGATGAAATTTCTTCGGATATTGTACTTTTGGAAATTTTACATGATTTAAGCACACGGCTAACTAAAATGACTGCTCCCTTGTGTTAAAAAGTCAGCCTGAATTAGTCTAAAGTACACTATACATAGCAGCTATTAAAATAGGGAAAATGAATTTTGCCAGACTAGACAATACCAGCTTCTGAAAGTGCAATGAATGAATTACCAAATATATAAAATGTTAAAAAAATGTTATTGGCTCTTTTTTGTACAATTTACCTCTGAAGTTCAGTAAGTGAAAATGACCAAGTAGAGCTAGCACTTTTTTGAAAGGTGCACATCTGAAGTAAGGCCAAGCTGTATACTCTATAACCCATAGTACACCCATCAGTCATACACCAAAATAAAGGGAATTAAAGGTTCATTGAAGTATACCTAAGATATACAAGGTCTGTTTCAAATAGCCAGTATAACCAGTGAGGAAAGTCTGGGTAATTCTTTTTCTTTAAAATCCTAATCCTATGCAAAATATGAAACTGTAGAGCGCCACCTTAAAGCAAATATAAAAATGTTTGCAATTATTTTTTTATCTTCATATAATTATGTATGATGTTCTGAATAAAAAGGTACATTCATGTTGATGTTAAGCATGAAAATAAGCTAATTATGCTCATTTTGCTCTTGCTTACATAATTTGCCATGAGGCATGTTTGTGTGAGTAGTGACCTTAATTATGGGGAAATTAGAAGTCTTAGAATATAGGAACAGAGTCAACTTAAATTTAAAACTGTTGCAACAAGTAAAAGAAATATATGGTGAAAATGTTTGTTTTCATTTATTTGCAATGAAATGAAAAAATAAATGATGAGAAAGTTAATTTGCTTCTTCCATATTAAACAATAGGCAAATATTTTACACTTTGACCTTTGACCTTTATGAACCTGATGAGTTACCTCCCTTTTCAAATTGTAAAATTCATTGTTGATATCTCAGAAATAATTCTGGCTAGTTTCATGTTCCTGTCATTCAGCATAACATTGGTTGCTATGTTTACAAAATGTAATGTGCATTCTTAAAATAGCTCACTTTTTATCATGGGGGGGGGGGGCTGGACTTGATAGAGACACTCATAAATACTGTTCTGTGGGGGGAAAGGCAGGAGAATTATTCAGAAGGATTGTTTTGATGCTTGTGACTTAAATGTTTCAGCCATATAAACATAATTAAATCATACAATAATAATACCTATATTCTCTTTATGGGGGCGCTCATCAGTCAATATGTACTTTTGAGAGAGTGATGTATGTAAGGTGAAGTAGTTCGCATTTAAAACATGCACAATGGAGAGAATGTTGGCATATCTATATGCTACATTAATGTAAAGTGGATGAAATTTCTTTGGATATTGTACTTTTGGAAATGTTACATGAGTTAAGCACACTGCTAACTAAAATGACTGCTCCCTTGTGTTAAAAAATCAGCCTGAATTAGTCTAAAGTACACTATACATAGCAGCTATTAAAATAGGGAAAATGAATTTTGCCAGACTAGACAATACCAGCTTCTGAAAGTGCAATGAATGAATTACCAAATATATAAAATGTAAAAAAGTTATTGGCTCTTTTTTGTACAATTTACCTCTGAAGTTCAGGAAGTGAAAATGACCAAGTAGAGCTTGCACTTTTTTGAAAGGTGCACATTTGACGTAAGGCCAAGCTGTATACTCTATAACCCATAGTACACCCATCAGTCATGCACCAAAATAAAGGGAATTAAAGGTTCTTTGAATTATACCTAAGATATACAAGGTCTTTTTAAAATAGCCAGTATAACTGTGTATAACCAGTACTTTAGTCATTTTGGTCCATAATGAGGGTTAAAGACCAAAAAAAACCCCCCAAAAAATCCATAAAAATCTTTGTAATATCATATTTTAACTGAAAAAATGTGAAGATGAGATTGATAGTACTATTGCTTCAGTTATTTTCTTTTTCTTAACTTTTTTGTTTTGTATGCATGAAATATCAAACTTTAAAAATTACGGCATCTATGTACAATGCATTTTTCCCTAGAATGTTGGCTCCTGCACCCAATACTCAGAGTGGTTCAGAAGTAGTGCTCAATGCAGAAAAAGTACATGATTGATAGGCATTTCAGAATATCATTGGTACAACTATTACTGCAGCAAACATTTGTGTGTACCTTCTGACTTGGGTGTCATGATGTTGATTCAGTGGTTTTGTCCGAAAAGCAGTATGGTGTGAGCTTCAGTACTCTGCTGTAATTAGTGTGTGCACAGTGTTTCATTAGTAATTTGTGTATAGTATATACACAATATTTCATTTGTGATTGTGCTTCAAACAATAGTTTTAGCATTTTAAAGTCATTTTGTATACTGGATTTAAGCATGGACGGATAAAATGAGACATTCTTCATAGCTGCCAACGCTCACGTATTTGGTGTGAATTTCATGACTTTTTCAGCAATTCACGGATTCACGCCGCAAGTCAAAAATTCACGAATTCTCCAATCCTCAATTATTTTAAATCTTTAATAAAATAACCGATTTCCCGTTAAGCACTAGTCATGATATTTGCAGTTGCCGAAACGGCCTGGTACTGCTGGTCACGATATTAGTATATCTACAGCCGAATAGTACAGTTGGCCCGGTAGCAAGCATTTTAGCCTATTTTAATCTATATGTATAAGAGTAGTTTTACAAATGCTTTTGAGAAAAACTGGGGCCTAACCGGAATTTTGCTCCGCGCATGCGTCACCATCACTGATTTGAGTTGCCGTTCAGCATCGCATGTAAGATCATGAAAATGTCTTCACCACCAAGGAAAAAGAAATGTATTACTCAAAAATTGAAGATTAATTTGGAATATATCAAAAATTGGCCCTGCATTCTGCCATTAAACATTGATATTCAACATGCTTTTCACACGCAGTGTGCCCATTGCAGAGACGATGTGAGGAAGCACACGTCGGTTGTAAAAAACACGTAGAAGTTGGGAAAATTAAGAATTCGCAGATTTCAGCTCTGGAATATTTTAAACATTGGCAGAAGACGTGCAGGCTATCAACGCTAAAGCATTATTTGTGAGTTTTCTTGTCGAACACAATCTACCTTTATCAGCTGGAGACCATGCTAAACATTTGTTCTGACAAATGTTCCTGGACTCAAAAATCGCTTCCAAATTTTCCTGTGGAAGAACCAAAAATGCTGCAGCTCCTGTGCATTCCTCACAGCAACAGTGACAGCGAAAGAGTATTTTCTTTAGTGAGGAAAAATAAGACAGACTTTAGGGCCTCCTTAGCTGCAGAAAATTTGTCAGCAATTTTAGTCACCAAGTTCAACCAGCAGGCAAGAAGTCGGAACTGTTTAGAAAACAAATTTATGATCAAGCAATTGAGGAAGTTCAAGTCTGCCACAGTATCATGTCTTGATAAATAAATATTTCTGCATATATGTAGTGTTTTATTTTTATTTTGCGAACTTGATATAGTGTAGTATTGACGGTCAGAGTGGATGGAGTGGTCAGAGTGAATGGAGTTATTGTCATGGTATTTTTCACGAATTCATGTCCAAATTCACAACTTTTTATCCCTATTTTCACTAATTGTGAGCCTGGAAGGTTGGCAGCTATGATTCTTTTGTGAGATTTTAAATTGGTCAACAACAGTTTCACTTGAATGAAAATTTGAATAAGTAATAACTCTAATTTTTATTTATAGTATTATTTCTTATTCTCTCTTTCATTTTCTGTAGTTACTTTCTTTGAGTAACTTGTGCTTTTTCTCGTTTCCACTTTGCTTACTTATCTCAAACATACAGATTTAAATTGAGAGGAAATTACAGCCACTGGGTGCCTTATAGGTATGTGTATGTTGAAACTATATAAAATGCTTTATAGTTAATCAAATTACAGATACAACATCGATTTATCAAATAGCTTTGTTGATGTTAATGAATGAAAGATAATGGGGGTGTGGGGTACTTTATTATCATATTTTGCTAAAAAAAAGTTATGTGTCTTTAAATTCATGGTTGAGGGAAACAAGGAAATCCATGAAAATTGGTACCCCATTTTGATGATCATATTAGATCTTTTTACCATTTAAATTATTCTTATGACTCTTGCCAGTTTGTTTGTTTTTACATTCAGGATTTGATTTGTTTTTATCATTAGTTGCAGCATGGTAACAACATATCCAGTATAGATCCAACTTTGCCATTTGAATCACATGGCAACATGATGTAACCTTTACTGCATATAGTAGTCCTTGTGCTAGAATAATTTTCAAGTGGAAAACAAATGTCTAAGCAGGATTTTCTTAAGATATGATTTATACATGACTAGTTTGCTTCAAACATTTGCCAGAAGAGGCAGAAAGAGTTAGCAGAGAGAGGAGGGGGGAGGTTCCCCAGGCTTACAATATTTGCCTATTCAAGGTACCAGTCTTGAAAAGTTAAAAATTAATACTGTTGTTTCTTTTTTATTGGCATTACTCTTTGGCATAGAGTATGATTTTTTAAAAATAATCAAAAGGTCATGATTTCTATTCTTAATATTTTTGTAGTGAAATTCAAGTGATTTTTTTTTTAAAGATACAATAAATCAGACTTACAGTTATCATTTTGATGTGTCCAGATGGCATTGAATAAAACAGTCTGAGACCCATTGTGCATAAAAGAATGAGCAAACAAGTAGGTTCCTAACAACCTAGCAGGCACATTATTTTATTTTGAATCCTTATCAGAATCCCATGGCACTGACAAGTTTGTATTCAGAAGTACCCCTCAGTGATGTTCACCCCTTTAATATTGCCAGTAGCCAGATATTAGTGCAAAATCTGTCATATTTACCCATCATGAGCAGACACAAAGATTGCTCATTGTCTTGAGTTTGACGCCATGCTTTCAGTGCATGATTGGCTATACATGGTGGCCAGTATAACTGGTGGAGGAAGAACCTGGGAAATGTCTGGTAAGAACCACCAACCCACAGTAAGCCACTGGCAAGCTTTCTCACATACCCACATTGTCCAATCCAAGGCTCAATCCCATGAAGACAGAAGTAATTCGGCTGTGATCAGTAAAGGTGAGTACTTTAAACCATATGTCCACCCATGGCCCTGCCACATGATGGTTGTTCAGTTATAGATATCTCACTAACGAGGTTAGCATTAGGACTTGTTGGCCTGGTGTCAGGATAATGTGACTGGGTGGGACATTATGCTACATGTCTGCAGCATAATGCTCTAGCGCTAGACGTCACTATAAACTGCCACACTGTGATATGACTGAAAACTTGTTTAGGCTACAAAAAAAATCCACACAAACACACACAGACACACACAAACAGATTTCTCAGAACGTTGACATTTCGTTCCAACATGCTGATAAAGTAACTTTAATGTATACAAAGAGGTAAGTAATCCAACTGCTGTATGTTCATCAGATGCCCAGTTTGATAATTGCTTAAAAATAATACTTACTATTATTACCAATTATAATTATCAAGATCACAAAAGCTTACCAATGAGAAGCACGGTATTGTTTAGCTAAATTCGGTGTGACATCTGGATGAAGATTGTACAATGATATGTTACCCTTTGTGGCTTCTGTCTCTTTTAAAATGTACTTAAACGGGTACCAGACTGAAAAAAGTTGATTGTACAATGATATGTTACCCTTTGTGGCTTCTGTCTCTTTTAAAATGTACTTAAACGGGTACCAGACTGAAAAAAGTTGAGGGTGTGACAAGCTCACTATTTTTGTAAACACTGAGCATCTTGTTTAATAACTACAAATAGCAAAGAAGGAATAAGTTGTTGCAAATGTCCAAAATGTCATCAGACATTCTCATTTTTGAATGAAAAGTAAAAGCAATTCAGTGAAATGAAAAGTGGCAGAGTGCTTTGATCTCTATTAAGAATATTGATGTCGGAAAGATTCAAATTAACTTCATTGATATACATTCAACTGCATTGTGTGGGAGAATGGAATTGATAAGTATTGAGAGATGTTTGTGCCCAGACTGTACTGACAGGGTGGTTAATTATTCTTAATTTGTATAAAATAACATTGATATTAGTTTTTTCACATTAAGTCCAAAATTTGATAACATTCTTGTGAATTATAAATGAAAATATTTAATATTTTTAACATTTAGTTACACCTTTCACACTTCAAAGGTCATCCATCTTATGAGGTCAATTTCCTGCTGCAGGATAAGAGGGGGGCTATTTTTTTGTACAGTTTACTTTCTTCTTCAGAACCATGCCTTGCTACTTGGGCCCATGTGTTGTACATTGCCTGCTTCATCCATCTTATGAGGTCAATTTCCTGCTGCAGGATAAGAGGGGGACTATTTTTTTGTACAGTTTACTTTCTTCTTCAGAACCATGCCTTGCTACTTGGGCCCATGTGTTGTACATTGCCTGCTTCCAGAAAAGTAAGTGTTTTTCAAACTACTTGCTATTTCTTGCACCACCATGCCGCCATGAATGGAAAAGATGTAGTAGTGTTACCCTTGCCTGTCTGTCCTTTTATCTGTCCATTCATTCATCACACCTTGGCTTAATTGTGTATTTAATTCAGTTTCTCTGAGTAATGCATCTTCTGTACAGTGCAACTTTAAAATGACAACGTAAGTTAGATTTTAAATATATTTTACTAATTGTCTCCCTTCAGCGCACTTTTCTCCTATATTTTATGATTAGTTAAGAGACATTACACTATAGAAGCAAAATTTAATAAAGGTACCTTTAATATTTTGTTTTTTTTCCTCACACAACAAGCAAAATAGATTATTGGCGGTCAGTATGTTTATATAAAAAACTGGAACCAAGTCATTTGTTGAACCTGCTTTTTAGTAGATAGGGATATGCATGCATTACTTTTCAGGCAGGCAAACAGTAGAGATAGTGTGATGAATATGTGGCTGTCATGGCAGCCATTTTGAAAATCATGTTTTCACTAATCCAGAATGAAAGTCATACTGACATGGGATTTTTTTTACCAGAATACATCCTATTGTGTCCAGTTGAGTCTGAATGAAAATGGTGCCCATGTCATGTCTGATATCATTACCACATCATCCGTCTTGAAATTCTGTTGCTATTCATCCTGAACCAAATTTCATATTGACATGGGTTTCTTTACTGAAAACTTCTTATGCTGTCTAGCTGGTCCCAAATGAAAATGGTACTACTCAGACATTCCATATGGCCACCACATTGGCCATCTTGAAAATTTTCTTATCACTACTTCACGGAAATGGATGATTGTATTATCATGGGGTGTTCTTTGAAAGACTTTGTATGATGTCTAGTTGGTTATAAATAAAAATGGAGGCAAACCTGGCCTCCAATATGGCTTCCACAGTAGTCATCTGGACTATCTTATTATTGCTACTTCTCCTAGATGTCTGGTCATATCCACATTGTGCTTTCACCAGAAGACTTCTTATGATGTCTAGTTGCTCCTAAATCAGACAAGTGCACATGTCATATCCAATATGGTTGCCAAAGCAATCATCTTTGAATATTTTGTAATTGTTACTCCTTGAAAAAAGAAATTTTTCACCTTCTTGGTTGGGATTTGATTCATGGGAGAGCAGCGTTTATTTCCTAATGTCAGTATGATCAGGTAAGTATTCTTGTAGAAACATTACTTACTAATAATGTACTTTCATATTATATTGATTGACAATATGGTTTGCCCTTCAGTTTTTTAAGCACTATTGCATGCATAGTTATCTTACATGATTTCCATTTGTCTCTTGATATACACTACATCATTAAGATAAAACTCGGTCAGCATAACCTAGATTTTATGCTCTTGTGTGAAATTATTTCAATTTCTCAGACAGTACTGCATTCAAATTCATTAAAGTTTGTCTATAAATCAATCATGGCAAATGTGCTAGACTATTCAGTACCATGTAATTGCTTTGCAATCCAGCCATACCATCATTAGCAATTATCTTGTTCACCATTAAATAAATAAAACAAAATGTAATTGCCGAAATTGTTGTTATGCAAGTAAGATAGATCTTAAAAGGTCATTTAAGATTAGGACATTTTATATTATTTTTGTTCTTCATTTCTACTTTTAGATAGTGATGGCGCAAAACTGTACAAGATTATTGACCACCTTAAAGGTCGAGAAATGACCTTTCAGGATCCAGATGATTGTAAGTATATATAATTAGGTAATCCCACATGAGTTTACATTTGATAACAAATTTATAAAACGTGTTGAATTATATGACTTTTTTACTTGAAGCAGGTAGGATATAAATATTTGATATAAATTTATGAGACAAGTTGAATGATATTATATGACATGTGCTACATGAAGCAGTTGGTGTATTGTACTTTTCAACAAGTTTTATTTTTGAGATTCTGTTTATTATATACCATATATACTCGCTTATAGTTTGACCGTTTTTACTTAAAATTTGATGGATGCAGAGTTAAATGAAAATATTGTTCATTGCTACAATAGAGCATAGTGCATCTGAGCTGAAATTATTTTGACATTTCAACTAAGTTGAATCTATATATATATATATATATATATATATATATATATATATATATATATATATATATATGATTGAATTCAAAGTTATATAACAAGAAGAATGTGGTATTTATGATAAAGAGGACATCTCATCTATTAATAAAGTTACTATAAATAAGGTTTGTCTGTATATTTTGATATTTTTAATTGCCTATTTAAAGCAGCTACCTTACTATATTTCTTGCCCCACCTTTTTTTCATTTCAAGTGTTAGGCAACTCTGGTGTTTACTATCAAGTTTATTGGTCCTATTTTCATGCAATTCCCAGCAACTTGTCTTTGTATTAATATTTGTGTTTAGCGTTATAACCACTGTTCTTGATGCAAGACAAATTTGGATGTTAGATTTAATTCCAGTGTCATACTTCCTCCATTTTCAGCCTGTGCATGTGGCCAATATGGGTAAAGACTTCGCCCAATTTGTTTTCCAGAGGACATACATTTCAATTGAGCCATGAATTTAGTATGTGTTTGTTCAGTGCCAATTAGAGTTCTACATCTTCAAGTGAACATTTTGCCTTAATTTCTAAGTTTGTTTTTCCATGTGACAACACTTTGATCAAGCAGTGAAATTGATACTTTCTTAGTGCCAAGTAACAGAGGGTCATGATTTGAACTCCCTGTGATCTTGCCACACAAATGACACATGTTCAGTTGCAGCCTTTAGTCCTTAGATTTCAGACTGTATGATCAAAATGTTACTTGCAAGCTCTGTTGCTACATAAGTATCTGCATATGTCATTGAAGCTGAGCAAATTGAATCAACATATTTATAATAGAAAATGATGATTTACATTGACTTCACACTGTTAGAGAATTTCAGAACTTCATCAGACAAAATGAGGATGAATTCTTGGACTTCATTTCAGATGACATTAGATCTTGAAAAAGATATTGGGAAGCCCAAAAATTTGGACTTTCATGGTATATTTGTAAGACACATGGAATTAACATTATGGATTAGGATCATTCTGAACTATTTTTTTTTTACTGGTGTATGAACTATAATTGAAATTCATGGATTGATCATAAAAATAGGTTTAAAATGTCAAGGATTATGGATTTTAATGGATGTAATTGTAGCAGATTGCAAGTTGTCAATTATTTATGACATATTCAACTCAATAATACAAGTGTATTTCTCACTGGTTTTTCATAATTTTTCCTAGCTATCAATCAATCTATCCATCCATCCACATCATCCATCCCATCCAATACGGCTTCTTTATTTTTCCAAAGTGCAACTCACTGACAAGTCACCCCATCAGATGCTTCTGACTTGCAAAATACACCCCAACTTATAGGAGGGTCAAAGAGGAAAAGGCTTCTTGCAGCCCATAAAAGGAGGGGAGTGTGAGACTCAAAACTGTTTTATTTAAATTTGTTGTTGCCATCATTATTCATAAGCCCCTTGATAGTCATAAGCCACTTGACAGTCTCTTTGCATTCATTTAAGGGCACATGTTTACTTTCTTTCAGAGATGATATTATTAATTAGCACGTCATAAACTGTAATGAGACTCTGAATATGAACGTCATCACATTACATTTTTTCCAAAGAGTGTGTCAGTTGTCTGTAGTTCCAATGGGCATCTGTTTGCAACCTGAAGTAATGGTTTTGCATGTGACTTAATACTTTTATTACATGCTTATTCTTTATTAGAAATTGTTAGCTTTTTGTTTGGTCTCTGTTAAACTTTAAGTGATTACTGATTCGGACCTATGTATAGTTTGTTATCATACTCATTTTCCACCCAAATTAGCAGATCTGTTGCAATTGTTTTAAACCAAAAAAATCAATATTTAAATGGAACAGTTGGAAAAAATAGGCAGATGGTGTTTTCTTGTTGTTGATAAACCACATTGTAATGCTAAATGTTCACTGGGAAGAGGGCTTGAGCCAGAAAGCTGTTATTCCATTGACAACAAACAGGTGATGATGCATTTCCAGTAACATCTTTTTATGATCTCCATGAGTTTTGGCTCTTCTGCATGCTCTTTGTTCATGTTTTGCCATTTCTTCGATTACAGCCAAAGTATGATGCAGACTATATATCATTTTTCATGGTTGGTTATTTGTTGGCTTCATTGAGGATAAGCTCTTCCTAGCAGATGGCATTGTCATGTAGTGCCTTATATATGTGGTCTGATTATGTTGAGTTTTGTTTAGGTCAAAAAGCAGATTATGTTGTGCATGAGTGTGGTGTCAACACCATCTACCACATTTAGTGCAAGTCCCAGTATCACACTTCCAGCATAGATACACCATACATCATGTAATCTGTTCATGTCCCAGTATCACATTTCCAGCATAGGTACACCATACATCATGTAATCTGTCCATGACCCATGGTCACACTTCCAGTATAGGTACATGATACATCATGTAATCTGTTCATGTCCCAGTATCACAATTCCAGCATAGGTACACCATACATCATGTAATCAGTTCATGTCACAGTATCACACTTCCAGTACAGGTACACCATACATCATGTAATCTGTTTATGTCCCAGTATCACAATTCCAGCATAGGTGCACCATACATCATGTAATCTGTTCATGTCCCAGTATCACACTTCCAGTATAGGTACACCACACATCATGTAATCTGTTCATCACACTTCAAGTATAGGTACATGATACATCATATAATCTGTTCATGTCTAAGTATCACACTTCCATGATAGGTATACCATACATCATGTAATCTGTTCATGGCCCTGTATCACACTTCCAGTATAGGTACATGATACATCATATAATCTGTTCATGTCTAAGTATCACACTTACAGCATAGGTATACCATACATCATGTAATCTGTCCATGGCCCAGTATCACACTTCCAGCAGAGATAGATCATACATCTTTCTCTAAACTGTTCTGCATGTGCATCACAACACTCATTTATGCCATTTTTCACAAACACCTTTTTAATCCCTACTTTCATGTTGGTGCACTAGTTTTTGTCACAAAACACAATGTCTGAACTTAAAACCTCCAAGCATGATAATTAATTATACATATTTATTTAAATGAAAGTTTACCTGTGTGACATGAGGCTGCATAAGTTCCTGTCATTTGCATGGACCACTCACAATAATTAAAAAACCAGAAGCCAGTGACCACTCCATAATACACTTGCAAAATATTGTGGCAAACCAGCAGAAAACATGAATAGGAGACAAAAGCTTGGCTGTCACCTGCTGCCCATGACTCCCAGTTGAATCTCAGGCCAGGGACCAATGGTGCTGTGTACTTTGTCACAATGTGTTGTGTTATATTGTCAAATGCTGTTTCACAGTGTGCTATTTGGTATTGCTAAGTACTATGCCAAAGCATGTTATGTTGCATTTCTAACTACTTTGCCATGATGTGAGGTGTAGTATTACTAAATGCTAAGTACTTGATCACAGAGTGCTCTGTAACATTGCAAAGTACTTGATCACAGAGTGCTCTGTAACATTGCATAGTACTTGGTCACAGAGTGCTTTGTAGCATTGCTAAGTACTTTATCACAGAGTGCCTTGTAGCATTGCTAAGTACTTGATCACAGAGTGCTCTGTAGCATTGCAAAGTACTGGGTCACAGAGTGCTTGATAGCATTGTTAAGGACTTGATCACAGAGTGCTTTGTAGCATTGCTAAGTACTTGATCACAGAGTGCTTTGCAGTATTGCTAAGTACTTGGTCACATAAAGCTTTGTAGCATTGCTAAGTACTTGGTCACAGAATGCTTCGTAGCATTGCTAAGTACTTTATCACAGAGTGCGCTGTAGCATTGCTAAGTACTTTATCACAGAGTGCTCTGTAGCATTGCTAAGTACTTGATCACAGAGTGCTCTGTAGCATTGCAAAGTACTCGGCCACATATTGCTTTATAGCATTGTTAAGGACTTGATCACAGAGTGCTCTGTAGCATTGCTAAGTACTTGATTACAGAGTGCTTTGCAGTATTGCTAAGTACTTGGTCACAGTGCTTTGTAGCATTGCTAAGTACTTAGTCACAGAGTGCTTTGTAGCATTGCTGAATGCTGTCTCACAGCATTGCTAAGTACTAAATACTTGATGACAGAGTGCGATGTGATATGCTATGTACTTTGTCCCAATGTGTTATGTTGCATTTCAGAGTACTTGATAGAATGACAAAACAGAAACAACAGTGGTGATATCGTGAATTTGTGACTGCTAAAAAATCAAATATATTTAGTAGTCAATCAGTTGATAAATTCTGTTGGAACACTTGCAAGACTGAATCACAATAAAGTGACAAAAGCTTTCAAATAGAACAGCATACATACATCTCAGCTGTTGTCTTCTCTGTCTTCTGAAAATCTTAAGCAAATAGGCAGTTTCAGAAATTTGCAAAGCTTT
This sequence comes from Sinohyriopsis cumingii, assembly GCA_028554795.2. Taxonomy (NCBI): domain Eukaryota; kingdom Metazoa; phylum Mollusca; class Bivalvia; order Unionida; family Unionidae; genus Sinohyriopsis; species Sinohyriopsis cumingii. Next base: position 47,341,557 of record CM068830.1, on the reverse strand, counting down.
GTGGGTACAATAAATTGATAGACAAATTGATGCCAGTTTTGTTGAATAAATGTTATTGGGAAGAGAAACATAGCAGTTGTGATGTCAAGTCTTTATTATGGTCATGGTTTAAGTTTTTTAATTGCGTATTTTTCTAAACACCTTGATAGATTCTTGTCATACTCGGGATGATTGATTATAAAGCTAAGATGATCCAATCATTAACATGCCTTGTTCCCCTTTCTTTTGGTTCAAGGTCACAGTCAGAGAAACTTACCATGAAGGTTTTGGATAAAGTTTTTTCATTTGGTAATATTTGCTTAACTCCTTGATAGGTTCTCATTATAACTGTCATTATTTTTCAAGCTGACACAAAATTCATTATATGACATGCTCAATTTCCCCTGTGACTTTGGGGTCAAGAACACAGTCCTAGAAGATTCGCTTGCCACTCACAGTCATAGAAACTTTGTGTTACATTTCCTAACCCAATTTTGTTGATACATTGGATGAATCACTGTAATGCTGAGACAATTTATGGTGACAGAAAATTTGTGATATAGTTCAGGTTAAATTCTTTTAATTTCCTTACATTTTCTAAACTATTAATAGATTTTTCTTCATGCATTGGATGAATCAGTATGGAGCTAAGATAATTCATTCTGTGACATGCTCACTTTCCACTTTTGACCTTGGGGACAAGGTCACATGTTTTGCACCAATACTTTGAATGTGAGTTCAACATAGATACCCTAGCTACCTTCTTTGTATTGCCTATGCATTTTTTCCCTGATTATGTAGTTCCTTAAAGCTGATTAAAATAATTACTATGGCTCACTATTGCTAAAGACAAAAATTTTAGTCTCCCATAGTTCTCCAAATAAATTTGAGATGCTCTTTCAAGCAAAAAGCTGGGTTTTCAGTATGCTTAAAAAATGTCGAGAAAAACATGAAATTTTTCTTTTGAATTTAGGTAACGCCATTGTTGCTGTGAAAAATGTAAACCTGTCAGGATAAAAGTTGCAGAATATTACAACTGGTTGAAAGTCAGATCACATCTAATCCAACTTAATACATTCATTGAACGTTTCAAAATATAACATTATTTTGAATGGGATAAAAAATTCATTATACACCACTCCCTTGATAACTTGCGAACCTGCTTATAATGCCGGATCAGGTGTGGATCCCATTTTTTATACCAGAAAATACCCCAGAAATTGATCCCTATTTGTTGAACTTGAAGAAAATCGCAATCAAAATTGGTAACGGAAACTTTGATGTATCACTTGTTTTATCGTCAAAAACGGTAGATAGGATCTGGACATTTTAATCAACACTATAAAATATCAAATTTAAAAATAGGTCATACAGTTTTGTACATTTTCTTTCCAAAAGACATTCCTAGCACGATATGTAAAGAAATTTTGATCAATGAAAATGTCACTTACGCAAATTGGAGGCAGTACTTTAATAAATAAATACAAATTAATTAATTTTTTATCAATTGAAATTTGTGTTCTAGTTCTATCTTTTAGTTTCTTTTAAGTGTAATCGTCATAAATGCAACGTGTCCTCTTGAAATAAAATGCATCAATCTACCATAACAGCTATGTCTGCGAGCGTTTCTCTGAGAACCTAATTAAGTGTCAACTGTGTTTTGATAACTGACTTCTGGAAGTATGTGTTGTATTGTTGCAATGAATTAAAAGCTGGCCACCTTTATGTTATCACATTAATTGTGTCTTTTGAGTCAAATAAAGGAGGTAGAATAAAAGAAAAGTTAAAAGGCATGAAAATCCAACAGACTTAAAATCTAGTGGCCCCAGTCATATGTCAGGTGAACTCACTTCATTTGATAAATCAAACACTTATAAATGTTATTGTATATGTAACAAAAAGTATCTTAAATTAACCGACTCTTTCATAACTTTGATCAAAGATAACAAGGCAGCCAAGCACAGTGAATACTTCGTAAAATAAAGAGCTTGTGGGCAAGCGACTTTCAGAGAACTCTTGATCTGGCACATTGAGATACCCTCAAGGATGATAAGAAGTTTCATTATTACTTCCAATGAAATCATGACATCAATATTGTACTAATTGAACAATACAAAAATTGAGTTTCAACGTTGATGATTGTCTCACAAAATAAATGTTGCATGACAGTTATCAACACTAAATCTAGTTCCCTGCACTGTGGACTCGCGGTTTGCAGGATAATATTAAACACCACTACGGGAACCAGACTTATCAAGAAAACAAAAAACAGTGATGTAATACACAGATTTTTTCGCGTACATGTGATGGATGTTGAAACCAGTTGGAGCGATCTTTCATATGTTGGACATTTTGAAAATAAATGTTATTTAAACAGAATAACGAACAGCTTCATTAGAAAAAGGATGTTATTAAAAATTATTATCGATGTGATTGTAAAATGAGGATTCAGTCAATAAATAGCCCAGTTCCCTAACGCTGCTTCCCCCCCCCATGGTTTTCTCAAAGTCAGAGCGATTTTTTTCCAATTTTTGGAGGTCCCTCGGTAACCCGCGCCTCGCTTATAGTGTGGTCTATGTTTGTGGACCCCGTTGTGCACGAGTTATCAAGGGAGGGGTGTATCTAATATATAAACCGTAATCTAATACAAATGACAGCATCCACTTATTACAACACCCAGTTAATACAAAATGATTTTTCCCAAATTTCATACTAGCTGGGTTTGAATGTAACTAGCTTTCTTTTTTCCAGTGACTTTTTTTCCTCTTGCCATGAAGAAGGTAAGTTCAAACAATTTGTGTATCTTGCTTAAAGTCTTGTGCCTGGTTATTTAAAAAAAAAATTAAAATTTTTGTTAAATTTTTGTTCCTCTTCTCTAAGGATACATTTGTCCCTTTTTGTGTTTAAAAATGAATTATCGTACAAAATGAACACATGTATTTAGCATTTGAGGACCAATGAAATTGGCTAGAGAATGTGACAGTATTCAATATTAGATAATGTTTTGAAATACTAAAACAATGCCTTGGAACTTGAAAAAAAGTTGTGCTCATTAGGAGGAATCCATATAATTTTTAGGATGAGATTTTCATTATTATTGTAAGCTGTTACAGTATGTTACAGAAGCAAGAATCAATAATAACAATGTCTTTTTTCCTAATCCTAAGGTATTCTTTGCCTGCAAAGACCTGGAGGTCGCATACAAAATCGATGAACTAGTCAACACAGGCACCAATAAAAAGTTCCTGGGGGATAAAAATCAGATCAATGACTATTAGTAGGTATCAAATAAGCAGCTGAATAACAATGATCAGGATTAATATTCATGCAGATTAGATTGCACAAAACAGTTTTATATCACTGGCCATGAGGTAAATATGTAATAATACAGGTATGAATAAACGTATCACACAGAATCCCCATCAGTATTAGCAAAGTTTCATGAAAGTATGTCATCCTGTGGCAGGCCTTGTGGAATTTAAATTTTGTCCAGAAAAACTTTGTGCTAGCTGGAGTTGAAATAAGTCCAGATTCTTAGTTTTATGGATGGCTATCCAATGAGAACAAATTTTGTGGATGTACCTGCTTGGTAATTCTCCAGCTATGTAGACATGCCAACTCTTACGAAAATTACCCTTAAAATACGGACTTACAGCATAATGTCAAAAACTATGGAAAATGATCGCTGCTGAAAAATCCGGATAATTGGTTCATCCGTGTTTTATTTGGATCTGGGTTTCATCTTAGAATTAGTGAAATTAGTCAGAAACCAGACTAACTTTACAGCAGCACTCCAAACCCTTCACACTGCACTTATTTGTTCATACAAAGCGTCTGCATGATCAAACTGTTGATTATAGAATTTTTTTAAATTGCATCCAGAATATGATGCATGTTTAAGATGAAAGGGAAAATAAGCTCCTAGAAAAGTGTTAATAATTAAAACAGAAGAAAAAAAGGATTATTCAGATTCTTGTGAATAAAAGCTGGAAAGGACACAGTTACATTTATTGGACATCACATGCCAATTTGAGTATGTCTCGTGGCGGGAGGTATGATTGCCGTCATCATGTGAAATGGAAAAGAATTTCCAAGAATTATGTCAAGTTGAGAGATAGCCACATGCCATTGAGCTGCATAGGGTTTGGAACTAGAGTTTGTGCAATTGTACTAGTGGTAAATAAAGTCTGTGCGTACTTTACAAACTTTTCAGTTGAACGTAATGTTTACCGTCGATGCGTCAAACTTTTAACTATGTTTTCCAGCTTTACAATAGCAGTTATTGATATTTTCTTACACCTTGCTGAAAACTGGTCAATCTTACGGGGAAAAAATCAACTGCCTTACTGAGATGGACTCATCAGGGTTGGCAGGTCTGGCTATGTAATTTTGCGCAAAACAATTTTTATGGTCAACTTTTCTTTTGATTTTTATACATATTTGTTAGGTGGATGTGAAAATAAATGAGTGTAACGTGACATTGACAGATGTAGCTGCTGCCTTTGTGTTTAATGTTTATTTTATGGATGTAAATTGTTTCTTCCCTGATAAAGAGCTTGTTTTAGCTTGAGATGTTGGGGATCTGTTTTGTATTGCTTGCTCCATTATATATATATATATATATATATATATATATATATATATATATATATATATATATATATATATATATATATGTGTGTTTGGAGTTGGGTATTCTCACAATTCTTCTGTGTACAGTGATAATAAATGCAAGCGATATCATTTGGCTAAACATTTGCCAGACATGAAATAAACTTTAGATTATGCATAATACTAATTGAAATGATTATTTTTTTGTACATCCAGGTTATTGAAGCATCACTCAAGTTGTAAGTTTATTAAGTGTTAATTTCCTGTTGTTTTTTTTTATGTATCATTTCGTTCACTTTGCAGTACATGTGAACAAATTTATGAGTAAGAAAACTTTGAGCACTGAAAGTTTTCTTTCTGTGAGAAAACAGTGTCCACAGTAAGACTAAAATTCTGTTTGGTTTTCAATCCACTTGATAATGCATCCATCCAGAAATTCTTTGCATCATTACATAAAACTGTCTTGACTTAAGCAAATGAAATATTTATATTTATTACACACAGAAATCTGTTTAAAATGAATAAAGCAAATAAAATATGTAAATGTATTGTACTCCTATATAAAGCAAATGAAATGTACATTTATTACACACTGAATTCTTTTGAAAATTAACTAAGCAGATAAAATATGCAGATTTGTTACACACTGAAATCAAATGAAAATGAGCTCCAACACAAAAGTTAAATCTATTATTTAGGAGAAATATTCAAATAAAACAAAATGAAATAAAAGAAAATAATTATTAGAACTTGGATAAATAGTTGCTTAATGTTTATAAAATTTGTTGATTCAGAGATTAAATATTTTTATGGAATGTATTTGAATTTTATTTTCAGCTAATGACTGTGAGAGTTCTTTTTCAGCATAGATTATATTTTGCCAGTCTTGATTTTTTCTGTCTCCTTTTTCAGCAATTACTTTTTCCGTGTGCTATGTATGTTTGAAACAGTGGACAAAATTATGGAATACTATGAAAGACTTGTACCGCATGTAAGTCCTGGTATCTCTATAATATCTACATAAACTCAAGTCTGACCGCAGTGTCATAACAATTTGCTCAGCATTTGAAATATGAAAGATGTGCAAGTTCAGTTTGTGATATGCCATCCGGCCTTGTGCTATGTTTATTGTGAAACTGCAACAGCTTAGTTCTTTTCTCTCCAGCATGATAGAGTTTAACTTATTAACAGCATACCCAAAGGGAACAATTGAAACGTGTTTTGCAAAACACAGAATGTTGTTATCAATGGGCAAAAATGCAAAGATGTTGTTATTATATGAACTCAAAGTTGACCTTCGGAAGTTATCTTGATTTTTTAACCATATTAACAAAGGCTATTGTTTTCTTATTCTACTGAAAGCATTTTGTATAACAGTTTCAGCAGAGAAATTATCTCAGAATTTAGTTTAACAGTTCCAGCAGAGAAATTAATGATTTTTTTTTACTATTACAGCAAAAACTGATCTTAGAACTCTTAGTAACAGATTTAGCAGAATAATGATCTCAAAATTATGTTTTATTTGTAAACTTTGTCAGTATATTCATGATATGCATCCTGCTTTTTTCATCAAGAGACGTTTCTTTGCTACAGTTCTGTAGCTTTAAATAATTAAGGCAGATATTTTACAAACATTGAAAGTTGTATAGAATCAGATATACACTGGCATGGGATAGGGAAATCCCAGTCATATACACACTGGTGTGGGACAGGGAAATCCCACAATCATATATACACTAGTGTGGGACAGGGAAATCCCACAATCATATATACACTGGTGTGGGACAGGGAAATCCCACAATCATATATACACTGGTGTGGGACAGAAATCCCACAATCATATACACTCTGATGTGGGATAGGGAAATTCCACAATCATAAACATACTGGTGTGGGACAGGGAAATCCCACATTCATATACATACTGGTATGGGTTAGGAAAATCCCACAATCATATACACACTGGTGTGGATAGGGAAATCCCACAATCATATACACTGGTGTGGGATAGGAAGATCCCAAAATCATATACACACTGGTATGGAATAGGGAAATCCCACAATACTCAAGCTGCCCAAATACATTGCTTTATTTCGTACTTATTTGAAAGAACATCATGGGTCATGTGCATTCTTGAACAGTATGAGTACTTGTCTGTGAACTATTGCAAAATGCCTCATGATATTCATCTAATAAATAAGTACTTATCATTCTCTGCATGAAATTGAGCTGATCTTCTCATGTTGCCCTTTCCAGTAGGGGACAGTTTAATCAGGCTTATTCTCATAAATTTTCTCCCTTTTGTTACATTTGATTGATTAACAACTTACAAATGGCAGCATCCTGATTTGTAACTAACACCAGGTCAGTCAATATAAAACAAATACATATTACTATTTAACAAACTTTTGGTGTCATTTGATATTCAGTAGCATGTGAGATATCTTCATAAATAGAATCAGGTCAACTAATTGCTGCATTAAGCTTATATTGGCTTGTCTGACGTAGATCTATAACTGAGGTGCTGTTTAGGTGTGAGCATAGATGCAATACTGCTACCTATATTGTCAAAAAATTATTTTTTCGTAGAAAAAGAATTAGTGACTGGTGCAGTGCGTACCAGAATTGGTGTTATCATTTAAAATTGCAATTGTTATTTATGTTCACTGCTTAATTAGAAACAGAACAATCATCAGAAAACTCTAGTTCATTTATTTTTATACATGATTTTTTTTCATACATGCCTGTTGTCCAGATTTTATGTTGTAGTGTCCATATGTTTCACTTTCAGACCTGGTTGCCATACAGGAATGAGTTCCCATTTCTCCTGGACACTATCGAGGTAGAGGAAGCTTATCGCCACCTGCCTAGAATATGGTCAGGTAAATGACTCATTGCATATCTTTAATTCCCTGGCTTGAAAATGGATGGGTATATAGTGTTACCCTTGTCCATTCTTAGTCTGCCTTTAAAATTAGTTATGCCTGGAATTTTATTTACTTTTTCATTGCATATTTAGCTTATTTATTTGTTCTGCTTCACACCAATTGTAAGTCGCTCATTGTCATAGTTATCCATTAGTTGTGCTGCCATTATTTGTCAGGGGAATGATGTTACCCATACAAGAGGATTCCTATCATTACATCCTCCAGTAGGGCACCAAGGTAAAGGTCAATGCATTTCCTCCTCTGATATACCTATTCCTGTAAGGTAAATGTGACCTGGTATTATGTTCAATGGAGAAAGGAAATTTGTATTGGAAATTATATTTCTCCAACAATACTTGATCATATTTCATATGATCCCATTCACATCCCACCACAAATGTGTCATTAATGTTTAAGTCTAGCTTAAATTGATAAATATCCAGTATACAGGTAGCAGACAGGGGAGGTAATTCTTTCCAAGAATGATATTTCATAAATATGCTTGGGTAAATGTTCTGACAGAAACATAATTTATAATAAAAATGACTTTTTTGTTGTTTATCTTTTCAGACATTATGGTCAATGGGTATGACTACATCAGCCTGTTTGCAGATAGAGTATTGAAAATGATGGTTTCTGCAACACATCCACCCGAGGTATTATATAGATTCTAACAAATATGTCAAGACAGTTTAATAATGTATGATGTAAAGTATCAGACTTTTCTCCTCAAAATTACATGATTTTTGGAATAGCTACATATACATTGCAACAGGCTATATTAAAGATACTATTGTGTGTAACTATTTATAACTCAGTATGTTACTCTTTTCCTTGCTGATTACACTGGACAACAAATTTTTACAAAAGTCATGTTACTGAAATAAAATTAGTCAATTCTTATCAATTTTTATGTGCTGAACACGAATATGACAGTCAAATTGCAAAATTGGCTCTAGTTATTTTGTAATCTGCAAGAAATTAATGTTTACATAACGAAATGCATTCCAATAGTAAAAGGTCAACTGTAATAGCCTACCTATAAAAAATCAAGTCATTGACTACATCTTAGATTTCTTCGCCTGTCTCTTGTACAGCTGTTCGGGAGCATCTCTGAGGAGTGTCCAGCAGTAGTCAGCCAGCATTGTAGTGGACCATTTTCCCTGGTATCTTTGTTCCATTGTTGCGATATCTTGATGAAAACGTTCGCCGTGTTCATCACTAACAATACCACAGTTGCTAGGAAAGAAATCCAAATGGGAATGAAGGAAGTGAATCTTTAGAGACATATTGCAGCCAAGTTTCTTATACTTCATCAACATGTCTTCTACTAGTTCCTTATAGTTTTCTGCACTAACATTTCCGAGGAAGTTTGTAGAAACTAGGCGAAAAGCATTCCATGCTTGTTTCGCATCACCTTCCAGCAAGTTGTTGAACCGGTCATCTTTGAAAAGCTCTCGAATCTGAGGACCCACAAAAACTCCCTCTTTAATCTTTGCTTCGCTGAGTCGAGGGAATTTTTCATGCAGGTATCGGAATGCTGGCAAAGTCCGGTCAATGGCTTTCACGAAGTTCTTCATCAAACCTAGTTTGATGTGAAGGGGTGGTAGCAAGATTTTCTGAGCCTCAACCAGAGCTGGGTGTTGGATATTCTTCTCTCCAATGGCTACATTCTGCCTGTGAGTCCATTCCTTCCTCATGTAGTGCATTTCCCTTGCTCGGCTATCCCACTCGCATAAGAAACACATGTATTTTGTATATCCTTGCTGCAGTCCCATTAAAAGGGCAACTACCTTCAAATCACCACAGAGGTGCCAGCTGTACTTGTTATACTCAATGGAATTCAGTAGCTGCCTTAAGTTATCGTATGTCTCTTTCATGTGGACAGCATACGCTACTGGAATAGATGGAAGAATGTTTCCATTGTGCAAAAGCACAGCCTTGAGACTCAGTTTCGAAGAGTCCACAAATAGTCTCCATTCTTGTGGGTCATGAGTGATTTTTAAAGCATTCATGAGGCCCTCAATATCGGAACAGAATATCAGATTACTTTCCTTTCTGAAGAAAGGCTCCAATTGCTGGTGGCGCTTTCGATATGCAGTAATTGTGACATCTTCTTCTAGAAGATTCCATTGTTGGAGTCTTGATCCTAGCAATTCTGCCTTGTTCTTTGATAAGTCCAAATCACGAATCAGGTCATTTAGTTCTTCCTGTGTTATTCTGTGTGGGGTTGATGATGCACCACAGTGAAAATCTGGATCACTGCATGCTGATGGACCAGGAGAAGAACAGGTCGACTCACCTTTGTCTTCGTCAGATGAATCAAGAGAATATTCTGCTGGAGGTTCTGGAATAGGAAGTCCCTCACCATGTGGAACTGGTCTCAATGCAGACGGAATGTTTGGGTAGACTATTCTCGACTTCTTTCGCTTCGTTATTCCGCCGGAAAGAGGAGGAACCAAGCAGAAGTAACAGTCATTTAGGTGGTTGCTTGGCTCTCTCCACACCATTGGGACTGCAAACGGCATTGATGACCTTTTGCAATTCAACCACTGTGAAAGCTGTGTTGTACATGTAGCACAGCATATATGCGGAGCCCAAGGCTTGTCTTGGTCACCAACCTTGCATCCGAAGTAAAGATGATATGCCTTCTTCACTTGAGAATTGATACTTTTCTTCTGGTTGGCAAATGTCACTTCCCCACAAATATAGCAAAAATTGTCCGCGGTATTAACACACTTTCGAGGCATTACTGTTCTTTATTGTACGTAAATGGATAAAATAATAAGTTTTATGTAACAGTAGCTTGAACTGTCTCGCACAACGTCTAAAATATTTTAAATGCTGAACCTATCTGATTGGGCTTTATATAGTACACTGCTTACGTCAGCTTCAGCAGCCGCCTGGCATTAGTATAATAGGCCTACACATGTATAGTACACTGCTGACGTCAACTTACTTCAGCAGCCGCATGGCATTAGTATTGCATTGCATCAGAAAATGATGCAATCAACTGTGGATGATGTGAGCATGATGGTATTATGCAATGTTACATCATTATTCCGGATGTTGCTGCAGTCCTACTGGAGAAATTTACACAGTGAAACATAGAAAATGAGGTATATGAATATCTTCAAAACGAGAGCCAATACAAATTTTTCACGGTTATATTCGTGTTCGGCACACCAAAATACTACAGATTAGGGCCTTTTCAAGTCAGTAATGATTTCACTGTTGACCAGTGTTACAGACATATGAACTAAAAATAGCTACTGACTCTTTAATTCCATGTCATACTGCCACCATCACTTACCACCATCTGCCAACCTAAAATTCATATATTATTTTTATATGTACATATAATTCCTTTTTTTTTTTTTTTTAGGAGTGAGTGAATATATGTAGAGGTTTCAGTGATAATTCCCAATTCACTCTTTGACCTTCCAGTGTTTTTTGTGTCATTTGCCCTAACTGACCTTTCAGTGTTTTCTATGATAACTCCAGTGATTCACTCATTGACCTTCCATTGTTTTGTGTGATAATTCCCATGAGTCACTTAACTGAGTTTTCATTGTTTTCTGTGATATTTCCCCTAATTCTCTCATTAACCTTCCAGTGTTTTCTTTGATAATTCCTCTGATTCACTCATTAATCTTCCAGTGCTTTCTGTGATAATTCCCATGATTTATCATTAATCTTCCATTGTTTTCTGTGATAATTCCCCTGTTTATTTTTGTTACATTAAGCTAAATGCTCTGACATTGTGTCTAAACTGAGAAAATATTTATTTTATTATTGCAGTTACAACACCGCTTTGCCATGATAGCCAAACACATTATGAAAACTCGAGATGAGTTGATAGAGCAGGAGAAAAGAATGTCAATAGAGTAAGTTTTCATGATGTAGCTTGCAACAGAGTTTAGGGTCAGAATGTCAAGGTGACCAGATGAAGAAAAATGTTATACTTATAATAACTACTTAAAATAACTCGAGTTATGCTGAACACATATTGATAGTGCAGCAGAAAAGAGGATGTCCAAAGAGTAAATTTTCCAAGCTGTTTATGGATTTGTATGTAAAAATATCAAACAGCAAGGTCACAATGGTGTAAAAGAGGAAGCTGGTGTTCTTGTAATTCCCAGAGCTTATCATTGAACCTATATTTAGGAAAATATGTATGTAGAAGAGATTTTCATGCCATATCTGTATAACTTTCAAAACTTTTCAACTTAAACTCTTACTAGGTCCAGTGTAAAACTGAATATCAATACTAGAATTTTTACGATGAATATTTATGATGCTCTTTTATTAAAATTTTTTTAAATCTGCTCAATATCACCACAGTGATAGTATATTTTTTTACAGTCATGGCCCCACTTATATGAAAGTTTTAAGCCTTTTAATAAATTCTAGCAGTTATGTTAATCGTAGATGCCATTTTATGCTGATAATCATGGCATTAATTATTACACAAGAGTATTAATTGTTTTATATTAACCATGTATGTGTACACCGGAGGGTCATGACATTTTGAAATTAAGAGAATAGATAATGTTTTAATTACTTCTCTTGGGCAAATACTTGGGGGTTATTGATACTGTTTATATTTTCACTGCAGATCATACTTGTGTTGGCGCTCTACAGTTTTGTATTTTGCATAGGGTTAGGATTTTAAAGAAAAAGAATTTCCCCGGCTTTCCTCACTAGTTATACTGGCTCTTTAAAAAAGACCTTGTATATCTTAGGTATAATTCAAAGAACCTTTAATTCCCTTTATTTTGATGTATGATTGATGGGTGTAATATGGGTTATAGAGTATTCAGCTTGGCCTTACTTCAGCTGTGCTCCTTTCAAAAAAGTGCTAGCTCTACTTGGTCATTTTCACTTCCTGAAATTCAGAGGTAAATTGTATAAAAAAGAGCGATAACTTTTTTTACATTTTATGTATTTGGTAATTCATTCATTGTACTTTCAGAAGCTGGTATTGTCTAGCCTGGCAAAATTCATTTTCCCTATTTTAATAGCTGCTATGTATAGTGTACTTTTGACTAATTCAGGCTGATTTTTAACACAAGGGAGCAGTCATTTTAGTTAGCAGTGTGCTTAACTCATGTAATATTTCCAAAAGTACAATATCCAAAAGAAATATCATCCACATTACATTAATTTAGCATACAGGTATGCCAACATTCTCTCCATTGTGCATGTTTTAAATGCGAACTACTTTACCTTACATATGTCACTTTCTCAAAAGTACATATTAACTGGTGAGCGCCCCCATAAAGAGAATATAGGTATTATTATTGTATGATTTAATTATGTTTATATGGCTGAAACATTTAAGTCACAAGCATCAAAACAATCCTTATGAATAATTCTCCTACCTTTCCCCCCACAGAACAGTATTTATGAGTGTCAGAATCTCTAACAAGTCCAGCCCCCCCCACCCCATTGTGATAAAAAGTGAGCTATTTTAAGAATGCACATTACATTTTGTAAACATAGCAACTAATGTTATGCTGAATGACAGGAACATGAAACTAGCCAGAATTATTTCTGAGATATCAACAATGAATTTTACAATTTGAAAAGGGAGGTAACTCATCAGGTTCATAAAGGTCAAAGGTCAGAGTGTAAAATATTTGCCTATTGTTTAATATGGAAGAAGCAAATTAACTTTCTCATCATTTATTTTTTCATTTCATTGCAAATAAATGAAAACAAACATTTTCACCATATATTTCTTTTACTTGTTGCAACAGTTTTAAATATAAGTTGACTCTATTCCTATATATAATAAGACTTCTAATTTCCCCATAATTAAGGTCACTACTCACACAAACATGCCTCATGGCAAACTATGTAAGCAAGAACAAAATGAGCATAATTAGCTTATTTTCATGCTTAACATCAATATGAATGTACCATTTTATTCAGAACATCATACATAATTATACAAAAATAAAAAATATAATTGCAAACATTTTTATATTTGCTTTAAGGTGGCGCTCTACAGTTTTGTATTTTGCATAGGGTTAGGATTTTAAAGAAAAAGAATTTCCCCATTTCGCCGGCTTTCCTCACTGGTTATACTGGCTATTTAAAAAAGACCTTGTATATCTTAGGTATAATTCAAAGAACCTTTAATTCCCTTTATTTTGATGTATGATTGATGGGTGTAATATGGGTTATAGAGTATACAGCTTGGCCTTACTTCAAATGTGCACCTTTCAAAAAAGTGCTAGCTCTACTTGGTCATTTTTACTTCCTGAACTTCAGAGGTAAATTGTATAAAAAAGAACCGATAACTTTTTTTCTATTTTATATTTTTGGTAATTCATTCATTGCACTTTCAGAAGCTGGTATTGTCTAGTCTGGCAAAATTCATTTTCCCTATTTTAATAGCTGCTATATATAGTGTACTTTAGACTAATTCAGGCTGATTTTTTTAACACAAGGGAGCAGTCATTTTAGTTAGCAGTGTGCTTAAATCATAATATTTCCAAAAGTACAATATCCAAAAGAAATATCATCCACATTACATTATTGTAGCATACAGGTATGCCAACATTCTCTACACTGTGCATGTTTTAAATGCGAACTACTTCACCTTACATATGTCACTCTCTCAAAAGTACATATTTACTGGTTGTATTTTTAATGATGTATGAGTAATATAAAGAGTCTAAACAGAAGAGCTATGCAGGGGATGCTACTCTTAGAATATTTGAAACCATTTATTGCTAGTTAAAAGTTAAATTTCATTTGCAGACTGCAGATTACTTCGAGTCTTGTTGGTAGAAAGGACATTAAGTCCTACCATTCTTGCTCTTTATGGTAGAGAACCAAATGAAATGAATGCTGTCCAGTCAAAACAAGTTTACAACATAACTGCGACTTAAGTATACTATTAATGTTTCTATTGCAGCATAAATGCTCCAATGATGGGTAACATAATTCTTCTTTTCCTGCGAGATGGCCAGTTTGATGAAGCATGGTGAGTTTCAACCCAGATACATTGTTCATTAACATGGCTTTAAGGTCAAATGAGCTTATGGTATAGCCTGTGATGGGCATGACTTGTGAATCATTTGTTGGGTGTTATCTATCAACATTTGTCATTTATAACCTTTTCTCCATCAAATATACTACCTGGTCACATCAAAATGGGGTAATTATAATGATTCTCTGCTACCTCCGAACCCAGCCTTCCTTAAAAATAAAGTTTTTCCATCTATTTATCATATAGACGAGAGGCAGTAACTCTTAAGATTAGTGGCCACCAGGATTTTTACCTATTTCAACTTTCACTTACAACTGAACAGTGCCTCTGAAGAATCCATTGCAATTTTTAATCAATTTTGACCATCTGATATTATTTTCAGTGGTACAAGAAAGAAGGTTGATATACCTGGTATATATAACATTTGCTTTTTTCAACCTGCACAAAATGTGCAGCCTCACATCCATGTAGTGTATGTACAATGTGAGCAGAAAGTGTTTGCTCCAACATCTTGAAAAGATAATATAGGGCCACAGAAAAAGGGCATGATCTAAATTTTTTGAGCAAAAATATTAGGCATTTATTCAAATTAGGAATCTTTGATCAGTTTTATGGTGGTAATCATAATGCTGTCCCTGCTTTTGGTGAAAGTACCAAAAACAGCACCTATGGCAACAATCACTTAAGATCCATTCAAAGCCATGGCAGGCAATTCCACTCGAACTATATTGGAACTCCATATACATACTACAGCAAGCTCTGTTGTCTAAAATGTTGAAAACTAGGACCATTTTTTTATACGGTCTGGCAGCCCAATTTGCATAGGATGTTGAAGTATGGCATGCAGGATTACCATATGACATCTCCAGCCCAACCAGACTACAAGATATCATTTCCCATAGACTATCCCGAGCAGCCGATTAACCTATTCAGACAGTCAGTATGCGGTTTCAGTGGTCATCAATCTGTCATCTTGAACTGATAAGCAGCATGTTGCTCAACAGTTCCTACAGTGATGGCATTGTACATCCAGCACACTGATACTAATACACATTGAACTGGCATCACATTTGGAGCCTTCCAGCATGGCTCAGCCAACTGTGTTGGACTGGCATTTCCCAATTAGACATGATTTGACTGGCCATATTTGCATATTTGATAGGTGGGGGCCCCGAGTGGCCGAGTGGTCTAAAACGCTCTCCATTTTGGATCACTGCCATCTCACCTCTGTCTGCGTGGGTTCGAGTCTCAGATTCTGCCAATATGGGTACGTGAGAAAGCTTGCCAGTAGCTTCTCATGGGTTGGTGGCTCATTCCGGAGTTTTCCCGGGTTCTTCCTCCACCATTAATACTGGCTGCCATGTATAGCCTATCTTGTGCTGAAAAATAGCGTTAAACCCTACAACAACATATTTGATAGGTAGAACCTTTTTTTATACACCTGATGACATTTTAGCAAAATAAACTGCCATATACTGCAAAACCCCTGGATGCAAAGCATACAAGGAGGAGAACAATCCCATTGGTGATGGGGGATATAATACGGACTTGCCAGAACATTCCAATCCAGCCATGGAAAGGATGGTTAGTTTTAAGGTGACAAAATTCTGTAGGAGGTTGTGTTTCGAACTATTTTGATTCTGACAGTTAAAGGTTATTTAGGAAAATCACTTCTGTTGTGGGTTGTATTAACAAAATGAGAAATCGCTGGTGGGGTTGTCAGAAAGAAGGAAAAAAAAAACGAATATATATTTAAAATCGCATCTAACCCCCTCCTAGCGGTCTAACATGAATAAAACATTGGGTTAGAAAATGATGCCAGTACACGCGAGTGCACGTAATTTGTACGAATTCGCGTACTTTTAAAGCAGTGATACGCGTTCAGCAAATTACGTCAACGTCACAGATATAAAAAATGTGCTTTGCGCAGTATGCAATTTTTATTAAACTTTTAACTTTAAAAGTGCATTACGCGACGTAATTTGCGTTGCCACAGCTACCTCACAGCGCTTGATATGACATAAAGATATCTGGATACTTCGGTTCGACATAATGGCTGTTAAACTAAATTTGATTAGTTCAATGGCCCTGGAACAAGCATTTTACGGAGTTTTAGCCTTACTTTCATCGTGGAAGTTTTACAAATGCGTGTTTCCAATAAGGGCCACACAGGAAACCAAAATGGTTGAATTACAACACGGTTTGTCTGCAGATGACATTTTTAGTCGGCAAATACTGGCTGGTGATAACTATGATGACAATGAATTTAATGTATATCGGTCTGCTGGACATTGGGAAAATGTTACTGGAAATACCAGTGTGTGATTTTGATCCCAAAATTGATGTTGAGTGCGAGTACGATGTATGTGTTGGATGGACAATATGCCGGTTATATTTATTCAAGATACCCATGTCTAAACAAGCAGATTATGGGAATGTTGGGCTTAAAACCCTAATACAGCATTATGGAAGAGATAAATCTGGCATAAGAGGCAGCAAAACACTGATTCAAGGAAGTAAATCTTTGGCAGGGTTCATGTTAGTGAAAACTGACAGAGGTCTCAGAAACGCTTATAATCATGCGTATTTGGTCGCCAGTTTCTTTTTTATTTAGGTGAGCGGTAAAATTCAAAGACTTGCCAGTCCTGCTTCGGTCACGTGCATAGTGGGAAAATGTGTTGATCAGTTAGCTGTGATGATATTTACAATGACAGAATTTAGTGGTTGAAAGCCCCCCCCCCGGTCGTCACCATTATAAGAGTACATCAAAAGAATATGCTGCAAGAGCTAAGCGGCGAGATCAAAGGCTTTGACTGGCAGCTGGGTGGGAAAATCGACTGATGTTTACAGTGCTTGAATTCAGAGGCAGAAATACCCAGAGATGTACATGTGGTCATTTATAACAGTACATCAAATAAACAACTTTAGCTTTCATTCTTGTGTTCATTTCCGAGTGTAATGGAATAAGCAGTGCACGTGACCTCGGAATCATGACATTTTGAGACAGACTTGAATGAGTATTTTGGGGTTCAACGGCAAACTGACAAAGATTGTGAGATTCAGGAGAGGGCTAAAGTTGCTAGAACTGATAGTTTGAAAGGGACATTATCCAAGTGTAAGAAAGTGTGTGATGCCTAGCTTAGTGCTTTGAATAAGACCTTCCTTGGATTGAAAAAATTCAGACTCACTCTGATGGACAAGCAAGAGCTATGTCAGTGTTTTTAAAGAATGTAGAAATTAAACTCTATGGCAACCAATAGTTCTTATAATTGGCATAGTTTTCTGAGAGGGGACTGCAACTTTTCCTGATGGGACTCATATTTTTACCAAAATGGGAGCCATGGACTCTTAGTTTTAAAATCCTAACGAGACGTCTGGTTCAAAACTTTTCTTTTTGGGACAGAGATATCCAAGAGAGAATACCCATGGGGCCATACATGTGAGATGTTGAAAATTGCACAACCATAAAGAACAGTAACTTTTTAAGCTAGTTATGCATATGCATTTCAGACAGCAGGCAATGAAAGGAGTTCACAGCACAGAATAATATTTGTACACCGAGGAGGAGGATCATATTAAATTCAGAAACAATTAACAGATTACTGCTTATAGGGAACATCAGAGAATCCCCATACAACATAATTAAGTGTGTGTAGATCTCAAGTTGGCAGAACCACTGAGCAACAAAAGAAGAGAAAGACAAACTTTTGTATCATGCAGATGTATGACCAAATGATGTACATGCTCTCTATGTGCAAAAATTAAATGACGTTAAACATAAGAGACTGACTGCTCTGTGTAAACTCAAAGCAAGATGGATAAAAATTTGTCATATTTGTGTTCGGTTCTTCCAATGTATATTTTGATCATGGTGGTATTTTCTGCAGACCTTTTGGCACTTAGTTCCAAGCCATCATTTCGTATTTGTGTTGCAAAATTGGTAACAAAAAATGTCTATTATCTAGTACAATACATTTTTAAGCAGTATCATTAACTGATGATGAAATTTTTGAAAAAATACTTGATGTCATTCTGAGATATGGATTCTTTACTACACTACTAATCATCCTGATTCTTTTTTTTTTTACCATCTTCTTTAGTCTTACTGGTACCAGTGCTTTTAATAAAATTGTAACTTCTATTTTCTTGCAATCTAAATATTTATAATGATGTGTTATAGTCAAAAAGTAAAATGTGCTTAATGTTGTAAAATCTAAAACTATTAATTAGCAGAGGACTAAAGTAAAAAGTGGACAGAAATTATTGCCATATTACAGTGTTGTTAGAAACAACAGAATAGTTGTACAAGATGTATTTTGCACAAAGTTGTAGAACTAGCGCTCGTATTGTCACCATATATTCTACTTAAATAATTATATCATTATTTCTGTCTATTCCTATCAGTATTTTCCCAGTGGTAGTTTTTCTGATCTGATGTTCATTTCTTGTGCAATTTTTACACATCAAGAATTCTTACTGTATCATTAAAAAACAATGTAATCTGCACAAAATTGAGTTGTTTGAGAAGAAATTAATTTTTAAAACCCCAAAATCACTGAAGCTACGAGTGCTTGCATTAAAGTCTCACATTAAATAACATTTGAAGTAGCCACGATAGTAGTTTAGGATGCAACTATACAAATTTCACCTTTGGTATATCCAAATCTTGAATGTGATGGAGGAACATAGCTCCAAAATAAACACATCAATTTTAGAACCTGTTCATTGACTATGAATCAAGTATCCGAGTCCAACTGAATTGCAAGAAATTTTTGAATTCCTTTGACAACATCATAATTAGCTGTCAAATATGGAGTAAGCCTATAGTCTTTATGCCATCCCAACCAAGACCCCACCACAACCACGTGACCATGCCCAATGACATCACAGTATTAATCGCTATACAACATGAGATGACATCTTTTCGAGAATTTTGATTTCAGAAGAGCTGTAACAGAGTGGAACAGTAAGAAAGAGTGACAGATATTTAAGTGTTAGGGAGATATTTAACAATGACTATTCCCACCACCACCACTTCCTCATTGGAGATCACACACAGACAAAACTTAGAGTACATCCAGAAATCCTGTCAGCATCCCTGCAGGGGAGATAACTTGACTATTCGATTTTATTGGTCTCTGGTTATCCCATGGTATTTCTGTTACTTGAACATTATCTTACAGTGTGTCCATTCAGCATGGTCGAAAAAGGCTTACAACCATTGAGAGTTGTTAAAGGACTCACATTACTACAGATGTGAAAGAACGAGAACCATGCTATAAATCAGTGAAGATTATTTAAAATAGAGTATATATGGGTTTGACTGTCCCTGATTGGTTGATAATGAAAGTAAGATTTTAGTAAAAACAATCTTTTGAGAGCTTGTCCTACTTGTAACTGAAAAAAAGTGAGGGACATTGTTTTATTAACATAATTTCCGTCCCTTTACAGACCCGAGTTATGATGACGCGTTACTGAAATCAGCAGCTGACACTTTGGTGCAGTATTGAAAGCAAACATTTCAGATTTGTATAGATCCAGAAAATAGTGCGGCTTCTTATGGTTTTCTTTTCACAAAACCTGTCATCATAGATGTGTCTAAAATGATACAAATTTGATCGTGAGCACTCGAAATGTTAAGTTACTGAATTTTAATATCATGGTGTTTGCACAGGTTTACAGTGGGAACTGAATTAGTACAGAGAGTCCTGAACTCTTGAGTTTTGTGCAGAAATATGGAATCCAAGCAGAATACATCCAGAAATGTAGAGGTTTTCAATCTTGGATTTAGTCTCCCCATTGTGTTTAAAACTGATATGCATATTCACAGAACATTTGTATAGTAGTAGGATAAGTAAGTGAGAAATTTAGATACGTATCATAAACAAGACAAACAGTATGTGGGGGGACAAGATCATAAGAACAGGCTGGAATGGAGAAGTATAATAAAAACAATGAGTTGAAGTGTGCCTATTTTTAATGTGTGTAACATTATTTTCTTAGCTTTAGTAAGAAATTTCATCAAAAGGAAGACAATAAAGGGTGTACAGTTAACTAAACCAATATGAATTTAGCTACTTAAAAGCTGTATCAAATCGATTTTAACCTTCTGGTCTGTTGCTGTCCATTCTGGTGATCTGTCCACTGAATCGGTATGGTTGGAACAAATATTTGGCAGATTTAAAAATTTAAAAATCTTTTGGCAGATTATGATTATACCCTACTTCTGCCTGAGAGTTGTGAATAATTTTATTTCTTGGTTTGTTGATTGTGGTTGTTGCTCAATTCAAATGCATCATTGAAAAACATTGATGCAT
This sequence comes from Sinohyriopsis cumingii, assembly GCA_028554795.2. Lineage (NCBI taxonomy): Eukaryota > Metazoa > Mollusca > Bivalvia > Unionida > Unionidae > Sinohyriopsis > Sinohyriopsis cumingii. The sequence continues at coordinate 47,320,720 of CM068830.1, read as the reverse complement.
TCTCATACTTTGTTACATATATTTATTACAGATGCATATCTCCAGATATTGGTGAATATAGCTTGAATAAGTTACAACAGTTCTAGTTGGAACAATGAACATTGTTAAGAGAAAATTTAAGTGAGCTAAAATGTAAACTTTTCGGCAGTGTGTGATGCAGGATTGCTTGAGTCTTTTCCATCTCATATGCTCACCATGAAAAATCTATTTGTACCAACTGATGATGACTTTTAGGTAACTGTCAGAAAGGCATAATTGACGATATTCTATAGTCTACAAAAATTATTTGAGTCAAAAGTTATAAACTCATTCAGCTGTGGCAAAAATGATTGACTAGTACCTTTGCTGCTGTGGCCACAGTTGATTAGTTGGTTGATTTAGTGTGGTATGATTTGGGGGTTTTAGTTATTTTTTAACAATATATTAGGTGGAGGAAGAACCCCGAAAGACTACCAACCAAAATTGGTTGATTTGTGACACAAACTCACTCAGTGAGCTGTGCAAGTGATGTAAAAGCAAGCACCTTAGTACACTTGGGCACATGGAGCCTCTTGATTTGACATTTATCTCCAACAGCTGAAGTCATTTAGACACGAGATCTCGGGGGTTTCAGTAGATCATTATGGCCTTTACACCATTTTCAGATGAAGAGAATCTATATATGGCAGCCATTTTTACTGCTGAAGAAAATCCAAGTCCTTTTGAGACACTAAACACCACTTATGTAGAACCACTGACCTTCCACAAGTAACTGGCAACATTCTCTTTAGGTAAGTAATCACATGACAAGCATCTTGTACCACTGTCATGGAAGCCCCTCAGATCTGTATCACAAGACAAGCATCTTATATCACTCTGCCATTAAAGCCCTCAGGCCATAGGTATAAGTCTCATATGAAAGACTAGAAGTGGGAGATAGAACCCGTGACAACTGGATTGAAAGTGCAGAATGTTACTGCTAGGCCATCAGTGATGATGATGATGCTATTGACAATACAGTTAACTGCAATGACATTGATTTTATGAGTGCTCTGGGAAAAATGATTCCTTGACTTTCATCCATTTTTAAAAATCTAACTTATGATATAAAAATGTTTGACTTGCTATATTTTTTTTAATAACTTGATATTAGTCTTGCAACAAGGCGTAAAAAGAAGACATCGGTAACTGATGAAGATGTTCTTACAAGAAATGGTATAGTATAAAAGTATGCAGAAAATATGCGACATCACTTCCACAGGCATCGTTGGTTTTTTCTGACAAATCATATAAGTTTACCAAAACATTTATTGGAAAAAATAATAAGGAATCAGAATCTGATCACAAATTTAAAGCAATACAAAATTTAACTATTATTCTAATCAAAAGCAGCATGCCTGAGAACAAAGAAAAATAGCAAGCAGCATGCCTGAGAACAAAGAAAAATAGCAAGACATAGTGATCACTTTAGTAAACAGAGTTTACTAAGGATACAAATTCATGATTTCTGTATTAGAATAGAAATATCTATTATAAAATCTGTATTCATGGATGTTAAATTAGTAGGTATTAAGGGACTGATAAATCATCATCATCATTGGCGACTTGGTCTCGAAAGACCATGCGAATGGCGCCCTTGGGGTGTTGTCTGTCTCTGTTGGCATCGTCTGCTGTGGCTGTGCAGGCCTATACGTGAGTGACAGTCCCTACTGCAGTTGGTGCAGACATACTGGGAAGTCTGCGTTACTGTGGTTGCTGCTGCGTTCTTCTTTCTCTTACATTTCTCTGCCACCAACTGGCCTCTCCTCGCATCAGCGACTGATATGCCATTGTTTACCATCAGTCTCCAGGTGCCTCGGTCCTCGGCCAGCTCTTCCCAGCCATCGGGTGAAATGTTGCATGCCTTCATGTCCCTCTTGCACACATCTTTGAAACGGAGTGAGGGGCGTCTGACTCTTCTCATGCCAGTGGCCAGCTGTCCATATAAGATGTCCTTTGGCAGCCTTCCATCCTCCATGCGTTGGACGTGACCCAGCCATCGAAGGTGGCGTTTAATTAGCAGGGAGTACATGCTGGGGGTACTTGCACGCTGCAGGATCTCGCTGTGTGGAACACGGTCTTGCCAGCTGATTTTCAGGATGTGTTTTAGGCACCGTATGTGGAAGGAGTTGAGCCGGCGTTCTTGCCTCATGTAAGTACTCCAGGTCTCACTTCCATATAGAAGGGTGCTGAGAACGCAGGCCTGGTAGACTCGGACCTTGGTGTGCTCTGTCAGCGCGTTGTTTTCCCACACCATCTTTGTTAATCGAGCCATGATGGTATTTGCCTTTCCAAGCCTTCTGTCCAGCTCCATATCAATCGAGAGAGTGTTGCTGATGGTTGACCCTAGGTAGGTAAAGTTGTTGACTGCTTCCAGGGTGACACCATTGATTTTGATTGAAGGGGCAATGGTGGTATCTTGCACGCTGACATTTGTTTTTTCCAAGCTGATGGTGAGACCAAACTGTGTGCAGGCAACAGCAAAACGGTCTCCCAGTCTCTGGAGGGCTTCCTCGGTGTGGGCCACAAGAGCTGCGTCATCTGCAGAAAGCATCTCCCTGATGAGCACAGCTCTCACTTTTGTCTTTGAGCGCAGTCGTGCCAGGTTGAACAGCCTCCCATCGGACCTGGCGTGTAGATATATGCCATCCGTGGACGTGTCGAAGGCGTAGGACAGGAGCAGGGAGAAGAAGATCCCAAAAAGTGTTGGTGCCAGCACGCAGCCCTGCTTCACACCACTGTTAATTGGGAAGGAGGATGAGGAGGATCCATCATACAGGACTGTTCCCTTCATATCTGCATGGAAAGAGATTATCATGCTGAGGAGTTTTGGGGGGCAACCGATCTTACTCAGAAGTTCAAAAAGGCCCTTCCTGCTGACCAAGTCAAAGGCCTTGGTGAGGTCGATGAACATCATGTAGAGTGGTTGACCTTGCTCTCTGCTCTTCTCTTGGAGTTGTCGTAGGGAGAAGATCTTGTCTGTCGTCGCCCTGCCTGCTCAGAAGCCGCACTGTGATTCTGGGTACACGCGGTCTGCCAGCAACTGCAGCCTGTTGAGTATGATGCGGGCGTACACTTTACCAACAATACTCAAGAGCGAGATCCCTCTGTAATTATTACAGTCACTGCGGTCGCCCTTGTTTTTGTAAAGGGTCACAATTGTGGCATCACGCATGTCTTGGGGGACTACTCCTTCCTCCCAGCAGCGGCAAAGTAGATCGTGCAGTGGTTTAATCAATGCTGGTTTTCCACATTTGATAGCTTCGGGCGGGATGCTGTCACTACCTGGTGCTTTGTCATTTGGAAGGCAGTCGATTGCTTTGCTGAGCTCCTCTAAGGTTGGCACTTTGTCGAGCTCTTCCATGGTGGGCAGATTCTTTATGCTGCTGAGGGCTGCATCAGTGACTGACGTTTCTCGGGAGTATAGTTCTGAGTAGTGCTCCACCCATCTGGCCATCTGTTGCCCACGGTCTGTGATCTTCTCTCCCGTCAGGGACTTCAGGGGAGCGACCCCTTTCACTGTAGGGCCTAGAGCCTTCTTGATGCCACTGTACATACCTTGGATGTGTCTGGACTCGGCACTGCACTGGATCCCTTCACACAGTTTTTGCCAGTACTCGTTCGCACACTGTCTAGCAATGCGTTGGGTGTTACTTCGGGCACTTCTGAGAGCAGCAAGCGTCCGTTCATTAGGGCATTTTTTGTAAGCTATGAAGGCTTTTCGTTTCTCCTCGATTTGTGGTTCCATCCTTGATAGGTGTGCATTGAACCAGTCCTGGCTGGGTCGTTCCTTCTTGCCAAACGTTGACATAGCTGTACTGTAGATGGCACCCTTCATGGCGTTCCACTTGGCTGTAGCGTCGTACTCAGGCAGGTCCTGGAGAGCCTTGTTCAGGGCAGACACATACTCCTCCACCTTGGCAGGGACTGACATCTGCGCAGTGTTTATGCGAGGACGTCCTTTTGGTTTTGAGCGGTGTAGCGTGTGTGGCTGTAGTCGCACTCTGCTGCTCACAAGGGCATGGTCGGAGTCACAGTCTGCACTGTGGTAGGTTCTGGTGGAGAGGACGCTGTTAAGGGCAGAGCGCCTGGTGATGACCAAGTCGAGTTGGTGCCAGTGATGAGATCTGGGGTGTTTCCATGACACTTTGTGTTGTGGCTTACACTTGAAGAAGGTGTTTGTGATGCACAGGCCATGGTAGGTGCATAGCTCCAGCAGTCTCTGGCCGTTTTCGTTGGTCTTTCCAGTGCCATGATATCCGAGGCAGGTAGGCCAGGACTCGTGGTCCGCACCTACTCTGGCATTAAAGTCGCCGAGGAGGAATAGTGGTTCATTTTTGGGGCATCCTTTGATCTGTTCGTCCAGCTGCCCATAGAACTGATCCTTCACGTCTTCTGATGACGTGAGGGTTGGGGCGTAGACACTGATGATGTTGACAGGACCTGAAGCAGTGGTGAGGCGGATGGACAAGAGACACTCAGTGCCCCCTGTGGGAGGTTCATCCGAGGCCAGGAGATTGTTTTTGATGGCAAAGCCCACTCCGTGCTGACGGGGCTCCTCAGGTTCTCGACCCTTCCAGAAGAAGGTGTAGTTTTCCTCTCTGAGGGAGCCACTAGAGGCGAGCCTGGTTTCCTGGAGGGCAGCAATGCTGATATTTAGTCTGGTGAGTTCTCTATCGATGATGGCCGTCTTTCTGGTGTCGTCTACTTCTCTGAGGTCGTCGGAGAAGCTTGTACACATGGTGCGCACATTCCAGCTTGCAAATCGAAGAGCTGGAGTCTTCTTTATTGGTTTCTTGTTTCTTTTGTCTGGTGTGGAATTACCGTCTGCTTGTCATGCTGAACAACACACTGAGCTCCAGACACCCACTGGAGCAGGCAGACGATGGCGGGTCAACACCTTATTGACCGGGGCTGCCCGGCTTGAGGCGGGCGATAGTTGGCCAGTGGGACACGATGATCCCTCCCACCGTCAAAGCTGACCCATGGCGCCCCTTCCCTACGCCAATCGGGTGGGACTTATAACCCGTAAACTGTCAGCTTCCGTGTTGTTTCCTCACTCAGTAGCGAGACTGGAGTGTCCTCTCCAGGGCACAAGCCTGGGCGTGGAGTATGGAGATCCTGGGCTGCCCAGACGTCAGGATCCCCCTCTCGTCCTTGCTGGTGGGGTCCAAAGGAATGCTGAGCATGACATTTGGCACCAGTTTGGATGTAGGAGCTGCCGGAAGGAGGCCGTAGTCGACCCCCAGCTGCCTTATGGGCTCCACTCCTGATTTTCTGTCTGGGTTTACTCCCGTAGCCTTTCCTTCTCCCGAAGATATCCACAAGGCAGTGGAGCCATAATCCAATGGGACTGATAAATGACATCTACAAATAATAAGCCACCACAAAAATTTGTGATTTCACAGTATCAGAGACATACTTGGCTGACAGACAAACAAACAAAAGGACAAAAGACTGATTATAATGAATGAATACAAATAAAAATATGCAGTAGGTTATATGATCTATATGAATTCAGTAGATTACCTCCAGCCAGCTCTCATTTAAATCGCTTCTGTCCCCAACCCAATATTAAAATCGCTTCTACCGCCCACTAACCCATAGCCAGAAATTATGTTAAAAAATTACACTTCTGTAGGGGGCACTGTTTCTCAATTAAAACACATCTGATGGTGGATCATAATTTTTTTAAATTGCTTCTGTTGTGGGTTGGTTGAATTTGAAAGTGCCTTCCCCCTGGTGGGTATATGTTTTACTGGAACAGCCCTTAAACAGACAGAAAGGTAATATTTTGTTACAGTAGTCAAGGTGAATTAATAAATAGCTGAGATTTTATCATCACTAGAAATGTATCAGTAAGAAATGAATGGAGGGGGAAAAGCTTTTTCTGCATGAATCACATGTGCCTAATTTTTTGTTAGGTCACTAAATTTGTGATTTGGAGCAACCTTAAAATCAAAGAAATTAGTAATCCATGAAAAATAGTGAAGCCATAGTATATTGTGAACCATAGTATATTATAAAAAAGGTCTTATAACAGTTTTTCAAGTATGAAATTCTTATTGTTTCTGTATTCTTTGAAACAAGACCATTGTCTCTGATCCATTATGAATGTTTTTGTGGAGGGAATTACAGTTGAAACAAAATTGAATGACTGTGGATCAACATAATTACAAGTCACCTGATTTTTATTATTATCTTTTCTTTTACAGGAATCATTTTGAAAGATACAGGTGCCAACATGCAAAGTTTGCAGGTTTAATGTTGTAAGTATTCATTAATATTTATATTTATATAGACCAAAACAATATGTGTTTTCTATTGCACTGGTTTTAAAATTACGGCAGGTAGTTATTTTTTTTTTAGCATTTTTTATATATATATATATATATATATATGTGTGTGTGTGTATATATATATATATATATATATATATATATATATATATATATATATATATATATATATACACATACATACATACATACACATATATATATATAATGATTAGTATAAATAATGCATTAAGGGTTTCAGTTACTGGGCTAAACCGACAGATACTCAAAATAATTTTGGCAATTTTTTTTCAATTAATTTTTTTAACCAGGGGAAAAAGTGCTAGGGTCAGCAACAAAAACAGATGTTTGGCCGACTGGAAACACATATTTTGATGTGTAACAAACTACTTGCAGTAAGATCTTAAATTTTTATATTTATCAACTAATACTAATTGTGAATCTCCATACAGGGAATTGCCCACATTTCAAAATGGCTAGAAAAGTCCCCAAATTGTCAGATCCACTGCAAATCAACTGTTGGTGGAAAATCCACATTTTTAAGATTTACAGGTTTGATCAGCTTGATACAGCACGACATTATTTTGTGAACACTATAGACAGAAATGCCTCCTGAATTATTTAAGGTTGCTCATGTGAGATCTGTATACCAAAGATTAAACAATATATCAGTTAATTGTTAGACACATTTTAATGTATATGATATATGTTTTGTTGCTGACAGTGGTTGTGGTGGTGGTGATGGTGATTTTGTGATGTTTTGGTGGTAAGAGTGATGATGAAGTTGAAAATGTCATGTTAATTTTTCAGAGATGATGTATATGCAGAAATGGTTGACAACTGCATAAAGCAGCAAGATGTACGAAAAGCCTTTGTAAGTATTTATTTCCAGCTGCCATTCACTCTGAATTTAGCCATCATTTTCCTCACCTGCAATACTTTGTGTAGACATAGGTATCAATATTCTGATGGTGGTGTCATTGACATGGGTGTCATTATTCTGACATTGTTGTCATTCACACAGACTGTCACTGTTCTAACAATGTTGTAATTGACAGGTGTCACTATTCTGACTATTGTCATTGACAAATGTGTCACTATTCTGACAGTGTTGTCATTGGTGTCAGTGCTAAGTGTATGCATTATGTTCATTTTCTCCAACTCTATTTTATGTGCATTCCTCAAACTTCATGGTTTATTCATCATGGAGTTTCATGCTCATCACATGCAAATGGAGGTCACAGTGATCTACTTTTCACAGTCGAGTGCTTACAATAACTATTTGTATTTTGCTCAGTTTCTATATGAAAATCTTACATAATTGATCAGCAGTGCAGGTAAGATATTGCATTCTGCAGAATTCTTATATGTAGCTTCTGATTCATTATTTTGCTCGTGGTCATTTAATTTGCACATGACTGACAGTGTTTAACTTGGAGACTGATCAGTTGCTACCAAAAGTGTGGCAGGCACAGTTTTACGCTAAATCAGATGCAGTTCAAAATGTCTAATTGGTTAGTGTGATTTATCATCAACCAATCAAGAATTATAATTCTTACTGGTCAATGTGATTTATCATCATCCATTCAGAATTCTTATTTTTCAGTGTAATTTATGATCAGCCAATCAGACATCAGAATTTGAAGTTGAGTCTGAATGTTAGTATTAAAAATAGTTTGTAACCTTTCCCCATAGTCATCAAAATGTCTGAGTGTTAAAGTTAAACTCAAAACTCTCAAATTGAACCTCATTCTTTGAGTCACTTATCTCATTGAAATTTGTCTTTTTTGTAGAAATATGAACAATTAGACAGTCCGCAAAATTTAATGAACTTGTCTTCACCTAAAGTAAAGTTATAGAAGATTAGAACTTTTGAAATTTGTGCATCAGTTAACATTTTGGGCTCAGACAGTTTCATGACTATCTCCAGTTACTTTTATTGCAATACTGTGAGAGTACAAAAATAGAAACTTGTCTAAGAGTAGAAAATTGGAAAACACATTTTAAATCTTTTGATATCAGTAACATTTTGTAAATAGGTATATAATTTAGGCATACAAGAGTGTAGAAGTGTACCAGGAAGAATGCAGATCAATTTGCATCACCATCATTGCAGCATCAGTTGCCAACTTCCTGTTGGTAAAGACTTTGAAGATAGAAAAATCACAGGTCCAGAACAAACTTTGGCAGTCCAGGGCATCACAAGCTTATCATACATTTTTATTTCTTCCTCCTCAGCAGTTCCAGATCTTCTTGACTTTTCTTTTCGGCCAATACTGTCTAAGTACAATGGTTCATCTGGATACTGACACATCCCTCTACAGGCTACAGTGATATTTCCTAACACTGCCAAGTCCAGACATTGGCATCAGACATTAACTGGCTCTGGATCACGCTAACTCTGACACATTATGGGCCTACCATTGAACATGGACAGGGAATGTTGTTCTATTTTCCCTGATTGCCTAGTCCCAGTTTCATAACAGGGAGAGCACCCAGCATTGGGAAGGGTAGCCACTGCCCTTTTTCTGACTTAGATGCTTGTGTGTACCTGTTGGTGGGCTCACAGAACTATTTGCCCAACCCCAATAACAGAATTCAAGAAATATTGTAAACCAGCATTAGAGAGCTCCAGCACCAGCCATGACATTGTCAAGACCCAACACCAGCTATGACAGCTTCCCAGTCCTGGATGCTTGTTATCATTTCCAAACTACTGACAGTTCACAAACTGAACATCTGGAGAGCACCATGTCCAAACAATGCAGGACCACTAAACTCTTGTTTAATTTTCTTTTTAGCTGACTACACCAGTTTCTTCATATGCATCACAGGAGACATCATTATCACACTTATTGTTCATTTTTGGATAAGCTCCATCATCATTGTTCAACCCAACAATGTTCAGAGAGGATTTAGCCGTCTACACATCAGTTGAAGGCATTTTTCAGCTTATGCCACCTTATTTTCTTGCCTCCACCCACTCCATTTTTGGCAACTTGTTCCTGCATCCATAGATCTGTTAGACAAGAAAGACATTCTGCGATTCTGGTTGTGCTGATGATTTAATACTGTTTTAAGAGGCAGCTTCAAGATCTGAGTGCAAACACTTCTTTCTTATTACAAGAACTGCCATAAAGTTTCATGGGGCTTTCTACAAAATTCACTTGCCTGTTTTTCACCCTGAGGTCTCAGCTGTTGACAGAGACATTGCAATCTTGGGAATGTCAAATCCTTCTGTTCATATGGACTGATTTCCTTCCTCACGAGTTAGATTGTCATTAAAGTATCTATGACAATCTTTAAGCAGATGGAGTAGAGCCTAGTCTCGTTTGTCATGAACTCCACTATTCATTGCAGAAATTCAGTCTGAAAACAGCATTTCAGTATGCAGTTGAAAAAAAATAGTGGATCTACAACTAGCAGAAAGAGAAACTTTTATCACCATGTCTGCTTAAAGACAACCTTGATGCTGTGCTCACATTCGTCAAACTAATTTTTGTTATGCTGCCATAAATGCAAGCCACACAGAGGCCAAATGGCCTAGAGCCCAACCAACATTTCGGAGGGGAAAAAGAAACTCAAACAAGGACACGTCCAGTGGGGAAACCATCTGCAGAACCTTTCACCAAGTGAGAGCAGTTTCCAAGGGAAGCAGATCACAAAATGTGGGAAGATAAGTATAATTTCCACCTCTGTTTATTCCCTGCCATACACCATCCTGCATAAATTATGTTTATGCTGCTCTTTTCAGATACTCCAGCACTTTGCGATGACATGAATGTCTGCTATGACATTCAGTGGCCTTTCCCATTGCCAGGAGCTTCATTACCTAAAGACAGACATTCAACAGCAAAAAATAGACAGTCTTCTCACAAAAAGGGTGGTTGAGATTGTTCAAAACATTAACTTACTAGGATTTTTATCCTGCCTGTAGTTCCAAAAGCCAACAGAATGATTCATTTGATAATATTTCTAAGCTCTACCAACTTCTTCATTTTAGCATCTAAGTTCACAGTGGAAACTGCCTGGTTCTCAACAGGTGTGAGCTTTTTCAATTAATCTTGATCTGCAGTTTTTTCAAGTTTTCCAGTAAATTCCTGAGGTTTGCATTTAGGGAAATGATATAACATTTGGAGCATATCAGCTGGGTCTAGATTTCAATTGCAGGGTCTTGTTATGGACAACTACCTGGACAGCATTCTGATAAGCAATGAAGCAAGTTATATTCTATATCAAGACATGAAGTCCCATGTTTAACTTCTGTTTTGCCTTGGATTCCTAAATCAACATGGACAAATCTGATCTCATCCCATCTGAACAGTTTATCCACTTGTGTATGAAGTTTGAAACCCATCTCAGCATTGTCTGTCTCCCTCAGGAACATGACTTGAAAATCATCTTGCCATTCTCATGAAGGATTGCATTTCACACATGGATTCCTCAATTCAGCAGCAGATCTCATCATTCTTTGCTACCTGTTAAACCATAGCAGATGATTAAGAAGTCAGTTGGGTTTGGCCCTTCCGGGCATGTTTATGCATATCAGCCTTCTAGAGATGAAGGCCGTTGTGAATGCCTTTTAGATGTGGTCAGAGATGCTGTCTGGAAGGCCACTCTCAGCCTCACTGACAACTCTGTATTCGTAAATTACATCAGAAGACAAGAATAAAGCAAGACCCCAAGATTTCTACCACGTAATCTGGGATTTTGTCAGGTGTCATCACCAACAGATCCACATCCTAGACAGACTCTGTGTTCTAGCATTCTCACTCTCCTGATGGAGTCCGTGATTCATACCATTGGTCCATTCAGCTGTTGCTATTCAGTCAAATCTGTGCCAGCTGGACTTGAAAACTCTAGGACCTGTTTTTGACCAGGTGGAATGCAAAACTCCCCAACCTTCATCGTCAGTCTCAGATTTGAAGATCAATCAGTGGACTTTCTTTCCATGAACTGGAATGGGTGCAACACATATACCTTTCCTCTGATTCCCAGAATCCTGCAGAAAGTATGGGACTCAGCTTGCTGTTTGATCCTGACATGGGGAAAAATCATGGATCAACAATCTAGTCAACATAGCATTGAGGACTTCCAGAAATATCAGAAAAGAACTCTTTGATTTATTCCATGATAACACACTGTGGTTTGTTAGTTCTTCCTTAGGTTTTCCCAGGTTCTTCCTCCACCAGATATATTGGCTTCCATATATGGTCTGTCATTTGCTGAAAAATGACTTAAGTGACCAAACAACTAGTATACTGATACAGACTTTTAAACATTTTGGTCACGACACCATCAACACCTGGCACTTTTCCACTTTTCATTTTTGAAAGAGGATGTAAAATTTTATTTGCCTCTTTTGTTTTGTCTAACAGATTCACAGATTCATTAGAAATCTGTTCTACAGAGTTACCTGTGCTTGAAATTGTTTAAAATTGTCAGACTAAGCACAGTAATCAAACCATTCTTTCTTTTATACTGCACACACCAACTGCAAACTGCACAGACCAGATTTGCTGTTACATATTGTACTGTCAAATCTGGGTCTATGCTGTTTGTTAGGCACAACATACAAATTGGTCAAATGTAAACAGTATAGACCCTGATTAGCCAGCTTATTATGTGAAGCAGATTATGGTCAATGTGAGCTGGCTAGTTTCAACCTAATTGTGTATTCCTTTCGAACTTCAATTTTTGCAGTAAAACTTTTAGCAGAGTTATTCAAAAACAAGCTTGACCTATGCCAATAAAATTTAAATACTTGTTTATATGCATCTGTAGATGACTTGATGTGATTTTCAGGCTATTTCTTTTGTTTTGTGTTTGTTTTTGTTTTAGTCTTACGTACATTTTGGATTTGGTGAAACATTTAAAACATTTATTAAGCAAGTGCTTGACCTGTACAAATAAAGTTCAGTTGGAAATTCAGTAGGAAGTTTTCTATGTTTCAGTGTGCATTTAGACATATTTGACTTTAAAATATTTAGTCTCCATGGAGGGCGAATTGCATAATACTATTAAATTACAAACTCTAACCTTGGCAAAACATGGGAATACATGAACTCATTTTGTTGGATGGATATACTGCACTCCCAAAGTCATGTAGTATTTACATCTGAAAAACTTTTTCATATTTTCCCATACAAATGCAGTAACCTATAAATATATTTAAAAATATATAATATGCACAGACTTATCTTTTCTGTACTTTGAACAAACGAATTAGGTCACATAAATTTATTGTTTTATCTGATAATATTTCTCTTGTCCTTGGTATTTATGGCCATAGATCAGTGTCATACTACATTGTTAGGGTATAATTACATGAAAGACCAATCTAGAAACATAGTGTGGCATTGATTCTTTTATTCTAAGTAATGAACTGTTCTTCAGTAGTTAGCCTTTATTTTACAAGAGTTTTTTTTACATATCTGCGTAAATATTTTGGACATATTTGTGTGCATGATCAACAAGTTTTTTAATATGTTGATTTTTCTAACTTGCCAACTCTAACATTGTCATTAAAACCTAACCTTAAGTTAGTTAAATAGTGGATTTATGTACCTATGTAGAACTGTGCATTTCAGTTTCACTTATGTTTATTTATAAACATTTTTCTTGCCAGCATTGTTTTTAATACAGCTTTTACTGTTTTATGGCAATAATGAAAAGTTTGACATTAAACTTTTTGGGCTTTTGTGCTGTCCTTTTTTTGTTACCGACTTCTTGACATAAACCACTCTTGTATAATCCACAGTAAATGTGAAAGAGTTGTTTTATTTTAACCTCATTGGCCAACCAATCCATCTGTCATTCTCTCCATTGTTTCTTGGTTTAGTTTCACTTTAATTTAGGTGAATTTTTCAGGCACTTTTACTTATAGAGGTCTTGTAGTTTAGTGTCTGGACCCAAATTGAAGTGAACTAAGATGTTATACATAAGTCACCATGACCTACATTTCATGCCTTGATAACTTTAGTTGAATTATGCTTTTATATCAGTTTCACAGCAGAATGTGGATATTTACTAGTATATATGAATGATACCCTCATTCCGAAAGGCAGACATTGTGACCTATATTTCATCCTTCAGTTACTAATCTCAAAGTGGTGCACAGGTAAACTCTATTGGCTTCTGACAGCTTTTGTTTTCCAACTGTTGCAGTAAATGTTTCAACTGAGCAATCCATTTATAATTGTTATTTTTATTATCACAATAAATCCCTCTAATGCCAAACCATCATTGAAGAAGTGACACATTCTTTTTCCACGGTCTTCAGTCTCAGATCCATTTGTCTCTTCTAAATATACAAAAACCACATGAGACATATTTATATGTATATCATAATCACCTGATTAATTTTTCAGGCTGTGATTTTTTGCCATAAAATCTTCTTAGCACTATTACTCAAAAACAGCAATTACTCACAGCTTTAGATAGGAGCACCATTACTCAAAAACAGCTTTACCTAGGAACACCATTACTCAAAAACAGCTTTACCTAAGAGCACAATTTTCAAAAACAGCTTTATCTAGGAGCACAATTACTCACAGCTTTATATAGGAGCACCATTACTCAAAAACATGTTTACCTAGGAACACAGTTACTCAAAAACAGCTTTAACTTGGAGCACCATTTTCAAAAACAGCTTTTCTAATAGCACCATCACTCAAAAATAGCTTTACCTTAGAGCACATTTAATCACATCTTTACATAGGAGCAGCATTATTCAAAAACAGCTTTAACAAACACAATTCCTCAAAACAGCCTTACCCAGGAACACAATTACTCGAAAACAGCTTTACCTAGAAGCATAATTACTCCATCTTTACACAGGAGCACCATTATTCAAAAACAGTTTTACCTAGGAAAGCAATGACTCAAAAACAGCTTTACCTACAAGCACCATTACTCAAAAGTAGTCTGTCGAGAAGCACAGTTACTCAAAAACAACATTACCTACAAGCATCATTACTCAAAAGTCATATACCAAGAAGCACAGTTACTCAGAAACAGCTTTACCTTAGCATAAATACTCGAAAACACTTCTACCAAGGTCATTCAAATTTTAAAAGCATGTTATATGCATCCATGGTCAACCTGATATATTTTCATATTATTCAACTGGTTGTTTTAAATTTCTTTTTAATAAGTATTTTGTATTTGGACTTTTAGTATTAAAATGTTGACATATTTACTAAGAAAGTCCATGACTTGTGCAGATGAAATTTGGTATATATATCTATGTGACCTCATTAATTTACATGATATTGAAATATATTTACAAATTATCAGTATTTCTTGGCATGTGTTGACTTAATGTATTGGGCTTATTACTATTTTGCAAACGAAAAGAACTGGCTAAAATTGCCGCAGTTAAAGAGTATTGAAATTTGGCAGATGTCAGGAAACTAATTGTCATAAACTATTGTGAAATACACTCATGTAACAATTGTCTATCACCTGACTAAAATTTAAAATAGAAACATCACAGAACTCAAACCAAAGTCCTTTTAGAGCTGACTGTCTGACTGTACTCCTTAGCATTCACATATGAAATTATCAAGTCTTTCAGAGTACTGAATTACCATTAGATACACTTTATGTGGGCACTGTTAGAAAAAACAGTATATTTGTAAACTTGTTCCATCATGCCAACTAACTGGTCCAAAAATATTATTTGCACAGATCAGATAAGTAAAAACTTTTATAAAATAAAGATATGAAAAACAGCTTTCTGTAATTATTACTTAGAACAAAAAACAAGGAAGCATAAATTTTTTCAGATGTGTTTCATGAACTAAACAGAAGCTCTGCAATATGAAACTGATTTATTGTTTTTAACTAAATGGTCTAATAATTAATATCAATGACAAATCTATCAACAGCTTGTAACTTGTTTTTATAAAAACACCTTCATGGACCTTTTGTAGGTCATTCAAAGCAAAATAAGACTGGCTGGTAAATTGCTATGATTTTACTTAGTTCAGTTTTTGCTTTTGTTATAAAAAAGAGCTAATATCAGAATTTGGGAAATCATTTACTCTGCAACTTGAAATGATATGATAATTCTGTTATGATGTCATTGATAGGATGTTGCTTGTTAATTAAGTCTATCATAGTGTTATGAAAGAGATTGGGAGAGATTTTACATAAAGTTGTGTGATTGTGAATTCTATCTCATATTGAAAAAGGAAAATGCTAATAAAATTTTAACACTTGCAATACAAGTCCTAATGTGACAGTTCAACATCCAGGATTTAGAATCAAGTGAAATAAATTGAGTAGCAATAGTTGAATGAGCAGCAGAGGGGGCGAATCCGACATTTTGTCCAAATGTCATTTGGTTTAATTAATACTTTCTGCACTCAGCGGATCCGGTGTCGTCAGCGCCTGGTAAAAAAAAAAAACGACGCGGTTGTCGGGGGATCGTCCAATCGTCATTTGGTTTAATTAACACCTTCTGCGCGCCGATCCCAGCGTCGTCAGCGTCCGGTAAACACATCGACGACCGCGTCGATGTCATCGCCCCCTCTGCTGCTAAGTGGTTATTTACAATTTAACCGAATATTTGGTCGAGTCCGATACGATATCGTGTCCGAGGATCATGTAAATTTATCGTAACAAATCCATGTGGGGTCGACTGAGCATGACTAAAAAAGTTTCGAAAAACATTAAAGTCCATGTCACCGCCGCACCATGTTTGCCAAATATTTCGTAGCGTGTGTGTATCAACGCCGTTGAATACAGCAAGAATATTGCAGTTGTCTCTGATTACTTTTGGAATCTGAGTGTATCGTTGAGTGACATATATCACGTCGGTGTTTTTATGCCTGCCTCTGGAAAATATCCTAGCTGGGTTTTTTTGATTGTCTAACATAACATCATCGTACACGACTAGATTGTTAACGTCGCCATCAATATCATCGATACCTGGTGCATCATTGATATCTGTAATAAACTCAATAACATTTTTTTTAGCGATCGCTGATGCATTCTCGTTGAAATCTTTCAACACCTCGTAGCATCGTTGATCATCTACGCTAGGAGCAACCAAATACAACTTATCCCACTTCATCCATCTCATTATTAAATTGAGTAACAATTGCGTCTTGCCGGATCCAGATGGTCCGATGATAATCATCCGGATCGAGTTTGGTAACGCTGCAACATGCTTAACTGGTTCTCTTGTTTTAGTCGCCGAAAAATCAATTATATTCATATCTCTATACATAAATTATGGATCTATATTGTGTGAAGTGTAGAGTACGTACTGGCACAAATGATATGACAACCGCTACAACAAGAAATAACAGATCGGCCCTTACTGGTAAGTGTGTACAATGCGGTACAAAGAAATTTAGATTTATTTCTATTAGACCCGGAGATGTTTTAAAAAAAAGCGAGGAGGTGACATCGCAGCCAAGTTATCAAAACTCCCCAAAACCCCGTGGGCAAAGTATCCAGGAGAAAAACACCTCCCAGGATATAGCTACTGTGGCCCCGGAACACGATTAGATATCAGACTCGATGATCAAAATCAGCCCAAACCCGGTGAGTATCCAATAAACGCTATCGATAAGGCGTGTCATGCTCATGATGTTGCTTACTACAAAAGTAGCGATCTGCAACAGCGTCATATCGCGGATGTAAAATTAATTCACGTGTTAAATGCTATTCCTGATAAATCATTCAAAGAAAAATTGGCCTCATGGTTGGTAAAATCGGCTATGAAAGGTAAATTAATGATTGGAAGCGGAGCTTCTCGCGCTGGTAATTGAAAACGCTAGCGTTTATAATAACAACATGGAATCCATCTATTATTCTCCGAGAGGATACTGGAAGGGGAAGGCCGCAATTGATAAACTCGCAAGCGCTGCAAAAGTAACGAGGGCCACTGCGGCTAATTGGTTATCCAAACAGGCTATATGGCAAATTTATCTACCACCGCCTAAACAAATCAACTTTTCGCGCTTTGATGTCAGCGTACCTAATGAAGTTCATCAGGCTGATATACTATTTCTGCCGCATGACAACGGTTACAAATACGTTCTAACCGTAGTTGATGTTGCGAGTCGATACAAACAAGCGGAGCCATTAAAAACGAAGTCAGCAACTGAAGTAGCCGATGCGTTTGGGCGAATTTATCGAAGAGGTCCTCTGCGCTGGCCAAATCTATTACAAGTTGATCCTGGTAGTGAATTTCGCGGCGCTGTTTTATCAACGCTGAAACATCATAGCGTCGCGATACGACGAGGTCATACTGCGCTACATCGTGATCAGGCAATTGTTGAACGATTCAATCGGACTCTTGCTGAACGGTTATTTGGATATCAATACGCGAAGGAATTCATCCAAGAAAAACGATCTCGTGAATGGGTTAAAAGGTTGCCAGGCGTAATTGCCGCGTTAAATAACGAGATTACCCGAGCAATCAACATGAAGCCCAGCGACGCGATTAAATACGAGTATATACCCGGAAGATCAAAAATAGATAGCGTTTCCAAGCCGATTCTCGGCGATGTCACTGTTAGATATCTGTATGAACCAGGAGAGCTTGAAGGCGGTAAAAAAAGGGCTACTGATCCTATTTGGAGTGTTACCACACATAACATATCAACGATAACACGATCAACTAATAGACCACCGATCTATAGACTGGATTCAACTGCTCCTCAGCGCGGGTTTACACGCGAGCAACTACAAGTGATACCTGACGGTACTCAATTACCCCCGCGTGGTCTTAACTAGCGCCGTTGCGTCTATTGCACTCAAGACAGGTCAATCTCACATTGTTTTTGACATGACCGAGACTGTTATCGATCCTGTCCACGGTAAATTGGCGAGCGTCTTTATCCGAATAGCGCCAACTCATTATACAATTGCAACTCGCGCAGTGATTATTCTGTTGTTGTCGTAACGCAATTATTAATTCGGCATCAATATCAAAACGCCGCTGTTTTTTTTTATCCTGTTGGCGGTAACCCGAGAGTTTTCTATCAATGACGCTTGCATCGATGATGTCGTTGTCGTTGGTGACTCCGTCACTGACTCCGTCAACAACAATTCTTCGAAGCTGATTTATCCTCCGTACTCGGGACACTGCAAGATAGACTAGATTTGACCATTCGATGCGATTATCAACCATCCAAACAATTGTGTCCGTGATGGTTAATCCCTGCGAGGAATGTATTGTCGTTGCGTATCCTAGCGTCCACGGGGATTTATCAGCACGTAGCGCGTCCTCGACGACGCTGATATCAACGAGCACAATATCATTCAGCACGAGAATTTGTTTTCTTGTCGGGCCCGGGATTTCAACTTCAATGTTCTGCCGCCGTGTATCCGCGGGTCTATAACATAACGGCACTGGGCGCGTTGGAAACTTTTCCTTATGCAACGTAAACAACTTCCGCTGAAGTGTGTCTCTGACTATCTTTCTACTCGCTACAATCAAATCGTTTGGTCTCCATGTTTCCCAGAATTCATTTAACGGCGTCTCCGGAATCACCTCGCGAATTATTTCACATTGAATTCTATCCGGCTGTAATCTGATTAATTTTTTAACCTCGCGCAGTTGTTCATCAAGTGCTCGGTAATCAGTATCGGTTTCTTCATAATAGTCCACAAACCCGCTCAACCAATCATGTGGACCCTCGCCGACAAATGGTGGTGGTTGGCCATGATCCCCACACATGATTACCGCTGTATTCGCGAGCAGCAACCAATCAAGAAACATTTGTAAAACATCTAACGAAACAGTACATATTTCGTCCCAGATGATAACCTCAGGAATAAATTTTTCACCCATTCGATCAGGAGTCCACTCACCACCGCTGTATCGAAAAAAGCTGTGATAAGTAACGGCGTCAACATTTCGTTGTTTTATCTCTCGCGCTAGTCTATGGGTCGGTGTAAGCACGATTATACTTGCCCGCGTTCGAAATAGTTCAATTGCCCGAGTCGTCTTTCCTGACCCGCCACAGCCGCTTAAATAAACTGTTTTGTGTCTACAAATTGGATCAGAACACGGTGGTGCATTAGACCATTCTGACAATTTATCACCGCGTAAGTAGTTGTTTTCAACGGTAACATCTGCTGACGGGGAATAATCGCGTCGTATTTCATTTTTAATTCTCCATGTACCCCAACTCTCGTCCGGACTAGTAAACTCGGCTACGTTTTTCTTATACTTCGCGTCTATGTAAAATGAATCAACGGCTACTCTAACCGCGGTGTCGGGAAATCTATTTATCATCGAGAATAAATTGATAGCGGCGTAACCCAGCATAGACGCCCTCAAATGCGGGTATGCCGGGCTGTCTCCATCGCTGTAGGTAACAACTGTACCCAACTTTGTTCCATTGGACAAGAAAGCTGTTTTGCAGTTCACGTATCTATTTTTTGCCACTGCGTCCTTGATTACGAAATCATATTCTGCGTCATCTATAATCAGCCGTGAGCAATATCGTTTGTAATCGCAGTTTTTTCCACCTTGTGTGAACTTACCGATTATTCTTCTACCGAGATCTTTTGCCTCTCTGTTTCGTTGGTTGAATATCCTCCTGGACCATTCGATGATATATTCCTCGTCGGCATCGATGTGTTTTCTGGACTCGTCAATTATGCTATCTAGACGCTCCGGTTCTGGTAACCAGACTTCAGTCTGCGCCCGGTATGATATAATCGCGTCACTGACAATCAACGATACAAGCATGCTACAATCAATCATATACCGTAGCAGCGCTATTGGCAGCCACTTCTTTTCAGACATGTGTCTACCGATCCAAATATAACAACAGCGATGAAGTCCTGCTGCGAATTTAAATGATACTATGCGAGCGAATCCGGTTAAATCAAAATCAGGCAGTGGTCCATTAATAGCAACACGAGTCATTTCATGTCTGGGGTGTCCAAATCGTTTGAAATACTCAGCGGCGGATCCATACCCGAGAAAACTCGCTGGATAGCAGGCAACCATATCAACGGAAATCATAGCGTCGCGGTTGTATTCAGTGTTCCATAGTCCACCGTGATAGTATTCCAAACAACTGGATTGTACATCCGGTAGAAATTCCTTGCGCGTTGGTCTCCACGCATTTTTCTTTGCTGCAACATGAGCTGCAACCGATGGAATCGTAAAACAATTTGTTAGCAGTTGTTCATCATACTCCTCAAATTCTATGGCGGTTTTTTTCATCTTGTTGTGAAATGCTTCAGTGCGATATAATTCACCGTTTGGTCTTACAAACTGATCAAAGGTATCCGCATCGTTTTCAGCGCTGCGAAGTAACCACACTGATACAGGGTCGTTTTTACACAAGTAGGCAATAGCATCAAATAGTTTCCTTTCCGCGAGAAAACCATCCTTGGAGAATTCTTCGGGTATATACTTTACTGTTCTATCCCGTGGAAATATTGTGATCGCGGGCGTCCATGCGTGTTCGTTATGATCAATAATTTTGATTGGGGCCCCATTTGATTTATACTTCGATTCGTATAATACTTCACCGGTTATCGTTGTAACGGTTATTGGAAATCTCAACGACGTTTCTAATCTCGCCATGTCGCTGATGGTTGCTCCACGCTCTTTTACGGTTAGTCCCCACTGGTTGATTTTGCTACGTCGTAAATCAGTCAATTTGTTTCCTCGACATGCATTTGTAAAATGCTCTATTATTCGTTCTGCTACACAATTTATCCCCGTTGACTATTTCATTGGTTTCAGTTTTCCGATATCAGGTTCCTTATTTAACGGGTATATTCCATAAACAACTGCTGTTTCAGGATACGCTCGTTCATAGTATGGTTTGTCAATTCCGGTTAACAACCCCGGCTTGGAGTCGCGGCTGACAATGACTGTTTTCTTGTCGCTGAGAACTGGTTCAAATTTATCACGTATGATCCAATCACCTGATTCCACCCGGACAATAAATTTTACTCTAAAGAAATACTTGCTGGAGCCAAGTTGTGATATTATCGTTGCTGCGCGGTTGTCGTTCATGGTAGCATCAACAACGCCATCAATTCGAAATGTTGACCAACTATGAGATGCACCATCACGCTTGAATTCATCGATACAATCGCGTATTTTATTCAACAGGGTTTTATCGTTTATTAACGCTTTTGGTACGTCCTTGAGGACTCTGTCGAGATTGAATTTAATATTTTTCCAGGGCTTAATTGCTGCTAATCTCTCGAACTCATCCATATAATTAAAACAAGTATTTAAATGAAAGAATATAGTATAAAGAATCACTGCAAATGGTTGATGATTGGGTCGACAACCCCGTGCAATAAATCATGTAGAGGTGAATTCTGCGGGTATCATTTACAAAGCGTTCGTAATGGTTCTCTTGGCCCCCTCCCGTGCTTGGTTTGCCGCGTTGGTGTAAGAGGAAAATCGCAGTTGTGTATTAATTGTGGCGGAAAGCGATACAGGGAACTAAAACGCTATTATGACAAGCGAATTAAAAACGCCGTCATTGACCCCACCGCTGACTCCGTCATCAAAACTCCTCAAGACTACGTTGAAAGATTTATAATTAAACCAAATAATAAATTAGACAAGTAGTATTATTATATAAATGGACCAAGAGTTCAGACCTCACCCTGTGCTCGCTAATTACGAGGCATCTCGCGACGGCATTGTTAGAAACCGCAGACTGAAGAAGCCGGTTGGTACCGTAAATAATCAGGGGTATTTGATGTTTGGTGCCGGAAAGAAGAAGTATTATGTTCATAGGGCGGTATTTGAGGTATTCAACGGATTAATCGAGAATGGGCTTGTGATTGATCATATTAATAATAATAAGACTGATAATTCTCTTATAAACTTGCAAGCTATCTCGCAAAGTCAAAATACCAAAAAAGGCGAAACTGGTAAATACTCAAAGAAAGCAAAACCCGTAAAGTCATTTGATACAACAACTCACGAGGAAAAAATATTTCAGTCGATGAATGAAGCCAGTAGATATTTTGACATTTGTGGAGCCTCGATACGATTTGTTGCAGAAGGAATACAGAATTCAGCGATCTCAAAAAGACCGGACGCAAAATTCGATTTTCATATGTAATAGAATCCTCCGATTATATCAGCGAGTGACAAGGTCACCGGCGCCTATGGCGCTGACGAAGTCGCCATGACAATAAATTGTCTGTTCCGGAAGAAAACGAATTATCCTACGGTTCAATCGAATGTTAACACACTGCGCAGAGTTCATTTTTTTTTATATTAGAAATAAGGATGTTTTATAAGAATATGAATATCGAAGACATCAATAATATATTAGCCGAGATTTCAAAATTAAAAAATCAAGGAATTGAATTATCTGATAGTCTCGACAGCGAAAAAATATTATCCGATTATGAGATTATTAACGAACAATCGAAACGGGGGCGTTTTACCCTGGCCCGCGAGTACTTTTTTATAAAACGATTACAACATGCGATTAATGAGAGCCTGTACCACAATGACGTAAATGCATTCATTGGACTATTTACTGCCGTTGAAATAATACGAAAAAAACTTGGACGTGTTTATGAACGACGCCGGGAGATTTCTAGTAAGATCAAAAACATTAGAAGGATTATAGACGAAAACTCCGTGGAGCCCCCCGATGGTACACTCGGCGGGAAATTAGAAATTGCGGAGCAATTGCAATAATGGTAGGCGAATCACTTACTACTCGGCTAGCCAGAGAGCGGCTGGCGGCGCTTAAAAAGTTCATACCGTTACGAGACAGGGTTCGAGAACAACTTCAAACGCGGCAGCAACTACAAACTGATTTTACTGTTGGAAGCGAACAACTGTTTGCCCCGGTAACTAAAGCGACTAGGGATGTTACAGCGGCAACAGAACGGGCAATATATGGAGATATTCCTAAGGAAGGCGAACGGAAAGAGGCGCCTCTTCTTCCTGTACTTGAAAAGATAGCAGCAGAGACAGAACAAACACAGCAACGGATAAAACAACTTTCCGGTGATATAAAAACCCAACGAGAGTATGAACGATTAGCTGATATTGATGATTCTGAACCCGTTGTTGAACAGGGTGATGTTGGTGAACTTCAAAAAATTTCCTCTCAAAGAGGGGTTTCCTTTATAGATAAACTCACTGAAAAGGCTATAGCACAAATAAAACAATTTCAATTACTGAAATCCGACGAGTATAGGATTTTTGGTAATTTTGCCGCTCACAGCTATCATTCAAGAAAAGACTTTTTAAAAGACGAGTATAAAAACAGTAATATAAAACGAGATGACTGGGTTAATTGGTTGTATAAAACGAATAAAGAGATTGATCGCTTGGATACAAAAGAATTGGGATATAAAGAATTTAAAAAAGGAATTGATGATTATGATATACAACAGCAAGAACAGCGAAAAGAAAAACGTCAAAAAAAAGCTGGTTCTAAAAAAACAAGCGGAGAGGGGTATCCAAGTGGTATTGGTCTAGTTGAAAACGCTTGTCCTGATAGTGTTCTCAGTGATATATCACGGCTGGAAGTACTAATCGGAGGAAAACGAGCCGGAAATAACTCTCCGGAAATAATCAATGAGGCCGCTGATATTTGCAAGCGGTTATTTGCAGGCGGTATCATGGACATTAATGCATATCGAACGCTCATAGACGAGCTCGTGGATGATTAATTGGAAAACTGGTGTTTTTATAATAAAGATGATCATACACTACAACCATGATAAACCAGTACTCGTCCACGTGGTAAACTCGCGATTGCCTGTTTACCGCGCGTACTATGGAGATGGTCTCGGTAGCACCATTGCGGGTTATTTACAAGAATGGCGCCAAAAGTGGCGCTGTTAGCCAAACAATTAGGAATGAAGGCTATTGATGTTATTCGTGATAAGGGAATCAGCGCTATTGGAGATGTTGCCGGAAAGGCGCTTTCTGCAGCAAAGGACAAACTAATGTCGTTGGTGAGAAAAAAAAAACAGAAACCACCGGTGATGCCATCAACGACAGTGATGCCTGCGAATGTCAGTAAAGTAATAAATAACGCAGTGGAACAAAAACTAGCGTCGTTGGTAAACAATAATCAAGATGACATCGCAAACATGATAGCGGGAAGTGGTTTAAAACGACGATGATTTAGATGCATCAGCGTATTATTAAATAAAATGTTTAAACGAACAGCTGATCCGGCGTTTGATATGGACGCACCAGTGCACAAGGATGATTCTGTCCGTAATTATCAATTTTATTCCTATCATGCAGTACAACCCAACATACGATCGCGAATTGAACTTCAAGTCCATGATACCAGTAAATACTTTTTGCCGTGTGAAGCGTTTATTGAAATCGAAGGAGAACTTGTAACAGAGGCCGATACTCCTGCTGTACCAGCACCGTATCCAGATGGTACCAAAGTTGGCTTAGTCAATAACGGCGTAATGGCGCTATTTGAGAGTGCAAAATATCTCATTGATGGAAGAGAGATCGAGTCTATAGAACGCGATGTTGACGTGGCTACAACAATAATCGGGCTAGCAAGATATTCCGACGATTATACAAGATCAGCGGGTCCATCTATGATGTTTGCAAAGGATACTAGAAACACTGCTGGAAACTCGCAATTTGTGGTAAGACGACCAAGAAATAATGATAATAGCGCTAACGCTGATGTTGAGAATATGATTATAAACAGCGATCCTAATTTCAACCTCGGAGCCGCAACACGCATATCAATGTTAACAGGACCGCGTAGATCTTTCTCATGCGCGATTCCACTGCATCATATATTTGGATTTTGTAGGAACGTGCGAAAAGTTATCTACGGAGCAAAGCATACCGTGGTGCTTGTGCGAAAAGGTGATGATAGAAATGCAATTTGGAGAATTTCAGCGGATCTTGCAAATCCAAATAATGACCCTGGTAAAGTCGTTTTAACTAAAATATTATTGTGGATGCCAGTAATGACTCCATCCATTACCACAGAGGCACGATTGCTATCCTTTATGGAGCAGGGAGGAAAATCATTACTAAGTTGGCTAACAACAACAACAGATACTAAGCAATCAAATATCAATGGTATATTCACATGGAACCTGGCATCACAACAAGGCATTTCGGCTCCACGTCATATATTTGTTGCGTTGCAGGATATGACGAGAGTTGATAATCAGTTATCCAGCCATATGATATTTGATCGATTAGGCGTTACTGACGTCTCGCTGAGAATAAACGGCCAGCAGGAACCATCTGAGGATATACAACTTAATTACGGTCAAAACCATATTGCACGCGTGTACCATCGGTTGCTGTCGTATATGAGTCGTGATCAAAACGTCGACACTGGTTTGCAAATATCACAACATGATTTCAAAGAACTATATCCGATCTATTACTTTTCGCTGGAACATCTTGATTTAACAAGACAATCCGTCGTTGATATACACTTCCGAGCTAATGTAACTCGCGGCGTTATTGCTGATTATAGAGCTATTGCTGTCATCCTCAGCGTAAATCAATGCTGTTGGAAGGTGTTGGTGGACGAATGAGAATCGTTGATGCGCCAGTGGAAAACATGTAATTGAAAACACAAACGCGTTTACAATAAAATGTCGTATAGTGTTGTCGGCGTTACACTAACTGATGGTCAAGTCAAGAAATTACGATCAAAGTCGGCTAAACAATGCGGGACCACAATAACGCTGAAGCCGTCGCAGATGGCGGGTGGTAATCATAAAATATCGTTGACGGCGCGTCAAATAAAACATTTCAATGATGCGATGAAGAATAAAAAGGGTATTCAAATAGATTTTTCAGCCGCAGCGATTAAAAACATGGAAAAGACCGGTGGGATATTTCCGCTGTTAGCTGCGATTCAAGCGTTGATTGCCGCGGCCGCACCAGCAGTGGCGAAGGCGGCGGCGTTGGGGGCCGTTGGTACCGCGGCGGGAATGGCACTGAAGAAGGCAACCGGGAAAGGCTATAAAAAAAAACGACCCGTAGCCGGAAAGGGTCTAAGACTACCGGGAACCCCGTATTCATGGTACTCGGGAAAGGGTCTAAGACTACCGGGAACCGTTTATTAACTCCTATGTCTAATTTTGATTTAATAGACGCCGCCGACGCGTTAGCGATAAAAAACTTCAGAGGTGTTTTTATGAGGGATCAATTACCGGCGGCACCAAGGAATATTGAAACCGGTATAATTAACCTCGATGGGTCCTCCGGAGCGGGAACTCATTGGGTTGCGTACGCGATTGATCCGCGTGCGATCGTCTATTTTGATTCATACGGGTTAGCCCCGCCGAACGAGTTCATGCGGTATATCCGGTCGTGTTCAGCCCCGGTTTTTTATTCCACGCTGCCAACACAGCGATTAAGCGACCCACCGATATGTGGCCGTGAGGTATTAAACGTACTCGCGGCGATTTCATCATCGCGAAAACCACCTCATGTGGTTGTAAACGAATACACTAGTGGGGTCGTAGAAGCTCAACGGATTTTAGAGAATAACATTTACAATAATAATGATTAATATCTGGGGACGACCTATTTCGGCGCTGAAAAAATCCACGGAAACGCCCGCCACCGATGACATAAAAAAACTAATTGAGGATGAAATCGCTGATACGTTGAATTTAACCAGTGTTGACCCAGGTGAAATAGTCGTATTTCAAGACCGCCAGGGTAAATTGAAATCCAGTAATGTGTCGCTGGATGACGTTTTAATACGACAGCGTAATGCCGCCGAGAACGCTATCGCGCTGTATACCAGCGACGGACGACTCAAACCGGGTGAACATCTGTCGACGATAACATCAATCCAAGACGGTTTTATAAGGTTGGATAGATCGGTGACCGAACTCGACGCGCAGGTGAAAAAATCTGTCACCGAGGTGAAAAAATCTGTCACCGATATACAACTCACTAGCGCTAGTTTTTTTGGGACCCGGACGGTAACCGAACCGAATCTTGCAACAATAAAAAATACTATTTTGGAGTTTACGACGCTGTCGGGCCAATTTTACACGTTACGAAAAAATGTTAACAGGATCGATGACAACTTTGATAAATTCTTTGGTAAAAAAAATACCAAGCTGGATGAGATTACAACAACTATAAATGATATCACTGCGTATGGACAGGAAATAAGAACAATCAAAGCTGATGTTGCAGCGAACAAAAGGAGTGTAGACGTGCATGAACGGGAAATAGAAATAATCGGCGCTAATGTTGCAACGATCATAAATAATGTAGACTCGCATGGACGGAAAATAGAAACAATCAAAACTGATGTTACAACGATCATAAATAATGTAGACGCGCATACACAGGACATAATAACAATCAGAGCTGATGTTGAAGCGAACAAAAAGGGTGTAGACGCGCATACACAGGAAATAGGAACAATCAAAACTGATATTGAAGCGAACAAAAAAAATGTAGACGCGTATTGGCGGGGAATAGGAATAATTAAAACTGATGTTGCAGCGAACAAAAAAGGCATAGACGTGCATACATATGAAATAGGAACAATCAAACTTGATGTTGCAGCGAACAAAAAAAGTATGACCGAGAATACAGGGGAAATAGAAACAATCAAAACTGATGTTGCAGCGAACAAAAAAAGTATAGACGCGCATACAGGGGAAATAATAACGCTCAGAACTGATGTTGCAGCGGTCAAAACTAGTATAGACGCGTATGGAGGGGAAATAATAACGCTCAAAACTTATGTTGAAGCGAACGAAAGAGGTATGAGCGGGCATTGGAGGGAAATAGTTAAACTCGCTGCTAATAATGCAGCGATCAGAACTAGTATGACCGAAAATACACAGGAAATAGGAACGATCAAACTTGATGTTGCAGCGAACAAAAAAAATATAACAGAGCAACTCGAAAAAATAAAAATCCCTCATGAGAACGCCATCAACACAGTATACACGATTCGGCATGGATCATTCGATTGGACTCCTACACAGAATATAGTAAATATTACCGCAACTGTTAAGGGCATTTATCGATTGACACTGGTTTCAATGATGCAGTTTAATATATTATCGTCGAGTTCATCCGGGTTTAACAATACAATATCAACAATCATTGACAAGAATGCAACTGAACCGTTTACAATTTATGCCGTTGATAGAAATTTAACCAAGGCAAACATTACATGGTATGTGGAATTTGTAGCGAATCTAAGTAATTAAAAACACTAGCTCTTTTAAAATAAAATGACCACCAGGGTAATTGAATCAGAGGTATCACCGACGTCACATCAAAATCGATTCGATACCGCAAAAGAATTCTCCGCGAACTTGAAAACGCTTTCCGAACAATACCGCGCAAAAATAAAAAAATACCGCCGAAAAATAACCGCCATCGACGCGGTCGTGTACTCGGTGTCAGGTATAGTAGCCGGTACCGGTGTTATTTTATCCACAGTGACCACGATAGCCCCGATCGCTGTTCCAATCGCTATCTCCGCGATGACAACAATTGCTGGAGTCGCCAACGCAATCACTAGGAAGATATCATCGTGTTTTCAGAAAAAACTCAACGAGTATACAGTAAAACATCAAATAGTATCCGACGCGTACTCGAAATTATCCGGGTTGATCTCGTTGTCGATTGATAATTCGTTCATATCCGATGTTGAATTCTCCACGATGGTTCAGTTGTATGGCTCCGCGATGTCAAAAATCGAAAATTTTCAACTGGAAGCCGGAACCACTTCAATGGGCTCTGGTTGTTGAAATTAAACACTAAAAACAACGAATAATAATAATGTCGCTGACCCCCGAAGGGTTTCAATTACTTTAACGGATCGCGGAGAACACCACTCCGGTACAAACAAGTATGATATCGATAACATCGACGAAACCCGAATTCAGTGTAAACTTCCCATCACCGGTTCCAGTGAAGGAAATAGCGCTGGCAAAATTGCGAGTATATCACAGTTGGCCTAATATCCGAGCGGACGCATTTAACGGACAACAACCTAATAACTCGCTGGTTTTTGCATGGACAAATAAACCCGATGAACCCCCAGACTGGAAGGAGGTTACAATACCAACTGGGTCATACCAAATAGAACAAATCAATGAAGAATTTCAACGCAGGATAAAATCGATCACAGGAAAAGAATCAAAAATCGCTATTACGGTTCATGAACCGACGTTATCGTCGACGATTGAAATAAGCACACCGGGGTATATGGTTGATATTTATAACAGTTCAATAAGAACCATACTAGGTTGGCCTAAGAATCCACCTCATGAAATCTCCGCGGACACGAATGCGCAATCGTATCATGAGATTACCCCCGGTATCGAGATAATTTGTCTATTATAAGAAACACGTTATTACCCAGTAGGTTTATATTTCAAGACAGGAATACCATGCAATGGTATTTTCCGTATGAGAAAACTCCTGAATCGTCCGCCGTGGTCACAGTTGGTTTAAATGATATCACTGGTGCGTTTGCCGAAATTAATTATATTTGCCAATCACAACTAAAACAGCTACGGAAAACGAAAGCACAAAAACACGTTGAGGTGTTAAACCAACTTATATCAGACATGGAATATATCAATGAACGAATCGTTAAAACAATATCCGCTAACAGCGATGATAATAAACAAAAATTCCTGACCGAGTATAATATCACAGAAGATGATTTACCCAATCTCGAGTTTCCAGGATACAACGCGCCAGAACTAAGAAAATCTCTTAATGATTTTCTCGGTCCATCAATTATCCTCAGACACGATAACAGAGAGGATGGTAGGCATATTGCTCCATACAACGTAAATATTGCATCGGTGATAGCAATCAATCTAGTGTGTGATGTTATCGAAGGGAGTTACCAGGTGGATACCAAGCAATCAAATCAGGCTCAACAGGGGTATATCCTTTATTCATTTTCACCAACAGCCCCTCCGGGATTTTTAATTGTTGAGAGTCCGATTAATCCGGTCTATATGCGATGCCATAATCGGTTTTTAACGAGAATTAATTTCAGACTTACCGATCAGTCAAATAACCTAATTGATCTACAAGAGGAGGAGTTAGTGATCACTCTGTTTATAAGATCATAGCAGCAGAGGGGGCGATGACATTGACGCGGTCGTCGATGTGTTTACCGGACGCTGACGACGCTGGGATCGGTGCGCAGAAGGTGTTAATTAAACCAAATGACGATTGGACGATCCCCCGACGACCGCGTCGTTTTTTTTTTTTACCAGGCGCTGACGACACCGGATCCGCTGAGTGCAGAAAGTATTAATTAAACCAATTGACGTTTGGACAAAATGTCGGATTCGCCCCCTCTGCTGCTGAATGCAGTGTTGTGAATTTAGTAGGATGCGTGACTGTACCCCCATTGTAAGGGGTGGATGGGCAACAGTATATTTATGGATACATGAGCATATCCCTGTTGTAAGGGGTGGATGGGCAGCAATGTATTGATGGGATATATGACCTTACATTAATTGTAAGGGGTGGATGGGCAGCAGTATATTTATGGATACATGAGCATTTCCCTGTTGTAAGGGGTGAACATTTCCCTTTTATAAGGGGTGAAATGGCAACAGTATATTTATGGATACATGAGCATATCCCTGTTGTAAGGGGTGGATGGGCAACATTATATTTATGGATACATGAGCATATCCCAGTTGTAAGGGGTGGATGGGCAGCAATGTATTGATGGGATACATGACTTTACATTAATTGTAAGGGGTGGATGGGCTGCAGTATATTGATGGGATATATGACCATATCCCTGTTGCAAGGGATGGATGGGCAGCAGTGTATTGATGGGATACATGATCATATTTCTTTTTTAGTGGGTGGATAGCCAGCTGCATATTGATGGAATACATGACCATATCCCTGTTGTAAGGGTGGATAGCCAGCTGTATATTGATGGAATACATTGCCATATCCCTGTTGTTAGGTGTGGATGGGCAGCAGTATATTAATGGAATACATGACCATATCCCAGTTGTAAGGGTGGATAGCCAGCTGTATATTGATGGAATACATGCCCATATCCCTGTTGTAAGGGGTGGATGGGCAGCAGTATATTAATGGAATACATGACCATATCCCTGTTGTAAGGGGTGGATGGGATGGGCAGCAGTATATTAATGGAATACATGACCATATCCCTGTTGTAAAGGGTGGATAGGCAGCAGTATATTAATGGAATACATGACCATTTTTCTGTTGTAAGGGGTGTATGGGCAGAAGTATATTAATGGAATACATGACCATTTTTCTGTTGTAAGAGGGGATGGGCAGCAGTATACTAATGGAATACATGACCATATCCCTGTTGTAAGGGGTGGATGGGCAGCAGTATATTGATGGGATACATGACCATATTCTTGTTATAAGGTTGTGAATGGGCATTAGTGTTTTGATGGGATACATGATCATATCCTGATTGTAAGGGGTAGATGGGAAGCAGTATACTGATGGGATACATGACTGTACCCCTATTGTATTGGCAGCAGTATGTTGATGGGATATGTGGCCATAAACAAATGAACTAATTTATGTACCAGTAACTGTTGATTCAAAGCTAAATGAATTGAGTTGAAAGAGTTTTTAAAATGTGATGTTATTATGATTTATTATGAAAATTCATATCAGGTCCTTAATTGCTGGTTTGCTCAAAAGTTTTTTTTTTACCCTTGCCTTTTTTATGTTCCTTCCATAAATGTAATAATATAACCTTGTCCATCCATACATCCTTCCATCCAGTTAAGCTTTGTATTTAGGTCTGTTTTCAGGCATTGGTGTGGGACAATTGTATTATATAAACACATTTCTATTCAGTATAAGGACTTTATCTGCAAAGAAGTATTTATGTTTTGTTTAAAAAGAAATTTAACATAACAGTTTGTTTTTAAAAAATTGCCTTTCAGCATGTTGATATTCAATTTCTTTTTACATGGTTATTTTACATTACCTAACTTCCACTTTTGTTTTCTATATAGGTGACTAATTTTTTATGGCTCTTGTGTCCAGTATTATTATGGTCTTTGTTATAGTTCCCTTCATTATGATGTCCATTATTATAGTGCCTTCATTATGATGTCCATTATTATAGTGCCTTCATTATGATGTCCTTTTTTCTAGTGCCCTTTATTATTCTGCCCTTTGTATTAGTTCCCTCATTATTATGGCCTTTGTTATAATGCCCTTCATTCTGATGTTCTCTATTATAGTGAACATATGTATGTATGTATGTAAGTATGTATGTATGTATGTATGTATATATGTATTGATGTACGTATGTATGTATGTTTTAGCATCCAAGATAAAATCAGCTTCATTCTGGTTATGTAGTGCTGATAAAAAATGTAGTACAAATGGCAGATTATTCCAATAAGAAAATAAAATGGTCTTTATTTACAGTAAGAATGCCCATTTGAAGTGAAACTGTCATCATTAGAATGATGGACCTTGAAAAAAGAACAATCTTATTAGGACTTCTTAAAATATCACAGTAGTTTGACAGACATATGACATCAGCCATACACAAATGTGGGAATCGCTTATGCTACTTAAATACATGGGTTTATGTGTGTGTTTTTAAAAAAAAATATTTTGTAGGCATTTAGTACATGTATATATATTATGCATTATTTACTGTAGCTGATTGCTTCAGAATAACAATAATACACAGCTTCCCATATGTAATCCATACATAATCCTTGTATTGAGTGTCCTTGATAAGTTTTTGCTCTTTATATTTCGGATACCTTTGTGGCATTATTGTAATTGTCAACATTGTTGGCACAGGTATCAGTGTTAAGTTTTTATATTAGGTCACCACAGATCACTGTGATGTACATATTCTTGTACTACTCCTGTGTTTATCTTGACTTCTTGCACATAATTTCATTTCTCTGTCACTGTTCCACATACAGTCATCAAATTTATTTAATGTTTTTATTTCACACTTTGAAAAAATAATTTGTACTGACCAACTTTTCTTGCTTTTTTTCTCTCACTATTTTAAGTGTTTTGTTCATGAAATTGCAGAAGAAGATTGACAGAGCATTCCACAAAGTTCTTGTTTCTATATGTGGAGTAAATGTTTGTTTGTGAACATGTTTTTTTGATGATTTTCAAAAAGCTTGTTACCATGACAATATATCAACATTAAAATGATCTTTTAAGTTTCTTCATGTTTCATGTCTCACATGTTTAAAAGATATTTATATATTTTGTTTTTTTAGTATCAGAATGATTATTTTGCTCTTGTCCAACAATTTTCAACTGTCTTTTTATTCTCCTAATGGCAAAATGAGGCTTATTTTGCTATTTGTTGTAGACATATGCCACAGTTCTACCCAAGATTTCAAAGCTGCAGATTCAAGATCTAATAATGATAAATCTCTACATTTTCCCTACAGATATGTGTAGCTCTCATGGGGGAGATGTCAGCAAGTAATCAGAGAGAAATTGTGGAGAAAATCAAGGAAAACTTTAACCTAACAGATTCAGAAAGGTATATCTAAAATATGATCCAAATTTTATTTTGATTCAGTTTTTTTACAGTCCATATGTTGGAGATGCACTGTTACTGACGCTTGCAAATTTTGCAATTTCAGACTGTATTTAAAGTTTAAAAGTAGTATTTTTATATGCTTAATGTACTTCTTTGTTTCTTTTTGCTGTCCTTTCGACTGGGTTATAGTATTCATATTGTGTTGTTATTTCATTTTGTTTCCACCACCTTATGAACGGAACATATAGTATTTCCTTCGTGTCACCATCTTGTCCGGTCAAATGTCATTTCACATCCCACAAATTTAGTTTCCACTCAAAACTTTTTGAGGCTGAATGGTTTGAAACCAAATTTGGTGTAATGCTTTACACCCAGAAAACTAAGATCAGGTTTGCAAAATTGTATAGAGTTATGGCCCTTGTTTGACTTGTAACTTTTCCCATCGATTTTGTTTCAACTCGGTAAGTATTTAAGGATTTTATGAATTGAAATCAAATTCAGTGTGAGGTTTTACATGAACAGGCCTAGGTGATATTTGATTTTTCTCAGTTTTCTGGCAAACATTTATGGAATTATGACCCTTGATTGTTTTAGAATTTTTTTCTCTTCAATTCTGTTTCTGCATAAGACATTTTCCTGATTGAGAATCAATGTTTATATGATGCACCATTCTGAGAAGATCTATGTCAAGTTTATGATCCTTGTTTAACTTGGAACTTTACCTCTCATTTGTGCTCAGTAACTATTGAAGGAGTTTATGGATTTCAATCAAATTTAGTATAATGTTTTGCACTAGAAAGACCTGACAAAGTTTTATTTTCACTGGTTATTAAGTTATATCCCTTGTTTGACATGGAACTTTTTTGACTTTCACTTGTTTCTTCTTAGTGACATTTGAAGGACTTCATGCATTGAAATTAAATTTTGTATCATGCTTTTCATTAAGAATAGCTACATCTGGTTCAGTCTTCACTGTTTTCATCAAAAGTTTATAGCATTATTGCCCTTGTTTGACTTAAAACTTAGCCTGTTGATCTTTTTTCTGTTCATTAATATTTGAAGAAGTTAATGGATTTAAAATTAATAGTGGTATGAGGATTTGCATTAAGAAACCTTGGTAAAAAGGTTTGATTTTCTGCAAAATGTCTTGGAGTTATGGACCTTGTTCTTGCTTTTAACCCACCCTTTAGTTTCTGCTCAATAACATTTGAAATTCATTTTGGATTTAAATTAAATTTTGTACAAGGACCTATATCAAGAAGATTAAGATGAAGATTTCTTTTACAATTTTCCTGAAAAATTATGGAGAGTTGAATTTTTTTGTTTTAATTGTTTCTTTGACCTTAAGCTGCATCATAGTAGTGGGGGCATCCATTTAATGTACAGTAGTCACATTGTCTAAACATAACTCTTGAGAAATGTTAGTAATGAAGATGAAACTTGGAACAAACTCCTTGGTATCTCTTCTAGAGGATATGAGGAGTAAGATTATATGTATAAATTAAACGGTAGATATACAATTTATCCTCCTTGTAACATTGAACATAGGAACTATAAAAATAATTCATGTTACAGTGGTCCCCCTCTTATAAGGCCAACCAATCTACAGCAGGAAAGTGGTCTTATAAAAGAGGAGACCTTTCTAGAGAGGGATCACACATGTGAGTAATAATCACATATAAAAGCCATAACAAGTTTATAAATATTGATTATTTTCATTTGGAAATAACAGGCATGCGATGGACAGTGATAAAATTGCATTTGTGTTATTTAAAACAGTTATGAATAATTATCAGTTGTAGTTCAAAACCACAGTGTCAAGAAATCCAGGTAAAAACATCTGGTTGTGACTGTAATTATCAATCGATTTCATTTTCCCCTGGCTGCAGAATGTATAACTGAAAATGTTTTTTGAATCTTTCTTTTCGCAAATTTCTCAGCAGTCATCAAGGAATTACCCATCATTTCATTTCATTTAGTCAAATTTCTATCACTTTTCCTTGTAAACTGAGATTGTCTGAAGACATTTTGGACTTGTTTGCAACATATTATTCCTTCATTGTGAGTTTGTAATTGTCATAAGAAATGATCAGTACTTACAACAGAAGTGAGCTTGTCACATGTTTGGTTTTAGTCTCATACCCTATCAAATACATTTAATAACCTAGGATCGTTCTTCTCACCGAATAGCTCTTATCATCTTAAAACTTGTCGGTGATAATAATAACTAGTAATTATCCAAGTGACATAACCTAACGTCTAATGAATACACAGTAGTAAGAATAATCCAATTACCTTTATGTATGGATTAAAGTTAAGTACTTTAACAGCATTATGGAGCAAATTCAGTGTGTTAAAATTAAAAATCAGAAATATTAATGACATTTCTGTATGTTATCCTATTTATTTGGCCTCTCATGAGCATAAATTTGACAGTTTTTGCACTGATATGCCAGTTGTTGGCTGCATTTGAGTGGTAAGTGTCCTAGAAGGGCATATCAAACTAAAAGAATAAGATATTTAAACTCAGTTGGAACTGCATTATAGTTGGTTCTCTCTAGTCTCAAACTTAAATTTAGTAAAATATGTACAAGTTAAAATAAAGTGCAATTTACAGTAATTTATAATGTAATGGTATCGCGGTCATACCCACATTCAAAAGATGGTCTTTGGCATAATGTGGTCTCTGTAGTGAGGGACCATTGGAAATACACAGTTGAAATTTGTTTATCTCTTTTATTCAGGTTAATCATTTATGCAAACTGCATTGATGTCTCTGAAAATAAATGACCCAAACTCTAAACTCCTGTTGATTTAAAATCCTTTTTCCTGTTCCTGGAGAATTTTTGTTAACGGGGTCTGCTGTATCCTCATATTTTTCATGAAGAGTTAGTTGTATGTACATGGAGGTTTATTTTTAATTTTTATTTATTCCATTTTCAGAGATGAACTGGACCTATTAGTGAGCTCATGATGCTTCATGAATGCTGTATTTAATGAGTGATGTTTTCTAACCGTGGAGTTTATGAACGTGTGTCACAGCAGAGGTTGTTTTAACATACAGTATTTTGAAAGGTGAAAAAAAAGGACAAATAAAGGAAAGAAAAATGAAGACAAAACTATCAAGTGCATTTGTCCATGAGGTAGTTTCTTATCCATTAGAAATCTGCTTTGTCAGTTTCTGTTACAAGAGATATAAATAGAAAACTTCACTTCAGAAATACAGTTGAATGAAAATGATAATGACTTGATTTTCTCTATGTGTATTTTATCTTTGAACAGTTTGTGGTGTTGTGTCTGTGAAGGTTTCTGAAAAAAGTTGTGTACATTTTATATTAACATAGAATGCTGATGAGGAAAATTTTATAAAGATCATAGAAATTTTAATTTTAGCACTATTTGTGTCTGTGAAATGATGAATAGGTAGATGTATAAAAGAGTAAATGTAACTACACAAATCATTCCTTTCTGTCAGTATTCCTCCATCAGTTTGTCCACTGTCCCCTCATTTTATCTATTTGCCATTACATCTGGCAATCTGAGTGTCCATCAGTCCATGTAGCTGTATAGTCTATTTCTATGCAAAAGAATGAAGGGGAATGTATCTAGTTTATAACTAATCTTTTGTTTCTTTACTATTTTCGGAATGATAAGATAATTGCCTTGGTCAGAGCTGGACAAATTTTATAAAAGACGTCTAGCCCCAGGACAAGCTTACTCAAAATTTGAACTTGCCCTTGAGAGATTTAACCTTGCCCAAAAGTATGACAATCTAATATCACAAAGAAAGTTTTAAAAATATAGGCAAAATAAGTTAAGCTATTTTTCTTGAAATTGTATAATTGTAATTCTTCAAATAAACAGGTTATTTTGTTCTGTTTTTTTTTTTTTTGCACATAAAATACATATGACAATAATTAATGTTGTATAAAAATGTATAGATAATAGTACATGTAGATAGGTAAATGAATGTAGATGAAAAAAGGGAAGTGTTTGAATTGATAGCTGGATAATATAATGCATAAACAGTTATAAGAGGAAAGAGAGCTGTCAGACTCATATCTTTGACTACATCAGCAATAATGAAAGCTTGACTTTAAAATGGGCTTGGTTTTATAATGCTTTATTTATTATATGTCTGAATGATTTGAGAACTTTTATTAATGTAATCATTCATTGGACAGTAAGTATGATACTTTGGTTCTGTAATTACTATATAACCAGTAAATGATAAACACTGCTCTTGGATAGTATTATTTTTTCATTTGTGCATTTGGAGAAATCAACATGGCCAATTATTATGGAGGAGTCCATTTCACTTCTAAATATTCCTGTACCAGAACCTTGAAAGTTCTGTCGTTAACATGTATAACCTAGACACCTTGAAATCAGGGACATGCATCAAAGGGTCTTAGGCATGCTGAGAGTTGCCTTGCTGGGCACATTTAATTGAAACAAAGTTGGCAGTGCAGTTTTATTTATCAGTATTATGATTATGGAGGAGCCTGCACACTTATTGCCTGTAACTAGGTTAGACATAAATTATTACATTTAAAATATTTAATTTATAAATTACTGTGTTTAAAATGTAACTTATAGTCAATGAATGAAATATAAATATTCTTTTTGCAGTTTCTGTAAACTTTCTTCAATTAGTAATCATTCACATTTGCACAAGAAAATGGAAGACTGACATTCCAGCAAGATGAAAATGACAAACTTTGACAGTGTATTGTGAAATTAAGAATGTATCACCTTATATTATAGTCATGTGTATTTGAGCAACCCTGATTGTTTTATATTTGTGAATGTTTTATATATCTTAAAACAAAGAAATAAAACTTGTTTTAAAAAAATAATGTTATTCAGATATTTTTAAGTTCTCTCTCCTTAGACACATTGTAATAAATAAAGTAACAAGGATAAACAAATGCTCTCTTTTTCTCACACAAAATCAGTAATGAATTATTAATTATCTGTTAAGTGTGTACAAAATAAAATATCAAAAATCAAGTTATATAATAACAAGATATTGGTTGGAAAATAAATATTTGCCAGTAGTTATCATGACTTTAAATTACTGTTTTATTTTTTTTAAATTTGAAGAAACTTTATGGGATGAAACTGACTCTCAAAACTGTTTTAAACTTCAAAACATGTATTTTTTAATTAGTAGAAGAATACATTATGATGTAAATTATGACAAAAATGATGAAAGGTACAGTGTATTGTAGGCAAAGAGACAACTAGCATAGCAGTTGAATGTTGTACATGTTTTGGGAACTCTTTGACAGTTAACATCAGAAATGATATGCAAAAAAAAGGGGGGGGGGAAGAAATGTTGAATTGAAAAACAGTTTAAAATGTCTTGCGTTACATATTTTGAGATATTATATAAAAAGTTTTGGAGATGAACAAGGGACTGATGTAGGCCAGTTGGAGCAGCCTCAACTTTTTGCGTAGCATGCTGAGATTCTAACAGATGTGTGTCCTTTTCTCATACGAAAAAACGATATTCCGAATGCTCATTCTGCTACGCCAGTATAGAGGCTCTTGATGCGTTTATAATGGGGAAAAACAATTTAATAAAAGCAACTTATCTTATAAAGCCTGAACTAGTATATTACACTGCCGGCTATATAAGATATGACTAAGTACAATGCAGTTAAAATGAATGAAAGTAATAAGAAAATGGTAAAAAAAATAGAACGTCCAGAGTGTCACTGACGTCAGGCCACGTGACGTACTCACGCGACATTTTCTTGGGATCTTTGCCATAAGGGAAGATTTCCCAGGACCGATGCAGTACCCACCACATTGAAACCGGATCATCCTATGAACCAGTCTCTTCAAGTATGCCAGGACTCGGGAATCCGGATTTCGTTCATAGAATCTGATTTGCAGTACCGTTCACAGGATGATCAGGATGCACTGGACCGCAATGAGGAATACATAGATGCCGAAAAAGGATACTTTGTCCGATGTTGTTGGAAGCTCCTTGGCGATGATGGTTAGAAAGATTACAAAGGGTAAGAACATAGTCACGATGTATCCTGTCCTTTCGCCCGATGATCCTGGCAACGCGAAGACGATGACGTTCAGAAGTGCCAGCAGGACGATAGGGAATATGATACTTAGGAGGTAATAAAGTGGCTTACGTTTGAGTGTGATTGTGTACGTTATACCAGATAAGCTGTCCCGAAGGAAAGTTGACGTACTGGTACGAGTTACTGTCCAGTCGCTGTTCTCTTCATAATTGGCTAGGTTTACGCCTTCTGGTCCCGACGTTATGTTGACCTTTGTGCTGTCATGTAAGAAGTAATTAAATTTAATATCACATTTCGTGGAGTCGAACGGAAAGTACGTAACATCGGCGGCACACGCCGTCTCGAACACTTCATACGGCTGCCACGTCACAATGACTGTCGGTGACGTGTAGGTAAGCTTAACTTGTATGAATGTACTCCCAAGTCCTTTTAGAGACGTAAATCCGTTAGAGAGTGCTAAATCTGGTAACCACACTTTATTTTGTGGCAAATAGGCTTCTGCGATAGAAGGTGACCTTGACCAGGCAGACGCCAAAATTTCGTCGTTCCAACTGATAGATAAGCCGTCGTCGTGAGTTTCTGATTGCTGTCGTCAGTCATTTATTCCAAAGAGATACAAATCTGACGTAACGACTACCGTCGTAGTCTGGTCAGTGACGGGACGTACTGTGGTGTAGTACCCAGCCTGCAAGCTAGAAACAAGGTTCTCCATATCAGTCAACGAAACTGCCGCACTCATTTGATCTAGAACACCAAGACGTACAACAATAATAGCAACACACGTCCACCTCGCAAACGCCATGTTTGATGAGATTTTATGAACAAGCAGTCTTCCTCAGTCCAGAAATATGGAAAGTTCGTCCTAACAACTTGTTTCAACACTTGAGGCCACGATTATTTTTGATAATGGTGCAAATGTTTTAGCAATAACAGCTGCTAACAATATATGGAGTGGTCCGTAAAATGCCGTGTAATCAGTAAAACGGTGCTCTCAAAAAGAAGAATAAAACCTTTTGTCCTAAAGTCAAAGTAAGTAAAATAAATCATAATACATACGTATCATGTTTACTGTGTGTATCTTCATGACGCTATTATCAAAGGGCATGCCAATTTTTAAGTAAAACATGTTCTCTCTCTCTCTCTCTCTCTCTCTCTCTCTCTCTGTTTTTTTTATGGGGATGTTAAAACTTGGTATTAGTGTGAATTACCGTAAATCGACAATATTTATTATTCATTTTCAACAGAACAGAAAAGTGACAATGATATGTCAATCCATCCAATAATTTGTAAATATTTTCCCACTATGAACATGCCAGTAATTTTTTTTTTCCATTTGGAATAGAGATAACAGAGTACAAAAAGAATATATTTTTTAAAAAAATATTTTATGAAAGATTTTGTTTATTGACCGAATATTTTGACAAAGCTGATAAAAAAGAAAACAAAACAAAGAGGTGGCAGCTGAATGATATTAAAAACTCCACCAGGCATATACTGTATCATCTTCTCGAAATCTTGACTCTTGTTTCCAGTAAATCAGTAGGCCTATGTATTGAATTTTAATTGCCCACTTTTAGAAGTTTTATTAATGACAAAATATTTAATCAAACATTAAGCTTGTTTAGTAACCATGTAAAGAAGAGTCAGAATTTCTCCATCTCTCTGAACGTAAAAGCCGATGTAATTTGTGCAGACGTAATGGTACATGTTTTGCAAATATAGTGTTGCTGCTAAAACGACTTGAAACAAAGCAGACAGATTTGGAAGAGAACTGTCAGATAAACTGTCGCTGTAAATGTGCTTCAATGATGAGGGATTAAGAAATATTCAGATGTTTTATGTCTCTATGGGATGTAAACTGTGCACATACCGTATATAACCGCTTATAAATATAGTCCAACTGCAAACTGCACATATCCAGATACCCCGTCGAATAATACACTGGCAGTTCTGGATGTATGCAGTTTGTTAGGAATAGTCCGTAGAGCAAACAACATAGAGCTTGATATGTCGGCGGATCCGGATTTATGTTGCTTCAATTTGACTAGGCTAACAACAGCATTGCCTTATGAAATCTTGAAAAAAGCCTACTCATAATTCCCAGTTTTAGCAAGAGAAAGAAGACATAAGAGAAAGAGATAAAAGCAAGAGGAATATATCAAGACACTTAAAAGGTATCCATTTATGAAAAGCTGCGAATCGCATCGACATAAGCTTTCCTCTCTGCAGCGTACATTGTCTTCTCGAAAAGGGTGATTTGTTTTAGGATAGTAGAGTCATAAAGGTTCTATTTACAAAGACAAAAAAGTCCAGTGACCCAAAACTATGGAGGAATGTAATGACAATATTTTTAGATTTATTCTGTTTTCATAAAAATTACCTCTTTTCAATAAGACTTTGTGGTTAATACCTGTGCATTCGTTTGCAAGTTTTATTTCTTGTAAGGACGTACTGCAACGGTTTCACAGAAAAAAGTAAGAATCCTTGAGATATCGCATTTTTGGCTGTAATGTTCAATAACAATGGTAT
Organism: Sinohyriopsis cumingii; assembly: GCA_028554795.2. NCBI lineage: Eukaryota > Metazoa > Mollusca > Bivalvia > Unionida > Unionidae > Sinohyriopsis > Sinohyriopsis cumingii. Next base: position 47,278,324 of record CM068830.1, on the reverse strand, counting down.
CAACACAGGAGAAAATGAGACCTATGTATTTCAACATTCTCGTCGTCTTTTTATTTGGTGTGTTTTTTGATACTTCATTTTTCAGAAACACATGCAGCCACCAACATTGATTATCAGAACTTGCTAAATGCCACACTAAACGCGTCTAACTACTCGTCCAAAGTGCGCCCTTAGGCAGACACGGAACTAGTGCTTCCAGTCACCGTTGATTTTTACTTAGTGGCATTAAATGAGAATGAACAGAAAATGACCACAACAGGATGGTTGGATGTGCATTGGAATGACACGTACATGATCTGGAACAGTGCAAATTACGCTAATATCGACGAACTGTTGATTCCCCAGAGTGAAATCTGGAAACCTGACATCGCTCTTGTTAATGCTCTGGAGTCCCTAACAGGACTAGGAGACAGTTTCTGCTACGTAACGGCGACGGACTACGGTACTATGAAATGGACGCCGAACCAGACATTCGAAAATACTTGCAGTATTGATATGACGTCATTTCCGTTTGACAAACAAACGTGTGACATCAAATTTACCACATGGAGCAGTACGATAGACCTAATTACATTGTCGAAGGGAACATATGGTATCAACACGGCTTACTGTGAACCGAGTCCTGATTGGGATCTTGTAAGTGCTGCATCCGGTGACGCGTCTACATCAACAACGTCAGGAATGAAATTTATGCTGACTTTCAAAAGAAATTATTTGTTCAATTTGCTGTACTTCATTTTGCCAATCTTTCTTCTTGCTGCCATTAACATGTTCGTCTTCATTTTTCCTCCTGCTTCGGGAGAAAAGACCGGATTCGCAGTTATCGCGTATTTGTCCTTCATTGTCTTTTTCATCATTATCACTGACCTGATGCCAGTAGGAATGAAATCAATTCCGATTCTGAATACCTATTTGCTAAATGCAATCTACCGTCAGCTGCCTGATCGTCTTCGTCACTGTCCTACAGCTCAGACTCTATAGTCTGAGTAGAGAAAAAACGGTGCCTGCATTCCTTCTAATTCCCACCAGTCGTGTAGTCATGTTGAAACGAAGGATGTTCAGTTGTAAGAAAAAGCAAGACAAAAAGAGAAAAGAAAAGAATCTGAAGTTGGAAGATATAGATGACCCAGAAGAAGAATTTGAAGAAAAGACCAAATTCAAAGCTGTGCAGAATAAAGCTTTTGCAATTAATCGCGTTGGGTCAAAGAACAAAATTTCTCCAACTCCTCCAGTGAGTACTGAACTTAAGCCAAGATCAGATGGCAAATCTTCGGTATATGATGGGGATAAAGAGAAGCCAAAAAGTGACAGCTCTATTAGCCGGAACAATAAGACCTCTCGAACGAAACTTGCAAAAAGGCGAGAAGCTTTGAAGGGAGACCCGACAACCCATGAATGGCGAGAAGCTGTGGGCTTGGAAGTCAGCGTGCCTCCGACGGACAGCAATATGATGTCAAAGTTAAGGGATGGAGCTGCCTCGCCGAGAGCTGTTCAACTGTCAGTCGAGGAGGCTGATGAGGAAGATGAAAAACCACTTAATGCTTCAGATGTCACATGGGCGCACGTGGTAAGAATGATGGACTTCATCTTCTTCTGGATTTTCTTTATTGTCACCTTTTTTTTCTTCATCGTTACAACTTTTGGTGTAGCGGCCCGCTCCAGTGCTTGATTTGACTGAAACACTATATCGAAAAAAAGACAGGAGATACTAACTAAAAGGATCAAGCCTACCATGAATTATAAAGAAAATTAACTTGAGTTGGAAGAGTGAGTTGTGAGATACAACACCTTTCATGCGATTCACGGAGAACGGAGAAATAAAAAGGTGGTTGGGACAAAAAAAAAAAAAAACAAGTGAGGGCTGACATATCGTCATTAATGTTAATTAGAGCAGCGAAGAAACCCGGTGCAAGGTAAGAAATGGATATTGTCATGTACACCGATAATTAAAATACTGTATAATTCGAGCATTAAGCACGATGCATCACTTTTTTATTAATATATATATATATATATATATATATATATATATATATATATATATATATATATATATATATATATATATATATATATAGTGTGTGTGTGTGTGTGTTATAATAGGTTAGTGTAAATCTTATATGTAGACCACGACATATTTACATGCAAATGGGGACAAGGTAATTAAAAATTACAATTAAATCATGAATATTAGATTCTCAGCATTACATGTACGACTTCAGAGCTGGAATATGGATGATCCAGTTGCATCAGTTGAAATAACTCACTAATACAAGTGAATGTTATTGATTCGTTAGCAAATATACACGATACAAATATTTTTGTAAGTATTGTATCCCTCAGATTAAATATATGTAACCAGAATATGGTCCTTTGTACTGCAGGTCTGTAATTTTTCATAACTCTAGTTTTTCAGACAGCATCAATCCACACAAAAAATTATATTATTTTCTGTACCTAATCTTTGCTACGAAAAAAGACTTTCATAATAAAATTTTGCGAATTTTAGGTACCTTAAGATATCAGTATTTTTTTGTTATAAGAACTTGTACACTTGACAAAATACGAACAATTTGAAATAATAGTTAAAATAAAACAATCAACCTCCTCAATTATCGACGTAATTTTATTAACTGATGGGTTTTATGTAGAATATATGATTTGTTCATCAAAACGTAATATTTGTTGTTTTATTTTTATAATTTTCATAATATATTCATAGATTATAATTTGGTGTCATTAGAGCCTCGAATCCCGTTCAAACTAACATAGTGAAATAAATTTACACGATGTTTATTGAAATTTTGGAATTCTAAATAACAAATGGCATTACACAAAACATGGACGGGAAGAACATTAAACAATTATCTCTATACATGTTATTACCGACGATTGTAGCTTGAATATTTTCAGTAATAATAAAGACTACCAGAGACTATGTGCATTCTTATTGTACAATTCTGTCCTAAATTTCTTTTGCTTTTGCTGGGATTTGTGTGTTAGTGTGTTTATGTGAAATGATCGATCCAATGTCTGAATTAGAAATGAAATACTAAGACAGCATTTTAACTACATGGCAAAAAAAAGCAACATTGTTGATCAAATGTAAAAGCATAGTAAATATATATCATTAATTTAATTATTATATAGTTTTTATATCGAAATATAATTTTACATAATACTTGATAATTTTATTTTCTGTCATTTTATAAACAACATGAAAATATAATCATTTAAACTAATTCATCGCTACGAAAGTTACACGTGTGGTATTTATTTCTCACGTATCACACGATGAAAAAAAAATATGACCTGTTTAATGAAATCCTTTAATGACTCCATCATGCTACTCGATAATTTTGTATACTTTTATCTCTCATTTCTGCCGATATTCAGGTAGCTTTCAGGTCTCTCCCCCCCCCCATCTCTTCTCTCTCTCTCTCTCTCTCTCTCTCTCTCTCTCTCTCTCTCTCTCTCTCTCTCTCACACACACACACACACATACAAATACACACACATACAGAGGCAAACATAATGCTATCTAATGTAAGAATATTTAATTTGAATCGTTTTTATGTGCTGTTGATGCAAAATCACATGTAACATTTCTAGCGAATTTTTAATTTTTTTATATTTTCGGTTCGAACTAGTAATGTTGCTAAATAAATCAGATTGATTTGACTTTGAAAAAATCCATCTTGATAGTACTTTCTTACGCCATAACATTGTTGCATGAGGCATTATTGAAACCATTAGAATATCAAGTGATAAGTTCTCATGTTCTGTTTGGCTGACTAGAGGATGCAGTTCATGTCTACGGGGATAATAATTGCGCAAGCGGACACAATTGCTGCACGCCAATGTTAAATGACGTCACAAGACAAACACGGTGCCTTACAGGCAAATGTATAGGACCAAGGGGTATGGTATGGTATGACAATTAGTACTCTTTCCTATAAACACTTGTCCATACAAGCCAACACGCACTCTTACAAACCAATGTCTAGGGGTACACACTATGATATTGTGCGAATTTATCAACTCCGCTCTTTTCGTGTAGGACGACACAGATCGTTATCGTAGTCGCTTCACTTCTGGGTTTCTCTATAGAGTCGTGTTGTCGATTGATTGTGACACTCGCTTATCCGGTTGTACTATCTCGCTATACACTGAACCCTGTGCAATACGGTTACATCGTTCTGTGTGACTTAGACCTTGAACAAATCAAGATTGAGGAGGAGCAAAATACCAAACGTAATGTGAGAAATTTACTGCAGTTGAATCCAAATTCTAATACCGTAAAATAATAAATATGAAAAGGTTCACAACAACTCCTGGGACAAAACGTGTATATCAATGCTACATGTTTGAAGAGAAGCTGCAATGGGGACCAGAATGTCCACAATGCTAATGAAAGGTAACACATTTTATTATACATTTATAATGAAGTATTGAAATATATCACTGGGAGAAAACGTATATTGCCTTAATAGTAAATATATCTACCCTTATGTATGCTATTAAAATATGTATTTCCATATTAAGACCTATTTCTCTATTTAATTTGAATTCTTCTGACCCCTACCCCAATCGGAATGAACAGATCTTAAAATTTGTGAAGACAATGGACTTTCTAGCATGCATTTATTTTGTCAGTAAGGAGGCGCCTTAAAAACTGTCTAAAAAAGAACTCCACACAACAAAAAGTAGGTTTTGAGTATTCACATTTTTAAATTAGTTTTCCACATAAATCGTGAAATTTATTAGTGACTGAACCTTCATGACCTGTTGCTATTCGAAATTCTGTCTCCCATAGTTTCTTTGCTTTTTACACTCTACATGTTATGGAGAAAAAAACAGTTTGCTAAATATGTTAATAAAATTGTTTAAGTAACAATTCTAACTCGCAACACAAATCATAAACATGTATAAAATTAATGGAGAAATCGGTCATTGATGAGTGTTGGCTGCAAACCAAAGTTATGTGACAATCAAAAAGGTGAACGCAGCATTTGTTACCGGGCAAGACTGCACGCTTGCCAACGTACCCAGATCACGTTTGAATGCATGTACAAATAAATAAAGAAACGAAATACATTTAAGTGACAAGTCAACTCACAATAATTTAAATTTTCTGTTTAAACATGTTATGCTCTGAAATATGTCAGATGTGACCGTTATGTGATGCTCACTGTTTCAATCCGCGAAATAATAGTGTTAACGAAATAAAACTGTCTTCCTGTCCGTTTGAAAACAGTGATTCATTGGATAAAAATAATTCGAGGCATTGTTTGTACAAGTTAGAGTTGTAAGAGGTCGCTGTTCTAAGTTATTGTAAAGTTCAGAACTATTTTTATATATGTTGTAATGAATCCACCAATCGCACTGGCACAAGATTTTAATATGGACTATCTTAGAGAAATATCCATGCAAATCGAAGTGTTTGACTTAAACATATATAATGACAAGAAAATCTACGTTTTTGTACTTAATATAAGTAAATATTTTACTCGTGAGCTGGTGACAGTTTCTATTGTCATGGAAGGCGAAATGTCCCCACATCACTCCTGAAACATTTCATTAATTCCTAAAACAAAGATATCCTCTTTTTACAAAAGAACAGCGAAACATTGTATAGCAACAACAGTAAGAACGCAGGAGGAAAGTGGTGAAAGAAAGAAAGGACGCTAGTAAAGAGAGAGAGTGATGGAGAAGGAAGATGCCACTTTCTACAAGAATTAAAAATGGCATTGATTTATTTCCTTCCTAACTCTTAAATGATGTTGTTACGACTCAGTGGTCTTAAACTAAGAAATAGAAAGAAGAGAAACCAACAAGTTTAGTAAAATTCAATAAACAATTTATTTTTCTAGAATATAAAGCGAAAATTCAAAAGACATTTTCCAGTATTGTGAATTAAATCCCAAACAATCCAAAATGTTCTATCACAAGTCCCAAAATATAGAATACTCCAAAATGAATTCCAATAATTTTGCGTGTGTTGACGTGTCAATTTTCTTAATGTATCAGTGATTTAATCCAGAATGTCTTTGAATGAGTCTTCAATAATACCAAAGTGTTGTTTTAGTGCAAAAGATCAATGAGCACTTTGTAAATCCAGTGAGTAGTTTGCCTAAATGATTCCTTTCATAGTATATATGAGCACAATAGTAAATGGTTTCACAGTCTGAAATAAAGAAAGAAATTAATAACTGCTTACCCTAGCCCCTTTATATGTATCCTCACTTGACTATGTCTCAAAAGCATTTCCAAAACCTAGTCAACAAGGTCGCTTCCAGAAAATACCAAACTCGTAAACAAGGTTACCTTAGAAGTCAGTAAGTTAGTAAATATATTAAAAACATGACAATAGTGGGAAAAAGTAACAAAAAATGCTATTTAATAGCTGGTTGATTAATTGAAAAAGTGAGTAGCTTTCAATGGAGAATCGTTTGAGGGCATGGATTGACATATTGTTCACTAATAAAGAACTTTGTTGTATAGCGTAATAATATGCAGAACTTTGTTGTATAGCGTAATAATATTCCGAACTTTGTTTTATAGCGTAATAATATTCAGAACTTTGTTGTATAGCGTAACAATATTCAGAATTTTGTTGTATAGCGTAATAATACTCAGAACTTTAATCTTAACCCTCGTACATAAAAAACTTTCTCATTGTAGTGTCACACACTCACACACACATGCACACACACGCGCGCGCGCGCACACACACACACACACACACACACACACACACACTAACACACACATGCAAATTCACTGGAATAGCCTTATCTAAGGGTATTAGTTTATAAATTTAAAAAAAGTGCAAAACTACTTATATTTTGTTCGTTACTGTCTTAGAAAGGGGACTCGTACACGAACCTACTAAAAGTCACCAGACCACTTATACTTTTGTGTATCAACTTTTCGCATAAATGTTGCCAAAGCAATAGAAATAAAGATAAGTGTTAGACTACTCATATTTTTGTGTATTACCATGTCGAAATGAGATACCAGAACGCTAAAAAATATAATTAAAAATCAATACGCTGGGTAGACTGCAATCTGTTTTAAACGTAGTGAGAAAATGGCTAGACCAGTCAGCCAAATAGGAAGCTGCTTTACCCTGAGCAAGGCACAGCGAACACCAGATCAAATGTTGTATGTTAGTACTCATGGAAAGACTAATCAGTTATTCTTTACAGATAATAGCATGTGAGCAGTTCAGTCCAGACATATCGCGCAGGAATACATATTGAAAGGTTGCAATTTAGTTCTTGCCAATGCTGGATTTATTTTTTTTAAAAATTGTTCTTATATAACTGAGAATAACCTCGTTGTCTAAAGAGAACGTCACCAAATATAGAGCAGATGAAATGAACTCCGCGATCACGTACCACACCACCCCAAAAAATAAAATCATATATATATATATATATATATATATATATATATATATATATATATATATATATATATATATATATATATATTGTAGTTATGTATATTTGATTTATTTATATCTGAATTAATATATATTTGTTTCAGTTTAATTGTTTGCCAGTTTTCATTTTTTAATTTTTTTTCATTACATGATATTGTAAAGTAAATGTATTCACTAGTTATGATACTTTTTCAGAAAATAATTTGACCTTGACTGTTAGTTTATAAACACCAGGTGTTGATCTAAATCCTGACCTCGTTTCAGAATTTTTAGCAACCTTCGTAAACAAGTTCTATTTTATTTTGAAATGGTTGGTTGTTTCCAAGGTCATGATGGGACCTTGTCTTTAAAATGTAAAAAAAAATTATTTTTTATTTCTTAGAATAAATGATTGGTTTTCTACAGGGTCACACTGGGTAAACTTGAGCTGTAACAAGTACTTGTTTTTATAAACTTCTAGAAGATGATCATGTGACCCTTGTTTACGTTTTAGAAAGCCCATATAACCCATGTTTCGGAGAATTAATCTCAATAGAAGTTGGGCCGTTAAACTGTTCGCTGTATGTTGTGCTGTTTGGAGTTATTTCAAATTACTTGGTTTGGAGTTATTTCAAATTACTTGGATTCAGAAGGATTAATTCCATTATTTTTCTGGAAAATACCTGTGTTCATGTAATATAGTGGAACAAGGACAAGTTTTTTTTAAAAAATTTATTCAGCTATCAGAAACCGGAGTGATAATTTTTATTTCTACAAAGAACTGTAGACTTCAACACTACGGATTACAGCATACATCGTCTTCCATCTTGGATTCTTCGTCGGGATTCGAACGTGAAATCAGTATAACATTTTGTTATTAGGACTACTAAAATTTTATTCTCGGAATTTTTGGATTATTTTTGGACTTTATTCTATAAAACCGTAAGTTCATATTTGTTTTCTCATTTTTACAGATTTTTTCCAGGGAAATAAATTATTGTATTTTTAAAAGCTTATGGCTTTCACTCTTTCTTGTGTTACTGTTTATTCGAGCCTAAACAAGTGACAAAAGAAATTGGTGGTTAGTCTGGGATAATTCTTAATTTTGGATGGAATGTTTCAGAAACCTTTGTATTTTGAAATTTGAATTCACCATGTTTTTGAATTTTTGTGTGAAATCGGCAAGCTTTTTCTAAAACATCATCAAAGGTAGAGAATTTTTCTTAAATTTTACTCAGGCGTGGTTGGAAATTTTGAAAATGGAAGTACAGCTAAAAAGTCTGAATTAGAGATAAAACAGGTTCGGTTTCAGATAGAAAAGATACAAATGGAAAGAGAGATGAAAGTAAGACGAATGCAGTTTTAGAAAGAGATGGAAGTAAACCGAATGGAGTTCAAAAAGAGAGTGAGGAGAGAGAAAGACAAATAAGGTTGCAATTTGAGAAGGAGGAGAGAGAGAGAGACAGGAAAGAGAGAAAGAAAAACAGATGCAAATGCAGTTAGATAAGGAAGAAAGAGAGAAAGAAAGACAAATGCAATTACAAAAGGAACAAATACAGTTACAAACAGAGATGGAAGTAATGCAAATGCAAAAGGACAAGGATGAAAGAGTATTTCAAGTTCGGATAAAAAGTTTGTAGAGCTGGCAAAGGAAAAACACTCCCCTACTTTTGATGTTTTAAAAAGTATCAAGTTAGTACCTCCTTTTCTGGAAGAAGAAGTAGACAGATAATTTTTCGTTTTGAAACAATTGCTGAGAGTTTTAAGTGGCCAAGAGAGTACTGGACTCTATTATTGCAATGTGTACTTACTGGTAGAGCTCGTGATATTTACATTTCACTGTCACTAGAGCAGAGCGCTGACTATGATATAGTTATGGACTCTATCTTGATGGGTTGAAGAGTTTAAGAACTGTGTTCATAGTGACGTTAGAGTCTATCTTGACGAGCATAAGATCGAAACCTTGGACAATGCTGCTCGTACCGCTGACAATCCTGCTTTAACTCATAACATTCCTTTTGTAAATAAGACTTCTACTCAACAGTCTTTTTGGCAGAAAAGTATTTCAGCCTAATACAAGCCCTTCTAAAACTCAAACTGGCACAACTTCTAAAAATCAAACTTCGGAGAAGCTTGATTCAACACCCTTGTCTCCTCCGACGTGTACCTATTGCAAGAAAAAAAGGACACGTTATTTCTGATTGCTACAGATTGAAAAATAGGCATCAGAATCAAGACAGACCTATTCCGATTGCTCTTATTTCTAAGAGGTCAAGGTCACGGTCATGTATCGAAAGCAATACATTCGTTGGGTCTAACAAACCCCAGTCTGATTTGATTATCACTCTTGGGTGATTCGGCCAATCATATCCCTATTAAACTTTTAAGGGACACAGGAGCTTCTCAGAGTCTTTAATTGTCAGGTACTTTGCCTTTTTCTAAGAAGTCTTCTTCTAATGAGAGTGTTCTTATTTAGGGAGTAGAGTGCAGCTTTGTTAATGTTCCTCTCCATTGTGTAAATTTGTCATCAGACTTAGTCTCAGGACCCGTGACAGTCGGAACAGTCTTTGTGTTACCCGTTGAGGGCATTCATTTATTACTAGGCAACGACCTAGCTGGAGACAAGGATGTGGTTAATCCATTTGTAACTGAAAAGCCTTGCTTGGATCAGAATGTCGATCCAATTGAAAAAGAATTCCCTGATGTATTTCCAGCTTGTGCAGTTATCAGAGCTATGGCAAAGGAAGCTCTTGAGAATGATTTTGATAAGGAACATATTCCTTTAGCTGACACATGTATTGGTCAGGCTTTTGATGAGGTCACTTTCACTCCTTGTTTGGATCAATCAGATGGTATTGAACACAGTGATCCTCTTTTAACGACTCATTCTCTTTATTTTAATCAGGGTGATAAACGACAATCACTTGTCGTCATACAGGAAAAAGATCCTGAGATCTCCTTTTTGTTTCAAAAGGTCATTAGTGAAACTGAAGCTACTGAAGTTCCTGCCTGTTATTTCATTAAAAATGGAATTCTTATGAGAAAATGGAGACATCCCGAGGTACCTGCTGATGACGAATGGTCAGTGAACTATCAAAATGTAGTTTAGTTCCAAAACCTTACAGACAGGAAATACTTAGTCTGGCCCATGAAACTTCATTGGCTGGTCATTTAGGGATCAATAAAACTTATTACAAGATCTTAACACACTTTTATTGGCCAAAATTCAAAAGTGATGTTAATAAATACTGTAGATCTTGTCATTCCTGTCAAATGGTAGGAAAAGCAAATCAGAAAATTCCCAAGGCTCGTCTACAACCTATTCCTGCCTTTGACGAACCATTCAGTAGAATTATGGTAGACTGTGTTGGTCCCTTACCTAAGACCAAGTCAGGTAACCAATTCCTGTTGACTATTATGTGTGCGTCAACAAGGTTTCTAGAAGCACTTCCTTTGAGGAATATAAAATTTAAAACAATAGTAAAAGCTTTGATAAAGTCTTTTACTCAATTTAACCATTCTAACTCTATCAAATCGGCTCAAGGGTTAAATTTTAGGTCTGGAACTTTCCAGCCCATTGTGCTTGAATTTGGCATTCAGCAATTCAAGTCAAAAGTGAAGTTATGGTTTGACAGAACTTTAGTGGAGAAAACTTTTGAGTTTTGTAATAATGGGGTTCTGTCTCTCGTGCTCATTCTTCAAATTTGTATTCAGTTCAGATATTAGGCCCTTACAAGGTTAAGAAGAAAATGAATGAGTTAAATTATAATATTAGTGCTCCTGGGATCTAAATAAATTATAGGAGTACCATTATATTAAAAGAGATAGCCTGGTTAAACATGCAATATATTTAGTTGTACCTGTCCCACTCAGCGAAGATTTAGGTGAAGGAATATCATCGAATTATACTAACATTGGAGTGGCAAATCTTCGGAATTCAGAAATTATGAAAGATCTGGACCAGAAATTTGTAAATGTGCAAGAGCAAGATATAAATGAACATAAACACTTATTATTTGAATATGAGCACTTATTTCCAGATGTTCCTACAAAGACAAACAAAATTTTCCATGACGTTGAAATTGTAAATTCTAAACCTGTGAAACAACACCCGTAGAGGATGAACCCTCTCAAACAGGAATACTTGATTTTAGAGAGCCCAGTAAAAGTGACTGGAATTCACCATGCATACTTGTTCCAAAACCAGATAAAACTTTCCGTATGTGTACTGATTAAAGGAAGGTGAATAGTGTGACAAAAACAGATTCATTTCCATTACCAAGAATCGATGACTGTATTAATAAGATCGGGAATGCCAAATATGTCACCAAATTAGTCTGGTTCCCTGCTTAGTATGCTCCCTGCGTTGCACTCCGCTGTACTAAGGGGGCAGGGGCCAGTTTTTATGTACAAATTTAATATCGCAATCAGCGACCTAGTATAAAAAAATCATAAAAAATCAAATACACAAGTGAGGTCAAAAAGGTCCATATTTTTATATACCTATGTTAAAACAAAGCATAAGAATGTTATTCCCTTGACCAGAGAAGTCAATGGCAGTTCATAGCAAAAGAAGTTTATGCACACCAACCCATAATTTATACGTGCATTGTTCACATCCAAAGGCCATTTTTGACAGCATGTGGTGCTCACGGTGCAAACGCAAGCCCTTTCCCTGGATGAAAATTTTTAAAAACATTGTCTACTAAATAGTTTGATGCAATTCAGAATAGTTGTCATCCAAGCCGTATTTTTATAGATATTCTACTTGCACTGAACCCACGTGTCTACTGCTATGGGAAGCTAGCTCTTCTTCCTCGCCGACTATTGGTATTTCACTATCAACATACTGCAGAACAACTATGGAAGGTGTACATGCCTGACATTAATTTCAAGAACAACACAAGCCCGAAACATCTAGTTCACAGATATATCCATATCTATAAATAGTAAACAATAATAGCTGAAAAAGTCACACCATAGCCTTAAGTTAAGAAAGTTGCAGGGGCCAATTTACGAAACTGGACCCTGCCACCTAAGTCAGGCGATCGCCGACGCCATATTGTCACGTGATCAAAACAAATGGCCTCGCGTGGAGGGATCTCGGTAATCTAATCGTGGCACATTGATTGGTTTAATATTATGTTTGTAAGTGACACAATGCGAACTTTACTAATACGTTCGATCTGAACTATAGCAGCCGTTATCTTGTGTTCAAGCTTAACCAGCAAATCGGCTACATTGGTATTTTTACAAATATTTCTACAATTAGGCGAAGACGAAGTATAGGGATACACACAACATTATTTTGTTAATATTGCACGTCATGTCAAAAATTTCTTTTTCCAATCGATTCCTTGATAAATTTTACGTCGAAATTGATATGATGTTTACGTACGACAGCTTTAATTTTGTCAAAAGATTAAGACGAAAATATCTTTCCCATTTTACCAGGGGTGAGGGTAACGATTGTTTTGCAAATATTGCACATTTCACACTGCGTCATCTAAAATATTCTAGTTGCAATGAATTCCTTGATCAGTTTTATATAAATATGTCGTTTTCCATGACAGCCCAAATTTTGTGAAATATTAGAATCGATATAACAACCCTCTTCTACGAAGGGGCGAAAGTGACGACATTTTGTCAAATATTGCACATTTTGACTGCATCATGTACGGCATTCCATTCGCTAATGATTACTTGATAATTATTACGTCGGAATTGGTATAAGGTGATATATGACATTCTTAACTGGCCAAAGGTTAATATCAAATCCCTTCAATGAAGTGGGGGGGGGGGGTTACAAATGTTGCCAAACACTGAATATTTTAGACAGCATCATTTCATTGTTCTATTTTAAATCAATTGTTTGATCAATTTTACATTGATATTGATGTACCGTTGAACATGACAACCCAGATTTTGTGAAAGATTAAGACCAAAATAGCAACCATTTTTTATTAGACTGACAATTTGGCTAACATTGGACATTTCTTACTGTCAGTTCTATTTCAAATTGATTTCTTGAAAGAAGGTGGCATAGCATCCCCTACAACATGGGGTGGTGGTGAAAGATTCTAAAATACCATCATCAGACAAACTTTACTGGGAGTGGGCCCTATCAATAAGTCTTTGGCAGTGTAGGAGCCAAATTTCTTGCTAGACCACTTACATTGATATTGATATATTACTGTAAATATATTCTGTTCATTAGGCAAGGCACATTAATTGCCTCCACATGATAAAAATTTAATGTGCTTCTGTGTTGCAAGATTTCCATAACAAACCATGAACTGCATTCAGGTTTCATTCACATGCTTATATTAGTAAGATTCTTCAAAATGTACTCACTATATCATCATAACTGAAAGACAGTGTTAGTACATTTAATGTTAAGCACTGTACAGAAGTTTTAATGTTCTCATCACTAATTTGATTTGCTTCAATAATGAATGCTGTTTTCAATATTTAGCACTTGGGATAATGGAGAAATCCTGCCAGTCATTAAATATTCATTTATGCAAATATGCAGATAACTTTGGTTGAAACGATGGTTTTCATTGGACATTGTGGTTTTTAGAAAATAACATTGACATTGAGACTTGTGCTACTAGAAATTTAGTATTATGTTATCAGACCGGTAGTGTATATACTTTAACCGTTTCTAATAATTCATTGTACGTTTCATTTCAGCGCTGGTAATTACATTTTATTTTGTTTACTATTACAATTTTTAAAGTACTATTTGAAATTAGACCGCCATTGGTGGCGTTATCAATTTCCGTGGATTGGTTGAATTGCAAGGTTACTTTTCTAGTAGTTTTAGTCTTATTATTATTATTGTTATTATTATTATTATTATTATTATTATAACCGTATCTATGAATTCTTTGTACGTTTATATTTTTGAATAGACACGTTTTTAAATTAGAATTGAAATTAAACGAAACAGTACTCCTCATACCCATTTATTACCGTTATCAGTTTTCGTGGTTTAGTAATAAGATCGCATTATTTTATCTGCACGGCAGTACTTGTAGTAGTATGTATGCTGACACCGTTACTAAGAAATAAGTTACATTTTATTTGGGTACTGGCAATTACATTTCTTTCCGATTAAAACACTCTTAAGTTTATTACCGTTATTAATTTTCGAGGACTGGTAAAAACAAAATCATTTGAAAAACCCACAGGGGCTCGTATCGTTGTTTACAATGGACCTGTCATACATGTGCAATATTGTAGTTATTATATAGTACATTAGTCCGAGTTTCCTCTGACCCTTGCCTCCCCATTTTTGATATTTGGACAACATAAATATCGTATAATATTTCATGTATGACAGGTCAATTGTAAATAACGATACGAGCTCCTGTGGAAAAACCAATATGGTGTGGCCTAGCTTCCGACGATATTGGTTCTGTGGTATCTCGATATTTGAACTTTTCGGTATTTATTTTATCTATTGCACCACATATTGTGTACTTATATATACCACATGACCATAGGTTACTAGTTCTAAATCACCAGTTTATTTTGGGAAAATGTCAGGATTGCTGACGAGTACACTATTTGATAAATAAACCCATGAATACTACTGTTTCAAAATAATATCCTTAACCTAAGCAGCAGAGGGGGCGAACAGACCGACTTTGGAAGCGTCCAAAAACCGAAATAAGCCTTCCTAAAAAAAAAGGATCAATAACCTTAAAAATCAAAATAACTAACTACAGAGACTGCTGCTCTCAAAGAGTCCCTAGAGTCCCTAGGTTAGTCCATGTTATTTCTCCGCGATGGCGAGTATATTACAAAAAACGAACCAACTTGAGGTCATGGCCCCCTCTGCTGCTAATAATTAAATCATTATGTTATAATAAAATGGTATATCCGGAATCTCACACTGCAAGGATAGCACGAGAACGATTAGAAGCAATCAAAATATTTCTTCCTGTTAGAGATTCATTCAGAAAAAAACTACAAGCTCAGCAGGAAGCACAAGTTGAGTACGAAAAAGACACTGAAAAACTATTTAAACCCGTCACTGCAGCTACTAAGAAAACTGCAGCGGCTGTTGAAAAAATTATATGGGGAGATATTGAGGATGATGAGAAGAGGAAAAAGGGTATTTTTCCAGTATTAGAACAAACTGCAGCGCAGACTGAAAAAATAGCAAGAAGAACCAAACAAACAAAAAAGATTTTACGAGATCTTCCAAATGATATAGCTCAACCTCCACCCGTTGGTGAAGATATTGGAGAACTTCGTACTGAAGTCGCCGACGTGAGAAAAGAACTTGCATCTGAACCCAAACCAGCAGAAGAAAACGTAGAATTGATTGCAAAATTTAACGAAGGGTTTGTTGAAGATATTAGAAATACTAAAAGAGAAAAATTACCCGAAATAATATTATTTGGTATATTTAATAAATCTAATATTTTTTTTTAAAAAACCATAAAAAAGTAAATAATGATAATCTTACTAGATGGATATATCGCGTATATAGAAACAAAAAACAAGCTAGAGGTCCAGAATACAAAAGTATTGATGAAGAAGTAAAAAGACTTTATAGAGAGAGAGACTGGAACAACTAGAACAAGAACAACTCTCCCAGCAGGAACCTTCATATCAGCTTCCTCCACCGCAGCAAGAACCCTCATATCAGCTTCTTCCACCTTTACAACGTAACAAAATTTCTGCGCCGGTAATGCCATTTGCACCGGTAGATTTACCACGTGGATTTCGAAGTGATTCACCTGGCACACACCCGGTCACCACTAAATCATTGTATCCGGTAATGCAACCACCAATATTTAAAACACCTCAAGATGAACCTAAAAAAGGTCCTGGTTTATGTCCTGACAATATTCTCAATGACGTGTCACGGTTAGAAGTTCTCATAGGGGGAAAACGTGCCGGAAATAACTCACCAGAAATAACGAATGAAGCAGCTGATATTTGTCGGCAATTATTTCAAGGTGGTATCATGGATATTGGCGTTTACCGGGAACTTATTGATGAGCTCGTTGATGATTAGTCACCGCGATTAGATAAATGGTAAATAAAATAAGATGATCGTACACAATAATGATCGTAAATCCGTACAGGTCAGAGCGATAAACTCACGATTACCAATCTATAGAGTTATTTACGGAGATGGACTTGGTGATGTTATTCAGGGATTATTTACAAGGTTAGCCCCAAATGCAGCGCCTATTGCAAAACAGTTATCGATGAAAGCTACTGATGTTGTTCGTGGAAAAGCTCCTGGTGCAATTGTCAATGTTGCTGGTAAGGCGTTCTCGGCGATCAAAGATAGACTAGCACGATTAATAAGACGAAAACAACAACCAGTAAAATTGCCAAGTACTGAAATTATGCCCGCAGATGTCAGTAAAATAATAAATCAAGCTGCAAATCAAAAACTAGCAGCGTTGGCAGATCGGGGACTCAGTGAATCGGGAAATAATATCTCAAGTGTAATATCAGGAAGTGGAACTTCCCGAAGTGGAATTTTCCGAACGCAGTAATCAACGTGTTAGACGAAAATAATTACAATAAAATGTTCAAGCGCGTATCCGACACAGCATTTGATATGGAAACACCTGTCCTTAAAGATGAATCGGTGCGTGATTATCAGTTTTATTCTTATGACGCACGAACACCAGATCAACGTGGAGGAAGAATTGAACTACAAGTTCATGACACAAGTAGATATTTTCTACCCGCTGAGGCTTTTTTTGAGGTAGAAGGTACAATTGTAAAAATGGTTGATACTAATTACGGAGTTGCAGTAAAAGTTGGTTTTGTCAACAACGGAATCATGGCATTATTTGGTAGCGCCACGTATATGATTGATGGAAAAAATATTGAATCGATTCAAAATGATGCCGACATTGCTACAACAATAATAAGGTTGGCAAGATATTCTAATGATTATACAAGATCAGCAGGTCCCACAATGATGTTTGCGAAAGATAATTCTAATAACCCTGAAAGCGATCTGTATAATATAAGACGACCAAGAAACAATGCCAATAACGCTGATGCTGATGTGGCACCAGTAGTTCATGGTCCTAGTGAACATTTCAACTTGGGATTTGCAGCGCGTAGAAATATGTTGCTAGGAGACAATAGAAGATTTTCATGTACAATTCCACTATCGCATATTTTTGGATTTTGTAGGAATGTTATAAAGGTTATTTTTGGAGCTAGACACACGGTTGTTCTTGTAAGAAAGGGTGATGATAACGATGCTCTGTGGAGACCCGCTGGTGATGCTGGTAAAGTAGTATTATCGAAACTTTCACTGTGGATGCCGGTAATGACTCCAACGATCGCAGAAGAACAAAAATTGATTTCTTTCATGGACACAGGTGGTAAATCCTTGTTGTCATGGTTAACAACAAGCACAGATAGTATACAAACTAACGTTAACGGTCAGTTTACATGGCATATAGCATCACAACAAGGTGTATCTGCACCACGGCATATTTTTTTTGTGTTTCAGAAACGCGGTCGTTTAGGTAATCAAGAACGTACTCATATGATATTTGACCAACTAGGTCTCACAAATATTTCCTTACGGATAAACGGACAACAAGAACCAACAGAGAATATACCACTAAATTATACACAAACTCATATAGGACGTGTATATCATCGTTTGATGTCATTCATGGGACATGATCAAAATGTAGATGCTGGGTTGCAAATATCACAATATGATTTCAGAACTTTGTATCCGATTTATTATTTTTCACTGGAGCATCTTGATCTATCAAAACAATCTGTCGTTGATATACATCTTAAAGCAGAATTAAATACAGGTGGTGTTGATTATAGAGCAATCGCGGTTATACTCAGTGACAAAGCCATGTTGCTTGAAGTTGGTAGTGGTCGAATGAGAGTCGTTGATGCACCAGTGGAAAATCTTTAATCATTATTTGGAGTGTGGCAAATATTTATCATAAAATGCCATATCATCACGTTAGTGTCAGTCTGACTCATGGTCAGATTAAAAACCTTCACTCAAATTCAGCAAAAAACTGCGGAATGAAAATATCACTAAAGCGAGATCAGATCACGGGTGGTCAAAATAAACTATCATTATGAGAACGCCAGCTTAAACATTTTAACGGCGCAAAACAATCAAAAACAGGACTCAAACTTAATCTCTCTGCGGGTGCGATTAAGGACTCGGTTAAAACCGGTGGTATTTTTCCACTTCTTGCAGCAATACCGGCGTTAATAGCTGCTGCCGCTCCAGCCGTAGCAAAAGCAGCCGCGTTAGGTGCTGTTGGAACAGCTGCTGGAATGGCTCTAAAGAAAGCAACAGGAAATGGATATAAAAAAGGGACGCGGCCTAAGATTACCATGATCTCGTTGAGAAAGAGGTCTGAGACTTCCAGGATCACTTCGTTAGATGCTCCAGCATCAAATTTTGATTTACTTGATGCTGCTAAGCGATTAAAAAAAATAAAACTTCAGAGGTGTTTTTATGCGAGATCAATTACCGAAACAACCGAACAAACTTGAAACAGGTATTATTAATCTTGATTCGAATTCAGGACCTGGTACTCATTGGGTATCATACGCGGTCGATCCACGTGGAATCGTTTATTTTGATTCATACGGGTTAGCTCCACCGCGTGAGTTTATCAAGTATGTTGCACCACTTCACGCGCAAGTTTGGTATTCAACGCTACCCACACAAACAATGACAGATCCGCCAATATGCGACCGTGAAGTAATTAATGTACTTAACGCTATATCAAAATCATCCAAACCGCCACATAAGGTCGTGCATGATTATACAAGCAACCAATTCGTTTTAAACAGATCTTAGATCTTAGATCTTATATAATGGTTGATATTTACGGAAGATCTTCTTCACGCGTTAAGAAAAAGTCAGATGACATTGATCTGTCGAAGTACGCGACTAAAGCTGTTATTATGAATCTTGCTTGAGTTGACCCAAATGAGGTTGTTATTTTTCAGGACCGATACGGAAAACTAAAAACGAGCAATATCAAATGGAATGATATAATTCGACGAGTACTTGGTGCAGTTACGGATAACATCCCTGTTTACTGACAGCGGCAGAATCAGGGATTCAAGTATATCGTTTATAACCATCAGAGGTCAAATTACAGCAAGTGTTGCTAACCGTGTAAGAAACACCGGTGACACAATGACAGGTGAACTCAGCGTGAACGGAAATAAGATAGTAGTTTTAAGAGGTCCAACATCCGACGAAGACGCAGCAACAAAAAAATACGTTGACGTCAATCAACACCGTAGATGGTAAATTATCCACGTTGCGGGCCGAATAAGACGTTCACGCAAACGCGTTCACAAATCTTAGCAGAAACTTTAGAAAAATTAATGAAACCGCAGAGGAATTTTTGGTAATCCGTTGACCGTTGACGTAAAACTCGTTGATATCAAAACTAACCTAGACACGATGAAACAAACACAGCAAAACATGGTAGCGGGGATTCCTGAGATCGTTAATAAAACCAGTTTGATTAAAATTCCCGGCGGGGTTACTCCTGGGCATATTACCAACATCGTATACACAGTATCATCGGGATTCGCAACATGGTCTCAGCAAAATAAACTATCAAATATACTGCAACAGTCACTGGCGTGTACAGGCTGTCTGTGTTTAGTGCTGCAAAATTTGAAATATTTACAACGTATCCATGGTGTCATTCAACTGATAAGTTTTCCGGGGTTGTCTCTGTTATATTAAATAGCGGAAACGAGGAAATATTTATTCTGGAAGCAGCTCATAAGAAATTAACCGCAACATCTTTCTGGTGGTGTTTGGAATTTGTAGCTGAAACACCTCAATTGGTTACTGCATAAAATATAATGAGTACCTCAATCGACGTTCAAAAATTTAGGTACAATCAAGCGCGTGAATGGCAGACAGCGTTGAAAGATCGAGTCGAACAATATACAGTAAAAATAAAAAAGTATCAACGACGATTAGTTATCATTGACGTTGTTGTTTATTCAGTATCCTCTGTTGTTGCTGGAGCTGGAATAATATTATCCACGGTAACAATGATGGCACCAGTAGCTGTAACCATTTGTATTTCAGCTGCAACAACGATTGCAGGTGTGCTCAATATCATTGCAAAAAAGTATGTACTTGTACGAATGAAAAATTATCCGATTACATGATAAAATTACACATAGCAACTGTCGCATACTCGAAGTTATCCTCGTTGTTATCAGCGAGTCTCAGAGATGGAATTATATCCGATTTTGAGTTTTCAGAGATGATTAAAATATACAACTGCGCTGGTATTAAAGGTACGAGTATTAATAATGACGGAATTACCCCAGCAGATCGTGACAAACACAACCCCGCACAAGACAACGATGATCTCGGTAAGCTCGATTAATCCTGAATGTAGCATCAATTTTCCAACTGCAATTAGCTCAAATGAAATTGCACTAGCGCAATTACGAGTATACCATAGTTGGCTAAATATCAGATCGAGATCATTTAATGGTACACCAGCAAATAATTCGCTTATATTTGCTAATAAAAACAAACCAGATGGAACACCTGACTGGGTTGTTGTTGGAATACCAACTGGCAGTTATGAGATCGAACAAATCAATGATGAATTTGCTCGTAGAATAAATCAATAACAGGAAAAGAAGCAAAAATATCAATTAATGTTCATGAACCAACACTGTCTTCTGCAGTCGAAATAAACTCGCCTGATTACGTCGTTGATATTTATCAGTCCACGATAAGATCTGTACTAGGTTGGCCTGAAATAGCACCACCAATACCTGCACAGATACCAGAACCAACTCGGGCTGATTTTACATCGACGAAAAGTTTTCATCATAATATTAAAATGAATTATACGAGTTTTTGGTGGAACATAGAAAAACGGGTATGGGATAAACGGGATCAATTTCGTGTCGAGCGAACTGGTGAATATTATTGACTTTTACACAACGCTGATAACGGTAATAACCTGTATAATTCATTTTACGATATTAATATCAATAATGTCATTAATATCATAAATTCAGACCATAAAGAACAACTAGATAATTTACGTGTTCTTTTTTATGAATATTTGTCTGATTTGACATCTGCGCGTGAAGAAATTATTAAACGAATAGAAATTTTAAATCATATAGCTGATACCATTGAATATTTTCATAATAGGATCATAAACTTGGTTTTTGAATCATCGGGCGATTATAGAAGGTTTTTCGCAACCAAATACAAAATACCCGAAGCTGACATTGCAACGTTTAAGTTCGCTGATTATAATCCAGATAGATTAAGAAAATCTGTCAATGATGTCATTGATGAATATTTTCCTAAAATACTCGATGCGTGAAGAAAAATAGCTCCACCCGAGCCTATCCTCAAATATAATAATGATCCACACGGCAGCGGCAGACATGTATCTCCGGGAATCGTTAATATAACATCGACAATCGCAGTCAATCTTGTTTGTGACGTAATCGATGACAGTTATCAAATAGATCTTGGAAAATCAAATCAGGCTCAACAAGGATATATCCTATACACGTTCACACCACAAGTTCCCCCTGGGGATTTGATCGTGCAAGTACCAACCAATCCTGTTTATCTACGTACACATGATCAGTATTTGTCACGAATAAATTTCAAACTAACAGACCACATAGGACGATTAATTGACCTGCGTGGGGAGGAATTGATTGTCAATCTACAAGTAAAATCTTAAATACTTTTATTGTAGATCTTCGTCTTAAAGACTTTTATCGTAATGATTTTTGGTCATAGATCTTTCATCAGAAATATTTTATTTTATTTTATCAGAAATATTATATATTTATTCTGAAATATTTTTATTTTATCAGAAATATTCCAACATTTTTAGTCAGATTTGTTATTTTTAGTCGATTTGTCAAATTACAGTTTTTCGTCAGGTCAAACCTCAAGCGGTTCTCTAATTGATTTATCGATAAATCGTTAAAAATCCTCATTTTTTTCGAAAATTACCAGAAAAATTAACAAAAATCGCATGAAAAATCTCATTTTTTGAGCTAATTTTACTGATTTTAAATCATTTATCGATAAATCAATTACAGAACCGCTTGAGGTTTGACCCGAATGATATTGGAAAATTCATCAATTTTCCTTGAGAAATCGACTAAAAATAACAAATTTGACTAAAAAATATTGGAATATCTTATTTTTTCTGAAAAATTGATCATTTTACATGATTCTGAGTACCAACTAGCCCATCAAAATTACGAAATTGATTGGTTTCCATGATTCTAAGTAACAACTAGCCCATCAAAATTACGAAATTGATTGGTTTGCATGATTCTAAGTACCAACTAGCCCATCAAAATTACGAAATTGATTGGTTTGCATGATTCTAAGTACCAACTAGCCCATCAATTTCAGAAAAAAATAAAACATTAAGATCAAAGATCTTTGATAAAATAAATATATAATATTTCAGAATAAATAAAATATTTCAGAATAAATATATAATATTTCAGAATAAATAAATTATTTCAGAATAAATATATAATATTTCAGAATAAATAAAATATTAAGATCAAAAATCTATGATAAAATAAATATATAATATTTCAGAATAAATAAAATATTTCAGAATAAATACATAATATTTCAGAATAAATATAAAATATTACAGAATAAATAAAATATTTCAGAATAAATATATAATATTTCAGAATAAATACATAATATTTCAGAATAAATGTATAATATTTCAGAATAAATAAAATATTAAGATCAAAGATCTATGATAATATTACACGTGGTCAGCGTTGACAGGGACCCCAGTTACCGAAACTTTCATTTTCATTTTCAAAAGAATTATTTTGTACTACTTCACCAACGAGGTTACTTTGGATCGTTTCACCAACGAGGTTACTCGCTAACATAATTTTTCTTAATTGTCTTATACGAGTACTAATTATTTTCTTTGCCTCGTATTCGTGGGATAACTCTAATCTAATTTTTTCTACTGCGGCAGAGAGAGAGGAACGAATTCCTTCACTTGATCATCTTCTAGTAGCTAGTGACCGCAACATCGCCGCCTGAATCCGTTTTATGAACTTGTATTCAGATGATAGTGTGTGTATTCCTTGGCTTTTACGTTCTTGTAAAATTTCAAAATCAGAAATTATTTTTTCAGGATTTATTAATTCCATCTTTTTCCAAATTTTTAATAGCAACAATTACATCATTAATATTTTCGTAGTTCATTATTATACGGTATATATATATATATATATATATATATATATATATATATATATATATATATATATATATATATATATATATATATATATATATATATATATATAATAAAAACAATATACCCTATGAACCCCTAATCGAGTCTTTTAGCAAGTTCAGGAAGGGGCACAGCACAACATATACAATGAATGATTGAACCTCTATTCGAGTGTTTTAGCAAGTTCAGTAAGTATGCAATGAATGAATGACAATCTTAATTAAGGACGGCACAACCCAGCACTCGTAGCTTGCCACCGCATTCTACCAAGTTCAACGGGCACACGAAACACTACCCCCATGAGAGCCCCTAACCCGTCAAACAACGGTCTAGAGGTCCAAGAGGGAGGACAGCACAAACATATATAAATGACATGAATGAATGACAATCTTAATTAAGGACGGCACAAACATATTTAAATGAAATGAACCTCTATTCAAGTGTTTTAGCAAGTTCAGTAAGTATGAAATGAAATATATGCAATGAATGAATGAAATGAATTATATACAATCAATGAAATCTTAATTAAGGACGGCACAAACATATATGAGGCCATTTTCTACGCTCAACAGAACACACACACACATACCCAATAATCAGCCCGTGGGTGATACAAAACATGTATCAACCACCAGTGACGTGTGGTTGGAGGGTTCTGTTGAGCGGAGGGGGGCTGGCGGTGCCCCAATTAATTATAAAAATCGCTAATATGCGTAACCACCGACAGTTGTCAGTCATGGGATTCGATCCTGCCTCCTCGAGTATCACGGCCAGATGCGTTATCAACTGAGCTATCGAACCATCTAACAATATATGTTTCAAAGGTTATTATATAGCTACAAGATCGGTTTAAATATTTCTGCATTAAAACAGCGGTTTCTGAATAGATTGTAAATTTCTGTATTAAAACAGCGGTTTCTGAATAGATTGTAAATATTTCTGCATTAAAACAGCGGTTTCTGAATATGTAAATGAGAGCAGCGTGTTCTGCCAAGATTTCTCGTAACAGATTGTAAATATCTTGCACTAACAGCGTGTTCTGTCTATTTACATACTACCACTGCACCATCAAACGTTTTACCACCTACAGATCGGTTTAAATATTTCTGTATTTCTGAACAGATTGTAAATATCTGCATTTAAAAAAGCATGTTTTGCCTCGATTTCTCATAACAGATCTAAAAATAACTCGCTATACTGTACGATGTGAAATACGTTTATTTTTCTATTTTGTAAGTTAGAAACCATAAATATCTTTCTTTGGTATAATTATTGATATTAATTACGACGTAGATGATTAATTAATCAATCACGACCATAAAAATCGGAAATCTACGAAGAAAACTATATATTACAGAAGTAATCGAAAAATCAGTAGTATAAGGGGGAAATTCTGCGACCCAAAATAATAAATGGTTGATAAATATAATTCGAGGTAATTACTTGACAATGACCATAGTTTATCTCATTAACAATATCAGTGTATCCCCCAGGGGTGTAAAATTGAGGGTACAAAAATCCCCTAGGTGTCAAAACTGGGGGTGAAATAAAAAATGCGGGGGTCAAAAATGTACTGACAAATTTTCATTCGACTCGTACTTTTTCAGCTTGAAATAGGATATTGGAACTTGCACAACATTCTCTCTCTCTCTCTTTCTCTAAACATACAAATACACCAACATGCACAATTAATAAACAAATGCATTGTCCATTCACAGAATAATTTTATTAGTTTATTTTTCTTTTAAAGTCGTACTTTTAACAGTCTCCTCAACAATATTATAGCCCAGCACATTACATATAAGCCAATACAAAAAAACAAATAAATCTTTTTAACCAAATGGGAGTTAATTTACTGCCTTTCATCAAATGTGTACTATCATAGGTTTCATTGTACTTCGTCCTAGAACACATTTATCCAAATATCAAGGAGGATAATGATTCATCTTCTTTCTAATAAGTTACACTTGAACTTTAAGATCTTTCTTTTATTGCAATAAAACTTAAAAACCAACAAAATCTGCAATGACCCGCTGATTTTGTAATCCAAATAACGCATTTGTCTCTGCACGTTTACTGATTTCTATGTTGTGAAATAATGTCTTAGGTTATAATGTGTTCTCCAGATATCTTATGGCGAACGAGGGCCTATTTTTAAAAGTTCTAGAATCCTGTCACGAAAGGATTATTCACTTTTGCAGTCTTTGCAATCACACGATCAGAAGTCACACCGGTAATCATAATGAATATTCCAGTCAAGGGAATAATTTTCTCCATTTTTTATTAAAGTTAGATCCACAGTTACTCTTATGTGTTCTGCTTCTTTCACTTTCTTTGCTAATGTTTTTAGTGCATGACGTTTTAATCTGGCGATCACTTTCTAGTGCAACAAGCCTTGAGGTTAAATATCTGGATGACAGCTTGCTGAGCTCGATGGTAATTTCGAGAAGCTCGCGAGATTAGTGGAAGCTACTCCGTCATAACATTGCCTATGCTAGCCTGGTTCATTGTTTTATATGTTCCCTGCGTTGCACTTTGCTATACGAATAGAGGAGTGCAAGGCAGGGAGCAAACAAAGCGGGGAACCAGTCAATGCCTATACGCGAAGTATATACGATGCCATCTATCGTTCAATGCATTGGGTATTAAATAAATCATGATCATATTATGAAAATCCTTTGCGTCAAAAAAAATGCACGGTAACAAAATGTGCGCGTCAATTTTCTGCAGCGTGCGTCCCTGACGCACAAATGTGCGTAAAGGGAAACACTGAATATTGGAAGCTGATTTTCTGTTTATATTTACTGGAAAGAGTAGATTTGGTCATATTTTCTGCGACGTATTTTACCACACGCGAGTTAATATCAAAGTATATCGCGACCGCGTTCATTGATTGAAATAATTTTTTCGCCAGTTTCTATGTTTGTGGATTTTACCGCCCTCCTTACAGTTGTTTTACATCTCCCAGTATTACCATGTGCAGAATTATCACTCTGTGTTACAGCCTGAAGGTTGGATAAACTATTGTCGGTTTTCACGCCATTAATGTGATCGATCACAAGACCGTCTTTGATCAACCCCTTGTCACACTCGTATGTGAAACGATGACAGAGATAAGTTTTCTTCGCTGCAGTAAACAATAGATAGCCAGTATTATTAACAGAACCAACTGGTTTTTTCAATCGACAGTGTCTTATCATACCATCAATATTTGATTCGTAGTTTGTTATTGTAGGATGTGGAATAAACTTATTTTGCTCCATCAGACAATAATATTATTTGTTTAAATCATAATTTGTCTGAAAACTTAGTTAGATAATCCTCCACGGATTTTATAGCTTTGTTATTGACGTTATTTCTTTTGTCATAATATCTTTTAAGCTCTCTGTATCGTTTACCACCACACACACACACAACTGTGTTTTTCATCGCACTCCAGCACCACATCGCAGACATGGTATTGGTCCTAAGCTTCCACGGTGAACGTTTTGCATGTGTTGTCTGCAGAATTCCTTTTTACAGGATTCATTTCAACGAGTCAATGAACCCACCATGAGCCATTTGCATTGAGACATTGTATACATAATATTTTAATTTAAATATTTGCTTGAAATATAATATGAACGAATTCGATAGATTATTCCGAATAAAGCCCTTGAGCGGAGATAAATTTAATCTCGACAGAATATCTCCTAACCTACCGATGCAAGATCTGGTTGATCCGAAAAACAAAGGTTTGATTAATAAAATTCACGACGCCAAGAAAGAATTTCACACAGATGGTGCATCTTAGTGTCTGGTCAACGTTCAAGATTATACGCAACAAAGATATCATCGACGCTGTGATGAACGACAAACGAGCAGAAATTATCATTAACTATCTTGATAATCGCAAATATCTTTTCAGAATAAAATTTGTCGTGCTGACAGAAACAGATGATTGGATTATCCGTGACAAATATGATCCTGTCCACGGTAATAAAAAAACTGTCGTACTAAGTAAAGATTCCAAACCAGGTTTATTAACAGGTATTGACAAACCGTATTATGAACGAGCATATCCTGTGAAAGAGGTTATTTATGGAATCTATGTGATAAATGAAAAACCCAGCGTTGATAAACTGGCGCCGATGAAATTTTCAAAAATACATTGTGTGGCTGAACGAGTAACAGAACATTTTACCGTTTCGACTCGTGGAAACGGTCTAACGGATAAAAGACGTAAAATAATAAACACGTGGGGAGAAATGGTTAAAGATACAGGTGCGTCTATCAAAGATGTCGCTGAGTTAGGAAAAAGATTAAAATTTCCAATAACCGTAGCGACGATAACAGGAGAGATTTTGTATTAATCAAAATATAGATCAAAAGGAGCTTCGATCGAAATTATTGATCATAACGCACACGCATGGACTAACGCAGTAAAAATATTTCCACGAGATCGAACTGTTAAATGTTATCCCATAGATAATTCTGATGGAGGTATGTTTTATTTTATTAACGAAATAAGTAAAAACGATCTTGTGTCAGTATGGTTATTTCAGTCTTGCGCGGAAGAAAAAAATAAATTTGATCAGTTTGTGAGACCAAATGGCGTTATTTATCGAACAGATCTTCTTCACGAGAAAATCAAAAATCTTGCACTGCAATATACTGATGATACTGACGAACTATTGAGCAACTGTTTTGCTGTTCCGTCAGTTGCGGCTCATTTTGCTAGAAAGGAAAATTCGTGGAAACCAACTAGGTTTGATTTTCTTGATGACATAATACTGAGTTGTGTCGAATATGGACACGGCGGACTATGGAATACTAAATACAATCACAGAGATATTTCAGTTGATATGGTTGCGTGTTATCCCGGGAGTTTTCTTGGATACGGAGATTGTTCTATGTACTTTAAAAGATTCGGTCATCCGACGCACGAAATGACGCGAGTATCGATAAATGGACCATTACCGGATTTTGACCTAACTGGATTCGCTCGTATCGAGTCATTCGAAATGTCTAAAGGACTTCATCCAATTTGTTATGTTTGGTTTGGAAAACATTTTTCAGAAAAAATGTGGACACCAATAGTACTATTAGGATATATGCTTGATTGTGCGATGTTGACACGGTTGATTGTAAGTGAAGCAATTATATCACACCGGAAACAATCTGAAGTTTGGTTACCACAACAAAAGGAGTATTCGGATGAAGCCGATTACGAGAATAAAATTACAAAAGATCTTGGTAGAAAAATAATCCGCAAGTTTACCGAAGGAGGAGCATATGATCACAGACGACATTGTACAAGACTGATTATGGATGATGCTGAGTTAGATTTTATAATCGCTGATACAACGAACAGAAATACGTTTATAAGTCGAGAAATAGCTTTCTTGTCAAATGGAACTAAACTAGGTACAATTGTGAGCTACATGGATGGTGAGTCACCTCAGTATACTCATTTAAGATCATCGATGCTCGCGTACGTTTCAATAAACCTATTATCGATGATAAATAAGGTTTCTACACTCGCTGTCAGAGTTGCTACTGATTCGTTTTATATAAGTAAAAAATATTCAATACTGTTAGAAAAATTGTGCATCGTGGGGTTCGTGGAGAATAAAAAGGAATATATACCCGATTATTCCGAATCCGCTGATGTTGCGGTTAAAGATATTTACCTGATAAAATCAGGCAGAAATAATCAGATATCTTCTGCACCATCGGTATACGATGCAATAACTAGACACAAAACAGTTTATCTAAACGAACTAGGCAGTTCTGGTAAAACCACTCGAGCTATCGAACTATTTCAGAATTCAGATATGATTGTGCTAACACCTACACACAGACTCGCACGAGAAATGAAACAACGAGGAGTACAATCATGTACTTATCACAGCTTCTTCCGATGGAAGGGTGATACATGGAAATCTTTAAGGATGGGCGAGAAATACATTCCAAGGATCATAATATGGGATGAAATATGCACTGTACCGCTAGAAACACTAAAAACATTTTTTGATTGGTTATTAACAAGAAATACTGCTGTGATAATGTGCGGCGATCACGGTCAACCACCACCCGTAGCTGGACCATCTCCACATGATTGGCTGAAAAATTTCGTTGACCACTTCGAAGAAGTGGCTGATGATCATAGAGCACTTGATGCAACGTTGAAGGAATTTAAAAAATTAATCAGACTACAACCGAATAAAATTCAGTGTGAAGTAATGCGCGAGATAATTTCAGAAACACCCATGAAAGACATTTTGCGCTCGTGGAGACCAAACGATTTGATAGTTGCAATTAGAAAGATAGTTCGTGATACACTTCAGCGGGAGTTGTTCCAGTTACAACGAGAAAAGTTTCCAACGTTGCCAGTTCCGTTATGTTATCGACCAGCAGATACGCGACGGCAAAATATTGACGTTGATATACCAGGACACACCAAGTCAAGGAAACAGAATCTTGTGTTGAATGATATTGTTGCAGTTGATGTTGATGTTGTTGAAGATGCTCTACGTGCTGATAAATCCCCGTGGACGCTTGGATACTCGATGACGATTCATTCATCTCAGGGATTAACTATTACTGATACAGTTGTTTGGATCGTTGATGATCGTATCGAATGGTCGAACCTAGTTTATCTTGCAGTGTCTCGAGTTAGAAAAATATCTCAATTGAGACGAATCGTCATGGGCTCGTCAGTGACTAGTGATGATATTGACGAATGTCAAAGCGATATAATAATAAAAAAAATTATCTGGTTATAAACAAGGTGACAAAAAATAAACAAACGCGATTTTGATCTTGATGTTGATTTTATTAATGCGCTGAAACAACAACAGAATAATCATTGTGCAAGTTGTAATTGTATAATGTTATGGCGGTATCTGAAAAATGATCCAAGACAATTTACCGTAGATAGAAAAAATAACAATCTTGGTCATATACGAGAAAATATCATGTTGACCTGTCTTGAATGTAACCGAGTTAGAGCAGCTGGCACCAGTGCTAGTTAAGTGATTTGGGTGGTAATTGTGTGTCATCGGGAATTATCTGTAATTGTTTACGTACAAATCCACGTTGAGGAGCAGTTGAATCCAGTCTGTAGATTGCGGGTCTACCTGAGGATCTTGTCACGGTGGATATCTTGTGCGTCGTAATACTCCAAATAGGATCAGTCGCTCTTTTTTTACAACCTTCAAGTTCACCGGGCTGTATAAATACCTGACAGTGATATTACCTAATAATGGTTGCGCTGAAAGATCACGTTGTTGTGTAGGTATATTTTTTTTTGTAATTGCATTAATAGGTTTCATGTTGGTTGTTCGAGTGATCTCATTATTTAACGCTGCTATCACACTTGGTAATCTTGCCACCCATTCACGAGATCTTTTATCTTGAATCAATTCCTTCGCGTACTGATATCCAAATAACCGCTCAGCAAGTGTTCGATTAAATCGTTCAACAATTGCCTGATCACGATGAATTGCAGTATGTCATCGTCGTATTTTGACATTATGTTGCTTCATTAACGATGATACTGGACCAAGAAACTCATTGCCAGGGTCAACCTGTAGCAACTGTGGCCATCGTAGACCACCTCGTTGATAAATTCGTTTAAAACCATCGGCTACCTCAGATGCTGTTTTCGTTGATAGCGGTTCTGCATCTTTATATCTACTTGAAACATCAACAACAGTTAGCGCGTATTTGTACGTTTTTCTACACACAGTATCATGTGGTAAAAACAGAATATCAGCTTGATGAACCTCATTAGGAACACTGACACTGAAATGTGCAAATCGAATTTGCTTACGTGGCGGTAGGTAAATTTGCCATATTGCCTGTTTGGATAACCACGCTTTAGCAGTAGAATGTTTAACCGCTGCTGCATCAGCGAGTTTACTAATTGCTGCTTTACCCTTCCAGTATCCAATTGGTGAATAATAAATCGGTTCCATTTATATATTACCAGCCCCTAGTGCTAATTTACCTTTCATGGCGGATCTTACTAACCAATTAGCTAATTTTCTTTGACATTTTTATTTTTTATAGCATTTAACGTATGAATTAATTTCACATCTGCAATATGCCTATGTTGTAGGTCATTGCTTTTATACGCAACATCATGAGCATGGCATGCTTTATCGATAGCGTTTATTGGTTCCTCGCCTGGTTTTGGTTGATCCTGATTATCAAGCCTGATATCGAGTCGAGTACCAGGACCGCAATAATTATATCCTGGTAGGTGTTTTTCTCCTGGGTATTTAGCCCACGGAGTCCCGGGTAATTTTGTTAATTTTGCGGCAATATCACCTCCTCATTGCTTTATTTTTAATGCTGACTTTGTCCCTGAAATATCTCTGGGAATAAATTTAAACTTCTTTGTACCACACTGCGTACACTTACCCGTAATAGCTGATCTGTTATGTTTTGTGGTAATATTTGTTAGTGTATCCGTCGGGGCACGCGTCCTGCACTTCACACAATATAAATCCATAGATATTTTATATAGCATGGATATAATTGATTTCTCAGCGACAAGAAACGAGAACCTGTCAAGCACCATCCTGCGTTACCAAATTCCATCAGAATGATAATAATAGGACCATCTGGAAGTGGAAAGACACAGTTGTTACTTAATCTTATAATGAGATGGTTAAAGTGGGATAAATTGTATTTGGTAGCCCCGTCAGTTGATGATCAACGATGTTATGATGTACTCAAGGATTTTAATGAAAACGCGCAAATAGATAAAGATGACGATTTTATCGAGTTTATAACCGATATTGATGAACCACCATCAGCAGATTCCATAGACGGATTTATTAATAATTTAGTTGTATATGATGATGTGATGCTGGACAACAATCAAATCCAAGTAGTGAATGGGGCCACCCTACGGACAATGGGAATTAGCATTAAAAACACCCCTGGGCCACTCTACGGACAATGGAAATTTAACATGGCGAAAAATCGTGGGCCACTCTACGGACAAGGGGAATTTAACATGGCAATAAATCGTGGGCCACTCTACGGACAAGGGGAATTTAACATGGGGAATAGAGTTTGGGGTTGTTTAGGAACAAAGGGAATGGAACATGGGATTTTTTTTTTTTTAAATTTTTTTAAAAAAAAGGGGTAGGCAATGGAAAGGCTATCTCTTTTCGAGAAATATGGCTGGCCCTGAAAAGGGCCTTTGGTTTATGTTAATATGCCCTTAGCATAAAGGGCATTTGCGACATCTTCTTTTCCTCAAACTTCGTCTTACAGCAGGGCCATACATCAGAGTCCTCTTGAGGCAACCTTGTCTCTCTATATAGACTCTTCTTATCCACAGGCTGCTGTTGGTCCTGTGGACAACGGTCCACTTGGACCGGACATACATGAGCATGTCCGTCCTGAACATCATTGTTGACACAAGAGTTGAAGATTCAACGTCGGTCCACATGTTGAGGCTCCGAGAATAGGTGAATCAATGCAGTGAACTGCGCTTATTTATAGGGACAGAAAGGATTGAAACGGATTGAGTTCATTCACCAATCCGAACACGCGTTACAGAATTCAGTCAGCCCACATCCAATCCGAAGAGAGCAGTCTGTGACGTCACGTAGTCAATATAGATTCGCTAGCGCTTGTGTGCAGTCAATCTATGCGACAGTGATTCAACATGACGGAAACTCAGAAAACGATCCAGTGGGGTGCACCAGCAGGGGAGACCGCCCAAGGGAACCCGGACTTACTTTCAGAAGAGGTGAATTGGGATTTTGTGGATTTTCTCTCCTCGCAAGAATTTGTTCCGGAACCTTCGTTACCTTCTTCATTACCTCAAGTGGAGAATTTTAGACAGAGACAGAAAGAAGAATTGGAGAAATTTATACAACGACAAAAGGAAGCGGAACAGGCTTTTCTCCTACAGCAACAGCAACAAGAAGAAGAGGTAAGAAAAAAACAACAGCAAGAAGAAGTAGCAGCAAAGAAACAAGAGGGTGAAAATCAAACGGTCACGGTACTGTTGGACATTTTAGCGGAGTTAAGAAGTCTGAAACAAATGTATCAGACTTCTTTATCACGACCGAAGAGAATACGACCTTCCCGAGCCAAACATGTCAACCCTGTGACTAAGCCTACCGTACCACCCTTAGTGATTTCAACCCAATCATTATCATCATTACGCAGTCCAGAAGTAGGCCTTGGCCGTGGCAAAGGCTTAAGGCAGTTAAAATTGATTGCTTAAACTCACCCCTGCACCATAAAGAAAAAAAGGCCCTTTTCAGGGCCACCCACATTTCTCGAAAAGAAATACAATTTCAATTTGCCAATAACTCAAAAAAAAACTCACCCATTTTACCCTTATAGTACGTGTCTGTGTATGAGTGCGTGAGTGTAGCTTCTTATTTTAAAATCAAAACTCAAAGACTCTTACCTTATATCATTCATTTATTCTTTTCTCCATTTTTTTACAATCCAATTCACAATTCACAACACAACACTTTAATAAAAAGTTCATTGACTTCTTCTTTTCTCCTTGTTTAATCTCTCTGTTTTTTGAATTTCTTCACCGTCACACTCTTTTCCTCTTCTTCCTCCTCGCTTTCTTCCCTTCTTCTTTTTTTCTCCTGTTTCTTTTTCTTCACCTGTCTTCTTTCTTCCTCAGAAGAATCCCTCTCTTCCTCTGAAGAATCCCTCTCTTCTTCTGAAGAATTCCTCTCTTCTTCTGACTCCTCTTGTTTCTTTTTTGGGCAATCTGGAGACCAATGTCCTTTTTCTTTACAATAATAACAGGTATCTTGACTTTTGTCTTTTTTATCCCCTGTTTTTTTTCTTTTTTGACGGTCTGGACACTCTGAAGACCAATGCCCTTTCTTCTGACAGATATAGCAAGTATCTTGACTTTTATCTCTAAAGGAAGGAGAGTAGTCCGTAGGCTGGTCTGAAGAGAATTTTCTAATGACCCCTCGCAAAGCTCTGACGAAACGTTCCATCTGGTTAGTCTCTTCCATCGTTGTGCTCGGCTTGAGAGTGAAATGAATAGTGAAAGGACAAGACACACACCCTTTTATATACGCTGGTCTGCCATGACTATAAAGTAGTTTATGGTGTTTGAACTTGAGTCATTTGACTTTTTGCTTTCAAGATGAAACGATCCCATTCATTCGAGAAGAAAGAAGAAGAAAGTAAGAGGCAGAAACGTGATCTATCGCCTCGTACCAGGGCTGAAATCTTGGCACAAATT
Source organism: Sinohyriopsis cumingii (assembly GCA_028554795.2). Lineage (NCBI taxonomy): Eukaryota > Metazoa > Mollusca > Bivalvia > Unionida > Unionidae > Sinohyriopsis > Sinohyriopsis cumingii. Next base: position 47,243,346 of record CM068830.1, on the reverse strand, counting down.
CATGCCAGTGATTTTGAAGAGGACATGAGTGAACCAGAATCCGAACCCTCTAAGCCAAGTTCATCACCCTTAGTTAACCCTGAAAATTACTATTCCATTCGAGAGACGGAAAAGCGCTCCTCTAGAAAATTTAGAACCACGGCTTACAAATACACGGTGAAGTTTAAAGATTTCAAGGCTGAAGTGCCGTTAGAGAAAGCAGAAGTGTTCATCACTGAGGTGTGGGATTCTTTGCTCACTGCACTCAAGCGACAATGTCAACCCAAAGAAGACGATCGCTTGAGACTTTCCATACAACACGACGGTTTGAAATCCCCTGTTTGGATCGAGTTTAGCACCCCTGCAGAATTGACCGCTTCCAAAGTCATGGACAAGATTCAACACGTACAACAATCTAATGATCAGTTTGACATCACCGATGGTAAAGCCACACTGAACATGACCCACGTCTCTCCTCCTCAAGGGACAGGACGCAAAAAGATGTTATTGGTGGACGACCTTCGCAACACCAAAACGAGTCTCGTCCGAATTAACAACCCTCATGACCAGATGTGTTTAGCCCGTGCCATCGTGGTGGGACGAACCTATGCCAACAAGAACGACACGGTAGAATGGAAAAGAACCTGGGACACTATTCAACGTTCCGACTGAGCCAAACAACGAAACGAAGCAAAACTCCTGTTACAACAAGTCGGACTGTCCAAAGACACACCCTGTGGCATTCCCGAGATGCAAAAATTGCAAGATGTCCTAGCTCCACGCTACACCTTGAAAGTGCACCCTCAAGAAATGCGCGGGCCTCTGTTGTTTTCGAGGCCAAGATTTTAAGGACGGAAAATACATTCACCTTTATCATCACGATGAACATTTCGATACCATTACCAGTATCACTGGATTCCTGGGATGCAGATATTACTGTGAGAAATGTGACTATGGTTATAATAATCGAGAGCAACACAAACATTGTGGATGGAAATGCTCAGGATGTTTGGCCTCTCCACCCTGTCTGAGCGAAGAACCAGTGCCTTGTTCCACTTGTCTGCGCACGTTTGTCAGCCCTACCTGTTACCAACAACACTTGAAGACGCAAGGTTCACAGAAGAAATGCGCTTGTCAACTGCTGAGATTGTGCCCTACGTGTGGACAAGGCATACGTACCAATAGTGTCAAGGCACACGTATGTTCAGGAAAGAAAAAATGTCACATTTGTCACCACATCGTGGACTTGGAACACGAATGTTACGTGCAAAAATACCAACCCCCACCAGAGAAAGAGGACGGTCACAAGAAGAAAGGCAATTTCATCTTTTTCGATTTCGAATGCATGCAAGAGACCGGCATTCACATTCCTAATTTTTGCGTGGCTCATCGAGCGTGCGAGAAGTGCATTCAAGAACCTATCTTCAGTCATTGCCCTCACTGCAGCAAAATTCCTGGAGGGCGTGAAAAAATCTTTCGGGGACCGAACACGTTAGCCGATTTTGCCCAATGGGTCTTAGACCCCGTCGACAAGACGTGGAGCCAAGAGGACATCGAACGTTACGGAGATTGTCATCGTCATGCCACGGTGATGGCTCACAATTTCTCCGGATACGATGGACAGTTTCTTCTCAGATACTATACGGAACAAGGCACCGAGCGTCCTAAAGTGACTTTGAACGGAGCCAAAATCATTTTCATGCAAGTGGGACAAGTACAGTTTAAAGATTCGATGAGCTATTTGGCCATGCCTTTGAGTCGAATGCCTAAAACGTTTGGAATGACAGAAATGGCTAAAGGGTACTTTCCACACTTTTTCAATACGGAAGCCAATCAACACGCCGTTCTACCCCATTTACCCGAGGCTCACTATTACGACCCCGCCAACATGCGTACCGAACAACGAGAAGCTTTCTACGCTTGGCACCAGATTCACGCCTCGGACCCCTTCGACTTTCAGGAAGAAATGCTAAAGTATTGTCGTTCCGACGTGGACATTTTACGGCGTTGCTGTGGAAAATTTCGAGAACTGTTCATGGAACACGGAGGGGTCGATCCTTTGAAAGAAGCTTGCACCATTGCCAAAGCGTGTTCCTTAGTGTATCGACAACGATTCATGCCTGAAAAGACCGTGGCTGTCATCAGTCCTCAAACGACCCACTTTGTCAAACGTCAATACTCGGTCAAAGCCCTACGTTGGTTACATTACTTGTGCGACAAGGAAGACAAGTGGATTCAGCATGCCCGCAACGGAGGGGGCGAAAAGACCATCGGAACGTATTCGGTCGATGGCTGGGACTTAGAAAACCCCAAGATTGTGTACGAGTTTAACGGTTGCTTATTTCACGGATGTCCCGTCTGTTACCCTGACCGTGGTACTAAAAATCAGTTTTTGCAACGAACCATGGAAGACTTGTACCAGGACACTTGTCAGCGACGCCTAAAGTTAGAACAGCAAGGATACCAAGTGGTGGAAATGTGGGAACACGAGTACGATCACCGTATGAAAACCGATCCCGAGTTTAAACGTCTCGTGGAAAGTTACCAGTTCATGGACCCGCTGAACCCGAGGGATAGTTTGTACGGAGGAAGGACCAATGCCACCTGTTTGCTGTACCAAGCCGACGAAGAGAAAGGAGAAGAAATCAAATACTTGGACGTGTATTCGCTGTATCCCTACGTGTGTAAATATTGTCGCTTTCCTGTAGGGCACCCGCAATTGCTGACGGAACACATCGACCTGAAAAACATTCGACAATACGAAGGCTTGATCAAGTGCAAAGTTTTGCCTCCCACGAACCTATACCATCCCGTCTTACCTCACCATTGTCAAGGCAAACTGATGTTTCCCTTGTGCCGTACTTGTGCCGAAACGTGCAACCAAGACCAGCCTTGTCATCACAGCCAGGAAGAACGGGCCTTGACGGGAACCTGGGTCAGCGTGGAATTGTTCAAAGCTCTGGACATGGGATACCAACTGTTAGAAGTGTACGAAATTTGCCACTTTCCCAAGACACAACAGTACCGCAAGGGTGATCCCAGTCAGAAAGGCATTTTCGCAGACTACGTGGATGCCTTTTTGAAACTGAAGCAAGAAGCCAGCGGCTATCCTTCCTGGTGTCACACTCCCGAAGACCAAATACAATTCAAAGAGAAATATTACGAACAAGAAGGCATCACTTTAGACCACATCGAGAAAAACGAAGGCAGGAGATCGTTTGCCAAAGTGATGTTAAATTGCTTGTGGGGTAAAATGGCACAACGACCGTGTTTACCCAAGACGGAATATTTGACAGAACCTTCCCGCTACTTCCAGATGATTCACGACAAAACCAAATACATGAAACACGTGGACGTCGTTCGAGAGAATTTGATCTTGGTCAATTACGAAGAAGATCTGGACTTTGTACAAGACGACCCTTTTGGAAATGTCATCATTGCGGCTTACGTGACAGCCCATGCTCGCTTAAAATTGTACGAAGCTTTAGAACTGTTAGAAGAACGCGTCCTGTACTTTGACACGGACAGTTGCATTTACATCCATCACCCGATTCAACATCACCCTAACATCGAAGGAGACCGTTTAGGAGCCTGGACAGACGAGCATCCCGACGACAAGATTCTAAGTTTCGTCAGTGGCGGTCCCAAAAATTACGGCTACGAATACCGTGACAAACAAGGAGAAGTACACACGACGTGCAAAGTGAAAGGACTGACTCTGAATTATCGTACCAGTCGAGTGGTCAACTTTGGGGTATTGAAAGAAGCCTTGCAATCGGGAGAGGATGGAAACTTTAAAGTGACCACTTACCAACCGAACAAGATTGTACGTTTACCCACTCACCACATCGTCAGTCGACCTTTGGAAAAAGTTTATCAAATCGTGTACCAGAAGCGAGTTCGACTTCCCAATCATTTCACCTTACCGTATGGACACGTTGGTATAAAACATTGGTTGTAAGAGGATAGCCACCCACCAGAAAGATGACTTCGCCACAGCAAGAATCGAGTGAGAAACCCGATGAGCACTCCAAGTTCAAACCCTACCATTTTCCAGTCTTCTTACCTGACTATTGTGATTGTGCCCGTCGATTGGACACGTTTCAGAAATGGCCTACGGATAGGGAAGGATTACCTTCTTCGCATGTTTTAGCTAGAACAGGATTTGTCTACTTGGGACCTGAGTCAGGATTGGGATACGAGGTACAGTGTTTTGCTTGCGGACTGAAGTTACGAATGGATCTATGTATCTATAAAGATTCAGCTATTCTGGAACATACTCGATGGTCTCCGCACTGCCCTTACCTTTCTATGGCCTTTCCACCCATCACACTACGGTACAATGTTGACGGTACCTTAGAGACGGTACCTTCCGAAACAAGACATAAAAAACGTAGAAAAGGAAAGATGTACAAGCTGGAGACAGCATTGCGACTAGTATAAAAAGGGGGCTATGGTCAAGATCGATAGTTCATTGTGACTACCAAGACCGAGCGAACAAGATGAATACTTTGAAAAAGACATCGTTTCAGTTTGGGGATTGTAAAAAAGTTGTATCTTCCTCTAGTGTGACTAATATTGGATGGATAAGACCCAGGCATTGCGACGGAAAATGTCCGGAAGGAAACTGCGATTGTCCATGTGGTTACCATTGTAATTGCGTAACGGAGTTTGCAGACGAGTGCGATTGTGAGCCTTGCGATGGGACCGATGCTGTACGTTGTGACCTGAGCGATGCCGTAAAGCATCATGGGAACTTTGTTCTCACTGCCCCTGTCATGGAAAGTGATGCTGTGCGTGTCAAACCTGAGGGATGCGAAAGCGATGCCGCTCGTCCTCTTAGACATTTTACTGGGTTTAAAGGGGAATGTCGACCTTCACGTTTACCTCCCTACGGATGTCATCCAGCCCTGAGCAAACTCCTGTTCCTGTCACCCAACCCTCATCGAAACGAACCTGTGAAAAACGAATATTCGTTTCCTGTGCGTTTGTCGGAATACTGCGACTTTGAAAATCGTCTTCAATCGTTCAAAGGAAAATGGCCAAAGTATCTGGGAGGACCGACCCCCGAAGAATTAGCCAGAGCCGGATTTTTCTACTTGGGCGAAGGAGATAAAGTCAAGTGCTTCAGTTGCGGTGTGTCACTTCACCACTGGGAACCGCAAGATTCGGCCTACGTAGAACATGCTCGATGGTCACCGAATTGTCATTACTTACCTTTAGTGGGACCGAGACATTGAAGTAACTTCTTACCATAATAATCTGTTCATGGATACTTTACAAGAGAACATTCGTGCTTTGCCTGTGGAGTTGAGAGAACGTATTTACCGAGAACTGGTCAAAATACAAGTGAAACGTAAAGAACAATTGCATCCGTTACGTCACCGGTGTTTGAACCACTGGTACCTGAAGGCTATACAAGGATTGATTCAATTGAAAGTGTTCCATCGGACAGACATTGATCAACGATCCTCTAGTTTTAAAAAGGATTGGTTTGGTATGGACGATTGTAGTTACATCATTGTAAACGTACTGCATCGAATTCCAGAGGAAGAGTTAACGAATTACCAACATCTTTCACACAATGTCAACTTAGTGAAAGAGGAAACTTCTGAACGAATTGTAATGTGTAGATTAGTGACTCAACGATTTAAATTCGACACTGAAGTAAAACCATGTTTGTGCAAAGAGTACATTTCTTGTGTCAGACCAAAGAGGATTTAGTATGACCTATTCATGGATACTTTACAAGAGAACATTCGTGCTTTGCCTGTGGAGTTGAGAGAACGCATTTACCGAGAACTGATCAAAATACAAGTGAAACGCAAACTCAAAGTGATTCATCCGTTTTTAAATTATGCTCTGTTCCAAAGTACAAGAAGACTGATTATGAGTGGATATTACATTAGGCACAAAGTTAAACGAGGCTATTGGCTACCACCCAACGATTCCAAAAACAGTGTATATACTTATGGATACTTTACAAGAGTACATTTTGGGCTTGCCTGTGGAGTTGAGAGAACGCATTTACCGAGAGCTGGTGAAAATACAAGTGAAATGTAAAGAACAATTGCATCCGTTACGTCACCAGATTTTTAACCACTGGTACCTGAATGGTATAAGAGAACTGATTCGTCAGAAATTGTTTCAGTGGTCAGACCTTGTTCAATACTTCCAGGCCCCCGATGATTCACGTGTTGATCATTTTGGTTACTTCGAGATTCACCTAGAGCAACCCATTGAGGAAGACAAGGTAAAGGATTACCAACATTTGTTACGTGGAATCTACTTAGCGGAAGAGGAAACACCTAAACGAACTCTGACGTTTCGGTTACAGTATGCAAGATTTACATTCCCAACTGGAAAACGAACATCACTGGCTAGAAAGTACGTGTATTCTTTTCGTAACAAAGAGACTATAAAAACAGGCTGTTATGCCACGACTTATGTCGTATGTCATCCAACAGATTCCGTGGAAGGAACTCAATGACCATATTCAAACCGTGGATCATTACCATCGATTATTACAAGAACTGTATCCATTCAATTTGGGACGACAAGTGGTGTGTGTCTTAGTGACTTGTTTTTTGGGATTTCGTTTACCAGCCGATTCTTTGTGGACTCTTTACGATCAGTACTTACCACCTCCATGGCCTTAAATGGTCACGAAAAACTCCTTTTGCTCAAAGCCTTGCGTTTTCATCTGGATACTTCTCGACCTCTACGGGAAAAAAAGATTCGTCAACTTTTAGCTACCCAAGACGTGTATGACGATGTGTGTGTAGCTTGTGACTTACATCCCCATTGGACAGATGTCCGTGCCTGGAAAGAATGGGGTTTTGAGGCTTGGACCCAAGAAGTGGCCCAGTATGCACGAGAGTTGTTCAAGGAAAAAAGTTACTTTTCATCCCGTGTTAGTGACGGTGCCAGAAGAACCCGTCACCCAAGACAGGACTGTCGTGGACAGGCCTGAAAGACCCTTTCGGGAGGACACTTGTGTGACCTTACCCCCTGTTGAACTGGTTAGAACATTACCCAAAACATGTGGTTGTTGTACAGACACTTGTGTTTATTCCACATTCATCGTTATCATGTGCCTTTTATTCTTGTACTTAAGCCTTTGGCTTTTATGTATTTTTGTCTTTCGTATTCATGTTTGAAAAAAAACATTCAATAAACGTGTTCTGAAAAAGTATATAAACTCTTGTCTTGTTTGTTTTTCGTGTCACAAGTGACATTTCTCACACCATGGCTACCTCTACTGTCTCTGCTCCCTCTTCCTCTACTGTCAAAGTCATCGACGAACACTTAGATCGTGCCAGTTGGGAGGCTTTGTATCTTCGCCATCCCTTTAACATGCTCATTGCTGGACCTAGCGGTTCAGGCAAAACCGAATTCGTCAAACGTTTGATCGAACATAAACATCATTTGATCGATCGACCCCCTCAACGGATCGTGTGGTGTTACAAAGAGTGGCAATCGGCGTACAGCCTCTTGCGAGAAAGTCAAGGCGATTCCATCGTGTTCGTGGAAGGCATTCCTAAAGAAGACGATGGCATCGTCTCTGACTCCCGTCTAACCCATTTGGTCATTTTCGACGACATGTTAGGAGAAGACGAAGAAGAAATTAAACTGTGGTTCACGCGCAAAGGGCATCACCGTAATGCCAGTGTCGTTTACATCACCCAAAATTTGTTTCAACAAAGTAAAGCCCATCGCACCATCAGTCTCAATGCGCATTACGTGGTCTTGTTTAAAAGCCCTCGAGATAAATCGCAAGTGCAAGTCTTAGCCAAACAGTTAGGAACGCCTTGGCTGACTCAGGCGTACGACGATGCCACTCAAACACCACACGCCTATTTACTCGTCGATTTGAAACCTACGACCCCCGAGGATTTGCGATTTCGTACCCACTTGTTTCACCACTGGTGCCAAGACGGAGGGCCTGTCCTGTACACGTCTCCGTCCTCAACTTCATTTCACTCCCCATGAAAAAAATCTATAAAAACCTCAGACCCTTTTTCGTCTGTCTCACACAGTGTGAACATGACGTCCCTTCAGTCGCATCTTCCCGTCAAATTGATTCGTGCCTTATATGGCATCAGTCGAGAAAAAGATCCACAAACACGAGCCCGTGTCTTAGAAGCTAGTCTCAAAGAAGTCTTACGATGGTTCACGGTGACGGCACGTCAATTGCTCCAAGGAATCATTCAGATTCCTCATCAAACCCAACGCTTTTTCGATCGAAACAAAGTCGCTTTGGTCCAACTGGCCGATCCCCGCATCGACACTCAAACCAAAAAACAAATCATTTTGAAACCTGGAGGGAGCGGTACTCTAGGAGGGGTCATCATTCGCTCACTCTTAAGATGGGATCCTAATGCCCCTAAAGTTATCCCCAAGACAAAAGTCCAACGAAGCCCCAAGAAGAAAAAGAAAAAGACCAAGTCCCCAAGAAGAATAACTTCTCCAGTGGCAGGACCCTCCTCTTACCAGACACCACCACCCCGGAAAAAGAAAAGAAGCCCCCAGAAAAAGAAACAGAGAAAAAGTCCTCAGAAAAAGAAAAGTCCACAGAAGAAAACTAGTCGCAAGAGAGGCACTTCGGCCAGGACGCAACCTTACACTCGCAAACCACGACCTGCCACGGCAGTGACTGCGTCTCCGGCATCCTCACGTTCATCCACTTCTCCGTTGATGACACCCAGAACTGAAGAGTACTTGGAGACGTTGATCACACCAAGAACATCTCCGTTGATGACCCCCAAAAGAACTTCCCCAGTGGCAGGACCTTCCAATTTAGCGGCAGTGGCTGCTGCTCACAAAGTACCTTCTCCCAAAATCAAAGTCCATGAAAGATCGGGCATGTTACAAAGTTTACTGGATTTGTCCAAGCAAGAACTGGCTCGATTTAGTCCGTTACGTACCCCTGCACGACGTGTCATGCCTGTCCTCAAACTGATAAAACGTAAAGACAATCAGTGGCGACGCGTTCCAGTATAAAAAAGGCCTGTGACCGAGTAGGGTATCAGTGTTTTTTAGGTGCTCCTAAAGACTCAAAGATGTCACCCTCCAGAAAACCCCAAGGAAAGAAAAGGAAAGGACTGCCACCACGTTTAGCCAAACATGGGGACCTGTTATCTGTCCTGTCCAAAGCTTCTCCACCCCTACGAAAAAAACTCATTCAAACGGCCTCCAAAGAGGTCATCGATACCGTGTGCGAATGTTGTTTGAACGTTTTGAAAGGCACGATCCCTTTGTCCAAACACCAGAAACAATGCTTAGGCAAACATCGTCACGTTCGTCGGAAAATGGTTCAAAAGAAAGTTCCCATTCGTCAAAAAAAGAAGATGTTGGTCCAACGTGGAGGCATTTTACCTCTCTTGTTAGGCCCCATACTGAAAGGAGTCTTGGGAACCATGTTGGGAGGACTGGTGGGAGCAAGATAAAAAGGCCTTCGGAAGTCCCAAGATCTCAGAATTCACCCCTGACAACCCCATGGAAGGACGAAAACTAGCTTTAGTGCCTTACAAACGATGGATGGAATACCATCGGTGGCAAGAACAACGCACCCCGCATTTACCTCCCAATCCCAATTTGAGCGAGATGTCCCAGTTACAACACGAATTGCAATCCTTGATGGATCGCCAAGATTTGTCGGAAACAGAAAAATCGCAAAAGTACGGTCAACTCTTGCAAAGACTGCAACTCTTTCACCAGAAAGCTTTAGACGAAACAGCTCTACCCACTTTGAAAGATTTTAAGACCTTGATGAAAAGTCCAGCACCATCACCAGTACCAGTACCAGTACCACCAGTACCCGTGACCAAGACAGAAAAAGGAAAAGAAGAAGAAGAAGAAGGGTTTCAAACTCCACCAGAAAAAGTACGCAAGTTAACAACACCACCTACCTCCAGAATTGGATGGATTAAAAAGATGATGGCCACCCCTTCTTCCTCACAAGAGAAAAAGAAAGTGAAGACAGAAGTGAAGACAGAAGTGAAACAAGAACCGATATCCCCCGCTCAGACATCCTCCTCCTCTTCGACACCTATTGCTGGCCGCACACGCAAAGCATTGCAATCCAAGAAAATACCCCAAGAGAAAAAGAGTAGCCTCTTCCAAGAGTGGGTGCCTTATTAAGACACCAATCAACACAAAAAATGGAAAAAGGTCTTAGCCAGCATTTACTACGATCCCTCGCATCCTGCAGGTTACGCAGGAGTTCAAAAATTGTATCGTGCTGCCAAAACTCGACTGAAAAGTCTCCGTTTACCTCAAGTGCAACGATGGTTACAAGAACAAGCTACCTACACTTTACACAAACCCATTCGACGCAAGTTTGCCAGAAGTCGCACCCGAGTGGAAGGCATCGATCATCAATGGCAAGCCGATTTAGCCGATGTCTCTCATTTGGCCAGCTATAATCGTGGCTACAAATATTTGTTTTGTGTCATCGACGTCTTTTCCAAATTTGCCTGGGTCGTGCCTTTGACTTCCAAATCGAGCAGCGAGTTAGTGCGAGCCCTGCAACGAGTGTTGAAACAAAGCGGTCGTCACCCTCTTCGATGGCAAACGGACAAAGGCACCGAATTTCTGAACCAAGCTTTCCAAAAAGAATTAAAGAAACGTGACATTCATTTTTTTACCACCGAGAATCCCGAAACCAAAGCCAGCATCGTGGAACGTTTTCAACGCACTTTGAAAGAACGCATGTGGAAATATTTTACGCATCACCACACTCTGAAGTACATCGACATCTTACCGCACCTGGTGCAAGCGTACAACCAATCTTACCATCGAAGCATCGGACGTGCCCCGCAAGACGTGACTCCCGAGAACGAAGTGCTGGTGTTCGAGCGCCTGTTCGGTACGTCCCCGACGAGGGCTGTCCCCAAGAAAAGTGGAGAGTTGACCGTAGGAGATTGGGTGCGCATTGGCAAAACCAAACGCACTTTCGACAAAGGTTACTTACCTAACTGGACGACCGAATTGTTTCGCGTCACTGGACGAGTACATGGCCGTCATCCTGCCGTCTATAAATTGGAAGACATGAACGGAGAAGTACTCAAAGGAACGTTTTATTTGCCCGAGTTACAACGTGTCACCAAAAAAGAAGACGACGTGTACGACATCGAAAGCATTCTGGAACGCAGAACCCGTAAAGTGGGCAAACGACGTGTCAAAGAAGTCAAAGTACGTTGGAAAGGATATCCACCCAGTTTTTATTCTTGGATCGACGCTTCGCAAGTCATCGACTATAAAAAGAAGAAGTGACCATCATGCCCTTTCACACAGCAGCAGACGCAGCTACGTCGACCACTCCTTCTTCCCCTGGTTCTTCTGTGCAAGATTTACAAAAACAACCCTTGTGGGTGTGGTGTGGAGAACGTGTGCCTAAAACGCAAATCGTCTTTTTCTGCCAAATCTTCGTGGTGTATTGTGTCATCGGGGCAGCCATCGCCAATTTGAGTTTGCAACAAGGAGACAAACAATTGTGGACCATTTTATTGAGCAGTTGCATCGGTTACCTGCTTCCCAATCCCTCCCTGAAATTCTCCTCGAACGGGAACGTTGTGTCCAGTGCCAGTGCCACTCACCACTCCAACAACCACAACCAGAACCCCATTTTGGGCGGAGACACGCCTCTGACGTCCAGTAATATCCCCTCGGACAGCCACAGAACTCTGGAATTATGAGTCACCAAAACCAATTTTACTTAACCTTACCCAGTGACAGTTCCATGGAGGTGTTTCCCAACAACACGTTGTGCTGTTACACGGCCAAATTACCTCAAGCCATCCCCTTAGATCACGAAGCCCATTGGGAAGTGGCTGTAGTGGAAATAATTCACCCGACCCAAGTCCACAATGTCATTGCCCAGCAAAATACTTTTACGGTGGAAGTTCATGACAAACAATTTCAAGAGGAGTTGGATAAGACTAGTAGCACATATACCAATAAAATCTATAATCAAATCACTAAAACGACCACCTACAACTTTCTGATTAACCCAGGCTATTATTTCAGTGGTCATCATTTGGTCAGCGCCATAGCCTCCAAGTTTAATGGCGTGTTTGGGGAAGCTTTTAAGATTGTCAAGAACAAAAGTGTCACCATGGAGTACCACAAAGTAGCTCGTCGCTTCTTGATGAAATTTGAACGACCTAAAATCGTGTCCATTAAATTTTGTCCTGAATTGTTTGACATGTTGGGCGGTGACATGGAGATGAGGAAGAAAGTAGAAAAAGAAAAAGGTGAATTACCAGTCATTTACGACAACGAGACTTTTGGCCAGTATTTTCGTACCCCGGTAGAACTGAACCAAGGACTGAATTTGATCTTTGTGTATTCCGATGTGGTGGAATACAACGTGGTGGGACACACCTCCGTGCCGTTACTGCGTGTCATTCCTTTCAAAGTGGATTCTGCCACGAACGCTGACGAGGAAGGTGGAAACACTTACCACGTCCACCGCGAATTTGTCCATCCTCACTATTTGCCGGTCAGCAAGTCGTATTTGGACACGGTCAACATTACTATAAAAGGAGATTTGGGACAAAATATTCCATTCACCAAAGGAAAAGTCACGGTGAAACTCCATTTTCGAAAACGGTTCTCTCACGACTCGTAAGCAAGTCATGTATCCAGTGTACCAAGGGGTGGCTCGACAGCGAGGACACGGTTTAGGAGACATGTTAAAATCGGCCTTTCATTCGGTGGCCCCAGTGTTGAAACCGATGGTGACACGCGGATTGCACGCCTTGAAAGATGCGGCACTGACACAAGGCAAAGAATTTCTCCAAAATGTCATCATCGACAAACAAAACCCTAAAGAAGCCTTCATGAGGGCAGGCAAAAATGTCTTGCTGCAAACGGGCAAAGACATTTTAGGCCAACGAGAGACACCTATAAATGCCCTGCACGCTACCGAGTCAGGCATTCAACAAGGACAAGGCAGAAAGAGACGACGAAGAAGAAAACACCCTTTCACCAGACTTCAAGCGAGAAAGGCCAAGAAAAGAAGAACCGTTCGAGACTTAGACGTTTTCGATTATTGAGAAAGAACAGAACAAAATGATGCACCGAGAGTCTTGCGCCTGTTCCAAGACGGAACTGGATCTGTTTGCCATGCCCCCCACGATGATGACCATGCAAGAATCCCAGTGGGTGGAATTTTACCCCATCTCCTCACTGATCGATTCCGCTCCCATCGAGTTTGACATCAAAGGACAGCCCGAAGATTACATCGATTTGAATAGCAGTTACTTGTACTTGAAAGTCAAAGTTCTAGATAAGGGAGGAGATATTATAAGCGGCGAAGAGAAAGTAGCTCCGATCAACAATTTCATGCATTCCTTGTTCAGCTCAGTGGACTTGTACTTGAACAACAAACTGGTTAGCAGCAGCATGGATACTTACCCTTACCGTGCCTACCTGGAAAATCTCTTGACGTACGGAATAGATGCCAAGGATACTCATCTCGATGCCTGTGTGGTGTGGCAACCTGACGAAGCGGGCGAATTTGATAAAACAGGTCTTGAAGCTGACCCCAAATTAAAAACAACCACCAATGAGGGATTTGTAGAACGAAGAAAGAAAATATTAGATGGACAGAGTTTAGAACTGATGGATCGTTTGCATTTGGACATGTGGTTGCAAGAGAAATATTTGCTAAACGGAGTGAATATTCGCCTGAGACTGAATCGTAGCAGTACTGCTTTCCATTTGTTGGCTGATGGTGATGCTACTAGTGGTGGCAATCCTAAAAGCAAAATCGAGGAGGCCAAACTCTACGTACGACGCGTGGAAGTGTTACCTAAAGTAGGTAACGACATCAGTCAAACGTTGAGCAGAACGACCGCCAAGTATCCCATCCGACGCGTGGAAGTGAAAACGTTCACCATTCCCGCTAACCTTCAATCCATAACCGAAGATCATCTGTTCCAAGGACAGTTACCCAAGCGTTTAATCCTTGGTATGGTCTCGAATTCAGCCTTCAACGGAGCCTTCCTTGAAAATCCTTTCAACTTTCATCGTTACAATGTGTCCAAGATCGAAGTCAGTCGCGATGGCAAGACCTTGTGTACCCGACCTTTCGAACCTGACTTTGAGAAGAAGAATTACTTGAGGTCGTACTTGTCCCTGTACGAAGCCACCGGCCAGTTAGGAACCAACACCAGTCACGGCATTACGTACGACGATTATGACGGAGGCTATGCTTTGTGGGCTTTCGATTTCACTCCAGACCAAGGCAGCGACGAGGGACATTTCCACCCTATAAAATCTGGCCAGATTCGTGTGGAACTTCAGTTTGCAAATAAACTACCAACGACAGTGAACGTCATCCTGTATGCAGAATTCGATAATACCATAGAAATCAACAGTTTGAGAGAAGTCATTCTAGATTATTAGAAAGCCATGGAAGACTGTTATCCCTCTTTACCTAGTGGAGAAACTTTGGAGATGGAATGTAAGGAGACCGTGGAAAAAGAAGAATCTCAAGACAAAGACGAAGAAGATATCATAATGAAGTCGAGATGGCCAGAACAAGAAGCCCATTTAGTCTGCTGTTTTGCCAAACACTTGGTCGACAAAATGACGGAATTGATCAAGAAAAATTGCTATGGATGTCAAAACGATCATCCCAGTCAAATTCAACACGATAAATGCCTGATGTTGAGTCAAGAAGAAAAATTGGACGAGTATCTGGACGAAGCTTGGAGCCTCATCTCGAACAAAGACGTGTTGCACCAGTGGTATAAAGACTTGCGTGAACATTCTTGTCCACCATTAACCACTCAAGAGATCCATCGTATCGAAGCTCTCCTGAATCAGAGTGAGGAAACAGAACGAATAACCGTTTATTCGTCAGACATTTTCAAGCAAAAAGTCAGGATCGAATTGACGACGTATTATTACCTGTGAAGAAGAAAAACAAACACAAAACAATGGATACCTGGGAACTTTATTACCTTTTGAACCACAGTTCGTATACGGCTTCTTGGAATCCCGTCGTCTGTGCTAAAGATGAACTCCCTCATCGCAAACCTAAAGACCATCAAGCTTACGTGATCAACACGGACGACAGTCATCTCCCAGGAACCCACTGGGTAGCCGTTTACTTTCCTCAAGAAGGATGTGTGGAATATTTCGATTCGTACGGATTGCCCCCTTTGGAAGACGATATCATCGACTTTATGAGAAGAAATGCTCAAACCACCCGATTCAATAATGTGAAATTACAAGGCACAGATTCCTTGGTGTGTGGACAGTACTGTGTGTATTTTCTGCATCATCGCAGCCTGGGCTATTCCTTAGAACATTTAGTGACTCATTTCGATCCTCGTTCTTCTGCTAGAAACGATGTGAAAGTAGATCGATGGTTTTGTGACCATTATGCTTATCTTTTGTCTCAAGCTAGGAAACGTAGTGTCCATTAATGGCCTAATGATTTCCAACAGTGGAAATCACAATTTCATTCACAAAGTTGTCAGCCCTGTTTAAAGTAGATTGTCCATTGAGAAAAAAATGTTTGTGATTTGAAAAAAATTGTTTGATGTTATAGTGTTGAATTATTGTTAAAAATGTTAGAGTTGTTGTTTAGTGTTAAGTGATTTTTGAATAAAAATGTTGTGTTTAGAAAAAAAATGCCTTTGTCTTTTGTTTAGCTAGAAGAATGTTGGATTGATGCTCTTTGATTTCTTACTATCCCTCTCATGAACGTTGCGGCTCGAAAACCGTGTGGGGGATGTTTTCCTTCACGTCCGCGCTTTAACTTTAAGAACCGGGTTGTTCCCAGTCTAGCCATCCATTGTCGACTCATCCTCCTAAGAAGATGTGCTCCAAACTAGCTAAGCTCAACGAAGCCTACGTGAATCTGCATAGGGTCAGACACAGTCTGATACCGAAACCAGAAGAAATAGAGAATGTGAGAATGTTAAAAATCACTGAAGACCTGATAGAAGAGCTCTTCAGAGAAGAAATGAACAGGGAGAAAGAAGAATGGACAGAGAAGTACAGACTTCAGAGACAGCAGCAACAGCGGCAACAACAGCAACAGCAGCAGCAGCAGCAACCTGAAGCTGACAGAGGCTTTGTCGATTGTCGTATCGACACCAAAGAGTTCTTCTTCTCTTTCCGAAGAAGCAGACCTATCGCCAGAAAGTCTATCCTCAGAGGACATCGCATTCTTAGAAACTAAAAAAAGAATGCCATAGCAAAAACAAAAAAAACAGCCCTTTTCAGGGCTACCCAATACTCTAGAAAAGAAATAACGATCGATTTGTCAATGTGTGTAGGTAGAGTAGTGTGAAAATAAACACTAACTCTTTCTTAAAAAATGTGAGGGTATGTGTTTGTGTTTGTAAGTGATAAAGTAGGTTGGTGTGGATAGTAGATTAAAATGATGTTTGTTTTTTGGGCTGTTTGAGGTGTAAATTTGGGGTTAGATTGGATTGCTTTGCATATGTAAATAGTCTATTAAAGTGATTTATAAAAAATTTTATAATAGTGATGGGTAGCATAAAAAAGTGAGTGAGTGTTTCTTTTAGGTCCGCGCGTTGTTGTTTTTCGGTCATGATCTAGGTAAGATGAATTTTACGTTTTTAGGGGGATGTTTTCCTTCACGTCCGCGCTTTCAGTATAAATTGAAACTCGTTCGGCAGTCCAGCTACCCTTGTTGATTGATCAACACCAAAAATGAACACGAGACTTGAGAAACTGTTGGAGCTTCATGTGCATCTGGAATATGCCAGGCGCATATTAAATGAACTGGCCGCTGAAGCCATTGTCGAGGAGGGAAGGATAAGAGAGGAGGAAAGAAGAAAAAAAGAAGAGGAGGAGAGAAGATATAAAGAAGAGGAGGAGGAAAAGGAGAGATGAAAAAATTTCAGAATCCCAGAGAGTGAAAATTGGGATTCTGAAGCGACATATCCTGCCTCTGCTCTCTCCCCCCAAAAGGTAAAAAGTAACTGGGGGATAAGATGTGTATGTGGCGCCAGGCCTGGAAGGTGCCACCATTAACCAGGTGTCCATGAAGTTCCAAACAAAACAGCCCTTTTCAGGGCTACCCAATACTCTAGAAAAGAAATAACTATTAATTTGCCAATGTGTGTAGGTAGAGTAGTGTGAATATAAACACTAACTCTTTATTAATAGTGGAAGTGTATGTGTTTGTGTGTTTGTGTGTTTGTAAATGCTGAAGTAAGTTTGTGTGAATAGTAGATTATGGATTTCTTTATTGATTCTTAGCGTATGTAGAGAGTATAGTTAGGGTTATATTATATGAAATGAGAAAGTAGGGGGATGTTTTCCTTCACGTACGCGCGTTGTTGGGTCATGATCTAGGTAAGATCCATTTTATGTTTTAGGGGGATGTTTTCCTTCACGTCCGCGCTTTTCGTATAAGAACCCACAGTATTCGTCGTTCAAACCATTCTGCAAAGAATAAAAAGAAGATGGCGTCAAACCAAATGGACAAAATACAAACCTTGCAAGACGTTTTAGACAACTTAGGAATAATGGAACAGATGCTAATAAGACTCGTTGAAGACCATTATTCCTATAGTCCCCATCGTGTAAAGATGGAAATTAACAATTTAAGAAAAGCAAAGGACAAGATTAGTGGTGTGATGAAGGAAATAAAGGAGGAGAAGGAGGATGAAGAGGAAAAGATAAGAATAAGAACATGGAACGAAAAAATTGAAAAAGAAGAGGAAAATGAGAAGAGGAAGAAAGAAGAAGAGGAGGAAGAGAAGAAAGAAGAGAAGGAGAAAAAAAAGAAGAGAAAGAGTGTTGGAGATAAAATAAGAAGTTGGTGGAGGAAAAGAAGAAATTAGAAGAAAACCCAAAGGCCCTTTTCAGGGCCAGCCATATTTCTCGAAAAGAGATAGCCTTTCCATTGCCTACCCCTTTTTTTTAAAAAAAATTTTTTTTAAAAAAAAATCCCATGTTCCATTCCCTTTGTCCCTAAACAACCCCAAACTCTATTCCCCATGTTAAATTCCCCTTGTCCGTAGAGTGGCCCACGATTTATTGCCATGTTAAATTCCCCTTGTCCGTAGAGTGGCCCACGATTTTTCGCCATGTTAAATTTCCATTGTCCGTAGAGTGGCCCAGGGGTGTTTTTAATGCTAATTCCCATTGTCCGTAGGGTGGCCCCATTCACTACTAATCCAGCTAGGATTTTTTCTCGAGGTAGACATAAAAACACCGACGTTATTTACGTTACTCAACGATACACACAAATACCAAAAGTGATTAGAGATAACTGTAATATTTTAGTTGTGTTTAATGGAGTTGATACACATACGTTGCGAAATATTCATCAAACTTGGTGCAGCGGTGACATGGATATAATTAAATTCAGAAATTTCTTTTCACGAGCGCAAGCTACTCCGCATGGGTTTATAACAATAAATTTGCACGATCCTAGAACAAGATATCGTATTGGACTTGATAAAATATTTGGATAAATTATTAGCAGCAGAGGGGGCCATGACCTCAAGTTGGTTCGTTTTTTGTAATATACTCGCCATCGCGGAGAAATAACATGGACTAACCTAGGGACTCTAGAGACTCTTTGAGAGCAGCAGTCTCTGTAGTTAGTTATTTTGATTTTTAAGGTTATTAATCCTTTTTCTTAGGAAGGCTTCGGTTTTTGGACGCTTCCAAAGTCGCTCTGTTCGCCCCCTCTGCTGCTACCTATGTTCTCAGATAGAATCAATATCTTCTTAAAATTTCTATCACTTTAACAAATTGTTTAGCCAGTTTGTTGTCTGATAATGTTATACAAGAGTCAGATCATATGATTACTGTGATGGTCAAGGACTAGGAAATCGATTCTATGGTAGCAAATAAGAGTCATAATGTGAAGCATGTTAATGTCGTTTTTTTGGTGGCTTTCGCATTTAACAGGTGTTGACTTGAAAGCTGCATTGTACAGGATTTATTACTTTTCATTTGAACACCGGTTGTTGTTTAAACAGTCTTAGGTTAATATGTACTTTCATCCTTATGTTGATTGTTCATTCTCAGCAACAATCACAGAGCAACTCCAATCATCATGGGTGGTTATTTACAAATGCATTTCTTTAATTCTTTCTTATAAGTTTCTATTGTTGTAGGGCACAGGTGGCATAATGAGTGCCATAGAAGTAGCATCCATTTTTCAAGTTGATTACACTTTGTGCAACACATACATTAAATTTCCAACATTAATACAAGTATATGCCATTATCAGATTATTTTTTTGTTGTTGGTCTTACTGCAATATCAGAGTAACTCCCCTTTCACAACTAGGACTGTACATAACGTCTGTTTATTGTTTGTTTCCCACAGCCATCTGATTTATAGTGGAAAATAAATTCATTTTAATACAAACAACAACAGACTTAAATTATATCTTGAGGGTCGTTGTTTTTATTAACTTATTTGCTGATTGCAGACTTTATGACCTGAAATATCAAAGCACTCATGTATAGTAGATAACAGAAAATCAAAACAAAAGGAAAGAAATAATTCGAATTTTGAATCATTTTAAATCAAAAACTGAATTGACTGAGTCTCATAAATTTTATGACATAACTACACAAGTTTTAAGACCCTTTTTGGTCTGCTTAAATGATAAATATAAATTATACAGCTACATCACTCAAAAGTATGTTACCGTAGTAGTTGTAAAGACTTTGCTGGGTCTATATACTGGTCCAAATCTTCCCATATCCTATATGTACCAAAATCCATCCAAAAATCTCCTAAAACCAACATTTTACAACCTTGTTGGTAATCGTATTGATATTTTGATATTGATATTTTACAGATCATTAACATCAGAAGTCTGTTCAGCGGATACTTTAAGTTGAATGATAACTTTGTCAGTGCACATCCATATCTGGTGACAATAACAATCAGTACTGTTCGAGTTTTACGAATAACATGTCCATATAAATGTACATTTGCCTGTATATTATAGTATGTGTTTTAGATTTTTAGCATAGCTTTAACAATTTTTAAGTCATATCAGTATGATGTCTGCAGTAACAGTTTATAGTGATGTCTAGCACTGGTTTATCATTCCCCAGACATATAGCATCATCTTCCACCCAGTCACATTATCCTGACACCAGGCCGATCAGTCCTAACACTAACCTCTTGATACTGAGCACCAAGCGAGGCAGCTGTTAGTATCATTTTTAAAGTCTTTGGTATGATTCAGTCGGGGTTTGAATCCACGACCTTCCACATCCGAGGCGGACGCTTTAACCACTAGGCCACCAGAGCGGTCACCTGCATATTATATAATGTATGTACTGGTAAATCTTGTGATAATGACATGATTAGTTCATTCTGTCACTTTATTTTTTCTGTGACACTAATAGGTCGTGCATAAAGTATGTATTCATTGAGTGGAGGTGGGAGGTGTTGAAAAAATTCAAAAAGCATTAGCCTGTTTATGTGGCAGGGTAACTATTAAGTATGTTCTGCAGCGGTAGGGATCAATATTCCTTGGTAACTGTATTGTTTATGAAGAGTAGTCAAGTCAGAAACATAACTAGCAGATGAGTTAGATGCAAAGTGGCTGGTATGCCATGTCAGGCAGAGCCAATATCTGCTTAGAATTATGAAGTGTGATATGTTGTAGTTTTAGTGCACTTTGCAGACATTTTTTCCTCTTCATTTTCTGACATGACCAGTTATTTTATCCCATGATTCCGACAGATTATGTATTCCAGACCCTGGTGCCTCATGCGAATTTGTGAAGCCATACCTTGCCAGACTGGGACAGTATTGTACTTGGATAGACACATGGATTGCCTTTTTGACACCTATTGTCCTTTACTTTTATAAGAGTGAGATTCAGAAGCGTGTCTTAAATTAATTACCCATCCTAAGCCAACATGAAATGTCACATGATCGCACACACCTTACAAAAATTGTCACCCGAGAAAAGAACTGTTATGGTTCATGATTTTGATGATATCAAAGCTGATGATAAAAATTTGAGGTCCAGTCATTCCAAATGATGATAAGGCTGATAATATTCCAATTTTGCAAAGTTGATATCAAAATTTTAGTCACTGGGTGATATTTGACTATTAAAGTTAAGGTCCACTAAATATTAGCTGCTGTCACTTGTTTAAAACTATTATTAGAGATAAATATTTATATTTGCCTTAGAAAAGCATTGGTTACGATTTCTGGAAAATTCAACCTTTGTTTCACTATTATAGTTAATGTTAATACTTTCCTACTTTCATTTTCAAAGTTTGTTTTACATGGTATTAATTTAAACCTCTGCTTATTTTTAATGACTACTAATAACTTCATCTTTTAAACTTCAATTGTCCCAGCTATTCTTGGAAAGGGGGTGGTGACTCAGCAATGTACATACACAAGGGTGGATACAAAACGTATGCTTTGCAATGAGTAATGGGAAAGGGGGTAAAAAATCACCAATTGTTTGCATATGTGCTTTATGGGCAACCCCTAACATCATTATCAGAATATTATTATTGCCAGCGTAACTGTTCTTGGGTAAAGTTGTTGGATTGATGAAATGTTTTAACCACTGACCATAATGTCATTATAGTTCATTTGTGCTTGAAATATCTTTCTACATTATAACTATTTTCTCTTCTTTATGTTAACTTTGTTTGCAGATTAGTGTAGAATTCGGCTGATTTGGGTAATTATATGGACTTTTACAAATGGGCCTTGTCACCTAATAGTCCAAAAGATGTTCATATGACCATTCCTCTGATAAAGGTGTGTAGATGAGTCAGAGGCTAAGGACAAGCTGAGAAATGTGATGCTACAAAGGTATATTTTCCATTTGATATATCATAGATGACTCGTATAAGCATCCATACTAGAAGTATGGATGTGACTGACTATCCCATATTCTGCATGAGACAGAAAAAGCTATCTAAAGTTGTCTGCCACATCTCGTAACATATATGCTATACATTAATGTGTATAAGGGAAATATTATTTATTTTGTAATAGAGTGGGAAGATTTTAATTTATCATAAAAAATTGTACATTTTCCGTTCCTTAAGCTATGGATCGGCATTTTGAATTATGTATTATTTTTGACATTAACATTAAAAATGTGCAATATTTTTGTCATTACTTCAATACACTAAATGGTTTAATCTTCTATGAGCAACAATTATTAATTTTTCTTACAAACACTAACGGCATCACATGCTGCATTTCTGGATTAAACACATTAATTCTATTATGTCATAGATGTTTCACTTTGAATTGTTCGCATGTAAATATAAGTTATTGCACACGTATTGTATTATTATGTGCAGTATTAATTTTAATCTTTATGGGGGGGGGGGTATTCGTAGTGATGATTTAGTATCATTTAATACCCAGCTTTACATGCTGGGTAAGCTGATGAGTTTGAATGTTTATAAACCGCTGTTGCTTTTAATTACTGCTGTTCTAGTATATTGATAGTCTCTATATCACAAGTAGAGCAAACTTTTACCTAAAGTTCGGAGTGAAAGCAATTTTACATTGTAGGTAATAAGTACAGAGAGAGAGAGAGAGAGAGAGTTCACAGGCACTGGCCAAACTGAAAAACAACTTTGTATCATGTATCCCAAAAGATTACCATCTAACAAATAATCTTACAATTGCCAGTTACGAAAATATATCATGTGTTAATTCTACAGAGACAAAGAACTCTTTTGTCCTATGTCCAAAAAGCTTAGAAATAGACAATATTGTAATAAGTCCCAGATGAAATCAAAGCACAAAGTATTGTGATAAAACTTATGTAGCAACAGTTTTGATTCAAAAAGATGCTTTATCACTGACTGTGCACAGCTTCTAACTTAGACAACTGTACCAAAGCGACACTGTTACAAAGAGTAACTAAAATGCCTTCCAGTCAATAAACAAACCGCTCCGGTGGCCTAGTGGTTAGAGCGTCCTCCTCAGATGCGGGAGGTCGTGTGTTCGATCCCCGGCTGAGTCATACCAAAGACGTGCAAAAATGATACTAACAGCTGCCTCGCTTGGCGCTCAGCATTAAGAGGTTCGTGTTAGGACTGGTCGGCCTGGTGTCAGGATAATGTGACTGGGTGGGACATCATGCTACATGTCTGCATCATGATGCCCCAGTGCTAGACATCACTTTAAACTACCACACTGCAGACATTGTAGCGATATGACTGAAAAAGTGTTAAAGCTACGTTAAAAATCCAAGTCACACACACACCAGTCAACAAACAAACAATATGTTTACACTGTTGAGCCAGCAGGAGTGGGGGG
The DNA here is from genome assembly GCA_028554795.2 of Sinohyriopsis cumingii. Classification (NCBI taxonomy): domain Eukaryota; kingdom Metazoa; phylum Mollusca; class Bivalvia; order Unionida; family Unionidae; genus Sinohyriopsis; species Sinohyriopsis cumingii. The sequence goes on along the minus strand of CM068830.1, from coordinate 47,220,075 downwards.
GGGGTTGTGTTAAGAATGGTAGGGACTAAATTCTGAGTACTGACTTAATGTTAACTCCGATATACATATTAATCACCAAGATTTTCTGATAGTTACAAATAGACTTGGTACCTCTTTTTGCAATTAAATGTGACCTCTGCTTTATGTTGCTGAAATAAATTATGTAAGATGGGCATGTTTTGATTCCTTTTTGTTTCCACCAATGGTATACAAGGTGTTCAGACATCTAATGCAAAATGTTTCTTTTTCTTTCATTTTTTCAGTGATCCAATAAAGGCAGTGGGCAATTCCAGAAGGATTACATCATCAAAGGTAAAAGGAAATGCTGCGTTACCAGATTAAATTAGATTTTTTGGGTAACTTAATCAGAATGACGAATGTTGTTGTTGTAGGGTTTAACGCCATTTTTCAGCACACGATAGGCTATACATGGCGGCCAGTATTAATGGTGGAGGAAGAACCCGGAAAATCCCCAGAAAGAACCACTGACCCTCGAGAAGCTACTGGCAAGCTTTCTCACATACCCACATTGGCCGAATCCGAGACTCGAACCCACGCAGACAGAGGTGAGATGGCAGTGATCCATAACGGAGGGCGCTTTAGACCACTCAGCCACTCGGAGTCCCCGACGAATGTTGATTTGGATGTTAAGATTTTTGTTTCTTGAGCACACTGGATACTGCACACTTTCACTGCAGTCATTCCGGTTCAGTTGTATGGATAACACTCCAATTTCATGTATTTGAATGCAGTTAAAGCAAGTTTTGATCTGAATTTAGATTATGCAAGTTAGAGTCATCATTTGTCTCAATAGCAATGTAATGAGCATTGTTGACAGCACTTTGACTTAGTTTACTTTTTTAACATCAATTTTTATAGTTTAAGCTGCTGAAACAAATTAGTTCAGTTTATCAGTGTTCAATGTTGCTTCATTTCAAGACATATATTTATGAGATACTTTTTGTCTCTGTATTATATAATCAAAAAATTAAACTAACATATGAACAATCTACTACATTTCGCAGCATTTTAGAGAGACAATTGTGGTGGTTCTAATAAATGGATGATCTATGTTGAACATATACATTATTGTTATTGCAGAGGCTTCATTGTCTATCAATATTACTATAAATTAGTGCTACTTGCCTTTTAATAATAACTGTATATATTGGACACAATAAAATAATTATTTTTTCATGTACTAGATCTTATGGTGAAACATTTTTACACCTAGGTCATATGTTCCAAGACTTAAAAAATGAAATAAATTTGTGTTTAATTTGTACCCCCATGTTGCATAAAATTGATAACTAAAACGCTTATTTGATAATAAAATGAAAGAAATTAACGTTGTATTGTTATCAATTAACATTGTATTGTTATCACTTATTCCTCTCTTTTTTCCATCATGAGCATTAAAGAAAATGTATCCACAAACTCCATATATGCAGCAAAGACATCTGTACTGTAGCATGTTTCACTTACATCATATTACACAAGACACAATGTTTACTGACATGAACATAGAGAAACAAATCGTGTTTGGTTGTACTCAGAGGTTTGAATGTCTTATCTGATTGAAAACTGGATCCAACAAAGTCACAAACGAGAGTGAAAAAGTGAAATGATTGCTTGAAGATATGTGCCATTCACACATGATGCAGTGTTATGTGCAAAATAACCAAGATTGTATTATATCCAGTTCAGTTATATGACAGTGTCTTGCAAATAAAAATCATTACTTGTCATTTTGCCAGCAGGATATTAAAGACAAAGGTTATTTTTTATTGCAAAGCAAGCTGACCTTGGAAACCAACTTTGGATACTTTTAAGCCGATTATTTTTTAAAGGATATCAATAAAAAGGTTTTTTTTTCAAAGCAAGCAGGCCTTGGATTCTTTTAAGTGTGCTGATTATATATATGTAAGGGAAATGTGAAAAGCATATTACAGATTGCTTCTTATTGCTGATTAAATTTAAATGATGGCAGCCAGATTAATTGCTATTCCATTAAATCATACATGGGACCCAGGAAGGCACTTTCAAAGTGGGATACTCACCCATTGATGCAGTATAGAATTTTCTTATCTGGGAAATCAATGTATATATATTTTTTTTAAACTGCCTTCCCTGGGTACTGTGTATGTTCAAATGGAACAGCCCTAAAAGCAAAGTTTAAAAATATGGAACATGTAGTGAAGAAGCTAAACTTAAATGAATCTTGGGGGGTGGGGGGAAGCTCCACTATTTAAATAATTAGATTATTATATGTGCATGCTTTATATCTTGTACTTGTGTCAGTAATTGGCTTAAAGCACTAAATATGTATATATGTTCATAAATATATGAAACATGAACAGGCATCAAACCATGGGCAATAATTGTTATCCAAAGAGTATTCACATAAAATATTTGGTGGCTATCTGGGTAGAAAGTAGTTGCCTATGGGCACGAAACGGTGGGTAGTGGATGTGTTCCTCCTGTCAAGTAACAAAGTGAACAATATGTGCATGCATGATAGAATGTTGCCTTTGCATAGAATGTTGCCTTTGCAACAGTAAACCACTTTTGGATACCAAAAATTTCATTTATTGATTTTCTAGAAAAATGACATCCAAATGACCATTGTTTCGTGGTGAAAATTTAGTCTGATGAATTTCCCAGAAAAATTGTTCTTTTGGTAACAAAAATCCATTGTGTATAAAACATGTACACTGTTGTTTCATAATTTACTTACCTAGTTTAACATGTTTTGAAATGTATATATTTTCTGTATTCAGTCCAAACATTGTCATTGAGATTTTCTAATCGTGACTGCAAGTCATTTGCAATTGCAAATTGTACAGTCCTTTAATGTAAGAGTACAGTATACGTGTTAAGTGTTTCACCTGAACTTTTAAAATAATGGTACAATGTACCTCTGCAAACAAAATACGTGGGTGCAGATGAAAATTACTGAGGTACATTCCTTGTAAGTGTAAATTTTCTTTTCAGTAAGTATACAGTATTTGGCTTTTAATTGCTTTATTGACTTTAAATCTCTACACAGTAATGTAATGAAAGTTACACTGAGTGTTTGCAAATGAATAATTGAGGAATTAAGCTTTAAAAAAATGTATACCCAATAAATGCTGAAGCTGTACTCCAATTTTACATTAGAAATATTTAGAATTGGCTTTTTGTCACAGCCACCATTATATGGCTTCCCTGGACACTGAAAGGCTTTTTCCCAGCCTACAAATGCCTACCATGTCTGTCCTTTAGGTCTACAACAGTGATTTAAATGAATGACAAGTTGTACTGCATTCTTCATAATTTGCTACCATTTTATTCAGTATATGCTTTCATAATGTTTTCAGGTAGATAAGATGCTGTACAAAAAAGATGTCCTGCTTTTCAAAAACTTTGTACCAGTCTCCCACCTCCATTGACCCCCATTATGCCCCAAATGTTTTTCAAGAATTTACACACCTGGACAGCTTTTGACGAGTTTATGAGTTATATTGTGATTTGTAAACACCATTAATTTCGTTGTAACCATAATTAAAATTTATATACTAAGAAGTTGCATTTTTGGTGCTTGAGTTTTTGCATTTAAATAAAGACTTGTTTCACATGTTAAGAGGTCTTGTAATAAGTATTAAGGAAAGAAATGAAAAAATGGCATTATCTGTCTTAGTTATATTTGAAATCTTTTTCATTGCATGATTTCAAATTCATTTTGTATTCAGATGTTGTGGTCTTTAATGTTCTATGTGAAATAAACAAAATTAATAAAACATTTAACATCATAAAATATTTCTTTGATTACTTGCATGTACATAAGACCATACTTTTAGGCCACACATTGTCATAATTCTAAGAATCCACAATATGTTTCTTCAAATAGGGAAATAATTGAATCAAAAGAAATTATTTTATTTGACTTATCTGTTTCCGTCCTAGATTGTAGATCTACTGTCTTCTCACAATTACCTTCTCACAATTATCAAATGTATTTTTATCATTAAAATTAAAATCAGTATTAGTCCCTATATATAAAGTGCACAGGCCAAGACATAAAATTAATAATGGGAAATGATAATTAAGACAAAATATTTTCCTTTCGTTAAATTATTTTCCATTTCAGGAGATGTGTGTATGTATGTGTATGTATATTACAAGACTACTATTTTCTCAGACTGCTCTGGTGGTCTGATTGCCCAGTGTAAGGGTAATGTGACTGAGAGGGATATCATGCCATATGTCTGTATCGTGATGCCCCAGTGCTTGACACCACTATCAACAGGCCCCTTGTAGCTGATTACTGTAAGACATCACAAGCTCTGGGTTTATAATCATTAATATTGCCAACACGTAAGGCTACAGAAACCCGAATAACTCACAGAAACCTGGGTAACTCTGTCATTATATTCCATCGCTATTCAATTCCTACATTTGTATCATAGGAATTATGATAAATAAAGGGTTCTGAATTAATTGGAGTGAGATCCTCAGCTGATTTCTTTACCTTCTCGCATATCATTATACCATTATTGTTTCTATTCCCCACTCCACCCCAACCAGCACTTCATAGACAGAATAATTTCTTGCATTATGTTTGTTTGGTAGTTGGCATGCATGACTATGAAAAAAATTTCCCATGCTAAATTCACAGACAATAATTGCATTTGGTTTTTTTCCTCTCCAGTTCAGTACAGTTACAAATGCAGAAATGGCTAAAAGAACAGCACACTCCTTTCCCAACCCCACCCCTGAGTTGAAACTACGAAACCTTAACTGTCTACTTCTCCCAAGTGCGGGTCCTGTATTGAGGAAAATACATTGTCTATTTCAGCAGCTTCATACAATGTATGTATGCTGACTTACTTTCATGGTGAGAACAGGAGAATGACTGAAACATGAAGGCAATCAACATGCTAACAGACTTAAGATTGAGAAAATATTTGTTGACTAAGTGAATGACAATGACATTAATATCAGTCAAGTAGAACAATCAATTGTGGTTATTTGTTAACTGAAAGAGGCTTGAGGATTTATTCAACAAACTAAATGTTTCATAGAACTAATGCCATGTTTGTGTGATATAACACATCTAATCGAACAAATTTGCCATAAACGTCCACATGATTCAGGGAAGACAGATTCTTAAATATTTCTTACAGCATCTGCATAAAACATTAATATTTATCTGGGACACATGCTGCCAGTGGTCAGTCCCATCAGTGTTTGCATTGACTTAAAGAAGAAGGCTAACATCTTTCCTTCAAAATACTTAATACACTTCATGGTGAGCTACCATTCTTCTAATAATGACATTAGTTGTTAAGCGGAGAAGAGGTTTTGAAAGGATGCATAAATCATCTTCCAATAATAAAAATCTCTTTTAATCTAAATAGAAATTTAACATAAACAAGATGCCAATTAGTTCCTTTAAGAGCTTGTTAAACACCAAAAATTACATTGTACACAAAATAAGATAACAGTGTAACATGTAAAGGACACGTACAATGCAAAACCCCGGAAAGAACCACCAACCCAAGAGAAGCTACTGGCAAGCTTTCTCCCATACCCACATTGGCTGAATCCGAGACTCAAACCTACGCAGACAGAGGTAACTAGTATGCACAAGTACTACTACACTGTACTACTACTACTAATAATAATATAATAATAATTGAAGTCCAAGTATTATTATAGTCTGGATAAATGTATCAATGGAAAATACCACATACTGTGACAAAAATGCTTAAAGAAAAGAATACAGGTGAAAAATAGCACAAGTCGATTCACTGCAGAAAAGGTAAGTTTTCTGAGCTTTCTTGAATCGTGTTGCAGGTACATTATGATTAAGTTCAAGAGGCAGACTATTCCAGAAATTTGGGCCCTGGTAATCAAAAGGATGCTTTCCGATGTATTTTAATCTAACATTGGGAATAATGATGATATGAATACAGGAGATGAGTGCAAGTGTCTGGAAAGTGTGTATACACGATGAACTGAACAATGTACTTAGGGTTTGACATATAGAAAATATTGTAACAAAGAAGTCATTTTTTATTTAATCCTTGATATAACCATAAGCCTGTGAAGGATGCCACGCATAGAAGATAAGTACTCACGGATAGGTTTTCATTGACAAAATAAAGAGCATTTTGCACCTTTTTGATATTTTTTTTAAAACTATGTACTGGGGTAATAGCAGAGAGACTTGAATCGAAATAATCAAGTAGAGAATTTATAATGAAAAAATGCATCTTGAGGAGATGAATCCAGTGATACATCGCTGATGAAAATCAGTTGAGGCATTTGTGAGAAAATTGTGTTCTTGTGACTTAGGGTTATGATTTTCCGGTAGTAACGTACGAACAGATAGTACCATTTTGGATACGGGGGCCCCGAGTGGCCGAGTGGTCTAAAGTGCTCTCCGTTACGGATCATTGCCATCTCACCTCTGTCTGCGTGGGTTCGAGTCTCAGATTCAGCCAATGTGGGTATGTGAGAAAGCTTACCAGCAGCTTCTCGTGGGTCGGTGGTTCTTTCCGGGGTTTTCCCGGGTTCTTTCTCCACCATTAATACTGGCCGCCATGTATAGTCTATCGTGTGCTGAAAAATGGCGTTAAACCCTACAACAACAACAACCATTTTGGATACCGTATTCACTGAAATACTTGTCTCATGGAGTCCGCTAGATAGGTATTTCGTTCATGAAAATTGGTCGAGTGGTTTATGAGAAAATTGAATTCTTGTGATTTCCCATATGTTTATATAGGTTATGGTTAGGGTTATGGTTTTCTGGTATAACGTACGAATTGACCCGGCGATTTCAATGCGCTTTTTGCTGCGGTACGTGTGTCATATAGCCCGATAGATAGGTATTTCTTTCATGAAAATCGGTCAAGTGCTTTGGGAGAAAATTTGATTCTTGTGATTTCCCTTACGATTATCATAGGTTAGGGTTAGTGATGCAGTTTTATGATGATACGTAAGAATGGACCTGGCGATTTTTATGGTCTTTTCACTGTAATACGTGTCTCAGGGACCCCGATCTATAGGTATTTGGTTCATGAAAATCGGTCGAGAGATTTTGGAGCAAAAATTAATTTTATGTCATGTTGTGTTAGGATTTAGGGTTACCCATGAAGTAATTATTTTCTCAAGATCTTGAGAATTTTTCAAGCGGTTTGCTCTGCTTGATCTGCCTTGGGTAAACCTATGTAAAGATGGTACGTATATCTTTCTGCGACCTGCAGCACCCATTATAATGCGAAATGAGTGTTTGGTATTGTAGTGAGCAGACGGATCATCGGAGTTTTATGATACCTGTATTAAAAGACGGATCTTAAGGAGATAAATCTATTAATACTTTGATGAGATAGAGAGCTTGATTTTTTTTGGCTAAGTTATAGCCTTTCCAATAAAATTTTGACTAAGGCGTTTTTAGATGAATTTCGTCTTTTTCGGTGAATATTTTGGTAACCCCTTTGAATTGCTTGCTGACATTGGCCCAATCAGATGAGCCCAGTAAATACGCATACTGAGACACCTAGCCTATGAAGGTAGCTTGAGGGCTTATGGAGTTACTTGGATTCGTGTGACAAAACAGACCACGTACGACATAAATTGGAATCAAGCCCGTCTTCCAAACAAACACCGTAAGGCGGTCTGCGGGAGGTAATATGGCCAAGTTGCCACATCAATATTTTCTGATTATCTCGAAACCGCCTTGGAATTTTGACATGCGGTTTGCTTTGCTAGATCGGCCTTGGTGAGACAAACATAAGGATGGTTCGTCCGCCTGTCTGCGACATACAACGCCCCCATAATGTGAAACGAGTGTTTGGTACTAAGGTAGCGGACGGATCATCGGAATTCTATGATACCTATGTCCTAAGATGCGTCTTCATGAGAGTAATCCAACAATACCTCATTGGTGAGAACCGGTCGATGCATTCGTTAGAAGATCGGATTCTTGTGACTTAGGGTTAGGGTTTAGGGTTAGGGTTATGTGCTTCTGGTAATAACACAAGGACAATACGATTTGAATGCACGTTTTTACAGCAATACGAGTAGTGAAGGGGGACACTTTACGTATAATGGGAATTAGCATTAAAAACACCCTTGGGACACTTTACGTATAATGGAAATTTAACATGGAGAAAAATCGTGGGACACTTTACGTACAAGGGGAATTAACATGGGAATAAATCGTGGGATACTATACGTACAAGGGAATTTAACATGGGAATAAATCGTGGGATACTATACGTACAAGGGGAATTTAACATGGGATTTTTTTTTTTTTTTAAAAAGTTTTTTTAAAATTTAAATTTAAATTTAAATTTAAAAAAGGGGTAGGCAATTCAAAGACTATCTCTTTTCGAGAAATATGGCTGGCCCTGAAAAGGGCCTTTGGGTTTTCTTCTTCTTCTAATTTCTTCTTTTCCTCCACCAACTTCTTATTTTATCTCCTACACTCTTCTTCTCTTTCTTTTTTTTCTTCTCCTCTTCTTTCTTCTTCTCTTCCTCCTCTTCTTTCTTCCTCTTTTCATTTTCTTCTTCTTTTTCAATTTTTTCATTCCATTCTCTCATCCTTATCCTTTCCTCTTCATCCTCCTTTTCCTCCTTTATTTCTTTCAACAGATCACTAATGATTACCTTCATTTTTCATAAATTGTTTATCTCCATCTTCACTCTATGAGGACTATATGAGTAGTGATCCTCGTTTAGGTTAACCAACATTTGCTCAAACATTCCTAAATTGTCCATGACGTTTTGTAATTTTTCCATTTTGTTAAGGTGGTTTGACGCCATCTTCTTTGTATTCTTTGCAGAATGGTTTGAACAACTAATACTGTGGGTTCTTATACGAAAAGCGCGAACGTGAAGGAAAACATCCCCCTAAAACATAAAATGGATCTTACCTAGATGATGACCAAACATCGCGCGTACGTGAAGGAAAACATCCCCCTACTTTCTCATTTCATATAATAAAACCCTAACTATACTCTTCACATACGCTAAGAAACCCATAATCTACTATTCACACTAACATACCTGAGCTCTTACAAACACACAAACACACAAACGCATACCCTCACACTATCTTAAAAAGAGTTAGTGTTTATATACACACTACTCTACCTACACACATTGGCAAATCGATCGTTATTTCTTTTCTAGAGTATTGGGTAGCCCTGAAAAGGGCTGTTTTTTAAAACTCCAGATGCACCTATCTAATGGTTGCACCTTCCTGGCCTGGCGCCGCACACGCATCTTCTTCCCCAGTCTTCTTTCACCTTTCTTCTGGGGAGCGCAGAGGGAGGATGATTCGCTTCAGCACCCCAATCCTCTGTTTCAGGAATATTAAACGACATCATCTCTTCTCTTTTCTTTTCCTCCTCTTCCCTCTGTCTTCTCTCCTCTTCTTCCTTCTTTATTCTTGCTTCTTCTACTATAGCCTCCGCTGATAGTTCATTTACTATCCGCCTGGCATATTCCAGGTGCATCTGGAGTTCTAACAGTTTCACTGTTCTGCTAGTCATTCTTCTGGCTGTGTTGATCAATCAACAAGGGTAGCTGGACTGCCGAACGAGTTTCAATTTATAGTGAAAGCGCGGACGTGAAGGAAAACATCCCCCTAAAAACATAAAATTCATCTTACCTAGATCATGACCAAACAACGCGCGGACCTAAAAGAAACATTCACTCACTTTTTTATGCTACCCATCACTATTGTAAAAATTTTTTATAAATCACTTCAATAGACTATCCACATACTCAAATCAATCCAATCTAACTCCAAATATACACCTCTAACAGCCAAAAAAAACCAAACATCATTTTAATCTACTATCCACACCAACCTACTTTATCACTTACAAACATAATCACACAAACACACAAACACATACCCTCACTTTTTTGAAAAAGAGTTAGTGTTTATTTTCACACTACTCTACCTACACATTGGCAAATTGATGGTTATTTCTTTTCTAGAGTATTGGGTAGCCCTGAAAAGGGCTGTTTTTTTGTTTTGCTATGGCATTCTTTTTAGTTTCTAAGAATGCGATGTCCTCTGAGGATAGACTTTCTGGCGATAGGTCTGCTTCTTCGAAAAGAGAAGAAGAATTCTTTGGTGTCGATACGACAATCGACAAAGCCTCTGTCAGCTTCAGGTTGCTGCTGCTGCTGTTGTTGCTGTTGCTGCTGTTGCTGCTGTCTCTGAAGTCTGTACTTCTCTGTCCATTCTTCTTTCTCCCTGTTCATTTCTTCTCTGAAGAGCTCTTCTATCAGGTCTTCAGTGATTTTTAACATTCTCACATTCTCTATTTCTTCTGGCTTCGGTATCAGACTGTGTCTGACCCTATGCAAATTCACGTAGGCTTCGTTGAGCTTAGCTAGTTTGGAGCACATCTTCTTAGGAGGATGAGTCGACAATGGATGGCTAGACTGGGAACAACCCGGTTCTTAAAGTGAAAGCGCGGACGTGAAGGAAAACATCCCCCACACGGTTTTCGAGCCGCAACGTTCATGAGAGGGATAGTAAGAAATGAAAGAGCATCAATCCAACATTCTTATAGCTAAACAAAAGACAAAGGCATTTTTTTCTAAACACAACATTTTTTTATTCAAAAATCACTTAACACTAAACAACAACATTTTTAACAATAATCCAACTCTATAACATCAAACAATTTTTTCAAATGACAAACATTTTTTTCTTCAAATACAATCTACTTTAAACAAGGCTTACAACGTTGTGAATGAAATTGTGATTTCCACTGTTGGAAATCATTAGGCCATTGATGGACACTACGTTTCCTAGCTTGAGACAAAAGATAAGCATAATGGTCACAAAACCATCGATCTACTTTCACATCATTTCTAGCAGAAGAACGAGGATCAAAATGAGTCACTAAATGTTCTAAGGAATAGCCCAGGCTGCGATGATGCAGAAAATACACACAGTACTGTCCACACACCAAGGAATCTGTGCCTTGTAATTTCACGTTATTGAATCGGGTGGTTTGAGCATTTCTTCTCATAAAGTCGATGATATCGTCTTCCAAAGGGGGCAATCCGTACGAATTGAAATATTCCACACATCCTTCTTGAGGAAAGTAGACGGCTACCCAGTGGGTTCCTGGGAGATGACTATCGTCCGTGTTGATCACGTAAGCTTGATGGTCTTTAGGTTTGCGATGAGGGAGTTCATCTTTAGCACAGACGACAGGATTCCAAGAAGCCGTATACGAACTGTGGTTCAAAAGGTAATAAAGTTCCCAGGTATCCATTGTTTTGTGTTTGTTTTCTTCTTCACAGGTAATAATACGTCGTCAATTCGATCCTGACTTTTTGCTTGAAAATGTCTGACGAATAAACGGTTATTCGTTCTGTTTCCTCACTCTGATTCAGGAGAGCTTCGATACGATGGATCTCTTGAGTGGTTAATGCTGGACAAGAATGTTCACGCAAGTCTTTATACCACTGGTGCAACACGTCTTTGTTCGAGATGAGGCTCCAAGCTTCGTCCAGATACTCGTCCAATTTTTCTTCTTGACTTAACATCAGGCATTTATCGTGTTGAATTTGACTGGGATGATCGTTTTGACATCCATAGCAATTTTTCTTGATCAATTCTGTCATTTTGTCGACCAAGTGTTTGGCAAAACAGGAGACTAAATGGGCTTCTTGTTCTGGCCATCTTGACTTCATCAAAACTTCTTCGTCTTTGTCTTGAGATTCTTCTCCTTCCACGGTCTCCTTACATTCCATCTCCAAAGTTTCTCCACTAGGTAAAGAGGGACAACAGTCTTCCATGGCTTTCTAATAATCTAGGATGACTTCTCTCAAACTGTTGATTTCTATGGTATTATCGAATTCTGCATACAGGATGACGTTCACCGTTACATCAGGGTCTCGGTTTGCAAACTGAATTTCCACACGAATCTGGCCTGATTTTATAGGGTGGAAATGTCCCTCGTCGCTGCCTTGGTCTGGAGTGAAATCGAAAGCCCACAAAGCATAGCCTCCTACATAATCCTCGTACGTAATACCGTGACTGGTGTTGGTTCCTAACTGACCGGTGGCTTCGTACAGGGACAAGTACGATCTCAAGTAATTCTTCTTCTCAAAGTCAGGCTCAAAGGGTCGGGTACACAAGGTCTTGCCATCGCGACTGACTTCGATCTTGGACACACCAAAGTGTTGAAAGTAGAAAGGATTTTTAGCCAAAGCTCCGTTGAAGGCTTCATTTTCGACGATACCAACGATCAAACGCTTGGGTAGCTGTCCTTGGAACAGATGATCTTCGATCATGGATCGTTGTCCCTTGGGAATGGTGAAGGTTTTCACTTCCACGCGTCGTATGGGATACTTGGCTGTCGTTCTGCTCAACGTTTGACTGATATCGTTACCCACTTTAGGTAACACTTCCACACGACGTACGTAGAGCCTGGCTTCCTCGATGACAGTTTTGCAAACAGTATTACCTATCAAATGGAAAGCGACACTGCTCCGATTCAGTCTCAGGCGGACATTGACCCCGTTTAGTAAATATTTCTCTTGCAACCACATGTCCAGATGTAAACGATCCATCAGTTCTAAACTCTGTCCATCTTTGATTCTCTTTCTTCGTTCTATAAATCCGTCATTGTTTTCTTTCTTTTCATCAGTTTCTAAATTTTCAAACTTTTCAGCTTCGTCAGCTTCCCATACCACACAGGCATTGAGATGAGTGTTCTTGGCGTCTATTCCGTACGTCAAGAGATTTTCCAGGTACGCTCGATAAGGGTAAGTATCCATGCTGCTGCTGACCAGTTTGTTGTTCAAGTACAAGTCCACTCCGCTAAACAAGGAATGCATGAAATTGTTGACGGGAGCTATTACCTCATCGCCATCTAGGGTCGAATTGTCCTCATCGACAAGTTTGACTTTCAAGTACAAGTAACTGCTATTCAGATCGATGTAATCTTCGGGCTGTCCTTTGATTTCAAACTCGATGGGAGCTGAGGCTGTCAATGAGGAGACGGGGTGAAATTCCACCCATTGGGATTCTTGCATGGTCATCATGGTGGGGGGCATGGCAAACAGATCCAGTTCCGTCTTGGAACAGGCGCAAGATTCTCGGTGCATCATTTTTTGTCTCTTTTCTCAATAATCGAAAACGTCTAAGTCTCGTACGGTTCTTCTTTTCTTGGCCTTTCTCGCTTGAAGTCTGGTGAAGGGGTGTTTTCTTCTTCGTCTCTTTCTGCCTTGTCCTTGCTGAATGCTTGACTCGGTATCGTGCAGGGCATTTATAGGTGTGTCTCGTCGGCCCAAAATGTCTTTACCCGTTTGCAGCAAGACATTTTTGCCTGCCCTCATGAAGGCTTCTTTAGGGTTTTGTTTGTCGATGATGACATTTTGGAGAAATTCTTTGCCTTGCGTCAGTGCCGCATCTTTCAAGGCGTGCAATCCGCGTGTCACCATCGGTTTCAACACCGGGGCCACCGAACGAAAGGCCGATTTTAACATGTCTCCTAAACCGTGTCCTCGCTGTCGAGCCACCCCTCGGTACACTGGATACATGACTTACTTACGAATCGTGAGAGAACCGTTTTCGAAAATGGAGTTTCACCGTGACTTTTCCTTTGGTGAATGGAATATTTTGTCCCAAATCTCCTTTTATAGTAATGTTGACCGTGTCCAAATACGACTTGCTGACCGGCAAATAGTGAGGATGGACAAATTCGCGGTGGACGTGGTAAGTGTTTCCACCTTCCTCGTCAGCGTTTGCGGCAGAATCCACTTTGAAAGGAATGACACGCAGTAACGGTACGGAGGTGTGTCCCACCACGTTGTATTCCACCACATCGGAGTACACGAACATCAAATTCAGTCCTTGGTTCAGTTCTACCGGGGTACGAAAATACTTGGCAAAAGTATCGTTGTCAGAAATGACTAGTAATTCGCCTTTTTGTTGTTCTACTTTCTTCTTCATCTCCATGTCCCCGCCCAACATGTCAAACAATTCAGGACAAAATAAGAAAGACATGATTTTGGGCCCCTCAGGAAATTTTATCAGGAAGCGACGAGCTGTTTTGTGGTACTCCAGGGTGACACTTTTTTTGACACTTTCCAAAGCTTTCAGAAACACACCATTAAACCTGGTGGCTATGGTGCTGACCAAATGTTGACCACTAAAATAATAGCCTGGGGGAATGAACAAGTGATAGGTGGTCCACTTTGGATTTTGTGTGTTACGGGTTTTCTTGTCATATTTGCCATGGGTATCCAAGTACTGTTGCATTTGTTCGTCATGAACTTCCACATCAAATTTATTTTGATTGGGAAGGACATTGAGGACTTGGGTCGGGTGAATCATTTCTACTAAAGCCACTTCCCAATGGGCTTCGTGATCTAAGGGGATGGCTTGAGGTAATTTGGCCGTGTAACAGCACAACGTGTTGTTGGGAAACACCTCCATGGAACTGTCACTGGGTAAGGTTAAGTAAAATTGGTTTTGGTGACTCATAATTCCAGAGTTCTGTGGCTGTCCGAGGGAATATTAGTGGATGTCAGAGGTGTGTCTCCGCCCAAAATGGGGTTCTGATTGTGGTTGGACTGGTGACTGGCACTGGCACTGGACACAACGTTCCCGTTCGAGGAGAATTTCAGGGAGGGATTGGGAAGTAGGTAACCGATGCAACTGCTCAATAAAATGGTCCACAATTGTTTGTCTCCTTGTTGCAAACTCAAATTAGCGATGGCTGCCCCGATGACACAATACACCACGAAGATTTGGCAGAAAAAGACGATTTGCGTTTTAGGCACACGTTCTCCACACCACACCCACAAGGGTTGTTTTTGTAAATCTTGCACAGAAGAACTAGGGGAAGAAGGACTGGTCGACGTAGCTGCGTCTGCTGCTGTGTGAAAGGGCATGATGGTCACTTCTTCTTTTTATAGTCGATGACTTGCGAAGCGTCGATCCAAGAATCGAAACTGGGTGGATATCCTTTCCAACGTACTTTGACTTCTTTGACACGTCGTTTGCCCACTTTACGGGTTCTGCGTTCCAGAATGCTTTCGATGTCGTACACGTCGTCTTCTTTTTTGGTGACACGTTGTAACTCGGGCAAATAAAACGTTCCTTTGAGTACTTCTCCGTTCATGTCTTCCAATTTATAGACGGCAGGATGACGACCATGCACTCGTCCAGTGACGCGAAACAATTCGGTCGTCCAGTTAGGTAAGTAACCTTTGTCGAAAGTGCGTTTGGTTTTGCCAATGCGCACCCAATCTCCTACGGTCAACTCTCCACTTTTCTTGGGGACAGCCCTCGTCGGGGACGTACCGAACAGGCGCTCAAACACCAGCACTTCGTTCTCGGGAGTCACGTCTTGCGGGGCACGTCCGATGCTTCGATGGTAAGATTGGTTGTACGCTTGCACCAGGTGAGGTAAGATGTCGATGTACTTCAGAGTGTGGTGATGCGTAAAATATTTCCACATGCGTTCTTTCAAAGTGCGTTGAAAACGTTCCACGATGCTGGCTTTGGTTTCGGGATTCTCGGTGGTAAAAAAATGAATGTCACGTTTCTTTAATTCTTTTTGGAAAGCTTGGTTCAGAAATTCGGTGCCTTTGTCCGTTTGCCATCGAAGAGGGTGACGGCCGCTTTGTTTCAACACCCGTTGCAGGGCTCGCACTAACTCGCTGCTGGATTTGGAAGTCAAGGGCACGACCCAGGCAAATTTGGAAAAGACGTCGATGACACAAAACAAATATTTGTAGCCACGATTGTAGCTGGCTAAATGAGAGACATCGGCTAAATCGGCTTGCCATTGATGATCGATGCCTTCCACTCGGGTGCGACTTCTGGCAAACTTGCGTCGAATGGGTTTGTGTAAAGTGTAGGTAGCTTGTTCTTGTAACCATCGTTGCACTTGAGGTAAACGGAGACTTTTCAGTCGAGTTTTGGCAGCACGATACAATTTTTGAACTCCTGCGTAACCTGCAGGATGGGAGGGATCGTAGTAAATGCTGGCTAAGACTTTTTCCATTTTTTTGTGTTGATTGGTGTCTTAATAAGGCACCCACTCTTGGAAGAGGCTACTCTTTTTCTCTTGGGGTATTTTCTTGGATTGCAAGGCTTTGCGTGTGCGGCCAGCAATAGGTGTCGAAGAGGAGGAGGATGTCTGAGCGGGGGATATAGGTTCTTGTTTCACTTCTGTCTTCACTTCTGTCTTCACTTTCTTTTTCTCTTGTGAGGAAGAAGGGGTGGCCATCATCTTTTTAATCCATCCAATTCTGGAGGTAGGTGGTGTTGTTAACTTGCGTACTTTTTCTGGTGGAGTTTGAAACCCTTCTTCTTCTTCTTCTTTTCCTTTTTCTGTCTTGGTCACGGGTACTGGTGGTACTGGTACTGGTACTGGTACTGGTGATGGTGTTGGACTTTTCATCAAGGTCTTAAAATCTTTCAGAGTGGGTAAAGCTGTTTCGTCTAAAGCTTTCTGGTGAAAGAGTTGCAGTCGTTGCAAGAGTTGACCATACTTTTGCGATTTTTCTGTTTCGGACAAATCTTGGCGATCCATCAAGGATTGCAATTCGTGTTGTAACTGGGACATCTCGCTCAAATTGGGATTGGGAGGTAAATGCGGGGTGCGTTGTTCTTGCCACCGATGGTATTCCATCCATCGTTTGTAAGGCACTAAAGCTAGTTTTCGTCCTTCCATGGGGTTGTCAGCGGTCGATTCTGAGATCTTGGGACTTCCGAAGGCCTTTTTATCTTGCTCCCATCAGTCCTCCCAACATGGTTCCCAAGACTCCTTTCAGTATGGGGCCTAACAAGAGAGGTAAAATACCTCCACGTTGGACCAACATCTTCTTTTTCTGACGAATGGGAACTTTCTTTTGAACCATTTTCCGAAGAACGTGACGATGTTTGCCTAAGCATTGTTTCTGGTGTTTGGACAAAGGGATCGTGCCTTTCAAAACGTTCAAACAACATTCGCACACGGTATCGATGACCTCTTTGGAGGCCGTTTGAATGAGTTTTTTTCGTAGGGGTGGAGAAGCTTTGGACAGGACAGATAACAGGTCCCCATGTTTGGCTAAACGTGGTGGCAGTCCTTTCCTTTTCTTTCCTTGGGGTTTTCTGGAGGGTGACATCTTTGAGTCTTTAGGAGCACCTAAAAAACACTGATACCCTACTCGGTCACAGGCCTTTTTTATACTGGAACGCGTCGCCACTGATTGTCTTTACGTTTTATCAGTTTGAGGACAGGCATGACACGTCGTGCAGGGGTACGTAACGGACTAAATCGAGCCAGTTCTTGCTTGGACAAATCCAGTAAACTTTGTAACATGCCCGATCTTTCATGGACTTTGATTTTGGGAGAAGGTACTTTGTGAGCAGCAGCCACTGCCGCTAAATTGGAAGGTCCTGCCACTGGGGAAGTTCTTTTGGGGGTCATCAACGGAGATGTTCTTGGTGTGATCAACGTCTCCAAGTACTCTTCAGTTCCTGGTGACATCAACGGAGAAGTGGACAAACGTGAGGCTGCCGGAGACGCTGTGGCAGGTCGTGGCTTGCGAGTGTAAGGTTGCGTCCTGGCCGAAGTGCCTCTCTTGCGACTAGTTTTCTTCTGTGGACTTTTCTTTTTCTGGGGACTTTTTCTCTGTTTCTTTTTCTGGGGGCTTCTTTTCTTTTTCCGGGGTGATGGTGGTGGTGTCTGGTAAGAGGAGGGTCCTGCCACTGGAGAAGTTATTCTTCTTGGGGACCTGGTCTTTTTCTTTTTCTTCTTGGGGCTTCGTTGGACTTTTGTCTTGGGGATAACTTTGGGGGCATTAGGATCCCATCTTAAGAGTGAGCGAATGATGACCCCTCCTAGAGTACCGCTCCCTCCAGGTTTCAAAATGATTTGTTTTTTGGTTTGAGTGTCGATGCGGGGATCGGCCAGTTGGACCAAAGCGACTTTGTTTCGATCGAAAAAGCGTTGGGTTTGATGAGGAATCTGAATGATTCCTTGGAGTAATTGACGTGCCGTCACCGTGAACCATCGTAAGACTTCTTTGAGACTAGCTTCTAAGACACGGGCTCGTGTTTGTGGATCTTTTTCTCGACTGATGCCATACAAGGCACGAATCAATTTGACGGGAAGATGCGACTGAAGGGACGTCATGTTCACACTGTGTGAGACAGACGAAAAAGGGTCTGAGGTTTTTATAGATTTTTTTCATGGGGAGTGAAATGAAGTCGAGGACGGAGACATGTACAGGACAGGCCCTCCGTCTTGGCACCAGTGGTGAAACAAGTGGGTACGAAATCGCAAATCCTCGGGGGTCGTAGGTTTCAAATCGACGAGTAAATAGGCGTGTGGCGCTTGAGTGGCATCGTCGTACGCCTGAGTCAGCCAAGGCGTTCCTAACTGTTTGGCTAAGACTTGCACTTGCGATTTATCTCGAGGGCTTTTAAACAAGACCACGTAATGCGCATTGAGACTGATGGTGCGATGGGCTTTACTTTGTTGAAACAAATTTTGGGTGATGTAAATGACACTGGCATTACGGTGATGCCCTTTGCGCGTGAACCACAATTTAATTTCTTCTTCGTCTTCTCCTAACATGTCGTCAAAAATGACCAAATGGGTTTGACGGGAGTCAGAGACGATGCCGTCGTCTTCTTTAGGAATGCCTTCCACAAACACGATGGAATCACCTTGACTTTCTCGCAAGAGGCTGTACGCCGATTGCCACTCTTTGTAACACCACACGATCCGTTGAGGGGGCCGATCGATCAAATGATGTTTATGTTCGATCAAACGTTTGACGAATTCGGTTTTGCCTGAACCGCTAGGTCCAGCAATGAGCATGTTAAAGGGATGGCGAAGATACAAAGCCTCCCAACTGGCACGATCTAAGTGTTCGTCGATGACTTTGACAGTAGAGGAAGAGGGAGCAGAGACAGCAGAGGTAGCCATGGTGTGAGAAATGTCACTTGTGACACGAAAACAAACAAGACAAGAGTTTATATACTTTTTCAGAACACGTTTATTGAATGTTTTTTTTCAAACATGAATACGAAAGACAAAAAATACATAAAAGCCAAAGGCTTAAGTACAAGGATAAAAGGCACATGATAACGATGAACGTGGAATAAACACAAGTGTCTGTACAACAATCACATCTTTTGGGTAATGTTCTAACCAGTTCAACAGGGGGTAAGGTCACACAAGTGTCCTCCCGAAAGGGTCTTTCAGGTCTGTCCACGACAGTCCTGTCCTGGGTGACGGGTTCTTCTGGCACCGTCACTAACACGGGTTGAAAAGTAACTTTTTTCCTTGAACAACTCTCGTGCATACTGGGCCACTTCTTGGGTCCAAGCCTCAAAATCCCATTCTTTCCAGGCACGGACATCTGTCCAATGGGGATGTAAGTCACAAGCTACACACACATCGTCATACACGTCTTGGGTAGCTAAAAGTTGACGAATCTTTTTTTCCCGTAGAGGTCGAGAAGTATCCAGATGAAAACGCAAGGCTTTGAGCAAAAGGAGTTTTTCGTGACCATTTAAGGCCATGGAGGTGGTAAGTACTGATCGTAAAGAGTCCACAAAGAATCGGCTGGTAAACGAAATCCCAAAAAACAAGTCACTAAGACACACACCACTTGTCGTCCCAAATTGAATGGATACAGTTCTTGTAATAATCGATGGTAATGATCCACGGTTTGAATATGGTCATTGAGTTCCTTCCACGGAATCTGTTGGATGACATGTGACATAAGTCGTGGCATGGCAGCCTGTTTTTATAGTCTCTTTGTTTCGGAAACAATACACGTACTTTCTAGCCAGAGATCTTCGTTCTCCAGTAGGGAATCTAAATCTTGCATACTGTAACCGAAACTTCAGAGTTCGTTTAGAAGTTTCCTCTTCCTCTAAGTAGATTCCACGTAAAATATGTTGATAATCCTTTAACTTGTCTTCCTCAATGTATTGCTGTAGGTGAATCTCGAAGTAACCAAAATCATGAACATTTCGATCATTCACTAACTCAAAGTGTTGAACAAGGTCTGACCACTGAAACAATTTCTGACGAATCAGTTCTCTTATACCATTCAGGTACCAGTGGTTAAAGATCTGGTGACGTAACGGATGCAATTGTTCTTTACGTTTGACTTGTATTTTCACCAGCTCTCGGTAAATGCGTTCTCTCAACTCCACAGGCAAGCCCAAAATGTACTCTAGCAAAGTATCCATGAATAGGTCATACTAAATCCTCTTTGGTCTGACACAAGAAATGTACTCTTTGCACAAACATGGTTTCACTTCAGTGTCAAATTTAAATCGTTGAATCACTAATCTACACATTACAATTCGTTCAGAAGTTTCCTCTTTCACTAAGTTGACATTGTGTTTAAGATGTTGGTAATTCGTTAACTCTTCCTCTGGAATTCGATGCAGTACGTTTACAATGTAGTAGATAAAATCGTCAATACCAAACCATTCCTTTTTATAACCAGGAGGTCGTTGATCAATGTCTGTCCAATGGAACACTTTCAATTGAATCAGTCCTTGTATAGCCTTCAGGTACCAGTGGTTCAAACACCGGTGACGTAACGGATGCAATTGTTCTTTACGTTTCACTTGTATTTTGACCAGCTCTCGGTAAATGCGTTCTCTCAACTCCACAGGCAAAGCACGAATGTTCTCTTGTAAAGTATCCATGAACAAATTATTATGGTAAAAAAGTTACTTCAATGTCTCGGTCCCACTAAGGGTAAGTAATGACAATTCGGTGACCATCGAGCATGTTCAACGTAGGCCGAATCTTGTGGTTCCCAGTGGTGAAGTGACACACCACAACTGAAGCACTTGACTTTATCTCCTTCGCCCAAGTAGAAAAATCCGGCTCTGGCTAATTCTTCGGGGGTCGGTCCTCCCAGATACTTTGGCCATTTTCCTTTGAACGATTGAAGACGATTTTCAAAGTCGCAGTATTCCGACGAACGCACAGGAAACGAATATTCGTTTTTCACAGGTTCGTTTCGATGAGGGTTGAGTGAAATGGGCAGGAGTTTGCTCAGGGTTGGATGACATCCGTAGGGAGGTAAACGTGAAGGTCGACATTCCCCTTTAAAACGAAACCCAGTAAAATGTCCAAGAGGACGAGCAGCATCGCTTTCGCATCCCACAGGTTTGACACGCACAGCATCACTTTCCATGACAGGGATAGGGGCACTAAAGTTCCCATGATGCTTTACGGCATCGCTCAGGTCACAAGGTACAGCATCGGTCCCATCGCAAGGCTCACAATCGCACTCGTCTGCAAACTCCGTTACGCAATTACAATGGTAACCACATGGACAATCGCAGTTTCCTTCCGGACATTTTCCGTCGCAATGTCTGGGTCTTATCCATCCAGTATTAGTCACACTAGAGAAAGATACAGCTTTTTTACAATCCCCAAACTGGAACGATGTCTCTTTCAAAGTATTCATCTTGTTCGCTCGGTCTTGCTAGTCACAATGAACTATCGATCTTGCCTAGGGTTTCTTTTTTATATACAGACCAATACCGACGTGACCGTACGGTAAGGTGAAATGATTGGGAAGTCGAACTCGCTTCTGGTACACGATTTGATAGACTTTTTCCAAGGGTCGACTGACGATGTGGTGAGTGGGTAAACGTACAATCTTGTTCGGTTGGTGAGTGGTCACTTTAAAGTTTCCATCCTCTCCCGATTGCAAGGCTTCTTTCAATACCCCAAAGTTGACCACTCGACTGGTACGATAATTCAGAGTCAGTCCTTTCACTTTGCACGTCGTGTGCACTTCTCCTTGTTTGTCCCGGTATTCGTAGCCGTAATTTTTGGGACCGCCACTGACGAAACTTAGAATCTTGTCGTCGGGATGCTCGTCTGTCCAGGCTCCTAAACGGTCTCCTTCGATGTTAGGGTGATGTTGAATCGGGTGATGGATGTAAATGCAACTGTCCGTGTCAAAGTACAGGACGCGTTCTTCTAACAGTTCTAAAGCTTCGTACAATTTTAAGCGAGCATGGGCTGTCACGTAAGCCGCAATGATGACATTTCCAAAAGGGTCGTCTTGTACAAAGTCCAGATCTTCTTCGTAATTGACCAAGATCAAATTCTCTCGAACGACGTCCACGTGTTTCATGTATTTGGTTTTGTCGTGAATCATCTGGAAGTAGCGGGAAGGTTCTGTCAAATATTCCGTCTTGGGTAAACACGGTCGTTGTGCCATTTTACCCCACAAGCAATTTAACATCACTTTGGCAAACGATCTCCTGCCTTCGTTTTTCTCGATGTGGTCTAAAGAGATGCCTTCTTGTTCGTAGTATTTCTCTTTGAATTGTATTTGGTCTTCGGGAGTGTGACACCAGGAAGGATAGCCGCTGGCTTCTTGCTTCAGTTTCAAAAAGGCATCCACGTAGTCGGCGAAAATGCCTTTCTGAGTAGGGTCACCCTTGCGGTATCGTTGTGTCTTGGGAAAGTGGCAAATTTCGTACACTTCTAACAGTTGGTATCCCATGTCCAGAGCTTTGAACAATTCTACGCTGACCCAGGTTCCCGTCAAGGCCCGTTCTTCCTGGCTGTGCTGACAAGGTTGGTCTTGGTTGCACGTTTCGGCACAAGTACGGCACAAGGGAAACATCAGTTTGCCTTGACAATGGTGAGGTAAGACGGGATGGTATAGGTTCGTGGGAGGCAAAACTTTGCACTTGATCAAGCCTTCGTATTGTCGAATGTTGACCAGGTCGATGTGTTCCGTCAGCAATTGCGGGTGCCCTACAGGAAAGCGACAATATTTGCACACATAGGGATACAGCGAACACACGTCCAAGTATTTGATTTCTTCTCCTTTCTCTTCGTCGGCTTGGTACAGCAAACAGGTGGCATTGGTCCTTCCTCCGTACAAACTATCCCTCGGGTTCAGCGGGTCCATGAACTGGTAACTTTCCACGAGGCGTTTAAACTCGGAATCGGTTTTCATACGGTGATCGTACTCGTGTTCCCACATTTCCACCACTTGGTATCCTTCCTGTTCCAACTTTCGGCGCCGCTGACAAGTGTCCTGGTACAAGTCTTCCATGGTTCGTTGTAAAAACTGATTTCTAGTGCTACGATCAGGGTAACAGACGGGACATCCGTGAAATAAGCAACCGTTAAACTCGTACACGATCTTGGGGTTTTCTAAGTCCCAGCCATCGACCGAATACGTTCCGATGGTCTTTTCGCCCCCTCCGTTGCGGGCATGCTCAATCCACTTGTCTTCCTTGTCGCACAAGTAATGTAACCAACGTAGGGCTTTGACCGAGTATTGACGTTTGACAAAGTGGGTCGTTTGAGGACTGATGACAGCCACGGTCTTTTCAGGCATGAATCGTTGTCGATACACTAAGGAACACGCTTTGGCAATGGTGCAAGCTTCTTTCAAAGGATCCACCCCTCCGTGTTCCATGAACAGTTCTCGAAATTTTCCACAGCAACGTCGTAAAATGTCCACGTCGGAACGACAATACTTTAGCATTTCTTCCTGAAAGTCGAAAGAGTCCGAGGCGTGAGCCTGGTACCAAGCGTAGAAAGCTTCTCGTTGTTCGGTACGCATGTTGTCGGGGTCGTAATAGTGAGCCTCAGGCAAATGGGGTAGAACGGCATGTTGATTGGCTTCCGTATTGAAAAAGTGTGGAAAGTACCCTTTAGCCATTTCTGTCATTCCAAACGTTTTAGGCATTCGACTCAAAGGCATGGCCAAGTAACTCATCGAATCTTTAAACTGCACTTGTCCCACTTGCATGAAAATGATTTTGGCTCCGTTCAAAGTCACTTTAGGACGCTCGGTGCCTTGTTCCGTATAATATCTGAGAAGAAACTGTCCATCGTATCCAGAGAAATTGTGAGCCATCACTGTGGCATGGCGATGACAATCTCGGTAACGTTCGATGTCCTCTTGGCTCCATGTCTTGTCGACGGGGTCTAAGACCCATTGGGCAAAATCGGCTAACGTGTTGGGTCCCCGAAAGATTTTTTCACGCCCTCCGGGAATCTTGCTGCAGTGAGGGCAATGACTGAAGATAGGTTCTTGGATGCACTTCTCGCACGCTCGATGAGCCACGCAGAAATTAGGAATGTGAATGCCAGTTTCTTGCATGCATTCGAAATCGAAAAAGATGAAATTGCCTTTCTTCTTGTGACCGTCCTCTTTCTCTGGTGGGGGCTGGTATTTTTGCACGTAACATTGGTGTTCCAAGGCCACGATGTGGTGACAAATGTGACATTTTTTCTTTCCTCGACATACGTGTGCCTTGGTATTATTGGTACGTATGACTTGTTCACACGTAGGGCACAATCTCAGCAGTTGACAAGCGCATTTCTTCTGTGAACCTTGCGTTTTCAGATGTTGTTGGTAACAGGTAGGGCTGACAAACGTGCGCAGACAAGTGGAACAAGGCACTGGTTCTTCGCTCAGACAGGGTGAAGAGGCCAAACATCCTGTGCATTTCGATCCACAATGCTTGTGTTGCTCTCGATTGTTATAACCATGGTCACATTTCTCACAGTAATAACCGTATTTCAGGAATCCGGTGATACTGGTAATGGTATCGAAATGTTCATCGTGATGATAAAGATGAATGTATTTTCCGTCCTTAAAGTCTTGGCCTCGAAACAACAGAGGTCCGCGTACTTCTTGAGGGTGCACTTTCAAGGTGTAGCGTGGAGCTAGGGTATCTTGCAATTTTTGCATCTCAGGAATGCCACAGAGTGTGTCTTTGGACAGTCCGGCTTGTTGTAACAGGAGTTCTGCTTCGTTTCGTTGTTTGGCTAGATGGGAACGTTGAATAGTGTTCCAGGTTCTTTTCCATTCTACCGTGTCGTTCTTGTCGGCATAGGTTCGTCCCACCACGATGGCACGGGCTAAACACATCTGGTCATGAGAGTTGTTAATTCGGACGAGACTCTTTTTGGTGTTGCGAAGGTCGTCCACCAATAACATCTTTTTGCGTCCAGTCCCTTGAGGAGGAGAGACGTGGGTCATGTCCAGTGTGGCTTTACCATCGGTGATGTCAAACTGATCATTAGATTGTTGTACGTGTTGAATCTTGTCCATGACTTTGGAAGCAGTCAATTCTGCAGGGGTGCTAAACTCGATCCAAACAGGGGATTTCAAACCGTCGTGTTGTATGGAAAGTCTCAAACGGTCGTCTTCTTTGGGTTGACATTGTCGCTTGAGTGCAGTGAGCAAAGAATCCCACACCTCAGTGATGAACACTTCTGCTTTCTCTAACGGCACTTCAGCCTTGAAATCTTTAAACTTCACCGTGTATTTGTAAGCCGTGGTTCTAAATTTTCTAGAGGAGCGCTTTTCCGTCTCTCGAATGGAATAGTACTTTTCAGGGTTGACTAAGGGTGGTGAACTTGGTTTAGAGGGTTCGGATTCTGGTTCACTCATGTCCTCTTCAAAATCACTGGCATGAATTTGTGCCAAGATTTCAGCCCTGGTACAAGGCGATAGATCACGTTTCTGCCTCTTACTTTCTTCTTCTTCTTTCTTCTCGAATGAATGGGATCGTTTCATCTTGAAAGCAAAAAGTCAAATGACTCAAGTTCAAACACCATAGACTACTTTATAGTCATGGCAAACCAGCGTATATAAAAGGGTGTGTGTCTTGTCCTTTCACTATTCATTTCACTCTCAAGCCGAGCACAACGATGGAAGAGACTGACCAGATGGAACGTTTCGTCAGAGCTTTGCGAGGGGTCATTAGAAAATTCTCTTCAGACCAGCCTACGGACTACTCTCCTTCCTTTAGAGATAAAAGTCAAGATACTTGCTATATCTGTCAGAAGAAAGGGCATTGGTCTTCAGAGTGTCCAGACCGTCAAAAAAGAAAAAAAACAGGGGATAAAAAAGACAAAAGTCAAGATACCTGTTATTATTGTAAAGAAAAAGGACATTGGTCTCCAGATTGCCCCAAAAAGAAACAAGAGGAGTCAGAAGAAAAGAGGAATTCTTCAGAAGAAGAGAGGGATTCTTCAGAGGAAGAGAGGGATTTTTCTGAGGAAGAAAGAAGACAGGTGAAGAAAAAGAAACAAGAGAAAAAAAGAAGAAGGGAAGAAAGCGAGGAGGAAGAAGAAGAGGAAAAGAGTGTGACGGTGAAGAAATTCAAAAAACGGAGAGACTAAAGAAGGAGACAGAAGAAATCAATGAACTTTTTATTAAAGTGTTGTGTTGTGAATTGGATTGTAAAAAATGGAGAAAAGAATAAATGAATGATATAAGGTAAGAGTCTTTGAGTTCTGATTTTAAAATAAGAAGCTACACTCACGCACTCATACACAGACACGTACTATAAGGGTAAAATGGGTGGGGTTCTTTGAGTTATTGGCAAATTGAAATTGTATTTCTTTTCGAGAAATGTGGGTGGCCCTGAAAAGGGCCTTTTTTCTTCATGGTGCAGGGGTGAGTTTAAGCAATCAATTTTAACTGCCTTAAGCCTTTGCCACGGCCAAGGCCTACTTCTGGACTGCGTAATGATGATAATGATTGGGTTGAAATCACTAAGGGTGGTACGGTAGGCTTAGTCACAGGGTTGACATGTTTGGCTCGGGAAGGTCGTATTCTCTTCGGTCGTGATAAAGAAGTCTGATACATTTGTTTCAGACTTCTTAACTCCGCTAAAATGTCCAACAGTACCGTGACCGTTTGATTTTCACCCTCTTGTTTCTTTGCTGCTGCTACTTCTTCTTGCTGTTGTTTTTTTCTTACCTCTTCTTCTTGCTGCTGTTGCTGTAGGAGAAAAGCCTGTTCCGCTTCCTTTTGTCGTTGTATAAATTTCTCCAATTCTTCTTTCTGTCTCTGTCTAAAATTCTCCACTTGCGGTAATGAAGAAGGTAACGAAGGTTCCGGAACAAATTCTTGCGAGGAGAGAAAATCCACAAAATCCCAATTCACCTCTTCTGAAAGTAAGTCCGGGTTCCCTTGGGCGGTCTCCCCTGCTGGTGCACCCCACTGGATCGTTTTCTGAGTTTCCGTCATGTTGAATCACTATCGCATAGATTGACTGCACACAAGCGCTAGCGAATCTATATTGACTACGTGACGTCACAGACTGCTCTCTTCGGATTGGATGCGGGCTGACTGAATTCTGTAACGCGTGTTCGGATTGGTAAATGAACTCAATCCGTTTCAATCCTTCCTCCGCCTATAAATAAGCGCCGTTCAATGCATTGATTCACCTGTTCTCGTCGCTTCAAGATGTGGACTACAGTTGAGTCATCCACCCTTGTGTCTTCCATGATGTTTCGGACAGACTTGCTCATGTATGTCCGATCGAAGTGGACCGTTGTCCACAGGACAAACACCAGCCTGTGGATACGTAGGATCTACGTCGAAAGACAAGGATGCCTGAAAAGAGTGCTGATGTACGGACCAACAGTAAGACGCAGCCTAAGGACAAGAAGAAGACCAATGCGGTGCCATTTATGTTAATGAATACATTAACATAAAACCCAAAGGCCCTTTTCAGGGCCAGCCATATTTCTCGAAAAGAGATAGTCTTTGAATTGCCTACCCCTTTTTTAAATTTAAATTTAAATTTAAATTTTAAAAAAACTTTTTTAAAAATAAAAAAAAATCCCATGTTAAATTCCCCTTGTACGTATAGTATCCCACGATTTATTCCCATGTTAAATTCCCTTGTACGTATAGTATCCCACGATTTATTCCCATGTTAATTCCCCTTGTACGTAAAGTGTCCCACGATTTTTCTCCATGTTAAATTTCCATTATACGTAAAGTGTCCCAAGGGTGTTTTTAATGCTAATTCCCATTATACGTAAAGTGTCCCCCTTCACTACTAATACGTGTCTCATGGAGCCCGAAAGATCGGAACTTGGTTCATGAAAATTGTTTTTAGTAGTTTGGGAGAAATTCGAATTCTTGTGATTTCCTATAGATGTAGCATAGGTTAGGGTTAAGGTTAGAGTTTTCTGTTAATAGCCTACGAACGGATGGGGCGATCTGGATGCAGTTTTCACTACGATACATATCTCATGGAGCCTGATAGATAGGTAGTTGCTTCATGAAAATCAGTCCAGAGGTTGTGTAGGAAAATGGATTTTGTCATTTCGAGTTAGGGTTAGGGTTATCTGTGAAGTAACATCAATATTTCGGTAACTCGTGGAATTTTGTCATGTCGTTTGCTTTGCTAGATCAGCCTTGGCGAGGCCTAATTAAAAATGGTTCGTCTGTATGCCTGTACAGAGCCCCCTATAATGTGAAACGAGTGATTGGTGCTGTTTCTGGCGGACGGACAACGGAGTTCTACGATACATATGTCCATTTTGTCATAAGAGGTTTCCTATGCTGGATAAAGGTAAATCTGTTATCATAGTTAATCATATGGAACTAAGTTTTATCCCTGGTATCGATGACACGTCAAGTACTGGTCTTGCTTGATGGTGTTCACACCAGCTACACGTATGCAAAGTTTTTGTTTTATAAAATTTCAATTAATCTGTAGTTGATAATTCCTATTACAAAATATGTAACATACAGGTAATGACCATTAAATGTTGTCTTCTGCTAACATCGTCAACACTCCCAGGACTCAGGAATACGATGTTGTCAAGAAATTTTTTGTAGCGGTTACTTATATATATATATATATATATATATATATATATATATATATATATATATATATATATATATATATATATATATATATATATATATATATATTATTGATCGGATGTTTATTGTATCGATATTAGTTATGAACAAATGTAAATAATTACTTATTGGAGGATTTGTCAATGATTAGTGTACAGGGGCTTAGACCTTGAGATTACCCGTCTGTTGAATTGAAAACTGGTCTTTGTCGCCATTGGGCTAGAAAAGTGACCGGCGTTTATATGACGGGGGGAGGGGGTCGCTAATGAAAAATGAAGGATACGAGTACAGGATGGATGATAGTCATTTTCTGAACGTACGTGCTTGCGATGTTTGTTTACGCACCTTATCACTTGTAAGGCTGGTGTCAACTATGTTTTTCTGGGTCATACGGATAAAAAAAAACCAAAACCAATGCGCACATGCACTAGAAATAACAGGGCATAGCATACAGTACACAGACGCTCAAAATGTAGATAACAGAAGAGCAGAGAGATACAGTGAGCGAGACAGCGAGAGACAGAGCGAAAGAAAGCATGAGACAGAGCAAGAGAGCGAGTGAAAGACAGATGCAGAAAAGCCAGACGCAGAACACGAGAGACAGAAAGCGAGAAAACGAGAGCGTGAGAGAGCGAGTGAGACAGAACAAGAGATATCAAGCAAGAAAAGCAGAGAAAGCATAAGACAAAGTTATACAGGGAGAAGACAGAAAGAAAGAGTAAGTGGGACAGAGCAAGAGGGAGAGAGGGATTGAACAAGAGAGACAGAGCAAGAGATAGAGAGAAAAATAGACAGATATAGAGAGAGAGCACGAGACATACATATGGAGACAGAGTGAGAAAGAGACATATAATCTATGTTGGGGTTTGGACCGAGACAAGGAAATCCCAGTCAAGGGGTTACATTATTTGTCTCCCCACGAGGCTTGCCGAGGGGGATTTCCTTGTATCGGTCCATAACCCAACGAAGATTCTTTTTCTCACCCAATAATTTCCTTTAAAGTAAAAAAGAACTTTTGAAATATTTACGTGGTGCATTAATACAAACGTGTATGAGGACTGTGGCGTGACCGTGTCATCCTAAGTACACAGTAGTTATGCATGAGCCAAAAAAAACCACAAAAAAACCAACAGAAAACGTTGCATAGTATTGAAGTATTATTACATTTAATATATGAATGTTATATGAAATTAACAAGAAATAACTAATATTTATTACAAGAGAATTTTTCATTTTCATCAGATCTGATTTAGAAAATTACGTTGTAAATAATGGAACGATACTGGGCCCACACTTCAGTTGTAGTAGTAGAGGCTATGTGTCAGCGGATAAATAATTCATTCTGGCTGGTAAGTGCAATATTTGTCGTTAAATATTGAAAGCATATTTTTGATTCAACTGGGGCACAATGGATATGCTTAACAAAATTAGAATAAAGCTTGTTTGACATAACACATTTCTGGCTGTTACTAAGTTTTCTGTAGTTGTTAAGA
Organism: Sinohyriopsis cumingii; assembly: GCA_028554795.2. Taxonomy (NCBI): domain Eukaryota; kingdom Metazoa; phylum Mollusca; class Bivalvia; order Unionida; family Unionidae; genus Sinohyriopsis; species Sinohyriopsis cumingii. The sequence continues at coordinate 47,189,902 of CM068830.1, read as the reverse complement.
GAGTTGGGAGGCTATGAAGTGTATAGGTCTATAGTCTGTGTGCACAGATCAGTGTTTTCTGTCATAGTTCATTTCACACAGCAGTGAGAATTTTGTCCCATCTGTAGCACAGTAAATTTTCAGGTCAGTGTCATTAATTGTTGCAAACAGTATATTGATTCACACGAAATATCTAAAACTAGTTAGGTAGCTTTAGCTACATTTAATGACGCTGACCTGATGATGTACTGAGCAATGCCTGCATATAGGATAAAATTTACTATGCTGCGTGGAACAAACTAGCATAATATCAAAAATCTCGACATTGTATGCATGTGTATCTCTGTCTCTCTCTCAAAATGTTTTTGTATGGTGTGTTCTCAAAGATGGATTGACATAAGTTACTATGTTTTTTGTTATATATTTTTGTTGTTTGATTTTAGCCAAATTTAATACTGTTTAGACTACCTGCATTTTAAGGAGCCTTGCAGTGAGAACCATTAACTATGTCATCATGTCCGGTAGGAATTGACTTGCAGTCACTCTAGAATTAGTATTGGTGTAAGAAAATAATAAATAAAAGAAAAACAAATTCTCAAAACAAAATTTGACGCATTTTCTTCAACTTCCAATTATTATTTCATATATAATAAATAGGTACTTCACTGCTGTCCACTTTTATTTTAACTAATGTAAATATGAAAGTCCCCCTCTACACTGAACAATTTGGAAAAGTGAAGCTGCTTTTTTTTTGAATCCATGAAATGGCACTCTATTAAGTGAGTGATCATGTCATGTTCAATGCAAATGGCTTTATGTGATTTTTCCAAATTGGTTGTAAACACAGTTTTTGCAATGGTAATTTCTGATAAATCATATTTTCTTTCACAATTGTATTGTTAACAACTGGTGGATGTAATGAGGTTTCCTGCAGTAAAGAACTGGACATGGGAGATATAACTTCTATGTTGTCATCTTGTATCCAGTTTTCTCATAGAAGCTGTATCTTTGAAATAAATTCTGCTGTTTGCTACTCAAATTCCTGAGCACTGCATTTGTATGGCATTCATAAGTAGTGTATGGACACTGGTGGCATTTTGAAATATTCATCTCATAAATGCAAATACAGTTTGGATCACTATAGACAGAGAAATAACGTGAATTGTGTCTGTAACCAGCATATGTCTTATAACTTAATTTTAAAAATGTACAATATGATGTAGTTATGTTCAGGGGGAAAAATAGTAGAAGTTTTCCTAATTCAAAAGTGGTGATGACTGGAATAACCCAAGGACACAAAAGAGCTGATATAGTACTCTAGGAAAAAAACAATACCTGTGAACCTATACTGGAAAATGCAACAATACAACTTCATATCACATATTTCCAAGTTAAAAACACCAAATATATAATACATAAATTTTAATGCATTTATGTTGCCAAGAAGAAAATTAACTGGGTTAAATTCTGAACAGTTATTTCAGAGTTTGTCATAAATGCCTAAGAAATATGCACATAATCTCCTCCATTTCCCTTATATGAGGAACATGTCTGCACAGATTACGGTTCTAAAGGAAGTCTTCCGCAGTGAATTTCACAGGACACTCAGAACAGCTGATTACCTACAATGAAAAAACAGTTTCAACAGTTATAATGTTACTGCAAAAGGAAAAGGACATAAATGATAACCAAGCTGCATTGTTTTGAATATTAGTTTATTATTTACTATATTTCTAGAATAGTGACTGAAAAATTGATCACATCTAAAGATAGAGTTTACCTTTACTGGTCAACTGTAAAAGCAGTAGTCACAAAACAATATAGGATACGGAAATACAGATCAAACTTTATATTTTCTACTACCTTTGCAGGGGCAATTCTCTGGAATAATCTTTCATCTTTGGCTACTGGTTCGTAAAGGCAGCATGAATGTGTTGATCCTTAAAAAAAATTATATGATGGCAAGAAATGAAGGCAACCGGTAACAACAAAAAAATAATGTCAACATTAATATGGTCAGATGTAAAAGTTGCATACAGCATCATTTAATACATCCAAAATAAAATTTATATTAACTACCATTCTAATTACCATATTATCCTTAATTTCATTTTCAGAACAGGCATTACTTTCACGGTAGTTGCAACAATAAATTATAATACCCCAATTATAATCAAGTCTTTTCTTCTGTTATTGGTTTAAAAAGTATCTTTCTGATTGATACAATCATAACTTGACACTGAACAATTCCCTTGTATATGTTATGAATAGCTGTTTGTGATATTACAGGAATAAACACCAATATTCACTATTATCTCATATTGATTGAATCAGCATGAAAAGGTATACATCATTGCACACATTTAAAAGGATATCTTCCTTACAAAAAACCCCGAACAGAATGAAATTACTCAAAGTATCAGCAAACCTGATACAAAAGAAAAAGACACCTGTTAAAAAAGAGACCATATAAACGTGTCTCTGGTGGAATTATAAATGTCAAAATAAACATGTCTTTCAAGAAGAAAAAAACAACTGAAAACTAAGAAAATGCCAACAATATGATAAGGATACATGTACATCCATGGGCTGTAATGGGTAGAATGTGGAGAATATTCATGTTGATCTATAAAAGAAATTAATTTTTAACAAATATGCATACAAATGTACTTTCCATTATTATAAACATTTTGCAAATATATATGCAGTTTATGAACAAACTATAATATACATTGATATTACATGTACTGGCACCTTCAGTTTTCTCCTAGCAGAAATGAATAAGCTGTTATCAATGTATATTAGTATCTATATTCAGAATATATTCAATAAGCATTAACGGTTCTCAAATGACTTAGTAATCATGCTGTAACAAAGCAGCTTCACAGCCATCAGTAAATTACTATCAGCCAACATTAGCATAATTTCTCATTATTTTCCTACTCAAGTAAAATCACAGGGACTTTCGCTGGCCATAGCTTTGGACCAATTTTTTTTGTTGTTTTTTTTTTTAATACAAAAACTGAGTTAATGTTAGTATTGACAATATTAAAAACTTTTCCTAGGTACCAAGGCAATGGTGTAATGGTGGTGAAATTGAGGTTTTAATACCAATGTTGACACTAAATGGTCGTATATGGCTGACAGTTTTAATGGTGGGGAAGTAAAATGGATACATCCAGGAAGCAGACCTGCCAGCCCTAACAAGATGTCAGTATCATAGTCGATTTTTTCTATAAGTTAGGTAAGTTTTCAGTAAGATGTAATAAAAAATAATGTTCTGCTATTGTCAATCTGGAAAATATGCAGTTTAAAAGTCCAGAAGTGTGATTCAAGGCTGGTGTACTAATGGAAAACATCGTGTTCAATAAAGGTAAAACTAAATCACAGAAAATTAATAAAATCATAAGTTTAACTATACCATAAAATATGGATCATGGAAGCTAGGTCATAGATAGAACTATCAGTGAACCAAAAACATCCATCTGTTAATTTCAAGGCGCATTTCTAATGACAATTATTGTAATATCTCACCAATGGCACTGGACATAAATGCAGATCAGTAGTTATTTTTGATAACTGTCCTAGAGGTAAAGCTTGTTCCCATTCTTCAATAAAATGGAAAGAAAACTGTTCCTGCAAAAGTGATAAAATATAAAAAATTAAAATGTTTAAATAAGTAATTATTTTCATTGCAACTAAACCTTAAATATCATGTATGTTCCAGAGAACAGTACATAGAGAAGTGGAAAACAAAATATATTCTGAACATTCAATTGTTCTCCACGAATTACTCATATGATAATCAAGATGGCCTTAAAAATGTAACAGTGAATGAAAAACTGAGTATATAATGGGGGTTGGGTTATCATTCACCAATGGTCAGGTTTTCACAACTTAAACATAAAGAAATTCATGGTATGTAACCAATAACATGGTTAGGTTACCAGAAATAATTGTTTTTTATTTATGACTAATGCAGCAGGTGGTTTTGAAAGTTCCTCTTCCAGCTTCACATGCCACTGCTGAAATACATTTCTTCAATAGTGGTTAGCAACCAACAAACATAACTTGTTGTCAATGTTAATATGCACAAGATTATTTTAATATGTTACCCAGTATATGAAATATTTCAGCCAAATAAGTACAATTGTAATAACGAATCAGTTAATATTGTCATTACAAAGTTACTATAATCATGATTAAGGTCTCATAAGGACCAAAATACTGTTATCTGCCACAGTAGATTTTTCTAAACAAAATATTTTCATAGCCTAACTTATTTAATTTTTGTTTGTGATGTCACCAATTTGTGCTGACAGTAGCATGTGATTCACATTTTCTAAAGTTTCAGTGCACTATTATTATGTTTAAAGATACATGAATGAGAAAAGAAATATCTGACAGTAATTGAGTCACACTTTTCAATATAGACAAACAAAAACAAAAACCTTAAAAATCCTTCTTAAAAATCAACAAAATTACAGCAACATCCTCACTGACATTCACTAATATCTCATGCTGCTATAACCTGCATAACAAAGTATATATCTGCAAAAACATTTAAATGGTTATCTTCCTGAGAATAATTTTTTGATAGAAACAAATTTCTCAAAGTATCAGCATTAACTCTTGGCACATAAGAAAAGGAAACCTGCTACAGTTAAATAAAAGACCATGTAAATGTGTCACTGGAATTATAACTGTAAAATTAAGTACATGCCTTTCACGAGAAAGAAAGAAAGAAGAAGAATATGAGAACAATATTATAATGACGGCTGCACACATGGGCTGTAAGGGGTGGAATCTGGTGAAGAATATTTACTTTAATATCAAAACATTATTGTGAAATAAAGATGCATAAAAATGTAATTTCCATTATTATTAACATTTTGCAAATAGGCAGCTTATGTAAAAAGTGTAAGATAGATTCATATTGCTGGCAATGTCAGTTTTTCACATATAGAAATGAATAGGCCATTCTCAATCTATGTCCAGTAAATAATCGCTAACAGTTAACAATTCTCAGATGACTTAGTAATCATAATGTAGCAAAGTAGCTATACAGATATCAGTAAATTACTATCAGCCCACAATAGCATCACTGATGATTATTTTTCTGCTCATGTAAAAATATCACATGGAAAAAGGGAAAAGACAAGAAAAATAACAATATTAAACAGTAACAACTTTAACAAAGTATGTAAACTTAAGCTGCATTTACCCAGGTTCCAATAGTCTGTAATAACACACACACACACACACACACACACACACACACACACACACATAATCTATGTATTAATGAACACATGCACATTGGATAAACTTGAATCAAATACATAATCAGTGGGCACATTTTGTTTTTGTAGGAGTGAACAGATTCAGTTTTATCATCTACAAATATACATGCAGAATAAGTTAATACAGGTTTTAACTAAGCTGCAGGATTGATCTCTATAATTGGAAAATATACATGCAGAATAAGTTAATATAGGTCTTAACTAAGCTGCAGGATTGATCTCTATAATTGGAAAATATAGCAGGCATGGCCTTACATAATAGATTACATGTACAGTACCAAACCTTAATTTCTAAGATGGCCAAATATTGTAATTTTTAGGTTTCATGTAAATTTGGGGCAAAATATAAATCAATTATTAAAGCAGTAAACAACATTGTTCGAATATTATATGTACAAATGAAGTAAAAATAAGAAACATTTAGGTTATAAATTATAAAATTAATTTGAAAGTACTCACAAAATTTTGAAACCCACTGGCTTTCATAAATACCCACAGGAACCCCAATATTTGTACACCTTTGTTAGAAATTGAAAATTCCCATTGCATGAGTGTTGCATATATTCTTTTTAGTTGTTTTAAACTTTTGCAGGCCAGGCAAATATTTTTTTAATTACAAAAAATATTGTTAGTAGTAACAATATAACAAATTTCTTTTCTGACGTGTGTACGTTCTTAAAATGAATTGAAATAAAAAAGAAACCAATTTGGTTCATAATGAACACATTTTGTTATGACTGAATAATAAATAGTAATTTTAGAAATAATACCCTTATAGAAGGTAGTGAAGATACTGAGCTTTTGTACTGTGAATAAAGATATGCCACACTTAATGATTTTATTATATGCTGATGAAAGGATAATTTAATGGTAAATTAACATGCATATTCTGACAAGTATAATTTTACTGTAAATTAACATGCACATTCTGAGATTACATTAACATTATAAAGTGGCATGATTTATATCATCATTTGTAGTGCAACTGATAGATAGCAATTCGAGTCATCGGAGAAAAATGTTTATTTATTTTATTGGATTTTTAATGAAGCTTTACCAATGTATCACTTACATAACTATAAGGTTTCCTTGTTATAGTCTATAGCAGGGGTGCACAGCCATTTTTGGCCAAGGACCAGACTGCATTTTCTAAGACCACTTGAGGGCCACAGACACATTTCTTTAATATTATTACTGTTCACAGGCCAGATTTCTGTGTTGTTTTAATTTGTCCTGAGGGCCGGACAGAACAAGTTTGTGGGCCAGATTCGGCCATCTGGCCAGGAGTTGTGCACCCATGGTCTATAGTGATGTCTATCACATGCAAAAGACATATTATATTAGTGCACAACTATTAAGCATTATATAGCTATGGAAAAGAATGTTATTCCACAGATAAAGCTAGAGTATAATAATTTTGATCTATGAACGATAGATGTGTCAATGACTTTCACAATTTCTGGGTGGGTGTAGATAGGACACATGATCATATAAATCATGTTTCAAATGAATAATTCCATGAAATCTTTGTGAAAACCCAGACATCATTCAAAAGTCGGAGCCTGGACAAGCCTGTGGTAGGCCTAACCTAACCTATGACTCTCAACCATAAAGTGGAACATAGATATCATAATTATAAAACATTATCAATATACGTAAACAAATTATCTGTACTTTGGTCAGTCCAATTACTCTTAAGTAAATAATAAGTACATTAATAATTTTATCTGCCTCTTTAAAAAGACAAACACGAGTTTGGACTTTTTAAAAAACAAGTAGGGGCAAAACATTATGATTTAACATGGATATATTGCCGTAATGGAGATGCCATTCAAAGAAAAATTTAAAATGAAATGATTACCAAACAACTTTAAAGAATATAGACTGATATTACTATGTGACCTTATTCATGTTAAAAGCAAGTTTTAAGTAAAAACTATAATTTATGTTAATCACCTTATCCTTGTAATCCATCGACTTAAGTTTCTCTCTGGATGGAAACTGCTTTACTACATCTGTATAAGACATACGGGTGGCACAGGTCCAAGGATAAAAAAATTTCAGCGCTATTTATCTGCACCATGTCCACAGAAACAACAAATGACTCCAACACCGTTTTCTTTACATATGCACCATTTCTGTTTACATGGAGTCCAACAAGTGCCAAATGCATACTTCGATCAAACAATGGGTTATAGTCAATAAAATGGCACTTATCACATTCTTGGCTTAAAAATGCCATCATTTAGTGCAGCACATCCTCTTTGTAAGTCTGGTAAAACAGTCGAGTTTCAATGCAAAGATTTAAAGTTAATGGTGGTTCGAGGCAGAATTCCAAACATTGACCAACATCGTGGGATTCATTTCCAGCAGCTGATGAATAAAGTCTCTGTAACAACTGAAAGAAATGCACCAAAAGAATTAACAAAATGTGACTAATAAATCTGTGAAAATTTCAGAAAATCACCATGGTAACTGTTGGTATTTGGAAATATAAACAAAATGATCCAAACATAGAAACATCTGCTACCAGGGTTAATTTGTTCAACTCTCAAGCTCTAAGCAAAAATAACTCTATCCCATTTTTACATCATATGGCAAGATTTTGGAACAATGCACACTATTAAATTTTGTCGTAGCAATGTAAAAATCATATGCAGTGGTACAAAGTTTCTCATAAAGTCATGTATCTATTACCTAATTAATGTTACCGTCCTCGTGATGTTAAGCCTGTTTATTTGTGGTATTTGGTGGGTTGTTAGTTAATAAACGTAGCTTGTTGGAAGCCGAGAATACCAAAATCGGTTAAAAGGATGACAAGAATCTTGAATGAAATAAAGCTATTGAAACACTTCCTTCAATATTTGTATGTTTTTATTCATTTTGTTAAAGAAAAATACTTCAACTTAATCCAATTACGGCGTTCCCAGAATAAATCACATTCCAGGCAAATGAAATGTAGGCCAACATAACTTGAAAACAGATCCACATGATTGTGGGAGAATTTGAATTTATTAGAAAAAGAGCATCAGAGTAAGAACAATCTCGCTAAAACATTATGACTTTAATTTGTAGAAAAGTGTTGATATGGGCTGTAAAAAGTGAGATATTTCTGAAATCTGACTTCTCATTATGATGCTAGGTGACACCAAAACATGCTACACAAGCACCGTTAATTCGACAGTAAGACCTCGACCCCAAAACATAACAATTAGGGTCAATGTCTTAGACTGTAGGACGACTAGTCAATATGGACGCTAAACATGCAAAAATATTCTTGAAAATTATGATGGTCTTATTCTAATTACAGAGATTATCTGGAATTCATCACTAGCCAGTTCTACTCTGTAAGATCAATATAATAAATTAGATATACAATACAAATTTATAATAGTTCTGCTGCAAATATTGGGCACAAATAATTACAAATGTTTCTAAAGTAAAACTGACAAGTAAAAATGCCTTGTAAATATGTTCACATCTTTTCCAACATCATTGGAACCTATGTAAAGAATCAGCAGGTCAGATTTTTGCGCTCGGACAATGCCTAACACTTTGGATTTAAAATTGGTGATATCTACAACCAATTTTGCACCAGGAATACACAACACTGGAATAAGTTGGGAAAATTCAGAATACCACAGAGTTGCTTCAAATTTGAATCACATGCGATGAAAATGATCGACACTCTGGCAAGTATGTAGCAGCTATGTAAAATATACAATAAATATGAAATGAATATCAACTTTTTAAATGAAGTTTATTGCCATATTTCAGCACACAATAGGCTATGCATGGTAGCCAGTATTAATAGTGGAGGAAGAACCCGAAAAAATCCCGTGAAGAACCACCAACCTATGAGAAGCTACTGGCAAGCTTTCTCACATACCCACGTTAGCCGAATCCTAGTCTCGAAGCCACGCAGACAGAGGTGAGATGGCAGTGATCAGTAACAAAGGGCACTTTAGACCACTCGGCCCCTTTAAAAGCAGTAACTGTCTTTCTAAAAAGAAAATAGCAATGACATAAACATGAAATTATACGACCTTTTCACCCTGTATCAAGTGTAATCAAAATGAAGTTAATCATAAACACTTCAGAAAACAAACTACTACCTTGGGGTAGAAATGCCTGAACACTTATCAAATGAATGTAACTAATAAAATACTTTCTAGTATATTTTTCACGCTAGCAGTTCTAATAATACCTTAACTATAGTCTGATAATACAAACTCGTTTGTTTGTACCCCACCCCCAACCGATTTAAATAATGGAAACCTTTAATGTGATAAAAAAAATGCAAGGAACTTAGTCAATTCATTCATTATTTATTGTTTCTAACCTGACTGAGTAGAGTGGCAATAACTTTGTCATCATATGCGCGTTTCATGCTAAACGGAAGTTTCAAGTGTAATAGACGGACATGTTCTGATCCATTTCCAGTTTCTGGACAAGTCCATTTTCAGCAAAGGGTTCTATCACGACTACAGATATACATATATAAGTCGTCTGCTTCCAATATTTACAGTGTCGAATCAAGCAAAGGAAAATGATGACAACTACAAATTTGCTTTTCATGTGGATTTAACAAGCGGTTTAATTTCTATGTTCAAATATGCAGAGGGATATAATTCCAAATTCTCAACGTTATGTAACTTACGCAATTATTCAGCTGTTACCAAACAGGATGAACTACGTCAGTATGTTGTCTGATGGAAATAAACTAGCCTATAGTGTATGCAATATGGCGCCGTGTTAGTATGGGAAGTCCGTTAAGCATGAAATGGTGCAGGGGATGCCAGCATTAAGGCCATTCTGGTCACAGTCAGGTTAGAAATTATAAACCAATGATTCAATTGACTCAGTTCTATGCACTTTTTATCACATTAAACGTTCTAGTTTTTCAAATCGGTAGGGGGTACAAAAACAAACGGGGATGTAGAGTCAGACTATAGTAGTATGTGAATAACTAAGCAAGCTAAACTTCTTACGAAGCAATCAAACGATAAGACATATAAATGAACAAAAAACTTAGCAATGTAAGTACAATATCAAATAAATTCAACCAATATTCACAAAAAGAGAACATAAAGTCAAATTGATAAAAGAATGAAACGAAAATTCAAATCGGTCTAGCAGTTAGTAACGTGACTATGGTCTATACAAACTAGTTTGTTAAATTTGCGCACTAAGATAAACTGTCAAATAAATGAAAGTGTCAGCAGTTATAATTACCTGTATGTCTGATAATTTTTAAATATATATAAACGAAGAAAATTGTAGCTAAGATGCAGCAATTAATAATTGTTATTGCTCAAATTTGAAAGGTATTCACACGAATTTTGGTTCAAGCGGAAGCAGAAAGTAGAACTGATGGTTTATGAGATTGTTTCCAAGAGAATGTATTGTACAACCAATCAAAGCCATTGTTTTAGCGGGTACATTTGCATATCTGAATATATGAATATTTAATGACTGGCAGGATTTCTCCTTTATCCCCCCTCTTAGTTAATAAAATTCTAAAACTTAGTATAAACTTAGTTTTTCAGTATCACTATAATGTTGAGAGATGCATTATTAACGCTAACATTGTAGACAAGTTGAGACAAATGTTTCATATTTATTTTGTACTTTTAATCATTACTGAAGTATGACATGAAATTGAACAGTATTTTCATTTCTTATACTGTCACAATCATTCGTCCAAATATATGTCCTAACAGTGATTTCTCAATTTAACCAAATGTTTTGTTAGTTTTAAATATAAAAACAAATAAAATACACTGACATGTACATTAAAGAAATCATTGAGCCTTGTATGATTAAATATGGACAGCAATAACACTGAGTTACTTTGATTTAAATGGAAATGTATCAAATATAACACTTGCATATGTGACTTTCTTAGTTTCTCTTTGTCATCTGTCATTGTCATGTTCTGATAACTGAATACATATAGTTATATGCAAATGTGATACATATTTTAATTTACGCCCATGTGTGTACATACAAAAGGGAAAAAAATGAACGTGGCAGCATGTCTTATGATTGTTTTGTGTGTATATATAATCTCAAGTGAGTTCATTAATAAGAAATAAGTTATGTAACATTCATATCGACTAGTTCAAAAGAGTTCAATATGTAGTATCAATTATACTTGTGTTATGATGAACATCAGCTTAAACACACATTCAACATACACTTTGTACAGTATTAGTACTGAAACACATGCCAGCCTATCATGAATCATGTAGTTTTTATGATAATTATTTAATATGCATCAATAGAATATGACTCAAACTCGGATAAGTGTTAATCAGTGAAGTATTCATCAAGCATATGTATGAGATACATGTATGTGCAGTCCTTTTGAAGCATAGAGGGTTTCTACTTAAGATGTGCTATAGAAAGAAAAACTAAAAAGGGGGTTATGTAATATGAATGAACACTTTCAAAGGATTTTTTCCAACATCAACAGATTTCAACTAAATTGGATGACACAAAACACTTTGTATGGTCTTGAATATCCTTTATCATTTAGATAGTAATGGTATCTTCCAACACACATATGCACACACACACATTAAGAACAACCTCTAAAACAAATCTACTTAAAATAAATTGAGGTAGTTTTTATTGACATTAAAAATCACAATATTTTAACGACATGGTATTTGTAAAAATATTTCAAAAGATGGGTTGCATGAATGATAAATGGCTTCATACTAAGATTGCTTTGCTGACTGAAAAAATTAATTTAATCACATGTACACTTATTGATATATAGCAACCTTCATAAACGTGGTTGTTTTCCAGTGTCACATTATCAAAGCTTTCTCATTTTCATCCCGTTTGCAGATGGCTTACTTAGATCAGATGTGTAATCTCAAACAAGCTGTCATGAAATATAACCATATTGGATACAAATGTTATTGAATGCCTACTTGATGCTGAATGGACAAAGCAGTTTGCACAATCTGTGCGATGACAGCAACTATTAATAAAGGCAGCATCAAATCTATCAAGAAAGAGTTGAAACTTTCCAGATGCAGCATAATTAATTGTACATGTACACCTCTTCTAAGAAAAAACATCAGTTTGCTGGTAAGAAGACAACCACCATATTCAGGTGACACAATGCCAACTTCACCTTATGACTGTGTGTTCAAATCACTGTTTGAGGACCTTATTAGAACAAAGGAGAATGGGTCTTGCTTTCCTGTCACAATAGTCTACACAAGACTTGTATGGTTGGTAAAGCTATTGAGTAAGCTAAGCTACTATTAGGTGATCAACTGTGCAATGGAGGAAAAAAGGAAGAAAACTGCATTGTTTTGCAACACCACTCTCCACAATATAGCAAAGTAAATGAATATATTATGTGCTGTCTTTCAAGTGAAAACAATCACATAAAAATCATTTTTGCGACAATTGCACTTGGAATGGGGGCAGACCTTAGAAAGGTGCATAGAGTGATTCATGCTGGATCCCCATCTTCAGTGGAAGGTATATTCATGCATACCATAAAATCAGTCTTTGTTATAGGTATATTAGGTCTGAAAATATATACAATTTGATACCTGCATATTTCTACTGCCTCAGATATAATAGTTGGAGTCTGTTGGTCCTTTAAGAAAAGGTCTGTGCACAAAACAGTGATAGAAAAGGAACTTCTTACTTGTGTTCTCAATTAATTTACCAGTTCAGTTAGTTTATTTTAGTAGTCTTGGAAGGAATGCAATATTTAATTCAAATACATGTATGTATAAATATTTCTCTTCTCATCAAGTTTACTAAAAATGGACATTTTTTCCTAATACATTTTAATAAGGAAAATGAAGCAGGAAAACCCAGTTATGTTGACTTCCACCATATCCTGAACTTGTCTTTAGGATATAAGAAATTATATGCTCGTCAAGTCTGCTTATGGTACATCACATGTAAAGCCATACATTGTTTAGAATGTTCTGTTGTAGTATACTGGTATTCTAGGATAGAGCCATGGACTCTTTGTAGAATAAAGAATATATATTTTCATTTCACTTCAGAGTATGTTCAAGAGGTTGGTCGAGCTGGAAGGGATGGCCCTAAAGCTGAAGGCATAATGTTTTACAACAACCATGACTTATCTTCAAAACTTCTTGAGAAGAATATGAAAGGATATTTAACACTTGAAACTGGCTGCAGACGCCAATTTTTGAATAATTATTTTGACTGTCCATATGAGGCAGCTGAATTTCTATGCTGTGACCTTTGTAAAAATGATGCATTTGCAAGTGCATTTTTGGTATGAAACAGATTGCAGAACAAAATCAAATATATACCATGTGCATATGGCTTTAAAGGAATATGTGAGAGCTGATATATCTGGTGAAATTGCATTTCAACTGAATGATGATTTACTTCAATGCATAACTGAAACTTTGGATATTATACCTATGGACATAAATGAAATTGTTCAGTATTACAACATTCCTAGGTACATTGCTGATTCACTGAATGCAATACTTGTTACCTTTAGGAAATAAAAAGTTATCCAGACCAAGCAAGTAAATGTTGACCACTTTGGTGGCCTAGTAGTTAGAGCATCTACCTTGTATGTGGTAGATCACGGGTTCAAACCCTGGCTGAGTCATAGCAAAGACTTATAAACATGGTAATAACAGCTGCCTCACTAGGCGCTCAGCATTAAGAAGTTAAGTGTTAGTACTGGTGGCCTGGTATCAGGATAATGCTACTGGGTGGGACATCATGCTACATGTCTGCGTAATGGTGTCACTGTGCTAGACATCACTATAAAATATCGTACAACAGACATAATAGCGATATGACTGAAAAATTGTTAAAGCTAGGCTAAAAATGCAAATCACACACACACACAAGTAAATGTATGTCCTGTCACCTTTTTGATTCAATCCTTTTCAATTTTCTATTGACTATAACCTTGCCATCAGGACAGAATACAGGTGGGAATGTGTGTGGGTGAAAGTATAATTTAAAAATAAGACCATTGCCTCCCACCCCATCACCTCGAATTTAGGCTTTGACTATAATAATAAATTATTCATCATTCTCAAATTACCTTAAACTTGTATCAGGAGCAGAAGAAGACTATGGTTGTGTGGAGACGAAAAATGGAAGTATATGACATTAATAGCTTCAGAATTTGGGAACAGTATCGCAGGAGAAAAAAAGATAAGCCCTAAACTTACCTGCTGAAGACTCTATCACTATAGAACAAATGAGCAATGCCTCTGCCAAAGTTGGAAATACAGCTAGAGAAATTTTATACAAATTGCTTACTTAAACAAACCACCAATTCTCCATCATCTCACACATACATTGGGGGGGGGGATTATTCTGATGTTATTGATTGATTATCATTGATTAGCAAGTGTGGTACTAGTGCATGCCTGCAGGTGTAATTACAAAAAAGGGGCAATAACTTTGTGTGATTGGATTTTTAACGTAGCTTTAAAAAATGTTCTGTCATATTGCTAGACAGTGTGGCAGTTTATAGTGATGTCTAGCACTGGGGCATAATGCCACAGACATTTATCTTGTCCCACCCAGTCACATTATACTGACACCAAGCCCACCAGTCCTAACACTAACTTCTTAATGCTGAGCACCAAGCGAGGCAGCTGCCAGAACTATTTTTATAAGTCTTCGTATGACTTGTCGGGGATTCGAACCTGTGACCTTCTGCATCTGAGGTGGATGCTCTAACCACTTAGGCCATCAGAGCAGTTGGCAATAACTATTGCAAAATTTATAACAACACTGATTAATCCATGTTTGCATCATCGTAAGATGACTGCATGTAATATGTACACTTTATCACATATTTCTGTCATTAACTGAAATAACTTCTGCTGTTATGACTCTTGAACATCAACATCATGTATTTAAGGCAACCAAGTAACTTGTCCCTGTCAGGTCTGTGTATCACATCCAAAAAACTCCATGTACAGTAAACCATCCTGTAACACAGTATGGCCATACTGTTGCACATGATCAGTGTCCATTGGCTTTAAAACTGTCTTTTTTCCTTGCTTCAAAACATATATAGTTTTAACTTCCTCATCGCTAACTTTAACTTGAGTGGGGATCAGTAAATCCTTGACAGTTTCTTCAACAATCCTGTGAATCTTGAGAAGACATGCATTTCAATAAAATGATCCATAGTCTACTGGAGCCACATATCTGTTATAGGGTCTGGAGGTATGTTCTTGGTTGGAGTACTGTTTAGATCACAAAGTCCGAAGAAATCAAACAGTGTCTCAATAATGTATGATTTAACAAATGACAAAAAGAAAACTTTGTCTACATCATAATGATTCTTCTCAATCAGCGGTCACATCATGCTGCCTTATACGAATTCTCTCTCCATTCATACAGCCAGTTTCAAAACTATCCAGACTAAAGAGATTCTGATAAGCCATTTTCAAGTAATTCATAGCTGTATGCCAGAGTTCAAAAGTAATTGGATAAAGATCCCTCAATCTCTCCCAAGCACCTTGATGTAATCTTTTTGCACCACTAAATCTCTCCCTGTTCAATTGATCACCACCTATATGCACTGGAGGATGATCTGTGCATTCATAGATTTCATCTATCGTTTCACTGTATTACTGCATTATCTTACAGACATCGCTATACTGCTGTTCATTGTAAGGAATAACTGGAAGTGGAACTATGACTGATTTATTTGCAAGCGCCTCAGAAATTTCACCTTCAATTTCACTACAGTAAAAATCTTTCAACTTTTTCAGAAAGGGGAGATAATACACTGCTGCATTTAAAATCAGGGTTATGTAGTTGGATTTTAACCTTCTCTAATCTCTCTCCGAAGGAGATAGCTTATCCAAGGCTATGTCTTAAACTGATCTCTGTGGCTGATCTGGTAGATTGGCAAAATTAATGTGTTGCACAATTGCAGCAGATGCAAACTAATGTTTTGTCCTTCCATGATAATTTTCCCTTTCATGTCACACCCCAGTTGTAAAATTTACATTGTCCCCAACAATTCTGAAAACTCTACCTTCCCTGACTGCTAACTGCAGCTCCTTAAAACATGAATTGCCTAATTTTTCAACTTCTCTAATGGTAGCTTCATAGCTACTGGACACAACCAGAATCTGCAATCTATCAAAAACCTGTTGGGAACAAGAAATAAATCAATGAAACCTTCTTGTATCATATTATCATACTGATGTCTCCTATTATTTACTAGAGAAAAGGTCTCATATGCTTCATTGTATCGACAAATAAAAGATAAGATACTGACTTGACCACTGAAACATAAAATATTGTTGTCTGTGATAGCTGACTGCTTACAAAATTGACCGATGTATAATAAACTAGCAGCAAGTGAGTGATCAGCCAGACATATGATTGTAACCTATAGTAGCTTATAATGCCAAGCCATGCATCCAAAATAAACCTTATAAATAAACATTGGTAGAAAATGAGTGTTATATCATGATATTGCTTCACAATGTGCATTTGTAGTTTGGTCATATCCTGTCAGCCATTTACAATGTATACCAGTATTTTTAAATATAATATTAATTGTATAACATTTTATTGAAAACTAAAGTTCCTTTATGAAATTTTTTGGTTTATGTTTGATCCATTAAAGTTTGAATGATAATTACTGGAACTTGGTTATGCTGGTAACATTTCTAAGCATCAAGGTTATGCACTTACTATTCAGCAAAAAAAGGTTTTAAATTTTACTCGTCCTTTTTCCATATAAAATTTCCAGTTATTACCTGTTATTTAATCTAAAGAACATGTAAATAAAACTGGAAATGGCTTGTATATTCCTCAGAAACTTAATTACATGGTAGAATAAAAGTTTCTTAAAGCTGTTATTGTCACCTTGTAAGACCTCCATTAGGTGTGTTTTCCTTTAGAAAAGAAGCTCCTTAGAATGTCAGAAAAAGGGTAATGCTGGGTTCGCGTGGGACTTGAACACAATCAGCGCCATGTTTAATCGCGTAAGCCAGAGAAAGCCCAATCGCGGAGGGTAGAATAAACTTGCTGTAAGAAAAATTGGTATTTCCCAGCGGTGGCAAGTGGTGTACTTCAGATATAGCTAACCTACATAGCTGAATCTTTAGACGCAGATGTAGAATTGCTGAAATGCAATACATATCATCAAGACAAGTATTGGCAAAATTGCCTGTGTTTCAGTTTGTATCATAGCAACATTATCCCAGGGAGTTATTAGGGCGTATCTTCTTCGTTCGCTTTGCAATTTTGGCTCAATGGTATCGTTTTATAACATTGTCAAGGCTCGCAAATTATTTGATTTGCTTTATAAATCTCACCTGAAATGAGCACTCATGTAAGATTGTTACGACTTTAGGTCTTAGAAATATTTAACAGCAAGAAAACATACCCAATATTCTTAGTAAAATCAACAAATAATTTATTGCATTAGCATACAAAGTAAAATTCAAAAAATGCTTACAGTATTGTGAATCAAATTCCAAATGATCTTAAATGTTCCATAACAAGTCCAAAAGTATATAACGTTCCGAATGAATCCCGATAATCCTGAATGTCATGATGTGCCACCATGAAATAATCTACAGTTGTTTTGCATGAGTTTTCAATATTCATAAAGTAATGTTTTAATCCGAAAAGCCAATGAGCATTTTGTAATGAATACAAATATAAACTCTGATCATATATTCTTAAAGGCTGATATGAAACAGGAATGAAGACTTTGTTTACAAAAATCTATATCGTTACATACTGACCTATGACGCAATAGAATGTTCTGGAAAACTATTAATTTCTAATGCAAAAATTCACTAACTAATCAACAATGTCAGGTCTTGAATTTAAATTTTAGTACAGGTCATGTTTACGCCTTAGAAGCATGTCAAACATTAGGTATGCACAACCTTCAATCACCAGAGACGTCAGATGCACAGTACAAATTAAATATAAATAACAAATATGCTGCATTAATTTTTGGAAACCAAGCAAAAGACAAGACGTGAAATTTGCCTGGCATCACGCGGTTTGGTACTGAAAGAATCGTATGACTTGACCACTCAACCATAGTGTTAAGGAGATGAAACAAATTCCGTTATTTCTTGTCGCCACATTCTTTATTGAATCAGTCCAGGACATGTTATCGATTTTGCATACATACATGCGTGCATACATACATACATATATATACGCGCGCATGATTGTTAGGACTCTGTGGTCTTAAACTAAGTATCAAAAAGGAGCGAAACCAACAAGGTTATAAAGTGAACATTTAAAAGGAACCTGCAGTATTGTGAATTAAAAACCCCAAAAATCTTAAATGCTCTGTCACAAGTCCAAAAGTTTTAAATATCACGAATGAATTCCACTACTGAGTATGCTAATGGTACAATATGATCTAGACTGTCTTTCCATGAATTAAGAATAATCCCAAAGTAGTGCTTTATTTCAAAAAGTCAAATGAGCACTTCATAATTCCAATTAATAATTTAAATAAATGATTCCTTTCAAATTATATTTTAACACAACTGGCAATGATTCCACAGACCACAGGAGTCTGACGTTTTATCAATAAAGTACGGCGAAATCTCTGACAATATAAAATCCCCTTATCGGTAATATAAATAAACACAAGGAGTGCAAGCGTGACCACAACCCTTCGCTCAATTCGACTTTTTCTCACGCGTCTTTCATCGCTTCAGAATCGCAAGAAGACTGAAAAACTACACATATACATTCAAAAGACAGTAACGTACCAACACATATCTCTTAAATGACCATGTCCTGAATCCAATCCGGCGAATTAACCTTTATTTTCACCACTACGGTCAAAATCCCTTTCTTTTTTTTTCTTTTGGGGCACCAGACAGATGCCCCCCCCCATCCTATTTAATTAAATTTTATGTATATTTGTATACCCCCTGATTTGTTGTATTGTGTTATTTCATCCTCTTTTCAAAAGTGGATTAGGAGTTCGGGTATTTTTCCATTCCTAGTGTATCTATAGGGGTGTATCTCCGAGAGTGATTTTAATTATCCTCTCGGGTCACTTCCCCTACATTTGCGTTTTCTGTGACCTCTACATCCCGTGTTTGTTATGTGTTTGTGCTATTTGTTATGTATGCTATATTGTTTTATTGTCATCATCATCGACAGTACGCAGTCCAGAAGTAGGCCTTGGCCGTGACAAAGGCTTAAGGTAGTTAAAGTTGATTGCTTCCTAAATTTTGTTATTTAAAACCCACCAAGACTCAAAGGCCCTTTTCAGGGCAACCCATGTCTCTCGAAAAGAGATAGTATTTCAATTTGCCAACATCAATTAAAACTCAAAAACCCATTTTTTTACCCTGGCGTACGTGTGAATGTGTGAGTGTAGATTCTTATTCTAAAAATCAAAACCAAAAGACGCTTTATATAGACTGTTTATTCTGGTACAAATTTTACAATCCAAATCACAACACCACATAACATTTTAAAAAGTTCATAGGCTCCTTCTTCTTTTTGTTTTCACTCTCTCTTTTTTTAAATGTCTTCACTTTCACAGCTTTTGTCTCCTCTTCATTCTCACTTTCTTCCCTTCTTTTTTTCTCCTGTTTCTGTTTCTTCACCTGTCTGCTTTCTTCCTCTCCATTACTCCCCTCTTCTTCTTGCTCCTGTTGTTTCTTAGGGCAATCTGGAGACCAATGTCCTTTTTCTTGACAATGATAACAGGTATCTTGACTTTTGTCTCTTTTAGCCCCTGTTTTGCTTATTTGACGGTCTGGACACTCTGAAGACCAATGCCCTTTCTTCTGACAGATATAGCAAGTATCTTGACTTTTATCTCAAAAGGAGGGTGAGTAGTCCGTCGGCTGGTCTGAAGAAAATTTTCTGATGACCCCTCGCAAAGCTCTGTTGAAAAGTTCGATCTGTGTAGTCTCTTCCATCGTTCTGCTCAGTTTGAGAGTGAAATGAATAGTGGAAGGACAAGACACACACCCTTTATATACGCTGGTCTGTCATGGATATAAAGTAACCTATGGTGTTTAAACTTTAGTCATTTGACTTTTTGCAGTCAAGATGAAACGATCCAATTCATTCGAGAAGAAAGAAGAAGAAAGTAAGAGGCGGACACGTGATCTACACAAATTCATGCCAGTGATTTTGAAGAGGATATGAGTGAAACAGAATCCAAGCCCAGAGAGTCTTCCTCTAAACAAAGTTCACCACCCTTAGTCAACCCTGAAAAGTACTATCACATTTGAGAGACAGAAAAGCGCTCCTCTAGAAAATTTAGAACCACGGCTTACACGTACAGGGTGAAGTTTAAAGATTTCAAATCCGACGTACCGTTAGAGAAAGCAGAGGGTTTCATCACCGAGGTGTGGGATTCTTTGCTTACCACGCTGAAACACCAATGTCAAGCCAAAGAAGACGATCGCTTGAGACTTTCCATACAACACGACGGCTTGAAATCCCCTGTTTGGATCGAGATTAGTAGCCCTGCAGAATTGACCCCTTCCAAAGTCATGGACAAAATTCAACATGTACAACAATCTAATGACCAGTTTGACATCACCGATGGAAAAGCCACACTGGACATGACCCACGTCTCTCCTCCTCAAGGGACTGGCCGCAAAAAGATCTTATTGGTGAACGACCTTCGCAGCACCATAAAGAGTCTCGTCCGAATTCACAACCCTCAAGACCAGATGTGTTTAGCCAGGGCCATCGTGGTGGGACGAACCTATGCCAACAAGAACGACACGACAGAATGGAAAAGAGCCTGGGAGAACATTCGACAATCGGACCGAGCCAAACAACGAAGTGAAGCAGAACTCCTGTTACAACAAGCTGGCCTGACCAAAGATACACCTTGTGGCATTCCTGAAATGCAAAAATTGCAAGATGCCCTAGCTCCGCGCTACACCTTGAAAGTGCACCCTCAAGAAGTGCGTGGGTCTCTGTTGTTTCGAGGTCAAGACTTTAAGGACGGAAAATACATTCATGTCTATTATCACGATGAGCATTTCGATACCATTACCAGTATCACCGCATTCCTGGGATACAGTTATTACTGTGTGAAATGTGACTATGGCTATAACAATCGAGAGCAACACAAACATTGCGGATCGAAATGCTCAGCATGTTTGGCCTCTCAACCCTGTCTGGACGAAGGACAAGAACCAGTACATTGTCCTACTTGTCTGCGCACGTTTGCCAGCCCTGCCTGTTACCAACAACATCTCAAGACACACGGTTCACAACAGAAATGTGCTTGTCAACTCTTAAGATTGTGCCCTACGTGTGGACAAGGCATACGTACCAATAATACCAAGACACACGTCTGTCCAAGAAAGAAACGATGTCACATTTGTCACCAAATCGTGGACATGGAACATCAATGCTACATGCAAAAATACCAACCCCAACAAGAGAAAAATGATGACCACAAGAAGAAAGGGAATTTCATCTTTTTCGATTTTGAATGCATGCAAGAGACGGCATTCACATTCCTAATTTCTGCGTGGCTCATCGAGCGTGCGAAAAGTACATTCAAGAACCTATCTTGAGTTATTGCCCTCACTGTAGCAAGATTCCTGGAGGACGTGAAATAATCTTGCCGATTTTGCCCAATGGGTCCTAGACCCCATTGACAAGACGTGGAGTCAAGAGGACATCGAACGTTACGGAGATTGTCATCGTCATGCCACAGTGATGGCTCACAATTTCTCAGGATACGATGGACAGTTTCTTTTGAGATACTATACCGAACATGGCACCGAGCGTCCTAAAGTGACTTTGAACAGAGCCAAAATCATTTCCATGCAAGTGGGACAAGTGCATTTTAAAGATTCGATGAGTTACTTGGCCATGCCTTTGAGTCGAATGCCTAAAACGTTTGGAATGACAGAAATGGCTAAAGGGTACTTTCCACACTTTTTCAATACCGAAGCTAATCAACATGCCGTTCTATCACATTTGCCTGAGGCTCACTATTACGACCCCGACAACATGCGCACCGAACAACGAGAAGCTTTCTACGCTTGGTACCAGGCCCATGCCTCCGACCCTTTTGACTTTCAGGAAGAAATGCTAAAGTATTGTCGTTCCGACGTAGACATTTTACGACGTTGCTGTGGAAAATTTCGAGAACTGTTCATGGAAGACGGAGGGATCGATCCTTTGAAAGAAGTTTGCACCATTGCCAAAGCATGTTCCTTAGTGTACCGACAACGATTCGTGCCTGAAAACACCGTGGCTGTCATCAGTCCTCAAACGACCAACTATATCAAACGTCCATACTCGGTCAAAGCCCTACGTTGGTTACATTACCTGTGCGACAAGGAAGACAAATGGATTCAGCATGCCCGCAACGGAGGGGGCGAAAAGACCATCGGAACGCATTCGGTCGATGGTTGGGACTTAGAAAACCCCAAGATTGTGTACGAGTTTAACGGTTGCTTATTTCACGGATGCCCCGTCTGTTACCCTGATCGTAACACTAAAAATCAGTTTTTACAACGAACCATGGAAGACTTGTACCAGGCCACTTGTCAGCGACGTTTGAAGTTAGAACAGGAAGGATACCAAGTGGTGGAAATGTGGGAACACGAGTAAGATCAACGTTTGAAAACCGATCCCGAGTTCAAACGCCTCGTGGAAAGTTATAAGCTGATGGACCCCTTGAGCCCGAGGGATAGTTTGTACGGAGGAAGAACTAATGCCACCTGTTTGCTGTACCACGCTAACGAAGAGAAAGGAGAAGAAATCAAATACTTGGACGTGTGTTCCCTGTATTCCTACGTGTGCAAATATTGTCGCTTTCCTGCAGGGAACCCGCAATTGCTGACGGAACACATTGACCTGAAAAAACATTCGACAATACGAAGGTTTGATCAAGTGCAAAGTTTTGCCTCCCACGGACTTGTACCATCCCGTCTTACCTCACCATTGTCAAGACAAGCTGATGTTTCCCTTGTGTCGTACTTGTGCCGAAACGTGCAACCAAGACCAGCCTTGTCAGCACACCCAGGAGAACGTGCCTTGACGGGGACGTGGGTGAGCGTGGAATTGTTCAAAGCTCTGGACATGGGATACCAACTGTTAGAAGTGTACGAAATTTGTCACTTTCCCAAGACACATCAATACCACAAGGGTGACCCCCGTCAGAAAGGCATTTTCGCAGACTACGTGGATGCATTTTTGAAACTGAAACAAGAAGCCAGTGGCTATCCTTCCTGGTGTCACACTCCCGAAGACCAAAAGACATTCAAAGAGAAATACTGGGCACAAGAAGGCCTCCCTTTAGGCCACATCGAGAAAAGCGAAGGCAGGCGATCGTTTGCCAAAGTGATGTTAATTGCTTGTGGGGTAAAATGGCACAACGACCGTGTTTACCCAAGACGGAGTATTTGACAGAACCTTCCCGCTACTTCCACATGATTCACGACAAAACCAAATTCATGAAACACGTGGACGTCGTTCGCGAGGATTTGATCTTAGTGAATTACGAAGAAGATCTGGACTTTGTAGAAGCCGATCCCTTTGGAAATGTCATCATTGCGGATTACGTGACAGCTCATGCTCGCTTAAAATTGTACGAAGCTTTAGAACTGTTAGGGGAACGCGTCCTGTACTTTGACACGGACAGTTGCATCATGATCGAGTGCCCGGGTCAACATCACCCTGACATCGAAGGAGACCGTTTAGGATCCTGGACAGACGAGCACCCCGACGACAAGATTCTAAGTTTCACAAGTGGCGGTCCTAAAAATTACGGCTACGAATACCTGGACAAACACGGAGAAATGCACACGGAGTGTGAAGTGAAAGGACTGACTCTGAATTATCGTACCAGTCGAGTGGTGAACTTTGGGGTATTGAAGGAAGCCTTGCACTCTGGAGAAGATGAAAACTTTAAAGTGACCACCTACCAACCGAACAAGATTGTACGTTTACCCACTCACAACATCGTCAGTCGACCCTTGAAAAAAGTCTATCAAATCGTCTACCAGAATCGAGTGCGACTTCCCAATCACTTTACTTTGCCGCATGGACACGTTGGTATAAAACATTGGTTGTAAGTGGATAGCCACTCACCAGAAGGATGACTTCGCCACAGCAAGAATCGAGTGAGAAACCCAATGAGAACTCCAAGTTCAAACCCCACTATTTTCCGGTCTTCTTGCCTGACTATTGTGATTGTGCCTGTCGACTGGAAAAGTTTCAAAAATGGCCTGTGGATAGGGAAGGATTACCTACTTCGAATGTTTTAGCTAGAACAGGATTTGTCTACTTGGGACCTGAGACTAGATTAGGATACGAAGTACAGTGTTTCAGTTGTGGTCTGAAGTTACGAATGGATCTATGTATCAATAAAGATTCAGCTATTCTGGAACATACTCGATGGTCTCCGCACTGTCCTTACCTTTCTATGATCTTTCCACCCATTACACTACGGTACAATTATGACAGCATCTTAGAGACGGTACCTTCCAAAACAAGACATAAAAAAGGAACGATGTACAAGCTTGAGACTTCATTGCGACTAGTATAAAAAGGAACCATACGCAAGATCGATAGTTCATTGTGACTACCAAGACCAAGCGAACAAGATGAATCCTTTGAAAGAGACAAAAAAAAAACAATCCAGTTTGGGGATTGTAAAATATTTTTATCTTCCCCTAGTGTGACTAATATTGGATGGATAAGACCCATGCATTGCGACGGAAAATGTCCGGAAGGAAACTGCAAGTGTCCATGCGGTTACCATTGTAATTGCGTAACGGAGTTTGCAGACGAGTGCGATTGTGAGCCTTGCGATGGGAACGATGCTGTACGTTGTGACCTTAGCGATGCCGTAAAGCATCATGGGAAATTTGTTCTCACTACCCCTATCATGGAAAGTGATGCTGTGCGTGTCAAACCTGATAGAAGCGAAAGCGATGCCACTCGTCCTCTTGGACACTTTACTGGTTTCATTTTAAATGTGGATGTCAACCTTCACGTCTACCACCCTACGGATGTCATGCAGCCCTGAGCAAACTCCTGTTCATGTCACCCTACCCCCATCGAGATCCTGTGAAAGACGAATATTCGTTTTCTGTGCTTTGTCTGAATACTGCAACTTTTAAAATCGTTTTCAATCGTTCAAAGGAAAATGGCCTAAGTATCTGGGAGGACCAACCCCCGAAGAATTAGCCAGAGCCGGATTTTTCTACTTGGGCGAAGGGGATAAAGTCAAGTGCTTCAGTTCCGGTGTGTCACTTCACTACTGGGAACCGCAAGATTCAGCTTACCTGGAACATGCTCGATGGTCTCCTAGTTGTCACTATTTACCTTTAGTAGGACAATATATTTAAATGGATACTTTACAAGACAACATTCGTGCTTTGCCTGTGGAGTTGAGAGAACGCATTTACCGAGAACTGGTCAAAATACAAGTGAAACGTAAAGAACAATTGCATCCGTTACGTCACCAGATGTTTAACCACTGGTACCTGAATGCTATAAGAGAACTGATTCGTCAGAAATTGTTCCAGTGGTCAGACCTTGTTCAACCCTTCCAGGTCGCCAATAATCGACATGTTTGTGATTTTTGTTACTTTGAGATTCACCCAGTGCAACGAATTGAGGAAGACAAGTTGAAGGATTACCAACATATTTTGCGTGGAATCTACTTAGAGGAAGAGGAAACTTCTAATCGAACTCTGAAGTGTAGGTTACAGTTTGGAGCATTTAAATTTCCAACTGGAGAACGAAAATCTCTGGCTAGAAAGTACGTGTATTGCTTCCGAAAAAAAGAGAGTATAAAAACCGGCTGCCATGCCACGACTTTTATCACATGTGATTGAACAGATTCCATGGAAGAAACTCAACGACAATATTCAAACCGTGAATCATTACCATCAATTATTACAAGAACTGTTTCCGTTTCAATTTGGGTCGACAAGTGGTGTGTGTCTTAGTGACTTGTTTTCTGGGATTTCGTTTACCAGCTGATTCCTTTTGTACTCTTTACGAACAGTACTTACCACCCAAATGGCCTTAAATGGTCAAGAAAGACTCATTTTGCTCAAAGCCTTGCGTTTTCATCTGGATACTTCTCGACCTCTACAGGAAAAAAGATTCGTCAACTTTTAGCTACCGAAAACGTGTATGACGATGTGTGTGTAGCTTGTGACTTACACCCCCATTGGACAGACGTACGTGCCTGGAAAAAAGGGGGTTTTGAGGCTTGGACCCAAGAAGTGGCCCAGTATCCTCGAGAGTTGTGATCCTTCCTTTCATTGTCCAAAGAACAAAGTCACTTTTCAACCTGTGTTAGTGACAGTACCAGAAGAAGAACTCGTCACTCAGGACAGAACTGTAGTGGAAATTCCTGAAAGACCCTTTCGGGAGGACACTTGTGTGACCTTACCCCCTGTTGAACTGGTCAGAACATTACCCAAAACATGTTGTACAGAAACTTGTTTTTATTCCACGTTGATCGTTTTCATGTGCCCTTTATCGTTGTACTTAAGCCTTTGGCTTTTATGTATTTTTGTCTTTCGTATTCATGTTTAAAACATTCAATAAACGTGTCCTGAAAAAAGTATAAAAACTCTTGTCTTGTCTGTTTTCGTGTCAGAAGTGACATTCCTGACACTATGGCTACCTCTGCTGTCTCTGCTCCATCTTCCTCTACTGTCAAAGTCATCGACGAACACTTAGATCGTGCCAGCTGGGAGGCTTTGTATCTTCGCCATCCCTTTAACATGCTCATTACTGGCCCTAGCGGTTCAGGCAAAACCGAATTTGTCAAACGCTTGATCGAACATAACCATCAATTGATCGATCGTCTACCTCAACGCATCGTGTGGTGTTACAAAGAGTGGCAATCGGCGTACAGCCTCTTGCGAGAAAGTCAAGGCGATTCCATCGTGTTTGTGGAAGGCATTCCTAAAGAAGACGACGGAATCGTGTCTGACTCCCGTCAAAACCAATTGGCCATTGTCGACGACATATTAGGAGAAGGCGAAGAAGAAATTAAACTTTGGTTTACACGCAAAGGGCATCATCGTAATGCCATTGTCGGTTAGATCACTCAAAATTTGTTTCAACAAAGCAAAGCCCACCGCACTATCAGTCTCAATGCTCATTACGTGGTCTTGTTTAAAAGCCCTCGAGATAAATCGCAAGTGCAAATCTTAGCCAAACAGTTAGGAACGCCTTGGCTCACTCAGGCATACGACGATGCCACTCAAACTCCACATGCCTATTTACTCGTCGATTTGAAACCTACTACCCCTGATGATTTGCGATTTTGTACCCAATTGTTTCACCACTGGTGCCAAGACGGAGGGCCTGTCCTGTACAAGTCTCCGTCCTCGACTTAACTCCACAAAATATCTATAAAAAAATTAGACACTTTTCGTCTGTCTCACACAGTCTCAACATGACGTCCCTACAGTCACATCTTGCCGTCAAATTGATTCGTGCCTTGTATGGCATCAGTCGCGAACAAAATCCACAAATACAGGCTCGTGTCTTAGAAGCCAGTCTAAAAGAAGTCTTACGATGGTTCACGGTGACAGCACGTCAATTACTACAAGGGATCATTCAGATTCCTCATCAAACCAAACGCTTTTTTGATCGAAACAAAGTTGCTTTGACCCAACTGGCCGATCCCCGCATCGATACTCAAACCAAAAATCAAATCATTTTGAAACCTGGAGGGAGCGGTACTCTAGGAGGTGTCATCATTCGCTCTCTCTTAAGATGGGATCCTAATGATCCCAAAGTTCTCCCCAAGAAGAAAGCCAAACGAAGCTCCAAGAAGAAAAAGAGCCACGGTGTCAAGACCAGGTCCCCAAGGAGACCCGTATCTTCAAGAACTTCTCCAGTGGCGGGACCCTCCTCTTACCGGTCACCACCCTGGAAAAAGAAAAGCCCACAGAAAAAGAAACAGAGAAAACGTCCCCAGAAAAAGAAAAGCCCACAGAAAACTAGTCGCAAGAGAGGCACTTCGGCCAGGACACAACCTTACACTCGCAAACCACGACCTGCAAGGACGGTGACCGCGTCTCCGGTAGCCTCAGGTTCATTCACTTCTCCTTTGATGACACCAAGAACTGAGAAGTACTTGGAGACGTTGATAACACCAAGAACATCTCCGTTGATGACACCAAGAACTTCTCCAGTGGCAGGACCCTCCTCTTTAGCGGCAGTGGCCGCTGCTCACAAAGTACCTTCTCCCAAAATCAAAGTCCATGAAAGATCGGGCATGTTACAAAGTTTACTGGATTTGCCCAAGCAAGAACTGGCTCGATATAGTCCGTTGCATACCCCTGCACGACGTATCATGCCTGTCCTCAAGGTAATACGACGTAAAGACCATCAGTGGCGACTCGTTCCAGTATAAAAAAGGTCTGTGACAAAGTAGGGGTATCAGTGTTTTGGTGCTCCTGAAGATTCAAAGATGTCACCCTCCAGAAACCATCCTTCTTCTAAACCACAAGGAAAGAAAAGGAAAGGACTGCCTCCTCGTTTAGTCAAACATGGGGACATGTTATCTGTCCTGTCCAAAGCTTCTCCATCCCTACGAAAAAAAACTCATTCAAACAGCCTCCAAAGAGGTCATCGATACCGTGTGCGAATATTGTTTGAACGTTTTGAAAGGCACGATCCCTTTGTCCAAGCACCAGAAACAATGCTTAGGCAAACATCGTCACGTTCTTCGCCAAATGGTTCAAAAGAAAATCCCCATTCGTCAAAAGAAGAAGATGTTGGTCCAACGTGGAGGAATTTTACCCCTCTTGTTAGGACCATTGCTGAAAGGAGTCTTGGGAACCATGTTGGGAGTACTCGTGGGAGCAAGATAAAAAGGACCTCTGGAGACCCTAGATCTCAGAATTGACCCTTGACATTCCATGGAAGGACGAAAACTAGCTTTAGTGCCTTACAAACGATGGATGGAATACCATCGTTGGCAAGAAAAGCGGACCCCGCATTTACCTCCCAATCCCCATTTGAGTGAGATGTCCCAGTTACAACACGAATTGCAGTCCTTGATGGATCACCAAGATTTGTCCGAAACAGAAAAATCGCAACTCTTGCAACGACTGCAACTCTTTCACCAAAAAGCTTTAGACGAAACAGCTCTACCCACTCTGAAAGATTTTAAGACCTTGATGAAAGGTCCATCCCCCACATCATCACCACTACCACCACTACCAGTGACCAAGACAGAAAAAGGAGGAGAAGAAGAAGGGTTTCAAACTCCACCAGAAAAAGTACGCAAGTTAACAATACCACCTACCTCCAGAATTGGATGGATTAAAAAGATGATGACCACCCCTTCTTCATCAGAAGAGAAAAATAAAGTGAAGACAGAAGTGAAACAAGAACCGATATCCCCTGTTCAGACCTCCTACTCTTCGACACGTATCGCTGGTCGCACACGTAAAGCATTACAAACCAAGATAATACCCCACGAGAAAAAGAGTAGCATTCTCCAAGAGTGGGTGCCTTATTAACAAACAAAATGGAAAAGGTGTTAGCCAGTATTTACTACGATCTATCCCATCCTGCAGATTACGGAGGAGCTCAAAAATTGTATCGTGCTGCCAAAACGCGACTGAAAAAAGTCTCCTTTTGCCTCAAGTGCAACGATGGTTACAAGAACAAGCTACCTACACTTTACACAAACCCATTCGACGCAAGTTTTCCAGAAGTCGCACCCAAGTGGAAGGCATCGATCATCAATGGCAAGCCGATTTAGCCGATGTCTCTTATTTGGCCAGCTACAATCGCCGCTACAAATATTTGTTTTGTGTCATCGACGTCTTTTCCAAATTTGCCTGGGTCATACCATTGACTTCCAAATCGAGCAGCGAGTTAGTGCGAGCACTGCAACGGGTGTTGAAACAAAGCGGTCGTCACCCTCTTCGATGGCAAATGGACAAAGGCACCGAATTTCTGAACCAAGCTTTCCAAAAAGAATTAAAGAAACGTGACATTCAGTTTTTTACCACCGAGAATCCTGAAACCAAAGCCAGCATCGTGGAACGTTTTCAACGTACCTTGAAAGAACGCATATGGAAATATTTAACGCATCACCACACTCTGAAGTACATCGACATCTTACCGCACCTGATGCAAGCGTACAACTAATCTTACCATCGAAGCATTGGACGTGCCCCGCAAGAGGTGACTCCCGACAACGAAGAGCTGGTGTCTGATCGTCTGTTTGGTACGTCCCCGACTAGGGCTGTCCCCAAGAAAAGTGGAGTGTTGGCCGTAGGAGATTGGGTGCGCATTGGCAAAACCAAACGCACTTTCGACAAAGGTTACTTACCTAACTGGACCACCGAACTGTTTCGTGTCACTGAACGAGTGCATGGGCATCATCCTGTCGTCTATAGATTGGAAGACATGAACGGAGAAGTGTTAAAAGGAACGTTTTACTTACCCGAGTTACAACGTGTCACCAGAAAAGAAGACGACGTGTACGACATCGAAAGCATTCTCGAACGCAGAACCCGTAAAGTGGGCAAACGACGTGTCAAGGAAGTTAAAGTACGTTGGAAAGGATATCCACCCAGTTTTGATTCTTGGATCGACGATTCGCAAGTCATCGACTATAAAAAGAAGTGACCATCATACCCTTTCACACAGAGGCAGCTACTGTGACCACTCCTTCACCCAGTTCTTCTCTGCAAGATTTATAAAAACAACCCTTGTGGGTGTGGTGTGGAGAACGTGTGCCTAAAACGCAAATGTCTTTTTCTGCCAAATCTTCGTGGTGTATTGTGTCATCGGTACAGCCATTGCCAAATTGAGTTTGCAACAAGGAGACAAACAATTGTGGACCATTTTATTAAGCAGTTGCATCGGTTACCTTCTTCCCAATCCCTCCCTGAAATTCTCCTCGAACGGGAACAACGGGAAGATTGTGCCCAGTGCCAGTGCCAGTCACCACTCCAACAACAACAACAATCCCATTTTGGGCAGAGACACGCCTCTGACTTCCATTAACCCCTCGGACAGCCACAGAACTCTGGAATTATGAACAATAACAACCAATTTTACTTAACCTTACCCAGTGACAGTTCCATGGAGGTGTTTCCCAACAACACGTTGTGCTGTTACACGGCCAAATTACCTCAGGCCATCCCCTTAGATCACGAAGCCCATTGGGAAGTGGCTTTAGTGGAAATCATTCCCCCGACCCAAGTCTTCAATGTCCTTTCCAATCAAAATTCTTTTACAGTGGAAGTTCATGACGAACAATTGCAACAGTACTTGGATACCCATGTCAAATATGACAAGAAAACCACTGGCACAAAAAATCAATAGTGGACCGCCTATCACTTGTTCATTCCCCCAGGCTATTATTTTAGTGGTCAACATTTGGTCAGCACCATAGCCTCCAGGTTTAATGCCGTGTTTCTTAAAGCTTTGGAAAGTGTCAAAAAAAAGTGTCACCCTGGAGTACCATAAAGTAGCTCGTCGCTTGCTGATGAAATTTCCTGACGGGGGTAAAATCATGTCCATTTGATTTTTTCCTGAATTGTTTGACATGTTGGGCAGGGAAATAGAGATGAGGAAGAAAGTAGAACAAAAAGGCGAAATACCAGTCATTTACGACAACGATTCTTTTGCCAAGTTTTTTCGTTCCCCGGTAGAACTGAACCAAGGACTGAATTTGATCTTTGTGTACTCCGATGTGGTGGAGTATAATGTGGTGGGACACACCTCCGTACCGTTATTGCGTGTCATTCTTTTCAAAGTGGATTCTGCCACGAACGCTGACGAGGAAGGTGGAAACACTTATCACGTTCACCGCTAATTTGTACATCCTCACTATTTGCCTGTCAGCAAGTCTTATTTGGACACGGTCAACATTGCTATAAAAGGAGATCTGGGACAAAATATTCCATTCACCAAAGGAAAAGTCACGGTGAAACTCCATTTTCGAAAACAGTTCTCTAACGATTTGTAAGTCATGTATCCAGTGTACCGAGGCGTTGCTCGACAGCGAGGACACGGTTTAGGAGATATGCTAAAATCGGCTTTTCGTTCGGTGGCTCTCGTGTTGAAACCAATGGTGATACGCGGATTGCACGCCTTGAAAGATGCCGCACTGACACAAGGCAAAGAATTTCTCCAAAATGTCATCATCGACAAACAAAACCCAAAAGAAGCCTTCTTGAGGGCAGGCAAAAATGTCTTGCTGCAAACGGATAAAGACATTTTGGGCCGACGAGAAACACCTATAAATGCCCTGCACGCTACCGAGTCAGGCATTCCTACTTCCCTGACGCCACAGCAAGGACAAGGTAGAAAGAGACGACGAAGAAAACACCCTTTCACTAGACTTCACACTTCTAAAGCTAGAAAGGCAAAGAAAAGAAGAACCGTCCGAGACTTAGACGTTTTCGATTATTAAATTATTGAGAAAGAGAAAAATGATGCACCGAGAATCTTGCGCTTGTTCCAAGTCGGAACTGGATCTGTTTGCCATGCCACCCACTATGATGACGATGCAAGAATCACAATGGGTGGAATTTCACCCCGTTTCCTCTGTCAAGGACTCAGGATCAACTCCCCTCGAGTTTAAAATCAAAGGTCAGCCCGAAGATTACATAGATTTGAATAGCAGTTACTTGTACTTGAAAGTCAAAGTTGAGGATAAGGATGGAAATGCTATAGACACTGAGCCAGTAGCTCCCGTCAACAATTTTATGCATTCCTTGTTCAACTCAGTGGACCTGTACTTGAATAACAAGCTGATCAGTAGCAGCATGGATACTTACCCTTATCGTGAAAATCTCTTGACGTACGGAATAGACGCCAAGAACACTCATTTGGATGCTTGCGTAGTATGGAAACCTGACACACCAAGTCAATTTAACAACACCGAAGTGGATACAAAGAAAGACCACAATAAGGGATTTATAGAACGACGAAAATAAATCACAGACAATAAGAGTTTAGAACTGATGGATCGTTTGGATTTGGACATGTGGTTGCAAGAAAAGTATTTGCTGAACGGTGTGGGTGTCCGTCTGAGACTGAATCACAGCAATACCGCTTTCCATTTAATGGATGCAACTGATGACGCTTACAAAACCAAAATCGAGGAAGCCAAACTCTACGTACGACGCGTGGAAGTGTTACCTAAAGTGGGAAACGACATCAGTCACACTTTGAGCAGAACGACCGCCAAGTATCCGATACGACGTGTGGAAGTGAAAATCTTCATCATTCCCAACGGACAGCGATCCATGATCGAAGATCATCTGTTCCAAGGTCAGTTATCCAAACGTTTAATACTTGGTATCGTGAGCAATACACTCTTCAATGGATACCAGAATGAAAATCCTTTCCACTTTCATCACTACGAGGTGTCAAAGACTGAAGTCAGTCGCGATGGCAAGACCTTGTGTACCCGACCCTTCGAACCTAAGTTTGACAAGAAGAATTACTTGAGATCGTACTTGTCCCTGTACGAAGCCACGGGACAGTTATGAACCAACACCAGTCATGGCATTACGTACGAGGATTATGCACAAGGCCACACTTTGTGGGCTTTTGATTTCACTCCAGACCAAGGCAGCGACGAGGGACATTTCCACCCTATAAAATCCGGTCAGATTCGAGTTGAACTTCAGTTTGCTAATGCTCTACCCCACACGGTGAACGTCATCCTGTATGCAGAATTCGATAATACCATAGAAATCAACAGTTTGAGAGAAGTCATTCTAGATTATTAGAAGCTATGGAAGACTGTTATCTCTCTTTACCTACTGGAGAAACTTTGGACATGGAATGTGAAGAGACTGTGGAAGAAGAATCCCAAGACAAAGACGAAGAAGTCATCATGATGAAGTCGACATGGCCAGAACAAGAAGCGCGCTTAGGCTCTTGTTTTGCTACAGTCCTGGAAGAAAAAATGAAGGAATTGATCAAGGAAGATTGCTATGGACGTCACAATGATCATCCCAGTCAAATTCAACACGATAAATGTCTGATGTTGAGTCAAGAAGAAAAATTGGACGAGTATCTGGACGAAGCTTGGGGTCTCATCTCGAAAGAAGTCGTGTTGCATCAGGGGTCTAAAGGCTTGCGTGAACATTCTTCTCCTCCATTAACGCCTCTGGAGATCCGTCGCATCGAAACTCTCGTGAACCAGGGTCCGAAGTCGGAGCTAAACGCCTTTTACTTGTCAGACATTTTTAAGCAAAAAGTTAGGATCGAATTGATCACTTATCATTACCTGTGAAGAAAAAAACCACACAGAACATGGATACCTGGGAACTTTATTATCTTTTGAACCACAGTTCGTACACTGCTTTTTGGAATCCTGTCGTCTGTGCTAAAGATGAACTCCCTCATCGCAAACCTCAAGACCATCAAGCTTATGTTATCAACACGGACGACAATCATCTCCCAGGAACCCACTGGGTAGCCGTCTACTTTCCTCAAGAAGGATGTGTGGAATATTTTGATTCGTATGGAGTGCCTCCTTTGGAAGACGATATCATTGACTTTATGAGAAGAAAATGCTCAGACCACACGATTCAAAAATGTGTAATTACAAGGCACAGATTCCTTGGTGTGTGGACAGTACTGTGTGTATTTTCTGCATCATCGCAGTCTGGACTATTCTTTAGAACATTTAGTGACTCATTTTGATCCTCGTTCTTCTTCTAGAAACGATGTGAAAGTAGATCGATGGTTTTGTGACCATTATACTTATCTTTTGTCTCAAGCTAGGAAACGTAGTGTCCATCAATGGCCTAGTGACTTCCGACAGTGGAAATCACAATTTCATTCACAACGTTGTCAACCCTGTCCAAAATAGTGTTATTGGAGTAAAAATGTTTGTTATTTGCAGAAAATGTTTAATGTTAAATTGAATGGTTAATGTTAATATGTTATAATTATTTGTTAGTGTTAAGTGATTTTGAATAAAAATGTTGTGTTTTGAAGAAAAAATGTCTTTGTGGTTTGTTTTGCTATAGGTATCCTGATTCATGCTCATTGACTTCTTACTATCCCTCCCATGACACTCATTGAACGTTCCGACTCGAAAACCGTGTAGGGATGTTTTCCTTCACGTCCGCGCTTTGACTATAAAACCGGGGGCAGTCTCCAGTCTGACCATCCATTGTCGACTCATCTTCCTACGAAGATGTGCTCCAGACTAGCTAAGCTAAACGAAGCCTACGTAAATTTGCATAGGGTCAGACACAGTCTGATACAGAAACCTGAAGAGATAGAGAATGTGAGAATGTTAAAAGTCACTGAAGACCTGATAGAAGAGCTCTTCAGAGAAGAAATTAACAGGGAGAAAGAAGAATGGACAGAGAAGTACAGACTTCAGAAACAGCAGAGAGAGCAGCAACAGCAACAACAGCAACCTGAACCTGACAAAGGATTTGTCGACTGTCGTATCGATACCAAAGAGTTCTTCTTCTCTTTCCGAAGAAGCAGACCTTATCCTGGGAAAAAGTCTATCGTCAGAGGTGGTCGCCATCATAGAACCTAAAAGATTGCGATAGCTTCAAGTTCACAAAAAACAGCCCTTTTCAGGGCTACCCCATACTCTAGAAAAAAAAATAGTATTCGATTTTCCGATATGTGTATGTGGAGTAGTGTGAATATAAACACTCACTCCTTTCCAAGTGTGATTGTATGTGTTTATGTGTGATTGTGTGTGTGTTTGTTTGTAAGAGCTGAGGTAGGTTTGTGTGAATGGTAGATTATTGGGTTTTGTAAGCGATCACGTACGTTTGTGTGAATAGTAGATTATGATAATGTTTTTAGCTGCTTGCGTGTGTGGATAGTAGATTATGGGTTTGATTTTAAGTTTCTCCTGTGTGTGTGGATAGTATATTATTTTTTAAAGTGATTAATGAAAATTTTTTAATTAGTAATGGATAGTAAAAAAGTGAGTAAGTGTTTCTTTTAGGTCCGTGCGTTTTAGACCATGATGTAGGTAATATAAGTTTTGGATTTTAGGGGATGTTTTCCTTCACGTTCGCGCTTTTCCTATAAATAAGAAACTGCTCTGCAGTCTAGCTACCTATGTTGATTGATCTACACTACAAAATGAGCAGAAGGCTAGCTAAACTTCTTGAACTCCATGTGCACCTGGAATATGCCAGACTCGTACTGAATGAGCTGGCCGCAGAGGCTATAGTGGAAGAAGGAAGGATGAAAGAGGAGGAGAAAAGAAAAAACAAGAAGAGGAGGAAAAGGAGAGAGGAATGGCTGTACCACAACCACAACAAGGAAATTTCAGAATCCCAGAGACAGAAGATTGGGATTCTGAAGCCACTCATCCCGCCTCTGCACTCCCAGCGAAAAGAGTAAAAAGAGACTGGAGTAGGAGATGCGTGTGCGGTGCCAGGCCGGGAAGGTGCAACCACTAACAGGTGTCTGTGGAGTTGAAAAAAAAAAAAAGCCCTTTTCAGGGCTAACCCATACTCTAGGAAAGAAATAGTAATCGATTTGCCAATGTGTGTATGTGGGGTAGTGTGAATATAAACACTCACTCCTTTCCTAGTGTGATTGTGTGTTTATGTGTGATTGTGTATGTTTGTGTGTGATTGGTAGATTATTGGGTTTTGTAAGCGATCACGTACGTTTGTGTGAACAGTAGATTATGGTAATGTTTTTAGCTACTTGCGTGTGTGGATAATAGATTATGGGTTTGATTTTAAGCTTCTTCTGTGTGTGGATAATAGATTATGATTTTTTAAATATTTTTTAATATTTTTTTTTTTTGCTGCTTACCGTGTGTGGATAGTATATTTGGGTTTGATTTTGATGCTTATCATGTGTGGATAGTAGATAATATGAGATGAGAAAAGTAAGGGATGTTTTCCTTCACGTCCGCGCTTTACCTATAAGAACTCACGGCGTTAGTCGTTCGCACCATTCCACAGAATAAACAGAGAAGATGGAGGTGACAAAATTATTCAATCTGTTAAGAGATATCTATTTCTGGATAATGGATGTTGAATATGTTGTAGAAAGAATAGAAAAGGAATGGAGTGATGGAGATAGGAAAGACTTGTTAACCATTCAAAAGAGTCTAAAGGTAGCCAGAGATCTCATTGTAGGGATGATAGAAGAAGAAGTGAATAAGTCGAGAGGATTTATTTACCCACCTTATGTCAGAGTGGGAAGTTTGAAAGAAGCACTGGATCATGTCATCCAAGTCCGGTGCTTCTTAGAAAACATATTGTATTGGACGGAGTGGAGGAAGGTAAAATGGGGGTTGGACAAGTTGAAGAAAGGGGAAGATCTCATGAGAATGGTAATGGAGGAAGAAGTCAAGAACATCAAAGACAAATGGAGTAAAGAAAGAAAAGAAAAAGAAAACAAAAAGAAAAAGGAAGAGTTTGAACGGCTTAACAATAATTGGATAAAGATACAGACCAAGTTCAGAGCGTTGGGTCATCCTGACTGGATGCCGGAAAATGATGAGAAGGAGAAGAAGAAGAAGAAAGGAATAGTGGAAAAAGTCAGGAACTTAATAAAGAACTGGAGAAAATAAAAGAAGAACAAGAAGAAGAAGAAACCCAAAGGCCCTTTTCAGGGC
Organism: Sinohyriopsis cumingii; assembly: GCA_028554795.2. NCBI lineage: Eukaryota > Metazoa > Mollusca > Bivalvia > Unionida > Unionidae > Sinohyriopsis > Sinohyriopsis cumingii. The sequence continues at coordinate 47,152,027 of CM068830.1, read as the reverse complement.
CCCTTCATTGCATCGAAAAGACCTTGACTTTCATTGCCTTTCAAAACAATTTTTAAAAAAATGTTGTATATATGTTTTTAATCCCACCATATATTCCCATGTTAAATTCCCCTTGAGGCTAGAGTTGCCCAAGACTTTTTCCCATGTTAAATTCCCTTTGAGGCTAGAGTTGCCCAAGACTTTTTCCCATGTTAAATTCTCTTTTTCTCCCCATCAATCGATCAACCGATCGATCGATCGATTTAACTCTCACGAAGAATTCACATGATCCTAATTCAAAGGGTCTAACGTATAAATCGTAACAAGTAATCAACACACTATATCAAGCCTCCTCTAAAGCCAATACTCAGCCTACCTGCAAACAATATGTTCGCAGAACAGGATTACCAATTTTATAACAATACTCAAGAGGGGGTGTAGGTGAGGTGAACTGGGATTTTGCTGTCAATAAAGTTGTTTTTTTAATGGAGAAATTCAAGTCATAATATTAATAATTTGCTGAAAAATGATACGTAAAGAACGGTGTGAGGAAGGAATATAGATGGGAAAGGATGATTTGCTGTGTAATATTTCCTTCAGATCCTAATTCAGGCAAATTTACAAGATAAACAGGAAAGTATTAACCCAGAAAAGTATGCAGGCTGCCTCAGTGATTATAAAACATTGTCTGTTTATACAATACTAACTTGATTTGAACGACATTTTAGGACTTTATTTGATCTATGTTGTTTTTAAGCTACAATGCTTTTAATTTTCAACTATTTCCTCCTAGGTTTTCTGTTGGTGACACTGCTGATAACGGGTTTAGTACTGATTGTCACCCTCGGAACTCAGAGGATAGGATTTCGTAATCCCGTCAGAAAGGTTCCCAAGTGGGGCTACCAGTTCATCAAGTTTATCCTGCGTCAGCGCTGTGTCTGTATCTGCTGCAGAAAAGTGGATCGAGTGACCAATGATGGCCAGGACGTGTATGAAGGCGAGTGGACACAGATCATTGGACCGTGGCTGGACTGTGACTGGAAGGAATTTGCAGATGCTTTGGACTTCGTCAGCTTCTTTTTCTTCCTTATACTCATATTCGGCATTGACTTTGGGGCGCTCTATTTAGGGTTCAACAAAGTCGCCATTTGTTGAGCTCTTGTTGATGTACGGCCAATCGGAACGTGTTTGGCCTTTCTCTTCTTGTGAACGAATACGTTAATCTCTCGAAAAAAAGCCGATTGTGTTAATAAAATACAAACTGTCTTTGAACAGAAACTTCGATCTGACAGAGATATGCATTACTAAGCAATTAGACGGTCTGCGATTCTTAGACAATATGTTATTTATTGCAGTCATTACAGAGACGATGTTATTTATAGCAGTCATTAGATAGGCAAGATGCATATTTACTGACAACATTGCATCAATTTTTTTACAAAGTATTGTCATTTCAAATATAACTTTTAAAGTTGTTAACAACAAACGAATTGGTTAGTTTATGTTCCTACGTTTGGTTATTACATCATGTATATTGGTCTCATGTCTTAAAAAAGCAGAGACAAAAATACTTAAAATATTCTAACTCCTAGAAATACCTATTGGAAATTGCAAATTTTGCTAAACTATTTAATCAACTATCACTAAAGCAACCATTTAATTTCTTGTAGTTTTTAAAACTTCACCGAAAATGAACGAGTACAATATATTAACGTTCGTTATTTAATTGACACCACAAATATGTAATTGTAAAGTTGAGGTTATTCACCCATGATATCAGTGACCACTATGGTCAGAATATATGACCACTATTAGGTCGACACATTTGTACATGTGCTTTCCTGTACATTTGTAGGGGTTGCAACAAAATAACTTTAAAATCTTTTCGACTCTCATTTTGGGTGAAGTTTGAAAAACTAATACATTTTTTTGCTATAGTTGCATTTTATTAAATATTTGTGTCTGTTATAAATAACCATAACGTAACCGTCATACGACAAGTAATTTAAATTAATTACAATGTTTTGCTTCTGCTATGTTCATTTGATGCTAAACTGCCAAACTGAACAATGCAATGACCAAAGCGGGAACATCAACATTGAAAACACTTTCTTATAAATAAATTTGAATTTGGTAATAAAATCATCAATATCATCTTATTCTGTGCGATTATCTTGTTCTACAAATTTCCTCCATCTTCTCCCAAGGCTAGTCCATCCACTCTGTTCCAGTATGTTTGTGCATTTCATGCAGTTGATTAGGCTTTGAACCAGAAATGAATTATACGTTTTATGTTAACTGTTTGTATTATATCCGGTATATCTTTCCAAGGACCTATTTTTTGTCATATTATTCAAGCTAGTGAAACATCACCACCCATAAAATCCTTTATAAAACAACACTTGGATAGGAAATTTTAAATTATTCAGTTTGATCTTGGTGACCCACTTAAAACAGCATGGCGACCCAGTTTTGGATCGCCACCCATGAGTTAAGAACCACTGTCTTAGAAAGACTGCACTAGCTGCTGCAATGAACCAATATTTTCATGGACTTTAATTGTCATTGTCTAGGTGCTATGTTTTCTTAACAATGTGCTGTATATTTTAAGAAGCAGATGAACAACAAACAATTTAAAGGAACCGAGCAATTTTATTTCTTCATAACAAAATTACTTATATGATAAATGGTATGCATGAGCAATGTTGTGCAGTCCTTCTGTATGTCCTCTTATCTTGGACAATAACAATATGGTGCTGTCCCTCTGTATGTCCTCTTATCTTGGACAATAGCACTATGGTGCTGTCCCTCTGCATGTCCTCTTATCTTGGACAATAGCACTATGGTGCAGTCCCTCTGCATGTCCTCTTATCTTGGACAATAGCACTATGGTGCAGTCCCTCTTTATGTCCTCTTATCTTGGACAATAGCACTATGGTGCAGTCCCTCTTCGTGTCATCTTATCTTGGACAATAGCACTATGGTGCTGTCCCTCTGCATGTCCTCTTATCTTGGACAATAGCACTATGGTGCAGTCCCTCTGCATGTCCTCTTATCTTGGACAATACCACTATGGTGCAGTCCCTCTGTATGTCCTCTTATCTTGGACAATAGCACTATGGTGCTCTCCCTCTGCACGTCATCTTATCTTGGACAATAGCAATATGGTGCAGTCCCTCTGCATGTCCTCTTATCTTCGACAATACCACTATGGTGCTGTCCCTCTGCATGTCCTCTTATCTTGGACAATAGCAATATGGTGCAGTCCCTCTGTATGTCATTTTATCTTGGACAATAACACTATGGTAGTGTCCCACTGTATGTAATCTCATATTTGATAGCAGAACTATGTTTCAGCCCCTTTGTATGTATGTAATCGTATCTTGGATAGAAGAACTACGGTGCATTCATTCTATGCCACCTTATTTTTGGATGATAGCACTATAGTGCAGTTCCTCTATTTGTCATTTTATATTGGATAGAAGCACTATGGTGCAGTCTCTCTGTATTTCATTGTACCTTGGCAAGAAGCACTGTGGTACAGCCCCTCTGTATATCATCGTTTCTTGTATAATAGCGATATGGTGCAGTCCCTCTATATGTAATCGTATCTTGAATAGAATCACTATGGTGCAGTCCCTCTATATGTAATCGTATCTTGAATAGAATCACTATAGTGCAGTCCCTCTATATGTAATCGTATCTTGGATAGAAGCACTATGGCGCAGTCCCTCTATATGTAGTCGTATCATGGATAGAAGCAATATGGTGCAGTCCCTCTATATGTAATCGTATCTTGGATAGAATCGCTATGGTGCAGTCCCTCTATATGTTATCGTATATTGGATAGAAGCACTATGTTGCAGTCCCTCTATATGTATTCTTATCTTGGAAAGAAGCACTATGGCGCAGTCCCTCTATATGTAATTGCATCTTGGAGAGAAGCACTATGGCACAGTCTCTATATATGTAAACGTATCTTGGATAGAAGCACTATGGTACAGTCCCTCTATATGTAATAATTATCTTGGATAGAAGCACTATGTTGCAGTCCCTCTATATGTAATCGTATCTTGGACAGAATCACTATGGCGCAGTCCCTCTATATGTAATCGTATCTTGGATAGAATCTCTATGTTGCAGTCCCGCTATATGTAATCATATTTTGGATAGAATCACTATGGTGCAGTTCCTCTATATGTAATCGTATCGGCCAGAAGTCTATGGTGTTGACTCTCTATGCCAGCTTATCCGGATACTGTGGATTTAGAGCAGATAACATGAGTAGTATCGGCGTAAATAAAACAAGAAATCATTAACTTACACGTTGCAGTCGGAATTACTTTGGTATATCGTTTTCAGCAAGATCTTCAATAGTAGTACTGGGTTGTTGTTGTTGTATTCAAATTGTTTTCTTTTTTTAATTTATAATTTATTCGGCAAGTCCAACAAACAGAATAATTGGCAGATTGTGCGGCTTTTCATTTTCCCCCTTGAACTCTACAGCTGTATCAGACAGACAGGTGGAACCTGTCACCTGTACGTATCTCGACTTAAACTCTACAGCTGTACCAGACAGACAGGTGGAAATTTGTACATATACGTATCTCGACTTAAACTCTACAGCTGTACCAGACAGACAGGTGGAAATTTGTACATGTACGTATCTCGACTTAAACTCTACAGCTGTATCAGACTGACAACTGGAAATTTGTACATATATGTATCTCGACTTAAACTCTACAGCTGTATCAGAGACAGCTGGAAATTTGTACATATATGTATCTCGACTTAAACACTATAGCTGTGTCAGACAGACAGGTGGAACTTGGCAAATGTAGATATCTCCACTTGAACTCGACAGCTGTATCAGACAGACAGGTGGAACGTGGCACATGTACGTATCCCGACTTGAACTCTACAGCTGTATCAGACTGAGAGCTGGAAATTTGTACAGGTATGTATCTCGTCTTAAACTCTACAGCTGTACCAGACAGACAGGTGGAAATTTGTACATGTACGTATCTCAACTTAAACTCTACAGCTGTATCAGAAGACAACTGGAAATGTGTGCATGTATGTATCTCGACTTAAACACTATATCTGTATCAGACACACAGGTGGAAATTGGCACATGTATGTATCTCCACTTGAACTCAACAGTTGTATCAGACGGACAGGCGAAACTTGGTACATGTCTGTATCACGACTTGAACTCTACAGCTGTATCAAACAGATAGGTGGAAATTGTCCGTGTGTTTTTCATGAGAAGATCGAAGACAAAAACTGATCTTGAAAGCAGTGTTTCAAGTACTTGTCGACATATAATGGAGTTTTTGATTTTATAAAATTATAAGTCACGATGTAACCAATTACTGTTTATGGCATGACTGTGATAATTTACACTATTATGACATGTTTATAGCATTTTACACTATTTATGACATGATCATGACATTTCCACTGTTTATGACATGATTATGACATTTACACTGTTTGTGACAGTATTATGGTATTTTACACTATTTATGTTATCATTATAACATTTACACTGTTTATGACATGATTATGACATTTACACTATTTATGACATGATCATGACATTTCCACTGTTTATAACATGATTATGATATTTACACTGTTTATGACATGATTATGACATTTACACTGTGACATTAGTATGGTATTTTACACTGTTAAGACATGATTATAACATTTACATGGTTTAAGACATGATTATGACATTTACAATGTTTATGACATTATGGCATTTTACACTGTTTATGATATGATTATGACATTTACACTCTTTATGACATAATTATGACATTTTATGCTGTTTATGACATAAATATAACATTCTAGACAGTCATTTTACCCAGGGGGGCTTTTAGTACGATAGGTTGCTATTCGGATCATTTATTGTGAATAAATCGAGTACAGTGTAAATTCGTGAAGTACGGCTCACTGCTCGTTCGTTAATTCTGTTAGTAATCAGTTAAGTAAATCAATCTCTCTCTCTCTCTCTCTTTCTCTCTCTCTCTCTCTTCATTGGTTTTATCTGGTGTGGCAATTATCAAACTTAAAAAGGCGTCACCATGTACTTGTTTTGGTTTCTATTGTCTTCAGTTTGCAATTGATATTTGAGTGTCAATGATCCAGAACTGGGATCTCTTGGTCATTTACAAAGAACGTTCTTGGTGATCATTGCAAAAGAAGTGACAAATAGAAAAGCGTGTCAACTTTTTGACCTATATTTGAAAATTTCTTTCTCCCCTTTTTCTATCATAGCAATGAACGCTATTGTGTTAATTTTATGCATCGATAATTATATTTAAAAAAGTATTACAGATGTATTGAAAAACGAGCCTGTGATGAATTTAAATGAAAATTAGTGTAATTGTAAACTAGAACCCACCCTACTCGTATTAACATAGAAGTTTTTCTTACAGAGACAGACGTTTACAAAATTTTGTAGAGGTGACGAAAATGAGTTCGAAAATCAGCGTTGGATTTTTTTTGTTCGTTCTGATGCAAGGAATACAGCTGATTGATGCGTACAGCAGCACCGATGTCAAAACTCTCATGACAAACATATTTATTGGATACTATAAGGTCTCATTGGATAGTTTCGTATTTTGACACCCCCCCTAATTTTTAAGGTAGAAGGCATGAACCTAATTATCACAAGCCTAGCATTTATAAATTCACACATAAGCTAAATCTATAATGTGGTTCAGATTTGCTTTGAGTTAGGCTTGGAAATAGGTTGGCTTGTTGGTGACTGCCTGTCACAGTTAGATTTGCATTGGAGATCAAATGCGTAACTTGGGCTGCAAATGAGCTGTCGACTTGGCTTACGTATTTATGTGTGTCTGCTACAGAGGTAAATATCTAAAAATCTAGATGGTTGAGGGGTGATGAAAAGTATGCTAATTTGTTATAGTACTAGTGAACTTTATTCATGCATAAGGCACATACTGATTGTTTTAGCTGCCTTGTCACAGAAAAATATTCAAAATAGCTATTTTTTGTCAAAAATGAATGTAAAATTTAGGGGTTGGTGGCAGTGTTGGTTCAGTATAAAAACCACCAGTTGCATCAGGAATTAACCTGATTTCTGCAGTCAAAATCTCACATGTATGCTTTCTACAAAAATCATTAGTTTGTTTTTATTTGTATCTTCAGTGTAAAATTATTCTCATTTATCTGTAATTGGTCATCGTTGCATGAAAATTCACCAGATAAACTGTCCAGTGAGACCTAATCTGTGAGACCCATAGATCCTCAAGAACTAGCCGTTAGTTTAAACATTGATTTCTTTCTCACGTGATTAACGAGTATGATGACGATAACAATAAACTCATCACAACAGCGTATCTAAAAATAATTTGGAATGATGCTGCACTCAGCAGCTGGACGCCAAATAACGTTCCGGAAGTAATTGTAGCCCAGACCGCAGTATGGCTTCCAGACATAACGCTTGTTAATGAGTTCAATGCGTTGACGGGATTAGGTAGCTCTCGCTTGTACGTAACCATAACCAAAACTGGATCCACAGTCACGTGGATACCCTTAGAAACATTCGAAAGCCAGTGTCGGTTGGATCCAACGTTTTTCCCGTGGGATAAAACCAAGTGCGACATAAAATTTCTCATATGGAGCAATACAAATGACAAGGTAAAAGCAAGCATAGGTTCAGATGGTGTGAATAAGACATATTACTCTGAAAACAGTGAATGGGCGCTCGTTTCAACCAGCGCTTCGACGTTCACGATGAGCAATCATTCTGGAGTGACGTTCTCGCTGATGTTAAAGCGTAAACCGTTTTACTCCATTCTGACAATAGTTATACCTATTATTTTGTTGGCATGGATGAATATTTTCGTTTTCTTACTCCCTGGGTCTTCGCGAGAAAAGATGACTTACGTGGCTACTGTAATTTTGGCCTACGCTTTTTTCATGACCATTGTCTCTCAAATAATTCCGAAAAACTCTACCAAGGTGTCTATTATGGGAGTTTATATTCTCTTCATGATGTTTTTGAGTACAATCGTAACGATATTGACTGTTTTGCAACTACGGTTCTTCCACCGCCCGCCGCAGATACCTATACCGGGGTGCCTTCAAGGTTTCGTCAAATACACGACCAAGTTGCAGTGCCGGGATTGCTGTGTCACCCGCCAGCACGTCAACGTCCTTTGGGGTGGGGACACAAAGAGGGCGTCAAAACATGACGTTCGATGGCCTGATGTAGCGGATGCATTGGATTTTCTCTTCTTCTGGTTATTCTTTCTCTTTGTTGGAGTTGTCACTACGTCTTGCCTCGTGGCCTGTGGGACGGTCGCGTTGTTGCAATGACGCTTATTATCCCATTGCCATAGAAACCAAACATTCAACACCTAAGATTATTTTCACATAGAATACAAACACTTCGGTTTTAGACAATACTGCAGTTGAAGGATAATGGCCATTGCTTTTTTTTAAATTGTATTCTCTTTGACAGATTTGTTCAGCATTCTTCCTAATTTCACTGTTAGAACATCTCATGACCAAAAAATGTTAACATCTCATTTTTACGATGAGAAGAAAGGAATTAATGTTTCGAATTCTACTGACTCCAGGTAACCAGAACGTTTTAAAGGCGATCTCCATAATTATTGGGAATTTCTACAAAGGATGGGTGATAGTGAACGTGATAAGACAAAGCATGCAAACATTATGAATTTTAAGACCGAAAATTAATAAGAAAATTATAATTTAGTTTTACTGTATAAATTAAAACTTCCGTTATATCTTAGAACTGGAATTTCATAATGTTCGATCGTTTTTCTTCCATGATTAGGATTTTTGTCGTGTGAAAAACCGGCGATATTACATCATAAAATAATATTTCTAAGACATAGATCTCGTATATCGAATGTTTAGTTCTTTTTCCGGCGCCGGGAAAAAAAATAGATGTCAACGAGAGTATGATGTACGATGTGTCAATTCGATATACTTAGTATATATGTGACTTAAAAACTAGTCACGTACTTTGAAGCAACATATAAGACTGTAAATTCAGGGCAATATGGGGGCGGAATAGGGAGGTTCCAGTGTGTCCGGAACTCCCTCCAGCCCCCCCCCCCAATGCACACACACAAACGTACAGTCACGTATCACTTTAAATTTGAACATCGTTTTATTCATGCGCATGTTTATTGGGTATTATATCATGCATAATTTGAGTTAATAGACACACAGACTTCTGCTTTGGTGCCCTTTCGAGGAAAGTCTAAGCCCTTTTGAAATTTTGACCACTCCTCCCCAACACTTGACCTGATCCGACCCTGCGATTTGTTGGAAACAACCATTAATTAGTACCAAATAAAACTATACTCCAGTGAAAATTGCGAGACGGTAATAATTATTGAGAATATCTTGGTTAGTAACAATCATCAAATATGGTGTCATTGTGCTGTTTAAATTTAGATCGTAATATTTACATATTTAATAAACAGATCAAAATGTCCCCTCGATGGCATCATTATTCTTTAATATGCTATGTCTCCGTGTACGTAAAGTAGATGTACATTCATCAGCCGATACCATCTGCAGGTAATGAAGCAAGTAACGTGTGGAAGAAAGTAAGCAAGTTAGTTGGGACCCTGTTTGCTGCCTTCATCATCGTAAGATATTTTGTACACATGATAGAGACGAAGTCTTTAACGTCAGTCAGACAGGCGTGTTACCGATTGAGACATGATTATATAGAAATAACTACACATTTTTACCACCATAGGTTGTTATAGATTCATCGATTTGCATTAGGCATATATAATAATGTCAACATATTGCAAAATGACAACTCATCATTTTGACGATAATGACGTTATCGCAATTATGCGAGCTATAAAAAATATCCCGTCATTATGTAGGTAGCCAAATATTTCCAAAAGTGAGTACTATGTAATCCATGAATCGCATATTGTCATTCAGCTCTTTTTAGTCACCCATTCCTTTATTGCTTCTGATATTTATTTTAAAATCATATTGTTATTTAATAATAGAATGCATACATGTATATTAATTGTGTTCAATAATTACCACGGTTATTTGAACATAGTCTTGTGGCAAAAAGAAAAATACAAAGTTACATCAAATATTTGCACTACCATAAAAAATTAAGGTCGCTTAAAAGGATTTTATATCTTAAAAAAAATAAGTGTTCTAATTTTGTGTGGAAGGCTCGATTGTCGTTTTCCTGTATTTGTATATTGCGTTAATAGTACCCTAAAATGAAGGGCAAAAATAAAAATTTAAAATTAAAATTCAAGAAATTGGGACCATATTTGTTAATTTATTTCAAGTTGCCAATTTAGCCTATAGTTTAGGTTACACAGATTAAAGTTTGTATCGAAACTACTTTGTTTTAAAAATGATAGAAATTAACAAAAGTATAAATATAAATTACATATTTAAAGATAGGTGCCACATTTTTTCTACATAACAGGAGACAAACTTACATTTCGTTGAAATACGGAACAAATTTGATTTTTAAAAGTAAACCATGTCTATGGTAGTGGAATGTGTATGAGCGAAATTAAGTATTTTTGAGATGCAAAATGTTAAGTTTGAGCCTAGAGGTTTCTTTCCTTCGAAGCAATAATACAACATCTTCATCCATAACTCTCTCTCTCTCTCTCTCTCTCTCTCTCTCTCTCTCTCTCTCACACACACACACACACACACACACACAGAATTAGGCAATGAAATAACCTGGTTTTGCCTTGGAACTATTTGACTATTTCTCGTTGTACATGCGTACAACGTTATCTAGGGTGAATACGTGTTTTTTCAGGTAAGCGACTGTATTAACATGTACCTCGCCAGAGATTACTTGTGACGAAGTAACATTACTAACATGATATGCACGGGTATTCTACCCTGACTTTTGCTCACTCTCCTATGGATTTAAATAAGATCAATTTCTAAAACCGACACTGGTCGTTTTGGATCACGTCAAGGAGTGTACGCTCTCCATTGTTCTCCAGCCATAAGGGTAAGTGTTAAATTTACATTTTCATTTGATATGCGAAGCTTATTCGGTTTGTAATGTCTTATCGCGTAATAATGCATTTATTACAACGCATATTTGAACTTTGAATTACAAGTCACTATTAGAGGTTAAAGTATTAGCATATATCTAGAGATTATACAGAAACTATTATTATGACCAATTTGGTTTTATTGTGTCTGTCGCTGTGATTGTGTCTGTCGCTGTGAAGTGTGATTGTCAATGTGACTGTGAATATGACTAGAGCTGTCTGAAGCTGTCTAAAGCTGTTTAGAGCTGTCTGGAGTTTCCAGAGTATTTAAGGCTGCGTGCCGTCGATACGTATGTATGTATGTATGTCTGTGCCACGGACGTAGGCGTAGCAAATTAAAACCGGTGCTGTATGCTGTCTGTACGTGTGTATACGTATGACTGTACCCATGGTGGATCCATAAAAGGTGCGAGCGGCCGATAAGAGTATGGGCCAACCCAAGGAATCGTGCGACTTTACAAGGGGTCTAGAAGCATACGTTTGGATCAGTTGTTGTTTCATTGCATTTTCATATTCATAAGATTATTTTGAATCTTAGTTGTGTTCATAAGATTATTTTGAATCTTAGTTGTGTTCATAAGATTATTTTGAATCTTAATAGAGTTCATATTCTAGATTATGTGAATCTCTCTTACAGTATAAAATACTGTTTGAAGCGTAGCTGCAGTCCATGAGGTTTCTTGGATCTGTACTTCATATTGATTTAATATTTTGGTTTATTTTCAATGTGTGAATGTTGTGTAGAGTGATTTGAGTCAATTGTATGTTGAGAGCGTGAGAGAATCATTGTACTTTTACATCATATATTTTTCTTTATTAATTCATTTCAGAAATTTCCATCTTTCTCTCATTGTGTTTGTCTTATTCATTTAGTCCAAAAGCCCACTCGGTTTCTATTCTGCGACTCTCTCTCTCTCTCTCTCTCTCTCTCTCTCTCTCTCTCAATAAGTAAATGAATAAATGCATAAATAAACAAATGCTTAGGCATAATTTACTTCTGTTAGTTAAATATGCAATAGTCGGTCTCTCCTTTAAGATTTTTACGATATGTTTTCTTGTCACCAGTCTTTGTAAATGATTTTAATTATTCCCCAAAATGCTTTAAATATATGATCATAAATTACATTATATTTTTTAAAATCTAGTCAGGACAATGGACACTTTGATCATTTAAGTCCTCACTGAGCTTCTAGCCTGAGAGCGGTAATAACGTAATGTAGTTCCACTTCCTCTATTTACAGTTCTGCTCCCCAATCACGGATCGCCATTGTATCTGTTATATGGCTATACAGGTTGTATTATCAGATGGGGAAAAATGCTGCAATCTCGCAATAAATTTATTTTTCTTCTTTAAAGTGTGAAAGAGCAACATACTTGAACCACAGTAAAAAGAGAAACGACTGAGCTTCTGACAGTATTTTAAGGCAATCAAGGAGAAACAATAATTTCCTTGGATTTAACATTTTCGTTGGATTTCAATCTGGAGACCTTGGTTAAACTGTCCCATGAATGTACAGTCTGGGTTCAATTAACGACGACATTCACCATGGTTAAATTTTCATATAACCTAATAGCATTCTAAGTTTAAAAATCGCATTTTGAAATATGTTCAGTATATTTTTCGTGCAATGCACAGTCCTATACCGCCATCATTAACTTTTATAAAAAAAATTTTGTTCGACGATTCTTTGGGGTAAAATGTATTGAAGTACTCATTGGCGCTTTATCTTAAACTGTGCTTTAAGATTAGGAAAGCCCCAAATATATACGAAATTGTAAATATCGTCTTGTTAAATTATCTCTTAAACTTTAAATTAAATCAGAAACCACACTCTTTGAGGATTTCAAAAAATTCAGAGCAAAATATATCAAACTATTTTGCCTTTTGCAATAAAATTAATTTTGTGGGTTTTGGGTTGAAAATCTGCGTCGTTAGAGACAAAAGCATATAACAAGCGTCCTTGTCCCTTTTGACTTAGTTCTTGTTGTCACATGTGTCGTAAAACTAAATATTGTCTGTCATATCATTGTAAGAATTACCTGTTTCAGCATTGACTCATATCAGTCCTAAAAAAAATCTATATTGGTTTTTTTCTTCTTCCTTTTTGGAGTAGAAATCAAACATAAGCAACTTACATAATTTTAGCACCGCTTAGTTCATTTTACTTTCTTGCTGTTTCAGCTAATATTATATTTTTATCTATTCTTTCAGTTGCAAATAATAGGTTTTTTATTTTATATTTCCAGTTATTAAAAGAAAACATCATTATCTATGACTTTAAATAAGGCTTTGTCAAATGCATTTGTTCCTTTTTGTCTCAAAGATGTATTCGGCTATATATATATATATATATATATATATATATATATATATATATATATATATATATATATATACACTGTCTTTTGATTGAATAAAACGGATCTGTATTTCTCTTTTATAAATCCTAGCATAGCATTCCATTTTAAATTACGAAGGTGGATAAAATATATGCTCTTTAATGTGCACAATAATTGAGCTATTAATGTTGTGTACATGTGTTGTTGTTGTCCACTGTAATGGTGATAAATCAATCTTCATTCAAGCTTCTGCGATGAGAGTTTTTTAGCGTGATTATGCAAAACCCGTTGGACGAATGAATCTTGTGGAAGCCTATTTCTATGCATATCATCTTGATTATGCGAGCTATAAAAATATCCGTCATTATGTCGGCAGCCTAAGAATTCCAAAAGTGAGCAATGTGTAATCCATCTTCTCATTCGTTTTTTTATTTATCCATTCCTTTCTTGTTTCTGTTATTTATTTCAAATCATATTTGAATAAGATTTGGATAGCCTGAATTATCGACGCTACAAGCATACATTCAGCTGTTTAAAATGTACCATGGTTTTGCTATAAAATCACTTACAAGATATAATTAAGCCTCTTGTTAACAATGATACCTAAGTAGTTGAAGGGAATACTGTAGTGTCTATGGAAATCCCAGTCTAAAAGGTCATGGGAACATTTAGCGTCTATGGGAATTTAACATGGGTGGGATACTGTAGGGTCAATGGGAATTTAACATAGAGGATTAAATGATCATGGCTGGGTATTTATCGATGTTTAAATTTTACCCAAATTCGAACTTTATTTAGTTTGTGAGTGATTACTCACAAAGTAAATAAAGTTCGAAGCACTTTATGTTAACTTTGTGAGTGATTAGGTAAAATATACACATCGATAAATACCCAACCATGATCATTTAATCCTTTCTTTCGAGCAGCAGATGAGGCGAACAGACCACTTGCTTGAAGGTCCATTTTTGAAAACTAAGGCTTCCTACGACAAATGAATAAAGGGTGAAACTTTTACTGCTGGAAGGTTTATTTTTGCAAACTAAGGCTTCCTGCGAAAACGAAAGTCAATGACGTCAAACTGTTGCTTACACATCTGGAAACCTTTCTGAGGTCGCGCCTCCTCTGCTGCTATAATTATCAACCAAAATTTTTATCAAGACCTATACGATATCGAGATCGAGGATCGTGTACATTTATTGTTATAAATCAGTGTGGAGTAGATTGTGCTTTTGAAAATAAATTTTTAAATTTAATTATATCCATATCTCCGCTGCACCAAGTTTGATGAATATTTCTTAAGGCATGTGTATCAACTCCGTTAAATACAACTAAAATATTGCAGTTATCTCTGATCACTTTAGGAATGTGTGCATATTGTTAAGTTACATAAATTATATCTGTATTTTTATGCCTACCTCGAGAAATTATTCTAGCTGGATTTGATTATTTATTGATTATCACATCATCGTACACAACTAAATTATTAATAATTACATCTAGTTCTGCTAGAGACGGTGCTTGCATTCTCGTTAAAAACTTTAAGTTCTTCGTAGCATCTCTGATCATCAACTGATGGTGCAACTAAATATAATTTATCCCACTTTAACCATCTCATTATCAAATTAAACAGTAATTGTGTCTTTCCACTTCCCGACGGGCCTATTATAATCATTTTGATAGAATTTGGTAATGCTGAAATATGTTTTACTTCCTCTTGCTTTCGAGTCGCTGAGAAATTAATTACATCCATCTTATAAATATACATGAATCTATATTGTTTACGTTGAATGTTAAAAATACAACCACTGATTTAGTCACGGTTACAACAAAAAACGGAAAAATTGCATATGGTGGAAGATGTACATTATGTAACAGAAATTGTTCGTTTTAAACAAAATTCAACGTAAACACGGTGATGATATTGCTACAATAAGTTCAGAATTTCCAGGAACACCATGGGCTAAATACCTAGGGGAAAAACATCTTCCTGGATATAATTATTGTGGTCCTGGTACCCGACTTGATATTCGACTTAATAACCAGAATCAAACAAAATCTGGAGAGTATCCTACAAATGATATTGATAAAGCATGTCACGCTCATGATGTAGCTTATAAAAGCAAAAAAGTGCAAGATAGACATATTGCAGATGTGAAGTTGATTCACTAGTTAAATTCCATAAAAAATAGAAATAATCAGAGAATCATTAGCTAATTGGTTGGTAAGATCTGCGATGAAAGGTAAACTAGTATTTGGCGCCGGTAACTGATTAACTAATTATTAAAATAATGGAATCGATTTATTGTAGCCCAAGGGGATATTGGAGAGGTAGAGCAGCAATTAGTAAACTTGCAGCTGATGCAGCAGGCGTCGAACGTTCTGCCGCTGCAAATTGGTTAGCACGACAGGCAATATGGCACATTTTTCTAGCACCGCCTAAACAAATTCAGCATGCACGTTTTGATGTCAGCACTCCTAATGAAGTTCATCAAGCAGATATTTTGTTTTTACCACATGATACTATCAAAATTGGTTGACGTCAAATGACATACAAATACGCGTTGACTGTCGTTGATGTTGCAAGTAGGTATAAAGAACCAGAGCCGCTATCAGCTAAAACAGCTGCTGAAGTTATATCTGCTTTTGAGCGAATTTATTAACGAGGACCCTTACGATATCCACAACTATTACAAGTTGATCCTGGCAAGGAATTTCTTGTTACAGTATCATCTCTGATGAAAAAAACATAATGTCGAGATCAGACGAGGACATACTGCAATTCATCGTGATGAGGCAATTGTTGAACGATTTAATCGAACGCTTGCTGAACGGTTATTTGGATATCAATATGCAAAGGAAATAATACAGGACAAAAGATCTCGCGAATGGGTTACAAGATTACCGAAATGTGATAGCTGCATTAAACAATGAAATTACTCGAACAACTGCCATGAAACCTATTAATGCGATTCCAAAAAATGCACATACCAACAAAACGAAATGATTTTTCAAAAGAACCAGTATTAGGTGATGTTACTGTCAGGTATTTCTATGAACCCGGTGAACTTGAAAAAAGAGCGACTGACCATGTTTGGAGTGTAACGACACATAAAATATCTTGCGTGGTAAGATCTACTGGTAGACCTGCAATCTACAGACTAGATTCATCTGCTCCTCAACGTGGATTTATACATGAGCAATTACAAGTAATTCCTGAAGACACACAATTACCACCTCATTCACTTAACTAGCACCTCGACGTCGGTTACATTCAAGACAGGTCAGCATTACGTTTCCGCGCGTACGACCAAGCTCACAATTAATTCTGTTTACAGTAAATTATCTTGAATCATTACTCGAGTATCGCCACACCATTACTGTATTACAGATCCCACAATGATTATTCTGCTGTTGTTTCATCATCATTATAAATTCAGCATCAAGGTCAAAGTTGCGGTTATTTTGTTTTGTGTCACACTGTTTATAACTAATTTTTACTTATTATATCGCTGTCAGTAACATCGCCATTGGTTTATGTAACGTCTATGATAACCCTCCGCAACTAAGATATTTTTCTAACTCGAGACACTGCGAGATAAACTAAATTTGACCATTCGATACGATCATCGACGATCCAAACTCGCGAATCAGAAATAGTTAACCCCTGAGATTAATGAATCGTCATTGCGTATCCTAGCATCCATGGAGATTTGTCAACAGTTAACGATCTCTCAACAACACTGACATCAACTAAAACAATATCATTTAACACAAGATTTTGTTTCTCTGACGATCCTGGTATATCAACGTCGATATACTGCCGTCGCGTATCAAGCGGTCGATAACATAACTTTACGGGTAGATTTGAAAAATTTTCTTTATGTAACATAAATAATTGTCGTTGAAGTGTATCACGAAGGATCTTTCTATTTGCAACTATCAAATCATCTGGTCTCCACAAATTCCAAAATTTGCTCATAAGAGTTTCTGAAATTATATCACGCATTATTTCACACTGACTTTTATTCGGTTGTAGTCTGATTAAATTTTTAAACTCTCTTAATTCTGAATCAGGTGCTCTATGATCATCAGTTATTTCTTCATAATAATCCACGAAATACTTTAACCATTCGTGTGGAGACAATCCAACAAAAGGTGGTGGTTGATCATGATCGCCACACATTATTATAGCAGTATTTTTTTGTTAATAACCAATCAATAAATGTTTTTAATGTCTCTAACGACACAGTACATATTTCATCCCAAACAATTATCTTTGGAATGTATTTTTTGACCATTCGATCAGGAGTCCATGCTTTTCCTTTCCATCGAAAAAAGCTGTGATAAGTATATGATTTAATATTTCTTTCTCTCATTTCTCTTGCAAGTCTGTGTGTAGGGGTTAAAACGATCATATCAAAATTCTGAAATAGTTCAATCACGCCAGTTGTTTTACCAGAACTTCCTGCTCCATTAAGATAAATTGTTTTATGTCTAGTTACGGGATCATACACTGACAGTGAAGATGACAATTTTGATATTTGATTATTTTGGCAATAAATATCTTTGATTTCAACATCGGCTGATTCAGAATAATCGAGTATATTTTCTTGTTTTATTCTCCATTCGCCCCATGATGCACAAGTGCTGAATTTCAATTTTTCCAGTAATCCTGAATATTTTTTATTGATAAAAAAGGAATCTGTGGCGACTCTGACAGCAAACTTAGAAACTCTGTTTATCATCGATAATAGATTTATCGAAACGTATGCGAGCATTGAGGATCTTAAATGAGTAAATTGCGTCCATATAGCTCACAATTGTACCTAATTTAGTTCCATTTGGCAAGGAAGCCATTTCACGACCTTATAATTCAATACAGGGAAAAATAGAATATATCACTCTCATCGATTTATTTACAAGTGTTTCAGCGGAGTACTCAAAGACGGTCTTGTGATCGATCATATTGACTTGAATCATAAAAATAATTCTTTGATTAATTTAAGAGTTATCACACAAAGTCAGAATTGTAAATCTGGAAATACTGGTTGTAATGATAAGAGCGCAAGATCAGTTGTGTCTATAAATAAAGAAACTAGCGAATAAATAATATTTCCATCGACATCTGCAGCTGGGAGATATTTTGATATTTGTTTTGCATCAATACGTTCCGTCGCAAATAATGTAACCAGATCGGCATTTTCAAAACAATATAAACCAAAAAATCACTTTTCAATATTGTTTGAGATAACTGTCAAGCTAAGCTATCTCCGGTACAGGTATTAAGTAGTTAGGCCGGTTATATTTAACTATTTATCTAAGCAAAAATTATATGTTTTTGTGCCGTGCTTAGAAAGCTTACTAGACAAATCTCAATTTGACTATTCTCCTAGTCAAATATGTTGTTGTTGTTGTTGTTGTTGTTTTAGGGTTTAACGCCATTTTTCAGCACAAGATAGGCTATACATGGCGACCATTATAACTGGTGGAGGAAGAACCCTGGAAAACCCAGGGAAGACCACATACCCACGAGAAGCTACTGGCGGGCTTTCCCACGTACCCACGCTAGCCGAGCTTTGGACTCGAACCCACGCAGACAGAGGTGATCTGGAACGGTGAGCGCTTTAGACCACTCCGCCACTCAATGCCCCCTCCAAGTCAATAGTCACTTTGACTATTCTCATCTGACAAACCTGACTTTGACTGTTCTCATCTGATAAATTTAACTAAGCAAACGTTAATTTGGCAAACTAGACAAAATGCCCTCCGAACCTCCTAGGGTGTCATTTGCCATCTTAGGGGTTCACATGGGTAGGGGTTGTTTCGTCTTCAAAAACGGTCAATGACCAAATATATTTTTATTTTAAATATATAAGATGTATATAATAAATGCATTAAAAAAAGACGGCATAAAAATTCAACTTGATCCTGAAAAAATTATGTCTGATTTTGAATCGTTACAAAATCGTAAATTTCTGAAGATCGATTGATAAAAAATATACACGAAATTATGCTACAACGTTATCAGCAGTGAAAGATACAGAAGTAGAGCTATTCGTCCCTCTTTCCATCGCAAATGATAATATTAGATCAAAATTATCTGACGAATACGAAACCAAAAATATCAAATCGTTAAGATTTTACGTACAAATTTATGCTTAGAATTTTTTTTCGCAGATCAATCAAATTTTCGGATTGATCAGTAAGTCTGAAATTTATTCTTGACAATGACGGATTATGACATCGCAGATAAACTGGATTCATTGGTTCTTACACAATCAAATATCCAAGAGGTATTTGCGGAGTAAATGTATAAAGAATATCCTTGCTGAGCTTGATTTGATTTTTCAAGATCTATTTGAAATCTGCCATCAGTTACGTCACATACAAGATTGACTGCGACCGTTAAAGTTATATTAACAATTCCCGGTGAAATATGACGACCTTCACTATATTGATTATTATTGTGCTTAAGAATACTTGCAGGATGATTTATTTTTCTCCATGACTCGAGTATCTTAGTAAAGTTTTTGTTGGTAAGATCTCATACTAATTGTTTTAGTTCATCAGTTTCATATCATGGTATTACAAAATTTAATAGATTCACTGATTTTAATTTATAATGATCCAAATATACATCCCTAATTACCATTGGCTTACCCTCCCTGTAAACTCGAGGGTCAACTTCATGATAACCAGAGTCGTATATTGCGCCAGTGATAATCTTCTTAATATATTCTAGATCTGATGTAACCTGATTTAAATGTTGTATCACCTCAATGATTTGTTGTTTCGTATCATCGCTGTAATGTTGTGTGATACCAGAAAATAAATTTTGTAGATTTATGAATCATTTAGAATATTCAGACTTAATTGCATCGGAAAATGATTTAATTTCAGCTTCATTAACGATTGTCCTTTTATTATTAATAAAAAAGAATGGTGTACGTGTTTCATAAAGAAACTTACCATTAAATGCGGTAAAATATACTCTTCCATGGTATGTACCATACGACCATGGAACAGTTTCTCGGTACTCTGGAGTGTTTATAATTATTTCTCATCAATGAGGTATTCATTTAACTTTGGTTCTGGCGTTCCATGATACTCTGGTGGAATTTCAGGCCAACCTAAAACAGATCTGACTGATGATTGATAAATATCTACTACGTAATCTGGGGAATTTATCTCTATCGCGGAAGATAATGTTGGTTCGTGGACTGTTATAGTTATTTTCGCTTCTCTTCCAGTTATTGATTTGATTCTACGTTGAAATTCAACACTGAGTTGTTCGATCTCATAACTTCCTGTAGGAATAGAAACAACTAACCAAAAGGGAGTTCCATCATCTTTATTTCTATTTGCGAATACAAGTGAATTATTCGCCTGTAATCCACCAAATGATTTAGATCTGATATTTGGCCAGCTGTGATATACTTGTAATTGTGCTGGTGCGATTTCTTTCACTGGAATCGCAGTTGGAAAGTTAACACTAAATTCTGGATTAATTGAATTTACTGATATCATCGCTGTTCTTGTTGAAGTCGAATTCGCTACGATTTGTTGTAGTAGCTCTTGCGATGTCATTATTATTTAAATTCTGATTTTCTAAATCAATCGCCGTCATTGCTTCATTGTAGATTCTGGTCATCTCCGCGAACTCAAAATCCGATATTCTTCTATCCCTAAGGCTCGTTGATAATAACGATGACAATTTGGAGTATGCTGATGTCGTTGTGTGTAATTTTATCATATAATCATGTAATTTTGCATTTGTGCAAGTACATATTTTTTTTCCAATGATACTGAGAACACCGGCAATCATCGTTGCGGCTGAAACGCAAATTGTTACAACTACTACCGCCATCATTGTTATTGTTGATAATAACACGCCGGTTCCAGCAATAACAGCAGACGCTGAATAAACAATTATATCAACAATAACTACACATCTGCGATATTTCTTTATTTTTATTGTGTTCTCGTCAACGATATTTTTTAGTTTTATCTGCCATTCACGTGCTTGATTGTACCAAATTTTTGAACGTTGATTAAAGTGCTCATAATATTTTACTTAGTAACCAATTGAGGGGTTTCAGCCACAAATTCCAGACACCACCAGTAAGATGCTGCAG
The DNA here is from genome assembly GCA_028554795.2 of Sinohyriopsis cumingii. Classification (NCBI taxonomy): domain Eukaryota; kingdom Metazoa; phylum Mollusca; class Bivalvia; order Unionida; family Unionidae; genus Sinohyriopsis; species Sinohyriopsis cumingii. Next base: position 47,130,483 of record CM068830.1, on the reverse strand, counting down.
TTAATTTCGTATCAGCTGCTTCCAGAATCAATATTTCTTCGTTTCCTTTATTTAATATGATAGACACAACTCCAGAAAACTTATCGGTTGAATGCCGCCAGGGATACGTAACAAATATCTCAAATTGTGCAGCGCTGAAGACAGACAGTCTATACTCACTAGTTACTTCTGCAGTATGTTTGATGGTTTTATTTTGCAGTGACCATGTTGAGACTCCTGATAATACTGTGTATACTATGTTGGTAATTTGCCCGTGGGGGATTTTAATTAGATTAATTTTTTAACGATTTCAGGAATCCCACTTATGACATCTTCTATGGGTTTTTTTTCTAATCGTTTCAATTTCTGATATAGCTGTTTTAATATCATCGACGTCGGCCGTCAACGGAGTGCCAAAGAAATCATCTGCGATTTTATTGAGTTTTGAAAATTTCTGCGAGTATTTAAAAACATATTTACATGAACATCATACTCAGCTCGTAGAGTGGATAATTTAGTATCTACTGTGTCTACATATATTTTTTGTCGCGGCGTCTTCATCAGATGTTGGATCTCTTAAAACAACTATTTTATTTCCCTTCATGCTGAGTTCACCAGTTATTATATCACCGGTGTTCCGCAGACGATTAGCAACGCTCTTTGCAATTTCATTTCTAATAGTTGTGAATGATATGCTTGAATCTCTGATTTTTCCGTCATTAGTAAATACTGGAATGTTATCCGTGGCCGTACCAAGAACTCTACGAACTATATCATTCCATTTGATGTCGCTAGTTTTTAAAACACCGTATCGATCCTGAAAAATAACAACTTCATCTTTGTCAACTCAAGAGAGGATCATGATATCAGCAAGTTCATATTTAGTCGCGTAATTTGACAAATTAATATCATCTTTTTTTTCTTCTTGCCCTTGATGGTACTGGGAGCAGATCTTCCGTAAATATCAACCATTATACTTTAAGATATGTTTAAAGCGACGTGGTTACTTGTGTAATCATGAACGACTTTATGAGGTGCATTTGAATTCTTTGATATGGCGTTAAGTATATTAATTACTTCACGACCACATATCGGCAGATCAGTTAGTACTTGGGTTGGTAATGTTGAATACCAGACTGGATTTTTTTATATCGTATTTATGTATTTTAAAAACTCAGCTGGTGGAGGAAGCCCGTATGAATCAAAATAAACAATTCCACTTGAATCAATTGCGTATGCCACCCAATGAGTACCAGGTCCTGAATATCATCAAGATTAATAATACCTGTCTCAGGATTGTTTGGTTGTCCTGGTAATTGGTCACGCATAAAAACACCTCAAAAAATTTTATATTTAATTTGTTAGTGATATTAAATCAAAATTGGACACTGGAAAGAGCATCGAAGTGTTCCTGGAAGTCACAGGCCTTTTCCGTATCTATAATGGGTTCCCGTTAATCTTAGACCCCTTCCCTTTTTATTATATCCTTGTCCTGTTGCTTTCTTTAATGCCATTGCAGCGGCGGTTCCAAAAGCACCTAACGCGGCTGCTTTCGCCACAGCTGGGGCTGCAGCGGCTACTAATGCTGGTATAGCTGTAAGAAGTGGAAATATACCACCTACTTTAATCATGAAATTAATATCACTCGGAGAAAGATGAAGTTGAACTCCCGTTCTTGATCCTAAAGCCTTATTAAAATGTTTAAGTTGAGTCTTAGTTATTGACAACTTGTTTGGACCGCCATTAGCAATTTGATCTTTTCTTAGTGATATTTTTGTTCCGCATTTACTTGCAAATTTTGATTTTAATTTTTTCACCTGACCGGAAGTCAGAGTAACTCCAACGTGACTGTACGACATTTTTATAATATGATAAGCGATCTAATTACATGTTTTCTTCTGGAGCGTCAATAACTCGCATTCTTCCACCAACGCCTTCAAGTAGCACTGATTTATCTGAAAGAATAACTGCAACTGCTCTATACTCTGGGATAGCTCCTTTATTTACGCGAGCTCGAAAGTGAATATCAAAAAACAGATTGTCTTGATAAATCAAGATGCTCCAGCGAAAAGTAATAGATTGGATACAGATTTCTAAAATCGAATTGTGATATTTGTAAACCAGTATCTGCATTTTGATCATGTCCCATAAATGTCATTAAACGATGATATGCACGTGCTACACGATTTGTAGCATAATCTAGCAATATATCCTCAGCTGGTTCTTGAAGTCCGTTTATCCGTAAAGAAACTTCACTAACTCCAAATTGGTCAAATACCGTTGGACTTCGTTCTTGTAGTTTAGTCGTGCTGTATTTTGTAAAGCAATAAATATATGTCGTGGTGCAGAAACACCTTGATGTGATGTTATATGCCATGTAAATAAACCATTAATGTTACTCTGAGCGCTGTGTGTGGTCATGGTCAACCATGACAAAAACGATTTGCCACCTTGGTCCATAAAAGAAATTAATTTTTGTTCTTCGGCATTCGTTGGAGTCATTACCGGCATCCACAACGAAAGTTTTGTCAGAATTACTTTACCAGCATCACCAGCAGGTCGCCAAATTGCATTATCATCAGTAGCCTTTCTTACAAGCACAACTGTATGTTTAGCTCCAAAAATTACTTTTCTAACATTTCTGCAGAATCCAAAAATGTGGGATGATAGAATTGCACATAAAACTATTCTGCGATTATCAGCTAATACTGATAAACGCGCTGCAAATCCTAAATTATGATTTGGATTGGCAGACAGTAATATCATAAATGCTGCGGCGGGTCGGTTTATCGCTCCAGGTGGTTGTTGATTAGACGCAGTATTTTGTTCTACTTGTACCAAAAGATGAGGTCTATGGTCAGGATGGTCATTAATATCCTTTGAAGCATCACTGATGGACTACCTCATCTTGTATAATCATCTGATATCTTGCTAGACCTAATATTGTTGTGACAACATCAACGTATTTGAATATTTTCAATATTACTTCCATCAATCATGTACGTATCACTGTCAAACAATGCATTAATACCGTTATTAACAAAACCGATTCTAAAACCATCCGCAAATACAGTATTATCTGCTTTTATAATTTCACCTTCCACTTCAATAAAAGCTTTAGCGGGTAAGAACTGTCTGCTTGTATCCGAACTTGTAATTCGATTCTTTCCCGCTGATCTGGTTCTCGTGCGTCATAAGAATAAAATGGATAATCACGCACAGTGTCATCTTTGAGAACTGGTACATCTATATCGAAGGCCGGATCGGATACACGTTTGAACATTGTATTATAATTGTTCTCGTTTAACACGAAGACCACTTACTGCTGTTAAATTTGCTGTTATTTTTTTCTCATTCACCAGCTAACTCTGATAGTTTATTATTTGCGGCTTGATTTATTATTTTACTGGCATTTGCAGGCATAACATCAGTACTGGCCAGTTTCTCTGGCGGTTGTGGTTTTCTTTATACTAATCGAGCTAGTCTATACTTGACTGTCGAGAAGGCTTTACCGGCAAGATCACAAATAACATTAATATCTTTATCACGAATAACATCAATAGCCTTCATCCCTAATTGTTTTGCAATCTGTATTACTTTTGGAGCCATCCTTTTGAATAACCCTATAAAGTATCCCGATTCCATCTCCGTAAAACGCTTTGTACGTTGGTAATCGTGAGTTTATTATCCTGACCATTACAGGTCTGCGTTGAGCAGTGTGTATAATCATTTGTTTAATTACATAATGAATAGTTAGTTGTTTAATCGCTGTGATAATCATCAACAATTTCATTGTTGAGAGAACGATAAATGTTGCGATTCATAATACCACCAGTAAATAATCTACGACAAATATAAAATATTTCATTAATTATTTCAGACGAATTATTTCTTCAAGTTTTCCTCCAATCAGAACTTTTAATCTATCCACGTCAGAAAGAACGCTGTCAGGACAAGTAATTAGACTGCTTCCTTGAGTAGAAAAACCACTTCCAATAGCGCCGGGAGGATCTTCTGGATCATAAAATTCTTCCTACTCATCGTTTTTTTTTTTAGCTGGTAGTAGTAATTCAACGGCATCTTCTTCTCTTTGTTTTTTGTTTATACTTTATGCTTAAAATAAATAAAATACGAATCGTTATCTTTGGCACATTTATTAGCAAATAAGGAATACACATCTTTAACTTAATCATTTTCACTTTTCCAGGAATTAGCATATCTAGGTTTTGCATATTTTTCCTTTTGATGGTACCCACGTGCAGCGATTTTTACTGCTTCATCGTATTTTGAATTACTGATATCACTAAAACCCTTAGTTGTAAATTTATTTTTAATATGTTATTTCTGACTTTTTTGTTTAGGAGGTTTTAGCTTTGATTGTGACCGAATAATAATTAGTGAAGGAGATTGTGGCTTTGATTGTTCTCGCTCTATTTGTTGCTGCGGTAGAGGAAGTTGATAGGAAGGTTCTTGCTGGGAAGGTTGTGGTTTTCGTTGTGGCCGAGGAATTAGTGAAGGAGATTGTGGTTTTGATTGTTCTCGATCTATTTGTTGCTGCGGTAGAGGAAGTTGATAGAAAGGTTCTTGCTGGGGAGGTTGTATTTCTTGTTGTTGAAGTTGATCCCAAAGTATGTTTACTTCTTTAATGTATTTATCATATGTTTTATCGTTCTTTCTGATACTGGGTGTGTCATAATACAAACGATATATCCATTTAAAATAACCATCTTTATTTATGTCAACGCGCTCTCTTAAAATTTCAGACCTTCGAAAATAAGTATCAAGTGCAGCACGTGGAAAATCTTTCTCTTCAACTTCCTTAAGTTCTTTAATAAAGCCTTTTCTAAATCTTTTAATTAATTTCACTTTTTTATTCTTTACTTTAGGTTCGGGTAAAAAATCCTTTTTTTATTTCACCAATACCTTTAAGTATTTCTTCATCTGCGCGGGGTGGCTGAGCAGCAGTATATCAGTTGGAAGTTTTTGCAAGAGCTTTATTGTTTTCTTTAGCAGTCTGTTTTAACGTTGAAAGAAGATCGTCAGTAGCTTTTGCAACTCTTTCAGTAACCTTTGTAATGGGTTTTAAAAAAAAATTCTGTACCTTCTGCGTATTCTACTTGTGATTATTGACGTTCTTGAAGTTTTTGTTTAAGAGAATCACAAACAGGCAAAAATTGATTGCTTCTAATCTTTCTCGAGCTAATCTAGCTGTGTAAGATTCAGCACCAGGTGCCATTATTGATATAAATAATGATTTAATTACGTGAGCAGAGGAGGCGCGACCTCGAATAAGTGTCCAGATATGTAAAAAAACAGTTTGACGTCATTGACTTTCGTTTTCATGGGAAGCCTTAGTTTTCACAAATAAACCTTCCAGCAAGTGGTCTGTTCGCCTCCTCTGCTGCTTTTCGTCAAATCAACTTATTCCATCAACAATGCTTTCCAATTTAAGCAGCGCGTACCTTCCTTTCATTCTGCGGCTTCATATCGCCCCATAATACATAACTAGTACAGAATCACATGAAAATATTGACTATTGTCACAGTTACGTTTATTCAGAAACTTCATACTTTACATCTTAGGCAATGGTTACCGGTGGTTCAACATATTTAGCATATTTACAACAGTCTTGTTCAATTTTAGTCACTCCCATCTGCTACGTCAGATGATCGTGACCTTACATAATAACAGCTGATACGGAATGAACAAGTGTGCTTGATTAAATTTCCAATCAAACCTTAAATAATAATGATTTTTTCAATGAACAACATGGAAATATGAACAAGATGATGCTACCCCTTGCTAACATAAAGGTAACAATTAAATAAATTGCACACAGGAATAACATTTTATATTATTCTCAACAGCGTTAATTCTTGTGAAGACCCGTTCAGGGATCTAATGTCACAGTTCAGTTGATTCGGCAACTTCATACTTTGCATCTTAGGCAATGGCTACCCGTGGTGTCAGCACATCTATTTTCATATGAAAAAAAACATTGTTTTTTAATTTTAGTCAGTCCTATACAAGAATAACATTTTATATATTTTTCATCAGCGTTGTTACTTAACAAGACCCTTTCAGTTATCTAATGTACAATTAAATGTGCAGTTGTTATATGTAGAGTTGCTCGCAAAACCAGCCATATGTTTTGTTTGGTTGCATAATTGAGTGCTGGAGTGTTGGAAGGAATTAATATCTACACATCCAAAATAATTTAAATTAGCAAAACAATCACCTTTATGGATTGTATATACATTTTTCAATGGTGTTGAGTCACTTTGGTGGAGATGGTAGTTTTACCATTTTAAAACTTTACTCAGTCTTTGAATAATGGTCTCATAAATATTTGTTTTATTTTTTTGTAAGTATTTATATTGACCCCATACCACCAACACCCACCCACGTTTATTTAAATAAGCAAACAAAATTAAAATAAACAAGTTTTGAAAAATTACCATTAAAAACGCCGATGCCCCATTTTTTTTCGTTTAGTAGCCTCTGAGTACTGATTTATTTCAATAGCTTTTAAGTCCTCCTCAAATAATTTCTTGAATCTTGGTTTATATCCCTCAGCGGCCTCAAAATTGATTGGCCCTGTTCCCACGCTTATATTATTGTTGTTGTGTATGGCTAGGGTGACTGAGGTCATGGGGTGCTGTGTGAAGGAATTTATCAATCTGTTGTTCTGTTTCATTTTCAGCGTTTGCAACATCCATCGCATTATCGTCAAATCCATCTTCATCTGCTTCAGTCGCGGCTATTATTTATTTTAACTCCTTGTCATCGAATTGTTAAAATATTCCGCAGGAAATTGCAGTGAAAAATCACGGTAATTGGCCATTTTGCGTGACCGTGTAGCAGACGAACGTCAAAATTGTAAACTATGTATTTTAATCAAAGAATATATGAAAAAGAATAACAAGGGTATAGTTAACATTTATTTGCTTAATAAAAAATTTAAGAGATATAAAAAAAATCATTGCAAATGTTTATTTATATTGCAAACAGTACAAAACCGAATGTAGTCCCAGAATTTATCGATGTATAAAAAGTTCCAGATCAGTATCACGTGACCGTTTGCCGCCAATCGTATTGCAGAAATCCGTTTCATTTATAAAAATTGGAATTATAGGAAACGTAAAGCGAAAATGGATTGGGACTGTCTCTGGTCAATAGAATTGGAGAGGGGTGACGTCACGGTACGGAGATTGGTAACAATGTAGCAAAGGGCTGACCTCAGTAGGGCGGAACACTGGCAACAATGTTGCAAGTGGCTGACCTGAATACGCGCTACCCTAAGTATACACAAATACAGTAGAGAAATAGATGTTTATAGCACATAGACATAAATTGATAAGCATCAATCTATCACATAAACAACTATACAACCGACTAAAATAAATTGACAGGAAAGCAAATCTTTTGGAGTCATATGAGTGGTCCTTAAAAAAGGCTTTTGGGTTTTTTCTATTTTCAAAACGTACGTGAACGCATACAAACCCCAAACTCTACTACCCACATACTGGAAGAACAAAAAAACCACAATATCTACTATCCACACAAACGTACGCGAACGCATACAAACACAAACGTCTACTATCCACACAACGTACGCGCATTCATGCATACACCAATATCTATTATCCATACAAACGAACGAGTGCGCGCGAGCACACACACACACACACACACACAAACACCACAGAGGGAAGAAGAAAAAATAAACCCAAAATATACTATCCACTCAGAAGGGAAGGTTAAAAAAATAACAATATCTACTATCCGCACAAACGTACGCGCACGCATACAAACACAAACTCTACTATCCACACAGAAGGGAAGGGGAGAAAAACCACAATATCTACTATCTACACAAGCGTACGCGAACGCATACAAAAACACACTACTATCCACACAAAAGGGAAGGGAAAAAACACTCTATTATGCACGCAAACGTACGCGAAGGCATACAAACACACAAATACGCACGCAAAGTAGTGAGTGTTTATAGTCACACTACCCCACATTCACACAAATTTGCAACTTGAGTAGTCTACTTTCTAGAGTATTGGGGTAGCACTGAGAAGTGTTGTTGTTTTGAACTCCAGATGCGTCTGGTTAATGGTGACACCTCCCAGGCAGGGCACCACAGATACATCGACGGCGCCAATCATTGTATCAATTGATCTGAGTAGTTGGAAGCGCAGAAGGTGGATGCGTGGCCTCATCATCCCAGTTTTCACTTTGTAGAATAGTGAAGACTTCCCACTTTCTCCTATGCCACGCCCGTGGATGATGAGGTTCTGGTGCTGGTAGTGGCTGCGGTGCTGGTACTGGTTGTAGTTGTCGTTGTGGCTGTGGCTGTAGCTGACTTTGTACTGGTTGTGGAGGCGTCCTAACTTCGGGCTTGACCTCGCACAAGGCCTTAGAATGAGTTGCGACAGAATTCTTTTTTCTTCCATCTCTTTCTTCTTTTTCCTCTCCTCCTCCTTCTCCTCTTCAATTTTTGCATTTTCCTAGATTGCCTCTATGGCAAGCTGATCCAGGATGCGCCTGGCATACTCCAGGTACATTTGGATTTCAAGCAATTTTGCAGTTCTGTTACTCATTCTTCGTTATTCACGAATCAACGACGGATAGCCAGACATACGAACGTTTTGCTGTATATGTGTGAAGACACATATGAAGGAAAACATCCCAGATTATTAAATCGTACAAGACTCATATTATCACAAAAACATGGAACGCGCGGAACTTTTTTAATTATAAAAACTATCTACAAACAAAAACACAGACTATTTTTGACAAACTACGGAAACGAAGTTCTTATAGACGCACTTCTATTTTTTATACATAAAACAAAAAATGAAGTGCTTATAGACACGCTTTATTTTTATATAAAACAAAGAAACAAAGTGCTTATAGACACACTTATATTCTTTTATTACTTACTAACATACAATTGGCAATTAAACTAGAAAATGGTTTCTATAGTATTGGGGTAGCCCTGATAAAGGTTGTTTTTGTGGACTGTAAGTTATGGCAATCTTTTATCGTCTAAGATTGCGCCCCGTCTGGCGGCAGACTTTCCTCCAGGATAGGGCCTGCTTCTTCGGAAGAAAAGGAGAACTCTTTCATGTCTACACTACAATATACAAATATACAAGTCCTCTGTCCGCTGTTGCTGATGATGTTCTCTCTGTTCTCTTTGCTTCTGTAGTCTGTACTTCTCCGTCCTTTCCTCTTTCTCTTTCTTGATTTCCTCTATAAAGAACTCTTCTATCAGGGTTTTGGTCACTTTCAACATTTCGACATTCTCTATCTCTTCAGGTTTGTGTATCAGGCTTTGCCTGACACGATGTAAATTCACATAAGCTTCGTTCAGCTTGGCAAGTCTTTAACCCATTTTCATATGGAGGATGCGTCAACAATGGATGGTCAGACAGGAGACTGGCTCACTTTATATCCTTCAAGCGCGGACGTGATAGGAAATATCCCTACGAATGTTTTGTCGGGACGGAACGCTATGATAGTTGATTTTTGGATGAGGGATAGAGAGAACTCAAAGTGCATGTATATTTATAAAAATTTGAACACAAACGGCAGTCACAATTTATTTCAAAACACAACGTTTTTACTCAAACAACCAACAATTAACAATTAACAATAAAACAAACAAATTATTTTTAAAAGGTTGACGACGTTGTGAAGTCAAGCTAGACTTCCACGAATGGAAGTCATTTGGTCATTTATGTACACTACATTTCCTAGCTAAAGTAATAGGATAGCCATAATGGTCACAAAACCATCTATCTACTTTGTCATCATTTCTAGACGAGTGGTGATCACAATAATTCACTAAATGTTCTAACAAATATCCAAGGCTACGTTGATGAAGGAAATACACACAATATTGTCCACACACATTGGAATCTGCGCCTTGTAATTTCACATTATTGAGTCGTGTCATCTGAGCATTTCTTCTCATAAAGTCGATGATGTAGTCTTCCAACGGTGGCAATCCATACGAATCTGAATAATGCGTATAACCATCACGGGGAATGTAGACAGCTACCCAGTGTGTTACTGGGAATGACTGTCGTCCGTGTTGATGACATAAGCTTGATGGTCTTGAGGTTTGCGATGAGACAGTCCATCTTTAGCACACACGACATGATTCCAAGAAGCAGTGTAAGTACTGTGGTTCAAACGGTAGTAAAGTTCCCAGGTATCCATTTTTTTCACAGGTAATGATAAGTCATCAATTCAATCAAAACATTCTACTTGAAAATCTCTGACAAGTAACCGTTTCTTCGCTTCGTCTCTGCACTCAGAGACAGGACAGATTCGATGTGATGGCTATCTAGAGCATCAGTGGAGGAAAGGAATGATCACGCAAGCCTTTATACCACTGATGCAACCCTGCTTCTTCAGAGATTAGACTCCAAGCTTCGTCCAAATTCTCGTCAAATTTTTCTTCTTGACTCATCATCAGACATTTATCGTGTTAAATTTGACTGGGATGATCTTTTTTTTTGACATCCATAGCAATCTTTCTTGATCAATTCTGTAACTGTTTCTTCCAAGTGTTTGGCAAAACAGGAGACTAAGTGTTGTTCTTTTCCTGGCTATCTGGACCTCATTACTATGACCTCTTCGTCTTTGTCTTGGGGTTCTTCTTCCACGGTATCCTCCCATTCCATTTCCATGATTCTCCACCATTCAAATAGGGATTACAGTCTTCCATTGCTTCTAATAATCTAGCATGACTTCTCTCAAACTGTTGATTTCTATGGTATTATCGAATTCGGCATACAAAATTACATTTACCGTGTTGTTTACAGGCAAACTGAAGTTCCACACGAATCTGAACGGATTTTATAGGGTGGAAATATCCCTCGTCGCTGCCTTGGTCTGTAGTTAAATCAAAGGCCCAAAAAGTGTAACCTTCTGCATAATCCTCGTACGTAATACCAAGACTGGTGTTGGCCCCTAACTGTCCGGTGGCTTCGTACAGGGAAAAGTACGATCTCAAGTAATTCTTCTTCTAGTCACTAAAGTCAGGTTCGAAAGGCCTGGTATGCAAAGTTTTGCCATCTCGACTGACTTCGACCTTTGACACATTCTAGTGCTGAATCTCAAAAGGATTTTCCTCGAAGGCTCCACTGAAGACTGTATTTTTTTGACGATATCAATGATCAAACGTTTGGGTGACTGTCATTGGAACAGATGATCTTCGATCATCGATTGATGTCCAGCGGGAATGGTACAAGTTTTTACTTCCACGCATCGTATCGGATACTTGCCTTCGTTCTGCTCAAAGTGTGACTGATTTCGTTTCCCACTTTAGGTAACACTTCCACACGTCGTACGTAGAGTCTGGCTTCTTGAATGACTGTTTTGTAATAGGCAGACGCAGCTATCAAATGGAAAGCGTCGCTGCTACGATTCAGTCTCAGGCGGACATACCTTCCGTTCAGCAAATACTTGCAACCACATGTCTAAATGCAAACAATCCATCAGTTTTAAAATTTTGTTAGGTCCTTTAATTTTGTTTCCTCGGCCGTTGAACCCCACATTGTGGTATGTTCTTTATTTGTAATCAAATCGGTATTGTTGCATTTGCCTGCCGTATTAGGTTTCCATACCACAAAATAATCCAGATGGGTGTTCTTTACTTCTTTTCCGTACGTCAAGAGATTTTTCAGGTACGCTCGTTAAGGGTAATAGCCCATGCTGCTCCTGAGCAGTTTGTTATTCAAGTACAAATTCATTCCACTGAACAAGGAATGCATGGAATTTATGACGGGGGCTACTTTATCTTTGTCTTTTATATCGGGACCGTCTGTCGATGTGTCGATCACTTTCTCTTTCAAGTACAAGTAACTTCTATTCAGATCAATATAATCTTCGGGCTGTCCTTTAATTTCAATCTCGATGTGAGCTGATCCTGAGTCCTTGACAAAGGAGACAGGATAAAATTCGACCCATTGGGATACTTGGATTGTCATCCTAGTGGGCGGCATGGCAAACATATCCAGCTCCGACTTGGAACAGGCAAAAGGCTCTCGGTGCATCATTTTCTTTCTTTCTTTCTTTTTCTATTTGTGATTATCTTGATAATCAAAAATGTCTAAGTCTCGGACAGTTCTTCTTTTCTCAGTCTTTCTAACTCTTGTGGTGTGAAGGCCTCTGGAACGGTGTCTTCGTCGTCTCTTTCTGCTTTGTCCTTGCTGTGGCGTCAGGGAAGCAGGAATGCCTGACTTGGCACAGTCCAGGACATTTATACGAGTTTCTCTTCGACCCAAAATGTCTTTGCCCGTTTAAAGCAAGATAGTTTTGTCTGCTCTCAAGAAAGCTTTTTTGGGGTTTTGTTTGTCGATGATGATCATTTGGAGAAATTCTTTGCCGTGCGTCAATTCAGCATCTTTTAAGGCGTGGAATCATCGTGTCACCATCGGTTTCAAAACGGAGGCCACCGAACGAAAGGCCGATTTTTACCTAACTCCTAAACCATGTCCTCGCTGTCGAGCGACGCCTCGGAATAATGGATACATGCCTAACAACTCGTTAGAGAATCGTTCTTGAAAATGGAGTTTCACCGTGATTTTCCATTTGTAAAATGGAGTATTTTGTCCCATATCTCCTTTTATAGCAATGCTGACAGTTTAGATATACGACTTACTAACGGGCAAATAGTGAGGATGTACAAATTCGCGGTGAAAGCGATATGTGTTTCCACCTTCCTGGTCATTGGTCGTGGTAGAATCCACTGTGAAAGGAATGACACGTAGTAACGGTACGGAGGTGTGTCCCTCTACCTTGTACTTCACAACATCGGAAAACACAAAAAACAGGGGATCAAAAAGTTCTGTAAAAATATTATTGTTGATCTTCGGGCTCAGATTCTGTGCTACCATATGTGGATGCCCACCCAAAATTTCAAACAAACTACCATAAACCTGATGGACAACGTTTCGGTATCCTGATATTTAATCAGTAGGCGACGAACCACTTTATCCATGGCACTCAATCTTAACACTTTTTTGACTCTGTTCAGGGCTTTGCCAAACTCTGCCTCGAACCTGTCAGCAATTGTGTCCACCAAATGTTCACCGCTAAAATAATAACCTGCCGAAATTTTCATAGTATATATGGTGAATGATGGATTGCTTGCTGACTTTGTATCACCGGAAACCCCGATTTTATTCATTTCTTCTTGCGATGCGATGTTCAGGATTTCAACCTGGAAAGTGTTTTGAGTTTCAATGATCTTTTTGATTTGTGTAGGGTAAATCACTTCCACCAAAGTCACTTCCCAATGGCGTCTTGATCTAATTGGATGGCCTGAGGTAATTTGGCCGTGTAACAACACAAACTATTGTTGGGAAACACCTCCATGGAACTGTCACTGGGTAACGTTAGGTAAAATTGGTTATTGTTGTTCATAACTCCAGAGCTCTGCTGTTGTCCGAGGAGTCACTCGAAGTCAGAGGAGTGTCTAAAAGAGGATTTTTGTTGTGGTTATTGTTGGAGTGGTGACTGACATTGGACGCAAAATTCCCGTTGTTCCCGTTAGATGAGTATTTCAAAGAAGGATTGGGAAGAAGGTAACCGATGCAACTGCTCAATAAAATGGTCCACAATTGTTTGTCTTCTTGTTGCAAACTCAAATTGGCAATGGCAGTACCGATGACACAATACATCACAAAGATTTTAGAAAAAAAGACGATTTGAATTTTAGGCACACAAACTCCACAATACAACTGCAAGGGTTGCATTTGTAGATCTTCTAGAGACGAACTGGGTGAAGGAGTGGTCAATGCGGTGGTAGCTGTTGAGGCTGTGTTGAAGGGCATGATGGTCACTTCTTTTTATAGTCGATGACTTGCGAAGCGTCGAGCCAAGAATCAAAACTGGGAGGATATCCTTTCCAACGTACTTCAACTTCTTTGACACGTCGTATTCCCACTTTACGGGTTCTTCGTTCCAGAATGCTTTTGATGTCGTAAACTTCGTCTTCTTTATGGTCATGCTTTGTAACTATGGCAAGTAAAACGTTTCTTTTAACACTTCCCCGTTCATGTCTTCCAATTTATAGACGGCAGGATGACGTACACGCACTCATCGAATGACACGAAACAACTCGTTGGTCCAGTTTTGTAAGTAACCTTTGTCGAAAGTGCGTTTGGTTTTGACAATGCGCACCCAGCCTCTTGCTACCAACACTTTATCTTTCTTGGGGACAGCCACCATTGGAGACGTACCAAACAGATGCTAAAAAAAACAGTCACTTCGTTCTCTGGAGTCACTTCTTCGGGGGCACATCCGATGCTTCGACGGTAAGATTGGTTGTACGCTTCGTCCAGGTGTGGTAAGACGTCAACATACTTGAGAGTGTATCGATGCGTAAAATATCTCCACATGCGTTCTTTCAAGTGCGTTTAAAACATTCCACGATGCTATCTTTGGTTCTGGGATTATCGGTGGTGAAAAAACAATGTCACGTTTCTTCAATTCTCTTTGGAAATCTTGGTTCAGAAATTTAGTGCCTTTGTCGGTCTGCCATCGAAGAGGGTGATGACCATTTTGTTTCAACACCAGTTTGTGGGTTCGCACTAACTCACTGCTCGATTTGGAAGTCAATTATACGGCCCAGTCAAATTTGGAAAAGACGTCGATGACACAAAACAAATATTTGTAGGGACGATTGTAACATTCACACACGGTATCGACGACATCTTTGGAGGCTATCGAATGAGTTGTTTTCGCATGGGTGAGGAGCTTTGGACAAGACAGACAACACGTCCCAATGTTTGGCTAAACGAGAAGGACGTCCTTTCCTTTTCTTTCCTTTTTAGCCAGAAAGTGTTGTGCACTTCTTAAGGGGACATCTTTGGGCGTGCAGGATCAGAAACACATTGATCCCCATCCTTTTCCGCAGGTCTTTTTATACTGGATTGAGTCACCACTGATTGTCGTGGAGAGGCTATATCGGGACAGTTCTTGCTTGGACAAATCCAATAAACCCTGTAACATGCCCAATCTATCTTGGACATTGACTTTGGGGGCAGGTACATTGTGAGCAGGTGCCATTGCAGCTAAAGAGGATGAGGGTTTCACCGCTGGAGGATAAGTTTTTGGAGACGCGGATTTCCATTGTTTCATCAAAGGCCGTGGCATATTGAGGGAAGACGCTGTTTTGGGGCTCTTTCTGGGGGCTTTTCATTTTCTGCTTTTGTAGGCTTTGCTTTTTCTGTTGCTGTAACCTGATCTTGACAACACTTCTCTTTTTCTTCTTTTTTATCTGTTTGGCTTTCTTGGGAGTGGCTTTATTCTTGGGGGAGGGGACTCTGGGGTATTGTGATCCCATTTTAAGAGGAAACTCATGATGACACCTCCTAGAGCTCCGCTACCTCCAGGTTTCAAAATGATTTGCTTTTTGGTTTGAGTGTCGTTTGACTGGGATTTCGATAGACACTATAGTACCCCCTTCTACTACTTACCTACACCACTCAATCATCGACTACCATTCGACCTCCTTTATAAAAAATCATTTCTGCCTCCCAGAATTCAACTGTAGAACACGTTACCGATTGAAATAATTAGTAGCCCATCAATTCAAAATTTCAAAACCTACCTGAATCGGAACAAATAAAATTCCTTCGTATTATTTTCATCGTAAATGGGTGGATCCAGTTTAGCATACGCGATTGAGGGGTCATTTGACTGATTGTCGAAACATAGGTTGACAAACTCAACAAACATTTCGATATTTCATAAGAAAGGCATACACAGCCTGACAAGTCATATAAAGTGATCATAAAACTGTACTATTATTGTATGGTGTTTTTGCCGCATAAATTACCAAGATAAATGTTGGATTTACTAAGCACACCATAATGAATGACCGATAATTGGGAGACAAATTCCAAATACACTGCATCTCAAAAAAAGGTACACTGAGCCTCACAGTCTTAACTGCAATGTTTATTGTTTTAAAATGTCTGTATGTGATAAACTATCGACATAAATGGTTATTATTTTACACAGGCACACATTGTCATAAAATGGCATAATATAAATGTATTAACTAAGTTAAAGGTAACATTGTCCTACTCACCTAATTTTGATTGTAACAGGCGTTCACGCTTGTTCCTGGAATACAGTAGCACTTGACTACCATATGCCGTAAATTTTGTATCAACAGTAAATAATTTCCAGTATTGTAAGTTTAAAAACATTTCTATCCTTGTACTGAGTTAAATAGATATAAAAAGTCAATGATCATAGACAAAGCAAACATTTTCTAATCCTGTTATATATATTGATATAAATTTTGTATCAACACTATATAGTTTCTAATATTGTGAGTAATTGCCATGAAAATTGTCCGTTGTGATCCTATCTTTTTTTTCTCCCAGCACTTAACCTAATTAAATATTTTTTTTATAAATTGACACGAGGGTGTTTCACTGTCAAAGAAAAGGAGAAAGAGTAGAATTAATAAATAAGAAAATTCAACTTTCATTCTTGGACGATAGTAGTGAATACGGGCACCCTAGCGTCAATGGGAATTAGCATTAAAAACACCCCTGGGCAACTCTAGCGTCAAGGGAAATTTAACATGGAGAAAAATCGTGGGCAACTCTAGCGTCAAGGGGAATTTAACATGGACAAAAATCGTGGGCAACTCTAGCGTCAAGGGGAATTGAACATGGGGGAATAAAGTGTGGGTCTATCTAGGGACTAGGGGAATTTAACATATGAAATTGAACATGGTGGGTCTGTATAGCGTCAAGGGGAATTGAACATGGTGGGATTGTCTAGGGACAATGATGGTAGAGGGTCAAACACAACAGAGACAGAAACATACATACACTAGTACAAGCGTGAGATTTATATCTAAAGCATTACCAAGACCTGAAATCTTGCTGGGGTGTTCAAAAATTTGCATAATTGTAACGATGCTATAAATAGCTATAATCAAGGAAATGCTCAACGACAAAATGGATGTGACTAAAAGTAACGCTAAAATGACGAAATTGTCCCAGAATTTAAAGGAAAATAAACATATCCCCGAAAATTAAGTTACAATGGTTTAGACTAAAATGGATAAAATTAGTAACTACTTACAATATCAACTTCTGTGACGATCGTGGATAAATACCTATGTATCTATAATCAGCTGAAATTCCTATGAAATCCCACTATCTATTTATAGCTCCAACTTGTAGGTTATTCCTTTGGAAAATCCCACTATCTTTTCATAGCCTCAGCTTGAGTGACGTTCCTGTTTATGAACTCTAGTATATATGTATAGCTACAAAATGTGGAAATCCCCAAGTCGATATTTATAGTCTCAAAATTTCCAGCGTCAGTGACGTCACTGTAGTGAACACTAGGAGATAAATGGCAACAGTGTTGCAAGTGGCTGACCTGAATACGCGCTACTGTAGGTAGGTAGGTAGAGTGTATCTGATAGGGATAAAGTGAGTTTTATAGGGACAAACAGAGACCAATACACACACACACACACACACACACACACACACACACACAGAGGGAAGAGGAAAAAACAAACCCCAAATATACTATCAACACAGAAGGGAGATAATAGAAACCCCAAATAAACTATCCACACAAACGTACGCGAACGCATACAAACCCCAAATATACCATCCACACTCGGGAGGAAGAAGAAAAAAACAACCAAATCTACGATCTACACAACGTACGCGAACACACACACACACACACACACACACACACACACACACGCACACCACAGAGGGAAGAAGAAAACCATTATACACTATCCACACGGAGTGAAGAAATAACCCTTTATATATACTATCAACAGAGAGTGAAGAAAATAACCCATTATATTCCATTAACACAGAGTGAAGAAGAAAAAGTGTTTTAAAGCACCTAAGCCCTCACCTGCAATGACCAACTCTGCCAAACACCTACACCCCACCCACCCCACTCCCAACACTACAAAACCCATTTAACCCGTTATTTTATGGCATCAGTGTGTGATTTAGGAAACATCAAGACACAAAATGATGGATGAATAGACTGACTATTATTTACGGACTTGCATGCCTAAAGAGCGCGCGTGAAGGAAAACATCCTTCCATTTCAATTCTAACTAAAACATGATCCAGAGGGATAGAGAGAGGTGAAAGAGCACAATTTCATAAAGTGTGAGTAAAAACAAAACACGCCATCCTTATTATACAATGTCAAGACCAAGAGACACTTACGTTTTCTTTCTGGTCTATTCTCTTTTAGAAGGTAGTATGAAATTTCACATCAGGGCCAACGCATCGGCTCACATTGTCAATTTTTCCATTTCCATGTCTTTACTGGCACAAGTTCTTCATCATCTTCAGTTTCTTCTTCTTCTTCTGAATCCCTCTTCTCTGTTTCGTCTTGTTTCTGTTTCTTCTCTTTTCTCGTAGGGCACTCTGAATTCCAGTGTCCTTTCTCCTGACAACGATATTAGGTATCTTGACTTTTGTCTCTCTTTCTTAGACGAAGCAGGTATTCTGGAGACAAATACCCATTTACCTTTGCAGATATAGCAAACTTCATTAGCACACACTTTCGTATGACTCTCATCAAATCAACGACCAAAAGAGTAAGTTTTGTTGCCACTTTCGCCTGTGAATTATGCTTTCGTATGACTTTTAGCAAATATTTGACCAGCAAGTCGATCTGTGCTGATTCCTCCATCTTCTTGATCGTTTGAGAGTGGAATGAATACTCTGACGCTAAGATACTCTCCTTATATACAGGGACCTGCTGCGTATGAAACCTAGTCAAATGTAATTTTGCAATAAGATGAAACGATTTCATTGAGGAAGTAAAAGGCAATGATGTACCGTATCGCCTCACACAAAACCTGAAGTGTTAGCTCAGATCCGTGTCAGCGATTTCGAAGACGACATAACTGAGCTTTCATCAATGCTCTCCATTTATGCCACAAAACCACGAGTCCTGATTCACGCCAAAAGAAATTTCGTTCGGTCCATAAAAAATAGTATCACATCTGAGAAACGCAAAAACGAACTTCCAGAAAACTGAGAACGACAGCTTACACCTACAACGTGAAATGTATGAGTTCAAGTAGTGCGTAAAACTTAGTCAAATTAAATTTTTATAGTCAAGACGAAACGATCTCTTTTCGAAGAAGAAAGCAGACACCAAGCGACAATGGCGATCCGTGTCACACAACACTTTTCAAAATGTATATGATCAGAGGTTTGTTCTAGCGATCTGCACGGTTAAATTAAATGTTGATGTATTTTGTAATAAGACGGACACAATTTCCATGGGATCGCCCATGGAACCATAGTTCGTGCATTAGTTTAATTTTTTAAAATATTTTTTTTATATAAATCGCCTATAGGATAGACCCAGTAAAGCATGGCCATTCTCGTCACTGTGTGAATAGCTACTCAAGTCAATTCGAAGTGAACGCGGTAAGAAAATAAGTATAGCCAATGAAATGGCTTACAACGGGTGATGCATTGGTTTGTTCTAGGACTGTGTGGCATAATAATCCCTATGTTCTTGCGTTGTTACCATTACAGTGCAGACAGACTGAAATGTGAACTTACAAGCCCTCTTTGTGTGTGTTGTACCATTTCTTCTTACCACATCAAAATACTGAGCGTCACAGTATTGGTTCGCGTTTTCAAGCTGACAATTTTTTTATATCTCACTTAAACATTTTAACATAAAACACTCACACTCACATCGGTAGAGTCAGAACAGATGTGTTACAGTATTGAGGGGCATGTTATGTTTTTTTTTTTTCAAACTAATAAATTTGGGGTTTGTATGAAGTAAAGAACCGAAAGTACAGTGAAACTCAAGGATGATGACCCAATCTGTCTGTCTATTGATGCGTGTATTTACTTAAGAAGAAATATGACCTCTAAAACACAAAGAGATACGGCAAGCATGATTAGAATGAACATAACGATGTCTTCCTTCACGCCCGTGTAATTTAGAGTTTCAATCGTCTTTGAAGACAAACTTGGTCTCCTTTTGTAGGGCTTGAAATAATAAAAAACCTGAAAAAATCTTAAGCACTTTGCTATAGATAATTTCATCAACAGACTAAACAACATAAATACCGTTACAACACTAGAAAGCCTTAAATCTTCTATCAAAAAGAAATGCATCAAAAAATTAAAGATTCACGATAACTAACCAATGAAACCGAATTTAACAAAGGCAGTGACATGTGAAGAAATGTCTCTCACTTTGGAAAGGTAGGCGAATGTACTCTGTCATGCACCATCAACTTGAAAAAAAATTATAAACAGAGAGAAACCTGAATTCAAAATTCAGTTTTTTTTTTCTTCAAAATTGTTTCGTTTCTTTTTTCTTCTTTTGGAACAAATCTAAGCACTAATATAGAGTGGAAAAGGGAAAATGCACATACAAGCTTTGATATATCTGAAAAAATGAGGGGATATTCCTAACGTTCATAACCACCTATGGACTTGGACTTGTCTGTGACTTATCCACAAAACAAGATGTACATATTTCTGGTCAAGCTGCAAGTGTGTGCGTGTTTTTGAAAATGGTAAAAACTGGATATACAATTTTCTCGTGACACTTATAAAGTGAAGAGTCTGTGCAAGTGTCAAAAGCCAAAGTCATATAAGTTTTGTATTTTGTACGGCTTGTAAAGATTTCCACTTTAGAAAATGTGAAGTATCACAAGTTATTATCACAAACAGAAGTGGAACATAAGGGCTTGCAAGAAAGAAAATAACCCAGACAGTTGGTGTCATCAAGAGTGCTAGAGACGGTACCCGAACTTGCTTGCTTGCTTACTTGAATTAAAGTGATTTTCGCTCTAATGGAGCATATATCGCTGGTTTAATAACGCACCGCGTGATTTTTAATTACTCCTGGGGAAGGAAAGAGAGCCTCATCTCCCAGGCTTTTATGTACTCACAGACTACTTTTAAATTTAGCCACTCAGGTGTAGGACTAACTAGTCCTTAACAACCTGACTGAAAGGCTTTAAACATGAGTGGGAATAGTCTCACCACACACTCATTTTTCTGTCCGAGCGTGGTAAAGGAGGAAAAAGGTGCTCAAAAAGACAGCCATGGGTGTTAAGTACTCAACAAAACGCTAGCCCGTACTTATTTCAAATCAAGTCGTGTCACCAAAAAAGACGACGTGTACGACATCAAAGGCATTGTCAAACGCAGAAACCGTAAAGTGGGCAAACGACGTGTCAAAGAAGTCAAAGTACGTTGGAAAGGATATCCACCCAGTTTTGATTCTTGCATCGACGCTTCGCAGTATAAAAAGAAGTGACCATCATGCCCTTTCACACAGATTCAGCTACTGCGATCACTCCTTCACCCAATTCTTCTCTGCAAGATTTACAAACACAACCCTTGTGGGTGTGGTATGGAAAACGTGTGCCTAAAACGCAAATCGTCTTTTTCTGCCAAACCTTCGTGGTGTATTGTGTCATCGGTGCAGCCATTGCCAATTTGAGTTTGCAACAAGGAGACAAACACTTGTGGACCATTGTATTGAGCAGTTACATCGGTTACCTGCATCCTAATCCCTCCCTGAAATTCTCCTCGAACGGGAACAACGGGAACCTTGTGTCCAGTGTCAGTGCCAGTCACCACTCCAACAACAACCCCATTTTGGGCGGAGACACTCCTCTAACTTCCAGTATCGCCTCGGAGAGCCACAAAACTCTGGAATTATGAGCAATAACAACCAATTTTACTTAACCTTACCCAGTGATAGTTCCATGGAGGTGTTTCCCAAGAACACGTTGTGCTGTTACACGGTCAAATTACCTCAGACCATCCAGTTAGATCACGAAGCCCATTGGGAAGTGGCTTTAGTGGAAATCATTCACCCAACACAAATCAAAAACATCACCGAAAAGCAAAACACTTTCGAGGTGGAAATCCTGAATGCCCAATTGGAGGAAGAAATCAACAAAATCGGGTTTTTAGGGGACACAAGACCAGCCAGCAATCCAGCCTTCATTATCTACACCTTGAAAATTCCTTCAGGTTATTATTTTAGTGGTGAACATTTGGTGGACACTATTGCGGACAGGTTCAACTTAGCCTTTGGCAAAGCACTGAACAGAGCCAAAAAAAGTGTGAAGATTGAGTACCATAAAGTGGCTCATCGTCTCGTGATCAAATTTCAAGATACGGACACATTGTCCCTCAGGTTCAATGGTAGTTTGTTTGAAATTTTGGGTGGACATGCAGAAATGGTCGCAAACAATATGAGCCCCAAGATCAAAAGTAATATGGATTTTTACAGAGCTTTTGGAAACCCGGTA
Source organism: Sinohyriopsis cumingii (assembly GCA_028554795.2). Classification (NCBI taxonomy): domain Eukaryota; kingdom Metazoa; phylum Mollusca; class Bivalvia; order Unionida; family Unionidae; genus Sinohyriopsis; species Sinohyriopsis cumingii. The sequence continues at coordinate 47,108,141 of CM068830.1, read as the reverse complement.
GAACTGAACCAAGGACTTAATTTGATCTTTGTGTATTCCGATGTGGTGGAGTACAACGTGGTGGGACACACCTCTGTTCCGTTACTGCGTGTCATTCCTTTCAAAGTGGATAGTACCACAAACAATGACCAGGAAGGTGCAAACACCTATCACGTACACCGTGAGTAGTGAAGTGGGTCACCCTAGGGACAATGGGAATTACCATTACAGACACCCCTGGGTCACTCTGGGGACTATGTAAATTTAACATGGAGAAAAATCGTGGGTCACTCTAGGGACAAGGGGAATTAGCATTACATGGGAATAGAGTTTGGGTCTGTCTAGGGACAAGGGGAATTGAACATGGAGAATAGAGTTTGGGTCTGTCTAGAGATAAGGGGAATTGAACATGGGAATAGAATTTGGGTCTGTCTAGGGACAAGGGGAATTTAACATGGGAGAAAAAAACTACTTTAGGGACAAGCGGAATTGAACATGGGATTTTTTTTTAAATTTTAAAAAATGTGCTAGGCAATTGAAAGTCATTCTCTTTTCGAGAAATATGGGTGGCCCTGAAAAGGGCCTTTGGGTTTTTTCTTCTTCTTCTAACTCCTTAACTCCTTCCACCATCCTCTTATTTTTTCCATCATTCCTTTCTTCTTCTTCTTTTCTGTTTCCGGCATCCAGTCCGGGTGACCCATGGCTCGGAACTTCTCTTGGATTTTTATCCAGTTAGCGTTCAGTTTTTCTAGTTCTTCCTTTTTCTTTCTATTTTCTTCTTCTTTTCTATCTTTTGCCCACCTGTCCTTTATTTTCTCCACTTCTTCATCTATCACCTTTCTCATCTTTTCTTCCCCTTTTTTCAATCTTTCAACAGTCCTTTTGACAAAGGGCCACTCTGACCTTTTTTCTATCTCTTCCATAAACCTTCTTACTTCTTCTACCTTCTCCAGGGCCTCTTTTAATGTTCCCACTCTGGCATAAGGGGGATTTATTAGCCCTCTCAGTCTCTTCACTTCTTCTTCAATTAATCCTTCTACCATCTCCCTGGCTAATTTTAGTTCGTTCACGTAGTGCACACTGGTTCTTAACCTCCAATCTCTTTCAATCCTTTCAACTCCATATTCACCATCCACCATCCAAAAATAAACATGCCTTAAATCATTGAACAGTTGGGACACTTCCATCTTCTTTTTTTTGATTCTTTGTAGAATGGTTTGAACGACGAATACTGTGGGTTCTTATAGTGAAAGCGCGGACGTGATGGAAAACATCCCCCTAAGGCATAAAATTGATCTTACCTAGATCATGACCAAACAACGCGCGTACGTGAAGGAAAACATCCCCCTACTTTCTCATTTCATATAACAAAACCCAAACTATACTCTCCACATACGCTAAGAAACAATAAAGAAACCCATAATCTACTATTCACACAAGCATACGACAACGGTTACAAACACAAACACTAACACACAAACACATACACTCGCACTATGAAAAAAAGCGTCAGTGTTTATATTCACACTACTCTACCTACACACATTGGCAAATGGATAGTTATTTCTTTTCTGGAGTATTGGGTAGCCCTGAAAAGGGCTGGTTTTTTTTTTTTGGAACTTCATGGACACCTGGTTAATGGTGGCACCTTCCAGGCCTGGCGCCACATACACATCTTGTTCCCCAGTTGCTTTTAACTTTTTTTGGGGAGAGAGCAGAGGCAGGATATGTGGCTTCAGAATCCCAATTTTCGGTCTCTGGGATTCTGAAATTTCTTCTTCTTCTCTCCTTTTCCTCCTCTTCTTTGTTTCTTCTCTCCTCCTCTTCTTTGTATCTTCTCTCCTCCTCTTCTTTGTTTCTTCTTTCCTCCTCCTCTCTCATCCTTCCCTCTTCGACAATGGCCTCCGCGGCCAGTTCGTTCAACAGCCGCCTGGCATATTCCAGATGCACATGAAGTTCCAACAGTTTCGCTAGTCTGGTGTTCATTTTTGGTGTTGATCAATCAACAAGGGTAGCTGGACTGCCGAACGAGTTTCAATTTATACTAAAAGTGCGGACGTGAAGGAAAACATCCCCCTAAAAACATAAAATTGATCTTACCTAGATCATGACCAAAAACAACGTGCGGACCTAAAAGAAACACTCACTTTTTTATACTTCCCATTCCTATTCTAAAAATATTTTTTCATTAATCACTTCAATAGACTATTCACATACGCAAAGCAATTCAATCAAAAAACCCCCAAATCTACTCTCCCCACACCTCAAACACCAAAAAAACATGACCTTAATCTACTATCCACACCAACGTACGTGAGCACTTACAAACACACAATCCTATACACTAACACATACCCTCGCACTATTAAAAAAAGAGTTAGTGTTTATATTCACACTACTCTACCTACACACACACACATTGGCAAATCGATGGTTATTTCTTTTGTTGAGAATTGGGTAGCCCTGAAAAGGGCTGTTTTTTGTTTTTTTTGTTTGCTATGGCAATCTTTTAGTTTCTAAGAATGCGATGTCCTCTGAGGATAGACTTTCTGGCGATAGGTCTGCTTCTTCGGAAAGAGAAGAAGAACTCTTTGGTGTCGATACGGCAATCGACAAAGCCTCTGTCAGGTTCAGGTTGCTGCTGCTGCTGCTGTTGTTGTTGTTGCTGTTGCTGCTGTTGCTGCTGTCTCTGAAGTCTGTACTTCTCTGTCCATTCTTCTTTCTCCCTGTTCACTTCTTCTCTGAAGAGCTCTTCTATCAGGTCTTCAGTGACTTTTAACATTCTCACATTCTCTATTTCTTCTGGCTTCGGTATCACACTGTGTCTGACCCTATGCAAATTCACGTAGGCTTCGTTTAGCTTAGCTAGTTTGGAGCACATCTTCGTACGAGGATGAGTCGACAATGGATGGTTAGACTGGAAACAACCCGGTTCTTAAAGTCAAAGCGCGGACGTGAAGGAAAACATCCCCCACACGGTTTTCGAGTCGCAACGTTCAATGAGTGTCATGAGAGGGATAGAGAGAAGTCAAAGAGCATGAATCAAACATTCTTATAGCCAAACAAACCACAAAGGCATTTTTTTTCAAAACACAACATTTTTATTCAAAAATCACTTAACACTAAACAACAACTCTAACAATTTTTTAACAATAATCCAACCATATAACATCAAACATTTTTTTAAAAAATGACAAACATTTTTTCAATTCACACTCTACTTCAAACAGGGCTGACAACGTTGTGAATGAAACTGTGATTTCCACTGTTGGAAATCATTAGGCCATTGATGGACACTACGTTTCCTAGCTTGAGACAAAAGATAAGCATAATGGTCACAAAACCATCTACCTACTTTCACATCGTTTCTAGAAGAAGAACGAGGATCAAAATGAGTCACTAAATGTTCTAAGGAATAACCCAGGCTGCGATGATGCAGAAAATACACACAGTACTGTCCACACACCAAGGAATCTGTGCCTTGTAATTTCACATTATTGAATCGGGTGGTTTGAGCATTTCTTCTCATAAAGTCAATGATATCGTCTTCCAAAGTGGGCAATCCGTACGAATCAAAATATTCCACACATCCTTCTTGAGGAAAGTAAACGGCTACCCAGTGGGTTCCTGGGAGATAACTGTCGTCCGTGTTGATCACATAAGCTTGATGGTCTTGAGGTTTGCGATGAGGGAGTTCATCTTTAGCACAGACGACAGGATTCCAAGAAGCCGTATACGAACTGTGGTTCAAAAGGTAATAAAGTTCCCAGGTATCCATTGTTTTGTGTGTTTTTTTCTTCACAGGTAATAATAAGTCGTCAATTCGATCCTGACTTTTTGCTTGAAAATGTCTGACAAATAGCCGTTTCTTCGTTTCGTCTCCTCACTCTGATTCAGGAGAGCTTCGATACGATGGATCTCTTGAGTGGTTAATGGTGGACAAGAATGTTCACGCAAGTCTTTATACCACTGGTGCCACACGACTTCGTCCGAGATGAGACTCCAAGCTTCGTCCAGATACTCGTCCAATTTTTCTTCTTGACTTAACATCAGGCATTTATCGTGTTGAATTTGACTGGGATGATCGTTTTGACATCCATAGCAATTTTTCTTGATCAATTCCGTCATTTTTTCCACCAAGTGTTTGGCAAAACAGGAGACTAAATGGGCTTCTTGTTCTTGCCATCTTGACTTCATCATGATCACTTCTTCTTTTTCCACGGTCTCCTCACATTTCATCTCCAAAGTTTCTCCACTAGGTAAAGAGGGATAAGAGTCTTCCATAGCTTCTAATAGTCTAGAATGACTTCTCTCAAACTGTTGATCTCTATGGTATTATCAAATTCTGCATACAGGATCACGTTCACCGTGTTTGGTAGAGCATTCGCAAACTGAATTTCCACTCGAATCTGGCCGGATTTTATAGGGTGGAAATGTCCCTCGTCGCTGCCTTGGTCAGGAGTGAAATCGAAAGCCCACAAAGCATAGCCTCCTTCATAATCGTCGTACGTAATGCCGTGACTGGTGTTGGTTCCTAACTGACCAGTGGCTTCGTACAGGGACAAGTACGATCTCAAGTAATTCTTCTGGGTAAAGTTAGGTTCGAAAGGTCGGGTACACAAGGTTTTGCCATCGCGACTGACTTCAATCTTGGACACATTGTTATGCTTAAACTCAAAAGGATTTTCGTTGTAGACTCCATTGAAGGCTGCATTGCTTACGATGCCAAGGATTAAACGTTTGGGTAGCTGTCCTTGGAACAGATGATCTTCGATCATAGATCGCTGTCCAGTGGGAATCGTGAACGTTTTCACTTCCACGCGACGTATCGGATACTTGGCGGTCGTTCTGCTCAACGTCTGACTGATGTCGTTTCCCACTTTAGGTAACACTTCTACGCGACGCACGTAGAGCCTGGCTTCTTGAATGATGGTTTTGTAAGTGGCATCAGCAGCAGCCATCAAATGGAAAGTGGCACTGCTGCGATTCAGTCTCAAGCGGATATCCACCCCGTTCAGCAAATACTTTTCTTGTAACCACATGTCCAAATGCAAACGATCCATCAGTTCTAAACTACGACTTAGATGAATTTTCTTTCGTCGTTCTACAAATCCCGTTGGATTTGAAGCATCCACAGCAAGTGTAATGCCGTTGAACTTAGTCGCTTGGTCAGGTTTCCATACCACGCAAGCATCCAGATGAGTGTTCTTCACTTCTTTTCCGTACGTCAAAAGATTTTCCAGGTACGCTTGGTAAGGGTAAGTATCCATGCTGCTGCTGACCAGTTTGTTATTCAAGTACAAGTCCACTTCGCTAAACAAGGAATGCATGAAATTGTTGACGGGAGCTACTGCATCATCATTGTCTAGGTTAGCGTTGGGTGGTTCGATCACTTTCACTTTCAAGTACAAGTAACTGCTATTCAGATCGATGTAATCTTCGGGCTGTCCTTTGATTTCAAACTCGATGGGAGCGGAATCGGTCAATGAGGAGACGGGATGAAATTCCACCCACTGGGATTCTTGCATGGTCATCATGGTGGGGGGCATGGCAAACATATCCAGTTCCGACTTGGAACAAGCACATGACTCTCGGTGCATCATTTTTTGTCTCTTTCTCAATAATCGAAAACGTCTAAGTCTCGAACGGTTCTTCTTTTCTTGGCCTTTCTAGCTTGAAGTCTGGTGAAAGGGTGTTTTCTTTGTCGTCTCTTTCTGCCTTGTCCTTGCTGAATGCCTGACTCGTAGCGTGCAGGGCATTTATAGGTGTTTCTCGGCGGCCCAAAAGGTCTTTGCCCGTTTGCAGCAAGACATTTTTGCCTGCCCGCATGAAGGCTTCTTTAGGGTTTTGTTTGTCGACGATGACATTTTGGAGAAATTCTTTGCCTTGCGTCAGTGCCGCATCTTTCAAGGCGTGCAATCCGCGTGTCACCATCGGTTTCAACACCGGGGCCACCGAACGAAAGGCCGATTTTAACATATCTCCTAAACCGTGTCCTCGCTGTCGAGCAACCCCTCGGTACACTGGATACATGACTTACGAGTCGTGAGAGAACCGTTTTCGAAAATGGGGTTTCACCGTGACTTTTCCTTTGGTGAATGGAATATTTTGTCCCAGATCTCCTTTTATAGCAATGTTGACCGTGTCCATACACGACTTGCTGACAGGCAAATAGTGAGGATGGACAAATTTGCGGTGGACGTGGTAAGTGTTTCCACCTTCCTCGTCAGCGTTCGTGGCAGAATCCACTTTGAAAGGAATGACACGCAGTAACGGCACGGAGGTGTGTCCCACCACGTTGTACTCCACCACATCGGAGTATACGAACATCAAATTCATTCCTTGGTTCAGTTCTACCGGGGTACGAAATAACTTGTTAAAAGACTCGTTGTCGTAAACGATGGGTAATTCGTTTTTCTTGATCATGGCCATTCTCATGTTCATGTCTCCGCCCAACATGTCAAACAATTCTGGACAAAATAAGAAAGACATGATTTTACCCCCCTCAGGAAATTTCATCAGGAAGCGACGAGCTGTTTTGTGGTATTCCAGGGTGACACTTTTTTTGAAATACTCCAAAGCTTTCAGAAACACGCCATTAAACCTGGTGGTTATGGTGCTGACCAAATGTTGACCACTAAAATAATAGCCTGGGGGAATGAACAAGTGATAGATGGTCGACTTTTGATTTTGTGTACGGAATTTCTTGTCATATTTGACATTGGTATCCATCCACTGTTGCATTTGCTCGTCATGAACTTCTACATCAAATTTATTTTGATTGGGAAGGACATTTTCGACTTGGGTCGGGTGAATGATTTCCACTAAAGCCACTTCCCAATGGGCTTCGTGATCTAAGGGGATGGCCTGAGGTAATTTGGCCGCGTAACAGCACAACGTGTTGTGGGGAAACACCTCCATGGAACTGTCACTGGGTAAGGTTAAGTAAAATTGGTTTTCGTGACTCATAATTCCAGAGTTCTGTGGCTGTCCGAGGGGTTACTGGACGTCAAAGGTGTGTCTCAGCTGAAAATGGGGTTGTTATTGTGGTTGGAGTGGTGACTGGCACTGACACTGGACACAAGGTTCCCGTGGTTCCCGTTCGAGGAGAATTTCAGGGAGGGATTAGGAAGCAGGTAACCGATGCAACTGCTCAATAAAATGGTCCACAATTGTTTGTCTCCTTGTTGCAAACTCAAATTGGCAATGGCTGCTCCGATGACACAATACACCACGACGATTTGGCAGGAAAAGACGATTTGCGTTTTAGGCACACGTTCTCCGCACCACACCCACAAGGGTTGTTTTTGTAAATCTTGCACAGAAGAACTGGGTGAAGGAGGAGTGGTCGACGTAGCTGCGTCTGTGTGAAAGGGCATGATGGTCACTTCTTTTTATAGTCGATGACTTGCGAAGCGTCGATCCAAGAATCAAAACTGGGTGGATATCCTTTCCAACGTACTTTGACTTCTTTGACACGTCGTTTTCCCACTTTACGGGTTCTGCGTTCGAGAATGCTTTCGATGTCGTACACGTCGTCTTCTTTTTTGGTGACACGTTGTAATTCGGGCAAATAAAACGTTCCTTTGAGCACTTCTCCGTTCATGTCTTCCAATTTATAGACGGTAGGATGACGGCCATGCACTCGTTCAGTGACACGAAACAGTTCGGTGGTCCAGTTAGGTAAGTAACCTTTGTCGAAAGTGCGTTTGGTTTTGCCAATGCGCACCCAATCTCCTACGGCCAACTCTCCACTTTTCTTGGGGACAGCCCTCGTCGGAGACGTACCAAACAGGCGCTCAAACACCAACAATTCGTTCTCGGGAGTCACGTCTTGCGGGGCACGTCCGATGCTTCGATGGTAAGATTGGTTGTACACTTGCACCAGGTGTGGTAAGATGTCGATGTACTTCAGAGTGTGGTGATGCGTAAAATATTTCCACATGCGTTCTTTCAAAGTGCGTTGAAAACGTTCCACGATGCTGGCTTTGGTTTCGGGATTCTCGGTGGTAAAAAAATGAATGTCACGTTTCTTTAAATCTTTTTGCAAAGCTTGGTTCAGAAATTCGGTGCCTTTGTCCGTTTGCCATCGAAGAGGGTGACGGCCACTTTGTTTCAACACCCGTTGCAGGGCTCGCACTAACTCGCTGCTCGATTTGGAAGTCAAGGGCACGACCCAGGCAAATTTGGAAAAGACGTCGATGACACAAAACAAATATTTGTAGCCACGATTGTAGCTGACCAAATGAGAGACATCGGCTAAATCGGCTTGCCATTGATGATCGAAGCCTTCCACTCGGGTGCGACTTCTGGAAAACTTGCGTCGAATGGGTTTGTGTAAAGTGTAGGTAGCTTGTTCTTGTAACCATCGTTGCACTTGAGGTAAACGGAGACTTTTCAATCGAGTTTTGGCAGCACGATACAGTTTTTGAACTCCTGCGTAACCTGCAGGATGCGAGGGATCGTAGTAAATGCTGGCTAAGACTTTTTCCATTTTTTATTTTTTTGTGTTTGTTTGTGTGTTAATATGGCACCCACTCTTGGAAGATCCTACTCTTTTTCTCTTGGAGTATTTTCTTGGATTGCAATGCTTTGCGTGTGCGACCGGCAATAGGTGTTGAAGAGGAGGAGGATGTCTGAGCGGGGGATATCGGTTCTTGTTTCACTTCTGTCTTCACTTTCTTTTTCTCTTGTGATGAAGAAGGGGTGGCCATCATCTTTTTAATCCATCCAATTCTGGAGATAGGTGGTGTTGTTAACTTGCGTACTTTTTCTGGTGGAGTTTGAAACCCTTCTTCTTCTCCTTTTTCTGTCTTGGTCACTGGTACTGGTAATGGTGATGGTGCTGGACTTTTCATCAAGGTCTTAAGATCTTTCAGAGTGGGTAGAGCTGTTTCGTCTAAAGCTTTCTGGTGAAAGAGTTGCAGTCGTTGCAAAAGTTGACCGTACTTTTGCGATTTTTCTGTTTCGGACAAATCTTGGCGATCCATCAAGGACTGCAATTCGTGTTGTAACTGGGACATCTCGCTCAAATGGGGATTGGGAGGTAAATGCAGGGTGTGTTGTTCTTGCCACCGATGGTATTCCATCCATCGTTTGTAAGGCACTAAAGCTAGTTTTCGTCCTTCCATGGGGTTGTCAGGGGTCGATTCTGAAATGTTGGGACTTCCGAGGGCCTTTTTATCTTGCTCCCACCAGTCCTCCCAACATGGTTCCCAAGAATCCTTTCAGTAAGGGGCCTAACAAGAGAGGCAAAATGCCTCCACGTTGGACCAACATATTCTTCTTTTGACGAATGGGAATTTTCTTTTGAACCATTTGGCGAAGAACGTGACGATGTTTGCCTAAGCATTGTTTCTGGTGTTTGGACAAAGGGATCGTGCCTTTCAAGACGTTCAAACAACATTCGCACACGGTATCGATGACCTCTTTGGAGGCCGATTGAATGAGTTTTTTTCGTAGAGGTGGAGAAGCTTTGGACAGGACAGATAACATGTCCCCATGTTTGACTAAACGTGGTGGTAGTCCTTTTCTTTTCTTTCCTTGGGGTTTTCTGGAGGGTGACATCTTTGAGTCTTCAGGAGCACCAAAAACACTGATACCCCGACTTGTTCACAGGCCTTTTTTATACTGGAACGCGTCGCCACTGATTGTCTTTACGTCGTATCAACTTCAGGACAGGCATGACACGTCGTGCAGGGGTACGCAACGGACTAAATCGAGCCAGTTCTTGCTTGGACAAATCCAGTAAACTTTGTAACATGCCCGATCTTTCTTGAACTTTGATTTTGGGAGAAGGTACTTTGTGAGCAGCAGCCACTGCCACTAAATTGGAGGGTCCTGCCACTGGGGAAGTTCTTTTTGGGGTCATCAACGAAGATGTTCTTGGTGTAATCAACGTCTCCAAGTACTCTTCAGTTCTTGGTGTCATCAACGGAGAAGTGGATGAACGTGAGGATGCCGGAGACGCAGTCACTGGTTTGCGAGTGTAAAGTTGCGTCCTGGCCGAAGTGCCTCTCTTGCGACTAGTTTTCTTCTGTGGACTTTTCTTTTTCTGGGGACTTTTTCTCTGTTTCGTTTTCTGGGGGCTTCTTTTCTTTTTCCGGGGTGGTGTCTGGTAAGAAAAGGGTCCCGCCACTGAAGAAGTTCTCCTTGGGGACCTGGTCTTTTTCTTCTTCTTGGGGCTTCGTTGGACTTTTTTCTTGGGTATAACTTTATAGATTTTTTTATGTGGAGTGAAATTAAGTCGGGAACGGAGACGTGTACAGGACAGGCCCTCCGTCTTGGCACCAGTGGTGAAACAAGTGGGTACGAAATCGCAAATCCTCGGGGGTTGTAGGTTTCAAATCGACGAGTAAATAGGCGTGTGGAGTTTGAGTGGCATCGTCGTACGCCTGAGTCAGCCAAGGCGTTCCTAACTGTTTGGCTAAGACTTGCACTTGCGATTTATCTCAAGGGCTTTTGAACAAGACCACGTAATGCGCATTGAGACTGATGGTGCGATGGGCTTTACTTTGTTGAAACAAATTTTGGGTGATGTAAACGACACTGGCATTACGGTGATGCCCTTTGCGCGTGAACCACAGTTTAATTTCTTCTTCGTCTTCTCCTAACATGTCGTCAAAAATGACCAAATGGGTTTGACGGGTGTCAGAGACGATGCCGTCGTCTTCTTTAGGAATGCCTCCCACAAACACGATGGAATCGCCTTGACTTTCTCGCAAGAGGCTGTACGCCGATTGCCACTCTTTGTAACACCACACGATCCGCTGAGGTGGCCGATCGATCAAATGATGTTTATGTTCGATCAAGCGTTTGACGAATTCGGTTTTGCCTGAACCGCTAGGTCCAGCAATGAGCATGTTAAAGGGATGGCGAAGATACAAAGCCTCCCAACTGGCACGATCTAAGTGTTCGTCGATGGCTTTGACAGTAGAGGAAGAGGGAGCAGAGACAGCAGAGGTAGCCATAGTGTGAGAAATGTCACTTGTGACACGAAAACAAACAAGACAAGAGTTTATATACTTTTTTCAGAACACGTTTATTGAATGTTTCAAACATGAATACGAAAGACAAAAATACATAAAAGCCAAAGGCTTAAGTACAAGGATAAAAGACACATGATAACCATTAACGTGGAATAAAAACAAGTGTCTGTACAACAACATGTTTTGGGTAATGTTCTAACCAGTTCTATAGTAGGGGGTAAGGTCACACAAGTGTCCTCCCGAAAGGGTCTTTCAGGCCTGTCCACGACAGTCCTGTCCTGGGTGACGGGTTCTTCTGGCACCGTCACTAACACGGGTTGAAAAGTAACTTTTTTCCTTGAACAACTCTCGTGCATACTGGGCCACTTCTTGGGTCCAAGCCTCAAAATCCCATTCTTTCCAGGCACGGACATCTGTCCAGTGGGGATGTAAGTCACATGCTACACACACATCGTCATACACGTCTTGGCTAGCTAAAAGTTGACGAATCTTTTTTTCCCGTAGAGGTCGAGAAGTATCCAGATGAAACCGCAAGGCTTTGAGCAAAAGGAGTCTCTCGTGACCATTTAAGGCCATTGAGGTGGTAAGTACTGTTCGTAAAGAGTCCACAAGGAATCGGCTGGTAAACGAAATCCCAGAAAACAAGTCACTAAGACACACACCACTTGTCGACCCAAATTGAATGGATACAGTTCTTGTAATAATTGATGGTAATGATCCACGGTTTGAATATGGTCATTGAGTTCCTTCCACGGAATCTGTTGGATTACATACGACATAAGTCGTGGCATGGCAGCCTGTTTTTATAGTCTCTTTGTTTCGGAAGCAATACACGTACTTTCTAGTCAGACATCTTCGTTCTCCAGTGGGGAATCTAAATGTTGCATACTGTAACCGAAACGTCAGACTTTGTTTAGAAGTTTCCTCTTCCGCTAAGTAGATTCCACGTAAAATATGTCGGTAATCCTTTACCTTGTCTTCCTCAATGTGTTGTACTAGGTGAATCTCGAAGTAACCAAAATGATCAACACGTGGATGATCGGGGGGCTGGAAGTATTGAACAAGGTCTGACCACTGAAACAATTTCTGACGAATCAGTTCTCTTATACCATTCAGGTACCAGTGGTTAAAGATCTGGTGACGTAACGGATGCAATTGTTCCTTACGTTTCACTTGTATTTTGACCAACTCTCGGTAAATCCTTTCTCTCAATTCCACAGGCAAAGCACGAATGTTCTCTTGTAAAGTATCCATGAATAAGTCAGTCCGTACAATTCACAATCTTCTCCTAGAGCAAAAGTAATCCACATAGTGAGTAATTTCTGACCACTGCCATGCAGGGTAACGTCCAAGAATGTCACTGAACTCTTTTGATGTAAACGGTCTAAAGCGATATAATAGGATGAATGCACCCTTGACCCAAAGAAATCTAACACACTGGTTGACTTTTTTCACTTTCCTCTTATGAATTTCTCGACACAAAAGTTCTACAGTGACCCATTGAGATTTCACTCTGGCAAACCCCTGCCAAACTTCTTTGTAAATCTTCTCTTGCAGTTCTTTAGGTAATGATTCAATATCGTTTTTGAAATGAAGTTTAAATACTGGTCTCGGTGATGTCCAACATTTGACTCCTAACCAATCTGGTTTCTTCTTCGTCAACGACATGGTAAGTTACTTCAATGTCTCGGTCCCACTAAGGGTAAGTAATGACAATTCGGTGACTATCGAGCATGTTCTACGTAGGCCGAATCTTGCGGTTCCCAGTGGTGAAGTGACACACCGGAACTGAAGCACTTGACTTTATCTCCTTCGCCCAAGTAGAAAAATCCGGCTCTGGCTAATTCTTCGGGGGTCGGTCCTCCCAGATACTTAGGCCATTTTCCTTTGAACGATTGAAGACGATTTTCAAAGTCGCAATATTCCGACAAACGCACAGGGAACGAATATTCGTCTTTCACAGGTTCGTTTCGATAAGGGTTGAGTGACATGGGCAGGAGTTTGCTCAGGGCTGGATGACATCCGTAGGGGGGGTAGACGTGAAGGTGAACATTCCCCTTTAAATCGAAACCCAGTAAAATGTCCAAGAGGACGAGCGGCATCACTTTAACATCCCTCAGGTTTGAAACGCACAGCATCACTTTCCATGATAGGGGTCGTGAGAACAAAGTTCCCATGATGCTTTACGGCATCGCTCAGGTCACAACGTACAGCATCGTACCCATCGCAAGGCTCACAATCGCATTCCACTTCAGAAGCCTCACACTTGAATTGTGCCTTTCTAAACAACTTGTTTTGTGTTTCTCTGAAAGTATTCATCTTGTTCGCTCGGTCTTGGTAGTCACAATGAACTATCGATCTTGACCATAGCCCCTTTTTATACTAGTCGCATGCAGTCTCAAGCTTGTACATCGTTCCTTTTTTACGTTTTTTATGTCTTGTTTTGGAAGGTAGCGTCTCTAAGGTACCGTCATCAATGTACCGTAGTGTGATGGGTGGAAAGGCCATAGAAAGGTAAGGGCAGTGCGGAGACCATCGAGTATGTTCCAGAATAGCTGAATCTTTATAGATACATAGATCCATTCGTAACTTCAGTCCGCAAGCGAAACACTGTACCTGTATCCCAATCCTGACTCAGGCCCCAAGTAGACAAATCCTGTTCTAGCTAAAACATGCGAAGAAGGTAATCCTTCCCTATCCGTAGGCCATTTCTGAAACGTGTCCAATCGACGGGCACAATCACAATAGTCAGGTAAGAAGACTGGAAAATGGTAGGGTTTGAACTTGGAGTTCTCATCGGGTTTCTCACTCGATTCTTGCTGTGGCGAAGTCATCCTTCTAGCGGGTGACTATCCTCTTACAACCAATGTTTTATACCAACGTGTCCATACGGTAAGGTGAAATGATTGGGAAGTCGAACTCGCTTCTGGTACACGATTTGATAGACTTTTTCCAAGGGTCGACTGACGATGTGGTGAGTGGGTAAACGTACAATCTTGTTCGGTTGATAGGTGGTCACTTTAAAGTGTTCATCCTCTCTCGATTGCAAGGCTTCTTTCAATACCCCAAAGTTCACCACACGACTGGTACGATAATTCAGAGTCAGTCCTTTCACTTTGCACGTCGTGTGCACTTCTCCTTGTTTGTCCCGGTATTCGTAGCCGTAATTTTTGGGACCGCCACTGACGAAACTTAGAATCTCGTCGTCGGGATGCTCGTCTGTCCAGGCTCCTAAACGGTCTCCTTCGATATCAGGGTGCTGTTGACTCGGGTGATGAATGTAAACGCAACTGTCCGTGTCAAAGTACAGGACGCGTTCCCCTAACAGTTCTAAAGCTTCGTACAATTTTAAGCGAGCATGGGCTGTCACGTAAGCCGCAATGATGACATTTCCAAAAGGGTCGTCTTGTACAAAGTCCAGATCTTCTTAGTAATTGACCAAGATCAAATCCTCGCGAACGACGTCCACGTGTTTCATGTACTTGGTTTTGTCGTGAATCATGTGGAAGTAGCGGGAAGGTTCTGTCAAATATTCCGTCTTGGGTAAACACGGTCGTTGTGCCATTTTACCCCACAAGCAATTTAACATCACTTTGGCAAACGATCGCCTGACTTCGTTTTTCTCGATGTGATCTAAAGAGATGCCTTCTTGTTCATAGTATTTCTCTTTGAATTGTATTTGGTCTTCGGGAGTGTGACACCAGGAAGGATAGCCGCTGGCTTCTTGCTTCATTTTCAAAAAGGCATCCACGTAGTCGGCGAAAATGCCTTTCTGACTGGGATCACCCTTGTGGTATTGTTCTGTCTTGGGAAAGTGGCAAATTTCGTACACTTCTAACAGTTGGTATCCCATGTCCAGAGCTTTGAACAATTCTACGCTGACCCAGGTTCCCGTCAAGGCACGTTCTTCCTGGGTGTGCTGACAAGGTTGGTCTTGGTTGCACGTTTCGGCACAAGTACGGCACAAGGGAAACATCAGTTTGCCTTGACAATGGTGAGGTAAGACGGGATGGTATAGGCTCGTGGGAGGCACAACTTTACACTTGATCAAGCCTTCGTATTGTCGAATGTTTTTCAGGTCGATGTGTTCCGTTAACAATTGCGGGTGCCCTACAGGAAAGCGACAATATTTGCACACGTAGGGATACAGCGAACACACGTCCAAGTATTTGATTTCTTCTCCTTTCTCTTCGTCGGCTTGGTACAGCAAACAGGTGGCATTGGTCCTTCCTCCGTACAAACTATCCCTCGGGTTCAGCGGGTCCATGAACTGGTAACTTTCCACGAGGCGTTTAAACTCGGGATCGGTTTTCATACGGTGATCGTACTCGTGTTCCCACATTTCCACCACTTGGTATCCTTCCTGTTCCAACTTTAGGCGCCGCTGACAAGTGTCCTGGTACAAGTCTTCCATGGTTCGTTGCAAAAACTGATTTTTAGTGCCACGGTCAGGGTAACAGACGGGACATCCGTGAAATAAGCAACCGTTAAACTCGTACACGATCTTGGGGTTTTCTAAGTCCCAGCCATCTACCGAATACGTTCCGATGGTCTTTTCAACCCCTCCGTTGCGAGCATGCTGAATCCACTTGTCTTCCTTGTCGCACAAGTAAAGTAACCAACGTAGGGCTTTGACCGAGTATTGACGTTTGACATAGTGGGTCGTTTGAGGGCTGATGACAGCTACGGTGTTTTCAGGCATGAATCGTTGCCGGTACACTAAGGAACACGCTTTGGCAATGGTGCAAACTTCTTTCAAAGGATCGACCCCTCCGTGTTCCATGAACAGTTCTCGAAATTTTCCACAGCAACGCCGTAAAATGTCCACGTCGGAACGACAATACTTTAGCATTTCTTCTTGAAAGTCGAAAGGGTCCGAGGTGTGAGCCTGGTACCAAGCATAGAAAGCTTCTCGTTGTTCGGTACGCATGTTGTCGGGGTCGTAATAGTAAGCCTCAGGTAAATGGGGTAGAACGGCGTGTTGATTGGCTTCCGTATTGAAAAAGTGTGGAGAGTACCCTTTAGCCATTTCTGTCATTCCAAACGTTTTAGGCATTCGGCTCAAAGGCATGGCCAAGTAACTCATCGAATCTTTAAACTGTACTTGTCCCACTTGCATGAAAATGATTTTGGCTCCGTTCAAAGTGACTTTAGGACGCTCGGTGCCTTGTTCCGTATAGTATCTCAAAAGAAACTGTCCATCGTATCCGGAAAAATTGTGAGCCATCACCGTGGCATGACGATGACAATCTCCGTAACGTTCGATGTCCTCTTGGCTCCACGTCTTGTTGATGGGGTCTAAGACCCATTGGGCAAAATCGGCTAACGTGTTCGGTCCCCGAAAGATTTTTTCACGCCCTCCGGGAATCTTGCTGCAGTGAGGGCAATGACTGAAAATAGGTTCTTGAATGCACTTTTCGCACGCTCGATGAGCCACGCAGAAATTAGGAATGTGAATGCCAGTCTCTTGCATGCATTCGAAATCGAAAAAGATGAAATTGCCTTTCTTCTTGTGACCGTCCTCTTTCTCTGGTGGGGGTTGGTATTTTTGCACGTAGCATTGGTGTTCCAAGTCCACGATGTGGTGACAAATGTGACATTTTTTCTTTCCTCGACATACGTGTGCCTTGGCATTATTGGTAAGTATGCCTTGTCCACAGGTAGGGCACAATCTCAGCAGTTGACAAGCACATTTCTTCTGTGAACCTTGTGTTTTCAAATGTTGTTGGTAACAGGTAGGGCTGACAAACGTGCGCAGACAAGTTGAACAAGGCACTGGTTCTTCGCTCAGACAGGGTGGAGAGGCCAAACATCCTGAGCATTTCAACCCACAATGCTTGTGTTGCTCTCGACTATTCAAACCATAATCACATTTCTCACAATAATAAACATATCCCAGGAATGCAGTGATACTGGTAATGGTATCGAAATGTTCATCGTGATAATAGACATGAATGTATTTTCCGTCCTTAAAATCTTGGCCTCGAAACAACAGAGACCCACGCATTTCTTGAGGGTGCACTTTCAAGGTGTATCGTGGAGCTAGGGCATCTTGCAATTTTTGCATCTCAGGAATGCCACAGGGTATGTCTTTGGACAGTCCGGCTTGTTGTAACAGGAGTTCTGCTTCGTTTCGTTGTTTGGCTCGGTTCGATTTTCGAATGTTCTCCCAGGTTCTTTTCCATTCTACCGTGTCCTTCTTGTCGGCATAGGTTAGTCCCACCACGATGGCACGGGCTAAACACATCTGGTCTTGAGGGTTGTTAATTCGGACGAGACTTGTTTTGGTGTTGCGAAGGTCGTCCACCAATAACATCTTTTTGCGTCCAGTCCCTTGAGGAGGAGAGACGTGGGTCATGTCCAGTGTGGCTTTACCATCGGTGATGTCAAACTGATCATTAGATTGTTGTACGTGTTGAATCTTGTCCATGACTTTGGAAGCAGTCAATTCTGCAGTGCTGCTAAACTCGATCCAAACAGGGGATTTCAAACCGTCGTGTTGTATGGAAAGTCTCAAGCGATCGTCTTCTTTGGGTTGACATTGTCGCTTGAGTGCGGTCAGCAAAGAATCCCACACCCCAGTGATGAACACTTCTGCTTTCTCTAAGGGTACTTCAGCCTTGAAATCTTTAAACTTCACTGTGTATTTGTAAGCCGTGGTTCTAAATTTTCTAGAGGAGCGCTTTTCCGTCTCTCGAATGGAATAGTATTTTTCAGGGTTGACTAAGGGTGGTGAACTTGGTTTAGAGGGTTCGGATTCTGGTTCACTCATGTCCTCTTCAAAATCACTGGCATGAATTTGTGCCAAGATTTCAGCCCTGGTACGAGGCGATAGATCACGTTTCTGCCTCTTACTTTCTTCTTCTTCTTTCTTCTCGAATGAATAGGATCATTTCATCTTGAGTGAAAAACGTCAAATGACGCATGTTTAAACACCATAGACTAATTTATAGTTCTGGCAAACCAGCGTATATAAAAGGGTGTGTGTCTTGTCCTTTCACTATTCATTTCACTCTCAAACCGAGCACAACGATGGAAGAGACTAGCCAAATCGAACGTTTCGTCAGAGCTTTGCGAGGGGTCATTAGAAAATTCTCTTCAGACCAGCCCACGGACTACTCTCCTTCCTTTCGAGATAAAAGTCAAGATACTTGCTATATCTGTCAGAAGAAAGGGCATTGGTCTTCAGAGTGTCCAGACCGTCAAAAAAGAAACAAAAGGGCTAAAAAAGACAGAAGTCAAGATACCTGTTATTATTGTCATGAAAAAGGACATTGGTCTCCAGATTGCCCAAAAAAGAAACAAGAGGAGTCAGAAGAAAAGAGGAATTCTTCAGAAGAAGAGAGGGATTCTTCAGAGGAAGAAGAGGAAGAAAGAAGACAATTCTATTTACAAGAGGCAAAGAAACAGGAGAAGAAAAGAAGAAGGGAAGAAAATGAGGAGAAAGAAGAGGAAAAGACGGTGAAGAAATTCAAAAAACAGAGAGACTAAACAAGGAGAAAGAAGTCAATGAACTTTTAATTAAAGTGTTATGTTGTGAATTGTGAATTGGATTGTAACAATGGATAAAAGAATAAATTAATTATATAAGGTAAGTGTCTTTGAGTTATGATTTTAAAATAAGAACGTACACTCATGCACTCATACAAAAGAAACGTACTATAGGGGTAAAATGGGTTGTTTTTTTTGAGTTATTGGCAAATTGAAAGGCTATCTCTTTTCGAGAAATGTGGGTGGCCATGAAAAGGGCCTTTTTTTGGTGCAGGGGTGAGTTTAAGCAATCAACTTTAACTGCCTTAAGCCTTTGCCACGGCCAAGGCCTACTTCTGGACTGCGTACTGTTGATGATGATGATTTGGTTGAAATCACTAAGGGTGGTACGACAGGCTTAGTCACAGGGTTGACGTGTTTAGCTCGGGAAGGTCGTATTCTCTTCGGTCGTAATAAAGAAGTCTGATACATTTGTTTCAGACTTCTTAACTCCGCTAAAATGTCCAACAGTACCGTGACCGTTTGATTTTCACCCTCTTGTTTCTTTGCTGCTACTTCTTCTTCTTCTTCTTCTTGTTTTTTTCTTACCTCTTCTTTTTGCTGCTGTTGCTGTAGGAGAAAAGCTTGTTCCTCTTCCTTTTGTCGTTGTATAAATTTATCCAATTCTTCTTTCTGTCTCTGTCTAAAATTCTCTACTTGCGGTAATGAAGAAGGTAACGAAGGTTCCGGAACAAATTCTTGCGAGGTAAGAAAATCCACAAAATCCCAATTTACCTCTTCTGAAAGTAAGTCCGGGTTCCCTTGGGTGGTCTCCACTGCTGGTGCACCCCAATGAATCGTTTTCTGAGTTTCCGTCATGTTGAATCACTGTCACATAGATTGACTGCACACAGGCGCTAGCGAATCTATATAGACCGTGACGTCACAAACTGCTCTCTTCGGATTGGATGAGGGCTGACTGAATTTTGTAACGCGTGTTAGGATTGGTGAATGAACTCAATCCGTTTCAATCCTTCCTCTACCTATAAATAAGCGCAGTTCACTGCATTGATTCGCCTGTTCTCGTCGCTTCAAGATGTGGACCACAGTCGAATCATCCACCCTTGTGTCTTCCAAGATGTTTAGGACGGACATGCTCATGTATGTCCGGTCCAAGTGGACCGTTGTCGACAAGTCAGACACCAGTCTGTGGATACGAAGAGTGTATGTAGAAAGACAAGGTTGCCTCAAGAGGACACTGATTTATGGCCCTCGAGTAAGACGCAGCTTGAGGACAAGAAGATGCCGCAGATGCCCTTTATGTTAAGGGCATATTAACATAAACCCAAAGGCCCTTTTCAGGGCCACCCATATTTCTCGAAAAGAGAATGACTTTCAATTGCCTAGCACATTTTTTAAAATTTAAAAAAAAATCCCATGTTCAATTCCGCTTGTCCCTAAAGTAGTTTTTTTCTCCCATGTTAAATTCCCCTTGTCCCTAGACAGACCCAAACTATATTCCCATGTTCAATTCCCCTTGTCCCTAGACAGACCCAAACTCTATTCCCCATGTTCAATTCCCCTTGTCCCTAGACAGACCCAAACTCTATTCCCATGTAATGCTAATTCCCCTTGTCCCTAGAGTGACCCACGATTTTTCTCCATGTTAAATTTACATAGTCCCCAGAGTGACCCAGGGGTGTCTGTAATGGTAATTCCCATTGTCCCTAGGGTGACCCACTTCACTACTCACGGTGTACGTGATAGGTGTTTGCACCTTCCTGGTCATTGTTTGTGGTACTATCCACTTTGAAAGGAATTACACGCAGTAACGGAACAGAGGTGTGTCCCACCACGTTGTACTCCACCACATCGGAATATACAAAGATCAAATTAAGTCCTTGGTTCAGTTCTACCGGGTTTCCAAAAGCTCTGTAAAAATCCATATTACTTTTGATCTTGGGGCTCATATTGTTTGCGACCATTTCTGCATGTCCACCCAAAATTTCAAACAAACTACCATTGAACCTGAGGGACAATGTGTCCGTATCTTGAAATTTGATCACGAGACGATGAGCCACTTTATGGTACTCAATCTTCACACTTTTTTTGGCTCTGTTCAGTGCTTTGCCAAAGGCTAAGTTGAACCTGTCCGCAATAGTGTCCATCAAATGTTCACCACTAAAATAATAACCTGAAGGAATTTTCAAGGTGTAGATAATTAAGGCTGGATTGCTGGCTGGTCTTGTGTCCCCTAAAAACCCGATTTTGTTGATTTCTTCCTCCAATTGGGCATTCAGGATTTCCACCTCGAAAGTGTTTTGCTTTTTGGTGATGTTCTTGATTTGTGTTGGGTGAATGATTTCCACTAAAGCCACTTCCCAATGGGCTTCGTGATCTAATTGGATGGTCTGAGGTAATTTGACCGTGTAACAGCACAACGTGTTCTTGGCAAACACCTCCATGGAACTGTCACTGGATAAAGTTAAGTAAAATTGGTTGTTATTGCTCATAATTCCAGAGTTTTGTGGCTCTCCGAGGCGATACTGGAAGTTAGAGGAGTGTCTCCGCCCAAAATGGGGTTGTTGTTGGAGTGGTGACTGGCACTGACACTGGACACAAGGTTCCCGTTGTTCCCGTTCGAGGAGAATTTCAGGGAGGGATTAGGATGCAGGTAACCGATGTAACTGCTCAATACAATGGTCCACAAGTGTTTGTCTCCTTGTTGCAAACTCAAATTGGCAATGGCTGCACCGATGACACAATACACCACGAAGGTTTGGCAGAAAAAGACGATTTGCGTTTTAGGCACACGTTTTCCATACCACACCCACAAGGGTTGTGTTTGTAAATCTTGCAGAGAAGAATTGGGTGAAGGAGTGATCGCAGTAGCTGAATCTGTGTGAAAGGGCATGATGGTCACTTCTTTTTATACTGCGAAGCGTCGATGCAAGAATCAAAACTGGGTGGATATCCTTTCCAACGTACTTTGACTTCTTTGACACGTCGTTTGCCCACTTTACGGTTTCTGCGTTTGACAATGCCTTTGATGTCGTACACGTCGTCTTTTTTGGTGACACGACTTGATTTGAAATAAGTACGGGCTAGCGTTTTGTTGAGTACTTAACACCCATGGCTGTCTTTTTGAGCACCTTTTTCCTCCTTTACCACGCTCGGACAGAAAAATGAGTGTGTGGTGAGACTATTCCCACTCATGTTTAAAGCCTTTCAGTCAGGTTGTTAAGGACTAGTTAGTCCTACACCTGAGTGGCTAAATTTAAAAGTAGTCTGTGAGTACATAAAAGCCTGGGAGATGAGGCTCTCTTTCCTTCCCCAGGAGTAATTAAAAATCACGCGGTGCGTTATTAAACCAGTGATATATGCTCCATTAGAGCGAAAATCACTTTAATTCAAGTAAGCAAGCAAGCAAGTTCGGGTACCGTCTCTAGCACTCTTGATGACACCAACTGTCTGGGTTATTTTCTTTCTTGCAAGCCCCTATGTTCCACTTCTGTTTGTGATAATAACTTGTGATACTTCACATTTTCTAAAGTGGAAATCTTTACAAGCCGTACAAAATACAAAACTTATATGACTTTGGCTTTTGACACTTGTACAGACTCTTCACTTTATAAGTGTCACGAGAAAATTGTATATCCAGTTTTTACCATTTTCAAAAACACGCACACACTTGCAGCTTGACCAGAAATATGTACATCTTGTTTTGTGGATAAGTCACAGACAAGTCCAAGTCCATAGGTGGTTATGAACGTTAGGAATATCCCCTCATTTTTTCAGATATATCAAAGCTTGTATGTGCATTTTCCCTTTTCCACTCTATATTAGTGCTTAGATTTGTTCCAAAAGAAGAAAAAAGAAACGAAACAATTTTGAAGAAAAAAAAACTGAATTTTGAATTCAGGTTTCTCTCTGTTTATAATTTTTTTTCAAGTTGATGGTGCATGACAGAGTACATTCGCCTACCTTTCCAAAGTGAGAGACATTTCTTCACATGTCACTGCCTTTGTTAAATTCGGTTTCATTTGTTAGTTATCGTTAATCTTTAATTTTTTGATGCATTTCTTTTTGATAGAAGATTTAAGGCTTTCTAGTGTTGTAACGGTATTTATGTTGTTTAGTCTGTTGATGAAATTATCTATAGCAAAGTGCTTAAGATTTTTTCAGGTTTTTTATTATTTCAAGCCCTACAAAAAGAGACCAAGTTTGTCTTCAAAGACGATTGAAACTCTAAATTACACGGGCGTGAAGGAAGACATCGTTATGTTCATTCTAATCATGCTTGCCGTATCTCTTTGTGTTTTAGAGGTCATATTTCTTCTTAAGTAAATACACGCATCAATAGACAGACAGATTGGGTCATCATCCTTGAGTTTCACTGTACTTTCGGTTCTTTACTTCATACAAACCCCAAATGTATTAGTTTGAAAAAAAAAAAAAGATAACATGCCCCTCAATACTGTAACACATCTGTTCTGACTCTACCGATGTGAGTGTGTTTTATGTTAAAATGTTTAAGTGAGATATAAAAAAAATTGTCAGCTTGAAAACGCGAACCAATACTGTGACGCTCAGTATTTTGATGTGGTAAGAAGAAATGGTACAACACACACAAAGAGGGCTTGTAAGTTCACATTTCAGTCTGTCTGCACTGTAATGGTAACAACGCAAGAACATAGGGATTATTATGCCACACAGTCCTAGAACAAACCAATGCATCACCCGTTGTAAGCCATTTCATTGGCTATACTTATTTTCTTACCGCGTTCACTTCGAATTGACTTGAGTAGCTATTCACACAGTGACGAGAATGGCCATGCTTTACTGGGTCTATCCTATAGGCGATTTATATAAAAAAAATATTTTAAAAAATTAAACTAATGCACGAACTATGGTTCCATGGGCGATCCCATGGAAATTGTGTCCGTCTTATTACAAAATACATCAACATTTAATTTAACCGTGCAGATCGCTAGAACAAACCTCTGATCATATACATTTTGAAAAGTGTTGTGTGACACGGATCGCCATTGTCGCTTGGTGTCTGCTTTCTTCTTCGAAAAGAGATCGTTTCGTCTTGACTATAAAAATTTAATTTGACTAAGTTTTACGCACTACTTGAACTCATACATATCACATTGTAGGTGTAAGCTGTCGTTCTCAGTTTTCTGGAAGTTCGTTTTTGCGTTTCTCAGATGTGATACTATTTTTTATGGACCGAACGAAATTTCTTTTGGCGTGAATCAGGACTCGTGGTTTTGTGGCATAAATGGAGAGCATTGATGAAAGCTCAGTTATGTCGTCTTCGAAATCGCTGACACGGATCTGAGCGAACACTTCAGGTTTTGTGTGAGGCGATACGGTACATCATTGCCTTTTACTTCCTCAATGAAATCGTTTCATCTTATTGCAAAATTACATTTGACTAGGTTTCATACGCAGCAGGTCCCTGTATATAAGGAGAGTATCTTAGCGTCAGAGTATTCATTCCACTCTCAAACGATCAAGAAGATGGAGGAATCAGCACAGATCGACTTGCTGGTCAAATATTTGCTAAAAGTCATACGAAAGCATAATTCACAGGCGAAAGTGGCAACAAAACTTACTCTTTTGGTCGTTGATTTGATGAGAGTCATACGAAAGTGTGTGCTAATGAAGTTTGCTATATCTGCAAAGGTAAATGGGTATTTGTCTCCAGAATACCTGCTTCGTCTAAGAAAGAGAGACAAAAGTCAAGATACCTAATATCGTTGTCAGGAGAAAGGACACTGGAATTCAGAGTGCCCTACGAGAAAAGAGAAGAAACAGAAACAAGACGAAACAGAGAAGAGGGATTCAGAAGAAGAAGAAGAAACTGAAGATGATGAAGAACTTGTGCCAGTAAAGACATGGAAATGGAAAAATTGACAATGTGAGCCGATGCGTTGGCCCTGATGTGAAATTTCATACTACCTTCTAAAAGAGAATAGACCAGAAAGAAAACGTAAGTGTCTCTTGGTCTTGACATTGTATAATAAGGATGGCGTGTTTTGTTTTTACTCACACTTTATGAAATTGTGCTCTTTCACCTCTCTCTATCCCTCTGGATCATGTTTTAGTTAGAATTGAAATGGAAGGATGTTTTCCTTCACGCGCGCTCTTTAGGCATGCAAGTCCGTAAATAATAGTCAGTCTATTCATCCATCATTTTGTGTCTTGATGTTTCCTAAATCACACACTGATGCCATAAAATAACGGGTTAAATGGGTTTTGTAGTGTTGGGAGTGGGGTGGGTGGGGTGTAGGTGTTTGGCAGAGTTGGTCATTGCAGGTGAGGGCTTAGGTGCTTTAAAACACTTTTTCTTCTTCACTCTGTGTTAATGGAATATAATGGGTTATTTTCTTCACTCTCTGTTGATAGTATATATAAAGGGTTATTTCTTCACTCCGTGTGGATAGTGTATAATGGTTTTCTTCTTCCCTCTGTGGTGTGCGTGTGTGTGTGTGTGTGTGTGTGTTCGCGTACGTTGTGTAGATCGTATATTTAGTTGTTTTTTTCTTCTTCCTCCCGAGTGTGGATAGTATATTTGGGGTTTGTATGCGTTCGCGTACGTTTGTGTGGATAGTTTATTTGGGGTTTGTATGCGTTCGCGTACGTTTGTGTGGATAGTTTATTTGGGGTTTGTATTATCTCCCTTCTGTGTTGATAGTATATTTGGGGTTTGTTTTTTCCTCTTCCCTCTGTGTGTGTGTGTGTGTGTGTGTGTGTGTGTGTGTGTGTGTGTGTATTGGTCTCTTTTTGTCCCTATAAAACTCACTTTATCCCTATCAGATACACTCTACCTACCTACCTACAGTAGCGCGTATTCAGGTCAGCCACTTGCAACACTGTTGCCATTTATCCCCTAGTGTTCACTACAGTGACGTCACTGACGCTGGAAATTTTGAAACTATAAATATCGACTTGGGGATTTCCACATTTTGTAGCTATACATATATACTAGAGTTCATAAACAGGAACGTCACTCAAGCTGAGGCTATAAAAAGATAGTGGGATTTTCCAAAGGAATAACCCACAAGTTGGAGCTATAAATAGATAGTGGGATTTCATAGGAATTTCAGCTGATTATAGATACATAGGTATTTATCCACGATCGTCACAGAAGTTGATATTGTAAGTAGTTACTAATTTTATCCATTTTAGTCTAAACCATTGTAACTTAATTTTCGGGGATATGTTTATTTTCCTTTAAATTCTGGGACAATTTCGTCATTTTAGCGTTACTTTTAGTCACATCCATTTTGTCGTTGAGCATTTCCTTGATTATAGCTATTTATAGCATTATTACAATTATGCAAATTTTTGAACACCCCAGCAAGATTTCAGGTCTTGGTAATGCTTTATATATAAATCTCACGCTTGTACTAGTGTATGTATGTTTCTGTCTCTGTTGTGTTTGACCCTCTACCATCATTGTCCCTAGACAATCCCACCATGTTCAATTCCCCTTGACGCTATACAGACCCACCATGTTCAGTTTCCATATGTTAAATTCCCCTAGTCCCTAGATAGACCCACACTTTATTCCCCCATGTTCAATTCCCCTTGACGCTAGAGTTGCCCACGATTTTTCTCCATGTTATATTCCCCTTGACGCTAGAGTTGCCCACGATTTTTCTCCATGTTAAATTTCCCTTGACGCTAGAGTTGCTCAGGGGTGTTTTTAATGCTAATTCCCATTGACGCTAGGGTGCCCCTATTCACTACTGACGATATTTGCATAAATTACACTCACCGTAATTAAATACTTTTAGAATGCTACAATATTGTACAAATAATAATAAGAAAATGTTTGAGAAAATAAATGATTTAATATTTAACATAACACACAATAGTTATATATGTCTTTGCACGTCTATGTTGTGTTTAGTAGGACCGATACGTCTTGGGGACGAAGCTTATTGGGCGAGACACTGCCGACAGGCAAAGAAACAACGCGATAAAATAATTACAGCTGGTAACCGCGAAAACTTTTGTAAGTGGGTATACCAAAACCAAATATTATATCATTAATATTATTTGGAGGGAAAAAATATTTATCTTGAGAATAAGAAAAGAAAATATTTGATCTAAAAAGACGATCACGGTCTCAAGAGAGAAAAATAAATTGGGCTGTATAAAAAAAATCATTGAATTTTTTTAAATTGCACCAAGAAACCAACAAGAATATCATTCGTCATAACGTATGTGTACACTTCCCTTGTGACCTATCTAAAGCGTTTATATAATCAATGATACAGAGTTGCAATTGCCCGTCGACACAGTAAGTTAAATATCTTGGTAACGGGCACACATATATAATGTATTAAGGCTTTGTTGATGTTGATGTTATATCTCAAACCGATTATATGGTTCTAAAATATATTTTTTATTTAATCAGTTTTAAAATGTCTAAAGACCTCTCTCTGTCTCTCTGTGTCTGTCTGTCCCTTTCTGTCTTTCTCTCTCTCTATCTCTCTCTCTCTCTCTCTCTCTCTGTTTCTCTCTCTCTCTCTCTCTCTCTCTCTCTCTCTCTCTCTCTCTCTCTCTGTGTGTTGACCATCGTATCAAGATAAGGGCGAAAATCCATTAAAACGTGAGAATAGAGGATTTTCGCTTGTGAACTACCACAATGTCTCTGGATCCTTGAAGGAGGATGGTAAATGATAAGAAGTCAAACCGCCCAAAGCAAAAGAGAGAGAGAGAGAGAGAGAGAGAGAGAGAGAGAGAAGATTTTAGTTACGATTTTGTCAGGATTTGTGTGCCTTTGTTATGCTTTGTCAGTCATCGACACACTTGTTGAGTTTGCAAAAAAATGTTTGATAATTCAATAATACGTACTTAAAGATACTGCATTTTATTTTCATAGTTTATCCAAGAAACTTATAAAAATACAAAACATTTCAAATATGATTTTGTCTGACTTTGATATTATCCAAATTAATTAATCTCCCAATTCTATTAATGGGGTACGTGTATAACCCTCGTCTTTTGGTTTGGTTTGGTTGATTTATTCATCAATCTGATATGCAACATAAATACACCTTCCTAATATGACTTTTTCTGGCTTTGTGTACCTTTGTTATGTTGTGTTGAATATAGACAAAAGTAGAGATAAAAATTGATAACTCGTAATAGCATATGTTGGAAATTGCAATTTCTGTCCATAATCAGTGGAAAGAACTATTTATAAAATAATAACAATCATTTCAAATATAATTGTATCAAGACTTTATCAATACTTAATAATTGTTCGAATTTGAACTCTGTTTTCTGTAATTATTTTGGCATAATTATGTTGAAAACTAGTCTTTCGGTTTGGTTTATTTATTCGTCAATATCTTTAACAATATAAATACACATTTTTAATTTGACTTTGCATGGCTTAGTGAGGCTTTGTGTGGCTTTGTGAGGCTTTGAGCTTTGTGTGGCTTTGTCTGGCTTTGTCAGGCTTTGTCGGGCTTTGTTAGGCTTTGTGTGGCTTTGTCAGGTTCAGAAGTATTTAGTAGGACCGCGATTGAGAACTATATGCACTATCTTATATAATGATCTATTCCAAAAGCACGTGGGGCCCCGAGTGGCCGAGTGGTCTAAAGCGCTCTCCGTTACGGATCACTGCCATCTCACCTCTGTCTGCGTGAGTTCGAGTCTAGGATTCGGCTAATGTGGGTATGTGAGAAAGCTTGCCAGTAGCTTCTCGTGGGTCGGTGGTTCTTCCCGGGGTTTTCCTGGGTTCTTCCTCCACCATTAATGCTGGCCGCCATGTATAGCCTATCGTGTGCTGAAAAATGGCGTTAAACCCCACAACAACAATTACCAAAAGCACGTGACTGACAATAGGTACTGCGCGTTCGAACAACCAGAAACAGCTAAACGCTTTCTATTAGAATGTAAAAATTATACAACTTTTTGACATGGTGTTCTGTTCACATTACTGATCCGACTTAAAATTAAGACATTATTATCCGACAATCCAAGTAATTATGATGAAATAAAAATGTAAATATTTATGGCAGTGCAAACATTCATACAATTATAAAGACGATTTTTAAGTTAACACACAGGTCAGAACAACACAAATATATTCCAGTTTATTTTACCATTACAGGATCTTTGAAACGATTACATGTATTATAAAAGACCAAGTATACTTTTAAATTTAGTTATGATTTATTTCATTTAAATCGGTAGAATGGTAAAATTTATCTGTAATAGGGGAGACAGTTTTCAGCAAGCTTCCAGCTTTCTACCGAATTTACATATAAATTATATTGTTACAAATGACACATGAAAATATTTTCTTGAAAAAATACTGTTGAAAGAAATAGAACCAAGTTGGCAGAGATATATTTGGTTAGTTACAATTATACAATAATGACAACAGAGTCACTTCCCTTGTCAACATGGACACGCGTACGGAAGGATAACCCAAGTCTGGGACGAGTGGAAATAACGTTTGGGTTTGCATTTAAACGGCCACACTGTTATAACATTTGAAGCCAGTAAGCTAGAATAAAAAATAGGTAATTCTTTGAGACGATCGAAGCTTGCTAAAGGGATAAGTGGGTTGTAGCCACTGGCGTGGGACTCTAGTACTCTTACAATGGAAATTGCCTGCCCACACAGGTGCTCGACGCGAGCTTGATGTTAAGGAAAAAAATCATGCAGAGTGACAAAAATACCTTAGATTACCCCGATGATCCGTTTTGACATAGGACCCTCTCTATCATAATATATGAGAGAAGGTGCGGAACTTCCAAATACTTCGCTCCACCCATGACCCTCGATTTCCTGCTGCTATTTCCGTCTTTCACGACTATATTATATGACTTGTTTTACTTCTGAGATATTTTTCTATCCATCAAGCCATCATTGACTTTTCTGCGTTGTACCAAACTGAAGTTACGGGCTCCGGAACGTGCGATTTTCGCGAAGTTTTCCTTTGTGGACACTTCCGTGCTCATCTGAAATCCGGTGACAAGAGCGATATGGACAATGTTTTCAACTCTATGGTGCATCCCTTCTTGAATTACAGAACAGCGGTAGATGCAAAAGTAAGTTTTTTACTTACCATTAACTCGATTCAACTTTAGGAATCCTGTTCCATGCAAGTATTATACACTGTCTTCTTCACTGCACAACACATCGTATACATGCATCTCTATTTTCAAAATAGGCGGCACTAACGTCAACGCCGAAATATGATTGGCTCATAAGGTTATTCTTATTATCATAGGAGCACGGAAGTGTCCACAAAGGAAAACTTCGCGAAAATCGCACTGCGAAATTTGAAAACTGACGAATATGGAAGAATTGTCACGCTTCTACAGTGAACAGGCATTTCACATGCACTTCGAAAGCAAGAGACAAAAAACATTTGAAAACTGGCCCATTGATCAAACATGTAATTGTAACCCAGATAGGATGGCCAAAGCTGGTTTTTTCCACATCCCGACAGAGCAAGAGCCTGATGGTATATGCTGCTTTCTGTGCTTTAAAGAGTTAGATGGATGGGAACCTGATGATATCCTTGGACTGAGCACAAGAAACATTCCCCGAAATGTCCATTCCTCAAGCTAAATGGCAGGCCAGTAGAATCACTGACAGTTGAGGATTCATCAGGCTGGAGATTGAAAGACAAACGAACATCATAAACAAACTTTTTGATATGAAGAAAAAAGAACTGGAAGCACTAAACATGGAGGTTAGGAGAGAGATGGAACATCTTGTTGATTAGTGAATCTGCAATATTCAAGTGAAGAAAATGAGCTTTTTAACATTCTTCTAGAAA
The DNA here is from genome assembly GCA_028554795.2 of Sinohyriopsis cumingii. NCBI lineage: Eukaryota > Metazoa > Mollusca > Bivalvia > Unionida > Unionidae > Sinohyriopsis > Sinohyriopsis cumingii. Next base: position 47,077,877 of record CM068830.1, on the reverse strand, counting down.
CTGAAGTTGAGAAATGAACTAGAAATTTGAAACTGCTCATCTACTGTATATAATGTTATCAGGCTATAAATTTATAGCTTCTAGGTCGCAATGTTTCTTATTGTTATTGTGGAAAAACAAACAAGAAATTGTTTACTCTATATGTATACATGTAAAGTACAGAAGAGTAAATGCTGTTTGTTTGTACACCTTGCAAACATCTCAACTGACAAAGCAAGGAAAATGTCAGATGTTGGGGAAGTTTTCTCTAACATGATTGGCATTGATGAGTGCAATTTGTCTGTTAAATTTGCAATCAGTAACAAGTCCAGGGCCTGGGTTTGTAAGAAGATTGGACTAAAGTGGTGGATGCAGTTTCTTACTTTAGTGTATTCTAACATATATTAAATTATACAAATATTTTTAAAAAAAAAAAAAGTAACTTTAGTTTGGTACAACGCAGAAAAGTCAATGATGGCTTGATGGATAGAAAAATATCTCAGAAGTAAAACAAGCCATATAGTATGGTCGCGTGCCTTTAAAGACGGAAATAGCAGAAGGAAATCGAGGGTCATGGGTGGAGCGAAGTATTTGGAAGTTCCATACCTTCTCTCTTAAATCACAGGTGCTCGACACGAGCTTGATGTTAAAAAATAATAATAATCTAAAGTAAAAAAATCATACAGAGTGACAAAAATACCTTAGATTACCCTGATGACCCGTTCTGACATAGGACCCTCTCTATCATAATATATAAGAGAGAAGGTACGGAACTTCCAAATACTTCGCTCCACCCATGACCCTCGATTTCCTTCTGCTATTTCCGTCTTTAAAGGCACGCGACCATACTATATGGCTTGTTTTACTTCTGAGATCGTTGGTACAAGCATTAAAAGTCTAACTGCTTACAGCATCATTCTATCGAACTGTGTATGGAAAGGAATGGGGATATCATTCACATCTCCCCTGGTGTAATGATAGGTACAGCTAGAGAGTCATAAGATTCCTGATTATTTAAGAAACAAAAACTGATGTACATGTTCTCCTGCTCCTTTTTGAGACCAATTTCTTATTATAAAGACACCAGATTTCGTGAATGATATTAGATATTAATTAGGTACAGCTAGAGAGTCATAAGATTCCTGATTACTTAAGAAACAGACACTAATGTACTTTTAATCTTGCTTCTTTCATTGCTTTAAAGATTCAAGACATTAGCATTCATTATAAATGATATTCAATGATTTATGCTTGTTCTTATTATATGTCAGAATGCCACACACAGGATATGGAAGCCTGAGGAGCTGGCTACAACAGAAAGACTCCGATCTAGAAGAGTATTAGCTAATCAGGCATATCTTCAAGAGGCATCCAGAAGAATGAATGCCCCAGCACCAGATGTTGTCCGTTTCAAAGTTGGTGAATTGGTGCCCATCAAAGTTCCCAGGTCTGATCGCCATAAGACGGACTGCAAAAGGATCCTTGGAATAGTAGTGAACCAACATGGAGAGAAGGATCCAAGTTTTCGTATTCGGTATAGATTGCTTGTTGTGCTAAAAACATGAAATTGTATCCGATTGCCATCAGTTATGACTTTTTCTAGCTATCATAGCAAAGTAAAGTAAATATTTCTTATCATTCTTCTTAGATGCAAATATGGAATGCTTGCAGGCAGATACAGAGGCAATTCCCTTCTACCATTCCAAGGAGCCATTCCTGAACTAAGTGTGGATGGCTGGAAGGATGAGAAAGTCATCTCCTTAAGGACTGCTTCCATGTGCTTCTCCAAAGCTGCATGCCCTGCAGATGTTTGCAGTTGCAGAGTAGGATACCAGAGCAGGCGTTGCATCTGTTTCCGGAACAAGACTCAGTGCCAGGCTGCCTGCCATGCTGGTAGATGCTGCCAAAATGGGTTTGTATTCATCAAACATTTTTTTAACTTAACGTAAATGAGTCTGATACAGATAAGTTTGAAAACATATTCTACACCAATATAAATTATGGATATCAGTTGTATTGAGATTGTATGTGTATGTATTGCTTTTATTATAATGTTATCTCTTGTATGTGAAATTTTCAGAACGGAACATGATAATGCGAGGTCAGAGGACTTAGAAAACGTGGGATCAGAGGAACTTGACAGTAGGACAGAAGACCATCGGTGTGATATTCCAGTCACCTTCAAGGTCTTTGTCCAGCAATTAATTGAGTCAGTAAGTTATTCAGAAATTTTAGCAAATAATTTATATAGATTTACTTTTCATGTTTTTTGTTTTTGGTTGTTTGTGTTGGATTTAAGACAATAATTATTGACTATATCATACAGCAAGATGGCCACAAAAGCAGACATTCTTCTTCTCAAATTTGAGTGAATTATGCACTTTTGACCCACTGCTAATATTGCCTTATGAACCAAAAAATAAAAGAGAATTAATATCATTACAGGGTTTTCAAGAAACTGAATGTCAGTCCTGCTTGAATGCTATTTCTCATGCAGGATCATGGGAGGCACTAAGTTCTACTGCAAGGTACATTGTTGAGAGACTGCCTGACCTGCAAACAGAGGAACCCATTCCCATTATCCGTGCTAAGAAATTAGGAATCTATGGTGATGGGTTTGTATTGTTTAAAACTTACAAAGTGATACAAAGAATGCTTCACTGTAGCATAGATATATCAGATTTGTGATAAAACTGTAATGACACCAATATAAATGACAAAGAAACCATTGTAAGTCATTATTCACATATTTTTCCCATTGTTATATGTGTTGAATGCATACAGTTTACAGCATCACTTGCGAATACTGACACTCTAATACACTGTCACTTTGCTCATGTGTTAACATTTATATTTAGTATTAAGGACAGATCTGCTTTGTGTTGAATTACCAATGTGTATTATTAAGCATTTAATCTTTTACTTTGAGTAGCTTTATCCAGTTCATTCCTCTGGACATACGGTCATCACACACAGTGTTCCAGACATCTGTGGATGATACCAGTTGTCTGTTTAACTCCAACTCTCTGGTCCTTTGGGGTCACGCTAAGAAGACAGTTTTTCTTCGCCTTGCAGCTGCCATCTATGGCATTGTTAACCACGAGAAAATGGTTGATCAGGTGATCCTAATAACTACTCTCTGATCTCATTTTGCCATCAAAAAACTTAAACTATCAAATTTTGTGAAATAATAGAAAACGTTAATATGTGTATTAATAAACTGTTTATGGCTTAATAAATTCCATACAATCCAGGTAGCATTCTCTTAAGGTTGACAATGCATGTGCCATTTTAATCTGAAAAGATAAGATGTGTTTGTTTTTATTTACCAGTTTTCCTTCTAGTTATTATAGGTCTGAAATAGGATTATCAATGAAAAGAAAAAACTTTGGGCCACTATCACAATTAGCCCGGTTTATCACATTCTTTATAGTATCTCTAATTGTATCTAATCATATCATCATGTTATCTAATACTATTGTAGTATCTATAACAGTTTTATTGGCATTATTCCGGTGATGGAAGGAATCATGGACTGGAATGATGCTGTGGCATGGGTCAATAGGTCCACAACAGCTAACATTTCCGATGATACCACCATGATGCAGCAGCCACGACACCTGGTAAAGACAGCCATAGAAAAAGAACTGTTTGCAACCCTCAAAGGCACAGACTCTGGTAATTAATAATATTTGACTACGCTGGTGTACATAAAAATTTTCATATGATTTAGGGGTAAGGATTTTAATGTTGTGCAAGGTAAACCATGATCATTAGTAGCTGTCTTAAGAGGGGCATATCAAATATAATCCAGAAACACGTTCAAAAACATACCCTAAGTTATTTGGCTAACTGTCTACTTTGATCAAAACATAGCTTGTTGCATTCATGGATCTACTGTTTACAAATAGTTATTATAGAAGTAACATACCTGAAGGCGTAATGAAGTAATGAATCCTTGTAAAATTATAGCAAATATTGATGACAAGATATGCAATGAACATTAGGTCCTGAATAAACAAAAACGTAATAAACATGTTTTACTTTGTATCGCTTATGCCCAAAATAATTTCTATTTACAGCCCAGGTACAGTTCATGTCTTTGGCTGGGTTACTCTGGAAAAAGATCACCGTTAGAAACTATAATGAAGACATTTATCCCCAAGAAATATTTGGCATTGGAGAAGAGATCATCCTGCTTAAAGTACCAGTAGAGTTGCCATCTGTTGATGGGAATATTCGGTATTCGTACGCCCATACAATTTCTAGTACTTTTATTAATAATACCTTTTCAGTTCCACCATGAATAGTGGAGAAACTGCCTGCACCTACTTTTCTTTAAAACTACTGTACTCCATTGAAACAATGGCTATCTTCAATGACATATGAATGTGTTGCTGTATGTCATTGAACATTATTAATGTTCATATTTGTATCATGTCGATTTTTCTTATGACACATAATGTATACGGTAGATGGTAGTGTATGTATGCTTGATTCCATTTCCTATTTCAGGCTCAGTCACCTGGTACCAGCCATACCATTCACACCAAAAGAAAAAGATGCAATGGACATGTGCATCTGTGACTCTTTTGGAGTTTGCACTGAAGATGACAGCATGGGATGGGTGGCTTGTATTGTGTGCTGTCGATGGGCACACTGTGCCTGCATAGGCAGACACAGTTTTAAACACTACCAAGAAAAGGAATTCACATGTGGATGTGATAAAATCCGTCCATTCCAGTTGAAACAGTAAGTGAGATTAGTAAGAGTTTGAAAGTTACTGTGATAGAATCCATCCATTCACATGGAAACAGTAAGTCAGAATTAGTATCTTTATTGTTTATTGCATTATACACTAAAATATAATTCTTTTACAAAGTGGTATTACCTGGGGGGCAACATTACTTGCATAATGCCAATATCTTGTTAATGCAGAAAATCCAGGATGATAATGAATATGATGATGCTTGATATATCAATTACTGTATGAATGTATAATAGCTACATTTTGTTAACTTTCAGGTTTCCAGTGTTCAATAATACATCCTTGGTCAGTGTATTTTTGAAAAAGCAGAGAAGTCAACTCAAGGTAGGTAGCAATTTCTTGACAGTGGGTCACAACTCTGTATTGCTATAACATGGATTAGTGATAATAAAAATTGGTTATTCTGCACAAGCCAGTATTTGTCAGTTTTCCACAAGATGCCGAAAATGCACACCCTCAACATAATATTATAACAGAGACTTATGCTGAAACTATAATCTAGATAACATTGTACATGGGAGCCTTCTAAAAAAGAACCTTTGTAATAAATGTTACTTTTTTATACTTATTTGATAGAATGTTGTGGTCAAAACATGTTCAAAGACATCAAAGTCATGGAGAATGAGAGATTTGGACAGCAGGTCCTCACATGTGGTCCGGAGACTGACCCTCTGCTCTGGCCTGAATATTCCAAATGAAAGTGTAGTAAGTATGCATATTATAATTTACATCTATACAATAATGACGGCAGATAACTAGAAATTGTGTTGCAAAACATACATGACCCTACATGTGTTATGAAGTTAGTATGGTGATGTTAATAATATAAATTATCCAATGATCAGCTCATGGCCTGCTTTCAAAAAGTTCAAGTATAGATTTTGTTCGAGCACATCATGATCAAGTACAAGGCTCAACCAGGACTGTATTGAGATAATAGCTTTTACCTCTCATTATGTGAATAATTTTATTGTTCATGATGGACAAACTAGGTTTCAAAGTAGTTTCATGACTTTCACTCACTAAAATTTTTGTAAACAAGAATGAACTGAAGTGAATGATACAATTGTTGATTTTTTGCTTCCAGGTTACAGCCCTACGAAAGTTCATAGAGGAATTGATTCTAAATCCAATGAACACCAAAATAATCGACTTAGTGCTGTTTCCTGAGGTAAAGAAGACAAAAAGCAAGCAATTATATTTACTATTTTTCCTAGACCTACAAAGAATGAAATACCACCACTGGAACCACTTTGTTTATGCATGTTGTTACCTTGTGAAGAATAATGAAATGTGACTTGAAATACTGAAAATATCCGGACCTCACTAAAGGTCAAATGTGAATTGGGCATTGTCAATATTTGTTGTATATCTCCCATCTAGAGCATGTCCACCCATTTTAAAATATGCCAAAAGGTCGGGAAAAAATTCTCAATAGTTTTCCCTTTCGGGGTATTGGCGCAGCATTGCAGCTGCATTATGTTAGTATGTGTAAAGGAAGAAGAAATAAAGGGAGGGGTACAGGTAATCTGATGAAGGTATATCTATAAAATATGTTGTCCATTTGAGTTTTTTCTTCTTCTCCAGACTCTTTTATGGGTCTGTTCACTTCACGTAGCGCCATGTGACATAGCCCCATAACGTCCTTGTCTGTACTTTCCTCATGGAGGACTCCTATAATACTTATCTATTTTTATTACCTGACCACACGCTTTCATTGTGGTAACTATAAACTCTGTGATCTTGTATAATGTGTTTTTATTAAAATTTACTTCAAGGTACTGATACACCTGATGGCAGCTGTTGAAGGAATCTCCTACCTTGAGGCTGAAGTTCTCATCCAAGACAGTTGTCAGCAGAAAATTTGTTCTTGATATGTGTATATCTTGCTGTTTTTTTTAAAGTTTATACAGCTGTAAATAATATCACAAATAAAATAATTAAAATAATAACCTAGTTGTTGTTTGAGAAAATGAATCCTACCTATTTTGCAGTCAATGATCCTCTGGTACCTCACACATAATACAACTAAATCAATAAAATTTAACCAACCATGTATAAAATGGGAAACTCGATGCTTACTAATAAACTAATAAACATAATGCTCCTCTTTCTTTCCTTCCCTTTCATTTCTTTCTTTCTTTTCTTGATAAAATTTAGAGGGACACAGGTCATTTCTGATTATTTTTAGAATTTAAAAGTATTATATACACAAGACACTCATAGCATACTGGCCATCCATCCATCTTTCCAGTATTAAATTCCAAAATGTTGCATGCAAGCATCATGCAACAACTTGGAATAACTCCAATAAGTTCAGTGGGACAACAATAGCAAGATCGTTAGACCTTTAATATGTTCCAAATATTCAATATCTGCAACAACTCCGTTTAAGACTTTTCCTATATTTACAATATAATTTTAAAGGATTAATTTTTTTAAAAATGGCATGTATGCATCACACAACATTCACTGAAGTTAACCCCCATAACTGTGAAATACAAGTCTATGGGTCAATATTAATAGATACTTTGGACATTTAATATCTTCCTACTATTAATGTTATGCAACATCTCCCCTCTAGGTATCTCCTACCTTGAAATTAGTCTTTTCAGAACTAAAATTTTTAAAAAAAAGTGTGGTGACATGATGCAACAACTTAGAATAAACACCCGAGGCTGTGAAATATAACCCTATGGGGCAACATTAATAGTCTCTTGAGATGTTCAATATGTTCCAGATTTTAATTTTATGCTACATCTCCGCTTGAGACATTTTCTACATTTAAATCCATCTTTCCAGTACTAAATTCCAAAATGTTACATGCAAGCATCATGCAACAACTTGGAATAACTCCAATAAGTTCAGTGGGACAACAATAGCAAGATCCTTAGACCTTTAATATGTTCCAAATATTCAATATCTGCAACAACTCCGTTTAAGACTTTTCCTATATTTACAATATAATTTTAAAGGATTAATTTTTTTAAAAATGGCATGTATGCATCACACAACATTCACTGAAGTTAACCCCCATAACTGTGAAATACAAGTCTATGGATCAATATTAATAGATACTTTGGACATTTAATATCTTCCTACTATTAATGTTATGCAACATCTCCCCTCTAGGTATCTCCTACCTTGAAATTAGTCTTTTCAGAACTAAAATTTTTAAAAAAAAGTGTGGTGACATGATGCAACAACTTAGAATAAACACCCGAGGCTGTGAAATATAACCCTATGGGGCAACATTAATAGTCTCTTGAGATGTTCAATATGTTCCAGATTTTAATTTTGTGCTACATCTCCGCTTGAGACATTTTCTACATTTAAATCCATCTTTCCAGTACTAAATTCCAAAATGTTGCATGCAAGCATCATGCAACAACTTGGAATAACTCCAATAAGTTCAGTGGGACAACAATAGCAAGATCCTTAGACCTTTAATATGTTCCAAATATTCAATATCTGCAACAACTCCGTTTAAGACTTTTCCTATATTTACAATATAATTTTAAAGGATTAATTTTTTTAAAAATGGCATGTATGCATCACACAACATTCACTGAAGTTAACCCCCATAACTGTGAAATACAAGTCTATGGATCAATATTAATAGATACTTTGGACATTTAATATCTTCCTACTATTAATGTTATGCAACATCTCCCCTCTAGGTATCTCCTACCTTGAAATTAGTCTTTTCAGAACGAAAATTTTAAAAACAAAGTATGGTGACATGATGCAACAACTTAGAATAAACACCCAAGGCTGTGAAATATAACCCTATGGGGCAACATTAATAGTCTCTTGAGATGTTTAATATGTTCCAGATTTTAATTTTGTGCTACATCTCCACTTGAGACATTTTCTACATTTAAATCCATCAATCCAGTACTAAATTCCAAAATGTTGCATGCATATGTTTCAAGACCTTTCCTAGAGTTACAATAGTATTTAAAAGGATTAATTTGTAAAAACAATGGCAAAAGAAACAAAGAATACAAAATACATCTAAATAAAATATATTATTATTTTATTAAATTTTTTTACATATATTTTAAGCACAAATATTTTTTGGAAACATATTTAACATATAAAAAAATGTCATGGAAACAAAAATCAGATTAAATAAATATAAAGATTTTAAACAAATATATAAATCATTGAAAACTAATATGAAATAATTAAATAGCAGACTAGTGCTTAGAATTTACAAAAAAAATGCCATGGAAACAAACATCAGATTAAATAAATATAAAGATTTTAAACAAATATATAAATCATTGAAAACTAATATGAAATAATTAAATAGCAGACTAGTGCTTAGAATTTACAAAAGTAAAGACGCCGATTAATGTGGAATTCCAGGTTGTTGCACGCAATTTCTCGAGAAATGGCTATTCCAAGTTGGAGCCAACTACCACGCAATTTCTCGAGAAAGAGCGCAACAATTAGAAATTCCAAGTTGTTGCGCGCAATTTCTCGAGAAATGGCGTATTCCAAGTTGGAGCCCAATATTGTGCAGCGAAGAAGACAGTGTATAATACTTGCATGGAACAGGATTCCTAAAGTTGAATCGAGTTAATGGTAAGTAAAAAAAACTTACTTTTGCATCTACCGCTGTTCTGTAATTCAAGAAGGGATGCACCATAGAGTTGAAAACATTGCCCATATCGCTCTTGTCACCGGTTTTCAGATGAGCACGGAAGTGTCCACAAAGGAAAACTTCGCGAAAATCGCACGTTTCGGAGCCCGTAACTTCAGTTTGGTACAACGCAGAAAAGTCAATGATAGCTTGATGGATAGAAAAATATCTCAGAAGTAAAACAAGTCATATAATATAGTCGTGAAAGACGGAAATAGCAGAAGGAAATCGAGGGTCATGGGTGGAGCGAAGTATTTGGAAGTTCCGTACCTTCTCTCTTATATATTATGATAGAGAGGGTCCTATGTCAAAACGGGTCATCGGGGTAATCTAAGGTATTTTTGTCACTCTGTATGATTTTTTTCCTTTAGATGATTGGTTTTTTTCTTAACATCAAGCTCGCGTCGAGCACCTGTGTCTTATATATTATGATAGAGAGGGTCCTATGTCAGAACGGGTCATCGGGGTAATCTAAGGTATTTTTGTCACTCTGTATGATTTTTTTACTTTATTATTATTTTTTAACATCAAGCTCGCGTCGAGCACCTGTGTATGAAACAGATTCGTTTCGTGTAAGAAGCTTAAATTATACTTTATCCAACGTCGGCAAGCCTCGGCTACCATCGCATTTCAAGTAACCGACATGTAGATCAATTTATTTTTATAATGTATCCTCTTCATTGTCTTAGGATTTTATTCAGATAGAAATTTATATTTCAGAACGTAATGTCAGACTAAAGCAATTACAGTCTAAGCTGTACAACACTATCATTTTCGACTGCAACGTATATAAGATATTCTTGAACATTTCCTGAAAATGCTTCTGTATCTATTTTCCATTTTTTCATTTGTTTTTGGCACAATAACTTCAGTTCAACTCAATATTCCTTCAACAAACGTTGATGATATATTACACTTGGAGAAAGGGAGAAAAGTAAATATATACAGCATCATTGGAAAATAGATTTTATCTGCTTGTCCCAGAAACGATAAAATAAAATATTCGATATTATATTTTATTTCTCTCTTGTTGGTGATGAGAAAGGTTTAGAATGCAGATCCAGTTAGAAAAGCGAAAAGCAGTTCAATTTTCCAGTCAGCTTTCCCACTTCTTTAAATTTGTAAATCCCAGCATTATAGCTAGAAACTTTATAAAGTTTATTTTGTTTTCTGGATAGGATTGCAGACTCATCTCATTAACAACATCAACAATAATGAACAATGGACTGCTTGAAATTATTTATTTATGCTCACATGTAAAGGATTAATCCATTTACTTAACTCATTAACCCCTGGAGGTTTTTGTCATTTTTGCCTGAAATGTGAGTAAGAAACACATTTCGGGGGCTGTTTCTTTGCATATGAAACTGGTACTTTCTATGGCCACTTAGGAGTAGGAGTTGGATCTACCGGTAACTGTAAACTGCACAGACCCAATTCTACCATCACATAATATGCAGGCACATCTGTTAAGTGCAGGTCTTTTTAGGACTAATCAGCAGAACAGTGAACGTACACCCAGATCTTCTGGTGCATTATGCAGAGACAGATCAAGGTCCATGTTGTTTGCTCTAGGACTTGACTTATAAGCAAGTATGTATGGTAGTCTATAAATGTTAACGAGGTCTACATACAGAAAAATTTAATCCGACTATTGTCAAAAATTATTTTCATTACAGCAGTAAATGAATTTTAATTACCTTTGAATTGCTTTTTATTTTCAGTTGTGGTTTGAAGTTTACATTGTATAAATCTCAGTGAAATAAGAGCAGTGAAATGCCAACTTGTACAGTGTGTGGAGACACCGAATTTAATGAAGAGCATGGCCTGTTCTATTGTACAACTTGCAGTACACAATCTCAGGTATAAGCATGGTTACATAAAAGTCTTAACAAAGTCATTGACTTTTTTGTTTGTGATAACACAAGTTTTTATAAGAAAGTTCATGACTAATATTTTAATTGTCAATACATTTCTTTTTGGTGTCATTGTGTGGTACCAGTACATGTCAGTACATTTCTTTCTGGTGTCATTGTATGGTATTAGTACATGTCAATACATTTCTTTTTTGGTATCATTGTGTGGTACCAGTACATGTCATTACATTTCTCTTTGGTGTCATTGTGTGGTACCAGTATATGTCAGTACATTTCTTTTTGGTGTCATTGTGTGGTACCATTACATGTCAGTACATTTCTTTCTGGTGTCATTGTGTGGTACCAGTACATGTAAGTGCATTTCTTTTTGGTGTCATTGTGTGGTACCAGTACATGTCAATACATTTCTTTCTGATGTCATTGTGTGGTACCAGTACATGTCAATGCATTTCCATCTGATGTCATTGTATGGTACATATTAGGCATGTAATGATTTATGTCAGCATTGACAGTCTGATGTTTAAAAATGATTTAACATCCCTTTTTGTGTCCATTTAATTGTTGGACAAGCATTAGGTAAGTATTTGTCTTTGTAATTATCACATAAACAACAGATCATAATACCCCTTGTGGGTACTACATTTATGTAACATCAGTCATGATTTTAATGAAATCCTCCTTTTGGTTAATGAATAGAGTTATATTTCCAAACACACCCATTAAAGAAATCTTACAAGTTTTATTATTGACAGTTAAAACCTATTCGCTATGGAATTGCCCAGCTGCATCAGATTAATCTCTGACAAGCCAGTTGATAAGAGTTGGCAAAAAGACAAATTGCCAGAGGCCTACTTCAAACCTGAAATTGGCAAATCCCAGATACATGTACAAATATTACAATTAACATGTAACAGATAAGTTTAAAGATAAATATTTATTCCTTATTTTTCAAAGTTTGCTTTAAATAGCGTGTGTGTGATTTAGATTTGCAATGTAGCTTTAACAATTTTTCAGTCATATCGCTACGATGTCTGCAGTGTGACAGTTTATAGTGATGTTTAGTACTGAGGCATCATGCTGCAGACATGTAGCATGATGTCCCACCCAGTCACATGATCCTGACACCAGGCCAACCAGTCCTAACCCTAACCACTTAATGCTGAGCACCAAGTGAGGCAGCTGTTAGTACCATTTTTAAAAGTCTTTGATATGACTCGGCCAGGGTTCGAACCAGCAACCTTCCACATCCGTAGTGGACACTCTACCACTACGCCACCGTAACGATGCTTTAAATAGTAAATAATCACATTATAATATCTGTGTGAGAAAATCTGAGACTGACCTTGACATTGATTTCAAGATGGAAATGACACATACAAAAGAGGAAAGAAACTGTGGCTAGTTATGTAGTAGAAGAATGCCTTATACAGAAATGCAAAATAAAGGTGATGATATATTATTATGGTGAAATTGCAGGATATAAATCTTGTGGAAAATAAAGAATTTGGAACTGAACATGGCCCTTTGTTAGTAAACTAGTTTGACAGACTGTTTTATGCATTTGACCCAGATCACCCCCTTTTAAATTACATTTATTGCATATTGTATTCCTCTTTTCCTTGCAAACCTGAGCTTGTCTGGGTTGAATTTGAGCTTGTGATGGGAGTCCAACATGTGGATTTGTAGCTCCCTGGTTTAAGAGTTTTAAAGTCAAAAAACCTCTACCTCATTTGGTGTATTAGTCATATAACCTCTTCTTCAGTTGATGCATTCAAGTCATATAACTGCTACCTCAGTTGCTGCAGTCATGTCAGACTTTAATTTAACAGTAGGATATTCCTAAAGTTTATACCCTTTACATGCTTACATTCCAGTCTTACGCTTTGTTAGCAGATTGCAGCACCCTCATAATTCCATTTGCAGGTGAGACAGATAATTTAATTGAATCTGCTCATTAATAATGTTTTACCCCACAGGATATACGAGTTGAAGAAAGAGAAGAAGAGATGCTGAAAGAAGTTAATTATGCCAGTCTGATCAAAGAAAAGTCAGAAAAACAAATGGAGAAAGGTGATAAAAATAAGGAAAATGTAGATGGTTTTCAGAAAGCAACATTTATTTTAGTAAAATGGTATGGATACTAAATTTTCATGAGTATTACCAGTGTGAATATAAATGATACATTCATCATAGATATATCAATTGCTGAATTTATTGAAATAGAGAACATTCAGTCATATTCAGATCAACAGTGAATATTGTTTCCTGCTTTAGCCATTTATAGTTAATGAACAGGAATAGATACTTTTCTGTAAGAAACTAAATCATGACTCCTCAGCTTTTGACCGTATCACAAGGCCTTCATGAGAGGAATGATGTCTGGACTGGAGTTACATGATCAGCTAAATGTTGATCACATGACAGAATCCTTCTGTACAAATGTGGAAGTTCCAGTCTGGAACTACAGTTCAGCATTTGCATACTGTTTTGTGGGATAGCATCAGAGTACTTGGTGAAGAAAGATAACACGGGAAGCCAGTGTTGAACCATGATTCAGGATTGGAACTTCTGCCTTTGTACAGAAGGATTTTGTCATGTGATCAACAAATAGTTTATCATGTGACTCCAGTCCAGACATCATGATTCAGTTTGCTACAGAAGAATATCTATTCCTCTTCAGTTATTTTCAGTTTTGATTTAAAGTAATTGTACTTTTAAGTATGGAGAGCCAGGTTAGGGGTACATAATTTGAATGTGTATTGAGATACAAAAATCTTTTTGAAGGAATAGGGTATTTGTATTCTTTACAGCACAACATTTTGTATTGAATGCTGTCATCATTAATGTTCATGTTTATGAATTTAACAAATAGAAATATAAACTAAAAGAGTCCCATTGGAGGATTGCAATCATATTACAAAAAAAGCAATACTAATTTTATTATCACCTTTAAAACCATTTTTCCCATACTACCAGTCAGGCAGGGTGTTGGCTGCCTGTCATGGCATTTTTAGCATGGTAAAGGCTCATTTATAACTAGCAGTTTATGATGCGAAAATGCATGTTAATTGGCACAATATGCAATGTTTAAACCTTCTGAGATTTAAGACAGGACAGCTCTCAATGATGGCAGTTCATATATCGGAAAGGGTGCAGTACTTTGGGAGTTCATGCACAAAATAGTAATAGCAGCCAAGCTTATCTCTATAAGCTTGCCCCTTTCACCTGATCTTAGGCTTCATGAACTTGCATGGATCTATTCCTTGGGAACACATTATCTAGATGCATGACATTTGTTAGTCACCCAGAGGCTCCAGGTCACTGATATGACATTTTTGCAGGGTCACAATCTGTATCGAAAATATTCTTCCTTTGATCATTTTGGCTGAGACCTATTGAACCATCTCATTGGATTCGAGTATGTAAGCTCATGTGAGATGAAATAGGCTCCAGAACCTGGCCTGCTCGTGAGATCACCTAGCCACTACACATTTCAATCACTACTCTGACCTCAGTAATATGTTATGTTGAGCACATGCATCGATATATTATCATTTTGGTCATAACGATTTATTTTGCCTCATCAGAGGTTGGGGACTTTACATCACCTTTATGTAGCTAAACCTAACAGCTATCAAAAGATGAGTGGTTATCATTCATCGGATATATGTTGGGGTGCTGATAAGTTGAACAGGGTTCCTGCAGGTCCTGGAATTCTGGAAAAGTTTTGGAATAAAAAAAAAAATTTCAAGGGCCTTGAAAGTCATTGAATTTCTTTAAGTCTTGAAATGTTTGGAAAGGTCAAGGAATTTCTGACAGTGGAGTTTTAAAATATTGATAACTGGTTATTTCCTAGAGCACAGAGTACTGATTAAATTTTTTTTATTTTGAACACAAAATAATTATGATTAATAAACAGTTTCATATCATATAACAAGAGTAAGTTCCCTTGTTGATCTCGCAGGATTTCCAGTTGGTTAAATTAAAAAATTCCTTTGGTCAACAGTGCTGCTTCAAATAGTTACCACTTGATGATCTGACAAAATGAAGTTCATTTTTTGTGAAAAAGTCTGTCATTCTTTAAGTAAATTACCATAACATTGACATGTATTTAACTTGATCACATTATACAGTTTACAGCTTTACATAACTGAATTGCATGTACATGTATTTGATTTCAATTCAGATCCAGATGTAAACTAATTCTGAACCTTGGTAAGAATTCTTTTACTAAGCAGTGAATTATCCTGAAGTAAAACAATTATTGCTTGACTGGAGAGTCACAATGCAAAGACTTAGCTTACTGCAGTTAAGAATTTATGCAGTGTAGCAACCTGACCAATCTAATAATGATATACAGGATTTTGCCTATTATAGAATAATCATTGCTATGCAGCAACTTAGCTTAAATTTTGATCATAAATAATTGATGGTATGCATCAATAGGCAGAGTTGCATCAATTATGCAACTCTGCCTATTCTGAAATTATATGAAATATTCACAATTTTGCATATTTTTGAAATGACTCTATGAAACAACTCAGTCTAAACTAAAAAGATTTATGCTGTGCATTTAGACTAGTGTACACATAATAAATGCTCTGCAGCATTTTGTCAGACCTATTGTTATTTAAGAATTGTGTTAATTATGCAGTGAATCTCAGAAATGTAATGAAATGTTTTGCAGTACAGTCTGGAAAATTTGAATTCATCTCAAACTATTGAGGTGATGATTGTGGTTTTGCGGGTTGGTAGCCAGTATATTTGGTGGAAGAAGAACATGGGAAGAACTACTGACCCATGGGAAGCTACTGGCAAGCTTTCTCACATACCTATGTATGCTGAGCCATGGCTGAAACCTACAGAGACAGAGGTGACGTGTCAATGATCTATGAGGGAGAGCAAGTGACAGTATTTGTAAATATTTTAAAATTCAATCACTGCATGAGAATCCAAGTATGACTCTTAAAAGATCAAGAGTCAAGTTCATACACAATTAATCAAAGGTACCCAAGTTTTCATTTTTCCACTAGTTAGTGGCAATAAATTTATATCTAATATATATGAATATGTGAACATATATGCTTGCCTGAGTAAAATTACTATTCAGCAGCTTTATGAGCTATTTAGAATATTTCACAGGTGTTTTTTTGAAGATACAATGTTTTGAAATTAATTATTATTTTAAAATTAATTATTTTATGCCCTATTCAGTTAAAATTGAACATGAAAAACAGGAAAAATGCTGGAGAGAATAAATTAAAAGATGAGACTGCTTTTTAATAATGCCATCTATTACTTATGAACAGTTTGAACCTTTACGACCTCTCCTGTGGGTCCCCCGAGTGGCCTAGTGATCTAAAGCGCTCACCATTATGGATCACTGCCATTTCAGCTCTGTCTGCATGTGTTTTAGTTTTGGGCTCGGCCAGTGTGGTTATGTAAGAAAGCCTGCTAGTAGCTTCTCGTGGGTTGGTGCTTCTTTCTGGGGTTTTCCCCGGTTCTTCCTTCACCATTAATACTGGCCGCCATGTATAGCCTATCTTGTACTAAAAAATGGTGTCAACCCTACAACAACAACAACAAGGGCCCCGAGTGGCTGAGTGGTCTAAAGCGTTTTCTGTTACGGATCACTGCCATCTCACTTCTCTCTCTGTCTCTCTGGGTTCGAGTCTCAGATTCAGCCAATGTGGATATGTGAGAAAGTTTGCCATAGCTTCTCGTGGATCGGTGGTTCTTTCCAGGGTTTTCCCGGGTTCTTCCTCCATTAATTCTGGCTGCCATGTATAGCCTATCATGTGCTAAAAAGTGGTGTTAAACCCTACAGCAACAGCAACAACAACAACAACCTCTCATGTTTGATATGACTATAGGCAACCATTTCAGAATCACAAAAGGGAAATCTTAATTTGCGACCCCTGTTGACATCTTACCTTCTTTTTATAGTGTGGCATTTGTAGAATCAGTTGTAAATAAATTGGCTGATGACTCTGCACAGTCAAAAATGTTCCGTCTCTCAGTGTATGAAAAAAAATGTCATATTCCAAAAGAAAGACACAAGTATCATTATTTTTCATCATCGATTCTATGATATTATAAAATATATTATTTCCAGACTTAGTTAAATGAAAGGGGAAAATTGATCTATGAGATTAGTTTCTTTGCAATCAAAGTATGCTAGCATACACTTCTCAAATCACATAAATAATGCCATACATAATACTGACCAATCACAAAGGAGAGTTGTCTCAGACACAGCATGGTACACATTGTTTAGGTACTATTAGTTAATAGTTATATCATCATTAATTCTATGTTTGTGGTGGAGAAAGCATGTGGGTAAATATATATTGTTAGATTAAATCCCTATCAGAAAATAGATTGTCCCTACTTATATTCTCCATCTTTGAGCTATCGAAATGTACTCAGCAAGTAAGTAAGCATACTCATTTTATTCATAGCTAGGTTATATCTAGGGCAGGGATCATAAACTCAGATCACCATGTGGGCCACATGAGGACTAGTACATTGGCCTGAGGGCCGCATCACTGGAACTTTTTCATACAGTGAAAGTGGCTCATATAAAAGGTAGCCAGTTGAAATGTTGGAAACAGGAAGTAAATGATGTAACATTTAATTTTGTATCAAAAATGCCTGGCTATGAAGAATTTTTTATTATTATTAATTATTTTACAACAAATTCCAGGTGTTGTTGTGGGCCAGCTCCATGGGCTGTGTGTTTGAGATCTCTTATCTATTGTATGAAGTGGGCAATTTTGTCCACAGCAAGAGTAATTCTGTCAATGATGAGCAGTTTTGATCTCAGAATGGGTGGTTTTGTCTATAATGAGTAAATATGACATCCACATGGGTAATTCTATCCATGATGAGTAATTTTTAGCAACAAGTTGGTAATTCTGTCAGCAATAAGATTAATTGTGTCCACAAAAGAGAACAATGGTCAACCACTACAGAATGTATTGAATCATTTCTGTATATTCGAATATTATTTTCATTTTTCTAATAAGTTCATTGATCATTTTAAAATTAATTTCTTAGAGTTAAACCATTTATTAATTACAAACCATTTATTGAGTACACAGTCCAATTAGTTGAGATATATGAGAGAGAGAGAGAGAGAGAGAGAGAGAGAGAGAGAGAGAGAAAGTGAGAGGGGAAGAGAGAAGGTTGCAGGGAAAATTAAATAAATCTTTTAAAAATAGTTTCATGTGAATTCTTAAGGAAACATGTGAATTCATGTTTTATTTTCCACTTAAAGCTATTTGCTCATTATTAGTGATAATTGTTCTGTTTTGCCCATTAGTTATCTTGGATGGTCCGACTTAGCTAGCTGGTCGATATTACCTATGGAAATTCTGACCACAACTGAAATCTTGAAATAAAATCTGCATTTTGTCTCTTTATTTTTCCATATATTTTTAGAGATCAAGACATTATTGTGCACACCCATAATATTTGACATAGTTTTAACTCCCTCATAATCTGACATGTGTTTTCTTGCTTCTGCTATCCACATGTTACTTTTGGAATCGACACTTCGAGGTGATAGCGCAGAAGCAAATGATGATGGGATAAAGTAATTTGTAAATCAGAATTCTCAGTGTGCTGGAATATGCCTCATCTATTCTTTCGTGTAAAACAAGACAGGCAATTTTGCATGTAGCTATTGTGAAATATCTTATATCAGTAGCACTTAATGTTAGTGTTTGGAATTAATCTACAGGTCGGAATTTGGCCATCCTACCCTGCAGCAAATTTAATACACTGTCAGTGGTTAGAATTTGAACACCTTACCCTACTGCTTACTTGATGCACTAGAGATAACTTATTCCATTTTCAGGACTATACAGATCTTAGACAAAGATTTGTTGCAAACAAATTTTGTTTAATCGCATTATGAAACCATAATAAAAATGATATATTACAATTTCTCTGCATATCTATAAACTTGTTTTTATCAGTGGAAATCAAGCATGACCTTGGTCGACCATGGAGCGTATACGAGGCCTTCCAGATCATAATTCAGCACCAGGTAGAGGCACTGATCAAGAATGGGGCAAAGCCTGTATTGAAGGTTAGTTGACCAACAGAGTTTAATAACCAGATTTGCATTTACTTTTTGGACTGATTAGGATTAGTTTCAATGTAATTACTGAAGGATTAGTTTTAAACTAATTAATAATACATGCTGCATCATGTTTGGTATCAATTCTTTTAAACTGAGACATGAGATGTGGCTCGTACCATGTACAGCTAAATTCATTTCAAAACCGCTTTAGAGTCACTTCATTGTCTCCATGATTCATTACAAAACCAGTCTTTAGAGTCACTTCATTGTCTCCATGATTCATTACAAAACCAGTCTTTAGAGTCACTTCATTGTCTCCATGATTCATTACAAAACCAGTCTTTAGAGTCGCTTCATTGTCTCTATGATTCATTACAAAACCAGTCTTTAGAGTCACTTAATTGTTTCCATGATTCATTATCTCTTTAGACTACAACAGTCACTTCACTGTCTCCATGATTCATTATAAAAACTCTTTAGACTGCAACAGTCACTTCATTGTCTCTGTGATTCATTACAAAACCTTTTTAGACTGCAACCATCACTTCATTGTCTCCATAATTCATTATCTCTTTAGACTGCAACAGTCACTTCATTGTCTCCATGATTCATTACAAAACCTCTTTAGACTGCAACAATCACTTCATTGTCTTCATGATTCATTATCTCTTTAGACTGCAACAGTCATTTCATTGTCTCCATGATTCATTACAAAACCTTTTTAGACTGCAACCATCACTTCATTGTCTCCATAATTCATTATCTCTTTAGACTGCAACAGTCACTTCACTGTCTCCATGATTCATTATCTCTTTAGACAGACTGCAACAGTCGCTTCACTGTCTCCATGATTCATTACAAAACCTCTTTAGACTGCAACAGTCACTTCATTGTCTCCATGATGCATTACAAAACCTTTTTAAACTGCAACAGTCATTTCATTGTCTCTGTGATTCATTACAAAACCTCTTTAGACTGCAACAGTCACTTCATTGTCTCCATGATTCATTACAAAACCTTTTTAGACTGCAACATTCATTTCATTGTCTCTGTGATTCATTACAAAACCTCTTTAGACTGTAACAGTCACTTCATTGTCTCCATGATTCGTTACAAAACCTCTTTAGACTGCAACAGTCACTTCACTGTCTGCATGATTCATTATCTCTTTAGACTGCAACAGTCACTTCACTGTCGCCATGATTCATTATCTCTTTAGACTGCAACAGTCACTTCATTGTCTCCATGATTCATTATCTCTTTATAATTTGTTGTTCAGGTTTCAACATACAATGCAAATTCACTTTGCACTAAATGTGCATTCACTGCATTTATGTTCCTATTGAAATGTTTTTACTATGTAATAAATTATTTTATTTGTAGACTTAGGTATTACTGTTTATGTGTCAAGAGCAATGTCATCAATATTAATATTTTTGTTCTAGTTTTTTCCATTCAGTTATGTTTTTTAGGGGGATATATTATTACTTGGTGGTGGATGCAAGTGATGAGATGCTAGGTTCCTCTGTGATTATGATTAACACTTTTTAATCATAATCACACAGGATACTGATCTAAATTTGTTGTCATGAAGAACTGAATTAGATTATGGACAGTTGAATGATTGATAAAAAGAACCAATTTAACTCTCCTGTGTTGTCAAGGTATCTTTTTATGGTGGTACCTCTTGAGCAGATCCTGGCTTTATAATGTCTCTGTATTGCTTATGTAAAGGTGCACCACAATACTATTCAATCTTGAGGTAAAACCCTGACTGCATGTGTGATCTTGATTTGCATTATCGCTACTGACATATACAGTAATACCTCGAACAGTCGCGAGGTTAGGTTCCAGAACCAGTCACGGATCAGGAGGAATCGCGAATGTTTGGTACAAGTCACTAAAAATGCTAATAAATGCTTATTTCTAGGGTTTAAACCCTAAATATGACCCAAATCATGCTCCCAAAACACTTTAATTTCATTTAAAAGTTAGCTTAATACATTACCCTTAAAAAGAGAAATAAATGGTTGATGTAAAAATAGAGTACAGTATCACCTAATGGGTATTTGCCACACTAGCGCATTTACAGTACGGTACATGTATACTAATATTACCCCTATACTAATTCATTGGCTGCCATCTTCTTTTGCACTCACAGTAAGGTAAAACCAAGTAACAAATGGGACTGTAAACTTAATGACTGACGTTTTCTTTGTCATTGTCAGGAAGGTAAACAGGGTAAACTTCATATGTCACAGAAGTCATATAATGAAGGTACAATTCAATAAAATAAAGAAAACATGTACGTAGAGGGTACCAATGAAAATTTCGCGAATCCGTGAATTCGGGAATCCAGAAACATGAATGCACGAGGTATTACTGTATTGCCAAGTACACTATTTCTACCAATATTTATTACCTCTTACACTGTGTCTACTGCCTTCTGTTACAATTTGTATTATTTCTACAGACATCTGTTTGCAGCTACACTATCTCTACAGACATCAGCTACACTATCTCTACTGGCATCCATTACTAATCAAGTACAATTAGTTGAAAGACACTTGAGCTAGACAATTGGAATTTGGCATAGTATAAGTCATCCTGCTTCCGAGATGGATGCTCTAACCACTAGGCCACCTTTAAATGGCAGTTATTCACTTTATTTGAATCCTCCTACATCCATATTCCTTTAGAAGGTTATTATTTATGTCACAATAAAGGCTACACATAGTGAGAAACATTTGTACTACCCAACATTGTGACAGTTAGACTCAACGTGCTGTTTTCTTCACCCTTGCCACCATTGTAAAAGTCCATAGTGATAAAAAAATTGTCTGGAAGTTTCTTGATGGCAGAGCAATTGATAATCAGGATTTAATAAACTTTGGCTAAACTATATTAGTATTAAATTTTAGGATGACAATTAGTAGTTAATTTAAGATCAGTAAATGTGCCTACATGATCACATTGATATACACTATAGGCCTGTTTTTATGTAAATTCAGATGACCTGACAGATTTCCTTACTAATTACATGATTTTTATTTTATTTTTATGTCACGCTTTTAAAATATATGTGTGAGAAATTTGTATCACTTATTGACAGCAGTGTCATTCTGGTTCAGGTGATACATTTCAGTATTTATTTTCATGAAACTTGCATGTGCATCATAGAGGGTACTTCTGATCACAGGCAAAAGGAGGTTAGAGTGACCTAGTTTTCATGCTCCATCGACTCTTTGGGGTATTTTGAATTTGATGTTGCAAAGTAGGCAAGACATAGCATTCAGCAGAATTCTTACTATCATTTTTCATGCAACTCCTCCTGAACAGAAAGTCACACTGATGTGGGGTTTTCACCAGGAGATTTCTTGTGATATCTAGCTGATCCATATGAAAATGGTTTCGCTCTAACTTTCAATATGGCTACCATAGTGATCATCTTGGAAAATCTTATTACCACACCTCCTGAATGGATAGTCATGTCAACATGGCAGTTTCAGTAATAGACTTTTATGGTGTGTAGTTTGTCATAAATAAAAATGGAGAAAGAAAAAGAAATGGTCGTCTTGAATTTCTGGAAATTATTTTCAGCCAGGAGAGCATCATTCACTTTGAATGAATCTTGTTTCTCAGTAGTTATAACTTCTTTTTATTTAGCAACCCTGTTTGTATTATAGAGGAATATATTGCTGTTCCCATGAATCAGTTTGGTTGACCATCAGTTACTGTCAATGAAATGACCATGTAATCGGTTATGATTTCTGAGTTTGTTCACCCACTTTTTATGACTTCAGGCTATTCGAAAAGTATCCCTAGTTTGTCAAGATATCACATACAGATTAGTTGTTTTATTATTAGATGTTTCTTTGGTTGGCAGAAAGTTATGACTGATCATTAAATTTGATCCAATTCCTAATACTTTGAGACTTGTACTTGCTAATCATGGAATGGATTTTTATCTGCCACATCATTCTGCTTGCATCTCTCATTGATTTGATCATTTTTGGGTTTTGTACACTTGTAGTACCCAAGGTAGGGTTGTCTGTAATGTTTCATATGGTAGGATATTGATTGGAATAATCAGTAGACTCTGAAAGAAGAAATGTGTTTTTTTTTATGGTAACTTTCATTCCAGATAAAGTATCTTGACCAAAGCTTGTGGTGAGCTTGCATACAATGTATCAAAGAGGCCTGTTAATTTGGGGATCAAGGGTCAGAAGTCAAGGTTACTCTGGCTCAAAGGAAAATTAGTTTTTGCAGAAAAACATTTGTTCTAAAGCAAGTTTCTTGACCATACAATGATTATGGCATGCCCTTACTGTGATAAAGAAACCTATAGAGCAATTGGAATTAAAGATCAAAGGCCATGATCATAATAAGCCTACTTTCAGCACATTCAAGACTGCATATCTTGACCAAAGATCAAGGTCATTGAAATTTATTTATCTGTAATCTCCTAAGGCAACCGTAATATTCTGGTGCCTACATAAAGGACTACTGAACACAGATAACATACTGCTCATGGTACACTGTTACGTTTTTTAATAATCATCCCCCTTATAGTGTGTTAGAATACATGAAAAAGTGATTGTTGTTGTTGTGGGGTTTAACGCCATTTTTCAGCACACGATAGGCTATGCATGGCAGCCAGTATTAATGGTGGAGGAAGAACCCGGAAAAACCCCAAGAAGAACCACCGACCCATGAGAAGCTACTGGTGAGCTTTCTCACATACCCACATTGGCTGAATCCTAGACTTGAACCCATGCAGACAGAGGTGAGATGGCAGTGATCCGTAACGGAGAGCGTTTTAGACCACTCAGCCAGTCAGGGCCCCTCTGAAAAAGTGAAATACAGTTAAACTTATCTATAAAGGACACTTGAGGTACCAATGAATTCTCATTGAAAGTTATAAGAAAATGAAATGAGATCTTAAAAAACATTTCAATTGTCATTTATATGGAGGTATCAGCTAAGACAAGTTTCATAATACAGTCAAACCTGTCCATAAAGAATACTCAAGTGATCACACCATTTTATTGTTTTCAATATGTGGCTGTTACACAGAAGTAAAATATATAAATCAGCTTAAGAAAGAGTTTATTAATATTGTCCTTTATGTACAGGTATCCTTTATATGGAGATGTAGACTTTGGGTGGTAAGTTTCAGTGTAATAGTCTACATTGCATATGATGAATAAGGTTGCAGATATAATGTAACTTACTTAATCTGTCATGTCTTTTATCCAGGATGGTGTGTTCAAACTCTGGATCACATATCTGGCCAAGTTAGGTGTGGCCTTCACCAGCCAACCCAAGATGAGGAGCTTAATCAAGCATGAGAGACAAAGGTTTATCTTCAATAATAGTTTAAGCAAGGGCTAGGGATAAATAAGAGGATTTTGTTCTTCTACCTTATTAAAAATATCAAATGCACTGTGTACTTAAAAAATATTATTAAGTGAATTTCAGGCAGCTATTGCTCATTGCCAGAAAAAATGCTAAGACTTTGTATGCACATACTCAAAGAGTTAACTCCCTTTATGTTTCACTTTCAAGGTGGATTATGTCTCCCAATATGCTCATGCCAAATAAAACCTATATAAGATCCTTTTTTGAGACTTTTTTAGCCTTGAAATTAAGTGACAATAAGATGCCATGTATGCATTGCAGCATGGTGGTTAGTTCTGAGAAAATCCTGATTTTTTAGGTGGTATTCAGCTGCTGCTTCCTTCCAGTGGTGCATGGTCAGTTCAAGACAAGCATTTAGTAATGGATGTTTTATACAGGTTTAGGTTAAAATGATGGGTTTGCATTTATTGTGATGTGTGGCTTTTATCTACAATATGGTAGTTGCATCATTGTGGGAAAATCCATTGTAAGCCAGCCTGGAATAGGTTGGAAATTTTGATGGACAAGTAGAATTTCTTTTAGTTGCACTGCACCTTATAAAGACTAGAAAGGAAATATTCAGAGCTATATCTGATTTCATGATAGTCTTGATTCCAGGCAAGTAAGTAATATCCAGGTCTGTAGGTACATTACTAATGGTTCCAGTAATTTTCACATATTCTGGAATTCCTTGAAAAAATAGTGGCTTTTCTAGGCTTGGTAAATTGGAAACTGAAGGTGACATATTTTGGAAAAATCACCAAATTAGGTAGTTATGGCAAATGGTAAACAATTGCTGTGTAAGATTCCCAAAAAATGCCCACACAATATGACATTTTAGTGGGATGAAATAAGAAGAGATATTTCAAGATATTGTCTTGCAGTATCATGAGTTTTAGCTGGCACCAGTTAATCTATTGTTTGGTTTTTATATATTTTAGGAAATAATAAAATAAACAAAAGACAAACAGTCATACATATAATTATATTGTTAAAAAGGATATATAATATATCAATTTTTAAAAAAATTAAAGAAGTTGAACATAATTAAATGATGACAAATACTACAAACATATTAACAAAGACCCATCAGTAGAAATTAAATAAAAGATTTCAACATGCATCAATGAGATTGCTAAAAATAATAATTTTGTATATGAGGAATTTGATACTTTCCTTCTTAACATACGTATACCATAATTCTACATATTACCCGAAACTCATAAAAAAAACCTGACCATAATTTACCTTTAAAGTATCCAGGACGACCCATTATATCAGGTTGTAATTCATATAATGAAATCCTATCCAAATTTATTGACAGTGTTTTACAACCTTTAATGAAATCACTTCCTTCATACATTAAAGATACTACTGATTTCATTAAAAAGTTGAAGTCTCTTCCACAGCTATCTGATAACTCAACCCTGATATCATTAGATGTAACATCACTATATACCAACATTCCACATGCAGATGGTATTGAAGCGTTTAAATATTTTCTTGATAACAATCCTAATAATGACACACTATCTAATGAAGATATTTGTAAAATAATAAAACCTATCTTGGAAAATAATTATTTTCAATTAATATGAATAATATCCAAATAATGGGTACAGCAAAGGGTAGTCCTATGGCTCCTCCTTATGCTTCCATTTTCATGAGAAAATTAGAAAAAGATTTTCTTCAAAACAAAAAGTTTAATCCATCTGTTTGGTTTAGATATTTAGATGACATATTTATGATCTGGAACCATTCAACTCAAGAACTGAAAAATTTATTGATGGCCTAAATCATTTTCACTCAACAATTAAATTTACTTATGTTGCATCAGGTATGCATGTTTCATTTTTAGATGCAAATGTAATAAAAAATATTGATAACACTATCTCTACAAATATTCATATCAAAGAAACTAATATCCACTAGTATGTGGAATATTCTTCTTATCATCCCATGTCATGTAAAAACAGTATACCATATAGCCAGGCCAAAAAATACCAATGTATTATTTCAGATGATTGTCAATTTCAAAATTTGTTGAATAAATTACAAACATATTTCCAAAATAGAAATTATCCTACACATATAACTGAGGCCATTCTGATCACAACACAAAGACTTTCTCATTCACATCCTTTACCTCAAACAATAAATATCAGCAACACCAACATTAAATTCACACAATCAGTACGAAACCTATGTGTTACTCTGGACAGTACTTTCGCATTACACCAACATGTCATGAACGTATGCAAGGCTGCATATCTTGAGCTGAGATGCATCAGCTCAATTCGCAAATATCTTTCAGTTGATGCCACTAAAACACTTGTGTGTTCATTAGTACTTTCAAGACTGGACTATTGTAACTCAGTTATGTCTGGTTCATCTCAATATCTGCTCCAGAAACTTCAAAAAGTTCAAAACACAGCTGCTCGGATCATACTTAGAGTACCACGATCAGAGCACACCTCCCTGCTGCTCTGTACCCTACACTGGCTATCCATTCGATCCAGAATCAAACACAAAATTTGTTCTCTTTGCTACGTTTCACTGTCGGACTTTAGTCCAGCATACCTATCCGACCTCACCCATGTGTACACACCAGCGAGATACTTACTCTCCTCTTCTGACAATCGTATACTCATTATTCCCACTATGAAAATGAATTGCCCACTGAACTTAGACACAAAGACACAGTGATCCCATTCAAGAGTGCTCTTAAAACTCACTTATTTTGACTGCAAGAACAAACTTAAAGACCTAATAATGTTTCCTACCTACCTTAAATATTCTCAGCATGTTTTTTTTATATTTTCTAATTTCATGGTGTTTGTTTTTTTAATCATATCATTATGTTTTTTATGTTATAGGTGTTGTCTAATGTTGTAAAGCGCTTAGAGCTTCTAAAGATTAGGCGCTGTACAAAGTCCTCATTATTATTATTATTGTTATTATTATTATTATGTGCTGAACAAAGCCTGTAATCTTAATCAACATGACCCTTTAAACACAGCAGAATGTAAAATAGAGAAAAATATAATTCCTTTTACAATACAGTATAATCCTTCATTACCTAATATAGGTCTTATAATTAATAAATAGTATAGTCTCCTAAATTTATCAAATGAAACCACCATAAAATCACTTTACAAAAAATAAACAAATTCTCGCTTATAGAAGATCCAAGAATTTGCAAGATTTTCTAATTAGAACTCAACAGGCAGATAATAAAAAAAGACAATTTTCATCTAAACGTAACGGACACCGGTGCTTTCAATGTGCAAACATAAGAGAAAGTACACCTTTCAGTAGTGCTGAGACAAAAGATGTATTTTCTCTACATGATAACACTAACTGCATATCAACTGATGTAATTTATTTGATGATCTGTAAGAAATGTAGCATGCAGGATGTTGGACAAACACTTCAACAAGTTTCTAAGAGAATGAATAATCATTGCTTTCATATAAAAAATTATAGAGATCCTCAGTTTTCCTCTAATATTTCAACACACTTTAACACCAGTAATCACTCTTTACTCGATTTTTCTTTCATGCCAATAGATATTGTGCATGGTGACATGAATAAACTCATAAAAGGAACTTATTGGATTCATAAGTTAGATACTTTGTATCCTAATGACCTTAATGTCAATGCACTATATAAAATTGTATTTTGTTTTTAAATTGATATATTATATATCCTTTATAACAATATAATTATATGTATGACTGTTTGTCTCTATTTTATTTTATTATTTTAATGAATCAGGTTTCATTAGAGACTCTTGTATCTTTTAGATCCTGTCATTCATATATATATATATATATATATATATATATATATACACACACACACACACACACACACACACACACAGTGCAACCCTGCTATAACGTGAACTTGGATATAACACGGTTGTGTCATGGCTCCTGAAATTTCATATATTCATTCGCACATGAAAAATTATTTTTTGTTCAAAGTACATGAAATAGTGTATATTAAATTTATTATCATTATGGGGAAGAGATCATGTATGAATTCAAATTTAATATGATCGTGGCATGGTTCCTGAAATTTTAAATACATGTATGTGTATTCTTCTTGTACCGGCAAAGAATATTTTTTTTAAGTACGAGAAATAGTGTGTAAAATATCTCTTATCATTTTGGGGAAGAGTTCGTGTATGAATTTTAATATAATATGATTGTGGCATAGCTTCTGAAATTTAAAAATATCACTAGGTTCCTGAAGTGTTATGCCAAAATAAACATTGGAGTAAAGCCAGTAAGTCATCTTTGTGATTGTCTTCAATTAATTCTGTATACAATCGTTGCTTAAACAATAGCCGACATGTGTTTTTTCATTAACTACATACATAACCAAGCAGCAGACAATGCAGTGGTTGATAAAAGATTCTCACAGTTTATTAAACATCAAAAAACAAAAGCCGCCAAGATGTTTGCTGGGCTTGGTGGTGTTATTAGACGTAATCAGTTGACCAGTAAATAATGTCTGCTTTATTAGCTGGAAATTGAAAGGGTAGGAAATTGTACGTACATTCAGCTTAATTTTTTTATAAAAGTGACTCATGACCATTGCAGGTCTACTGCACATAGTTGTCTGGTTTTACATGGGTATGGTGTTTGTTTATGAACTCATTATTAATCTCCTATTTTTTATAAAAATATTTTACCATTATGGAAAAGCAAATTCACAAATGCAAATCAGTCTCTGCACTTTGCGCAATGATTGTTATAGGAGTTCTCACACATTTCTTTCGATATTCACAAAATCTGAAGTGAAAGTTATATGCACGCTGAAAGCATGTGTTGATTGTTAATTATTCTTGCTGTAGTCGTTCAAACGAATAGGCATACACACGTTAATTATTGGAAATTTGCAATGGGTAAATGTACACGGAAATGCATATGAGAAAATTTAGCAGTATGAAATTTGTACAGACACCGTTCATAGACCCTGGAACGTAATGAACCATACACGTGCTTTGTCGTTCTTAACCTAATTTTGCTGTTAATTTTTCCAATTGAATTCAGACACATAATGATGTGTGACAAAATTATTGAATAGTTTAAATATATATGCAGTTTTTGCAATGGAATTACATATATTATGGATTAATTGCAAGTCCCGATGGTACAATATCAGATGGCAAGTAAACGGTGTTGATACTCTGTTCATGCTGTATATTAGACGTTGAATTCAGACACAATGATCTGGGGAAAAAATTACTGAATATTGTAAATCTGTGAGAAATTTTTCAATGGAATTACATACATTATAGATGAACTGCATGCAACGACGGCACGATAGTAAACGGTGTTGATACCCTATTCATCATATACATTAGACATGAATACACATACATTTGCCAATGAGTTGTTCTCTGAAAAAAGTAAAATACTGTAAAACCCAGCATTAATGCGATCCCGATACTAACGCGATCCAATTTTTTGGTCCCCAATTATTGTATTATCTCGTTATAGCAGGGTTCCACTATATATATATATATATATATATATATATATATATATATATATATGAATATCATTTATGCTGTTACGTAATGATGTAATTGTTATTTTAAAATAAAAGATGTCATCCATTTCTTTCAAAACATTTCGTGTCTGAAGAAGCATAAATTAAATGCGAAACTAGTTGCACAGAATTTCTGGCATTTGTGTTGCTTTTTATCCGATTTCTGATATATTTTAGGGAAAAATATCCAGGCAGCCTTGAAAATCCCCAAGTGAAGGATGTGCGAAAAGCAGTTAGCATGCAAAAGCTGTATGGCATGTCAAAAGAAATTGCTGAAATCCAAATTGTAAATTTTGCTTCTTTTTCAATAATTTTAGTCCATCTTTCCATTAGTGGTCAATCAGCATGAGCGTGTCTCTTCCTCACTTTCTCTCTGCCATTATCTTTTGTCTCTCTCCCTCCCTTTTTCTCTCTTGCTTTCTCTCTGCTTTCACTTAACCACTTGTCTCTTAAGAGGTGGTACAGGTTAGTAGTATGGATTGCAGACTAGGGTACAGAATATCATTGATTTGAGTTTTCCTTAGGTCATTATATACAGACCAAGAAACGGGTATTTTTTCCAGTGAAACAAAAATGGAATGCAGAAGGGAACTTGAAAGAAAATGCAGACTACACACCAATTGAAAATATAATTACAGTTTAAAGAGAATTAAGGGAAAAAAAAAAAGCTAAATACAGAACTCAAAACCATGAATGATAAACATAAATGGAATGAAAAATGAATTCATTCAATGAATGGATATAACAGTCAGCTACTAATTATTTTCAGGTTGCTGCTAAATTTACCGCCCCCCCCCCCCAATCCCTGCTCTTGGATACATGTCGTAAGAGGTGATTAATGTAAGTTATCTTTTTTGCCCAGGATGTGTCCCATGATGATGTTCGATTTGAGAAGGTCTTGGACTTTTTATGTCTTGTTTATATAGAAAAAATAATGTCTTTGTATTTAATTGGTTTTACTCTTCTTTTTACATTTATCATTTCTTTGTTTGTCCTTTTTTGGAATACCTAATCTTTCTTGCCACTATTAGTCAGGATTGTGGTGATGTGCCATTAAACATGATACATGCATAGATATTTACTACATTTACACAAGTGAAAGCCCATTCACACAATAAACAAGGATCGGATTCTTTACTTTGGCACACAGTTCTTTTTTTTACAAGCCAAGACTATCACTGATGTGATGAAATCATTGTAAGTGGTGTGTATGTGCAATTTTTTTTTGACCAAAAGAAAGAGAGACTCTTCACATCTACAGATGCATTCATTGTAGTTGGGTTTTTAAATTGTTATTGCAAATTCAGTACTGGCTTTGCAGTTTATACATTTGCAGTATCACTAGACTTTCAGTAAGACAAGATATACAGAGCAGTAGTTCTCTCCCTTTAGCACTCGAACATGGAAAACCCAACATCAGTAAATGTATTTCCTTTTCATTCCAAGAGAACTAAAAGAAAACAATGAATGGAAGTGATAAATGCAAAATCATAATGCTTTTGAGTCAGTAAATGATAGATAGCAAGATATTTGTTGTTGTTGTTGTTGTAGGGTTAAATGCCATTTTTCAGCACAAGATAGGCTATACATGGCGGCCAGTATTAATGGTGGAGGAAGAACCCAGGTAAACCCCGGAAAGAACCACCGACCCATGAGAAGCTACTGGCATGCTTTCTCACATACCCACATTGGCTGAACCCGAGACTCGAACCCATGCATACAGAGGTGAGATGGCAGTGATCTGTAACAGTGAACACTTTACACCGCACGGCCACTCAGGCCCCCCAAGATATTTGAATTATAAATGTGAATCGATTCAAAGAAATGCAAAGTGAATATCAAAATCATTTCAGATGTAAACAAAGTGCATATAAAATTTGAAGTTCTGGTAAAAGTACCCATTTTGGAGTCTGTATATGGCAATGGACATGGTAGTTTTAATTCTGCCTAATTTATTTGACCTAGCCTTAAATGGCAGGGTATGGGGATGATTACATAGGATAGATAGATATTCCATGCAGGAAAATTAAGCACTTACATAACTTAATATCAAGAAAACAGAGTATGTTCCAGACATATATAGTGGGCTTTGGAAGACTAACTTATTTTTTTCCTCCACTGTATTCACTGGAGGAAACATATAGTGTAATCCACATATGCCCATCACATGATCTCACATCTGTAATAAATTTTGAGCAATTTGTGAGAATAGATTGAAACCAAATTATTGTTTCGACTCAATAATATTTGAGATCTTCATGAATTAAAATCTATTTGGTTTCCACTCAGTAATTTTTTGAGGGCTTAATCAGTTGAAACCTAATTTAGCATGATGCTTTATATTTGCAAACCATTGATGAAAATTAATTTTCAATTTTTCCAAATAAAAAAATTCAGTCGTCCTGTTTGACCTTTCCATATGGAAACCAGCTGTATCATATGTCAGGGGCATCCATGTTGTATGGCCATATTTCTTACTCTGATACATTTCCCAATCAAAATATATTATGAGAACATTCACCACCTTGCAGATCCAATCCTTTGAAGCTAAAGATATTAAACATTCTTTTAGCCTGTTTTAGCAATGGAAGTCCTAAAGCCATCTATCTGTTTGCAATGTTGGAAGTCAGAGAAAGCTGTCTCCAGTTGGATAGAGGGATAACACCTAATTCCAACATTGTCAGTTTGTACTTTTGCTTGTACCTTTTCACCAGTTTTATCAATCCTTCAGATTTTTTTTTAATCACAAGGAAGTTTTCTCCATATATTTTCTTACCAAATTTCACTCTGTCATCATTTTGGATGAATATTTTGCACTTTGGATGTCTTTTTTTTTTTTGTTTTCATAAGATAACATAATTAGCCTCTTCTTAATTACCAGCTCTATTGTCGGTAGTATTTTCAGTTCCTCTCAATACTCAACTTCATTATGCCTGGACGTGATAGTGGTAGTAGCATAGTGTTTCTGTTGTCTGACAATCCTGCCATGGTAGCTCAGCTGGTAGTACATTTGACTCGTAATTGAATGGTCTCATGTTAATACTGACTCTGTCAAACTTGGGTCAGCTGTCTAGGTGCATTCTTGGGAAAGGCATTCTGGTTCCATTTCCTGTGCATGATATAGTCAAGTAATGTGTTAAAACTGTTATTAAAACCAACAAAAACAAAAAACAAAAACCATTTTTCTGTCCATCACATCTTAAGTTTTGCATATAGGTCATTTCAAGCACTTTGGTGAGGCATACATGTTGCATGAACGCATTTCTAAGTTAATTTACTAAATCCCCATTGATTTGTGGTAATAACTGTTGTTATTGTGGGTTTTATGCCATTTTGCTTTGTAATAAGATCATTTGTAATCTTTTCTTACATAAATCATAAATTATGGATTCATCTAGACTATTTAAATTACCTCTACAATTGGGGTCCTGGGTGACTGAGTGGTTTAAAGTGCTTGCCTTTACTGATTACTGCCATCTCACCTCAGTCTGTGTGTGTTAGAGTTTCAAGCTCAGTCAATGTGAGAAAACTTGCCAGTAGCTTCCTGTGGGTTGGTGGCTTTTAACAGGGTTTCCCTGGGTTCTTCCTCCACCAGTTTTACTAGCAGCCATGTATAGCCTATCTTGCGCTGAAAAATGGCATTAAACCCAAAGCGACACCAACAACATCTTGGTCGAACTTAAGAGTAAAGTGAAAACTGGTGAAACATAAAAGAATTGCAAGGTTTAATCTTACACACTCTGCATTGATTAAAATGTTAAGATGTATATTTTACTTTTTATTTCAGTTCAGGCAAGATTGTCCCCAGTTGTGTGTGTGTGTGTTTGTGCACATGCATATGTGTGTGCATGTTGTTTCCTTTTGAGTCAGATAAAAATTGCTGAAATTGACATTGCAGTAGCTCACCAGTTATTATGTACTTTTGAGAGAGTGACATATATAAGGTGAAGTTGTTTGCATGTAAACATGCACAATGGAGAGAATGTTGGCATACCTTTATGCTACATTAATGTAATGTGGATGATATTTCTTTGGATATTGTACTTTTGGAAATTGTACATGATTTAAACACAGTGCTAACTAAAATGACTGCTCCCTTGTGCTAAAAAATCAGCCTGAATTAGTCTAAAGTACACTATCCATAGCAGCTATTAAAATAGGGGAAATGAATTTTGCCAGACTAGACAATACCAGCTTCTGAAAGTGCAATGAATGAATTACCAAATATATAAAATGTAAAAATAGTTATCTGCTCTTTTTTATACAATTTACCTCTGAAGTTCAGGAAGTGAAAATGACCAAGTGGAGCTATCACTTTTTTGAAAGGTGCACATCTGGAGTAAGGCCAAGCTGTATACTCTATAACCCATATTATACCCATCAATCATACACCAAAATAAAGGGAATTAAAGGTTTTTTGAATTATACCTAAGATATACAAGGTCTTTTTTAAATAGCCAGTATAACTAGTGAGGAAAGCCAGGGAAATTCTTTTTCTTTAAAATCCTAACCCTATGCAAAATACGCAGCTGTAGAGCGCCACCTGTGTCTTTAAATTATGATTCTTTTCCTTTCAAGGAAAAACAGGACCTTGCTTTGACTCTAAATGCAGAAGAGTTCTATGAGGGAGATAACCCACAAGATGAAGAGGTTGAAATAGACAAGATTTCAGTATGCCCTTCCAGCATGGGATGGATGGAGACAAAAGAGGGTGATGACTTCAGGAAATATCTGAACAAGAAGGTTGCTGGGTTTTTTTGTAGAATGCAGAGAAAATTCACATTAACAATTTTCATTAAGTAAAATTTTCAGAAGAAAAATTTACATTAATGAAACACTTTTCAGTCCCAATACAACAAATCACATAATTATACTTTATGTATATTTCTGAACATTGATTGGTTCACACATTGCACAATTCATTGCAACCCACATTTACTGCAAAAGGTAACATTGCATTTTTATCTTTAAGAATGAACAACATTCAGCAACAGTTTTCATCTTGACATATAGATGCACACAAAGCTCATTTATGTTTGGTGTAATACATAAATATTAGTTTTTTTAGATGATGGTAGTACACATTATCATTCCCTGAACTTTATTGTCAGTGTTGACTTTGCCACAGTTAACAATGTAATATGTAGAACTGACAATGACCCTATACATATTTCAGAGATGTAATAATTATATGGATTTAATGATAATCTGGATTTAATAATCAGCTCTATTTAATAATTATCAAGATGTTACCTACTGGCAGAATCTGGCATGAATTAAATTGCTTGTTGTCATTGGCTGCTGTTTGTGGCATAATTTATAGACTTGTTCACTAAACAATCAGACTGGTTTTTCAACTTCCAGTTAAATTAAATTACTGTTGCTGAGATACTTGCCAGCTTGGAAATTTCAGGTTCACCCTCAACAATTTTGTAATTGCTACTCTTTGTTTAAGGTATTAGACTATGACTGTTAGGAATGGTGGACAAATGGATTTTGTTGAGCCCCATCTTTTAATGCCCAACAGAAAGTCTTACTGGTGACTTGCAAGGATGAACAGTAGCGGCAAAAAAAAGTTATTTCAATTTTCAGTTTAATAGTTTTATCTTTTGATGTGAAATGTTTCTGAACACTTTTTAATGTAAAGAAAGCATGAAAAGAGATGTGGTATTTAGATTAACCCATGGCTATTCATAACAAAATCAAAGAATTATATCTTAGTCAAACTTGAATGACAAATTTTAATTGATTTTTTAGCTCTGGATGTAAAATACACAAGATAATCTCCCTTGCATAAAAGAAGTTTTTTAAGTTCAAGAAGAATGGTCACATTTTATTTAGTGCTTAGATTTGTTCACCTTTCACAAGGTTATCTATATTTATTGTTAAGTAGAAATGGTTTTGAAAGAAAAGATTCAAGGGGTCAGAGCATTTGCAGAATCAACAACTCATGTTAAAGGCATGGGTCACATGCCAAACTAGCTGGGGAAAATCCATAGCCCAAAACTTCTATCAACCATTCTTTTGTCTTGTTATGAAGTCTTATTTTGTTTTGAATTTAAATTTTAGCACAGTACTTAAAGAATATTAAATATTGAAATAAGAGTTACTGTTATTATTATGAATAGATACTAAATGAATATGATATATTTTTCACAGCAAAGAGAAAGGAAATTATTTCGAACAAGACCAGAGAGGATGGATATGCTCAAGACAGTTTGCTTCTGTTATCTTGGCCTGCTGTTCACAAATAATATCACAACCTTGTCTGATATACTTAGGTAAATATGTGATGCATGCTTCAATATTTGAATTATTTCAAACTCTTTCCAATACTTTCTATCAGAAATATCAACAAACTTCAAAATTGTATAAGGTGGGATGTTCATTTGCCATACTTACCCTATGTGTTTGCATTATTGACCATATATTTTCAAAAAGTAAACAAGGTAAATCTTTTCTGATGTACCAAACATTGGGGACAAAGACAATTATTCCTAATGTCAGAAATCTTAGGATTGGAGTGCAGTTGTGAAAGATTTACTACTGTTTTTGTTCGTTGAGTTGGCTGATTAATAGTTAGATGTAATGAAGTCAGAATCTTTATAGTCTATGTATCAGTTGTTTCTAGCATCTTTTTATTTAATTACCATGGTTTCCACACTAGAAAATACCAGCATCAGAATGGCAGTTTGACAACAAAGTGAATTTTGAGTTGTCAGCACCTGTTGCGCATGATAACCTCATTGTAATTCATGGATTAAATTAAAAAGTGTTAGTGCAGATTTGAGTATTGTTGCTTCATATATTTGCACTCCCTCTATGATAGTCCCATGTTTGATTCCAATATAATGTGTGCTGCAATTTTCACAGTAGCCAGTCAGTACTTGGGCTGTAAATGGAGTAAAAATCAGGTGTGAGTATTATTACCATGGCTTATTACCGGACATGTTTGCAAATTTCTTCCGTGACAAAGTACAAACAATTAGAGATAAGCTTGACACCACAGTTTCAATTGACTCATCGTCACCATACATTTGGGATACAGAATTTGAGCGGCAACAATTAGCAGCATTTGAACCTGTCTCTGTGGAATTTGTACATACAATTGTGATGAAGAGTGCACCAAAGTCATGTGAACTTGATCCGATTCCAACATCACTACTGCTTGAGTGCTTAGATCCAGTTTTGCCTTCACTAACTGATGTTATTAATACCTCTCTCTCATCAGGGGAATTCCCATCATTTTTCAAATCTGCCATTGTAAAGCCTCTGCTGAAGAAACCAACACTAGACCATAACGATTTAAAGAACTGCCGCCCAGTTTCTAATCTCCCATTCATATCAAAAATCTTAGAAAAGGTTGTTCTATCCCAGCTTGTATCTCATCTGAATTCAAACAGTCTTTTTAGCAATGTACATTCTGCATATCACCCTTGCCACAGTACTGAAACTACTCTTCTAAAAGTAGTTGATGACATTCTCTCTGCTTTTGATAGCGGAACTATTACAGTCCTCACCCTCCTTGATTTGTCTGCAGCATTTGACACAATAGACCATGATATATTACTTAACCATCTCCAGCATGTATTTGGCATTCATGATACAGCCTTATTGTGGTTCAAGTCCTACTCGGTCAACAGGACACAAATTGTGTCTGCAAATGGAATACACTCCAGCCCATTTAATCTATGTTGTGGTGTTCCACAGGGGTCTTTTCTTGGACCTGTTCTCTTCATTCTATACACTCAGCCGCTCTCAAGTGTCATAAATCATCATCCAGTGTCTCACCAATTGTACGCTGATGACACCCAAATATACAATACTAGCCACCCAACTGAAGTTGATGCTACATCCAAGGTATAGAGAGGTGCATTTCTGATGTGAAATCATGGATGATATGTAACAAGCTGCAGATGAATGATCACAACACAAAGACTTTCTCATTCAGATCCTTTACCTCAAACAATAAATATCAGCAACATCACAGTCAGTATGAAACCTAGGTGTTACTCTGGACAGTACTCTCACATTGCACCAACATGTCATGAACATATGCAAGGCTGCATATCTTGAGCTGAGACACATCAGCTCCATTCGCAAATATCTTTCAGTTGATACCACTAAAACACTTGTGTGTTCATTAGTACTTTCAAGACTGGACTATTGTAACTCAATTATGTCTGGTTCATCTCAATATCTACTCAATATCTACTCCAGAAACTTCAAAAAGTTCAAAACACAGCTGCTCGGATCATACTTAGAGTACCACGATCAGAGCACACACACCCAATCTCTGTACCCTACACTGGCTATCCATTTGATCCAGAATCAAACACAAAATTTGTTCTCTTTGCTACGTTTCACTGACGGACTCCAGTCCAACATGCCTATCCCACCTCACCCATGTGTATACACCAGTGCTTCTTTTCTGACAATCATATACTTATTATTCCCACTATGAAAACAAAGTCATATGGACAACGTTCTTTTGCATACCAGGGCCCAGCAACATGGAATGAATTGCCCACTGAACTTAGACACAAAGACACAGTGATCCCATTCAAGAGTGCTCTTAAAACTCACTTATTTTGTCTGCACGAACAAACTTAAAGACCTAATAATGTTTCCTACCTTAAATATTTTCAGCATGTTTTTTTTATGTTTTCTAATTTCATGGTGTTTGATTTTTGTAATTATATTATGTATGTTTTTTTTGTGATAGGTGTTGTCTAATGTTGTAAAGTGCTTAGAGCTTCTAAAGATTAGGCACTATACAAAGTCCTCATTATTATTATTATTATTATTATTGTAATTAAATTCTCCTGTTGACATATGATCATGTTTGAGCATCGTGATTTGAATCTCTCTCCCTATCACTCTTGCTTAAATGTTAAAGAAGAAAGAGCTTTCAGTGAAAGATATATAATATTGGCACCATTTAATTAAATGGAGAAGTAATGTTTAACTTGACCATAGGATTTAAAAATTCCAGATGTTAGATTTATGTAAAGGTAAACGTTTTGTGAATTTCATTACCATGTAGAATCATATGAATGACTTACAAAAATGGTACTAGCAGTAGCATCGCTTGGCATTTAGCATCAAGAGGTTAGTGTAAGGAATAATCAGCCTGGTGTCAGGATAATGTGACTGGATGGGACATGGTGGCATGATGCCACAGTGTTACACATTACAATAAACTGGCACACAACAGACTTCGTAGTGATATGACTAAAATTGTTAAAAGTATATTAAAACTAAAAAAACACACATAACCAACTAAATTAAGATATTTTCTTAATATGTTAGATGTATGTGTTTCTTTTTTGTCAACATTTTGTGATTAGGCAACAAAAGTGTTACTTAACAAGAGACATGCCTTCTTAATGTATCGTAACACAGCTTGTATAGGACAGATCTTATTAGGAAGTCTGAAAATTACAATAACATTAAAATTGCAAACTATGATAGTCCAAAAACTTAAAGTTTATGAAAATGTTGTTTAGAAAACAAAATATGAGTTACCAGAAACTTATGGTGTACACAACTTTGGGCAAATACAGTAGTATGCTATGATAAGCACCTATGTTTTAACTTGTATGTATGCTATAATTATGCAGTTGTCTTTGGACCATATTCTTTAGCTGTATGTCCTTATTTTCTACAGATCTTCAAGCAGAAACATAAACATGAATAGTCTACCCCAAAAAATGAACAGCCGTGGTTATGTATTAGTACATAATAGTTTGGCTAAATATTTTTCTGTTATAAAATAATTAGATATTTGAATGCATAAAAGGGGACCACAGTAATCAATTCTGTCTATAGATGCATGCATGCATATAGTTTGTAACTTAATCCAGCTTTTATTTGAATAACTTCTCATGTGCATACTGATTTTATAGTCTTGATCTTGTGCAAATTTGTTGTGTTATGTGAACTGTCGCATAAAGTTTTGAAAAAGTATAGTGACATTTACTGCAGAATTTTAGACTGATAATCCACAATGGTTTGAGGTAAACTGTTTTTAGAACTTCTTCGCCAAATACATTACCTGATCAGATTACACTAGAATAACTTTCTTTGCTACCTCTGAATACAGCTCTTCTGTTAACACCAAAACCTCTTTCCATCTCTGCATTATTGTGTCAGAGGAAAGCAATTCTTATCTCTTCTACATGCTTGGTATCTACTGTTGTGTGTGTGTGTGTGATTTGGATTTTTTACATAGCTTTAAAAAAAAAATCAGTCATATTGTTACAGTGTCTGCAGTGTGACAGTTTATAGTGATGTCTAGCACTGGGGCATCATGCCACAGACATGTAGCATGATGTCCCACCCAGTCACATTATCCTGACACCAGGCTGACCAGTCCTAACACTAACCGCTTAAAGCTGAATGTTTAGTGAGGCAGCTGTTAGTACCATTTTCATAAGTCTGTGATATGACTCGGCCAGGGTTCAAACCTGCGACTTCCACATCCAAGGTAGATGCACTAACCACTAAGCCACTGGAGCTGTGTCTACTGTTACAGCCAGTTTAAAGCAGTTCTATACTTTAACTGCCTTGGATAAGATGTATACTTTAACTGCCTTGGATAAGATGTCCTCCAGACAATCCAAGCAAGAGATACAAGAGTCGCCCTTTAACTTTAAGTGCAATCTCCTATCTCTGCATGACACTGTTATGGAAATTACAATAAAAGGATTGATTGATTCCAGAGATCTCGCAGTGGCAGTTTTCAACAATGGCAGGATTTTACTGTTTTTTTTCTGCTAGCCAAGGAATCATAGGTGATCCTATGCCCTTAATTTCACTGGCAGCTGGGAGGAGACTCAGAGAAACAGTTTCTCCTTCCCTAGTCCTTCTGTCAGTCATTTGTGATACTCATTTACCCATGCCTTCTAGTGACCAACCTGAAGCGCCTGACTAATCCATTTTAGTCAGATTTGGACCTGTCATTCTCACAAAATGGTGGGTTAGCCAAACCATGTCAGAAGTCTCCATATTTCACTATTCAAATCCCTCCATTCTCATTTTTTTACCTCAATGAATGAACTCCAATGTGATTCCATGAATGGGGACAATGATCACACAAATGTCCTGTTTTTCTGGTTATAGAGAGCAGTATAGATAGTATGAAAACCACACAAACAGGGATTCCATGCCAGAACATTTTCATTTTCAAAGTCATATGCCAATTGAGACCTACGATAGAGATGAGACTAGAACATGATCAGTCCTATGATGTCTGACACATACTTCCATATACCGATTCATACAGCCCCAGTCTAAGCCTATGGGCCTTCACTGATGAGGTCTCAATATCTGCTGCAGAGATGGTGATTTTCCTGCATTACACAGCACAAAAACATTCATTAAGTTTGGTTTGGGGTTCATGAC
Organism: Sinohyriopsis cumingii; assembly: GCA_028554795.2. NCBI lineage: Eukaryota > Metazoa > Mollusca > Bivalvia > Unionida > Unionidae > Sinohyriopsis > Sinohyriopsis cumingii. Next base: position 47,036,142 of record CM068830.1, on the reverse strand, counting down.
ATGCATAAACATCCTTCCTCATTGTGTGGTGGATGATCAATGTTCAGAAGTCACAACTTGTCTCTTCTCAACATTGAGGTCCATCTTGGAAAGAAACCCTTACCACTTGGTGTCTTTCTCCCAAACACATTGAAGTATAACTTGTGTGTCGGAGAAAGCATCAAGCAAGACATTGTTTAGGTGAGGAAGTTTCATACAGCTTCTTGGCCTACTGAATGCAGGGCTGGAACCGTCACAATTTCAGTTTACTACAGGACCTGCGAGGGTCAATGGCTTACGGATTCTTAAAGAGAAAGCTCATCATATCAACCTCTTGAAACGAAAGCCATTCTCAGTGCAGTTTTCCACATGGGTGGAACATATCCATGAAACATATCGTGATAATCGCCAGAAATTTTTCCCACACTAACGGAATACCTTCATGGGTACTCCTAGCATCAGGTAATATTCAAGTCCAACAGATTCTTGGCTGGCACAATGCCCTGACTGGCTAGTTATGAAGGGAGGACAACTTTACAGAGCTATCCCACAAGGAACCTTCCATCAGGTCTGTGCCCTTTGGGACCATCTGATGCTTGACATTCATTTTCATTTTTCATGACTCCAGAGGCATGGACATACATGCTCATTTAATCAGCTGTGCGGTAATGTTGGCATTCACCTTCCCTCCATCAGTTTTGAACACCCTGGATTGGATTAATGATCTGCTGAACTTAGCGACAGACATACCCACCTCACAGTGACTACTGCTCCACTGAAGCAGTTGAGATCACCACTAATCTATGTCCAAACAAACTCCTCCTTCACTCCTGACACCTTTCAGAGATGTCCTAATTGAAAAGGAGTTTGCAGCATCAAACCTGGAAAGGATGACAACCTTCAGTTCTAAAGAGGATCACAACAGCCGAATGAATAGGTGTCACATCAAACAAATTAAACCACTCTCAGTGCTTATTCCCTAGTAGCAAACTTCTTTCTCCTTGAGGTTAGCTCCTATCACAATCAAGGAATAATGTTCCTTGATCTCAGACTTAATGAAATTTTTTATTTTTGCTGCAGCAAGATAATCTCTGACATGTAGCCCAATTCTGACTTATCCATGCACATACATTGATACAGCTATCATGCATGACTTGCAGTTTATTATAATGCTAACTTCGTAATGCAGAGTGAGTAAGCTACATATGGTATCTATAGATCTGAAGAACTACTTGCAGTTCTGTTTGGATGGTTCATTCGTTTTAATGAGACAACCTGGTTTCTTCCTCAGAACAGCTGGCTGTCACTAGTCAACCAACAATAATTTTCATTCCTCTCCTTGAACAATCTGTCAAGAGAAGCAGAGATGCAGGGCCTTATATGTACCATCAGATGTTGCCTGAGATGCACAGACAGTATCTGCATCAACTGTTAAAAACTGTTCCTACCACTGAAGGCAAGAATGCACAACATATCACTTGGCTAAAGGGAGTTATTAAATCAGTGTACTCTGAACTCTCATAGGATCAGCTACACAAGGAAGATCTTAGCTTACAGCTTTCATGAGCCTTTTTTGAATGTAATGTCCAAATTCGGGACCTAATGGAGTCTGCTGACTGGCATGCCCAGTCTGCCGTCTCAAATTTCCATTTGGTTGACATGCCCTTGATAAGGAGAGAACTGAATCTTGCTGGGTGGTAGCTGCTCAGACAAGTGACCACTCCCCATTCATAAAAGGACAACCTTTGACCCAGGCATGTGTTTGCCACTTTCGCTTGATTGGCCTGGGAAGCTTTTGATGATGATAAATTAAGTGCAGAATCTCACAGGGATCTCCCATGTACTTACATAAACAAATTGTCAGATGTTGTTCTAAACTAACATTAGGAGACATCTGTCCTTTTAGTAGAGCAATGATGCATCCTTTAAGGTGTTGCTAAAGTGAAAGTAGGATAGAGCAATAGCCCCTAGTGAGTAGAAAGTTAACTTTTGAGAGTTTCTTCATTTTTGCTATATATTATATAGACAGAAAGATGTTTTTTTCCATCTTTCTGGGATTACTGGATTTGAGGGTAGCAAAGAAAATTATTCTAAAATTTTCTGATCAGGTAAGTTTTGTCAGGGAAATATAATTTATAAAAAAAACTTTGCTTTTGAAAGAAAAAGAAATAAGAGATTTAGATTAGGAGAAAATAAATCAAAGAATATGATATCAAGCTCATCATCTTCAGGCTGATTTTCTTTCAGATGGATAAAGAGCAGGAAGTTTCCATACTTTGATCTTGCCTCAGTTTTGCCCAGTGACATGAAACGTTTTGTTGGTGATGACAGGCTGTTTGGATCAGTAAGTAATCATCAGTTATCTGTAATTATTTAAATTTTTATTGTTGATGGGATTTTTATTAGAGGTTTTCTTTTTTCCATATTAGTTTTGATTGTACTGGTCTTAGACCAGAAGGTCTTATAGGATGGCTTGTTGTCTTTCAACTGACATCTGTCATCTGTCTATTACACTAGTTTGCTTTAACTACTTGGAGAATTCTTATGAAACTTTGCACCTTCATTCATCACATGGTCTATTTGGTCCATAATGAAAATGGTGCCATTGTTACTGGTGAAAATCCTGTTATTGCTATTCCTCCAAAAGGGAAAGTCACATCGACATGGGTTTGCACCAGAATTCTTATGATGCCTGGTTGATTCTAAATAAAAATTATGCTGATCAGAATACCAGTAAGGCCACCTTAGCAGGCATCTTGAAAATCTTATCGCAACTTCTCCAGAATGGAAAGTCTTACTGACTTGGGATTTTCATAGGAAGACTTTTATCATGTCTAGTTATTCCCAAATGAAAGTCATGCTAATATGACCTCCAAATTAGTCACTTTAGTAGACGTCTTGAAAATCTTTTTAGACGGATGGTCATATGGACAATGGGTTTATGCCAGAATGTGCTATCTAGTTGGACCTAAATGAAAATGGTTCCAGTCTGAAATCCTTTATGGCCACCATGGCAGACATCATGAAATTCTTGTCCTTACTACTCCTGAATGGATGGTTATGTTCACATACTGTTTTCAGTGAAAGTATTATAATGAAAATAGTGCCAATCTTATGTCCAATATGGCTTCCCCAATGGCTAAGAATATCAGAGATCAAATTAGCACTCAACAGTTACAATGAAGAAATATTCTTGTTTTGAATTCCTAGAAATACTTTTCAGCAACAAGAGTGTAAGTGTCTTCAAGGGACTCTGTATTTTTTTGTTCATTTCATGAAGAATAGGTTTATTGATGAGCACCGCATCTAGGGAAAATTATTTTGTGCTTCGTTTTTGGCAAAACCAATCTGAATAAAATCAGATCTCTGCTGTCCTACATGAAAATCTGAAGACGACCACTTATGGGTCATGTTCTGGTGACCTTTGAATTAGCCAATGGAAATGCAGCTTTCAAAAATCTGAAAGTGAATCAAATTGTTTGTACACATTCATGCTTTTCAAACACACTGCTCAGTCTCCAAACATGAAGCTATAAGACTTCATCTAATTGGTTGATAAAATCAGCCCTTCATGTATAACAGTGGAGATCTGATTTTATTCAGACTGAGCCAAAACAAAACAAGATGCAGCTTACTCATTTCAGAACCTTGTTTCTTTTGGAGTTTTTTTTTGTAATGGGATCTATTTAGGATACATAAGTGCGGAATTCAAGCTAATTAAAAAAAACACACACACACCAGGAGTTAACCAGATGTGCTAAATTATCGCATAATATTTACAAGCTTCCTCCTTCTTTACCTCAATAAATTCCCCAATATTTGGACCTTGAAATTTTAAAAAAAAATTTAAATCTATTTTTCAGAGAAGAGTTCCCACTCTGCAGTCCCTTCAGAAGGGGGTTGGTAACTTAGCAGTTTTCTTAGAAATACAGAATTTCCCAGAAATTCCAATGACACAGTTGATCAGTCGCTACATCCAGCAGTTGGACTTGCCTGGTAACAAGTTACTTCCTTCATAAGAAGCGAATTATTTGATTTTAAAAAAGTATCAGTTTTTAATGCAGCAATTAAATATCTGTTTATATTAATAGTTATATGTTAAATTTCTGGAAGGAATGTTGTGACCATCTTGAAACCCATACTACCCTCCTCCTCCACCTTTTTGGCTCAGTATTTATGGATTTCAAGACAGTCATAACATTCAAAAAGGGGGCCCTGAGTGGCCAAATGGTCTAAAGGTCTCCCCTTTTCCAGTCACTGCTGTCTCACCTCTGTCAGCATTGGTTTGAGTCTCGGGTTCAGCCAGTATGGATACATGAGAACGCTTGCCAGTAGCTTCTCTTATGTTACATGTTTAGTCTCGAATAAACAGTAAAACAAAAAAGAGTGAAAACAACAAACTTTGAAAAATTTAACAATTTATTTCCCTGGAAAAATTCTGTACAAATACATAAAATAAGAACTTAAGGTTTTAAGAATCATATCCAAAAATAATACAAGAATAATCTACGCATAAATTTTAGAAGTCCTAATAATGAAATGTTCTAACAAATTCAAGATTGAGTCCCGATGAAGAATCCAAGATGGAAGGCAATGAGGTGTGCTGTATCTGGTACAGTGTTGTTATCTACAGTTCCTTGAAGAAACACAAGAAATAACACTCCAGTGTTGGAAATCTGAATAAATTTTTTAAGAAATGTCTTTGTTCAAGAATTCTCAATGAGCACACATATACAGGGTTCATACGGTCTTTGAAGGTCTTTGAGAGTTTGGGAAAAATAAGGTAGCATTTTCAAGGCCTTGAAAGTTTGGGAAAATCGAACAGATTACACTGAGGTCTTTAAAAGTCTTTGAAAATTGAAATAAACCCAAAATTTTTAATTTCTTTCCATAGTCACAGATAAAATTGTCCAAGGTTGTTAACCTGTTTGTTTGTACCCCCTTACCGATTTCAATAATGGAAACCTTTAATGTGATAAAAAGTGCACGGAATTTAGTCAATTCATTCATTGATTTATAATTTCTAACCCGACTGTAATTGTGAATTAAGGTTGGGAACTAGGTCAGCTTTATGTGTTTACAAATGAATCAGTCAAGGTCAAACAATTATCTGGAAAAGTATTGAGTTCCTAGTAAACAAAACTACATTATTTTGACATAAAATGAAATTAAAAAATAAAAAGATTTTAAAACTTACAAACAGTTATAAATTAAATCAAATATACATAACACTTCACATGGGTCAGTGGTTCTTACTGGAGTTTTCCTGGGTTCTTCCTCTACCAGTTATAATGGCTGCCATCTATAGGCTATCATGTGCTGAAAAACGACTTTAAACCCAAAACAATAACAACAACATCACAAATTGAACTCTTTTGGCCAAATTACCATCATCAGTATGCATTGCAAATTTCATTGCTGTCATTGTTGGCTATGCATGTGAGCAGAGGGGCCCCGAGTGACCGAGTGGTCTAAAGTGCTGTCCATTACGGATTACTGCCATCTCACCTCTGTCTGCGTGGGTTCGAGTCTCGGATTCGGCTAATGTGGGTATGTGAGAAAGCTTGCCAGTAGCTTCTGATGGGTCGGTGGTTCTTTCTGGGGTTTTCCCTGGTTCTTCCTCCACCATTAATACTGGCCACCATGTATGGCCTATCGTGTGCTGAAAAATGGCGTTAAACCCTAAAACAACAACAACAACAAGCATGTGAGCAGATGATTGTTAACAGTGTGTTTAAGTTACCTTCCTTGCTTCCACTTCCCACTCCTGTCAGATAAATGACAACTCAGCATTAATTAGAATCAAGCCTTCATTCGGGGTGGGTGGGTGTATTTTACACTTATAATAAATTACACAGTAACACATTTTCATATATCACATGTATTTGGATCATAAATTAGATACTTGCATTTTGACTTTTGAAGCATAGATTGTCTGCCATTCTGTTTTACCTAGTGGTTTTAATGCCTGACATTTATTAACTTAACTACACCCTGCAAGAATATTTCTTATCAGAAATACTGGATTGTGCATCTTTAGAATGAATCAGGCATGTTCCAGAAATTTGTTTATGATATAATAAAATTGCTTGTAGAGAAATCTGACAAGTCTGTTACTGAACATTTTTATATGTGATGTCATGTTTAGCTTTTCATCATACATTCAGTGTAAGATAGGAACAAGCATACCAACAAGCAACAAAATTGCTACAGCAGTTGACTTTAAATTTTATAGCAAACTAATGACCACTGTTTTTGAAGTCAAATTAATTGAGGGGGAAAAAATCATTTCACTGTAATTAAAAAATTTGTTGGACACCAATCAGATTTTTTTTAAAAGAAGAAAGTTATTTATCTTCAACAAGAAAAGTTCCCAAGGTAGTAAATCATGCTGGAATAAATTTATTAGGTATCCTTTTTAAAAACCAGTGTGGTAATAGAGCCATAATAGTCTGTTTCCATCTTCAGGAAAAGGTAAGATGTTGTTATTATGGGTTTTTCAGCACATGATAGGCTATACATGGTGGCTAGTATATTTGGTGGAGGAGAAATGCAGAAAACCCCAGTAAGAACGACTGACCCATGGAAAGCTATTGGCAAACTTTCTCACATACCCATATTAACTGAGCCCAAGACTCAAACCCACATAAACTGAGGTGAAATGTCAGTGATCTGTAAAGGCGAGCAGCTTCGACCACTTGGCCACCTGAGGCCTCACTAATTAGTGTATTAGTCTGAATTAGAATATGGGTTACTTCTTGTCCAGGTTTAAAAAAAACAGTTGGTTTTATCTCTATAATCCCTGGTTAGTCAGGTGTATTTTGATATGAAATCTGTTTTAAATGGCTAATTTGTCATTGCAGCCAACTGTGCAGCAAAATGCACATGTCAAAACAACCACAAAATATTTCCAAATCATTGGTGCATATTTCTATAATTACACATATAAAATTATCCAACATGAGTATTTGATCCCTATTTCAGCGGAGATGCATGGCTATGTTATGGGTCTTGTTCAGTGTCAGAGCTTCACCTGGCAGTATAAGCCAGCATTATTTAACCATAGGCTGCCATTCTGGGAGGGCATGGCCATGTCGTATATTATCATCACCCTCAAGTTGCTCCTTGGACTAGATGATACAACAGAGAGGTATGAACAAATACTATAAATTACACAATTTTCATACAATTTTGTCAACTGGATTTGTAAAAAAAAATGTATTTCAATTGCAGCCTATTTATAATTTTATATATATATATATATATATTTTATATATATATATATATATATATATATATATATATATATATATATATATATATATATATATATATATATATGTAGCAATTTAGACAGTTTAATATATAATGAATCTGAAATGCAGTACAATTCATACTGCTGTTGTGCTAAACTATTTCTGTTGGCAAAATTATATGTTTAACTTAAAAAAGGATGGTAGGGAACTAAATTTTGCAAGACAGCAATTTGGGGACCTTCTTTTCTAGCTAAGGTTCAGATCTAATTCCATCTCCACACTATGGTGGGTCAGTAAGCCAGTTATGGGCCAAGTGCTGGTGCATTTCACTAGATGCAGCTGACCAGTCAGAATCACTCTTACAAATCTTTTTTTAAGTTGATACTGCCATTGTCAGTTCAACCAAACTTTTGTGTGGTTCCTTGAGATTCGACCAAATGAGTCTGGTAAAATTTGTAGGACCAGAATGAGGCTTTCACTTACTGTAGAAGTTATTTCATTGGCTGATGGGATGAGGTGATTTCTTTCTTCATTATGTTGATGAGGTGATGTCACGTTTTGTACACACTTTGACAGATTCATTTACTGATCGAGATACACCACCTGCTTTGGCTTATTTGGCATCTGTATACTACAAAGTGATGTCCAGGTATATTCTTTTAAGCTTTCATGTTAATTTTATCTTACTGCATGCATAAACTGCATGTCCAAAAAAATCTCAGATAGGGAAAGATGTCTTTGTAGTTTCATATTTACAAAGTTTTATGGAAGCACCTTCTGTCAGAAATAGAGTTCTTTGAAGCATTTTAATTGACCCTAGTTTGACAGATTTCTCAAAGTCATGTGAAAGCATGCTTGAATGAGACCAATTGTGTAATTAAACTCCAAACTTTTCCATGAACAGTACAATGATTACCATAACTTGATAGAGCAGTCACAGTTCATGTGACCATAGACTTTAGGTAGGAGCAAGTTACCATTCACATAGGGAATCCAATCTTTCTTCCCTAGAAAGATACATGTGATATAGATAGGATGCTTAGCGAGCCTCTTCCTATTATGTATTCTCCTAATTTTAATGTCATTGGAGAATATATTCAAAAGAGAATGCAAATTTTGATGGTAAGTTTTCTTTCTCCAAGAATACTTACCAGATCACATTACTTAAAGATCCTCCCATCTACCCTGCTACTTGAGAACCCTCAGTGGCACTTCATTCAGCTTAAAAACTGGCTAAACCTAGTGGTGGTAAGGGGAGGTAATGGGTAAGAATTATTGCCCTTTATCTAGAATATAAAAGACAGAAAATATGACTTCATTTTTTAGCAGGATTGGATTTGAGAGGTAGAGTGTAAAATGATATGATGTCCATTCATCAGTCTGTTCCTTATTTTGTTTCTTCACAGTATCTCATGTTCTCCACCATCTACTATTGCTGAACTCTGTAAATGACATGTTTTGGGGTAAGAAAGAAGCTTATCGATATTGGAGTCATAAGGTCAAAATTCAAGATCACTGTGACTGAGTAAAATATATGGTTTCTATACAATAATATTTGAATCAAACTTTGTGAATAGTTTGCACTTTGGATAAGAAAGAAACCTTTAGATTCTGGAGTCACAGGTCAATGTCACCAACTGAAAGGAGAAAAATGGTTTCAGCAGGATAACATTAGTTCTGCAAAACAGGCCTGGATCAAACTTTTGTGGATGAGTTACACTTGGGGTAAGGAAGAAACTGATCGATTTGGGGTTATAAAGTCAAATCTCAAAAAAAATTGTTGAAAAATGATTTCTGCACAGTGAGATTCATCATGCATGACACATTAGATGTAACTTTGTGGATGACTGGAACTTAGAGTAAGGTTGAAATCGATTGATTTTTGGCTTTAAAAAATGGTCAAAGTCCAAGGATCTGGCCAAAATATTAAAGTGGTCTCTGCATGGTAATTTCTATTCTCAACCATGCACCTTCAGCAAAGTTTGTGGATGACTTATACTTTTGGTGAGAAAGAAGCATGGTTTGGGTCATTGTCACAGAAAAAAAACAATTGTTTTGGTATAATAGCTCTAATTCAAGACTATGTACTGTAGCCAAAGCCTGTAGAGAGCTTGCACATAAGGCAAGGAAGAGGTGAGTTGTGTGTGTGTGTGTGTCGGAATTTTAACGTAGTTTTAACAATTTTGCAGTCATATTGCTACGATGTCTGTAGTGTGGCAGTTTATAGTGATGTCTAGCATAGGGACATCATGCTGCAGACATGTAGCATGATGTCTCACCCAGTTACATTATTCTGACACCAGGCCAACCAGTCCTAACACTAACCTCTTAATGCTGAGTGCCAAGCAATGCAGCTGTTAGTACCGTTCTTATAAGTCTTTGTTATAACTCAGCCAGGGTTCAAGCCCACAACCTCCCGCATCCAAGGTGGATCCTGTAACCACTAGGCCACCAGAGTGGTCGAAGAAGAGGTGAATTGATTGTGTAGCTAATAGATCATTGTTGCTCAAAAGAAAATTTGATATTTTTTAAATAACAAAAAATGTGTTCTTTGGCTGAATTTTGTGGATGGCTTACATTTAGAGTAAAGAAGAAGTCTATCAATTTTGGAATTTAAAAAGCTCATTGGTCAAGGTCATGGTATGTATAAAATGAAAATAATGATTTTCTGCAGATTAAGTCTTGTTTGGGACTGCAAACCAGGGTCAAGGTCATTAATATCCATTAATTAATAATCTTGAGAATTGATCATGAACGCCTTGACGGAGGACTGTAAACATGGGGCAACCATTTAATGTACTACACTTAGTACTCTAATACTATCATAAAGCATGAACTTGAATTTTTTACTCAAAATGTTGTGTTTTTTTATTTTTTTTCAATAAAAAACATGACTTTCTAATATATGGTTATATTTCAGAATGATTTCCAATTATGCTGCAGAGTTGGTGAACGTTCTTCAAAACTGTAAGTTTCTTTAGTATCATACTACAGAATAACTGGTATTCTTCACAGTCATTTGTCTTACCTGCATCCATTACCTGGCTTGCAAAAACTTGGATACAAAGGCATAAGACAAGACTTTAACATTGGCAATCATGATGCTTTTGCCATATTTGTTGCTGCAGAAAAAGTAATACCTATATCTGACATTTTTAATGCAGTTCTTTTCTTGGCAAGGGTGTCATAGTTTGTTAAGTAGTCCTTTTTCTGCTATTTAGTTAGGGTAGGTGGATTGGGTGGGTGTGGCTTGGTAATGTTATTAAATCTACCCACATGTATATTTATCAGTTCATCCAGTATGTCACAAGATGGCCCCAGGTATCTGAGTGGTCTAAAGCACTTGCCTTTACCGATCACTGCCATCTCACCTGTGTTGCATGGGTTTGAGTGTCAGGTTCAGCCAGTATGTGTAATTGAGAAAGCTTGCCAGTAGCTTCCCTTATGTTGGTGGTTCTTCCCAGTATTTTCTGGGAGTTCTTCCTCCACCAGTAGCCATGAAAAATAGTGTTGAACCCAAAACAACAACCATTGTGTGACAAACTTTAATTAGCAATAGCTGGTTTTGTTAGCAGATATTAGGAAAACAGAAAAATGTAACAGTACAAGATTCTGCCTTTGACTAATTGATACTCAGTGTAATCAGCAAGTCTTGTTTTTTTACCTTTAAATAGAAAACTTCAGGAGGTTACGTGCCCTTTGCCCTGAGTAATTCTTTTATAGATATATAAAATTTACATTTTTAAGTGTTACATTTTACACTTAAAAATGTTATAGAAATTTTACTTGCCAAATTTCTGCATGGTAAATATCTTTAATTTTTGTATTGCAGGGCACCAACTCTTTGTGTGGGAAGACTGGTGTAAACATATGGATCAGAAATTGAGTAGTTGCCAGAATTATTCATTGCAAACAATGTAAGTCTGGGACTTTATGGCAGTGGACAAACATTGGATGCTGTCAGATTTTATAAATCTCTTTAGCATATATAAATGATAATAGTTTGGAAAAGAAATGCATGGAGAACTTGTATGTAGAAGACGTGTCTAACCGAAATCTAGAAATGTCACTGATGCCCTTGCTGATATGATGCAATTCAAGGGCAAAGATCAAAGTCAAACAGGGGTCATTACACCATTGTACAACTGGAAAGGTTGCTTCCTTGCTCTGGACAATTCATGATCATGTGATCAACATTACTCACAGATGAAAGCAGTGTGATATTGCTGAAAATTTTGATCTATGAAGATAGTTATGCTTTGAGTATGAGAAATTACTAATGATACTGACTCCATTTTGTTTTGTGAGAAAATAATGCAAATTATTTTAATATAAAGCTGCAAACCAAATTTAGTTTCGGTTCATGAAGTGCTTCAATAGGTTATGGAGTGGAAATTAAAGTTTTCAGTTACATAGGTGCCATAAAACCCCAAAACAGTGAAAATTGAACTTTACTTGGGTTTAATGTAAGCCTGAGAGTAAATTTATTTTAAATCTTTTAGCACCACAAAAAGTTAAGGAGCTAAAAGGAATTGAAAAGCCATGTGCAAAATCAAACAGGGCCATAAGTCTGTAAGATTTTTCTGGAAAATGGTGACAATTAAACTAAACCTAGGGCTTATTAAGTTAAAGTCTCAGACAAAATTTGATTTTAATCCCAAAGTCCTTAAAAAATAAACAAGTGAAATTTATTTTGAAGGCCAAAAAGGTCAAGGTAACACAGGCTCATAACTCCTTAAAAATTTGCCAGAAAATGGTGATAATCAATTTTGATCAAGATTTTCTTAATGTAAAGCCTCTTACCAAATTTGATTTCAGTCCACTGACTGTTTGAAAAAACATGAAATTAAAGGGCAAGTTGAAAATGAAATTAAAGGGCAAGTTGAAAGTCAAATGGGAGCAATAAAACTTCCCCATAAACTTTGCCTACAAATGGTAAAAATATTAACTCTTGCTAGGTATTCATAGTGTAAAGCCTCATACCAAAATTTGCTTTTATTGATTAGGTACTTCAAAACTTGTTGAGAGGAAATGAAATTTGTGAAATTTGAAATGAGATATCATGACATCAGTGAATAGGACAAGCATCAGTAAAGCTATATACCCTCTCCATAGATATGGGGCATAAATAGAGTTCCCCTTGAAAATGTCTATAAATTGATTGTAAATCACACATAAAATCTCCAAATAATTTCCTTTTTCATTATCTCCTACCACAAATGTGAAGGGGACATATAATGTTACCCTTGGCAATTCAACCATTACACCTTGGTTAAATTTTGATGTTTAGGTCAAATTTAATTTTTTGGTCATGCAACTTTGTTGATGCATCTTAGCAGGTATAGTATGATTCAACCAAAAGTATGTCACTGACCTATATCAAGTGTTTCTTTGTTTTTGGTTACATTTTGCATTTAGTTAAATTTTTCAGGCTCTGTTAGCCATAGCCATTCACCTTTGGATGTAGATGCATCTTGGCCAAAAGTAGGTCATTGTGACCTAAAATTTAACCTTCAGGGACTTGGTTAAGTTTTATTAAACAAAGCTTAATGATGTCCCGGAAACATGAACTTTAGGTAACATTGGCCAGTTTCTCAGGCACTGTTAGACCCAGAGTTGTTTATTTTTATTTTTTTATGTTGATCTAAGTCAAAACAACATCATTTATCAAAAGTAGGTACCTTTGTTGTAGATTTCATGCTCACATGATTTTGGTTAAGTTTTGCATTAAGGTAAATTTCTAAGGCACTGTTAAACCCAGAGTCATGCAACTTTGCATGATTACAGCACTATTTAACAACAAGAAGTTACTGTGACCTAAATGTCATTCTTCACTTTTGCTATTTAGGTCAGTTTCTTGGGGTAGGTCGGCTTGAAGTGGTTTGATGTTTTATGTCAGCAACATGTAAAGTTTATTTAATGCCAAGGCAGTTGGAGTAAAGTACCTATCCAGGGACACACCACAGTAACTGACCTGGGCTGATCTGATGGTGGGATCCAAACTTTTAGCCTTCAGGTTGTGAGTCTAGCATGCGTTGGGAATGGTTGGACACACAAAACTTGGTGTTTTGATTTAATTTTTGTAATTACAGTGCCACCTTACCATAATTATGACTCCTGAAATACTGTCTTCATGGGGAATCTCTGTAAAATTTTGAGGTATTGTTAGCTTCAGTCAACTTTATATGTGAATGTATTTGGGTGAGTGTAACACTTACTACCAAAAGTAGGTCACTCACTCTTCATGTACACTGAATAAGTTTTCATTTAACTCTGTTTCTACAGCATACTTGGCTTCAGTTTATTTGTTTTCCATAAACACATTTTTATTTTTTGAATGTGTACATATGATTCCTCTGATTTTCAAACTGAACTGAGTAATTAAATTTAAAACCTCTGGGGACTGAAAATAAAAGTCTGTGTTGTTGTGCTTTCAGATATAAAATATTGAGAAGGAAAAAAAAGATTTCCACCAAGCCTATTTTTTAAGAATATTTTTTAAAAAAAAAGTAAATGTGAGACAGCAGACACTTTGTTCCTGTTTTACCACTATAGTTTTACTTATCTGCCAATGTAACCTGTACTTTGATTGGTCAAAGAACAACATTTGTTGAATATACTGTCTTAAAGGTAAGGCTACAGAAAATAAGTTTTAAAAAAATATTTTTTTTGCAAAAGTTCCAATTCATTTTGGAACAGTCTTGTAGGTATTAAGAATGTTAATGATGTTTTAACTTTTACATGTCAGGTTAAAGAAACAGATCAAATTAATTCAGTGACACTGTAGTGATGCGTATTGTTTTGACTTCAGAGATTTGTCTGAGTTACACACTGTGGATGGCATTCTGCAGCAGTACTACTACATGAAACAGGGAGACCCAAAAGTTGAAGTCCATTTCTCATACAAATTAAGTAAGTCAGACAGTTTGGTACTTGTGCATACTGGTCATCTCTGTTGATACCAGTAGTTTATAGTGACTAGATATCAAATTTATTCTGAGTTGAGAGGAAACTTGATGCATCTAAGACTAGGTTATCATATTTACCATGAATATTGGGACACTATACTAGTTAGACATCAAAAAAAATTTCAAGCGATAATTTTTATGCACTGGATTTTTTTTGTATACTTTATTTTAATGATGTCTTTCACTGAAAATTTTGGGAAATCACTTTTTCTTGCATCTGCCTCTACTGACAGTCGTTTTTGTCATTTTCTATTTCAGATTCTTTACCTTATCATAATACTTTACGAGAATAAATACTTTGTAAATCCAGCCCTCCCAGGCTAAACTTATTAGTTAAGAAGTGAAAAGTTACCCACCCATATAGGTGGTAGTTAGATAGATTCATCTCCCCTGAATAATTCAGTTGTGCTGAGTAGCGTGCTGTCTCCTGACAAGAGATCTCACAATGCAAACCTACAAGAATTGTCGAAGTATTCTTCCTAAAGCAAGTTGAGCAATGTCTCTTGAAAGGGAAGTATAACCCATCTGTACTTTTCCAACTTTTCCTTGTTGTTTTCTTTTGAAGGCTAAATTTTCTGTATTTTGTAGAATTATAACATTGTTGTTCACACAAGTAGGCAGTCTTCGTATGAACTTGATTGGGTTGCTAGCTTGTCCCCTCACATTGGTGTAGCTTTATTTTATGTGCAGGTATTGTGTGTGCTGTTGAAATCTCAAATTGCTGTATAATTTCTGCTCAGATTGGATACATACAAGTATATAATCCAATCATAGCATCCACTTTGTTGTTATCATAAGCAACACTTCAGTGATTTATTTCTGCATAGGCAGTCAATTGGTCCTTCAGCTAAGTTTTTATCAAAGTTATTGTTATAGTATCGATTTTATGTGTTAATAGCAATGCATCAGTATTTTTCTGTATAGGCTGCCTTGTGGGCCCTTGTTACAGGTGAATTTTTATGTTTAGCTTGCTCATGTTGTCAGAAATGTGATGCTTGGACCAAATATCAATGGGCTGTAGTACTGGAAGTACAGGAGAAGGTGCAGATGCACACCTTGAGGGTTGAAGAATCAGTTAGTATACATGCTGATGTCACTGCGGTGAATGATTCGCTTTTCAAAGAGTATGAATTCAAAAGTCATGAAGTGATCGATATTCTTTCAGTCAGTGACAGCAACAGCTATCACTCAACACCTCATCTTGACAAACTTTTCTCAGCAGAACCAATAAACCTGATACCACATGGATTCGATGGCCAACCTTTCTCAGAAGAACCAATAAACCTGATACCACACAGATTAAATGGCTAACCTTTCTCAGCAGAACCAATAAACCTGATACCACATGGATTCGATGGCCAACCTTTCTCAGCAGAACCAGTAAACCTGATACCACATGGATTCGATGGCCAACCTTTCTCAGAAGAACCAATAAACCTGATACCACATGGATTCAATGGCCAACCTTTCTCAGCAGAACCAATAAACCTGATACCACACAGATTCAATGGCTAACCTTTCTCAGCAGAACCAATAAACCTGATACCACATGGATTTGATGGTCACCCTTTCTCAGCAGAACCAATAAACCTGATACCACATGGATTCAGTAGCAAACCTTTATCAGCAGAACCAGTAAACCTGATACCACATGGATTCGATGGCCAACCTTTCTCAGCAGAACCAATAAACCTGGTACTGCATGGATTCAGTGGCCATCCTTTATCAGCAGAACTAATATACTTGATACCACATTGATTCGATGGCCAACCTTTATTAGCAGAGCCAATAAACCTGATACTGCATGGATTCGATGGCCAACCTTTATTAGCAGAACCAATAAACCTGATACCGCATGGATTCGATGGCCAACCTTTATTAGCAGAGCCAATAAACCTGATACCGCATGGATTCGATGGCTAACCTTTATTAGCAGAGCCAATAAACCTGATACTGCATGGATTCGATGGCCAACCTTTTCAGCAGAACCAGTAAACCTGATACTGCATGGATTCGATGGCCAATCTTTATTCGCAGAACCAATAAACCTGATACCGCATGGATTCGATGGCCAATCTTTATTAGCAGAGCCAATAAACCTGATACCGCATGGATTCGATGGCCAACCTTTCTCAGCAGAACCAATAAACCTGAAGCTGCATGGATTCAATGGCCAACCTTTATCAGCAGAACTAATATACTTGATACCACATGGATTCGATGGCTAACCTTTATTAGCAGAGCCAATAAACCTGATATCGCATGGATTCGATGGCCTACTTTTATTAGCAGAACCAATAAACCTGATACCGCATGTATTTGATTTCCAACCTTTTCAGCAGATTCAATAAACCTGATACCACATGGATTTGATAGTCAGCCTTTCTCAGCAGAACCAATAAACCTGATGCTGCATGGATTCAGTGGCCAACCTTTATCATCAGAACTAATAAACCTGATACTGCATGGATTTGATGGTCACCCTTTCTCAGCAGAACCAATAAACCTGATACCGCATGGAATCAGTGGCCAACCTTTATTAGCAGAACCAATAAACCTGATACCGCATGGATTTAGTGGCCAACCTTTATTAGCAGAACCAATAAACCTGATACTGCATGGATTCAGCGGCCAACCTTTATCAGCAGAACCAATAAACCTGATACCACATTGATTTGATGGTCAACCTTTCTCAGCAGAACCAATAAACCTGATGCCGCATGGATTCAAAGGCCAACCTTTATCATCAGAACTAATAAACTTGATACCGCATGGATTTGATGGCCAACCTTTCTCAGCAGAACCAATAAACCTGATACCACATTGATTTGATGGTCAACCTTTCTCAGCAGAACCAATAAACCTGATGCCGCATGGATTCAGTGGCCATCCTTTATTAGCAGAACCAGTAAACCTGATACTGCATGGATTCGATGGCCAACCTTTCTCAGCAGAACCAATAAACTTGATACCACATGGATTCAATGGCCAGCCTTTATCAGCAGAACCAATAAACCTGATACCACATGGATTCAATGGCCAGCCTTTATCAGCAGAACCAATAAACCTGATACCACATGGATTCACTGGCCAACCTTTATCAGCAGAACTAATATACTTGATACCACATGGATTCGATGGCCAACCTTTATTAGCAGAGCCAATAAACCTGATACTGCATGGATTCGATGGCCAACCTTTATTAGCAGAGCCAATAAACCTGATACCACATGGATTCGATGGCCAACCTTTATTAGCAGAGCCAATAAACGTGATACTGCATGGATTCAATGGCCAGCCTTTATTAGCAGAGCCAGTAAACCTGATACTGCATGGATTCAATGGCCAAC
The DNA here is from genome assembly GCA_028554795.2 of Sinohyriopsis cumingii. NCBI lineage: Eukaryota > Metazoa > Mollusca > Bivalvia > Unionida > Unionidae > Sinohyriopsis > Sinohyriopsis cumingii. The sequence continues at coordinate 47,018,589 of CM068830.1, read as the reverse complement.
CTTTATTAGCAGAACCAATAAACCTGATACCGCATGGATTCGATGGCCAACCTTTATTAGCAGAGCCAATAAACCTGATACCACATGTATTCAATTTCCAACCTTTTCAGCAGAACCAGTAAACCTGATATCGCATGGATTCGATGGCCAAACTTTATTAGCAGAACCAGTAAACCTGATACCGCATGTATTCAATTTCCAACCTTTTCAGCAGATTCAATAAACCTGATACCACATGGATTTGATGGTCAACCTTTCTCAGCAGAACCAATAAACCTGATACCGCATGGATTCAGTGGCCAACCTTTATTAGCAGAACCAATAAACCTGATACCGCATGGATTTAGTGGCCAACCTTTATTAGCAGAACCAATAAACCTGATACCGCATGGATTCAGTGGCCAACCTTTATTAGCAGAACGAATAAACCTGGCACCGCATGGATTTGATGGTCACCCTTTCTCAGCAGAACCAGTAAACCTGATACCGCATGGATTCGATGGCCATCCTTTATTAGCAGAACCAATAAACCTGATACCACATGGATTCGATGGCCAACCTTTCTCAGCAGAACCAATAAACCTGATACCACATTGATTTGATGGTCAACCTTTCTCAGCAGAACCAGTAAACCTGATGCCGCATGGATTCAGTGGCCAACCTTTATCATCAGAACCAATAAACTTGATACCACATGGATCTGATGGCCAACCTTTCTCAGCAGAACCAATAAACCTGATACCACATGGATTTGATGGTCAACCTTTCTCAGCAGAAACAATAAACCTGATGCCGCATGGATTCAAAGGCCAACCTTTATCATCAGAACTAATAAACTTGATATCGCATGGATTTGATGGCCAACCTTTCTCAGCAGAACCAATAAACCTGATACCACATGTATTTGATGGCCAACCTTTCTCAGCAGAACCAGTAAACCTGATACCACATGTATTTGATGGCCAACCTTTCTCAGCAGAACCAATAAACCTGATACCGCATGGATTCAGTGGCCATCCTTTATTAGCAGAACCAGTAAACCTGATACTGCATGGATTCAATGGCCAACCTTTCTTAGCAAAACCAATAAACCTGATACCACATGGATTTGATGGTCAACCTTTCTCAACAGAACCAATAAACCTGATACCACATGGATTCAGTGGCCAGCCTTTATCAACAGAACCAATAAACCTGATACTGCATGGATTGAATGGCCAGCCTTTCTCAGCAGAACCAATAAACCTGATACCACATGGATTCGATGGCCAACCATTCTCAGCAGAACTAATAAACCTGATACCACATGGATTTGATGGTCAACCTTTCTCAACAGAACCAATAAACCTGATACTGCATGGATTCAGTGGCCAATCTTTCTCAGCAGAACCAATAAACCTGATACCACATGGATTCTATGGCCAACCTTTCTTAGCATCATTTGAGCAAGATCGAGATCAAAGCAAGCCTACTCAGAAATTATATCCCACATCAGATGGACCAGTTTTCTGGATCAAATATCCCTATCCCATCCTAACACAAAAAGCTGAGCAACATCATGCTAGAAAAATAACACATGACTGGATTCTGACATATGTCTCACATAGCAACAGGTCATCACTACAGATGATGTTACCATTTATGCCTACCCCAAACCACACAGGTACTTTCATGGATCAGCATCCCAAGTGTAGTGCCATAGGTCACTTAATTTACCCGGTGCCCAGCTCAATGCTTCAGTACACATGGGCTATGGATTCACTGTTCTCTGAAGCCTTTGCCACTCAAAGAGGGTAATTCTTTAGTGATTGTTTGAAAGTAACTGTCCAAGTCAGGATGTTCTCTGAGCATTGTGGTCAGCCCCTTACGACAATCTACGCCAGCTTCGTCTCTCAGATTGCATTGGAGCTCCATCACCTTTGCTTGATCTCACTAAAACAAAAGAAGACCTCTACCTTTTGAGCGTCAATTGAGGAAGTCATTTCTTGTTACCAAAGAGTTTTGTCCTCTTCCTTTTCCTTCAACACCCTAGTCTCAAGGTCTGACATCAGTTGATTTAGTAATCACAAGGTTCCCATGCAGGTTTGGAAATCTGGAGCAGGTCTAAAATTTGAAAATTGCATTTCCAGGTCTTAAAAATATATGGAAAAATTGAAATATGACTAGAAAATCATGAAAACGTCCTAAATTTCCATTTTTACAACCATTTTAGCTGGAAATCAGTTATGTGACTGCTCCTGTGCATTGGGGAGAAGTTCTAATATATGGATTTGAAAGAAGGTCTGGCAATTTTTATCTTTCTGGTTTGGAAAAGGTCTGGAATCTTTTGTTAAATTTGTGGCTGGAACCCTGTAATTAGGAAGAACCAACCAGCATTCAAACTCCTACCACAGTCTGGGTGAGTTGCTGACAGGTGTCAAGATACTCATCTTTTCCCAGCCATCAGATTTTAGTAGGAGGCTTTTTAAATCCCAACTCAGCTTTCGTTGACTGGAAGGTGCTTAATGACACAGAACACATTGGCTCAGGCACTGATGAGGGTTTGTCAGGTAAGCAACAAAAGGAGGAAAAGAATGGCTCCAAGGACGTAGCAGGCATGCGAGCAGTCCTACTGATCCTATATCCATAGAAGACCCAGTTTTCAAGAACAAAAGTGGAAAAGATGCGGTGATAAGATGATAGTTTTTGCCCTATTTTCTCTCCATGACAGCCTCCCTCTTAAAAGAAATGGCTCTATTTTCATGCCTTCCTTGTCAGATATCTGTGTGGAGGGAGGGCTCCTATTATTCACTGTCAAATGGAAAGCATGATAATAAGTTGACAGAGGGCCTCAGTATCAAATTAAGTGCACCCCTTTCCTTGTTCCAAGGTCCCTTCAACTAAAAACCTCCCCAGAGTTAGTTCATGGCAGATGTTTTGCATTAAAATCATGGGGTCTTTATTGGAGATTGATCCTGGTTCCAAGGCTAATGACACTTTTTGACCAGTCATAGACCTAATTACCTTCACATTTCATTCAGTCCCCGTGGTTTAAAATGGAAACTCCAAGATGGGTTTAAAATGCCATTCAAGCAGGAGACTTCCAAATCAATACAGAACTGCAAGATGTGTACTTATATATATTGATTCACAAACTTCCAGGAAGCTCTTGCAGTTGCTTTCAGGTAGACAGTTTACCAATTCAGGGCACTCCCTTTCAGACTCAGCATTATTCCCTGAGTCTTCACATGTTTTATGATAGGATCATGGCCCATTTCAAGACCACCACCACAGCTGTGCAATCTGACTACCTGGACAACATTTTTAAAAACACCATGGGAGTTATATCTTGAAGCAAAACATGATAACCCTTGTTACTCTCCTTCTCAGACTTGAATTTCTTGTCAACAAGGAAAAATCCAAGCTCAAACCAACTCTGTATTTTATCCATTAAGTTATGGAGTTCAAAACATAGGTAAAGTATTTTATCCATTTAGTTATGGAGTTCAAAACATAGGTAAACAGAGTAAGTCACCTTCAGGAATGGGCATAAAAAATTAGTTCTGTGGTGGCTCCAATTATTATATGGGACAGTCTCTCAGCCCAAGAATTTCAACACCTGCAAGGTTTGGTCAATGTGGCATCATTCTAGTTGTACTTTTTATGAGACTATCACAAATCATTTTGTTGTCCCAGTGGTAGCTTAGACTTTGCCCCTTGGATCAACATATAATAGTTTCTACATATTTGATGTTCCAACACAGAAGATGCATCTTCGCTAATCAAGGTTCCGATAACCCTATCTACAACTTGGCAGATTGAATAGCTATATTGGTGCTTTGTCCTAGTGGCATCTATTGGATTTCATGTGTTGCCTCCCTTAAAATATAATGCCAATTAACCAATAGTATGGTGCATTGTACATTGGCTGAAAATGGTGGTGGCAATTGTCCTTAAAAGGAAACTTTGTAAATTTAACATCAAAAGTATGACTACGTAGAAGAGTGATGCCATTACAGGTGTATTTGAGTGAAAAGTGTTTGTGCAAACACGGACCGGCACTTGAAAATGGCTTATTTATTAGTCTGTTCAAGTTGCATGCTCCCCTTGTCTCCATCACGTAGAAACAGTGTTAAGATTTGAACAACTTCATTTTGACTGGATGCGGTGGCTTGCTGCCGCATTCAATGAAATTCACAGACCCCAAGCACAGAAATATCTGTTCAATATACCAAGGTGTAGATAGGGTTATCAGAACCTTGGCTAGCAAAGATGCAGAAGATGGGACAGCCTCAGTTGGCTGACACTGAGTGTTCCGTTGCAGGTGCAACATCTGTTGGTCATGGTGTATACAGATTTGAGCACAGAGGACTGTGGTACACCTCTCATACCATCATTCCATGAAGCCAGTGGAGTGTGGCCAACTCAGGATCATCTTTTGCATGTCAACATGCTCGAGATGAAAGCCATACTGAAAGCATTTCATGGGTTGTTAGAGAAACTACATGGAAGGGGCATTCTCATCCTGTCCAACAACCCTGTGGTGAATTATCTCAGAAAGTAAGGGGAACCAAGTTCACAAACCATTGCATTGTTGTTTAGGATTTTCCAAAGTGGTGCCTTAAGTGACAAATCCACATACACGTGGTGTCATATACCTGATCATAATACACGGAGTGTGCATACACTCTGCTCCAGTAGTAACTGAAGCATTCACATGATTTAGTGTTGGTCCCTGTAAGAAGGAGAAATCACCATAACTGCCACCTTTGTGGACAGGTAACTTGGTTTCTTAGTTAAAAATTTAGCCTGGGATACAGATTATTAAGAAAAATATTTTGTTAGAAGAAAAAGGTTTTTCTTTTCGGACTGATGGTATCTTATTCCAGAGTCTGCTGTTTTTTCTCACACCTTCTCACAGAAACATGTGCAGCTTTTGGCTAATAGTATTAAATGTAAAACCGAAAATATGATGACTATTGGGACCTCATTACATGTACACAAAATAACACCTTAGGTGATGGGGCATAACTACTGTTATGGAAAGTTTCTCTCCTGAGGTAAAAATAGTAGAGAACTGGTTGAAGAGGAAACATCCAAAGACTGTTGGTTTCGTGGAAACCGTGCCCTAAGCCTTACAGTTGGTACAATCAGCAAACATCTGTGCATTTAATAAACTGAGTTTATAATATTTCATTTAGTGATCTGTCAGAGATACTCAAGGAATTCCATCCATTTCAAATACTAATTTTAACTCATTATCCCTGCTTGTCTCATTTATGCACCATCAGGTTGTACCCTGCTTCTGCCATGCATCCAACCTCTATAACAAATTGATGGTATTCAGAAAAGGAGAAAGGTGTAGTTTACATTGATATAAAATAAAGAAGACTTTCTATTCACATTAAAAGATACAAAGGAAAAACATACATTTTTAGACCGGATTTCTTTTGGATCAAAACTGCCACTTTCAGAACTGGAGTTTGCCCTTAGATCTAAAGCAGACTAGTCAGAACTGCACACAGATGAAAATTTGAAAGAAGTAGGATAAGTTTGAGATATCGGGTAAGAAAAGGGTTATGGAAAATTGTGGGTCCAATAAGCAGCAAAAGTCAAATTTTCCTGCATCTGCACACCAGTTGATGAGTCCCTTGCAAAGCTAGCAGGTGCAAAATATTTCACCAAACTTGATGCAAACTCAGGCTTTTGGCAAATAAACCTTTTGAAAGATTCACGCCACCTTGCAACTTTCTTTACTCTATTTGCTAGGTTTTATTTTAACACCTTCCATTCAGAATCAGTTCTGCACCTGAATTTTTTCAGAAAAGGATGTTGGAAACTCTAGAGCAACATTGCAGAACACTCTTTCTTATGGATGGTATTCATGAAGAAAGACTAGAAAGAGTCATGTAATCAATTGAAACTGCTGGTGTCACTTTGAAAACTGAAAAGTGTGAATTTTCAAGGTCATCGTTTAGGTTTCTTGGCATGTTGTTGATAAAAATGGTTACCGACCTGATCCTGAAAAAATGTCAAAGCTATAACGCATTGGAAACTCTGAAATGTGTAACAGATAAATGCCAGTTTCTCAGTATGGCAAATCAGCCTGGCAGATTTAGTCCAAATTTGGCAGAAAAATCAAAACGTTTACATGAGCTTTTGGAAAGTAAAAAATTTTGGACTTGGGGTCTACGTCAAGAACAAGCATTTACAGATATCAAGCAAGAAATGATATCTTTGGTACATTATGATCCAGATAGAAAAACAGTTGTATCTACAGATTCATCTTCATTTGGACTTGGTGCTGTGCTGTGGCAGAAACACAGTAGCACTCTGAGATCGGTAACGTTCACATTGTGAGATATGTCAGAAACTGAGCAATGCTGCACTCAGATAAAAAAAGAGGCTTTGGCAATCACTGGGGCATGTGAATGCTTCAAAAGCTATTTAATTATATGATTGGGTCACAATTCAAACTTGAAACTGACCATAAGCCATCAGTACCACTAATGAGAACAAAAATCTTGGGAGATTTATTCCCAAGAATTCATTGCTTCAGAATGTGTTTGATGAGATTAAACTTTTCTGGCAAAAGCTATTAACTGCCTTTGCTCTATCCAGAGCACCTTCCAAATATATTTCAAAGCAATTTCATGATACTATTCTTTGGTTTGGTGAAATAAAATTAGTATTTTGTTATCATTCAATAAATCTTACATTTGTGTCAGATGCGGGAGGTCGTGGGTTTGATCCCCGGCCAAGTCATACCAAAGACTTACAAAAATGGTACTAACATCTGCCTTGCTTGGCGCTCAGCATTAAGAGGTTAGTGTTAGGACTGGTCAGCCTAGTGTCAGGATAATGTGACTGGGTGGGACATCATGGTACATGTCTGTGGCATGATGCCCCAGTGCTAGATGTCACTATAAACTGTCACACTGCAGACATCATAGCGATATGACTGGAAAATAGTTAAAGCTACATTAAAAATCCAAATCACACACACACACACATACATTTGTGTCCATTTCAATTGAACTTTATGAAATTTATCATGTAATTTCAATATTTTGCTCACTAAGGCTCGCAGAAGATACAAATTATCAGACTTGTTTCATAACTTTAATTTTTGATGAGTACTTGTGTAAGATTCTATTTATACTGCTAATCATATTCTATAGAGGTTGTAAAGAGATTTTGCCCCAATCACAAGTTTTTATGTATGACCCATTTTCATGCCCAGTCATATTATAGATAGAAGCTACATATATAGTTGACCTTGTTTATTAACATAATATTAACTTCAAATAATACCAATACTTTCTTTTTATAGGAAAGGCCAGAGAAGATACAAGGGATTTGCTTCAGAAACCATTCACCCAGCTTTCAGAGAAATGGGCAATCGATAAACAACTTAAGTATCTGTTCAGAAAAGAAACTGATGTAATAGAGAAGCAGACGGAGAACAGTGGTGATTATTATGATCCAGAATTATCATTCTTTAGGGAGTCACAGAGTAGTCAATCTGGAGATAAAAGATTAGCACACCAGTCTGAAGAAAGGAAGAAGTTGCTAAATGTACATGAATCCTGTGATCCTCTTTTAATATCTACTCTGATTGATGAAGATCCAGTTCGATTTCTTCTAGGAGAGGGAGACATATCTGGTTTAGGTTCAGATTTGAGTCAAGAACCACTTCTTCCATCATCCATGACAGATAAGTCCAAATTTTTTCAAACCAGTACACTGAAATATATTACAAACCCAGACACTTTTCTGGATAACCTTGGTAACTTGGGATTGACAAAGGTCACAATAAATAGCTGTCATGCAGATAGCTCAGAGGAAGATATTGAGTCGGATCAAGATGCTGAGGAAATTGAGAAGGGTTATGGCTCAGCAGACTTGTTCTCATCTCAAGGATTTGTAAGCAGCAAAAAGTTGAGATTAAGTAAGAGAAAAAGGTCACATAACCATTCTATTAGAGAATCTGTATGTCAGTTGATAAAATCGAAAATGCCTTCAAATGGTCAGATTATTGATAATAGACGTTATGAGGAGTTGATTGGTCTTCTCACTGTAGCACATGAAAGATTTCTTCTAAATTTTGATAAAACTGGTGAGACCATATCCCATTCCATGAAATGGCTTTTAAAGGTGTGCAGTACTTTAATTGGTTCATCCGAAGCAGAACTAGAATGTGAAGTTCGCAAGTTTGAGGTAGCCCTGATTGCAGACATGGAGGATCTAAGCAAGAGAGGTACTTTACAGCTTAGAAGAATAAAGGGTAGGAAAAATTATGTGCACAAAAGATTAAAAGCATTTACATAATTAATATTTATTCTGTTCTCATTACACATAATGCTGCATGACTAAATAGTTTCATTGAAACATATGAAGACATAAATGATGACATGAATCTAGTAGAATTTATCTCCTTGTAAACTGAACAGTCTCTTGTGTAATTGGTAGCAGTGTAAAACTGAAAGAAAACACAAAGGAGATACGATATTCATTATACCTTTGAATACTGGGGGCATGCAGATTTACACATATGATAATATGTAGTGTGTATACCCTTCCCTTAAACTAGACCGTAAAATGTACAAATCTGTGGGTGGTGCTATATAGTCGCAATGACTCATGTATACTGATTTACTATAGTCTTACATCATCATTGAATATCTTTAAACATACTTCAGTTAGCCATCAGATGAAACTACTAAGGGCTTCTGTTATTGCTATCTGAATTACAGAATACAGAAATTAACATTTGAAGGGCAAACTTCACATTTGAATGGTTTTCTCCAGAATGTGTCCTCATGCATGCCACAAGAAATTCACTGATAAAACTGCAAACTGTATTAGTAATCATGTCTAAAGAATCTACTGTTATCACATTAATAAGTACTCACATAATTTTCCAGGTTGCAATGAGAGTGGATAGAACTTGAAAATGCTGGAGCTCAACAATGAGCTCCCCGCTTTACAGAAATGGCAGATTGAACCTTGTTCTTGCACTAGTGATCATGTGACTTTTTCCTTTAAAATCAGATAGCATACTCTCAACACTAGATGGCATAATGATTCTGAAAATTAAAACAAAACAGGAGACAGAATAAGGCAGAACAATGTTCCTTGGAATTTTATATCTCCCACTGTAAAGGCAAGAGTACATATCAATAATCTTTTGCCATCCATTGGTCAATCTGTTCATGCAGCAAGTCTTATTTGTGCAACTCATCTCTCAGATTTTTACAGATTCTTTTGTTCTGTGTTTTGTTTTGTTATTAGTAGTCTTTTTTCACTAAGAAATGAAGCTGCACATGCCATTCCACAGTGAGGCTTGCATGATTTTGAAAGAGTTTTGTCCATTTTTTACTTTGAGCAATAATAGCCTTTGTCTGGGCAACTTATCTCTGTTTTTAATGAATGTCACAAGATGCTCTTAGCAGACCACAGTGAGGTGCTAATGAGTTTTCTGCCTTTTTGGCAGCAGTAATGATAAGTAGAACACATATTTTGTTTGCAATTAGTTTGACTCTCAGTTTGACAGATTGTTTTGATATTTGGTAAACTTTGAATTAGCTCCCCTTTTTTTACATAGACCAGTAAAAAAAAGATTATGAAACCTTGTATATGTATTTTGTCACTCAATTTTTAAAAATTTGTTTTAATATATATTGTGTATTTAAACCATCAGATTATGTTGTCTGTCTTCAATGGTGACTTGGATGATTATTGCAAGAGTTATGTCCCTTATGTGTTATGGCTTGGGAATAATGACCACACATTTGTCCATCCCAAGATAATTTATTGCAGTCTTCATGCAAAAGCTATCTTGATATCAACTATGATGTTTGCTTTCATTTAACTTTCACTTGTAGATTACCTTAATAGATGCTATATATCTAAAGTAAATGATTATAAAATTTTCACCCTTTTTGACTTTTTGAAAAAGATGTAGAATTTTTCTAAAATAACAAGGAATTAATTAAAAGATTTTATGTTTTTTCCAAGTAAGTTTTTTTAAAAATAAATGATGTCATTTGTATGCACACTACATCTTTTACCCGTTCATTGTTGTACCAATGATTTTCCAGCATGACAGTCAGTCAAGGGATAGTGTGCATCCTACACCTGTATCTACACAATATTGCCATCATATCGTAGACAGTAATCACTCCCTATCTCATGCATGTGTTTTCTTGAGACAATCACTTCTTACAGAATGACGGTTCTTTACCCAGGACTAGTAAATTTCAGTGTTGGGCTGTTTATAAGGAAATGTCCGTTGGACAAAGGCATTGTTTTCAAAAAAGATGGTTATCATTGATGTGTATCAACTCACCCAGATCCATGTTAATTACTTGCTTTGTGCCACAATACCTGCCAAAACAGTGATAACATTGTGTTCACACAGCTGTTCTGCTCAGCACACTGTACCTTCAGATGACAAGTCACTTGCTTTTGCATGTGTATGTGTCCTGAGATAGAGATCAGCCAATTCAAGTTTCACTCTATCCCAGTAATGAATATTATTGTGTTTATTCAGTCTTTAGACCTGAATTATTTGATTAGTAGAAACAAATTTTATGTTATCAAATTAAAAGAATTATGTGCTTTGCCTCACCTGAAACTGTCAAAAGTGTGTGATGTCCAATAATCATTATATGTTTGACTGTGTGATTTTAAGAATTGTTTCACTTTCACAAAACTTATATCATATATACTTGCTCTAAGTTGAGACCAATTGCAAACTCCACAGACCCAGATCTGCCATCACATAATGAACTGGCAGATAAGGGTCAGTGCATTTTGTTATGAGTAATCAGTAGAACAAACAATACAGACCCTGATCTGCAGGTGCATTATGCTATCAGGATCTTTGTTGTTTGCACTTTTGCTTGACTTCAGAGTGAGTAAATATGGTACATGTTGTTTTATGTTATATAACTAACACTAAAGTAATTAGTAAATCACTGTGACTTAGACTCATTTCTTTTGGAAATTTGTGCAAAATTTTGGTCAGTTTGGACTTGATCTGTGTGCATTGGTAATCAGCATGCACAATGGATTAAGTTTGAAGGATTAAGATGGATGTATGTATTTATTCTAAAGAATTTAGGCTTTGTGATACCAAATCCTTCTATAGGACATTTTGGACACCCAAACTCAAACATCTTTTGTTCCCATGTGAATAACAAGGGTATAGTCATAAACCAGATCTGTGTATGAACAATTATTGATACTGATTATTATTTATAATATAAATATGAACTATGTGTTTAATTCTGAATCTTAAATAAAAGAATAATGCACTCATTTCATCTTGAATGCTTCTAAATATTTGATTTGTGACACCGTTTACAAGCACATTCAACTATTGATTTTGATACATAATGCAAATATGCTGATTGTATGTACTATTACCATCTTCAGTGTTATTTGGACATTGTATTATAGGTTTTGATACATAATGCAAATAAGCTGATTGTATGTACTATTGCTATCTTCAATGTTATTAGGACATTGTACTGTTGTTTTTGATACATAATGCAATTAATTTGATTGTACTTTTGCCCAGGATTATTATAGAAATATGTCAATAACAATTATCCTGTGTTCAGTTTTATTTCATGAATAAAATATAAAGCTGTACTGATGTCACTTTTTACCAATTATGCTGATACCGCATATAGCCAATTATTAAAATTGCAAATACCGATTATGAGACCGATTATTTCATTATTATTTGTTTTATAACAATGACTGGTTCAGAAACGTAAACCTATTAGTGTAACGCAAGCAGGTATTTTGATGTGTGACTTATAACAAGGTTGTTTATGCGGCAAGTGAATTTGAACTTCTATACAAAAACAAATAGAAACCGGATAAGAAGTACATTGCTATTTACAGAAAGCAACGATGACGCAAACGTAAAACACGAAAAACTTTACAATAAACATGATAAAACTTATGGTTTGCCAATTCAAGATATAAATGAATGAAAATGTATTAAGCTAGTCTTTTAACTTACATTCAGTGATGCAGGTCACCATTACTAGATTTCAATCAATGACTAAAACATGTTAATAATGATAGCCCAATAACAATTAAAATTAATAATACGCATGCTTTAAGACTAAAGCTAGACGTCACTGTCCACTGGCTGCAGCTAATACTGAAAACCTAGTTGAGGTAGGTTGTATTTAAACAACAGCAACATTTCTCCCTTCTCGCCAGTAATGATCCAGGACAATCCAAAACATCTGCCCTGCGCCACTAAACGCTTGAATTTGGTGCAGACAAATAGTCTACTTAATGTGGCCAAGATGGGGAACTGAAACCTGTGAGCATTCCACCAGCCGTATATGTCTTCTTCTCGTGGCAACAGAGGGCTGGCCAGATACAATTCAAGCATCGCATCAACAGCATCATCCACATGGGTTGTTTCGTTGATGGTACAGACAGGTTCGTCACAGGCCACAGTAAAAATTCCCAGATATGCAACGTTGATGGCCCAGTGGCATTTGTTTCAGTTTCAGTTTTTCTTTTTTTGGATGGGGGTTCCTCGTGCTTGTTAGCTGATGCAACTATGATGCATTCTGTTCTAAGCCATTCTTTGAATCTGGTCACAAGTTATTCTTCGCTGATTAGGCAATGTTTGAATCACTGATCCAAGGTGGTGGCCAAGACAAGCTTCTTATCGCTGGCAATGTCAGCAAAACTTGTGTTCAGTGACGTCAACATACCATGGCGCAGTGTCTGAATACCTTGACTAGCTTATGCCCTTGAGCCAGCAACATTTGGAGCATTTTCAGCATAGGAAGAATGATGGATACTGTTGTTTGGCTATCACTTACTTCCTTGGTAATGTCTGCAAATGGACCTAACATGTCCACAATATTGTTAATCAAGACCCACTGTTGGGCTGTTAGGCTAGGCAGGTCATAGAGAGTAGCATAAGCCCCCAAGACTTGGTTTTGTTCATATTGTATGTAGAATTCCTGCATGTCCGGACATCCAGTTTTTTCTTGCTGCTCATCGAGCTGCTGTTGTGCCAGAACTTGCTGACTTTAGATCGTGAGATTGCCAAAACATCTTTGACAACTCGTTGCGACAGAATGCCATCACTGACAGCGAGCTGCATGGTGTGTGCAAAACAGCTGATGCTGTTGTTTTCAGCCAGACACATTGCTTTAACCATGTTTGCACCTCCATCATGCAGAAGAACATGGATATGAGTTTTTGGAATGTTGTATTCCTGTCATAATTTGTCCACTTTGCTCGCCAAATATTCTCCTGTGTGTGATTCATCAAGAGGCGTTGCTGCTAAAATCACCTGTTTCCCCAGAAAGTCTTCCATCAGTCAGTGTGCCGTAAGACTCAACAAGGCTATGCTGATGGATGGGTCTGACCACGTATCAGAAGTCAAACTAAGGTCAGATTGGGCAGAAACTAAATCACGCACCTTGCTTTGTATCGCCTTATGCATGTCAGGTATTAAAGATGTGGAAAAGTATTTCTGACTTTGAATTTTATAGCACGGTTCTGCCTTGGCCATCAGACATCAAAATCCAATGTCTTCAACAATGGAAAATGGTTTCATATCTACTGCCATGAACTCTGCAATAGCTTTGTGCCAACTAATAGCTCTTGGGTCGTCAGATGCGAATGGCTGCTTCTGGTCCAGCATGGCATCAATAGCCAGAGTACAGTGAGTTGCTGCAGCTGCTGAGGTTAACTGCGCTGTGTCCTTTTCTTTTTTTATCTGCCAGAAACAGGCCAAGTTTGACGATATGCTTGTAGCACAAGTGCTGGACAAGATTTGATGTCATATAGTTTTTAAGACCCTTTCCACCTCTGGAAATGCATGCTTTGCAAAGCGTGCAATTTGCTTTGGACTAGTCGACTGCATTTACTCTGAAGTAATTCCAGAGTAAACTTGAATGTTTCGAGTTCGACATTATGCATAGGCTTGGTAGTATATTTAATAGTGTACAATCGCTAGTCAATATTAATAAACCAATTGATTCACGTTCTTGAAATAATATTTTAAATCAAGTAAGTTACTACTAAGTTGTCCACGTGGCTGGATGGGTGCATGAACCATGCTGCAAGTCGCACGCTGAAGCAGCTCAGAAGCTGGGGTAACGTTGCTGGCACTGGAATGTCAATATCAATGCTGCATAACATTTGTATGTCGGCATTCAGCTGTTTTAGCGTGCGACCGCTATTTGTTGATTAGCAGCATTGCAGGACTGGCTAAAGAACAGATTAACTATAGTGAGTAATAGTTTCATAGTAGCTGGAAATTTCACTTGGTATCTAATCTGCCCAGCTATCTGCTATGTGTATGCTGGAAGTTCAACAGCCACACAAGGCCTCATTGGCTGGCTGGCTGGCTGTTGTGATTGGGACGACTGCATGCATGGTATTGATAATTTATTGTGTGCAGACAATCAGTGGTAGTTTACAGCAAGTGTGTTAAAAAGTATTTACTTTTAAGAATATATTGTCTTTCAATTAACCCCCAAATCAAATGTTTATTCCTTAATTTCCACTATTTAATTCCGACTTAAAATTCAAGCCATGTCAAGATGAATGTTATGATTAAATTTATATTTTGGAAGTTTTTTTGTTTACATCACCACCGATTATTTCTGCCCATACCAAAATACATACACATATCTTAAAAACAAGACAATGTGGTAGAGAGTGTTCAGTAAAACTATTTGAATTCTTTAAAAATGAGAATTTTTATTTTGATTTTTGGGCTAGGTCAAAATTTTTGTTGGGGTAATAGCTTGTATGGTCATGATCCCAGTGGGCTGGAGCCTAAAGTTGTCAGTTGTCACACCATGCTTCTCCTTTCATGAAATTTTATTTCCAAATCCTTCTTTATTCCTTTCTGTTTATATGTTCCTCCTTGGAGATTGATACAAAAATTTAAGTTTGTCACAGCAGTTGTAATCAATTTTATTTTCTTCTCATATTTCCACATCTCAAATTAGTAAAACAGCTGATGAAAGTTTTGTTGAGAAATAATTTACAGTGATTATTGCACAAAATGTTTACCACAGAGATGGGATCAAATTAAAATGTATTCATGACGATCACTTGGTCTTTTTAGATTAATTTTAACTCAGTAATCAGGAAACTCTTCAACTTGAATTCAAACTGTAACTTTGATAGTTTATAGTAAAGAAAAAGTAATTGAAATGCATGAAATATCATTGTATTGGGATCAGGATGACTGTTAAATATGTATAGTTTAATCTGTAACAATTTAACAAAATTGTAATACCTATAACATAGTTAATTTCGATCTAGAGAGAATACTCAAGCTTTGGAGTTTTGGAGCCTGGCCAGAAGATCTGCGGTATTTTATATTCATCTGTCATGCTTAGTCCATTCACAACTGTTATTTTTTTCTTCGAACATCAGTGGCTGTATTGAAAATGTTATAGCTACTGATCCTGAATGGGTAGTCGTATCAGCATGGGTTTCACTATAAGATGTCTTATGATATCTAGTTAACCTAAATGAAAATGGTGCTCATTTGACACCCAATATGACCACTACATCAGCCATCTTAAAATCTTATCACTATTCCTCCCGAGTGGAAAGTCATAATGACACAACGTTTTCACCATAATATTTCTTACAATGTGCAGTTGGTCCTAGATGAAAATGATGCCAATCTATGTTATCCCCATATGGTCACCATCACAGTGCCCATCTTGAAAATCCTGTTAATGCTACTCCACTTCAATGAATGGTCATATCAACATGGGGTTTACACTAAAGGATTTCTTATCATTTCTGGCTGGTCATAAATGAAAACGGTGACAATCTTATGTCTAGTATGGCCTCCACAGCGGTCATCTTTGAAATCTTTTTATTGCTACTCCACCTGAATGGATGGTCATATCAGCATAGAGTTTTCACTAAACAACTTCTTATTATGACTATTTGTTCATAACAGAAAGTGGTGCCAGTCTCTTGTCTAATTTGGAAATCAAAGTAGCCATCTTTAAAATCATGTTATTACTACTCCTGAAAGGTCACATCAATATGGGGTCTTCATCTTATAATGTCTAGTTAATCATAAATGAAAATGGTACTGCTTGTACATCCAATATGGCCACCAAAGTATCCTTATTGAAATTCTTGTTATTGCTACTCCTCCTGAATTGTTTTATTTACTTAATGAATATCATATGATATCTAGTCAGTTATAAATGAAAAATGGTGCTGCTCAAACATTTATGTGGACCAGAGTAATGTTGACAAGTGGTTCACTCACAAGCTTTTCTGTACTACTGACCAGCAGGAGAGGACAGGATAGCAAAGATATTGTGTTTGGTCAAGAAGGTGGTGCTCAGTTATCTACCCTTATCCATCAGGTGGGTATCACTCATGGACACATCACCAATTACATGATCAAACAAAACATAGAGTCACAGTCCAATACAAACAAATGATCTTCAGAGTGATCAATCACATTTCAATAATACCGGTACTCAGTCACTATGGCAGGTAATTACAAGATCAACCTATATAAAAAAATTCCAGAAGATTAATCCAGCTGTCTGATTTAAATATAAATAGTAGTACATTCTGTACCACACTATCATGTCAGACTGTCAGTGTTTCTTTATCTCCATTCATCTTTCTTTAAAATTCTGTCATTCCTTCCTTCATTAATTATTCACTTCCAGTTTTTATATTTATTTATTGTCCTCTGCACTTTTGAAAAAGTGGGAAACAGTCTTTGTGTTTCTGTTGATCCATCACATTTCTGTTCCTGGTTTGTAACCTCTGAGATTAAGCAATGAAATGTTTAATACATCACCTCATGATGGTGTGTCACCTACCATATTGGAGATCATATCAGGGTCAAGGTCAAAGACCAATATTTTACATTATTCTTCACTTTTGCTTCTGCTTTCTCACTTCAAAGACATTGGAGGTTGAGAGTTGGTTGTTTTGGCTTAAATGCCATTTTTTTTCAGTTTATGATAGGTTATACGTGGTGGCTGGTACATTTGGTGGATAAGAACCTGTGAAAACCCTAGGAAGAACCACTGACCCACAGGAAGCTACTGAGATTGAGAGATAAAACCTGGAATAATTATATATCATTACTAATAGGTGTGCTACTGCAGTGGGGGACCATATTTTCAGTGTCACAATCATGGTTCAATATTTACATTTTCATCACACTTTCCCTTCCACTCCATTACTTTACAACCATTTGAGGTTAAGGTATGAAACTTGGAACAATTATGTCATCACTGGAAGATATGTTCCATACCATAATGGGGTCTTATCTTGAAGGTCAACATCACAGCTCAATGTTTTCATCACACTTTCCCTTCCACTCTATAATTATAAAGTCGTTTGAAGCTTGATATTCTTATAAACCATCACTAGTAAGTGTATTATCACATGGGGAGGTGTCTAGTCATTGAAGTTCAAGGTCATGTACTATTTTTATATTTCCATTATACTCTCAATTCACTCTACAGTATAACTTTAAAGCCATTTTAGATTAAGGGATGGAACTTGGTATAGATTTGCATCATCACTAGTAGGTGTGTTGCATGCCACTTTGTGATGCTATCTTCAGGGTCAATGCTCAATATGTTAATTTTCCGTTACACCTTCAGCATTTCTCATTTTATTGAACAATGAATATAGTTATTTAATTAATTTCGTTTAATATTAATTTAATGTCTACCACAATTACAATCGGGTATAACGGTACCAACTGTACAATCCCCGGCCGATTCATACCAAAGACTTACAAAAATGGTACTAACAGCTGCCTCGCTAGACGATCAGCATTAAGAGGTTAGTGTTAGGACTGGTCGGCCTGGTGTCACGTAGACCAGCAAGTTGTTCTCCATCTTTTTTTTGTTTTTGTTTGGCCGCCACTTAAAACAAAAAAAAAAAAAGGTGGAGAACAACTTGCAGGTCTATGTGTCACGATAATGTGACTGGGTAAGGACATCATGCTACATCAGGCATGATTCCTCAGCGCTAGACATCACTATAAACTGCCACACTGCAGACATCGTTGCGATATTACAGAACAATTGTTAAAGCTACGTTAAAAATCATAATCACACACACACACCAATGGTACAACCCCAGGTGGGCGGAGCTTAAGGTGTAGGAACATTGTATTCAGAAATAAACAACAACACTAGCTGTGATTGGTGCATTTTGTAAGATTTGTACTTTCTGTTAGGCTTTAAAAAAAAGGTTAAGCCTCTTGGCAACATGTGAGATTATGTTAATTCATATCTAGACCATATTTTTGGGGGTTTTTTATGATTTTTTTTAAAAAGTGGTACACATGGCTGAAAATGTTTCTGTTGTGACTAGATAACTCTTACCTTTGTATATTTCCAGCAGAGTTATCTCTCTTAAATGCACTGGAATACCTGGCTTTGTCCATGTCAAATTGACAATCTAACTGTTCTATATGACAGTGTGTGACATGCATGCTGAGGTAGGATGGAAAGTTTATTTATTTCACAAAACATTAGCATTGAGGTCTATGGAAAAACAAATGGTACCGTGATACCATCATCGTTTTACAAAGGCCTTTCCTATTATTTGGTTGCGCTAAACGCTTTTGAAATCAGGGCCGACCTAGGCCGATTGGACCGATTTGGCGTTAGTAACTTTTAAAAATATATCTCTAGAGAGAAAGTAATTTTTAAGCGATAGAAGAAAATTATAAGTTTAATATCGTATAAAACTTATTCAAAATTTTATTTCAAAAATCCGTACTCACATGGGGCCCCGCGCGTAAATCCAGGGGGTCTGGCCAAAATAATCCAAATCGAGCCCCGCGTTTGCTAAGGTCGATGCTGTTTGTAATTTACTGAAGATTTTATATTTAAGGAAAAAGAATTCCCCATAGTATCATCCCTTATAATCCTAGCTATTTGCAAGAGACCTTGTATGGCTTAGGTATTATTAAAAGAACTTTGAATTCCCTTTATTTTAGTGTATGCTTGATCGGTGCAGTTTGGGCTGGAGTTTACAGCTTGGCCTTAGTTCAGGTGCGGGGGCCCCGAGTGGCCGAGTGGTCTAAAGCGCTCTCCGTTACGGATCACTGCCATCTCCCCTCTGTCTGCGCCGGTTCCAGTTTCGGATTTAGCCAGTGTGGGTATGTGAGAAAGCTTGCCAGTAGCTTCTCGTGGGTCGGTGGTTCTTTCCGGGGTTTTCCCGGGTTCTTCCTCCACCATTAATACTGGCCGCAATGTATAGCCTATCGTGAGCTGAAAAATGGCGTTAAACCCCACAACAACAACAACTTCAGGTGCGCTCCTGTTTTTTTAATATATATAAATTTTTTTAGTTCCGTATGGTAATTTTTACTCCTGGACTTAAATTGTAAAAATAAACAAATATTTTTTACCTCGTATATAATTTTTAATTTATTTATTGCACTCTCACATGCTGTGTTATTGGCTAAGCCAGGGTTAGAAGCAGACCTCAGAGTCCTCGAAAAAAAATCACATTTCATTTTGACCTTAGAAACCTAAAAAAAAAAAAAAAAAAAAGGCCTTAAACGCTGAAGGATATCTTAATAAAACTTTAAAAATATAAATTTGAAGAAAAAAATATGAACTGTTCTACCACGACCCGACAACTACCGCTCTGGTGGCCTAGTGGTTAGAGCGTCCGCCTCGGATGCAGGAGGTCGTGGGTTCGATCCCCGGTCGAGTCGTACCAAAGATTTACAAAAATGGTATTAACAGCTGCCCAGTGCTAGACATCACTATGAATTGTCACAACTGTAGATATCGTAGTGAGATGACATGTTAAAGCTACGTTAAAAATCACAATCACACACACACACGCGACCCGACCAAAAAAAAAATGCTTTTTAGCACACGGTTTTTCGTTTGTCTAACGGTCGAGAAAGTGCGCGAATTTCTTAGCACCTTCACATATTTGCTTTGGTTTCTTAAAATTTATTTATTAATTTCACTTTATCCTTATTTTCATTTTATTTAGAAACAAACTCAAACCATCATTTATAGCATTTTTAATCAATGTTTTGCTCACCATGGTGATAATCTTGCAACTGCTTTGTGTCTTGAACCTCAACACAAGTTTTGAAACATTGGAAAAACTTTTTTTTTTAAACAAATGACATTTTAAAATTTAACTAAACTTCTAACTCTGCCAAGCTATCAACTTCATTTTCCCTATTTTAATAACTGTTAACGTTAGTATACTTTGGACTAGTTCATTTCTTGAGAACATGAGAACAATCGTTTTTATGATTTCTGTAATTACCATGTCAAGATTTGTTAGTGAAAGTAGCTTAAAGATAAATGAACATTCTCTCCATTCATGCTGCAAATGCAAAAAAGTTCAGTTATTTTGTGTTGTTTTCTTCAGAAACGTAACAATTGTAGAGAGGAGCTTTTAAGGCTCAATGTATGGTGTCACAAATGAAAACGTTTGTGCATTCATCCAATCACAGCAACGGTTACGTAGATATATGACGGTCATACTTGCCTTGCCGTAGTGTGCGGATACAGGCTATGTTCCTCTCTGGTGTTTCGTACTTGGGGCAGGATTTAAATTGTAAAGAAAAATATTTTCACAGGTTATACTTGCTGGTTATCTTGGCCTTTAAAATAAAGACCCAGTGTAGCTTAAGTATTGCTAAAGTGACTTTTAATTCCTTTTTTTTTTTTTTCTTCTTTGGTGTAAGATTGATTAGCGCAATTTGGGTTTTAAAGTATAGTTTGGCCATCAGAGAGATAACTCCGCTTGGTCATTTTCTCTTCCTGGATTTTGTTAAAATAAAATTGGTTACAAAGAAGACGATAACTTTTTGTTTCGAATTATTATGTTTTAGAATTCATTTATTGCTTTTTCAGAAGTTTAGTATTGTCTGCTGTGATAACATTAATTTTGCCTGTTAGTGTATTTTGGACTTGTTCAGGTTCGTTTCGATGAGCTGTCAGCTTTAGACACCGCATTGTTTCTCTAATACAACAGATAAAGAAACTTCAGTCACAGTACAAAAAAAAAATAGCATAATAGGTGTAAAGCGGGGAGAATTGTCCCTGGTGGGTGTCCCGCCAAATTTGGTTTTCGTTATCTAGGGGTTGACCGCCCTCGATGTTATTGCCCGGTTCGAGTAAACATAAATATAAGTGGTGAAACTTATAGGTGAAATAGATAGAGATCTGAGCAGGTATATAGAACAAACCAACACGAGCCCCCGTACATGTAAACAAACAATTTAATCAATTACATAAAAAAACACTCTGAAAATTCATTACATCAGAAATATACTCTGCTTTTAGAAATTTAAACTTTAACCGAAATACAAAGAAAACGCAAATAGATTTAAATAAAATAGCCGATCTGTTTACTGATAGATTTAGTTCATCATAGGATCGAGTGAACAATCGAAGTCAACGTCTTGTACGATTGCATAACCTGCTCGTCCTCAGTTGTTCTGCTGCCACTGTAGCTGTTCAGACCCTTGGATCTCAGGATGATACTTTCCACCATCCGTCTCAGGATACTCTCAGAATACGTTTCAGAAATTAATACGTCGCAGGATTGCGTCACAGGATTATACGTCTTACTGCACTTCTCTATATACTTCTCAGTATACGTCTCAGAATAACATCACATCATACGTCCCAGAATAATACGTCTCAGGATAATACGTCTCAGGATTATACGTCTCAGGAGCTATTTTCTCTCTTTTAAATAAATATAAATAGAGACAACCTAAATTTCCCTTTATTTATGAAACAGTTAATTCTTCATTATTCTCCCTCGTTATCAGATTTTACTATCAGTGCTCGACAGATGCTAAGGCTATCAATCGACTCCACATGTTCTATAATGCCCCTAGTTAGTCAAATGGCTAATTCGTTACGCCTTGACCTTGCACATTAACACATACGCGAGGCCTGGGGTTCTGAGCCAGCCTCAATTTACACAGCGAATAAATAGGATACATCAGATCAATTGCTAAATCATTTCAGTCAATACACACTTACTCTTACTAATACGTGAAATCTTCTAAATTCGGTGAATTCACACGGATTCTCGTAATCATATTAACTAATATAATGTATTAAATTCTTAGAACATAATTCTTATGTAAACAAGACAAATTCAAACAATTCGTCAAACTTATCTAAAGAAGATTAATGTACGACTTCCTATGCATAAACTCAACACGGTTATATTTCATAAAGCAAATTATTACACGAATGTAGAAAAAAGATTCATGCAAATACAAGTAAATAACTTCAGCAAAGCATTATATATGGCATCAACAAATTACATGGAATTGTCACACTACCTTTGCTTTCAACGTTCCTACCTCTAATCGGCAAATTAGTTCGTCGGTTCCTTTCGACAAATGTCCCCTTTGGACAACAGTTTTTTTACGAGGAATTTCTTGCAAATCCCAAGAAGTCATACTTTTGGGTTTCCTCTTACAGGTAAAGCTTAGACTGATTAAAATTTCCGATGTGGCAATATTAAAACCTAGAAAATTTTGTGTGGGAAACACACCCCTTATTTAACGTAACCAATCAGAATCAAATATCTCTGCCGCCTTTTTCCAGAGGCGCCAAAGTCAGGGTCAGCTTGACCTGGTAGTTTGAGTAACAGAGTTTCTGGATTTCTCAGTTGTGACACTTTACCATAAAAATGAAGTTTTCCGTGTCCCTAATAGTCCGTCTGGCTACTGTATAAACAAATGTTTAATTAGGAAAAAAACAGGTAACAAACAATACAGACTAGAACAAATCACCATGGTTACAAAAACCACCAAGGATTAACATTGAAGCTACCAAATTAGGCAATAAAGAAGGACATGAAAACTTACTAAAACCTGTACTGGTAAACGAAATCAACCAAAAATGCCCGGACTATGTTAAAATATATACCGATGGATCAAAAAACAAACAACCCACCAAGAACAGCAGCAGCAATAGTCATCCCTGAATTCAATATACAAACGGGATCCAGATTACCTGACTATTGCTCCATTTACACCACTGAATTCTGAGCTATACTTGAATTACTACAATGGATCAAAGACAACCAAATACCCAAAGCAGTCATTATAAGCGATTCCCTAAGCGTTATCAAATCGATCCAAAATCGCAATACACACTCTAGGGAACAATTCCTCGACAGAGCATGCCAATTAATCGACGATATCACCACAGCACATCAATTAGTCGAGCTCATGTGGATACCGTCGCACATTGGAATCTCTGGCAACGAAACAACAGACAAAGTTGCAAAAACCAAACTAGGAGATCAAAACTCTATCAAGCTTAACTATAGCTCTGCAGAAGCAATAAGCTTCGCACAAACATATATAGACTAAACATGGCAAGATTTTTGGAACTCCTCCACAAAAGGTAAAAAGCACCATGAAACCCCCAAAAAACGTAGATAGGAACATACAGCTACCTAAGGGTACCTATTTAGAACAGAAAACCATAAAGAGGATAATAACTGGAAAAACTAAACTAGCAAGCAGTTTTGGAAGGTTTATAGGACCCAAACCAGCAACCATTAACTGCTTTAACTGCCACACCACCGAAGATCTACACCACGTATTCAATATATGCCCAAAATATCAACCCGCTCGGAAAATATTTATCAAAAACCAAAAAGAGATTGGATCACTACACACATACCCAGAGTTACTTATGGGCTCTAATAAAAATAAACAATCAGCATATAAAAATATAAATCAATTCATAGACTCAGCAGGACTTAGGAACAAAATATAATTACTATCCCCACAAAACCAAAAGACCCAGTAACTAGCTAAATAAATTTAGAAGCCACCACATAAAAACCCATATCATTTAATTTTATAAAAGTATTAATAAATAATTCACTTACGAAGCACCTATAAAAAAACTAAGGAAACCGCAAAATCGGATGTCCGAGATGTCCTTAAGGAACCGAGTAATCAGCTAGGTTTCCTGTCCTAGATGTCCTTAACGAACCGTGTAATCGGCTAGGACTCCGGTCTCTGGCTAAATAAAGTATAAATAACATTCAATCTCTAAAAACATTAATTAATAAATAACTTAAAGAGGTAATATCTAAAAACTTATAAATAACATAACGTAGGAAACACACCCTAAACACCTCGACTAGTAATACCATAATAACCTTGAAAATCTCTCTACATACATGATTTCTACTAAGAACCTCTATAAACAGCATAGAACATCCCTCCTCCTTTTAGAACATTTTGAAGAAGAAAAAACAAATTGCAAGAAACACCAGGAAAATGCAACAAGAAACCAGCGATGTAAAGCAAGGAGGACCGTTCCCGAGCTCTCCTTCCCACTAATGACAGCCAACCATTCAACTGTAGGGACCTTTATGGACCCACAGATTGAGGCCAAACTATCAGGGTTCCTTGAATCCATAAAAGCCTGGGGGAGGTGGCACCATCCCCTTCCCCAGGGACAACTAGCAGGCTGCGGTGCAGTCAGAAAAAAGTGGCACATGCACAATTGTGCGCACGCCACTATAATTAAACTCAAGAACAATGAAAACTACATGATACTGACAAATGTAGGTCATTGTGACACAGAGTTCACGCTCAAGTGATTTATTTCATTTTCAGACACTACTGCCTACAGGATCATAACACTTTCAAAACAGATGTATCATTTCAGCGTCTATCGTTTAGCGTAGTTTCTTAGACACAAATGCCCACAGGGACGAACCATTAAGATTTCATCATGAGAATTATTACTGTTTCGGCATATATATGCTTTGTAATTGACCATACCATCATCGGCAGTTTTTCTTGGTGGAAAATATAATTGTACTTTCCGTTTTGTCTTTCTCTATATCAAAGACAATCACTTTCCGATTTGCTATAATATAATAATTACACCGCTGTCTAAATTTAGCGACAAAATCTTTTCAAGGATTGACTGCAACAGTAGGTTTTTGTGTAGCCTTGCAAAATCAAGATTTATCAATCTTTTTTATGTTATGGATTTCCTTTATCATAAATAACATTTCCTTGAGGTATTAATACCCTTCTGAAACTTAGTTGCATTGCTTGTCAGTTTTCATGCGTTCAGGGATAAAGCTTTTGACAAAGTTCATAAACTCAAGAAGAATAGTAAATACGGCCGTTGTAAAGTTAATAAAACGTTTATTGTACTCGCACAAGTATTGACTCTTCTGCCGAGTAAATATTCTAATGGATTTCTCGATAGTCTTTTTAGAACTTGAAAACTGGTCACAGTCAATATTCTTAGAGATCGTAGTGGATTGTGTTACAAAGCACGTGACATCTGCACATTAGTTTCGACAATGAAACCTATCTAATGTTCTTTCATGTGTTTGCTCAAATATGCCCTTCAGATGAAGTGTTGACTTTTACAGTTTTAAGCCGTATATCGTAAAGTACACACATTATCCGAATCAAACACGGATAATTGAGAGAGAGAGAGAGAGAGAGAGAGACTCTCTCAACCTCAGAACTGTATTCGAATTAATCTTGTGTATAGTAAGCAGAGTTCTATTTTTTTTTAAATAAAAAAATCCAACTGCATTATCAGAACGGTTTTGACGTATCAAATAGAGACACCTTGTGTGTAAGACGTTTCATCAAAAAGGTGTAATTACAATTTAGGCATGCATCAAGAAGCTCGTATAGTGTGTGTGTATTATCTGTCAACAAAACGTTTCATTATGAGCAACACAAGGGACTTCTAATTTGGCTGCATAATTTATTTAATAAGTTTGTTCAATCTTATGGTGGTCATATCTAAGGCATCATATTTCCAGCATGTCTAAATGGACGATTTACCAAAAACGAGATAACTACGTCATCCTCATTATCATATCACGTTCATTCAAACCAAATTGTTTCTTTGGAAAATGTTACCACTTAAGAAATATATAACTGGTAATTGACAGTCCGATTATCAAACTAATAACAACATTGCTGATAACTTAACCCCTCGCAAACTTAAACTTCGAATAAGCAATAATTGATTTGCAGCTTAAAACATTAAATAATGTTTTTACATTGCCAAGTATATTATATAAAATAAATAGACCTCAGCAATTTTTTTTATAAAGCCGAGTTACTTTATGTTAAATAGCATAAACAGTTTTGGCAAAAATAATTATTTCAGTTTTTTGTGTTTGCGCGTTTTTATTTATTTTATCGGATAGTCATTTGTATGTGAACATTTGGATTGTTGCTGTTGTCCATTATTTAATGTTTTAAGACTCGATTTTGTGCGAAAATCGTTTATTTGATGTTTGTTATACTCGATTTTGTGCGACAATTGTTTTTGTTTTTAATACTCGATTTTGTGCGAAATGTTTCATTTGGTGTTATACTCACTTTTGTACGATAATTATATTTTTATAAATAGGTTTTTAGGCCTAATGTTTGCACGTCCTTTTGGTGACTTAGCATCAAGGTTCTATGAAACGGGTTACAGCCACTCTTCGGACGATGCTTGTCCATTTGGATGCTTAAGCATTTGCAATTCAGTTTTTCTCATAGCATCTATCTCTTATAGGGTAATGTACTATCTAATCCGGGGTTGAAGTGTTGCAATGGATTGCAACATCCCTTCCTTACTTGAGGTTGTAATATTGCTGGGGATTGCAACTTCCCTTCCTAATTTGAGGTTGTAACATTGCTGGGAATTGCAACATCCCTACCTAATTAGAGTTGTAGTGTTGTTGGGGATTGCAACGTTCCTCCCTAATTAAAGGCTGTAGTGTTGCTGGGGACTGCAACAACCCTTCCTAATTAGGGGTTGTGTTGCTGGGGACTGGAGTATCCCTTCCTGGATATTTTCTGACCTAACTCGTTACCGTCACGAGTTCATATCCTTTCTGTACTGCGGCATCATAAGTATAATTTCGTATTTGTGTTAACCTGGAATACGTTACTTTATGCAGTAAGCTTGGTTATCATGGCTTTCTGCACATGTATATTTAACTTTTACGTAGAAATACATAAATCAAAGATTGTTTTAAAGGAATCATTACGTACACTTATGTCATTCCCCAAAAATATTCCTGTATTGGGCTCAAACAAAATGTACAGAAGCTACACGAGTATCTTGGATTACCTCCCTTGTAAGTACTTTGCCTTTGATCATCTAATAACGTATTAATATCATTCCGCCTGTTAGTTAAAAACGTATATTATTATCCTATTATTCATGATTGTTGTTTTGTTTACGTCGTCAGACCTAAATTGCATACGAATATACGAATATCTGTTATAGTGTTAAAAGTTTTAGAGATTTATGTGGTTACTATGGAACGTTTTCTTGGATCACGGATATTGAATTTTCTGGCGTGATATGTCGTCTGCATTGTCAATAGTGATCTAGGGAATGACAGACACTTATCGCGAGGTAACGGGTCATTGAAACTCTTTAATCCACACTTCTTATCGAATCCAATGGGAACAACATATTACTGATCAATAGCTGTGAGTGTTACCTCTTTTAACTCACGGCAACACAGGTTTAAAGGCTATTTAGCCATTTAAAAAGGAAGATTATCAAGCTGTAATTAGCGAGATTTTAAATCTTGAAGGAACAACATAATAGGAAATAATTATATAAAAGAGTCAAAGCTTGGTGACTGAAAAGTCAAGTAGTCTATTGTTGTGTGATTTGTCGAGATTGACTTCACGAGGTGACAGAAAAAGAAATGGCAAGAGGACGAAAACATGTTCCGCCATCCACATCTGATGGAATTTGGGTAAGACATCTATTAACTTTGTCATTAATTACCGTGTATGTCAGTAATGTATTTAGTTCATAATTTTGTATCTGTTTATAACTCTATCTTATTTCGTGATTTATTTCAGAGTCGGTAATCCTTTTAGTCGATTAGCATGTATCGCTATGCAATTGTAATTCATGCCAAATGCAGGTAAATATATAATATAAAATAGTTAAATGGTTCATATTTCATTCGAGACATTGAGCGAAGAAAAGAACTATCAACAAAGCCAGACACTGCTTACATACATTTTTCACTTTAAAGTTTTTACTATTTATATTCTAACTTGTAACAATATATATTTTAACCCGTAATTTCCAAGCTGTAGCAGTGTGTGTGTGTGTGTGTGTGTGTGTGTGTGTGTGTGTGTATATATATATATATATATATATATATATATATATATATATATATATATATATATATATATATATATATATAACTTCATATAACCAAAACCTACTGGTGCTTTGCCAATATATGGGAGCGTTAACTTTGTTGGCAGAACGTCAGATTCGTAATCCAAAGGTCTTGGGTTCATGTCCCGTTCAGGCACGCCTTAGTCTGCTGCTTAAGTTTGTCCCTGCGGAAAGCCCCTGACTCCTATTTGCTACGTATCGCATAGTAAATTCAGCAAACAATTATTTCTAAAATGCATAGTTGCTGATTAAGCAAGAACCAAAAGACATCTATCTCTGTCTGTCTCTGTCTCTCTGTCTATCTCTCTCTCATGTGTGTCGTGAGAGGGAACGAAAAAGGCGGGAGCTGTAGTGACCCAGTGATTAGCGTTCTGGACTCGGGATAGACAAGGTGCGGGTTCCATTCCTTCCATGGAAGCAGCTGAGTCGGCTACAGTGTTGTGTCCTTTGGCAAAGCACTTTGCTCCAATTGTATCGAGGTTAAATAACCTATCTGTATTGCTGTGCTGTACAATACCCAAGTGAACCAAACCAACCACAATATCCCAACGCGGAATAAATATATTGTTCATGTGTCAAAAGTTTTGCTTCTCTCGAGTTTTCGTTAGACGTTTCTGCTGTTTTAGTGCTATTATTTTTCAGTTTATTCCATCTTGGCTTCACTTTCCAAACTGTTTTCAAATGTTTTTTCTTAGTCCTGACGCTATGACGTCGTCTTTATACAGTGACATCATCCATGACGTTATCACATGGATATAAATATATTTAAACATTTGGTTGGCATTGTCAGAAAATCTAATATTTAAGTGGCTCAGCATTCTTAATTCATCTAAGAACAGTTATAAATGTTTACATGGAAACTAATCTAAAGTCAAATTGTAGTGTACATTTTTTATATCCATAATGCCTAAACAAGAATTCCTTGCTTAACCCTTTGGATGATTACGAACCTTTCTTTATTGATTGAAATCCTTTATTTATCTCAGGTTTATATTTTCCCGAATTATTGCTTCTAAGTCTCCAGTATTATTAGTTCCTTCTGTGACATTAAACCATATTGCACCATTTCTAGCTAATTATTTGACAGGTATTTGCTGATTTTTCTCTCCCAAAGCTTTATTTCCGTCTCCGCTATATAACCATTTCATTATATTCTCTGCAGGAAGGAGTAAAGGATGAATTGATATTCCGTAAAATGGAATTAAGTTTATGGATGCATTACGTGTAGGCATGTAGAATGTTTGTTCGGGTCACTACCTTGAGACTTTCTCATCAACTATCCTCATTAGATTCAGCATTTTTTGTTCTTTTTTTCCTTTGCGAGCTTTCTTGATTTTAACCAGTTATGCGAGAAAGTGTTAAAATATATCCAGACAAGACAAGACCTCGTTCCTTTTATTAGCCGATATTTTTTTACAAATGTTAAAAAATGTATTGCTTTAAACAATATAGTTTCCATACCCAGGTTATCCTTTGACTTTGAGTGACAATGGTTTTATCAAAAGCTCTTAGCTACGATGTGAACGTTATAATTGTTATATTACGTTTTCTGAATATATACATTTAATAAATGTAATTTATGTCTGCTCGACAAGAACTGTGTACGAAATATGCTTCTTGTAGATTGATGGCTAGGATTTGACTTTAACTTTATTCCAGTTTCAACATTATATCGGATCTGAGTTTCTTTGACAAAAATAGACCTCCTCTACTGCTAGTATTCCATACAAATTCAAACGCTATTCGTATTTCACCAATCAGTGCCAAGAAAGCATCCTCCATCAAGTCTTCGACTCTTCAGTTTCGTGGCAAAATATGTACAAACTTCATCTACAGTCGTTGCTCGCTTTTGAAACCTATCCCAAACTAAATTACCCTGCGTGTTTTTTTCCCCCAGACTAGACTGTTATTATGTTTTTGTTTAAATTGTACATGACTATAGGGTTCCATGTTCGAACCCCGGTGGGGACAAGGGTTCGTGTGATGCACACCAATGTGATATGTACGTCGTGTTGTTGTTTTTATGTTGTTTTTTTTAGGGTGTAATGTCATTTTTCCGTAGATGAGAGGCTTTACGTGGCGGTCAGGGGCCCCGAGTGGCAGAGTGATCTAAAGCGCTCACCGTTACGGATCACTGCCATCTCACATCTGTCTGCGTGGGTTTGAGTCTCAGGTTCGGCTAATGTGGGTATGTGAGAAAGCTTGCCAGTAGCTTCTCGTGGGTCGGTGGTTCTTTCCTGTTATTTCTTTGGTTCTTCCTCCACTGTTTATACTGGCCGCCATATGTAGCCTATCTTATGCTGAAAAAATGGCGTTAAAGCCTACAGCAACAGCAACAACCATATGGCGGCCAGTATATTTGTGGGAGGAAGACCCTGGGAAGAACCATCGACCAAAATTTCTCGCATACCCAAATTGGTCGAGCCGAGACTCGAACTTAAGTGGATAGAGGTGATTGATCTGTAGGCGAGCGCCTTAAACCACTCGGCCATACAAAAATAAATTGGTACTTGTTTCGGCAACGGTGGTGCTTCACATACCCCGGAGTGTGAAGTGCACCAGTCCGTAATACTCAGTGAAGTGTGTCCATAATTGACTGATGTGGATGAGTAAGTCTGTTTAATAGCTTGTGTCATTCAATCTCTTTGGTCTTATGGTAGAATATTCGCTTTTAAAGTCGGTCGACATGGTTGCGGTCCTAATTTGGAGCGCTTTCTTTTCTTGATGGACTTTCCCTGATATTAAGGAGGTTTGTCAGAGTTGAAACGACAATTGGAGTTGTTTGTTGGTTACCGTCGATAATAAACCTTTACTTTACATTGCTGCCCGCTATTTTGAGATTGAAAATTCATCGAATATCAAAGTCAGATGGGGACCTTTTTATCAGGATAGAGGTGATTGATGATGCTCTCAGCAAACATGCTTTTGTATCAGAAGTAATTCACATCCATTGCCACATTTAGAACGATTCATGATCGTTTTTTGGTGTGTTTGTTTTTTGTTTTTTTGTTTACTTCGGATATATGTAAATAAAAGTCTAGGTAGCTTCTATGGCGGATTCGGGAATATGGGTTCAGGGCGATATAGAATAAATAAGTACGGCAGGGGGCTATTGAATGGAACCAGAGGTAGAGGTCCAGAGTGCGAAAAGTCACCCGAAGTTCACGCATTTTTGAAACGTTTCTAGAGTATAAGTTTAATCATCTATAAAATATTACTCCAAGAAAAGATGCGACTGTTTTGCGCTCATTTTGTTGTTTTGTGGGCGGGCGTGCCTCTCCACGGATCTGCCCCTGAGCTTTATGTAGAGTAAATAACGGTTACAAATAGTGGTTAGTGAATCAACATATACTGATCCTGTTATTACAGTGCTCAATGACTAGAATGAGTGTCATATTAACACACGTGTATTTCTTCAGTATAAAAGTTTGATAACTTATAAGAACTTTGTCGATAAATTGTTGTTGCTATTAAAATTTATTCACTGAAAACGAATGTATCAGATTTTCATCAATGATTTATGCACCTTTCTCTCTCTCTCTCTCCCTCTCCCCCCCCCCCCATTGCTTGATAATGGTACTGTCAATAGCTGATGAAAAACGTTGTTAAATTTTGCTTAGCATTTCCATATAGTTGAACATCGACTAAGGATTGTTTTCAATCAACCCAAGATCGACGAAATTCGAGACCTCTCCGGTGACCTAGTGGTTAGAGCGTCCACCTCGGATGCGTGAGGTCGTGGGTTCAATCCCCGGCCGAGTCAGACCAAAGACTTACAAGAATGGCACTAACAGCTGCCTCGCTTGGCGCTCAGCATTAAGAGGTTAGTTTTAGGATTGGTCGGCCTGGTGTCAGGATAATGTGACTGGGTGGGACATCATGCTACATGTCTGCGACATGATGCCCCAGTGCTCAGTGCTAGGCATCACTATAAACTGCCACACGGCAGACATCGTAGCGATATGACTAAAAAATTGTTTAAGCTACGTTAAAAATCCAAATCACACACACACACGCAATTCGATCTGCGTTGATTGATACATTTATAGTAGCAACACAAAGAACGTTATTAGACTGCTTTCTGCTACAACATTTATCTGTAAATCATTGGTATCAAGTACCGAACGACATGAGTCAGTAATATTCGTTTCCAAATTTACTATCACATGTAAAACCGACTGGGATATGTTACGGCTTATTTTTTATTTCATTCTGTTGTTAGCGTTGTTTTTTTTTACAGATGAAACCTCAACACGTATACAGTTTCAAACTCGTCAGGGATTGGATCAACCAAATTAAGTTTTAAAAAAAATATTGGCACAGCAGAGTTGCTTCTTCTTTGATGAACCCCTTTAGAGTCACACCACCATCCCCCACCACAAGGTGTAAACATTCCAGAAGTTCGATTTTCAAGCCTAGGAAGAACCTTATACTGATCAAAATCGAATATATTTAATTTGTAAGGGTGTAACATTTGTGTTAGATGATAGTTTTATGAAGAGTAGTGTGGAATATTAGCTGACCGATGTCCGACAAATCTCTCAGATCTCACTGGACAGTTTTATTTGGTGAATTTTCATTGAACTAAGATTGCAGAAAAACTAGAATATTTTCAACAGTAAAGATATGATATAAAACTAATCAATGATTTTTTGTGTAAGGCCTCGTTTTTTTTTCTTCTTCTTCCCATTAATCTATTCAAGTTAATTCCTTGTATCTCTGATCGTTTTTACATCGAACCAAAACACACAAACCCAATGTGGGGTTTGTTAGGGTTGGGATGGGGTGCTCCCAATATATTATATAAATTACCATGGAAGTCCCACCCAGGCTCGATGTTGTAGGAAGTGAAATTAGTGAATGAGAGAGGTAAAGCTCCGAGCCCCAGTCAGCAGTGCCGACGGTTAAATTATTGAGAACACAAAGGTGAAATTCAAAAGAATAACAATTTAATACAGTTAAATATTCAGCTGATAATAATTTCCCCATCACTCTTCTCCCTCTAGAACAAGTGATAGCCTATTGAATCCTGTGATTTATAGTGTGAGATCGCTTTTCCACCTGTCCTTGTTTCCTACTCATCTGTATCTCTTGTATCCCGCCAATTCCTTCTCTCCTTCCGACTTCCCTCATAACTCCTTCTTGTTGACTACTCTTCTCCAATTTCTCCTCCTTTTCCTCCTCTTCCTTGACTCTGCTCTCCGACTATCCTTCGATTCACAATCGACGTCTCCACTAGTCTCTATTCCGTCTCTCTCCTAGAGAATCGGGACTAAACCAAACCGGAAGTCTGTCCCCATAAAGCTTCCTGTGAAAACAAGGACGTTAGCATATTTCCTTAGCCATCTCGTCTCACACTAAACCAACAATCAATCATCAGATAAAGGCTATTATATTTTTCGGTCACGCATTCGTGCACATCGAAATACTCATACGCTCTTGTATGGTAAACAACGTCATAATAAAAGCACGGTATCAACTACTTAATCATACAGGCATCAATAATTGCGTCAAATCCGCATATATATATATATTCTTAATCTCAGTATACTGCACAATAGCACAGTAATCAGACACATCTCTGTACATTACACTCCCACAAGTGTACACAAATATTCAAATATCCATATTAACTATTTTACACACTGCAACCATTTTCCAAAGTTACAATTCAATTCAACAGTTTCAAAATCTAGAATATCACATGAATAAATGCACTAGTTTACTACGAATTAACCAAATAGCGAATTACACTATAAATTCTAACTACGAGCTAGTAATCTACATAATTCTTTACATAATCATAGCTCATTTCTCAAATACGCATGTAAATTAAACACTACAAAGGTAATTCTACTTACTAACGATTCTGGTAATGAAGTATACATACCGCACATAATTACAATTACAATGCCGAAATACTCTGCAACAATCGAGCAAATAACTCACTGACCTTTACGAAGCTTTGTCTTTCCTTAGAATTTCCTAAGTTTTCCCGCCAATTCACGAGTGGTTTCCCGGAGTTATTGCTACAACTTCTCAGCACGATGTTTCACAATGACTGGGGGTTTATAGTTTACCGTATTCAGTTAAATTCTTCTTTTTTGGGGGGGGGGGGGGGCACCAGACAGATGCCCCCCCCCCCCACTTAACCAAAATAGTAAAGTTGTTTTATGTATGTGTGTTAACCCCCTGATATGTTGT
Organism: Sinohyriopsis cumingii; assembly: GCA_028554795.2. Taxonomy (NCBI): domain Eukaryota; kingdom Metazoa; phylum Mollusca; class Bivalvia; order Unionida; family Unionidae; genus Sinohyriopsis; species Sinohyriopsis cumingii. Next base: position 46,984,147 of record CM068830.1, on the reverse strand, counting down.
TTGTATTTTTTAGAAAAGGATTCCGAACAAAATTTGTTTTGGAGTAATTCTGTCGGGGTATTTGTTCTTTAGCCCTAGTGTTTTCTACAGGTTAGATTTTCCGAATCGGTTTCATTCACCGTCTTCGAAATTTCATCACTGATTTTCTAGTTGACCTTGGCTGGAGGTCTCCTACATCCCGTGTATGCTATATGTGTATGATGCTATATTGTTTGTATGCTATATGGTATATTTGTTGGGATAGCCTTCTATTTCAAATTTTGCCCATTTTTTTCTTCATTTTTCCTTCTTTCTCTTTTTTTAATTCCTTTTGTTTTTTTTGAATTAGTTATTCTGCTTCTGTTTTGGAATTTTGCCGATGAAACGGTGCACTATTTTTAAAGAAAAACAAATCCTGTTGCTTTAAATGCAAGTTCATATGTGTCGTTTCATCGTTATAACGTATTGCAAGCAGTTGGGTAGGTTGTATTCGAGTCAGGATCCACACTCTTTTTATTTAGCTGTGTTTTACCTGGATCGAACTAGACCTCCCTTTATTTTTCCAGAAAGTCTAATTTTTTTTGTTACTTGCCACTTATAGCGTGGACTAGTTCCCCATACAGTTGGAGCTGTATGGATTTTTAGATAGAGAGACATAGTTAGAGATTTGGATAGTAGTGTTAGCTTTTTTTGTATATGTGTTTGGTCTGCTTATGTACTACATGGGGTAATTCCAAGACTCTTTCCTGAGCCTTTCCACTTCGCGTAGGGCCATGTGATATAGCCCCAGGAGTTCCTCGTCTTGTACTTTCCCATGTAGTAAATATATATAGTGACGTTCTATTGTAGTGCTACTAAGTGGTGCAGAGAGAGAAAGAGATGTTATTGGAAAGAAAAAAAAGAAAGAAAAAAAAGGGGACTCTCAAAGGGGGAAGAAACCTTTAGGAGGCTCGGCTCTGTCCTTTTAAGGTATTATCCCGACGGGATATAATCATAGCTTCACCTCCTTTTACTTCTTTTACTATCTCCCTATTATTATAATTTGTCCACATGCCCTCATCGTTGCTACGATGTAACTTGTTATCATAGAAAGGGTATTTTTGGTAAAGTTTCCATCAAGAAACAAAATGTTTTCTTTCTTATATCTATCGTTTTTGCATATTTCTTGTATGATTTTTAACCTATTTCCTTTCGATTTTTCGCATTGCGTCATCGTGTGTAGTTTGCTAAATGGACCTATCTTACACAGTGGACATTTTGGTAGTACACTGACCATGTGCCGTCTCACTGCTACCTCTCCTGTCAACCACGCAATGTGCATGTATTTGAAGCAGAGGCTTTGAATTTTTAGGGACCCTAGTTTCACCCAGTGCCCCCATGCTTTTTTCAAATTAATGTGTATATTTTCTTCTTCAATTTTGCTTTTAATCTTCGTTGAGATCTCTTCTCTTATCCATTTATATGATAGTTTGGCATCTAGGTCCCACAATTCTTTTTTATCTCTATATTTATTTAACAAATCTTTTATGCTTTTAAATTTCCGTGGTACTTCCAATCTTTTACTTAATCTTTTGTTTTTGTATATATCTGGTCTGTTTCCTTAACTAAACCCAAACCAGTAGATGTAAATCCCTTCCCACGGTACCTTTGGCTCTGCATCTATGTTTTTTAAACCTATTTAGAATATTCGAACATTTTAAAAGTATCAGACTAGTTATGGCTACCCCCTCCCCTTCTCTGGCCCTATACAGAGTTTCTTTATTGACATAGTGTGTCTTAAAATCCCAGATATAATCTATTATCCTATTATCAGTTTTATTTAACGTGTTGTTACTAATCTCTATAGATTTGAGAAAGTAATTTATATGGGTGTACATATAGTTTTTGGCCACTTGGGCTCGTTCCATGAGGCATAATGGCGTTAGAGCCCAGATTTTCACATTTTTCTCGATTTCTTCTATAATTTTTTTTTACAGTTTTCCTTTTCCTCGCCTTGTCCAAAATAAACCCCTAGTGCTTTTACTTTGTCTCGGATTAATTGTGGGTAATCCAGAGTGATTTCCCCGTCAGTTACCTATCTTAAAGATTTCGGTTTTCTCATGGTTAATTTGAGATCCTGATGCTTTCCCAAACTTTCCAAATTCTTTTATCAGGTGTTTAAAGGAGCTCGGGTCCTTTATGAAGTTGGTGCAATCATCTGCGTGTTGTAACATTTTTTACATTTATTCTGGATGTCTCTACCTTTTGCACCACAGGTTTGGTTGACTTTTATAATGGTTCCCATTACCCTTTTCATCCTTTATGCTAAGACTTCACTTAAGATTTTGTAGTCCATAATTAGGAGGGAGATGGGCCTCCAGTTTTTTAAGTCTTCCCTGTCTCCCTTCCCCTTATATATTAATATTATAATTCCCTCCCTCTTACTTTCGGCCATAGTATCATTTCTAAGCAGAATATTGTTATAAAACCATTCTAATATTGGCGACAACTCACCGCAGAATTTCATGTAGAAATCTGGGGTGAGTCCATCTCCACCTGGAGATTTCCCTTTGGTGAATGTTTGAATGCTTTTCTTTACTTCCTCTTGCGAGATGAATTCATCACATAAGTTTTTATGTTCTGTTGAAATCATCTCACAATTGATATCTTGAAGATATTCCGCAATTGTACCATCTTCAATGTTTTGCGATGTATATAATTGGCTGTAGAAAAGATTTTTTTTTTAAATTTCATTTTTGTCTACTATTTTTTTTATTCCCTTTTACCTTTAGGCTCTCTAGATTTTTCTCCCCCCCCCCCTTAGTTCTTCACGTTTGTATAATCCTATCGCCTTTTTATATAAATTCGTGTACTTCCCTGCTCTTACTAATCTGCCTCCCCTTTCCGCTTCTATAATTGTATTTAGTCTGTATTTTAACTTTTTGTTCCGCTCTGTTGTATTATTTCCCTTAAGTTGAAAATTTATTGCCTGCCTTTCTAATTTCAATCTGTTACTCCTTGTTTGTGAAAATTTTATGGCTATGTTTTTAAACTTTTTTTTATTTGGTCCCATTCCCTTATAATGTCTAGATTCCCTTTATTAATAAAGTTGTTGATTTCTTTTTTATTTCCTTAATAAGTCAGGATTTTCTAATATTTTGTTGTTTAGTTTCCATCTTCCTTTTCCCCATTTGCTTTTTGATGTTAGCTCTAATTTTAGATATATGAGTTTGTGGTCTGCAATTTTGAAATCTGTTATACCTGCTTCTTTGTATTTTTTCTCGTTGAAATTTGTGCATAGGAATTTATTTAATCTGCTCCCCTTGTTTGTTTTATAATTGTATGTGTACTCCTTTCTCGGCATATTTAGTTTCCTGTAAACGTCAATAAATTTGTGATTTTTGATAAATTTATCCATTTCCGGTTTAAATCTGTTATCATTAGTTGTTAGTTCACCCTCTCTGTCAATGTTTGCCTAAACCCAATTAAAATCTCCTCCTATTATAACGTTTTTCCTCTAGATATTTGTTTAATTCCCCCAGAAATTCTAACTTTTTGTATTTGTTCGCGGGCATGTATATATTTATAAAATGAGTATTATCAATTTCTATATGTAATAATCTGCCTTTGAAAAATTTCGCTTCATCCCTCCTTTCCCATTTCAAACCTGTTTTGTTCTTAATCAAGGCGGCCACACCCCCTTTTATGTCTTTCCCTTCATAATCATTTAGTATTAGTATGCCGTCTAACCTTTCTTCACATAATGCTTTTAGTTCTTTATTAAATTCATTGTGTGTTTCTTAAAATTGTAATATGTCGTATTCTACGTCTATATAAATTTGAGTAATTTTTCCTTATTTATACCATTTACATTTATCGACAAGACTTGGAAGTTTTTTCCCTCCATTTCTTGTGCTTTCCAGGTTGTCGCATTAGTAATTGTTTTTGTATCCTAGGCTGAATTCTAAATACGTGTTTGTGGTTGATTTTTAGCTTTTATTAGGGGGCACTGATCTCCCCTTCCTCCTGAGTGCTGTTTTGGGGGGTTTCTTCCTCAAATGTCGTAGTCAGTGTGTTTTCCGTCGATTGTGTCTATTGCGTACTCCGTGTGTCATTGCCATTATCAGTATTGTCTATTGATTGTTCCTGAATTGTTCCTTGTGTGTTTTCTGTCGATTGGGTGGCTTGTGTGTGCCGTGTGTCATTTCCGTTATCCATTTCGGTTCCATGTCTATCATCCTCCTCCTCGCCATCACTGTCATTTTCACTTCCACTTTTCATTTCGCAATCATCTTTCTCTTCTTTACCGTCTTCTGCTCTTTTCTTTTTCCTCTGAATCTTTGCCGTCTTGGTATCGTCTATAATTGTGTCTGCGTTCGATGTTTCTTTTTGGTCGCTCTCCATTATTCTGTCTTGTGGAGAGTCTTGTACTGAGTCTGCTTTTCTCTTCTTTTAATTTCTTTTGGGTAGAGGGGTGGAAGCTAGTAGTTTAATGCCGATCAAATCATTGTCTCCCTTTTCTGAAATGTCCTCTGTATCTTCTTGCCCTTCCTCTCTCAGGCTCTCAAATCTATTTTTTTAGCATTATTGTCTTTCCTCTTGCTGGGGTCTTTAACTTCCCTGTTTTGTTGGGACTTAGAATATTCATCCATTCTGGGGTCTTCTGAGTTTCTTCTCCGATCGCAGAGATGTCCACTGCTGGTAGGTGGCATATTACATTGCCTTCTTCCTCTTCGTTATTGTTGTTGTTGTTGTTTTCTGTTCTGATCTGTCTCAGCATAGTGTTTACTCTGTCTTGTAGTTCTATATTTTGGCGGCTGGATGGGGCAACGACCTTGCTAGCGTATGTTGCAGCGTTCTGTGTTGCGGGCTCCATTGGTGTATTGGGGCAATCCCTTGGGCCATGGCCGGTTTGGAAGCACCTGGGGCACTTCCTGTCATTTTCTGAACCCCGGTACCAGCTCTTGACTCGGAATCCGAGAACGTAGATGAATAAAGGAATCTTCTTCGCGTCTTCCTTAGTCATAAGTAGAATCCTCCCTCCAGATTTTATTGGGGCAAAGCTCCACACTGTTGCCATCTGGTGTGTAACCACATTGGCTTTGAATTTGGATTCTATTTTTTTGACAACTTCCTCAGTTGGGATTTCCAACGGGAGTCCAATTATGTGCACCTCTATAGCCTTTGGTTCGATTTCCCTCATAAAGGGTTCCGTTGGCCTTACGGTCGCCGTTACCCCTTTAATGTCTAAATGATGACACGTTCAGGATTGGGGAAGGTGGATTTTTGGGATAAATTACGTATTTATTCAGTCCAGCATTTTGGATACCATCAATCTTCCCAATGTCTATACCCATAGTATGCATCGCCATCAGGATTTCTTGTTGTCTTGGAGAGTTGGCTATGTTTCCGAAGTCTAGAGTTTGACATCCTTCCGGGTGAAATACAAATAATCGCCTGTCTTCTACTATTGTATTGAAGTATTGCTTCAGCTTTGACCCCCGAGGTATTGCTCTTGCAGGCATTGTTTCCGCTTCGGCTGGCTCCATTCTAAGTCTATGAATTGTAGTCACAAGCTTATGGTCTCACACCACTAATTTGTACACTGTGTATATGAATGACTGTAGAGAACACGTATTAGCCGGTCACACTTATAAGGTAAAAAGTCAATGTGTAGACTAATCTCTATCAAGATAAATACCTATACAGTCAGGTAAATGTCATAAAAGTCCTTTTTATGAAATGCAGTATGAGAGCAAACAAAAAATAGCGAGGGTAATGGTACAAAACTAGAAACTTCACTATGTCATTATATTAAAGCATGGTAGCAAACAAGGCAATCATATGGAAACACTTGCCTATAAACAAAGCTAGAAAACCATTGATGCACAATTTGCGTACAGCAAGAAAAACATTCACGGAACTAATACTATCAAAAATAAGTGTGTCGTTTCCAACGTGGAGCGAAACACCACTAAGTATATGATAGTGAAAAAAGAAAAAAAAAAAACAGCAACAAAAATAGACAACGGAAAAAGGGGAAGGAAAAAAAAGTATTTAAAAAAAAGAAAGGAAAGGAAAAAATGAAAAAACAAATGAAGAGTAAGAAACTATTGTACAATCTACTACAAACTCACCAAGATTTTCTTGCGGTTTGCTTGGTTCTTTTGGGGTGGGGGGGCACTCACATGGAGTTAGGAAGGAAGGAACAGACATGCGACATGGAAAAGTAGACATACAACACAATAGAAACCAATCTATACTAACACCTATACTGTCACTCAACTGTATAGGAAATAAAAGTTTTGGCAACCCTTTTCGGAAACATAATAAATAAATAAATAAAGGTAGCCAAGTTCAAGAGAGTGAAGTAAAAAAAAAATAAAGTAAACATGGAGCTCTCTCGAACACAGCTGACCTCAGCAGAATATAGATTTGCGAAGAACGACACACACATAGCACACACTAAAACAATAGTTTTTTTTCCCCTCAAAATATTATTACACCGTTACTTCGCCCAAAATTCAAAATTCTTATTCTAAAAACTTGGAAATATAAATGTGTACAAAATCTAGAAGATCCATGTTATAAGGATCGCTGGACAACTGGAGAAGAATTCGATATAGACGGCTGTCCCAACACGAACACAACTATAGCACGAACAAACATATAGCACATTCACACATAGCAAACACGGGACGTAGGCGACCTTTACCCAAGGTAACAAAGATACTAGGAGAGGGACTCCGAGTCAGGTGATCGAAACCGACTCGGAAGAACAATCCTATTGAATACACTAGGAAATAAATACCCCGTCAAAAATTCATTTAAAATTTTTGATCGAAATTCTGTTTAAATTAAAAAACAAATCAACATAACTGGGGGACTCAGTGAAACATAAAAACACTTTTATTCTTTGGCTAGGTGGGGGGGGGGAGGGCATCTGTCTGGTGCCCAAACAAAAAAAAAAGAATCGACCAACGCGGGTATGTGAGATGGCTTGTCAGTATCTTTGCATGGGTCGACCGTTCTTCCCAGTTCTTCCTCCACCAAACATAACTGTCCGCCATGTATAACTATCATCTGCTGAAAAATGGCATTAAACCCCGCAAATCCAACACAGGCCTTTGTGTATACAATAATAAAATCATACAGTATGATAATACTGTCAAGTATGAGCGAGAAACATGGAGATAAAGCTTGGCTGTCCCTTTAATAACAAAATTGCTAAATGAAACTGTTTAGTGTTTCATATTTATAGTGCTAAATAAAATGGTTCTGAGAACGGTGCACGCTATTGCATTAAAATGCATTTAACTATCGATATAATTTCTATTATGTTTCGTCTGTCGAAAACTTTTTAAAATTATTAGATACTTTTTCTTTTTGAATCACACTTTTTTAAACAGCCCGCCGTGTGCGGTATAAGGGTCAAAATAAGACTGCATATTTTCAGTCCCTACTACGTGGGACATCCATAATAGGTATGTATAAGTCCCTATCACTGCTGAAATAAATTGAATGGGTGGGGGTTGAGTTGGTAGAAGTTGTAATAATTCGTAATTAATTTTTAAGGCAAAGTGAGTCCTGATAAACCCTGCCACTTGTCGTAGAAGGTAATTAACGGAAGCAACCATTTTACCGTGGAAAGACTCCCGGCTGATCTTACACTTCTTAAACGTGTGCGGTTTATATTCCACACCCACCTTCTCAAAACATTATTTCATTTTCAGGAATGTTTCCATTTTAGACATTATTTTTTGTGTGTCTTTCTTCATGATAACTAAACTTACTCGGCACTGTATAACCAGTATTCTGCTGATGTGCGGTTAACACTATACACATCTACAATATATTGTATGCAGCCTAACATTTTAGCTAGAAAGCATACAGTAGGTTTGATTCATGTATCAACAAACACATTTGTGACATTTAAGGTATTCATTTACAGGTATCGTTAAGACACCCTTACAGAAAGAAAGGCTCTTTACAACCTTCTGTCTGGTGGCAGTATTTTTATTACAGTTATTAGCTGAAGGTGATTGTAATTTAATCACGGTTTGGTATCATAAATTCTAAATGGGCAGTTTCTCTCTGACAATAACATTTGCAACATCAACCTTTAACGTGTTATTTTTCTCTTATTTTATTCTCCCAAGGCATAAGTTAATATTCCAATTTATTTTATATTCTACGCCATTCCTTTCGATAGCCAGAATCGATATCTCCAGCGTGAACATGAAGGATTATAAAAAAAGGATTGAAATTCGGCCTGCAATTTATTTGCAAACAAAATTAAATAATTTTGATTCAGAATGACAAATCGCATTGTGATAGTCGTAAGGTATATTGTAACTTCAATGTGTATATGTAGGGCAAATAATATTGTACACGTGTGGGTGCGTGCGTGCGTGCGTGTGTGTGTGCGTGTGTGTAAAGCATATTGTCAATAGCAAGGCGCGTTGATCGAATGTTTTCATCGCTTACACGTATAGGGCTGTGCAACTTTGCTCTTTGTGTAAATATTTGAAATGACTGACAGTTACTTTATGCCTTTAGAGAATGTCGGGGCAAACATTACATTCTACTGCTCAAATATACATGTATTGATTTATTTTATAACAGAAACGATACATTAATTTCTATCACTGTTCACATCACCGAGATGATGACGGCTTTTTTTCTTTTGAATCAATTGTTCTGTATTGAGTCGGGATTGTCTTTTGTGGCCATAAAATGATGCGATAGCATAGTTGTCATATTAGCAATAGCCATAAACGAAAACCCTTGTCATACTTTTGAAAAGCCATTCATCGTTTTTAGATAACGATTCACCAATTGCAAAATCAAGCGTAACCGTTATTATAAAGCGATGTACTATTAAAAGAATAAAATACTGGTTTAACTGTTATAAAAAGTGGTTAATGGTTAGATCGGAATATCGCTCTGCCATTTCCGTCACGGAATTTGAGGCCGATGATATTCGGATTGGTTCACATCTATTAAATTCCGGTTAACTGGTACTTTGCAGTGACACCCAAATATCTGTTAACTGGTTAACAGATTAGTAGTAAAATATAAAACTTTACTAAGATATAATAATAATAATAATAATAATAATAATAATGAGATAATGAGAACTTTGTATAACGCCTAATCTTTAGAAGCTCTAAGCGCTTTACAACATTAGACAACACCTATAAGATAAAAAAAAAACATATAATGATATGATTACAAAAACAAACACCATGAAATTAGAAAACAAAAAAATCATGCTGAGAATATTTAAGGTAGGAAACATTATTAGGTCTTTAAGTTTGTTCTTGCAGTCGAAATAAGTGAGTTTTGAGAGCACTCTTGAATGGGATCACTGTGTCTTTGTGTCTGAGTTCAGTGGGCAATTCATTCCACGTTGCTGGGCCCTGGTATGCAAAAGAACGCTGTCCATATGACTTTGTTTTCATAGTGGGAATAATATACGATTGTCAGAAGAGGAGCGTAAGTATCTTACTGGTATGTACACATGGGTGAGGTCGGATAGGTATGTTGGACTAGAGTCCGACAGTGAAACGTAGCACAGAGAACAAATTTTGTGTTTGATTCTGAATCGAATGGATAGCCAGTGTAGGGTACAGAGCAGCGGGGAGGTGTGTTCTGATCGTGGTACTTTAAGTATGATCCGATCAGCTGTGTTTTGAACTTTTTGAAGTTTCTGGAGTAGATATTGAGATGAACCAGACAGAACTGAATTACAATAGTCCAGTCTTGAAAGTACTAATGAACGCACAAGTGTTTTAGTGGCATCAGCTGAAAGATACTTGCGAATTGAGCTGGTGCGTCTCAGCTCAAGATATGCAGCCTTGCATGTGCTCATGACATGTTGGTGCAACGTGAGAGTACTGTCCAGAGTAACACATAGGTTTCGTACTGATTGTGTGAATTTAATGTTGGTGTTGCTGATATTTATTGTTTGAGGTAAAGGATGTGAATGAGAAAGTCTTTGTGTTGTGGTCAGAATGGCCTCAATTTTATCATCATTCATCTGCAGCTTGTTACATGTCATCCATGATTTCACATCAGAAATGCACCTCTCTACACCTTGGATGGTAGCATCAACTTCAGTTGGGTGGCTAGATTTGTATATTTGGGTGTCATCAGCGTATAATTGGTGAGACACTGGATGATGATCTATGACACCTGAGAGCGACTGAGTGTATAGAATGAAGACAACAGGTCCAAGGACAGACCCTTGTGGAACACCGTAACATAGATCAACTGGGCTGGAGTGTATTCCATTTGCAGATACAATTTGTGTCCTGTTGACCAAGTAGGACTTGAACCACAGTAAGGCTGTATCATGAATGCCAAATACATGCAGGAGACGATGAAGTAATATATCATGGTCTATTGTGTCAAATGCTGCAGACAAATCAAGGAGGGTGCGAACTGTAATCTTTCCGCTATCGAAAGCAGAGAGAATGTCATTAACTACTTTTAGAAGAGTAGTTTCAGTACTGTGGCAAGGGCGATATGCAAATTGTACATTGCTAAAAAGACTGTTTGAATTCAGATGAGATACAAGCTGGGATAGAACAACCTTTTCTAAGATATTTGATATGAATGGGAGATTAGAAACTGGGCGGTAGTTCATTAGATCGTTATGGTCTAGTGTTGGTTTCTTCAGCAGAGGCTTTGCAATGGCAGTTTTAAAAAATGATGGAAATTCCCATGATGAGAGAGAGGTATTAATAACATCAGTTAGTGAAGATAATACTCGATCTAAGCACTCAAGCAGCAGTGATGTTGGAATTGGATCAAGTTCACATGACTTTGGTGCACTCTTCATCAGGATTGTACGTACGAAATCCACAGAGACAGGTTGAAATGCTGCTAATGGTTGCCGCTCAAATTCTGTATCCCAACTGTATGGTGAGGACGAGTCAATTGAAATTGTGGTGTCAAGCTTATCTCTAATGGTTTGTACTTTGTCACGGAAGAAATATGCAAACATGTCCGGAAGGTCGACTGGAGAGAAGGTAGTTGGAAGTGGTGTAGATTTGTTCCTTGATATTAGCTTGTTAGTAATCTCGAAGAGCTCTTTGCAGCTGGAACTTTCCATGATCTTAGTAGCGTTGTGGGCTGATTTCGCTGCATGGACTATATTTGTGACATTCTTCTTAGCGACTTCATAGATTTGCTTATGAATAGTGAGCCTGGTGGAAAGCCAAAGCCTCTCAACTTTACGGCGGTCTCTTTTAGCAGTGCGAAGTTGGTCCCTAACACTGCTATACCACGGAGACCACTTTTGAATTGATACTCTGAACTTGGTAGCTGGGGTATGTTTGTCGAGCAATGAACGCAGGCAGTTATCGAGTTGTTCTGCTGTAGGAGGTAAGCAAGTTGTTAGGTTTGCTTGGATGTCGTGCATTAGTTTGGTTCTATTTATCATACGGAGGTTTCTTTTAGTAGCAAATAAAGGTGGAGGGTTAGGGACTGATACGTCAAGATGGCATATAATGCAGAGGTGATCTGATGCAAGGTCATGGGATATCAGGGAGGACCGTAGAATGTTTTCATCAGGTCTATGAAGAATCCAGTCTAAAATGTGACCATGTTTACGGGTGGGTTGGTTAACTGACTGTTTCAGGTTGAAAACAGTAATGGAATCTATGAGTTTTAATGTGTTTGGGTTTCCGGGACAGTCAAAGTGAAAGTTGAAATCTCCAGGAATAATCAGGTTGCCACCTATCGAATTTCCATTCTCCAGGAGGTTCGGATACTGCTCCAAAAAGAGAGATTCAGCCAGCTTGTTTTTTCTACTAGGAGGAGGGCGGTATAGGCAGAAAAAATGGACTGACCTTTTCTCCACTGTGAGTGTGGTTTGGACTAGTTCAAACGATGTGTGGTCGAAATTGAATGTTATGCCTTAAATATATATTAAGATATGCCTTAAATATATATTAAACTCGGTGCATACAAAACATTATTCTCAAAACAATTGTATCGGTGTGTTACACGTTTTCTGAAAGAGATATTACCACATCAAATTTTGTTATGGTTGCCTAAATTTAATGTACAGGTTGGTCAGTCCGTAATGTTATCATGCAGCCTCAACCTGAAAGTGTCCCAGGACAATCCTGAATGTTATCAAAGAGGCTTAACCTGGATGTGGCCCGGGGCAATCCTGAATGTTATCAAAGAGCCTCAACCTGAATGTGTCCCAGGACAATCCTGAATGTTATCAAAGAGGCTCAACCTGGATGTGTCCCAGGGCAATCCTGAATGTTATCAAACAGCCTCAACCTGTATGTGTCCCAGGGCAATCCTGAATGTTATCAAACAGCCTCAACCCGGATGTGTCCCAGGGCAATCCTGAATGTTATCAAACAGCTTCAACCTGTCCCAGGGTAAAGCTTTAATGGCTGGGTCTGAATTGTGTTATGATTAGAGGTTGTTTTTTTTCGCTCTGTAATAAATATTTAGTATTTATTTCAATTTGATTGAAAGCGTAAGACAATGGAGATCTGATTTTAATCAGACTGGCATTTATTCATCATTTATTTATTTTATTTATTTAGGACAGACAAATGTTTGCCCCTTTTCGTTAATTAATTGTTGATTTCAGTTATTCTTCTGTGTCTTGTGGCTGATTTAGAATGAATTACTATATTCGTTGTATCGTCTTTTATTTTTTTAAATGTATGAAAAGTGAATCAAATCATTCAGTACACATTGATGCTCTTCATCCACACTGTTCAGTCTCCAAACGCGAAGATATAAAACTTTATCTGATTGGCTGATAAAAATAGCGCATATGGAAATAATACAGGTTACCAGAACATGACCCCTAAGCGGTCACTGTCAGATCTTCATGTATAACAGTGGAGATCTGATTTTAATCAGATTGAGATTAATTAATAATGAACTTCGAATCTTGCATGTAATGAAAAAGGACAAATGGTAAGCACAATAACATGGACAAAACCGTTGACTTGGTTTCACGACGGATATAATGAACTGACACGGTTGGTAACTGGCAGCATGTGAATTGATTTAGTATAGAATCATAGCGTTCTGATGACCCAATATTACGTGCTGGGTAAAACATTATATGCGACATTTCTTTAAAATATAAACATTGGTTAATTATATAATTGATGTCAGAAATATGAACGTTTACAAAGAAAGTTGCAGGATAAAATAGGTGCGCGGGAATAGTGTTAAAAATCATCAAATATTATTATCAGAAATATTTTTCTGATGTACCGATGTAGAATTAAAGATCAAATTATTATAGAAAGATTGTAATAGTACGTCTCTTTGAGATAAAAAAGTACAAGAGGGATAACAATGGGCAAATGACACGGGATTATGTCAATGAGGTCATTATATAAACTGGAATATAAATAGTAAAAGTGTCTGTAGAGATAACAACGATGACTAGGGGCGGTAAATATGGTTAACAACAAGAATTGCAACTGCACTGATACATTAAGTGGAGATGGATTTTTACTTTGTCAACATTAAAATGGACACTTTAATGTGAATAAGTGCATTTTAAATCTTCCTTTAATTTTCTTGTACTCAGTTCTCAATAATTTGTTATACTTGCAGTTCAGTCACCGAGGGGCGGAAAGGAGTAATACCATTACGATGACCCAGGAGATGCTGGCGGCTCCTTTTAAATCTGCCTCTACACATGTCCCTAGGCCCCCTCCGTCATCATTCAGGTCAAAAACAGAGGTAATAGGCCAAGGACAATAGATTTTCAATAGCTTTTGCTTAAAATATGTTGTTTTTTTTATTAGCCTAGATTGGATATATATATATATATATATATATATATATATATATATATATATATATATATATATATATATATATATATATATCCAATCAAAATTAAGTTGTTCAGATTTGAACACTGCTCCTTACATGATCGCGACAAACGGAGCACACTTATAATACTTACAAAGTATCCTTTTTAAGTCTATTGCCTCCACAATGTTCGGTCAGTGTACGATGCATCTCTGTTATACGGTATTGGATCGTTGGCATTCCATACTAAGGGAGGCAACTCATGAAATCCACTAGATGTCGCTTGGACAAAGCACTAAAATATCTGTTCGATCGGCCAAGGTGTAGATAGGGTTATCACATTGGAACCTTAACTAGCGAAGATGAGGTAGATGGAAACAAAAAGATATGTAAAAAAATCAATAAATAGGTACTCAAATTTAACTTTTGTTACAATCAGTAGTTATTTTGTCATTAAACTATAATACTTTTCGAAAAGAAAACTAGTTCATTATATATGGAAATATAATGGAAGATAGAAACAACACACAGTAAAATATATTACCATGAAATATTTCTTACATAAGTATCTGTAGAGTATTCTCTTCAGTAAGTGTTTATTAAACATATTTAACTTAGTTGAACTTAAATAATATATAAAAAGGTATATAAATAAATGCGAATGTGTGAGTAATATCATGAATGTCGCCTAAGGGTAAATCTTTTAGCAATGTCAGTTTTAATCCGCTCGCCAGAAAGCTATCTCATAAATTATTATAGTTATGTTATTTGTAAGGTATTATATGTTCTTCAATACCAAAGGGCAACGCCCGCATGTTGAGCCCACAATCAAAGATGTAAAAATGTGTAACCTTGACAGAGAGGTAAATATATTTAGCAAGCATATTGCATGACGAAATGTTTTAGCTTTATACTGATAGATACAAAGTATGAAGAAAGCCGGTCAAGGTAAAAATGCCTTGCTCGTGTACCCTAGAATGAATTGTGTTAGTTCATAAAAGATATAAAAAAAATCATGAAAAGTACGACGAAAATCTATAAAAAGGTACAGAAAATAAATTTCAGTTAAAGATTGAACCAAAACTTACTAAAGGTGTGTGTGTGTGTGTGTGTGTGTGTGTTCTAACTAACATAGGCTCCGTAAAAACGAACTATTCTTAAATGAATATAATAGGAATGTAATATAGTTTATTCAAAACTAATTAAGAACCGCATCGAAGGTACTTATCAGTCCCTAATTCGATATGAAATGCTAGACAAAAGTGTATTACTCCGTTAGCTTTTGTACCATCTCTGAAATACAGGATCTTACACGTATACACGTTATGACTGAATTTTCAGAACAAGTTGAATAATATATACTTTCAAAGTAAAATTGTTGAGTGTATTTCTTGACATAAAAGCAAACGCTATATCTGATGATCTATACACAGGCAATACTTAGTTTAAAAAAATACGTAACTGTTGGATATTACTGTGATGTACTGAAAATAAGATCACATATATCTCTTTTTAGTAGTGATGTGTTTTTCCTGATTTGAAATGGTTTGAAATCGTTTCTTTTGGCAGAAACAGTAGGTTAGGTGATCTGGCTACAAAGTTTCCATGCTGCTTGCTGGTTGTCGAACTTTTAAAAAAAATTACCTTTACCGCGAACCACCATTTTAGTTGGTCCGGATTTCAAGATAAAGAAGAGGAATACATGAAGAAAACACTCAGACTTAGAATAATCGAAATTTGTGATTTCTCATTAGCTAACTTCTAATTATTGACCAGCTAGAGTCTTTTTCTCTGTGTCTGAGCTTGGGTTTGACATGGTTAATCCTAAAATTCTAGTTCGTTAAATTTTTTAGAGCTACTGTAAGTTTGCAATCTCGGTTATTCCTGAAGTTATCTCATACTCTATTCTCTATGGCGTTCTTCTGGAAGTACGCTGTCTTTGGGATCTGTGAAGAGCGTTCTTCTGGAAGTACGCTGTCTTTGGGATCTGTGAAGAAATAAATTTATACTGAAACTTCAAACTGTCAAACAAATATTAGCCTTTTAAACATTTCAATTCATGTTTAATTTATCTAAAAGTGAGTTCTGCCGTGCTAGTGTAACTCTTCTAGGACACATCGTGGGGCATGGACAAGTTAAACCTATAGATGCTAAGGTCAAAGCTATCTCTGAATTTCCCGTGCCTGTTAATAAAAAGCAACTGATGCGATATTTAGGTATGGCCGGATACTATCGAAAATTTTGTTCCATTTTTTTTCAATAACTGCTGAACCCCTGACAAATTTATTGAGTAAGAAAAACAAGTTCCTTTGGACTGAAAAATGTCAGTGGGCTTTTGACAAGTTGAATGCCATACTTAAAAGTGCGCCAGTTCTTACAGCTCCAAATTTCAGCCAATCATTTAAACGGTTTGTTGGGGCCCCGAGTGGCGGAGTGGTCTAAAGCGCTCAGCGTTCCGCATCACTGCCATCTCACCTCTGTCTGCGTGGGTTCGAGCCTCAGACTCGGCTAACGTGGGTATGTGAGAAAGCCTGCCAGTAGCTTCTCGTGGGTCGGTGGTTCTTCCCGGGGTTTTCAAGGGTTCTTCCTCCACCAGTTATACTGGCCGCCATGTGTAGCCTATCTTGTGCTGAAAATGGTGTTAAACACTCCAACAACAACAACAACAAGAAACTGTCTGTTGATGCAAGTGATGTTGGGGTTGGAGCAGTATCGATTCAAGAAGATAAAAATGGTATTGATCATCCAGTGTGCTATTTTTCTAAGAAATTAAATAAGCAGCATAGAAAGTATTCATCAATTGAGAAGGAATGTTTGACATTGATACTGGTATCACAACATTTTGAAGTTTACCTTAGTTAAGCTCTTTCTTCGATTATTGTGTTTAGTGACCACAACCCTTTACTTTCATCGGCAAGATGAAAAATAAAAATAAAAGAATACTAAGGTAGAGTTTGTTGTAACAGGAATATAATCTTGACATCAGGCACATCAAGGGAAAAGATAATTTAATAACAGACGCACTTTCCCGTGTATAACAATGTATTATTTCGTGTGCACTGTGTGTAATTTATATGAGTTCTTTTTAACCTAATGTATAATTAGTCTGTGGTAAAAAGAAAGATTTATCCTATAAATCTTTCTTTTACTTTATGGGGGTGGGTAGTGTTATGTATATTTGATGTAATTATATCTGATTTAATTGTCTGTACGTTTTAAAATATTTATTGTTTAAAAAATTTCATTGTATATCAAAATAATGTAATTCTGTTCGTTAGGCACTTAATACATTTTTTAGAAAATAGTTTGACCTTGACTGTTCATTTTAGTAAACAACAGGTGTTGACCTAGGTCCTGACCTTGATTAAAAAAAGTAGCAACCACGTAAATAAATTCTATTTTTATTTTAAAATGATTGGTTGTTGTCCAGGTCATAATGAAAGTATGTGATTTAAGATGTAAACAATTTTTTTAATTTTATTTTTTAGAGTAAAATGATTGGTTTTCGTCACGGTCATGTAAGCGTACACGATCATGTGATCCCCTCTTTTCAATTTCGCAACTTGGGGATTTTTGAAACTGCGTTTTAGAATACGATATAACCTTTGTTTTGGAGAAATAATCTCAGTTTGGCTTTTTTTTTCATAAAAAGGTGTTGTGTCGTTTGGAGTTAATCGTTTGGAGTTATTCAAATTACTTGGATTCAAAAGGATTTTTTAAAAAATCCCAGAAAAAACGTGTGCTCATATGAAATTCTTGAACAAAGACAGCTCTTATAAAAATGTATTCTTTTTTCGAAAACTGGAGTGATATTTGTTGTTTCTAAAAGGAAGTGTAAACTTCAACACACTACAGGTTACAACATACGTCATCGTCTTCCATCTTGGATTCTTCATCAGGACTCGAACTTGAAATCATTAAAACATTTTATTATTAGGACTTCTAAAAGTTTATTCGTAGATTATCCTTGGATTATTTCTGGATTTGATTCTTAACACCGTAAGTTGATATTTTGTTTCATTTTTACAAAAAAAAATTCGAGGGAAATAAATAATTATCTTTTTCAAAGCTTGTTATTTTTACCCTTTCTTGTATTACTATTTATTCGAGCCTAAACATGTAACATATGAATATGTGATATAAATTAGTCCAGTTTCCAATAGGCTTTAATTTTTTTTTCTTCTGTAGCAACACACATAATTGATTGAGATTAGTTATTTAAGCAAGGGTGAAATTGATAGACCACAGATGATTCCAGAATTTGCTTTAACAATAATACAAAACAAAACCGAAACTTAAAACAAAGGACACTTAGAATTATGTTCGTATCAAACTGTAACAGAATTAAGAACTTTTCCAAATGGCAAATTAATATAGGGTATACATATATTTCTGGCAACGATCAAGATAGCTTCTAAAGTTGTCCATGGCGTCACTAAATACATAACACACTTATATGACGGTGTTGTCAAACAATGGTGCAATAAAGTATTGTATAAAAGGGATTAAAATTAAATAAAAATCGATATTACAGACACATTTCACTTGAGAAATCTTACAAGATTTATCAGCGCTTTCACCATTTGTGTACCAAAAGAACAAAATGCCGGTTTCCTGGATTTTCAGTTGCACAATGGTCACTCCCAAATTTATAAACTTTTGGTGGAAAATGTAAGATACGTCAACGAAATTTTGAATGAATGATCTTGGTAATTAGTTTCAACTGTTTCGATTTTCTGTTAAAAATGGACTGTAGATTCAACATCCTGTGCAACATTGGGAAAATCAAATCAACGTATGGAAGAGAGAGAGAGGTAAAAATGTTTATTTTCTGAAGGGCCTTTCTATTGATTTTATCTAACAGGTGTTCAGATCTTGTGTGGAACTCAAGTATTTTGTACCGGGTACCTCCGTCAGTCTGTCGATTCCACAGTAGT
This sequence comes from Sinohyriopsis cumingii, assembly GCA_028554795.2. Taxonomy (NCBI): domain Eukaryota; kingdom Metazoa; phylum Mollusca; class Bivalvia; order Unionida; family Unionidae; genus Sinohyriopsis; species Sinohyriopsis cumingii. The sequence goes on along the minus strand of CM068830.1, from coordinate 46,965,434 downwards.
CCACCCATAGTAGGTATATAAAATACAAAGTCTCTAGAATCTTTCCAAAATGGTCAGGTACATTTTTCGGATTCGGTATGACCTATATACTTTCTTTGGAAACTTTTCTCTCGGCAGTATTCTTTATGAAAGATATTAGAATGTTCACATGAAACGAATTTGAGCGTTTTCAGGAATTCCATTTCACACGGGTCGCATTTTATTTTGCTTTGTGATTTCAAAAATGTATGGCTCCCTGGTTTAATGTTAACAAAGAATAGGAAAGCGAGCTCCACGTTGTCAAAGCTTGACAGAACCAATTCATTACGGGAAACAAAAGGTGATTCATGAATTGCGTGTCACAGGTTTTTTTTGAAGATCAAAATTACTTGGGATAGTCACTTTAAAACTAATTCATTGACTAACTGCAGTTGGTGTTGAACTTTAAGTGAAACCACTTAAAACCTAAACTAAAAAGAAGAAAAAGATCATTCAAAAAGTCTGAGCTCAAGTTTTATTTCATTTTGTGTTTTATGGCACAGAGACAGCAACAGTTTATTTAGAGCCTTTGGAGTAATGTGCCTTGCCCAAGGACACACCATAGTAACATCCAGGCAGATTCAATAGGAGATTTCAAACCCGAACTTTTTAGGTCGCTCTTCTGGCACGGTAACCACTAAGCAAACTTGGGTTGTTAACCGATAAAAATAATTAATATGAAATATTAGCGAATTCTGCAAGTTTACTGCATGCATTAGTAATCAGCGAAATAGCAATAATATATAAACACACAGTTCATTTAGCTAGTGATTCAGTTTCTAGATTACATGTCCCTAAATTTCGGGTAAAAAATGAAACAGAAGTTACAGATTATGACAATTACAGGTTTTTATATGAAAACATTTTTTTCTCTCGAAAACATTAATAAGAGACGGCAAACTATAACACTAATAAAATAAAGACTAGTTTGCTAAAGTATACGGTAAACCGATGAAAGACTATAATAAATAATATTGTCTTATCAAAAGCCGTTAGGTATAAAACACAAACCCTGGCCTCTATCGGGTGTATACAAAGATGTAGTGGTATTGAATATTGTCAACGTGTTAAGGTGTGACATTTAATTTCATGTAGGACACGGATACACTATTCGGATTTTTGCTCAACATAAAATATGTCTTACTTCTGGTTACACAGGCCTGTATCTGGAAAGCACCCAGTAAGTTGGAATATATATATATATATATATATATATATATATATATATATATATATATATATATATATATATATATATAATTCTGGTAGATTGTCGTGAGAATTGTTATATATGGCATGCTTTAATCTGTTATTGCTAGGTTTTGGAACATAGAAAGATAAGACTGAGAAAAATACAGGTAAATATATACATAGATGGACATGTCAATAGGTAGAAAAACAAATACGTGAATAATTCAGTAAATCGGCAGCGTTGAAATTAATACCAACAAAATAGTATGTATAGCTATTAAACAAATAACTATCCTAAAATACGTCTTCAGTAATTGTTGAACATATATCGTGGATGAGAACGTAGCGTTAGCATGATAATCATTCGTTCTCAGCTTGCTTTAAATTATAGGAGACCAACTTGTGCAATGACACCTACGTTCAGTAAATATCTTGTTTCAATTCCTCTAAGTTTTAAACTGTCGATACATGTTGCGTAATTTATGTTTTTCCTCTTTTACAGATAAATTACAAAAGCTCCAACAAATTCTCAGAACATGACAATCGGCACTCGTTCCAGACCCATGGAGTTTATTTTGGAGATGTAAGTCAAATTTAAGTTCTTTTTTAATGGAAACGTGACCTGATTCAGTTTGCATTTTGTCTAAGTCTTTATTTTTTTAAAATCCCCGTTTATGTGTGTTTATTTTGCGGTTGTTGTCTACGTGCATCTATAAGTTAATATCCGTCTATCTTGTTTCTGTCCACCATCATGTCTTTCGGATTATCGTCTTTTTCTGTGTTGTTTACTCCGTCTTTTCCAGTATACAGTTTTCTTGTATCTATGTTTCTTTGTTTCTTTCTTGGTCACTCTTTGTGTCATATCTATTGTTTGTCTCGTATCCGTTTGTCATTGCCGCCACTTCTTTCTGTCGTAATTTAATTCATTATTTCTCTGTACGTCTGTTCATCTGTCATTTTGTTTGATATAAAATATTTAACTCATTTAATGGGAACAACGAATTGCAGATGATAATTTTTTACTTTTCATTTAAAAAGTCAGTACTTTGTCTCCTTTACAGCACTCATTAGCAGTGCCCCACACTTTCAAGGGCCCCGCACTAAATGCTTTCAAGCTATCAATTGCCTACATGTAAATAATACTATTACTGAAATATCAGACATATTTGTCGTATTATCTGGCTGTGAAGCAAATGAAACAATACAATTACTTTACTATGCAAGTTAAAACTGTATGTTTTTAATATTTATATGTTTTATAACATACACTACAGGCCCAGCACTAGCTTAATCCGTCCCTGCTCATTAGTCATGTGCATGCGTATTTGTGTTTGTGTTTGCGTGTATGGTGTGTGTGCGTTTGTGTGTGTTATACTCAAGAACTTTAACTTTCATTGACCAGGTGCCATGGGCTTAGATGTAAATGTTCATTGAGAGAGAGAGAGAGAGAGAGAGAGAGAGAGAGAGAGAAGATGATATGGAAACATTAATAAGAGAGAAATGAAGACATTAAAAGGTTTTATTAGAATTACAGTGATGATATTGTCAGAAATAGAACAGCTTTAGTTCACCGTGTGTTTACACATGATTAGATGTACACGACACAGTAGTTAACTGAGTAAAATACACACATATAACTGCGAACAGCGTAGACCCAGGTCTGACACTACATAATGCACCGGTAACACCGTATCTGAGCTGTTTTGTTAAAATATTACTTAAAATCTTAAGTCCTACGAACAGTATTGAGCCAGATGTGTTGCACGAATAAATACGTTTATTTTTTTAGTTCAAAGACCAGGAATGACACGGAGAAACGGATGCCTTGCTCGGACTTGTTGCATCCTGCGATTTTTTTTATTGGCGTCACAATACACAGCCATTAAGTACACAGCAATTACGAACATGGCTATGTCACGTTGATAATGGGGAGTAACGGTTTCTTTTGTGTGCGTGATGGACAGATTATTCATTATGTGCGTTCGTTTAAGCTATACAAGCCTAGGAATAGCGCTGTCAGATGGTGATTAAAATGTGTTCGAAGTGTATATTTACAATAATTAAGATTATTATCTTTATGTCGACAATGGAGAATGACACGTGTGATTCACTGTGACCTGGAATGGTGGGAAGGGGAGGGGAGATTCAACGTTCTGACCTAAAGTGCTGTAAAGTTTACATGTTTCAGTTGTATTAACATAGAAATCATTAATTCACGAGAATGGTGTTATGTAATTACACTTATTCTTTATAATTAAATAATTATTACAAGTTCATTACTGACTAAACCCCACTTTTAATGTGTTTTCTTTTTATTTTGTATTATGTACCGGTATCCTAGATAAAACACGTTTTGTGAAATGGCATATCAGATCAAATTTTTTAAAACAAAAAAATTAGAGGAGATTTTGTTTTCCTTTTCAAAGTCGCACATGCGAGACTCCAGTCCGTCTTTATTTGCTGACAATGGTAGTTTAACCCACCTTTGTAGTGTCCTGCTTGTACGGGTACTGACAATGGTAGCATGACGAGTCCTGTTTACATGGATTTAAATGCTGTACGAAACATAGGAACTTAATTTTAGAAGAGAAATCGCAAATTCGACCCATTAACACGCTATCTCTGCAATTATGGCTTCTTTAATGGTCTCTTTATCAGACGTTGAAGTGGACATTTTTTGCTCAAGTCAAAATAATGTCCTTATCAGCTTTCGCACATATCAAGGTTACCGCTGCTCATACGGTATCTATTCATACATAACTGTCGTGATTAGACCAGTCAAATGTGTAAGAGACCTAGTTACATACTGACAACTAATGACAACATGCATGTATTTATTGTGGTTCTAGTCGAAGTTCAGTATATTTGTTCAGTTATTTGACTGCCTGGCTGTATATGTTTCTCGTGCCTTTTGTATACGGTAAAATGTTTTATAAATGGTTTGGTAATTCATTAGATTCTCTCTCTCTCTCTCTTGATCGATCGATCGATAAGCAATGAGTCAGAAATGAAAGGAAAAAGAAACTTAAAAGTCAAGACCGTAATGTCCAGCTCTCTTTATAACCATAAACATATCAATAAGTGTAATATTAGTTTCTTTCCCATTCATGTGCGCCCCTTAACGGTATCTGCGGTAACACCGTGCCAAACTCAATGACAAAGTAGACTGGGACCAAAAAAAAAAACACATGCATTTATCACAACACAGACAGAACAAAACACGAACTACGCATTAAAAGAGAATCTGCCATAATCTAGTAACTGTATGTAAATACCATGTGACAAACATGTTTCAATGGAAGACTGTTCCAACCGTCAAAAATTGATTAATACATTGGTCTCTACTATCTGTCAGATATCTCCACACATTAAATATGATTTGATATTGGACTTCGCTAGTTGAGAAAGTTAAGAAGTAATTTTCATTAGTCATAATGACATAGACACGCCTTTGATGTGCAGAAAGGTAGGAGGCATGCCACTGCCAGCAACAAAGGTGGCTTAAGTGATTTGCCTTTATTTCAGGTGCTAAATATGATATACATGGTCAGGCGAAACAGTCGCCTATATTTCAGGTGCTAATATAATATACATGGTCAGGCGAAACAGTCGCCTATATTTCAGGTGCTAATATGATATAAATGGTCAGGCGAAACAGTCGCCCATATTTCAGGTGCTAATATGATATACATGATCAGGCGAAACAGTCGCCTATATTTCAGGTGCTAAATAGGATATACATGGTCATCCGGAACAGTCACCTTTATTTCAGGTGCTAAATACGATATACATGATCAGGAGAGACATTCACCTTTATTTTAGGCGCTAAATATGATATACATGGTCAGGCGAAACATTGACCTTTATTTCAGGTGCTAAATATGATATACATGGTCAGGCGAAACATTCACCTTTATTTCAGATACTAAAACATGGTCAGCAGAAACAGTCACCTTTATTTCTAAGCTTCTATTTTTATAAGACAGTGTGAGTTTCTCTAAATATTTTGTTTGTCTTACCGGTTGAACACAGCCGTATGGCCAAACTCAACTTTTTGTCGAACTATGTCATAATATCTTCAAAAAGGTTTGCATGAGATACCTATATTGTGGAGGCAAGTGGTCATTAAAGATGGTATGTGCCTGTGTTCAGCCACCACTAAAACTTTCCCAGCACGCTGGAGTCTATGGAGCGGGATTACCGCCATAATTCTATGCTTGTATTTTCTATTTTTCCTTGATGCATTATTGTAAATGACTGCTCGCAAGTGCTACTTTCTTAATTCTATCTATGCATATTGTATTCTTCATTGGTGCAAACTGTACGTGGCAGTTGGCAAATGCTACTTTCCTTCTGCATTATTGTAAATGGCTGCTTGCAAGTGCTACATTCGTAATTCCATCCATGTATATTGTATTCTTCATTGATGCAAACTGTAAAGGGCTAGTTGCAAGTGCTTAGATCTACTTTCCTTCTGCGTCATTGTATCTCGCTTTTTGCCAAACGCTGAATTCATTCCGTAGTTTGTCGAATGGCAAATGCTATATCAGTTATTGCAAGTTCTTAATATTCTATTTATAAACTTGCTAAATCGCAAATTACATCGTTCCAGCTGTTGATTTTGTTCTGCATTTTACAAATTTTGCCTCGCAACACCATAACTTCAAACTGTTCTCATATAGTCCATGCTTTATGAAAAAACGTATCTTGTAAAATCGTGATTATAATGAGGCATCAGGCATGTTGCAAGTTAGCGTCAAGGAAGTTGGCATGAAATAATGCCTCATTATGACAACAGATGGCGCTGCGAAATGTTAATTTCTTTCAAAACGACTACTCCCTGACTCTAGCGACATGAGATTATACCATTTTACGGTATTGTTTGGCGTCAAATTTAAAATATCATTCGAGTTATTTTACTGCGGGTAATGGCATATTACAGTCAGCTGGTTTCCCAGAGTATTAACACTCAGAATGGAGGTGGCCTGTAAGAAGCATAGAACAAAGTAAACTGATCTAATTGTATACAATTAGATGTATCTATACAATGTTCTATATTCGCTGACCCTTCACACCCACTTTGATTGGGACATTTTGTAAAAGTTCTGTGTAATTTACCGCAACCGGTATCATAGGGTATAGCCGAATACAAATAAAATTTAAACGATATTACATCTTGTCACACCTGCATGAACTACAATTTGCTGAGTCATCTTTCCGATTGTTCTCAAAATAAATATATTGAGAATTATATGGCCTAAATTTTTTTAGACGTTTATTTTCGGATTTTGGACGCATGTGTTTTAGTTTTCCGATATTATTCGTATTTTTTTAATTGAAAGGAAAATGTTAAATATATTTTGCCCAATTATATATATATATATATATATATATATATATATATATATATATATATATAATGGCTTTTAAAGTATTGGCATAAAACAATTTTGATATACCAATACTATTGGTATACCAAATTGTGATCCACCCATGGTGCAATAATACGCATATACATACATTCTTGGAACTGTGCACTGTCAGTTCTTTTCTGATAGATCAAATATGAATTTCCACTCATTAATCATTAATGACGTATGACAATAACAACAAAAAGTAATAATAATCCCCATTTTCCAAATGAATTTAACATGGTACACAATTTCATCGCAATCCTTTCTTTTTGTTTCCCCCTCCCCTCATGCATAAGGAACATAATGTGCAGAAATTTGGAGTGAGAGAGAAAAAGAATTTGGGCTGGATGAAAACCTTGAACTAAACTTGCACCAAATAACTTACAAGAATATGGTTCAGCATGTGTATACATCCCTTGTAATCTATCCAAAGTTTATATAATCAATGATACAAAGTTGCAATAGCCTCATTATATAAGAATATAAATTCTAAGAATATGGATCTATTTTCTGTATCTAAACATAAAGAACATTTTCAGTTATGAGATGCTTTTTTCCTCAGATTTCAAACTGGAAACTAAATTTTGTGTCACTTGAAATCTTATGCATCCATATATCTGCCTTGGAACAATGAATAAAGTAAATTCCATAATTTAAATGACTTAATCACTCAGAAGACAGTCATAAGCAAATTTCTTCACAGAATAATAAAAACCACTAACCAGTTTCTGACTACAGTTGTAAGTGGTCTTAGAAGAAAGTAACAGTTACTTTATAAGCATGAAATACATTTAATCTAAGTTATAGACCCCAAGTACTATTCGTCAGATAAGATAAAAGACTGGGTCTCAGAAATTGAAGCCACACACATACCAGTTCATTACTTTGTGAAAAATGGGGTCATTATGAGAAAATGGAGATGTATATGCTGGTGATGAGTGGTCATTGAGCAATCAAATTGTTGTTCCAAAGTCAGATAGACAGGAAATTCATAGTCGAGACCATGAAACTCCTAAGCTGTCATTGTCAATAAGACTTGCCACAAGAACTTGAACCATTTTATTGGCTGAAAATTTAAAGTGATGTTTATAAATGCCATTGATCTTGTCACACTTGTTAAATGGTAGGAGGCCCCAATCAGAAGATATCTAAGGCACATCTGCAACCTATTCCTGCATTTGACCATTTGACGAACCATATAGCAGAAAAATGGTAAACTGTCGATTTCTTACCTGATATCAAGTCAGGCAACCAATACTTGTTCACCATAATGGGTGCATCCACAAGATTTCCAAAGGCTATTCCTTTAAAGAATGATAAAGCAAAAACTATTCTAAAAGTTTGGAGAATTTTGTTAACATTTGTTTGCCTCCCCAATCTGTCCAATCTGATCAAGGGTCAGATTTGATGTTTGGATATTTCCAACAACTTATGCATGAATTAGACATCCAAAAGTTTAATTTTTCTGCCTATCAGAAAGTCAAAGGGATATGGAACGATTTCATCAAATTTTGAAGAACGGTACTCAGTCATATTACTTTAATAAAGAAAGGGATTGGGATGATGGTCTTCATTTTCTGTTATTTGCTGCTAGTCATTCAGTTCAAGAATCATTGGGTTTTAGGTCTTTTGAACTAGTATTTGGACATACTGTCCGTGGACCAGTTATTAAAATAGAAACTTCTTTCAAATGAAGATTCCAAGATTAATCTTTTTGACTATCTTTCTTATTTCAAATTTAAGTTATTAAACACTTGTTAAGTAGCAAGAACTAATTTTCACTGTACTCAATGAAAAATGAAATTTAGGTGTGACAAAATTACACAGGGAACTTTAAGCCTGGTGTTAAAGTTCTGGCTGTCTTACCAATACCTCAATATCATCTTCAGGCTAAGTATTATGGTCCTTACACCAGGGTTCCTGCAGTCACGAAAATCCTGGAAAGTTTGTAAATTACAGAAAAGCACTTAAAGGGCCTTGAAAAGTTTTGAAATTTTTATGTCATTCAGAGTTTTGGAAAAGTCATGGAATTTGGTTATTTTGCATTATCCAGTCACAGTTATTTGCAGACACAAAAGTTTTACCAACCTAACTTCTTCAATGGATTTTGTTAGAGTAGGTCTCCATAAACTTAAGTTACACTACATCCAGGGATTTTACCAACATTCAAAATAATTGTACTCATGGCATTTAAAAGAGATTGATCTATCTGATTGGATGAAGTATGTCCAAAGCCAACTGTAAAATGTTTTTGTGTTAAATTTACATGTTAGGTCAGTATTAGAGGTCGTAAGTTTGCATAAAAGGTACTCTTTAAATTGGTCTTGTAAAATTGTGGAAAAGTCATGGAATTATATTTTTTTAAAGATTGCAGGAACCCTGTTATATTTTTGAAAAGAATGTAGACTTAATTTATATCATTAGAGCCCTGGGAGGCAGAAACATAAACATCTGTTTGGTATGTTAAAGGAGTATTTTGATAGAGATAGAACAGTTAATGATTCAGTCAGTTTAGTTGTATTTATCCTATACAGTGAGAATGTAAACGATGCCATGATGGAATGCAATATGTCTAGTAACTTTAGTTTAACCAAAATTTGGAATTCAGACACATTAAACAATCTGGACCAAAAACTTTATATCTAGAATAATAGGAAAGGAGTGAACTAGAACAATTATTACATGATTATAAACATGTGTTTCCTGATGTTCGAACACGAATAAATAAAGTCTATCGCGATGTATACTCTATCAGGACACTGATGTTGTGTAGATTCTACATCCGTGAAGCAACAGTCCTATAGATGAATCCTCTCAAGTAGGAATATTTGAAAAAGGAAAGTCACTTTTACTGGAGAATGATTACAGAGATCATAGAATCAAGTAAAAGTAATTGCAGGTCACCATGTATTCTTGTGCCTAAACCAGATAATGTACTTTCCACATGTGTACTGACTAAACAAAAGTCAACACTGTCACTAAAACAGATTCATTTCCAAAGTATGAAGTGCTGTCCTTTGGAACAAAAAAAATATCTGGCAACATTCCAGTGTTTCATGAAGGTTAATATCTGTTCTAGATAATTAGAATGCACACATCGATGATGTCATTATCTACAAAGCCTAGGAAGATCACTTGGAAACCATTCTGAATTTTGTTTTATTAACTCTGTGAAGCAAATCTGACAATTTATGTACAGTGAGTTTTGCCAGGTTTATTTCACATTTTTAGGACATATTGTGGGACAAGGTTAAGTTAAATATATAGAAGTTATGGTCAAGGTCATCATAGTTCCCAGTGCCCATTAAAAGAAACTTATGCGATTTTTGGGTATGGATGGTTACTGTCAGAAATTTTGCTATGTTTTTCCATAATTGACGAGCCTAGGTCAAGTTTGTTAAGAAATTTAAGTTTCATTTGACTGGAATTTGTTTTGAAAAATTAAAAGCAATGCTTAAAAGTGCACGAGTTCTTTCAGCATCAAATTTCAATTATTTAAAAAGTCTGTTGATGCAAGTGATGTTGGGGTTGGAGGAGTACTGATCCAAGAAGATAAAAATGTAGATCATCAAGTACGGCTATTAAAAAAAGTGAACAATCATCAGAGAAATTGTTCCACAACTGAAAAGGAATGTTTGTCTTTGACGTTGTCTTTGCAACATTCTGAAGTGTATTATTAGTATATTTCTTTCTCTGGTTGTTGTATTCAGTGATCAGTCCCCTCATTTTCATTAAACAAAAAATGAAAAGTAGAGGTTGTGGAGGTTGAGATAATACTACAAGAATACAGCAATGATATTTGATGTCAGGGAAAAAGATAATAAGGACTGAAGATGAACTCTACGTGAATAGAAGTAATATATTGCTTTATTCTGTGTAATTCATACAACATTTAGTTTTAACTACTATAATATCAGATGCATATTTGAGTTTGATGTAAAATAAAGCATTATTGTGTACGATGATACATGTTCTTTGAGCATTCCAACAACAATCATCTGCCCACATGTCAAATATTCTTCTTTCTGTGCATCTACCTGCAAATGAAAAATAAGAAAGTTTAAGAACAATTACCATAAATTCACTTTTACAGATATTAATTTGTGTGCTTTTAAAAAAATGGACATTTTTATGAATACTCAAATCTGTGAATGTGTTCTGGTGTTTTTGAAACAATCAAAACTTATTTAACAGCATGAAAGAAGAGAATTCACAGCAAATGCACAAAATACACATGACAAACTTACATGTACATATTTAACTAAACAATACTGATTTCATCACATGATTTTTAGATGTTACTGTTAATGAACCCTCCCCCCAATTTAAGAAATTAATAATATGAGCTATTTCTAGTATTATAGTTTTCAGTTTTGATAATACATGATGAAATCTGTATTTACAGTAACAGTCAAAGTTGCAGTATAATACAACTACTGATGTAAAAGATACACATCTTTCAAAAACAAGAACACTATTCATAATGATACAACTACATATCTGCTTAAGCATATCAGTGTACAAGTTTTGGATATGAAAGAAATATTATACCAAAGTTTTGTCTGAATGCAGTAAATGATATTGATAACATAATTTAAAAACTATGACAAAATTTTAATACTGTTGACAATGCTATTGCCATTGGATGTGACTACCTTGCTGCAGTTGTACAGGTGAGGTAGTTAAAACTGTATGAAGGAAATTTGAGAGCAATGTTAATGCACTGCAGTGTTATGCATTTTTAAATATAAACAACAAACCTGTGCTTCCTGGCAATTTGTCAACACTGATAAATCAAGGTCTCTTTGAATGGGTCATATATAGCACACAGCTTGCCCCAAGTTGCTTTCGTCCTCCAGGTAAACACTGGTGTATCCACCATGTGTCATCTGAATCCTTTCTAAGAACACACGGCTGCTAATGCCTGACCTCGGTAATTCAAATCCCCCTCCAGATTTTAATCTGGGAAAGCTTTCTTCAAGTTTGGTCCTGTAATATGCGGGGTCACTGTCCTTAAAAATTTATCTTTTTATCTCCTAGACCAGCATCATAAAGGCGCTTTTGTTCATCTCTGCTGGGAACATTGTCCTGAAGAAAAGATGGAAAATAATCTGTTAGTGTTTGTGAAAGCACATAAAATACCAGACCCTCACTACCACCCAAAATGAAGTCCAATGTGGCATCAGCAGCAAAGATGAGAACAGTAAATCTGTCCTGTCTATCATTCCATTACAAATGAAACTTATGATGTGACTGTGGTACTGAAACCACCTTCTGACAATGTCATGACAATATTACAAGTTTCACCATATTAAGCTTCTACCACAGAAATAATACAGGCATGGCAATATGCACATTTCTGTGTTTACAGTCACAATACATCTTGGTGTGTCCAAAAATATTCTCTATATTTTCACTTAAAGTTGCTACTACAGTAATGTTGCTATAACACGGTAGTTGGGAGCCATAAAACCCGACTGCGTTATATGTAACCAAGTCAGTTAGCTGAAGAAAATGTACCACCCTCAAAAAAAGAAAAGGGGGGGGGGGTAAAAAATGCGGGCGGTAAAATACGTGCTTCGTCGGCACAGTTACCATCTTCAATTGATAAATATTAAATGAGAAATACACCTGTGGTGAAAACAGAAGACATAATATAATAGTTTATTTAGAGAACCATGAATTGGTACATATACGTGAATCCCGTTTATATATAAATGTCTAATGTATAGCATGAATAGTATCAAGACCGTGTGAACATCATCATATACATTGAATCCACAATACATGTGATTCCATCGAAAATATGCACACACAGCTTTAAAATATTCATTAATTTTGTAACAGGTCATATTGGTCTGAATTCAGTGGAAAAACATAGCACAATCATGTAACGAATGATGAAGCACATTTACTCTAAAGTACGTTCCAAGTCGGTAAAAGTTAGTTTGCGTTTTAAGCCACTGTTGGCATAAACTTTTTCCCTACAAAAAGGAAACTTTTACAGCACAGTTAACGTGTTCCAGTCACTTTGGAAAATGCAAAAATCCATCAGATTCAATCACTTTTATTTAAGCTTGGTACTGACTTCATTTGAAGAAAAGTTTTTGCTAATATTGAAAGACTGTAGTCGGCTTTCTTTGATGAAGGGTGCATGCGCTATTGAAGTCACCACTAAAGGATAGCTTTTGAGAACCAAACAAATGCCCCATTTCTTATTGTGGTGGCAACATCAAATAATTGAGATGGTATTTTTTCCATTTGCTGAGCACGTTTTCATAACAGTTGGTGCTTCAAAGGTAATCTGTTTCCTTTGAAATTTCAGCAAACTATTTTATCTGGGTACATTTTTAAAAAGGAATTGGCTGTTGTTTACACTATTCTAGTTACTCTCCCTCCATGCCTACTGAATAAACCAATAAGTAAGATGTATTTTTTTTTCCCTTTGTGGTAGCAGTGATTCATCTTAGAATTAGTGTAATTAGTCAGGAAACCAGACTAACTTTACAGCAGCACCCAAGATGCTTTAAACTGCAACTATTTGTTCATGCGAAGCGTCTGCATGATCAAACTGTAGATTGTATAATTTTTAAAAATGGCATCCAGATAGTGATGCATGTTGAAGACAAAAGGTAAAATATGCTTCAGGAAAAGTGTTAATCAACACAGAAGAATAAAAAGGAGTATTCATATTCTTGTGTATAAAAGCTGAAAAGTACACAATTATGTATACTGGACATCTTTTGAGTATGTCTTGTGGCAGGAGGTATCATTGCCGTCGTCATGTGAAATGAAAAGAATTTCCAAGAATGATGTAAAGTTGAGAGACAGCAAAAAGCCAATGAGCTGCATAGGGTTTGGAACTAGAGTTTGTGCAACTGTACTGGTGGTAAATAAAGTCTACGCCCACTTTACAAACTTTTCAGTTGAATATAATGTTCATTGTCGATATGTCGAACTGATGACATTTTCCAGCTTTGCAATAGCAGTTATTAATATTTTGTTATACCTTACTGAAAACTAGTCAAACTTGTGGCAAAAAAATCAACTGCCTTTCTGAGATGGACTCATCAGGGTTGGCAGGTCTGTGAGAGACAAACTTAATGAGTCGGAGATAGAACATAGGTCACAACATTAAGATATTCTCATGCTATATTCTTCCTGGTATCTGCATCACCCAAAATTGGATGTACCAACAATGGCTCATTGGTTAGCATGCAGAACTCATGACCGAAAGGGTTTAGGTTAGAATCCTCCCAATGGACCAGCCTAAGTCAGCTACTGTGGTGTGTCCTTGGGTAAGGCACTTTACTCCAATTGCCTTTTCATTAAATAACGAAACTGTGTTGCTGTGCGGATAAAGACCAAACCAAACTGGATGGGACTGCTCCAGTGGCCTAACTGGTTAGAATGTCTGCCTCTGATGCAGTATGTCACAGGTTCGAACCCTGGATGAGTCATACCAAAAACCTAATTTGTTTTTTTACTAACAACTGCTTCAGTAGGTGCTCAGCATTAAGAGGATACTGTTAGGACTGGTCATCCTGGTGTAAGGATAATGTGACTGGGTGGGACATCTTGCTTCATGTCTGCAGCATGACACCCCAGTATTAGACATCACTATAAACTGCCACACTGCAGACATCATAGTGATATGACTGAAAATAATTTAAAGCTATGTTAAAAATCCAAATCACACATATGTGCACGCACACACACTGGATAATTATACCTATTTAAGTGTCATACAGAGCTGCTATGAACTGTTGCCAAAAATATTAAGGGACATTCAGAATTTGTGTTTCCATGTAAACAAAAGGAGTTTGTTCAAAGTGAAAAAATCTATGATTTAAAAGAAAGCTGAGTTTTTCTTTATACCTCAGATGTGCTTGCTAACAAGCTGTGGGTCCAATATGACATGGGTTCCATGGCCCTGCCTTTACTGTTTCCCCATCTTGGATTGGGGAACCTTCCAGCAGTTCTGGGATGGCTGTATGGAGCAAATATATTGTGTAAATTTTCGTTAATCTCTGAAATATGTCTTGATGTTGAGCCACCTGTGGTACTTGCTGCACATAGGACTGTGGTAGCTGAAGACAGGGTATCGGCAGCCTTCCGCTGCAGGCTGCTGATTGCTCATCTAAACCTAAAACAACAATAAACTGGATATATTATTAGTAAAAAAGGAAAACAAAATAATGGCCAAAAAATAACTATTTGCTTTTAGGTGAAAACTTGAATGCAAGAAACCCTATCAAAAATCATGAACAACAATTTATTGTACTAATTAGACTGCATAATGTTTGATTTACTTGTAAACATTAATTGTATCACAACTTTAGCATATGGACTACTTGCAAATGAAATAGAGGTAATGAATTGATTGAATTATTGATATGTGATTATATTACACCAATACATGAAATATTAGATAGTACCTCAAAATGAGGGTGAAAAGTTAATTACGTCTGTTTAGTTTAGTTAATCTTGTTCATTACATTTTAAAACCTAAAGGTGAAACAAGGTGCAATATACTGAAGGTGCAATGATCAAAAAGGCTGAATATACAAAGGTATCTAAAGCATGACAAGTAGGATACAGTGATCTTAGTTTGGTGTGGCCAAGTCACTTTTAATATGTACTCCAGGATATTAAGTGTAACACAAGTTGATAAATGAATTAATCAATACTATATGAGCAAAATGATTAATATCTTGCTCCATTACTGGAGTTTCCTTAACATTACTGTATTATCATCTTAATTACTGAACATTATTATGTTTCAGGAGAACCCTTCAGACACAGTACTAGATTCAACTTTCAGGATGAAATGCAAGAAAAATTTTTTTTAAAGATCAGACACTATGAAAAAACACCTGACACAAAATCAGACCAGCAGATGGTTCCACGATTTATTTAAAATAAAATTGGCAAATACCGCATGAGTTGGCAAACTTAACTGGCCAAATTTCAACTCGGGTTCAGATATACATTTGGTATTTTTGTAATGGTCAAAACATCAGAAATTACAAATTATAATCCTTTTCATGGTTTCTGCCAATATTAAGTGCAAAAAAATTATTTTATCACCTGCAAAAAATTAGATTCTTCAAAACAACAGCACTTTTGTACAGCGAATACAATGAATATGAATCAGGTAATAAAATGTTTCATTTACAAATTTCTTTGGTACATAGGAGGTTCTGTATGGAGCTATTACCGAAGTAAAAGGATTACAAATACACTTCTATCTTTTCAAAACAGAAGACTGCATGAGATAAACATGCATAAAACATTCAAATGAACAATATAACAAAAACACCAAACAAATAATTAACATCCTTCCTATGATATCACTGGTTTCCAAGTTTTCAGTATTTTACTGAAAAGCACCACCTATCCCATGTTTATCACCATTCACTGGATGACCGTAAGTTACTTGTTCTGCATCATCAGCTGGATCTATGAACATCAGTGTTTCCAATAATGGTCATATCCCATGTTCTCAAATAATATCTATATCTTTTTAAAATCTACATAACTGTAAACAATCTGTTTGCCAGTTGTCATCTTAAATATCCTGTGATGTCATGCAAGAGTCAGATGACATGATTATCATATTGGTCAAGAAACAATAGATTGAATCTAAACATAAGAGTCAAAATGTAAAGTATGTTAATGTTGTTTTCTGTAAGTTCTGATAGCTTTTTCAATTGACAGGTGTTGACTTTAAAACTTTGTGTTACTTTATCTCTTAGCACATTAAATGTGCATTTAAAACTTATCACTGGTATACTTTTGTTTAAAAATAAAACCATTTCTTAAGCATTATTGACAACCGATTTAAATAATGCGCATTCTCAAAAACACATTTATACATAAATCATCAATAAATCTACATGAAGAAATCAAAAGAAGAATGCTCTGGTCACAAAATCTTATCAGAGCAAAATACAACAGTAACAGTGTAGGCGGTGACACCATCTGTGAAAGAAACCAGGCTACAAAAAATTCAAAAGAGCAAATTTCTGACATCAACATTAGAGTCTAGACTTCAATTCATTTTGGACATAATTATTAGGTTAAAAAAACAAAAGTGTACTTCCAGTTGCCTGACTGTCCCAGTTTTTTTGTTGCTGACCATACCACTTTTTCCCCCAGGGTAAAATCAAAATTCCCAAAATATATTTGACCATGTAACTGAGCTGGTTTTGCCCAGCATTTGTAGTGCTTGTGTGTGTGTGTGTGTGTGTTTTAAAAATATAAAAAATACAAACTGCCCTAATTTTAAACCAGTGCAATAAGTAACACACATTTCTTTTTTTTTATAAATGCTAAACTTAAATATTGTTAAACGTTTAGGTCAATATTTACACGCATCATCAATATCTGAAAAAAGAATTCAAGAGATGTTCACGTAAATAATATACTCATTAATATTCTCAATATATCACTCTGCTGGGTTTTCTTAAAATACTTTCTCAACTTTCATGTGAATTTTAAGCAACATATACATCAGGATCCCTACATTAGGATATATATATGCCATCACAGATATTTTCCCGTATTAATGAGGTATCAGAGTAACTCTTCTTTCACAACCTGGAATCTACATGGTGTCTGTTTAACAACCTTTTCCCACAATCATCTTTTTGAAACTGGAAATTAAATGCAATTAAATAATAATCAAAGAACAGTAAATAGACATATATAATACCTTTAAGTGTCTTTAATTACTTGTTTGCTGAATGCTAATATTAAGACCCGTAATACTTTAGTACTCTGGGCTAAACACTTCATTCAAGTTCATGAACATTTGGCCTCTTGTTTCCAAGTCTGACTAAAGACCCCACGACAAAGACTAACCCAAAACACCACTAAACTGTCCGAAAACACTCTCACCTACCCAAGGTACATGTTACACAATTAGAGTGAATCGAATAAAAAAAAAATGATAGTGATCAGTAAAATTCTGAATTATATAATTAACGAGTAAGATCAGGAGTTTTTTCCCCCATGTTTTTAATCACCAAATGAAAGAATCCATGACTACCCAAAAACAGTAAAAGACTATCCCAAAACACCCTCAACTACCCAGAATACATGTAGGCAATTAAATAAAATCAAACCAAAAAAAAGGACAGTGATTAATATAATTATCAAGTAAGATCAATTGTGTTTTTCCCCCGTGTTGATAAGTATTGAAGGAAAGACCTCAAGACATCGCAAAACTATACCAAAACACTATAAGACTGTCCCAAAACACTCATCTACCTAGGATACATGTATACAATTACAATAACTTAATGAAATATGCAAGTGTTGGTGCATTCTCTCTCTATCTCTTTCTGATCATAGATAATTCTAATTAAACCACTTTTAAATGACAAAGAGCAACACACTTAGTAAGTCAGAATCGTGTGTCACTACATTAATATTTCAAGAATTCTTTTAAAGTTTTTGTTTTTATAATCTTTAATGTGACAAAGTGCAGTACGCTGAATAATTAGAACCTAATGGTTCTATATTTAGTTTTAAATTTCTTTATGGACAAAATTCAAAATTCATAACATCACAAGAAATGTTCAGTTGTTATTAAGGCAAAAAAGAACAAAAATGCACTGATTGCTTTTTGCAGGACTTTAAATGGGAAATGGTAAATGTATATACATGTAACAGTAATACTAAATGACATCAAGAAGGAAAGGAAACAATGACAAAAAGTAATATATATGTGTGTATCTAATAAAAAAAGAAAAAAAATCCCTCCAAATATCAATAAAAATGGGCCATGGAAAGTGTACCTCCTTGTGGTGTGGCCTGGATACATACTGATAAACGAAAATAAAATGAGTGTTCAGTTACAGTACAGTGCATTTGGTATTTATATATCCATACATAACAGAATGCTTTTACTCAGTGCTTAGAATCAGAAGCACAATAACTCTTTCATTGCTGTGGGTGACTAGGTAATTGGCTTCAACATTTCTTATATTTTTAATTTTCAAGTTTGGAGCATTTAAGATTAAACGATTATCTGTTCAAATGAAATAATTTCATAATTAAAACATAATTTGAAGAGTCCTGGGGTGTTTTCAAGAGTGTTTGGTGCATCTTGGGGTGATTAGTGACTCCCCTCGTTCCCCTTACAAGCTGTTTATTTAGGCAGTAAGCTGTACAGAGGCTCATTACAAAGAAAATTATATGTATCCATCAATGAATAGAGGGCTGGGGTGTGTGCTTCAATCTTTATTTTATGTGCATTGATGTTAATCTGAAATGTTATTTTCTCCGGAGCATATGTGCAATAGTATCACAGGAAAAGACTGATTTCTGTGAGGTGCATCGGGGGCCCAGTGGTCTAAAGCACTCTCCATTACAGATCACAGCCATCTCACATCTGTCTGCGTCGGGTCGAAACTTGGATTCAGCCAATGCTGGTATGTGAGAAAGCTTGCCAGTACCTACTCGTGGGTTGGTGGTTCTTTCCGGGGTTTGCATTCACCTTTAATACTGGCTGCCATGTATAGCCTATTGTGTGTTGAAAAGTGGCATTAAACCCCACAACAACAAAAACTGTGAGGTTATCAAAATGGGAGCAGCAGGGAAGTTGAACAGACCAGTGCGTCCAGCCAAAATAAACCTTCCTACGCGAACTTTCTCCGTAGAAGCCTCAGAAATAAAAAATAAAGCCTTCTACGGAGATCAATTTTCATGCATTTCAGACCGGGTGCATCGGTTGGTCGCGCCGGTCTGTTAGTAAATATAGCATTCGAGACAGGAAAAATAAATTACGGAGAAAGTTCTCCTGGGATAAGTTTTTGTGTTAATTTTTTTGTTGTCATTGGGGGCTGCTTTGGCCAATTTTACGTCGCATTAAAATAATATACTTGAAAATAATATGAGTCAGAAAACTAGCACAGTTGGAGAGCCTCATTCTGCTAGATTAGCGCGAGAACAATTAGCGGCGGTAAAGAAACTTATCCCGGCAAAAGAATTATATAAGAAAAAGGTCCGAGCACACGAAGACACAGAATTTGGAATTACCGAGATATCGTCAAAATGGTTAAAGCCAGTTACCGAAACAACCGAGCGAGTCGTATATGGTGAGAAAAAAGATAAGGATATCATGAAAAGTGGAATTTATCCCATGTTGAAAGGTATCGAGGAACATTCACGAGTATTACCGGAACGACTAGCAATACTAGCACAACAACACGGGCAACAACCAGGAGGAGGAAAACCTGCAATTGGTTTTAAAATAAGTAAAGGAAAACCTGGAGAAAGAAAACCTGGAGTAGGAAAAAAAGCGTTCCATCTCGAGAATTTAAGAGAAAATTTCACCGAGGCGGGATGGGAAATAATATCACAGCCGCTCTCTACGCTGTATAGTAATATAGATCAATTTGGTCAATTTGCGGTAAATTATTTTGATGGTTGAGGAGAATATCTGACTGATGAAGGAAAAAAAAGATACGCAAACCGTAAAAATTGGTATAATATGTTATATAAAGTTTACACGGGAAAATCACAGGCGAGAGAAACGGATCCATATTACAGAAGGTTTTTAACAGCCGCAAAGGAAACGTATAATTATAATGTGCAACAAGCGAAAGAAGAAAAACAACAAGTGAAAGAAGAAAAGCAACAAGCGAAAGAAAAAAGACGACAAGAGAAAGAAGAAAAGGCTAAATCTTCACGGAAAAGAAAAGCAAAATTAAAAGAAGATATTCAACCACAGGAGGAAGATATTCAACCACAAGAAGAAGATATTCAACCACAGGAATTGGAAGAAAAATTAACTGAGGAAGAAATTGCACCTCGTCCAAGAGAGAAGATTGATTATAGAAAACCTGCCGATTTTTATTTGAGAGAAGACAGAATCGATAGGCTCAAAGATAGCGGTGAAAGATTAATTACCGCCGCAACTTATATTCCAGAGAATTTAAGAACATATGTGAACGAAGAGCACATTAAATTAGTCACATCAGGAGATTGGCCGGCGTTAATTCATTTTGGTAATTTAAGGAAGCCAATAAATATATACGATCATGAATATTTAAAATTTTTAGAGGAGGTTAGTATCTTCAAAAAATTAACACAATTAAGAAGTCCATTTCAACAACATTCTAGCGGGGTACCAGGGGATCCTTATCCCCCCCCCCCCCAGGTACTCCACCACCACAAGATACTAAAATAGGAAGTGGATATACCGTTTGCCCTGACAGCGTCGTCAACGACGTATCTCGCCTTGAAATATTAATAGGAGGAAAACGAGCCTGAAATAATTCTCATGAAATAATCAACGAGGCCTCAGATATTTGTCAGCGATTATTCCGCGGCGGTGTCATCGATTCCTACATTTACAAGGAACTCGTTGACGAACTCATCGATTAAAACAACGTAATTGAAATAACATGATTGTTCACAAACATCAGCGCAGACCTAGACAGGTCCGCATAGTTAACTCTCGATTGCCTGTATATAAATATATTCACGGCAATGGACTCGGCGACATCGTTAAAAGTTTCGTCACGCGAGTAGTCCCTAAAATAGGACCCGCAGCTAAGCAGTTCGCGTCAAAAGCAATAGGAAAGATCGGCGAAACTGTTGTTTCTGGTATTGGTAATTTGGCCACTAAAGGCTTCGATTTTGTCAGAGGTAGAATATCAAATTTAACGCGTAAAAAAAAACAACCCGTCAAATTACCTAGCACCAGCGAAATGCCCCCCGAGGTCAGTAAAGCCATAAACGACGCGGCAAATAAAAAAATAAATGAGCTAGCACAGGAAGTTGCTAACACAAATCTAGTAAAGGAAGTCGCGAACACAAGTTTTATTTCGGGTAGTGGTCTTCGTTTTAGATGAAATTCTTATTAATAAATGTTCGCACAAGTGTCAAACGAAGTGTTCGACATGGACGAGCCTGTAGGTAGAGACACATCCGTGCGGGATTTCCAGTATTTCTCATACGATGCAGTTGAACCAAATACTGGAAATCGCTTGGAAATTCAAGTTCACGATACAACAAGATATTTTCTCCCATCTGAGGCATATATCGAAGTTATCGGGGAAGTTATTAAAGCAGATAATACCGTCTATGGAGCAAATTTTAGAGTTGGATTTGTTAACAACGGCATTATGGCATTATTCAAGAACGCTACTTACATGATCGACGGAAGAGAGATTGAGTCAATTACCAACGATGTTGATTTGGCAACGACGATAATAGGCCTAGCCAGATACTCAGATGATTTTACTAGATCAGCTGGCCCTAGTATGATGTTTGCCAAAGATAATTCTGATCGCCCCGATAATAGGCCGTTTATCGTTAGACAACCCAACGATCGCGCCGCTAATCCTGCCCCCGTTGCAGGTATCGAAGATATGATTATTAGTGCTAATGATGATCATAATCTTGGATTTTCCACGCGAAGACTTATGCTACAAGGAGTTCGCAGAAGATTCTCTTGTGCTATTCCGTTATCCCACATATTCGGATTTTGCAGACATTTCAGGAAAATTATCTACGGAGCAAAACACACCGTAACATTTGTCAGAAAAGGAAATAGCGATGATGCTATCTGGCGAGAAGGTGCTATCAATTACAATACTAACGTGATAGATGTCAATGCCGATCCCGCAAATGCCGGCCAGGTAAAATTACTTAAATTTACCTTGTGGATGCCAGCGATAACTCCATCAATAATCGAAGAAGAAAAATTATTATCATTCATGAACCAAGGTGGTAAATCTGTCATGTCATGGCTGACAACAACAACAGATTCCATAAATACCGATATTGATGGTGATTTTACATGGCGTATTGCATCGCAGCAAGGTACCTCTGCACCTAGGCATATCTTTATCGCTTTTTTGCACACAAGAAGGTATCATCAATTATACAGCCACATGATATTCGATAGTATCCACGCAACAAACGTATCACTAAGAGTAAATGGCCAACAAGAACCATCCGAGGAAATATCAATTAATTTTGAAAATTATTCGACAGCTCGCGCGTATCATCGCTTGCTAAGTTTCATGGGTCGCGATCAAAATATCGATACCGGATTGCAAATATCGCAGCTGGATTTTAATAAATTTTATCCTATCTATTACTTTTCCCTGGAGCATCTCGATCTGGTAAAACAATCCGTCGTTGATATCCATTTCAAGGCTAGAATTCGCACGGGAAATAATTTATATAAAGCAGTTGCGGTGATTCTCAGCGATAGAACAATGATCTTGGAAGGAATCAGCGGCAGAATGAGAATCATCGACGCTCCTGTCGAGAAAATGTAACAAAAACCTAGATTTTCTAAATTTAGATTAAACGATTATTAATATGCCATACGAACACGTCAGCGTAACTCTGACCCCGGGTCAGATGAAAAAACTCCAAAACAGCAACAGCAAAGCGATGCGGTACGAAATTAACCCTGAAAAATGATCAAATTCAGGGCGGTCCTAACAAACTGTCGCTAACTAAAAATCAACGTGAACGTTTCACCAAAGCAAAATCAGCGAATTCCGGCGTTCATGTGAATCTTAGTATAGGCGCCATCAGAGATATGGTCAAAACAGGTGGAATTTTCCCTCTGCTAGCTGCTATTCCCGCGTTAATAGCAGGTGCAAAAGCGTTAGGGTTAGGTGCGGTTGGAGCCGCAGGTGCTAAATTAGCGCATAAAGTAATGGGAGGGCGATACGGTAAAAAAAAGGGAAACGGCCTAAGATTGGGACGACCTCCCATGTACGGATCCGGCCTCTACCTAAGACGACCCCCGTACGGATCCGGTCTGAATTTAGCCTACCAGCCTCAAATTTAGATTTATTCAACGAAGCAAAAAATAAAAAAATAAAATTTTTCAGAGGCGTATTTATGCGGGATCAACTACCAGAAAAACCAAACCCCACCGAGACGGGAATAATAAATCTCGATTCAAATACCGGTCCTGGCACACACTGGGTCGCCTACGCGATTAATCCTCGCGAAGTTGTTTATTTTGACTCGTACGGACTAGCTCCACCAAAAGAATTTATCGATTACGTGTCAAAGTTAAATATTCCAATTTGGTATTCGACACTTCCGACGCAGACGTTAATGGATCCACCAATATGCGGTCCTGAATCAATTAATGTCCTTGATGCAATTTCAAAATCATCCGACCCGTATCATAGAATCGTATTTGAATATGCCATAGATAAATATCATGGTTGATATTTACGGTAGATTTATCTACAGGAAGAAGGAAGCAGAAGTGACTGACGTCGATCTATCAAAGTTCGCCACAAGGGATGATATTAACAATCTTCTATCGCTGTCAGAAGTGGATCCTGGCGAAGTTGCTGTTTTTCAGAGCCGCGAAGGAAGATTACAAACAAGCAACGTGAAAATAACTGATATAATCAAGCGAGACGAATATAACGATCGCATTAATCAATTTACTCACCTATCAGATTCGGTATCAAAATCCATCGCTGATATCGCCGATATTGTAGCGAAGTTGCCACTGAAGGCCAATATCGCTGATGTGGAAAAAAAAGACAACGAGCTATCAGCAACGTTGCTTCTGAAGGCCGATAAAACATTATACGACGATCTTCAGGACAGATTGACAAAGAGACTTAACAGGCTAAATAACGATCTTAAAAAACTCGACGATACCCTAACTAAATTTAGCAAAAAAATTGACGAGGACATAAAAACATCTATTGATAATATCTCCAACACCGCAAACGAACTAGCAAAGAAAAAAGCCGATCAAGCATCGCACAATGATCTCAACGAGAGAGTAAGAAAAATCAACGAGGATATTGCTAATATTCTAGCCGATATTACCGAAATAAATATCGTAATGAGTCAGAAAAGCGATAAAACATCATACGATGATCTCAGCGAGAAAACGAAAAAAATCAACGAGGATATTGCCAAAATTAACGATGAAATTAACGTGGTGCGTGAATTGGCGCGTCAAAAAGTCGATACATCTGTGTACGACGGAGAAATTCGAGATTTGAACGCGAAACTTCTCGACGCAACTACAAAAATTAGCGATATTAACACAAAAATATCGTCAATGAATCTTGGAATATTAGCGCGTATTTCGATACCAGCGGAGGTAGAAACAGAAAATCTTCCCTGCCATGTACCATTTGTGGTAAAAATACAGGATCTTACTTGGACACCTGAGAATAACACATTTAGCTTTACCTCGCCAATGACTGGCGTATATCGAGTATATATTATCTCCTTGATGACAAAATTCAATGTAACAATAGACGATGGTTATGATTTTCGTGAATATTATCCTGGGTTTTTTGTTATGACTATATTTAAAAATAAAACGAAAACTTTTAGGCTAGAACCACCAATTAGAACCGTGATGATGGCCGATTGTCAAGTAATTTTCGAATATTTATCCGGAATACACGCAATTGGTTAGATAAACTAACTAATAAAATGACTGCATCGGACTACCGATACAATCAGGCGCGTTTATGGCAGGATTCGCTAAAAAAGCTCCTCGACGAGTATCAGGTAAAAATAAAAAAATACCAGCGTAGATTAGTTGCCATCGATGTTGCTGTGTACGCGGTAAGTGCAATAATCGCCGGTGCGGGAATAATCTTATCCGCGGTAACAACAATCGCGCCAATCGTAGTAACGATAATAATCTCATCGACAACGACAATCGCCGGTGTTCTCAATATCATCGCAAAAAAAATATCCTCATGTACAAATGAAAAATTGTCCTTGTACACGAGTAAACTATCCCAGGTCAACGAGGCGTATTCGAAATTATCATCGCTGCTTTCTGAAAGTCTCAACGACGGAGTTATATCCGATCTAGAATTTTCTGTGATGGTAAATATCTACTCTGAGATTGAACAAATGAATATCAATAATGTCGGAACTAACTCAAATCGTGACAAACACGACACCGCCGATAACAACGCTGATATCGGCAAGCTCAACCAGGCCAGAATTTAGTATCGATTTTCCAATACCAATTAGCGTCAAGGAAATTGCGCTGTCACAGTTACGCGTCTATAACAGCTGGCCCAATGTTAGGTCGAAATCATTCGGTAGATTATCATCGAATAATTCGCTTGTTTTTGCCAACAAAAACAAATCTGATGGAATAACCCCCGATTGGATCGTCGTTGGCATACCAACAGGCAGTTACGAAATTGAGCAACTAGATAAGGAATTCACATATAGGATATCAAATATAACCGGCGATGCTGAACCAGGAATAAAAATATTAGCACACGAACCAACGCTGTCATCGATAATCGAGGTAAAATCGCCATATGTCGTCGATATTTACCAGTCATCGATTAGGACAGTTCTACGTTAGCCTGAAATCGCACCTCTGGCAAAACCAGAAAAATCTGATTTTATTATTCCAGGTTGGCACGAGGAAGCTCCTCCAGAACTACCGGAGCCAAAAAAATCAGATTTTACCACCGACGAAGGATGGTACGGAGATATCAAACACAAGCCTCTGATCCACAGCGCCATCAACCTCATGAACAACCACAAATTTAACCTGGTGATGTTCGCTTTTACTTTCAGGGACGAAAGAATTCTCTCGTGGTTGCCTCTTCCCAAAATTCCTCCAAATGTCGAAGTCTTCGACGCTACCAACATTAGCGGGATAATATTTCCCATAGATGGTATCTTGGTAAGAAAAACCATCGACGAATTTAATCAAGAACAAAAATTACTATTAAATTTACTACGAGAATCCTTTCATGAATGCATCTTAAATAAATCAGGTTCATGTAGCGAAATTATCGAACGCGTGAAGATTTTAAATCAACTCGCGAATGATGTTGAATATTATCACGACATGTTCATTCGGGCGATAACCGATGATAGATCAATTGCCGATTATGTTCTTCCTATTAGCAAATTCAAGTTGATCAGAAATTCAGGAGAAAAACAAAAATTCATGAGAGTATTTGGATTAACCGAGGAAACGCTACCAAATTTCAAATTTCCCGATTATGATGTTGATAAAATGAGAAAATCCGTCGTTGATACCATCGATGATTTATTTCCGAAATTACATGCCGCGTGGACTAAAAAAATACAATCAGAATCGATTCTCAAACATAATAATGATCCTGCCGGGCAAGGGCGGCATATCTCGCCAGGTATCGTTAACATAACGAAGTTATCGCGATTTATCTTCACGCGGACGTCGTTGAAGGTAGCTACAACGTGGATTCGTCTGTGTCAGAGCAGGCACAGCAGGGATTTATCTTATATTCGTTTTCACCTAGCGCATCTCCGGGTTTTTTGATAATAAAAGAGCCAGTAAATCCGTTTTACCTGCGATGCCACAATCGATTATTATCGAAGATAAATTTCAAACTGACGGACCAGAATGGAAATTTGCTTGATATACGCGGAGAAACACTGAGTATCAACTTGCTGGTGAGATCGTAGAATTGGAATTGGAATCGAAGATTCTAAAGATTCTTAAGATTCTTAAATCTGCCCGCCAGAGAAAAATGGCCAAAAAAATAAATAAAAACCAGGAAATTTTTCAAAATTATATAAATTTCTTAATTTTGATGGGGTAAATACCCGTCAAATTGAGTAATTTATATAATTTCGTAAATCTGTTGGGGTAAATACCCGTCAAATTGAGTAATTTATATAATTTTATGTTTTTGATGGGGTAAATACCCGTCAAATTGAGCAATTTACATAATTTCGTGAATCTGCTGGGGTAAATACCCGTCAAATTGTGCAATTTATATAAGTTCGTAAATTTGTTGGGGTAAATGGTAGTCAGAAACAAGAAAATTGTACAATTTCAGTAAAATGAATAAAAAAAAAATAATAAAAATTAGAATTGGAATCGAAGATTCTTAAGATTCTTGAAATTTTTTTTTTTTTTTGTGGCAAGAATGAAAATCAAAGATTTTTAAGAATCTTAAGAATCTTTGACGCTAATTTTACTTTCATCGACCAGCTTTTTTAGCTGCCTGACGCGCGAGCTGGTAATTTTTCTTGACTCATATTCGTCAGACAAACTCGACCTAACTTTTTCTACCAGCGTCGATAATTTAACAAAATCCTCGATTTGATCATCGCTGACAGTCGCAAGAGATTGGTACATCGCAATCTGGATTTTCTTTATAAACTTATATTCTGACGGTAGCGTGTACCTGTATTCGAGTTTTCCTTGGACGATCGTTTCAAATTCGGACCGGATTTTACCTGCGTCCAAATCAGAAGATAAATTTACATTTTTTTTCAGATCCTCGATGGCCTCGATGATGTTATTTATATTCTCCTCATTCATTTATATTATATTTGTAATATTTAATTAATTTTAGAAAATCCTGAAGAATCTCCGATTCTTTATTTTTTAGTCTGATATTATCGGAATATAATAAAACTCGATCCATTCACCAAATCGATAGGAAAATGTCGCGTTGATTATTTTTTCTGTTGCACGTCGCACCGAGACCATGTGAATACCAAAGTACCTTGCAGCGGCGTTCATCGATGTAAATATAAGTTCCTCGTTTGTCTCTTTATTTATCGATTTAACCCCCTTAGCTGGTCGATATCCGCGGCCGGTATTGCCGGATATGCAATTTTCACTCTGAGTTACCGCGCGAAGATTGGACAGTTTGTTATTAAGTTTATTTCCGTCAATGTGATCGATAACAAGACCGCACTCGATAAGTCCGTGAAAACACTCGAACACAAATCTATGAAGGGTATAATTTGTGTATCTTCCTTTTCTACCCCCGCTGAAGGTACATATCAAATAACCCGAATTACCAACCTTACCAACACGATTCTTTGTTATGATATTTCTGACAACACCATCGGACGATGCCTCGTATCCAATGATCGTAGGATGAGATTTAAACTCGCATGTCATTGTTGTTTCTGGAATCACTGATTTCAAGTTCATTATATAATAATTATATGTCTAAATCGTTATTTGCCTTGAATCGATTAATATAATCTTCTTCACATGTTATCACCGACGAGGATCTTTTTTCATAATATCGCCGCAATTCCCGATAATTCTTTCCTCTGCAGGCCAAACACAACCGAGTTTTTCCTCGCGTGCCAACTTGACAAACTAAACATCGCTGTGGTCCTTTACTGCCACGTCGAATCGCATGTATATGAGCGCCGCAATAATCGCCTCTGCAGGATTTGTCACAGAATTTTGTTGAGCCGATTAATATCCACTTGCATTGATTCATTATAATTTAAACATTTGTCTAAAATATAATCATGGATGTATTTGATCTTGATGAGGCAGAATATATTATACCTGAGGCTGATCTGGCGAAGAAAGAATTTTTCGATGACGGAGCCGTTCACACTTGGTCGACATGGAAAACAAATTCCATCGATGCCACGATGAACCTGGAGCGAGCTAAGAAAATAATCGAGTACATAAAAACCGAACACAAAGAAGAGCGATTTATCTTTGGAATAAAATTTATCGCACAAATGCCCGACGATACTTGGATTATTCGCGATAAACGAGATCCAGTGCGTGGCGGTAAGAAAAACGTTATTCTCGATAAGAATTCTAAGCCCGGATTGTTATTGGGAATCGATGGTCCTTATTATGCTAGGGCATATCCATCTAGTGCAGTCGTTTATGGAATTTATCGGCTAAATAATAATCCGGATGTGAAAAATCTACCTGCGATGAAAGAATCGCCGATGATAAATTGCGTGGCTGAGCGTGTTATCGAACATATGAAAAACGCTCGACGTGGATCTGGTTTGACCCAGTTGAGGTTGATAAAATTAACGCGTGGGCGAAGACCGTCGCTGATGGTGCATCGGTGGACGATGTAGCTGCGTTGAGTAAAAAACTTAAATTTCCGATCACGATGAAAACGTTATCGGGAGAAATATTATACTCGTCGCCGTATAGATCACGAGGAGCACCAATCGAGATTGTCGATCACAATTCACATGCGTGGTCACAGTCGGTAATGATATTTCCACGAGATCGTATTGTCAAATTTTATCCCACAGATAATAAATCTGCGGAATTTTCCACGGCGGATGTTGAGAATAATAATTCCGATGCCATGTTTAGATTTATCAAAAAATTAAGCGCATCTGATCCAATATCGATATGGTTATTTTCGAGTGAAGAAAAATACGATAAATTTATTCTACCATGCGGTGATATTTACAGGGACGAAATATTACACGAGTCGATGAAAAATCTCGCGGTGAAATATTCGTCGAATCCCGACCAGTTACTAACGAATTGCTTTACAGTTCCGTCTGTGGCCGCTCATGCCGCTAGAGAAAAAAACTCATGGAAGCCTACGAGGAATGAATATCTCGCTGATATTCAACTTAGTTGTATCGAATACGGCCATGGCGGATTGTGGAATACCAAGTACGATTTCGAAGATATGATTTCCGTTGACATGAGCGCGTGTTATCCTGGAAGTTTCCTTGGATACGGCGATTGTGCAGATTATTTTGCTAAATTCGGCCATCCTACCAGCCAAATGACAAGGGTAGCAATTAACGGACCGTTGCCTGATTTTGTCATGACCGGATTCGCTTGTGTAACGTCGTTCGAGTTTGCTGAAAATTTGCATAAAATCTGCTATATTTGGTTCGGAAGGCATTTATCTCAGCGTCGTTGGGTCCCTACGGTGTTGTTGAGATATATGCTGGATTCGTCGATGTTAGTATCGTTGACAGTGAGCGAGGCGGTTATATCCTACAGAAAACAAACTAATGTGTGGTTGCCGACAGACTGTGACAACGCGAAAGATATAGGAAGAAAAATAATTGGCAAATTTACTCAAGGTGGATCCGTTGACCACA
The DNA here is from genome assembly GCA_028554795.2 of Sinohyriopsis cumingii. NCBI lineage: Eukaryota > Metazoa > Mollusca > Bivalvia > Unionida > Unionidae > Sinohyriopsis > Sinohyriopsis cumingii. The sequence goes on along the minus strand of CM068830.1, from coordinate 46,934,952 downwards.
AGCATCGACACGCTAGGTTGTTTATCAACGACGCCGAGATGGATTTTATAATCGCCGATACGGTATCACGAGGAATATTTTGCAACAGAGAGAATATTATGATTGATGGAGCAAAATTAGGTACCGTGATTAGCTATCTTGACGGAGAATCAGCTCAATATACGCATTTACGGTCGTCGATGCTCGCTTATGTAAGTATAAATTTACTGATATCGCGGTAAGAGTCGCAACGGATTCATTTTATATCGATAAAAAATACCAGTGTAGGCTGGAAAATTTAATCACCGATGGTAGCTCATGGGGAACCTGGAGGATAAAAAACGAGGATATCCTAGATTATTGTGAAGACGCCGATGTCGAAGATTGCGATGAATTTCATCGAGGTAAATTTGAGGAAATATCGACAGCCGCATCTGCGTTTGACCCAATTTCACGCAGCAAATTTGTTTACCTAAATGGGCCTGGCGGTAGCGGTAAAACAACGCGAGTAATAAACTTATTTGCGAACTCCGATATGATTGTGTTGACTCCGACTCACAGATTATCGCGAGAAATAAAGCAGCGTGGCGTTAATTCGTGCACATATCACAGTTATTTCAAATACAGCGGTGGATCATGGGACTCGGTGCGTATGGGAGACAAATATGTCAACAAGATTATAATATTCGATGAAATTTGCACAGTAAATTTAGATATTTTAAAATCGATATTAGCTTGGCTGGAAGGGAAAAATACCGCCGTAATAATGTGCGGCGATCATGGCCAACCTAATCCGATTGATGGTGAATCGCCTCACGAATGGCTCAGAAACTTCGTTGATTATTACGAGGAAATCGACGCTGATTATAGATCGACGGATATTTTGTTGACCGAATTTAAGAAATTGATTCGATTACAGCCGAATAAGATTCAGTGTGACGTAATGAGAAGAATAATCGACGAGACTCCGATGAGCGATTTTCTAAATTTGTGGCGTCCCGATCATTTGATCGTTGCTAGTAGAAAAATTATTCGTGATATTATTCAGGAAATGTTATTTAAGCTGCATTGCGAGAAATTTCCAACACTGCAGGTACCATTATGCTACAGGCCCACTGATACTCGACGACAAAATATTAATATTATTTTGCCATGTGGAAGGGAAAAAAACTTGGTCCTAAATGATATTATCTTTGTTGATATTAATCTCGTTAATGACGCGATAAATGCAGAAAAATCACCGTGGAAATTAGGCTACGCAACAACGATACACTCATCACAGGGATTGACCGTAGATGGACAAGTTTGGATCGTCGATGACAGAATTTCTTGGTCAAATTTGGTATATTTGGCCGTATCGAGAGTAAGAAAATTATCTCAGCTAGGACGAATTCGAGTAAATTATCTCAATGACGCTGGCGGTAGTTGAGTATCTTCTGGTACTATTTGTAATTCTTCTTTGGTAAATCCGCGTTGAGGCGCTAACGAATCTAGGATATAAATCGCTGGTCTTCCTGATGATCTTGTTACGGCAGATATTTTGTGTGTTGTAACACTCCAGGTTGGGTCGGTTGCTCTTTTTCTTCCTCCTTCAGCCTCGCCTTCTTTATACAAATACCTGACTGTGACGCTACCTAGTACAGGCTGAATTGTGGAATCTCGCTTTAGGGGTATATTCGATTTTGTAATTGCAATTGCGGGTTTCATTGCTATCGTTCGAGTTACTTCGTTATTCAGTGCGTTAATTACATGAGACAATCTTGATACCCAATCGTGAGATCGATCATCCTGAATAAATTCACGCGCGTATTGGTATCCGAATAATCGTTCTGCGAGAGTTTTATTGAATCTTTCGACGATAGCTTGATTGTGATGAACACCTACGATACCGCGTCGGATTTTCACATTATTTTTTTTCATCAATGAAGTAACCGCGCCAAGAAATTCTCGACCTGGATCAACCTGGAGAAGATTCGGCCATGTTAACGGGGATCGGGAATAAATTTCGCTAAACGCCTTAGCGATCTCCGTTGCTGTTTTATTCGATAATGGCTCGGCTTCTTTATACCTACTAGCGATATCAACGATGGTCAAAACGTATTTATATGTGACTCCGTCGACGGTATCGTGAGGAAGAAACATCAGATCCGCTTGATGGACCTCATTGGGGACGCTGACGGTGAAACTCGCGTACGGTATTTTCTTAGGCGGAGGAAGATATATTTGCCAAATTGCCTGTTTCGATAGCCACGTTTCAGCGACGGATGATTTTACTTTAGCGGCTTTAGCGAGTTTGGCGATCGCTGATTTTCCTCGCCAAAATCCTCGCGGAGAATAATATATTTGTTCCATATTATTTACCAGCACCGAATACTAATTTACCTTTCATCGCGCCTTTTATCAACCAGGATGCCAATTTCTCTTTGAAACTTTTATCAGGAATTGCGTCTAATGCGTGAATTAACTTGATATCAGCGAGATGCCTCTGTTGTAAATCTCCGCTGCGATATGCGAGATCGTGGTAGTAACAAGCTTTATCGATTGCGTTTACCGGATTTTCATCTTGCTTTGGTTGGTTATTATCGTCAAGTCTGATATCGAGCCTCGTTCCGGGTCCACAATAATTATACCCTGGCAGATGCTTTTCTCCGGGATATTTTGCCCAGGGGGTCCCAGGTAGATTTGTCAAGGAGGCTGCGATATCTCCTCCGGTGGTTCTTCTAGTTTTTTTTTTACAAATCTGAACTTGCGCGTCTTACAAACTTCACATTCTCCTGAGATCGCATTCCTGTTGTTGCGTGTGACGATTTCGGTTGGATTTATCGTAGCTGTGTGTGTGCGACACTTAACACAATATAGATCCATGTATTTTAGTAACATGAATGTAATTGATTTTTCAGCCACGAAACGACGCGAGCAGGTGAAACATCATGCGGTATTACCGAATTCGATTAGAATTATAATCATCGGCCCGTCAGGATCTGGTAAGACGCAATTGTTATTGAATTTGATCATGCGATGGCTAAAATGGGATAAGTTGTACTTGGTTGCACCATCCGTTGACGATCAACGTTGTTATCAGGTGTTAAAAGAATTTAGCGACAATACCGACGAAGGCACAATCGAATTCATTACAGACATCAACGAAGCTCCATCTGTGGAAAATTTGGACGGCGATATTAATAATCTTGTTGTATTCGATGACGTTATGCTGGACAAGCAGACCAACCCGGCTAGGATATTCTCGCGTGGCAGACACAAGAACACCGATGTTATTTACGTGACACAGAGATATACGCAGATTCCAAAGGTGATCAGGGACAATTGCAATATCTTATCGGTATTCAACGGCGTGGACACGCACACGTTGAGAAATATCCATCAGACCTGGTGCAACGGTGACATGGATATAAATAAGTTTAAAAATTTGTTCAGCCGCGCTCAGGCAACGCCGCATGGTTTCATCACGATAAATCTTCACGATCCACGCAGTCGGTATCGAATTGGTCTCGATCAAATTTATTCATGAAAAAGCAGCCCACGTTGCAACAAAAAACAAAAATTTATTCCCTGACATTTATTTTTCCTGTCTCGAACGCTATATTTACTAACACACCCGGCGCGACCAACCAATGCACTCGGTCTGAAATGCATGAAAATTGATCTCCGTAGAAGGCTTTATTTTTGATTTCTGAGGCTTCTACGGAGAAAGTTCGCGTAGGAAGGTTTATTTTGGCTGGACGCACTGGTCTGTTCAACTTCCCTGCTGCTAAATGGGTGACATACTACAGGATCTTTATGACCAGGGCTCGTCTTACGAAAGCTCGTGAAGAAAAGAAGGAATATATCATTGTCATTTCTGAACCGTACTTTTCTAAAATAGCTAATATTTCCAAAATAATGAGATATCAATATGAAAGAAGTATATTTATGAAAACGTGAAAGCCAATGCTTAAGTGCGTCAAAACTGGGGAGTCTATGATATGACAATACAATACTGTAGTGTATGGTGGTCCAACTGCAGGCCCGCGGGAATCTTTTGTGTGGCCCACGCTCATAAAAAAGTAAGTTATATAATTACAGCATATATAAGTATGTATGGCCCGCTAGCTTTACATTTTTGGGTTCATATGGCCAGCGGGGTTGAAGATAAACCTGGTCTAAGACCACTTAGTCCTACAGGTAAGACATAGCACATGTTGATTTTGTTTAGGTAAGCCCAAAACATAAATGTCAGCGTCAGGTGTTACCTGTAGAACTAATGTTGGACTAAAGACCACCCTGATGTTGTGATGGCGTTTTTGTTTTCTTAAGGTGCTATAAATCACTTAGAGCTTCGAAAAAGCACATGGTCTTAGAGAACGGTTAAAATTTCGTCGCTAACTTACACTTAAAAAAAAAGACGGGACTGAAAGAATTACAAGTTGTTTTCTTTCCACACGTAGATCTATGACTTTCTTTATATGCTGCTGGCACACAAAATCAGTGCCGTAAAGCAATCTAACTTTCCGTGAGGAACATTCATTATTTTCATTGAGTAAAAACAACTTGGAAATTTAGAGCGCCACCTGTTGTCATAATGCCATGCTAATACTGTTGTATCCCATTATGACAACAGATGGCGACACGAGTTGAACAAGAAAGACGATACTGACAAAATTAGATTGTTGCAAGGCCAAATTTAAATGAAATCAGGAGTTAGAATGGTGTAAATTGTAATATGGCAAGTTTATAAACAGAATATAAAACTTGTAATAACTGACACAGCATTTGCCATTCGACAAATTAGAGAACGAATTCAGCGTTTAGCAAAAAGCAAGATACAATGACGCAGATGGAAAGTAGATCTAAGCATTTTGCAACTATCCCTTTACAGTTTACATCAATGAAGAATACAATATACATGGATGGAATTACGAATGTAGCACTTGCAAGCAGCCATTTACAATAATGCAGAAGGAAAGTAGCATTTGCAAACTGCCACATACAATTTGCATCAGTGAAGAATACAATATACATGAATAGAATTGTGAAAGTAGCACTTGCAAGCAGTCATTTACAATAATGCATCAAGGAAAAATAGAAAATACAAGCATAGAATTATGGCGGTAATTCCCCTCCATAGGAGTCAACATACGCACACCTACACTCATACAAAGAGGACGAGGTCGCTCATAGCTATATAGAACAAGGCAATTTGTATGAGGCGCCGTAGCGGACGAAAGCTGGTCCAATCAGAATGCTGCCGTTGAAATTTTAATTTCATATGTCCACAATTCCAATTTCACTTGTTGTATCAGAAATGCTTGTCCTTAAAGTTCCATTTTCTAGGTCGAGATTTTAGAATGTATCTGTTGAAATGAACAGTAGTGGTTGTAAGTTATATTTTCTATGTCGAGGTTTTAGATTGTGTCGTTTGAATTACATGGCGGTGATTGAAATTTCAATGTCATACGTCAAGAAATCCTAACTTACGTATTGTTTCAACGAGTTTATGTTGAAAGTTCCATTTCATATGTTGAGTATTTAGATTTCATCTGTTGAATTACACAGCGCTGGTTGAAAATTCGATATCCAATGTCGAGTATTTAGATTGTATGTTCTGAATTACACGGCGGTTGTTGAAATTTTAATGCGGTAAGTCGAGAGTTTCAATTTAACGTGTTGAATCATTATGATTGTGCTGAAAGTTCCGTTTCGTATGTTGAGTTTTCATATTGTATCTGTTGAATTACACTGCGGTGATTGAACATTTTATTGTGCTTGTCAGAATTGTTAATTTTTATATGGTGAAATGATATGTTAGTGTTAAAAAGTAACATTACACAATGTCCACTTTAACAATTAAAAATAATATCGAGTATTAAGATATATCATTCGTATATTCAATTATGAGGCGCCATTACATTTCATTCATTTATAGTTTGACAGTTACCATTCACAGGTAGAGAATTACTATGAATTTCTTCGCTAGACGTCGCTCTCGTGAACGGACCGCTTTATTTTTAAACAAGGAGGCTGCTTATCGTTGCTGTGAAATTCAACAGATGAAATCTCAATACTCGCCATATGAAATGGAACTTTCATCACAAACAGTTACATACAACGTGTGAAATATGGATTCTCGACATATGATATTTTAATTTCAACCACCGCTGTGTAATTCAAAATATGCACTGCAAAACGTCGACGTAGGAAATATAACTTTAAACCACCACCAACATATAAAATCTAAAATCTCCATCTAGAAAATGGAACTTTAAGGACATGCAATTTGATCCAACACGTGATATTCGATTTCTCGACATACGTTATCGAAGTTTCAATTGCAACTTTCTCATTGGACCAGCTTTTGTCCCCTACGGCGCCTCATACAATTTGTTCCGTTTCAGTAACTTGTCGGAGTCCTTTTTTTGTGCTTTAAATAGTCACTTGTGGCTGAAATAATGTTTCGTTCGAAGAAGATAGTTGTTTAAGATGTCAGTTTGGTTGTATCGAATTATGTCCGTTTTGAGGTCGGCATTTTTCTTCGGGGTTTTCAACTCTTCCTTCTAAAAATCCGCTGAACATGGACGTAGGGGGGAGGGACAAGTGGAGACTCAACCTTTCCATCAAACATGCGAAAGTTTATTCGGAAGAGGCCACATAATTAAGTATTGCGGGATATGCATAAAGTTAAAGTTTTGATTTGTAAGCAACACTGCAAAATTTGTGTTCTCTTTCCAGGGTAAGGACACGCGGCAGCTGGGAAGGCGTAATATCAATGCTGACACGAGGATCCACCATACTGAGAAAGATTTCTTTAAGCATAATGGGACTGAGGTTACAGAATACGATTACCGAACCACCTATGGCAACTCATTCATCGGGAATCCGACAACAAATCCACCAACATTTAGGCGCTTCAGAAAATCTCTCCCGCCTCCAAAAGCTGCGAGGGTTCCAATCGATACCATTGTCACAGACTGGTTCCAGCCTCCCATGATACCTTTTAGGACCCCTACACACGTATTGGCCATTAGTCAGGAACCATTCTTAAAGCACAATGCCTGGAAATATTCAAACCACTCTTTGAAGAATGTATACCCACCATATGAAACACGAAGCGAGCGCTTGGTTAAGAACACGTTTAATAAATACGGTGCTGCGTTTCGTACCTTCGGATCTGAGCCCGCTACAACGTCGTGACGAAAACAAAGAATTTTGGTTAAACCTTTCTTCATTCCCGAACTATGACTTTAGACAGGGATTTTAATTTCCTGTTTTGGTAGTTCTATTTAATAAGTTTGAATCCTAAAATTTAGAACGCTAATGACGTTGGCTTTGACGTAAATAAGTCATCTATTCGACACATTATTGTGAATAGTTGTGGCGTTTTGAATTTGTGATCTGTCTGTCTGTCTCTCTGTGTGTGTGTGTGTGTGTGTAAAACGAGAACTTGCAGAGCCAAAACTGAGTCATATTGATAAAGATGTTTATATGCAAGCTACCTGCTTTCATTTTCTAGTAGTGATTTATCGTTTGTTTTATTTGAGTACGGAGCTAAAACAAACTTTATTTTTGTTGTCACAATTATATATTTTTCCTGACTATGATTGATATGTCGTCACACGAAATATCAATGAATTTTTTTGAAATTGCGATTAAATACAATCTGTTTTAAAGCCAGAATATATAATTAATAGTAACTGTAAACCTGAGGTTAGAAAAATAAAATACAGCAAAATTAAAAAGAGAACTCACAAAGTTTTTAGTAAGGAACTATATGAGTAATGTTTAAGAAACATACATTTCTTTTATCGTTGATAGCCTATAGTTTATGTGATTGCTACAATCGACAATCTGCTCTTCTTGGTTTATAATTTATTATTTTTTGTATATACTAGTAATGTTTGTTTTACAACACATTAACGTAAGAGTGCCATATTTCCAGTGTTCTTTTCACTTCTTCTGACGGAGCCACGGTAGCTAAATCGGTAGAGCGTAGGACTCTTAGTAATCTTAGGGTCTGATACCCGTCCAGGCAAGCTCGGGTCGGCTGCTTCGGTGTTTCATGGGGAAAAGCACTGTGCTCCCATTTAATGAGTTAAAAGCAGCCAAACAATCAACATCAGTTTTTTTTAAAATACACTTACTCACAATTAAGATTTAATTTGTATGCTTTTATAACGAGAGATCGATCGCTTTCGTACAGAAAAGCTATCCCGGAAAGAAACATATAGATATGAAATAATGCAAAACGTTATGCCTTCTTTGCTTTGTTTTTCCCAATGTAAAGGGTCAACAACAATATCTACAAGGACCGATTGATTTTCTTTAAAACATGCAGTTATTGTGAACAACTTGCAGTCAAATAGTTTTCTTTTTCAAACAGTATTGTATTATAGTAGAATTCATATGGGTCATGTAGGCGTTCAACACCAATTATTTCAATAATTTGTGTCAATTTTTAGAATTTGATTATACATACCTTTAAATATCAATTATACACTTTATTTGGACCCTCATAGATCCATATTCCTTTGAAGAGTCATTATTTACACGCGCAGAGAAGGGGCCCCGAGTGGCCGAGTGCTCTAAAGCGCTCTCCGTTACGGATCACTACCATCTCACCTCTGTCTTCGTAGGTTCGAGTCTCGGATTCAACCAATGTGGGTATGTGAGAAAGCTTGCCAGTAGCTTCTCGAGGGTCGGTGGTTCTTTCTGGGGTTTTCCCGGGTTCTTCCTCCACCATTAATACTGGCCGCAATGTATAGCCTATCGTGTGCTGAAAAAATGGAGTTAAAACCCTACAACAACAACAACGTGCAGAGAAGTACACATGGCTAAGTCAATGCTAAAGTACGTCGACGTTTTTGGATGAGATCAACCTAAAGATGTGATCCAGTAGAATCCGGATAGAATATCGTTCGCTGTGATGTCACAATGAAAGCTACGCACGTTGCTATACATATTCGTACTACCCTATATTGTGAGGATTAGACTCTACTTGCTTTTTGTTGACCAAGTCAAACTCTAGTACATGGCCACCATTGTAGAAGTCCGTAGCGATCGATAATTTTTGCTGAAGTTTCTTGATGACACCCATGGTGCAGAATATTCAATAACAAGGACTGAAAAGGCTTTGGTTAAACAAAATTAGTATTAAATTTTAATAAAACATTTTATATTTAATTTAACATGAGTAAATTCGCATTCATGACCTGTATGACTTTTACAATAAAATGAAAGTATGATAATTTAATTTATATCCCAACATAAATCTCGTATTGTTTATTTTGTAAAGTTGTTTAATAATCTGAAGTCTCTTGCACAGAAGTTTGCTTAAAATGATGCAAGTATTATTAAATTTCGTTACCCCACCACCACCATCAAGAGACTTTAACATGGCAAAGAGACTCATTTTTTTATCTGAAGGAAATTTATCTCACTCAAAACTGATAATAGTATTGTTTAAATATTTGCTCAACTGTTTGTATATAGCCTTCAGGGAAAACATTGTTTTCCTTTTGCAGTGCATGTAATTTTATAGATTTTAAAAATATACATATATCTGTGATGCGGATTTCTGAGAAATCTCTGACAAAACTGCCAATAAAGTTGAAAAGTTGAATTTGAAAAGTACTATCCGAGTTTATTTCGACTATATATGGAGTCACTTGGAAGTCTTTTAAAACTTACAAATATACTATCGCTTATAATCATCCCTTCACATATACAGTGCACGTGCAATATACTGGCACGGTGTTATTGTGTCCTTAAGTGCAATGTTCGTTTTCCTACAGTACTGGAAATCACTGCAGTTGTTTGGACCTTTCGTTGATTGATTCCATTACTTTTAAAGTAAACTTGTTTTGAGTAAATAATTATAATGCTGGACTAATTTAAAACTGAAATTTACAGGCTTGGCGTGATCACTGTCGTGGTTCATCATGCATGAAAATGAAAATTGATACATTAACACATTACCCTTTCCTCCAATGGTAACCTTAAATAGTTACTGTTTGAGAAGCTATTTGTACAAACCTTTCGATGTTTCCAAATCATATGATTATAAAATGGCATTTAAACACCTTAAAAACTGATTTTATCGCATTGTACGGGATGTTCATCATATATGTAATTCCTGTAACTGCTGGTTATTTTTTTTAAATGTTCGTGTATGTGAATTTGATGCATTGTATGCATTATCGACAAATACCATGAAGATAATGAATAGTCTACCTCGAATGTTTTATCTCCTGCCAGTTTCATTTGGGCTTTCTTTTCTGTGCAAATTCTGAATTTTGTTCTTGTTCTGTTTTATCTGTGAGGTCAGTCTGCCGCGAACATCTCTGAAATATCATGTACAAGTCATTCTTATTACAAGTTCTCTCACACTTAACTATACGAGCGCAACACAAATATTAGCATTTATGTTCTGGATAAAGCAAAACAAATCTAATGAGTAACATGTACATTTGGAGTGTGACTTCTCATAGTAGTTATATGGGGCGATTGGGGGTCATATCATAATTATATAGCGATCTACAGGTTAACATGCAATGTTTTTTTTTTTGGGGGGGGGACACTTAAGGGTCATATTATATAAGGATATATAAGAAAATCATTGTAATACTTCTTTGAGATTGGCGTCTACCAAATGAGCACGGACTTGTGCGTTTGTTTCGTGACTGATGCTATACCCAATCTGTGCACGAATCAATTTGGCAGGAGGATGAGATTGAAAGGAGGTTATGTTGACTTCAGTTTGGAAAAAAAAGAAGTGCACGACGTTTTTAGATATTTTTTGTTCTTTAAAGAGACGCCAAAAGTGGACTTGTAAATGACAGGTCCTTTTTCTCGGCACCAGTGGTACGAAATATCAGATAATCTGGAATGGTTAGTTTTAAATCGATGAGTAAATACGGACGAGGTGTTTGAGTGGTATCGTCGAACGCAAAGTTTAGTCAATGCATTCCTAACTGTTAGGCTAACACTTGCACTTGAGATTTGCCTCCTGAACGTTAAAGCATGACCATTTAATGAGCATTGAGACTGATGGTGTTGTGTGCTTTACGTTGTTTTAAATAAAACTTTGTGATAATTTAAATGAAACTTGCATTAAGATGACGTCCGTTTCGAGTAAACCGAAATTTAATTTCTTCGTTACCTCTTCGTAACATTATATCTTCAGTGTTTGACTAAAGTCGGACAATATTCAATCACCATCGTGAGGAAAATCTTCTACAAACAAAATAGATTCCCCTTGATATTCTTGAAGTAATGTGTAAGCTGATTGCCACTCTTTGTAACACCACATGCTACGTTGGGGTGGACGATCAAACAAATTTGATTTCTGTTAGATCAAACGTTTCACAAATTCTCTTTTGATAGAACCACCCGGTATATCAATCGACATACTAAAGGGATGCCAAAGATACGATGCATCCCGAATCTGACAATCTATCTTTTCGTCATTCAATTTTAGAGCAGAGGAGGCTGAGGGTGATGATAATGGAGCCATAACCATAGTACTGAGGTTTCTGATATTACCACCAATGACACTAAACATTTGATACATTTGATATAGGTTTAATGTTTGTTCCAAAAGCGTAACCACAACAAAAGAGATATTTACATTTTATTACGACTCTATGGCCTTAAACTAAGTAACAGAAAAGAGCGAAACCATCAAGTTTAATAAAATTCAACACATAATTGCTTTCCCTAGAAATACAATGTGAAAGTTTAAAAGGATTTTACGGTATTATGAAGTACATCCCCCAAAGACCTAAATGTTCTACCACAAGTGCAAAAAAATATAGTGCTCCAAATGGAATTCCAGTGTTGTACCGAATGAATTCCAATCCTGAATGTGCTGATGTGCCAAGTCTTAAATTTGCTGAAGTGCTCAGAGTCTTGATGCCTCACAATGATAAAGTCCAGAATATCCTTAAACGAATTCCAAAATAATTACAAAGTAGTGATTTAAGTCCTAAAGTTAGTGAGCACTTTGTAATAATTTAAAAGAATAGTTTAAATAAATAAATAAATCCTCTAAAAATTTAACTGAATACAACTAAAAGAATGATTCTACTACGGAAGTTAAGATAGAAACAAATAATTCTGATGTAAACGCATTTAATATAAAAAACCTAAGACGCAGTAAGAGGACCAGGATGAGGGTCAAAAATTCATTTCCATAATATTCTAAGTTGTAAACAAGGTCAGGTCTTTTACTGTAACTTTAGCAAACAACCTGGCAAAGATCAGGTAGACTGTGCTTTTCTTAGAGTAAAACAAATATTCTGAATTCAAGACCAGGTAAACATGTTTACATACAAGTAATAATTATCTTAACTATAATATACAAAAGTTAACTGTAATAACGTTGTTTACAAAATGCCCCTTACAATCTAAAATCATGGACAAACGTCAACACGATGCAAATGAAATATCCATAATTTACATTTTAAAGAATTGAAATACAAAAACATTTAAGGCATGAATGTCACAGCACATCTATGAGACACAAATTAAAATCACCGTAGCTGCATACAAACAAGTCAGTGTACAACATTTTCGATTTCTGCGTGTCCCATGAAATCTAAATTACACGCTCTGGTATTCTTCTAGTCGCAACGAAATTCAGTGTCTCTAATTTCTTTGGGAATGTCCTTTCTTCATCATTTTTTTTTTCTACTTGTACAACGGTACTGTCTTGGACTTCTAATATTTCTTCCTCTGTTTCGGGTGCTCTATCATTGTTCCCAACATTGTTTTTACTTTCACGTTCACGTCGTGCAGCTGGTCAAAGTGAACAGCTTTTCTTGGATTAGAGATAAACAATGTCTTTGGCGTAGTTAGCCACTTATTGTATCCAAGCGTTAGAGCCAAGACTTTTCCAGTCATGTACATGTACATCGTTCCAGTCTTAAATTTGCTGGCTTAACCAGTTAACTAGAAGCACTTCTTGGTAAGTATCAAGCGTGGACAATGTTCAACAAATGTCTCCGTCACACGGTGGTGCACAATTTGTTTTCAACATTATTCTCAACCCATTGCTTTTTAAGCAATTTGTATTTCGCTCACAGATAAAGTTTTGGTGGTCATTCATGTTTGCTGCTCGTAAATAGTCAACAATGAAGCTGCTGGGAAACGAAATCCGAGAAAGGTAGTCATCAACATGCATACCATACGTCTTACAAAATTCAGTGGAATCGTTGAAGCTGCTGGGAAACGAAATCCGAGAAAGGTAGTCATCAACTTGCATACCATACGTCTTACAAAATTCAGTGGAATCGTTGTAAGCGGAAACGGATGTTGTTGTAAAAGGTTTTGGTAATCCTCTAATTTCTGAGTATTCATTGAGTTCCTTCCACGGAATTATTTGCAACACTGAAGACAAAGGTCGTGGTTTGTTTTATATCCAAGTAGCGTTTTCTATTTGCGATAGTCTTTCAGTTTTCGCATACTATAGAAATAGCAATAGTTTCTGAGTTTGCGTTTCACTTGTATTTTGAAAAACTCTCTGTAAATGCGTTTCAGTAGCTCCAAAGGCAGATTCTAAATGTGCTCTACTGAGTTATTCAATGTAATGTCTTTCTTTTTGAGGAAATAGTCATAGTTTTGTCAAACGGTATTTGGTGGTAGATAATACAAAACCATATCAGTCAATAGGTTACACACATGTCGCAAAGAAGCCTCTTCTTGAGGCGATATTTATTTTAAACGTTTTTGTAATCCTCTATGTGTGTGCTTCGGAATCATGTGAACCACCGATAAAGTAGTGTAGGGAGAAGTCATAGCATCAAATTTCTTCTGAGCCGTGGTTAGCTGATCAATGTCTGACCATTTGAACACTTTCAAAACAATGGATCTTCTTATAGCATTCAGGTACCACTGGCTAAAAAGTCAATGTCGTAAAGGATGAAATTGTTCTTCGCGTTTTACTTGCTTCTTCTATGAGCTCTTTGTACGTGCGTTCTCTGAGCTCAAGAGGCAAACTAGGAATGTTCTTTTCTAAAGTATCCATGAGGATCATATTATTTTGGACCGACCAAAGGAAGGCATTGACACCTTGACACCACAAGTCGTTGTCGCATATGTTACTTATTCTTGTTTCTTCTCAGTAAAATACATAAATATTGGGAAGATTACACTTTGTTGAGAAGAAACTAGAATATATATATATATATATATATATATATATATATATATATATATATATATGGAGATATATTCATCCAAGAGTATATATTATTTATTCTGGTTTCAGAATGTGAAAATGGGAGACAAAAAAATACCATTCCGGTAAGAAATTTACAATTATTTAAAAGTATACTTCGATAAGACTAAGGGCTACTCCTCTCGATATAAAAGCCAAGGTACCTTCTGTATCTATTGAGAGAAAGGACATTGGACTTCAGAATATTTTTGTTGTTGTTGAATACTTCAGCTGCTTCTTTCTGATGCTGCAAAAACTCTCCAGTTCTTCCTTCTCCTTCTAAGAGTGGATGTGTTACTACCGTCACAGGCAAAATTTCTTGCAAAGTCAGAAAATCAGTAAAAGCTAAATTAAAGACAGCCTCATCTGGAAGGATACTGGCTACATCTGCATTAGTAGTGGTAGTATTCTCAAAAGGTTGGTCCTCACAGCAGAGCAGGCGCACCCCAGTACATCGTCTTTGTTGTTTCAGCAATTGGTATGGTACTTAAGCTGTGTTGCGACCGCTCAGGTGGCCTAAGTAGTTAGAGCTTCCGGCTCGGATGCGGGAGTTCTCGGGTTCGAACCCAAAGACTTATAAAAATGGTAATAGCAGCTACCTCGCTTGGCGCTCAGCATTAAGTGGCTGGTATTAGGATAATGTGACTGGGTGGGACATGATGCTACATGTCTGCGGCACGATGCCCCAGTGCAGGACATCACTATAAGATGCCACACTGCAGATATAGTAATGATATGACTGGAAAATTGTCAAAGCTCCTCTAAAATCCAAATCACATACACACACACACACGCACACGCGTGCAGTGTTGCAATGATAAACCGAATGAACACTAGTGTGTTTATATACCGAATGTGCATTGCCCATTGTTTCACGTGTTCTCAAGCCAACTCAAGACATGGACTATTGTAGAATCATCTGCGCTTGTTTCAGACATGCTTTCAACCTGGATTACCTAGTCTATGTGAAGGCCTCATGATCGTCACCACGATAACGTACACGATGATATGGAAGATAAGAATTTATGTGGAGAGGCAAGGCAAGTCTGAAGAGAGGATTGTAGTAATTATGGACACACTTTTCAGTGTCTTGACTTTGGTTAATAACTTCAACAGCCCTTTAGGTGTCATTAGACCCCTAAAAAAGAGATAAATCTCATTTGCCATTGTGTTTCTTTATATATATTTGCCTATGTTTATTATTGACAACTGAAACCTAAAATCTCATTTGACCCCTTTCTTGTGACAGTTTATGTTGGTAAGGGTATATTAGTGTGTCTATAAACACTGCCTATCCCTTCTATTGTGTTAGTGTGTTTACAAGGGTACAGTAATGCATCTATAAACATTTCCTACTCATCCTTGCGAGATAATACGCGTGTTTAAAAATTCGTGTATCCACTTGTCATACCCTTTTCTATGGATGGTAGAGGTGTCCATAGTCTGCTTGGATAGTAATAAAAAATTTGATGCTGGATTGTATAAGTAGTGTGTTTGAAGAACAAAGATTAGCAGAGACCATTTTAACATTACCATTACCCGTCTGACACAATCAACGATCTTGACCCATAGTACATTTCCATGTTAAACTTAAAGACACCCACATTAAATGACCCTCAAGTGTCCTACACGTTAACCGGTTATCATTTATATAATATGATATAACCCCCAACACTGCATGTTAACATGTGGGTGCCTATATAATTATATTACCGCAAATTGCCTCACACAACTACTTTTCCAATCTTGTATGACTTAGTCTGTGAGCACGATTTTTAAAGTGTTCTTATGAGACCAAAATATATTTTACTTCTTCTACAAGTTAAAAATGATAGCATGGCTCCATGTTTACAATACTGAATGACCTACATAGATTGTACATACTCAGAGTTGTTTTTTTTAAAAAGGACTTTCAGAAGTTTTAAAGTATTTTAAAAAATGGAAAATGAACTTTTTGTTACTTTATCAGTACATAAATGGGTATAAAATATTATAAAATAATAAATAAACACCTATCTAATTAGTACACCACCACATAGGAATGCTACTCCATCCTGTAACACCTTTGTCATGTGTCATTTTATCCATCCAATGTCTATTCCATTGCTTTGTATTTATTCATCACTTTTGGAAAACATGTTTAAAAAAATTCTGAACATTAAAAGTGATATAATTTATCAGGTTTTAACGTTCTGCATACCCCGTGGGAGTCTTTGGCAAAAATAGCATGATGTTTTCTACAGGTTCAAGGAGGTATTAAGGACAAAATGGACCATGTAAAAGTTCATGGAGTTTTAAGACAACCACCAAATTCACAGATCTCTTTTTCAAGGCTGTATGAATCCTGGTTTATGCCCATTAGGATAGGGAGCACAGCTTAGTTTAAGTGAACAGACTTGCGGTTAGCTATGAAGTTTGTTTAATGCATTTTCTTAAGATAAAATTTATGATGACTGAAAATGGGACATTATTATCCAAACCTGTGTTCTAAATTGATCTAAGAGGGCACTAGCAAGGGCATGATTGAATCTGCAAATAATAGACCAATGGCCTCAATTACCTCTACCTTGGATCAAGAACTTAACTTACTGTGCATTAACCATTATTTTTTTTAATCAGATGTACTATGACCTTGACCTCTTTCCTCTAAACTGTAGAACCTATAGGTTTCTTTAATACACTAAGTGCAAGCCAACAACGAAGTTTGTTCAAAGAACATCTCTATAATAAAAGTTATTCTGCAAAACTATTATTTGTAGTGGACAACAGCGATAATGACCATCACATTTGATTTAAAAATAAATAGCCTTTTTGGGGTAATGACTGACAGAGTGATCAAAAGTGAACACTGTTTTAATCACTGCCATCTCACTTCTGTCTGCATGGGTTAAAGTCTTGGGCTTGGCAAATGTGGATATACAAGAAAGCTTATCAGTAGTTTCCTATGGCTTGGTGATTATTCCAGGGGTTTCTTCTTCCATCAGTCATACTGGCCACCATGTTCAGCCAATCATATACTGAAAAATGACAAGTCTTTTCCACACCTTAAGTGCAATCCCTTCACAACGATTGTCAAGGTAAATGGTGTAACTCTGAAGTTATCACATAAAAAATTAATTTCTTCTTTCAGTCATGAAGACTTTGACCACTGACCATTTTTACCCCAAAAATTAACATTCTTCTTTGGTACCCAATTATATAAGTAATGCACGACCTTTTGGTGAAGTTACACGATCAATCAAGCTTTCTTCTTGGTCAGTGACCTTGCCCTTTTGACCAATAAATCAATAAGCTTCTTCCTTACCCTAAGCATAAGCCATTCACAAAGTTTGGTAACTGCAGAATTTCTTTTATGTCAGCAATTTTGACCTTTGACTACATGAAGCTAGAATCAAGAAGATTCTACTTTACTGCAAGTACAAGCCACCCACAAAGTTTGGTAACTGACGATGGCAGATAATATGTTCTTGCAAAGAAACAAAATTGTATTAGGCAGATGAATACGAACATAATACACTGCCCTATGCATACTGTGTTGACTCCAATTGCCTTAATTTCAAGCTTATCGATCAATATTTAATTTCCCAGATGTAATGAAACACATACATCTATTCATAGCAGGCATGGGCAACATCCTCTAGGGTGCAGGCTGGATAAGTAATTTTTAAAGCCACACCCTATGATACAAACTAATGTTTAAAACCAGGTCACGCCAGATCTGGCAAATGTTGCAAACCCAATTTAGAATATTTACTGCTGTTCTTGTAGTTCAAGCTTACGTGTGTGTGATTTGGATTTTTAATGCAGCTTTAAGAATTTTTCAGTACTGACATGTTACATGATGTCCTACCCAGTCACATTACCCTGACACCATGCCGACCAGTCCCAACACTAACCTCTAAATGCCAAGTGCCTATCGTGTCACCTGTTAGTACCATTTTTAAGCCAACATATAATACGGACAGGAACTGACAAAATGACAAAAGTTTTATGAAAATTTTTATTGATAAAATCCAATGGAAGATCGTTCTACAATGATGTATACTATCTACAAGAGACTAAGCTAGATTTAAATGACACAGTATATACTGCCAACACTACCTGAATGATTAAGCCCATCTGAGAACTCTGCAACCCAGCTAGTAGTGCTGCAGACAAATAAGAGTCCAATTATGTTCATCTACAGCAAACTTGGCATAGACTGGATTTTCAGTGATGCAATGACATCTTAAATTCATGAATTACATTCAGAACTTGCAGTCTATTTTGAAATACAAAATACTAACACAATAGTTGGGTGGTTTTTGAGAAGTCATTTTAAGGGTTGTCTAGCTTTAGAAAGATGACCATTTTTGATGGTGGATTGTATTACTGGGAAAAATTTCAAAGATGTTCATTCTACAATGTTTTCTATCAAATTTGGTCAAACACTAAACAGCAGTCTTTGTAGAAGTTGCTTAAAGATTTCAAATTTGTTAGAAATGGTAACCATATTTGATGGTGGATTTGGACAGAATGAACAATGTATGACACGTGAAGGACCATACCATAAGCTCACTGGGCCTTACAGCCAGGTAAGCTAATAATATTTAATAGCACTTGAGTTACTCACACTAGTCAGTGATTTGATGGTAGAATTTGCTGCAAAATTCAGCACTTTCTATAATTGAAACACAAGATATTTTTGAATAAAGTTTGAAAAAAGGACCCAGTAAAGTCAAAAATATTGTGTACACATCTCGCATCTTGCAGAAATGCAGGAGTGGTCTTTTCAACCAATCTCATCAAGAATTTGTGGAATGCTTTACAAATAAATAAAAAATGTTGAAAAACTTGGTTTGCTTAGTATTATATGGACAGACAATGAGGAAAAAGGTAAACTCCAATAAAGCATGTTGAGTCTCAGCCTGCTAGCATGAACTGAGTTGACAAATGGACTGTGAAATCAGTCAGGTAGTATAAGCAAGATGCACATAAAACAACAATTCAAACCCCTCAGGCATTTCTATTACCAAAAATACACCTTGCATGTGTGAATGAAGTGACCGGTTTGAGAAATAAAAATGACAGAGCAGTCCTGAAGTCAGCCTTCATGAAGAAAAAAAACCCTTCTTTTGCAGTGTGAATATTTCTACCAATTCAAGTCAGTTTCAAAGAAGTGTTTCAATTGTCTGCATAACGACATTGTGAAGCAGTCTTTTGATGCACAAAATGTTTAAAAAATTTAAGTATCAATACACCTACCATATACATGGTTATTATTTGATTACAGAAATGGTCGAGTAGTTTTGATTGTGAGAAATGAATACAAGAAAATGATGGCTGAAGACATATGCTGTATTGTGCTACCAGCACTACTATAGTACCATAACACAAAGAGCCTGTACTGAGATGGCCTACCCAAGGAATAAATACAGGGCAAAGTGACATTTAAAAAACCTTAAACATCCCTATCCCTACCATTAATGGAATGCTTTGGTCAAGCATATCTGAGATAATGTGAAATACAAAAAGCATACTTAAATAAGACTTGCTCAAGTGATATAATACTGTAACCACAACACAGGCTGGGTAAACGAAGAGAGATGAACAAAAAAAAAAATGAATATACTTGCATGTCACTCGAGTCCAGCTGCAAACAACACACTGATTTGCCATTGCATAATGTGCAGGCAAATCTGAGTTATGTCATTTGTTCTACTGATTACCCCTAACAAACTACAATGACCCAAATCTGCCAGTGCATAATGTACATGCAAATCTGGGTTATGTCATCTGTGCTACTGATTACCCCCAACAAACTACAATGACCCAAATCTGCCAGTGCATGATGCAATGTCAGATCTGGTTCACCAGTCACAACTGGATTTTACTTTAAGGAACTGTTTTTGGTAAATTTACAAACTGACAAGTTATCTTATGACAAATCAATATTCTTTGTTCACATTTTACTCTTTCAAGGAACACTTTATAAATGTACCAAGTTCAATTCAGTCGATCAGTACTAAGAAAGAAAAAGAAATTTGTTACTGGCCATGTAATATAAATGTCTTGCACTTACTACATTATGGTATTCAGCCAGCAGTATCAGGGCAAGAAAAAAATGATCAGTCAGTTTAACCTTTAATATATCTTTCAAAGTGCTTGCTCCACTCAACAACAGATTAATGGAAGGAATTCTCTTGCTCATATTTGGTTTGCCATACAATCAATCATATATATCTCTAAGGTGGACTTGGCCCTAACAAACATGCTGTGTTTTTCATTTGGTGATGGAATTATAGTCCCAGAACTTTTTCAATCAGGTATACCCACAATGGCAAAAGAAACCTAATCAACCAATATCTTTATGCATTAACCAAAAGATTTTATGTTCTGGAGCAGCAGCAAAATTTGTCTGCATGACTGACCCAACTCCACCTCCAAAAAGGACTAACATTAGTGAAATGTAGTAAGATCCATCAAGAGGTTATTGGTGCAGTTGATAACTGATGGTATGTTCTGATCATGAACTAAGGTAAAATTATTTTATGTATGCATTCTTTGTTAGCAACATTCCATACTTAATATTTCCATGGCATGGAATTTATTTCCTTGACCATGAGGATACTTACCGTGTGTAACAGAAATACCTTCCCCCCCCCCCATATTTCTGTGCATGTAATAATGGCACTTTTAATACATGACTGGCTATATCATGCTTACAAAATGGGGGCTAAATACCTTCCCCCAGTACATACTGAGGTGACATTGCTGCGAAATTCTCAATGAACTTCAAACAAATATGTAGCAAAGTAACAGGTCATTAAAATGAAACTGGCATTTACTTGTACAAAGCGTTATTACTTCCATAATTACCCTAATTAAAGGCTATGCAAATACTTTTTTCCCCATAAATATGACTGAACCAAAGAAATGAATCCATGAGGTAATGTTTTGCCCTGTACATATTCTTTTTTTACTACAGCAAAGCAAATATACACAGAATGACTTCAATGTGAAAGTGCGCATCCATACATTGACATGAAGGATGGGGAAAAACCTAGCTGTAATAATAAACAAGAATAGAAAGTTTGGCAAAATAACATGATTTAATACCATTCTTTGATTTTTTAAAAATCAAAGTGATTCCTCAATACAAAGTTCACTATTGCCAAATATTTTATATTACAGTGATACAAAAACATCAAATTGGGCATTATGTCTAGAAAATATCAAGAACTTTGACAAAACAAATAGCCAATGCTCAGTACATGAATGCTGGACCACGGAGTGGGTGTATATGGAAAATGACAGGCAGAATATATGAACAGATCATTGTGATTGTCAACCAAGAAGCAGAGCATGAAGAAAATACATAAGAAAATGAAATTAAATGCTTAATTTTTTTCTGGTCCACTGATATATGGCTCTCAATCTCTAAGATACTGAACTGCTTATATAAAGAAAGCAAAGATCTTATGGTCAAACTTGGGCTTTAGAATGATGTTAAATTAACAATGGTCAAATTTGGTATTATAAAAAGAAGTGTTAAAGTGTAATGAAGGTTTATACTTAACTCTAAGCTTGTGGAGTAAAAAATGTCAAAATACTTTTATGAGTCTCAATTTTTTCTCCTCCAGTTCATGCTTAACTAGCCACCATCAAGAGCACTGACCTAAAAATATTGCCTGGATTATCTGCATTTATTTCTTTCCAGTGAATAATACTCCCAATTAACATCTAAAAAGACAATCAAATCAAATTTTACCACACAGGCAAAGGGTTGTAATAAAAAATAATAACAGAAAATGTAGTGCACAATTTATAATGCAATTCTTATCTGTAAACTGAGATGTCTTTTATCTTAAAATCTGATAGTCTTAGGTGAAGTTAGGTTACAAATGGATGTCCATTTTTTCCATATTAAATTTGACATATTTAGTTTATAAAAAATGACCCCCAAAATCCTGAAGAGGTAAAGTGTACAGTGTGCTAAGTATACAAATTGTAAGAAGTTTTGTGGTCTCCAAGATACAAGCTGACAATCCAGTAATACAAGACATGGCTAACATTTACTAAGCATATATAAAAATATTTCAGATAAAACCAGTCTCTGGGAATAAATATTTGATTATTTTGAAAAAGTGCTAACATTATGCGATTAAATTTTCATAATTCACAATCCAAACATGTTTAATTAAAAAAATTGGTAGTGCTATACATAGATCCGAAACAAGAGATCTCAATTACTACATATCAAATACTTAAATTGTTGATCCACTGCTTACTACTTGGAGCTAAGGCATACAAAATATACTTGTTAACCTTAAATTTACAATACCAAATCACATCAAAATAGGTCTTCAACGATACAAAGCAAAATGACCAAGTACATCCATTAATACATGACTGAATCCTTGCCCAGAATGCTTGTGAAAATATTTCTACTGCATTGAGTATTACTCATGAAACTGTAAAGGAAACCTAACTACAATGTAGGTCTTCATTATTCACTTCAATGCAGATCAACAGAAAATAGCAAAACTTCTTAAGAAAAAAATGCCACTCAGTAGTAAGAGATTCTTTTGACTAAAATGTAACCTATGCCAAATGAGATGAATATTTAAAATGTCCAACTGGACAAAAAAAAGAAAAGTTTATGGAATGCTAAATCTGTTGTACAACCAGCAGACTAAATTTTGTATGGCAATCACAAACAGAACCACTTTTCACACCACTTAAAAGTTAATTAAATTATAAAATGATCGTAAAATTTGGACACGTCATTAATGTTAACATTATTTACTGATATTTTATAACATGCAAGAACAAAATACACTTGACATTTCAATAAATAATGTGTAACATCATGGCAGATTTAACAATTATTCATGATTTCAATGTGGAATTCAGAAAAATAATTTTATATCGCATCAGTTACTATGAAATGATTTACAAGTTGTTTTCAAAATTTCACACTTGCTGACAGCAATCTAACAAAATTTCAAATAGCATTGGATGAAGAACTGGTGATACTGTAAAATGAAATTAATGTGCAAATTTTACCAATGATATTCAATTTATATGGATTCTTATCTTGGTAAGAAATTTTATTTCTGAGATGGACTGAATAAATCATTCTGGACCATACATTATGCAAATCAGTGGTCCTGAAGAGCTATACAGCCACTCTTTAACATACAATGTGTCAACAACAATACAAGAGTTAACTCCCCTGCCTTGTGTCGTGTTTAGAGTAACCGAGTTTTTGGGGGGTATGTTACAAGCATAACGATTTTAAAGCATAAAATTCTTTGAAATATATGAGTTACTTCCCCTGCCTTGGCATACAAAACTTTATTAGCAAGAACACTAATATGACTGATAACGAGTTGTTGCCACAGCAGCTGAAATTTTTTTTCATGTAAGTGAGACACACAAAATAAGACTAGTTATGATGTGATCAAAGATGAACTAGCCCATAAAAACAGTAAACACCCAGACATATACTCCTGGAGTAGAGTGTGGTCACTCTTCACCGACTGATGATAGCAAACTGAAAATGTACAACTAACTCGAGCTGAATCTGGTCTGTAAACTGGAGAAAGAATATGACTGATTTAGTTTACCAATCAGTGGATCCTTTACTGACTCCTACAGATAAATTGTTCCCTGAAAGAAAATGAATACTACTATACAGACAGGCACTGCTTCAGTCAGTAGTAATAGACTGTCGATGACAATATTGATGGCTATGATAATGATACTGAACAATGACATTGATAACTGTTGATTGATGTGCTCAGGACATGCACATAAAATTTACAATGCACTAAATGTACACAGAAAATATGACAATGACCACGTAGTATAACATCCATTTATTCTTCTTTCTGAATCAGTCTTTCTGGTGTGCTTGCACAACATATAAAGTTTTAATTCTCATTCCAATATTCCACCACTCCATTCATCTGTCCATCCTATGTGCAAAGTTTCTATGTCTGTTGTCCTGTACAACACTTCATCAGAGGTAATGACAACAACTCAGTGAACTTCTGAACTCTCTGCTTTGGCCATGTGACTCCCAGAATCCACATGTGTACTGTGGGGTGTAGAGTGTGGTGTGCTGTGGGAGACTGCTGGATGGGCATCCATTGTTGTGGAGTGGACAACTAAACCAGCAGCGGCAGCAGCAGCCGCAGCTGGGTTTGGAAAAGAGAACCCACCATTCATACCCTCAGGTCCTGGATAGCCAGGAAATGGGGGATACCGCACTCCTGCAGCTGAAAAATAACAAGAGTACTATGAACATCACATAATATGCCCCACCACATGTTTAATGATCCTTTATGTAGTACTATACTGGCATGGTTCACCCCAAGGTTATTGAGCAACAGTCTCAATGACTGGGACCTTTGGTAAAGGTATGCAGTCTCTGACTAAACTTACTATGCAAAAACTTATTAGACTTGTGAAGACCATGACCTAACCGATCAACAAACCCCAACATCTTTTCTTACCCTATCCGCAAAACATCCTCAGTTTTATCAAAGAACTTACTTTGGAAAGAAAAACTTTTTTGCAAAACCATTTTTCCTTCAAATCACTTTTTAAAGAACACTTCTATCAAATGGCAATAAACTGATTGACAGTTTCAACGAAACAAAAAAGTTCTAACAAAAAGTAAATTTTAAAATACCCCTCATATTACTGATTTTGTATGCTCATATCAAACTGAATGTGTACAATTTTTATGCACTCAATTATTTTGAATGAGGGAGGGGATTCATTAAAGTCAGCTGCAATATGTGCAACTGGAGAACACTCCGACTGTACTACCTTCTTTGTCTTTACGATGCTTATACATTTTGTTGTTACTTCCCAAGTTATCAAACACGAGAAGATATACCTGTTGTCAAAAGATCTGTAACACTTCTCTATAATACCTAAGAATCCTAAGAAATCATTATTGCTGTTTCTCTTCAAATCTAAATAATTAAAAAATATAACAAAGATATAGTATGTATTACCATTTGTGAAATATTCCTTATTCACACAATTGCGCAAGCTGTCAGGTATTCGGCCAACAATCGCTCGTCGTATTTCACCTGCTGCCATTTCCCGTAACTCTGTTAAACTTTGCTCACTGTAAAATGCTGAATGTGGTGTACAGATCAAGTTTGGTGCATCCTTTAAGGGACCTGAAAATCAATCAGATTCCCATTCAATATGTACAGATGTCTTTTTTAATGTTTCTGATGTACCATGTCCTAAATGGTACAAAGATAAAGTGCTTGCTCATTAATTTTTAATGCAATAATGCAACAGAACTTAAATACAGGTTCATTTTTGATTTCATGACAACACTGGTCACAATGTACTTTGTACACTGACCAAATCATGCTTTAAACAGGAAAGCTTACGCTTAAAGTGATATATATTTGTTGTTCACACATGTTCATTTCATCTGCTGTGCAAGTCCTACAAAATTAAGTATGAAAGAATTGACACATTGAGGATATGTATGTGACTTAAATAATCCAATGCAAGTCCATGGGACTAATCCACACAAAAGACCAATATGTACTAACACTTGAGCCATGACTTGCAGACTATTAGATTTTTATAACTAGTACTATAAAGAATATGTCCACCACAAAACAAGGATGAGCCTGGCAGTACAGTACAAATGAAGCATTGGTTTCTTTCTGCATGGGGCCGAGTGGTCTAAAGCGCACACCATTCCGGATCACTGCCATCTCACCTCTGTCTGCGTGGGTTCGAGTCCAAGGTTCGGCTAGCGTGGGTATGTAGGAAAGCCTGCCAGTAGCTTCTCGTGGGTCAGTGGTTCTTCCCTGGGTTTTCCAGGGTTCTTCCTCCACCAGTTATACTGGCTGCCATGTATAGCCTATCTTGTGCTGAAAAATGGCGTTAAACCCTAGAACAACAACAAGAACAACTTTCTGCAAGGACAAAGTCAAACAAGCTAACATTTTTTGCCAATTGTATCAGAAATGTTAAAAATTCAAATTGACCTAGGTTTCTTTATTAAAATGATATAAAGTATACCAAATTTGATTTTAATCCATGTAGTTGTGGTGCTACAAAAAAAATAAAATAATGACAGATGAACATAATGTGACAGATGGTAATATTGGGATGGGATGGATAACACTATATGCCTCATTCAAATATAGAAGGGGTATAAAAATCAACTTAAAATATAAAGACTGAATTAAAAGAATACAAACTTTGGGCAAGGACAAAAGGTTCATTCTCATGCACATCAAGCGCAGCAGCACGTATCCTCCCATCCTTAAGAGCTGCAGCCAACGCATGTTCATCAACTAGTCCACCACGTGCTGTGTTGATCAAGAATGCACCTGTAACAAAGAACAGTATAAACAGTGGGTGTCTACTAAATTGTGACATGATCTTCTACTGTGAATGTTGTTAAGAGTAATGGAGGTGAAGAATTCAT
The DNA here is from genome assembly GCA_028554795.2 of Sinohyriopsis cumingii. Taxonomy (NCBI): domain Eukaryota; kingdom Metazoa; phylum Mollusca; class Bivalvia; order Unionida; family Unionidae; genus Sinohyriopsis; species Sinohyriopsis cumingii. The sequence goes on along the minus strand of CM068830.1, from coordinate 46,908,301 downwards.
CTACATTACTTAAATGTTCAAAATCTGCATCCCTTCTGGATAAAATTTATAAATATTAGAAAACTCTTTTGTCCTGTAGGAAAATTAATTAGTAAATTTACAACAGTAAATGTACAGTCCTTCATAAAATGTAGTATGTAACAGAACCAAAATGGACTGTTCTAAAATTTAGGAAAACAGATAAAATGCCAACATTTGCTTTCTTTTTAAACTAGCATATGAAGTCATATCAAAAGGAGAGGAATTAACTCATATATTGATAAAAACAATTCTTATACCCGTGTACAAACTTGTATATTACCTGGTCTCATCTGTTTGATAGTATAGTCATTGATAAGATGATGATTATGTTCATTGAGGCTACAATGGAGCGTGACACAGTCACTCTGAAACAGTAGATCTTGTAGAGTGTATACCCGTGTAATACCTTCAAAAAGAAGAAAAAAATGTCAAAATGTGGCAATAGGAGCAAGAATAATTTAGCTCATTAACTAAAAGAAATGACAGGGTCAAGCTGGGTCCCACAATGAAGCAATACCTTTAAAAAGTCATAACTAAATGCAAAACCTTCCTAAAGAATGTACATCTAATATACATAGATGTACAAAGATGGTCCCTATCCTAGATTGTTCATGCTATGAAATCCACTCCAAACTGTTGCCAAGGACTTTGGAAGAAAGAATGTTTCAGATGCAGTGAGGCTATAAATCAGTGGTTCTTAACCCACAGGTTGTGACCCCAAAACTGGGTCACAATGCTCTTTTGAGTCGGTTGCAAGCATGAACCTTACTAATTTACACTTTCTCATCCAAATGGTTTTCTTTAGCAACTGATGGGTGGTGAGGCTAACACTACATACCTAATCTGGATAACCACCAAAAAAGATTAAGAACTGCAGCTATACATACATATATCCTTTCATACAGCAACACCAGGTGTAGTGCATTAGTTCTCTTTGACTTCAAGTAGCTAATTTGATGGCTGTCATTAAAAAAAAAAGGAAAACAACACATAAGTGCAATGAAAAAATAGAGTGGCCCTTGGAAAATAAAGATATGGTGTGGTGCCTTTCAAGATGGAACACTCACTAATGTTTAACTTCAGAGTGTTTAAACAAATACTCTTCTATGAAAAATTTTCTACTCACCTAGTGATTTTTCTACCCCATCAGGTAGATAAGGATCATAGAAGATTACATTGAAACCAAATACTTTTGCTCTTAATGCTACTGCAGATCCAACACGACCTGAAGAAAAAAGTTTTCGTTAATAAAAATTATTAATAATAGTCCCTTGAAGGGACTGATTCTATTGACTAAAAAGAATTTTCTGAAATTCTACAAGCCCATTTCTTATCTTGTTCTTTTTATTTTAAGTGCTGAGTACTGAAACATCTCCAAAATTCATAAGCGACTGACAGACCAAAAATATTTTCTTACGTGTTTGAGTGGACATGTTCACAAAAAACCTTTATGTGCATATGGGTTTGAGTGGACATGTTCACAAAAAACCTTTATGTGCTTATGTGTTTGAGTGGACATGTTCACAAAAAACCTACAACAAATTCTTTGTTATGGCCTGCCTTTGTCCTGATATCATGGATAGAAGATCACTGAAATTGTGTCAGGCAGCATTAGAATACATTGTTTTCTCCATGATACACAACTGCATGAATCACTCCTAAATTTAATTACCCTACCCATACACCTGACAAGAGACCCTCAAAGGGAAAAGAATTAACAATAATTCAAGAAAAGACCAAATATTTTTTGGACTGTCAAGTGTTGAGACCATATCTGATATTCTTCAGCAATACTAACAAATTAGAAGCTGTGGGCCACATATTGGATGTCAGCTTGTACCATTTTCATTTAGGACAGAGCGGACTTCATTATAAGTGTTTTGGTGATCATCCATGCAGACAGAGTTGTTACAATAAAGATTTCAACACAGTTACTGTGACAGCCATATTTATGTACAACTGGCATACCTCGCAACCCTAAAGAGACCTTCTCAGTAAGGCAGTCAATTTTTTTTCTGTAATTTTGATCAGATTTCAGTAAGTTAGTAACAAACTACCATGTACTCTTATTGTCTGAAAATATGCATTTAAAAAGTTCAGAAGTGTGATTTGAGACTGATGCAGCAACAATAAACATGTTCAACTAAAAAAAAATGTTAAAGTACACATAAGACCTTAATTACTTCCAGTACAGTTTGACAAACAGCAGTTCCAAATTCTATGAAGCTCAATGGCTTCTTGTTTTCTCTCAACCAGACAGTATCCATGACTTTTAAAAAAAAATCATGTGGCAACCAGTCATCTCCCCTGCCATGTGACATACTCAAACCAACATGATATCCAATAAATGTAATTGTTGCCCTTCCTGCTTTTGTTCCCATGAATCTAAATATTCCTTTTTATTCTTCTATAACAATTAAAACTATTAAAACTTTAAGAGGCTACTATCTCTTTTGTGTTGAATATGTATCACTTCTTGCATGCCATTTTTAGGAAACATTCTTTAAGCACCAACTTGATCATGCAGATGTTTAGCATGAAAAAAATATGTGCAGTTTAAAGCATCTGAGGTACTCTTGTAACATTAGTCTATTTCCATAACCAGCTGCAATGAATCTAACATGAAACCAGGATCTGAATCCAACATGGACAAGCCAGTATCCAGATTTTACCATGCCAATCATATTTCAGTTATTGTTTTATTCCTCAAGTGTGTATTTTAGGAATTATTTCCATAAGACTTACAGTTTAAATTATAAAGGCCTGAAGGTCTGGAATGGCACCATTTTCATTTAGGACCAACTAGGTATCATAAAAAGCACACTGGCAAAAACCCTATGTTGATATAGCCATCAATGTGGAAGGAGTAAAAATATTTATTTTCAAGCTATGACCTTCCTTTCAGGAAGAACAATAACTGGCTATACCAGATGTCAGATCAGGGATGAGATACATTGTATATTGTACTGAGCAAATGCTAAAATGTAAGTAATCAACTATATGTAAGGGGAAGTAATTTAAAGGATTTGGAAGAGTTGCTCCCTTCGTCTATATGTATTAGTTCAGTGAATGCTGGATTCACGAGTCTGCAGAGCTTCTTTGGTCAATGTGATGGAGTTACAAAAGCAGCATTATTGAACGTATTCTCACAAGCTAGGACAGTGAAGAAATAAAAACATCAATGCCTTTGGCCTTAAAATCAACATCCACTCTGGTCAAAAAATAAATATGAACAAACCATTGCTCAGCAGCTCAATAATAGTACAAAAACCTGCAAGCAATAACCTTTGTCTTGACCCAAAAGACAATTAGATCTGGCTTTCAAGCTCAATCATAAAAGTGCAAATATATGTTTGTGGTCAGATCTATTCTGTTTCATCCAGAACCAATTGTATATTGCAAGGACTTTCGTGAAAACCCCATGTCATTACCATTAATACGTGCAAGAGGAGTAATGATGATTATAATTTTGTATGGTCGCATTGTAGATAAGATTAACACCATTTTCATTCCAAGTCAACTATATAGTGCTATATTGTTCAAGCAAAAACCTTACATCAATATGACCAACTGTTTAGACAAAAAAAGATTTGCAGCATGGCTGTTAAGGAGCTCATTTCAAATGCTTGAAAAGAACCTTTTTAAGTTCTTCTGATATCTATTCAAGAGAAGTTGCAATGAGATTTTTCACATTTCTGGGTGGTGTGGTCAGCACAAGTTTCGTTAAAGAACAAGTACATATTACAAGAAATCTTTAAGTAACCACTCCAAGTCAATAAAACCATTAATTCTAGAGAAGTAGTAATAAGAGTTTCAAGATGGCTGCCATGGTAGTCATGTTAGATGTTGGATTGGCATAATTTTCGATAAGGACCAACATCAAAATATTTTTCAGTGAAACCTACTGGCAATATGACTATCCATTCAGGAGAAGGAGCAATTATAATACAGAACATAAACAAGTACAACTTCTTTATCACATGTTTTGAGAAAGACTTGAGGTGATATTTTTATGTGGTACATAAACTGGGGACAATTCTATAATTTTGATTTCACCCATAGGGGTGCAGTTGCAAATGAGTGATTCCAATATTATCTTTAAAACTATCAAGCTCTTTACTCTATTATCATATCTATCACACCTCTTTAAAGTTTCTTATATTTTCAATGTTCAAATTGTGTCATATAAAGAGAAGATACCTGTCCAGTTGGTAAAATATTTGGTCGGAGTTTGAGAGGTATCTTGAGCCCTCCAAAGCTTCTCAGGCTTGCCACAAAGGAAAAACATAATAACCACGTAAAGAGATTTAATGTCACTGGTGGGGTACATCTATTGCATAGTTTCTTAGTTAGCCTTTGTGTAATAATTAATAATAATAATTATAATAATGATAACAGAAATAATAAAGTCATCATTTATAGATGTAACTCAATAAGTCAAGTACCACTAATATCCCCTGAGTTACACCCCACAATCGTTTTTTTTTTTGAATATTAAATAAAAACACACATAAATTTTTACCCCAAAACAAACATGAAGCCAACATAAACTCACAGGATATTTTCCCTACTTCAGGGACATAAACCCTGGATGAAAATATGCAAACCTTTAAATTCCACAACCAATAAATATATAATACATGGTTACTGTGCATAAAAATATGAATTTACATGTTTAACTGTCATTGCCTGGGGCATTTTCCTATCCTTTATATGTGTGTGTGTGTGTGTGTGTGTGTGTGTATATATATATATATATATATATATATATATATATATATATATATATATAATTTTGAGCAATGAGACTTAGCCCCTATGTCATGATTTGAAAACTGGAGATCATCGTGCTGTAACTTTTCAATCGGTTGTTAAATGATATAAAAATACAAAACAATAAGTCAAATCATTTTGACCACATTAAAAGAGTATACATTCATATTACAGAGACCTTAATACCTACTGTTTCTAGCTGCCAATTCAACACAAGAAATTTAGTTTTCATCATCTGTATTTGGAAAATGCAGTCATATTGAGAAGAAAAAAAGTGATTCAACAAGAAATCTCTAATATATCTGTAATTATTCACTATCAGGACTGCTCTGGTGGCCTAGTCGTTAAAGTGTCTGCCTCAGAAATGGTAGGCCGTGGGTTTGATCCCGGGCCGAGTCATACCAAAGACTTACAGAAATGGTACTAACAGCTGCCTCGCTTGTTGCTCAGCATTAAGAGGTTAGTGTTAGGACTGGTCAGCCTGGTGTCAGGATAAAGTGACTGGGTGGGACATCGTGCCACATGTCTGTGGCATGATGCCCCAGTGCTAAACATCACTACAAACTATCACACTGCAGACATCGTAGCGATATGACTGAAAAATTGTTAAAAGCTACATTAAAAATCCAAATCATACACACTTATTTCCCTATCAATAATGAGGTAATTAACATAATGATGACACAGAACAGTTCACTTACAAAAATATTCCTAAAGTATGATGTACCTAAAATGTACACAACAATGATGCATAAGTGCTGAATTTGCTGTTAAATAAACAAACTTTACTGTATATGAACTGTCATCTCGACTCGTATACTTTTAACATGCTCACATATTATGTAAGCAATGGGCCCTTGCCCCTTGTATTGGTCATAGTCAGTAAAACAGTAATGACAATTTATCAATACTAAAAAGGCTGAATGATATCTAGCAACATCTATCATGCTATAAGTTAATCAAAGTCAAAACAAGGTAGTATATTAATCATTTTACAGGGTAGGAAACATACCCAAACCCACGATTCCAAGTGTATCACCACGGATTCTAGCAGAACCTTGCGCAGCATCACGTAACTGTTCTGGACCATTGATCTTCTTGCCTTCCCGCACCATGTTAGCAAGCCAGTATGTTCGTCGGTACAGGTTTAGTATTAGACAGACTGTAGTATCTGCTACTTCCTCTACCCCATATCCGGGCACATTACACACTGCTATACCTGCATCAAAAATTAACTATCACTCAGACCATGAATGAGTGAACTTTGTTTGAATCTGATTAATGCTCTGGCTTGAAAGATGCAATGCAACAAAATATCCATATCATTACAGAATTATGTGATAAAAGCAACGCATCTAAGTCATGCTTAAATTCATTTAACACAATGTCTTAATAAAAGTCTCCTGCAATATGAAACAAAGTATACACCGCTCTAACAGAATGTTTTCATGTACATCTTCTCACAAAGCTTCATGACTTGGATTTAACCAAACAAGTGGTACTGTATACACTCACTTAAGATGGCTCCAACTTCAAACATAGATACAGATCTGCCATCACATCATGTGCTGGCAGATTAGAGTCTATGCTGTTTGTTTGACTGATTAGTCCTATCAAACTGCATATAACCAGATCTACCAGCACTTTAACTGTTGGCAGATCTCAGTCTAAGCCGTTTGCAATTGGATTCAACTTACAAGCAAGTATATATGGTATCTTAACATTTGAAGCCATTTACATACACATGTATGCGTGATGCAAGTAAGTAATAACCTTCAACCAACCATTACATTTCATTACAAAAATGGTCATCAAGACATTTTCAAACAAAAACACAAGTTTAAAAACTGGTTTCTCTGGGTAGGTCATCCAAACAACGATGGCATCCTTTGAATGAAAGTATCAAATTTAACTTGTTTCTATTTAATCTAACTGATATCTGGCACTAGCTCTAAAATTATGATGTAATTCATGCTCTTTTGCTGCATACTATTTATCAAGTGTTAATAACTGGCTAAGAACTGTCTTGTCTGGTCAGACCAACTACTTGAAAATGTCACTTGTCTTTCTTCACCCTCACTTGCAAATATGAGCAAATGAATTTCTGAGCCTGATTCTTATTCAATGTCACCACAGGTACTCAATATAGCGTATTCATTTTATATTCATTACATCATATCATGACTTACCGAATTCCCCTGCTGCTTTTGTATCCACATTATCATAGCCACTACCTATCCGCACTATTACACGTAAATTCTTAAATTTTTCAAGATCCTCTTTGGTCAGCGTGATGGTGTGCCACATCAGCGCTCCCACTGCTTCATTTAAAACCTGTAAATATACACATTTCATTAAAAAACTTTTTATTATGCTGAGATAACACAGACCTCTAGGTGAAAATGAAGATGCATGCAACAGCAGTGTTCTCAGTAGTTCTCTTGGTCATAAGTACCCACTATCCTTTCATGATAATCACTCATATGCAAGAACAATCAGTGTTATCAAGAAAGTAAACTCAGAAGTGACAGGAAAACAAGTTTTTGCTTATAATCTTCAAACATGAGTAGCAAGAGAATAAAACAAGCTATGTGATTTGCAAAATTTCACATGTCCAGAACACAGCTAGTATGCTATAACAGTGTGATGACATTTCCAAGCTGGCAAAATTCAGTATTTATTTTTTGTTTCTTAATATGTCAGCAATTATTTTTCCTGTTTCTAAAGATGTCTGCAAGTATGAAAATTAAAACAACTGAACAAGAAGGACCCCTCAAAAGGAATTCATGACAAGACCATTTCTTCCTTTAACTACCAAGTGCTGAAACCAGCTCTGAGTTTCCTCTGCGATAAAAAGACTTTCAAATGAACTGCTGTGGTGGACATACTAGACTTTAGATTGGCACCATTTTCATTTAAGACCAAGCAGATATCATTAGAAATCCTTAGGTGAAAACCTCATGTCAATATGATGATCCATGATAGTGATAGCAAAATCTTCAAATTTGCAGCAGTCATATTGGTTGTTGTTGTTGTTGTTGTTTTGGGGCTTAACGCCATTTTTCAGCACACGATAGGCTATACATGGCGGCCAGTATTAATGGTGGAGGAAGAACCCGGGAAAACCCCGGAAAGAACCACCGACCCACGAGAAGCTACTGGCAAGCTTTCTCACATACCCACATTGGCTGAATCCTAGACTCGAACCGCCGCAGACAGAGTTGAGATGGCAGTGATCCGTAATGGAGAGCGCTTTAGACCACTCGGTCACTCGGGGCCCCAGTCATATTGGATGTATGAATGGCACCATTTTCACAGAGGACCAACCAGGTATCATAACAAGTCTCTTGGCAAAAATCCCATGCTGATGTAACCATTCATTGGGGAGAATAAAGGTAATATTTTCAAGCTAAATTGCATCATTTTCATTCAGGACCAACTATACATCAAACAGAAGTCTTTTTGCAAAAACCCAATGTTAAACATGACCATCCATTCAGCATAACAAGATTCTCTGGATGGCAGCCATATTGGACATGCGAGTGGCACACATTTCATTAAGAGCAACCAGACATCAGAAAAAGTATTCTGTTGAAAACCCTATGTCAATGTGACTTTCCATTCAGGAGAGTTGCAATAACAAGTTTTTTCTCTCAAAATGGCTCCAAATTGGATGTCAGATCACCACCATTCTCATTTTGGACCAACCTGACTTCATAAGGAAGTCTTTCAGTGAAAACCCCATGTTGATATGACCATCCATTCAGGAGGAATAGCAATAAGATTTTCAAAATGGCAATGGGGCAACCATACTGGATGTCCAAAAGGCACTATTTTCATTCACGACCAACAAAACCATGGGTTGAATGTATGAGTAAAGTTTCTTGGCAATCCTCCAAGTTGCTTAGAAATTGAGGTAACAAAACTGTGCTAATGGACAATAAAAGACAGATGAAAAACCATTCCATGATGTCATATATTTCTATAATGTGTGTTTAACTTCTTTTACTGTTGGATCTGGTCATAATGTATTTCTCATTTAATAACATTAAATTAATTTTCTAAATATCTAATTCACAAAATGCAAAACTGACAATCATCATACCTTTTCATGGATCTCTGTGGTAGACTGGGCATCGCAGAAAGCAACGGTGGCAACATCTTTCAGGATTGGCATTTCCACTGAACAGTCTCTCCCATCCAAAAGGGCAATGAGGGGGCGTGGGTGCATTGGTCCATTTGGAATAGGTCCTCGGATAGCCACTTTAAGATAAAGAATTATTATTCAAATTAAAACAGGCTTCTTTTGACTAACTTTTCTTACTTTTGACTTGCTTAAATTTTTGTCAGCTCTAAATATTTCTAAGTAGTTTTCATCCAGAAATGGATAATGTGGACCCCTGGGTCAAAAAGCAGAATCATTATACAAGAGGGGACTGGTTTTCAGCTTGCTGAAAAGAAATTCCAGGAATTCGGGAGAATACCATTTCTTCCTTTTAACTGCTAAGTGTTGAAAACCTCTCTGATATTTTTGAGCGATAGGATTGTTAAATTTGATGCTGTGACAGGCATGATGGGCTTAAAAGCAGCACTGTTTTCACTTAAGACAAAGAAGAAACCATGAACAAGATTTGGTGAAAAGCCCATGCCAACAAATCAACTCATTCATTCGAATCAATGACAAAATGTTTATTGTGGCAGCTATACTGAATGTCTGCGAGGCATCAAATTCATTTAGGTTCCAAGTGGACATTATATATATATATATATATATATATATATATATATATATATATATATATATATATATATATATATATCAATGTAATGCAATCTTTTTGCTAGATCACATGGAGTTGACAGCATAACAAAACTAGATCATTATGAAATGCGAAGTGACAAGTCATGATCAAGATCTTCTGCATTAAGATCAAACTGCTACGATAATGATACTTTGGTTATAAATTAATCAATTTGCTGATAAATTAATAAAGTCCCAAAACATAACTGACTTGCTTGAGATTTTAACTGTTCTGAAATGATCTTCATATTAACTTGTGAGCCAAATTACATTTTTTGAAATGGCTGATATGTGCATGATTATTTGTTTTATGAATGAAACAAGTATAACACATTTTCACTACTATCACTGTTAATAACATGCAGTCTTCGATGCATGGTGGCAGCAGACCCATATATGTGATTTACTGCTATTTTGCAGTTGTCAAATTTTGCAATATGGAAGATATTACCAGCTCAATAATAAGAAAGTTTATATTTGAGGCCTGGCTGATAGGATTTGAACTGTTCTGGTGGACATTAGGAGAGGTTCAGATGGGGACTTGGCATGGGATTATTTATAGTGGTATTGAACAAACTGTTGAAACTTGATCCAGATCCGTCAACGAGAATGCTAGTCATTTCCATCTGTATGTCAAGTGAGGCTATGACACAACTATTCATGCTTGTTTAGTTAAGAAACATAAGGAAAATGTAGTTCCAGCCTTGTTCGAGTAAAAAAATTGTTTTCCAGTGATTTTTTTACTCATTCTTGTGTACAAAATTGATAGGTATATAATAAATGCAAACTATCTAAACAAAAAATACAGTACAGATAATGGAGTTTCATGTAAATACCTTGACACAAATTGAAAACCTTTAGAATAAAGGCCAGTTGGTCTAACCACAAATAAATTGGTCTAACCACACATAAATTATTATATTTCCCTGCTTCTGAGAGAAATTTAATAATTTCTTTTATCTGCAAGTGTGGATAGGACAACACCCTCTCTGATTAAAATCAGATCTCACAGCCCTATGTGAAGATCTGACAGTGACTGCTTTGGGTTTATGTTCTGATGACCTATGTTGTTACCATAACTGCTAATTTTATTAGCCAATCAGACAGAGTATTACATCTTGATTTTTGGAAGACTAAGCAGTATGGCTTAAGAGAATCTTTGTATGCCGAATGATTTTATTAAATTTCAAATTTAAGAAACCTGCATTTCCATTGGCTAATTCGAAGGTCATCAGAGCATGACCCTTAAGAGGTCGCTGTTGTCAGATCTTCATGTAAGACAGTGGAGATCTGATATTAATCAGACTGAATAATACCCACCACCTGCTTACCACAAGTGTCTGTTACATAATAATAATAATAATAATAATAATGAGGACTTTGTATAGCGCCTAATCTTTAGAAGCTCTAAGCGCTTTACAACATTAGACAACACCTATAAGATAAAAAACATATATAATGATATGATTACAAAAACAAACACCATGAAATTAAAAAAACATTAAAAAACATGCTGAGAATATTTAAGGTAGGAAACATTATTAGGTCTTTAAGTTTGTTTTATTTACATCCTTTTATTTACTGAATTTACTCATCTATTGTATTCGTCAGATGTGACTTGTATACAGGATTTTTTCCCTAAAGAAATTTGACACAGCAAATGACATCATAAAAACATCACAGTCAATGGACAGAATAAATGTTACCATTATCAGTTAGAGTTGTAATTTATATGCTAACATACAGCATGTGAACTTAAATGGAAAAAAGCATGTTTATGACATTTTTATTGGAATACAGAAAAAGATTAACATCAATTAACAACATTTTAACAACTATGAATAATGAACTATCTGTACAGTAAATTTAAAACCCAGTTGAATTTTGAACTTGATAAAGTGGTCTGCCTGTACAGACCTGTTATGAGGGATGCTAATTCTGTTTGTCTGAAGTGGTGGCCTCATTATACATGTTTTACTTTATCTGCATTTTGTCAAGTATTAAAAGGAAGCTACATGTATACTTCCCAGGCAACAACTTGTTTATCTATTAAAGGAGCAATGTACAAAAGCTTGCTCATTATTAAGTGCATATATTCAAATTAAGATTCACCACACAATGACCTTGATTAAATTCTACAAGACAATAACTGGCAAACTGTTTATACCTGTGGGAAGATCATGTTGTCCTATATACATGTGTCAAGAACCACTGAATGCTCCTTTTGTAAGACAGTTCCTTTGCTCTGACATACATGTACATAAACCTCTTTCAGAAAGCTTTCTAATAGTAACCAGTAAAAGAATAAAGAGATTTACTGGTCATTGTTGCGCAGACTAATGTGCAAACCATTTCTTACAATGACAAGGATAATTACTGGATAATTTTTATCACTGATTTTTTATGTGCTAATTACAAGTGAAATATTAAGAGTGAAAGCTGTTTTAAAGGTTAGCTATATGTTTTTTCTAAAATAGTCCCGTAAATCAATTATGGAAGAATAAACACCTGGTTAGCAACTACCTGTCTTAGGACATTTTCTTGAATTCCAGAGATGACTGCTCAAGAAAAATTTAAGTGTATTCATTTTAAGACCTGCATGAAAGCATAAATGTTCCAAACATATCTTCATAAAATGACTAATACTGCAGGTGCTCCTGAAGGTTGGAGAAATCAGTATGCTTACAGTATATGAATCTTGAGAAATTTCACTTCTCATTTAAAAAAAACAACAAAATCTGCCCATTACCACCAAACTAGAAACATTTTTATGGAACATGTTCTGGTGCAACATAAACTTTAATTAAATGGCTGGACATGGGTAATACAATACGGCAGGGAATAACATTCATCATTACTGGTTTTAAATGAATCTATTAGCCACACCATGAGAAATTATTTGAATCTACGTTTCTGCAATGTCATCACAACCTGTTGAAACTGCTATCAGGTGATGAGAACTTTATCTACATCAATGGCACATTCTTGACAAAGGCCACTACCCTACTCTCTAGCTGGAGACTGAAAATCTGACATGTATATACAACATCCTGCAGTGACTACATGTATAAAGTTTAATCACTTGTGTAAATTTTTGTTTACCTCTAGATATGGTAATTGGTCAGATTTTCATAATCGATTATTGGTTCCACTTAAATAGCTAATAACTGATTATAATCAGTTACAAAGAGCATATTTAATTTTTGTTTGTTATACAGTTATATCATTGCACAAGAGTTCAACAGTTTATAAACGTACAAGAGTAACATCTTTCAATGACATGTATACTTTAACCTGATAAAAATATTACATTTCAACTGTGTTATTCTGTTCTACAACTCTGTTAAATGAAAGCAACATTTTATGGCTAATAGCCTTATGTAACTGAAATAATGTTGCAATCCCTCAAAATCCTTTCATTCATATGTGATGTGTCTATAGTCAAGCATAGAAGGACATTGGTTTTCTTCTTTGTCATTATTTACAAATACTACAAATGATTTGTTTACATTTAAACTGAAACAACTCATCAATTTTTTTATTATAATTGTTAACCCAACAATTTTACATTTAAACTGAAACAACTCAATTTTTTTAAAATAAAAACTATTAACTCAACAATTTTACAGCTTAATCATGCAATTATGACTATATGTTCTTAATTATTAAAGTTTGCACCTATGGAATATGGTATGGTTTTAAAATCTGTAAGCTGTGAAGGGAAAAAAAATAATTCTGATCAACTTTAATGGATTGGAAGCGTTATTTAGCTTACCATTTAGAGTTTTACTAACCTTTGTGTTTTGCATGCAATTAAAAAGAAGTAGTTTCCCTTTACACATGATCGATTATCTTATTGGTTCACTCAACTAACTGATGATCGATTATAATCAGTAATGGAACAACATTAGTTATCTCTGACCATCAATAACACTGGACAACAAATTTTTACAAAAGTCATGTTACTGAAATAAAATTAGTCAATTCTTATCAATTTTTATGTGCTGAACACGAATATGACAGTCAAATTGCAAAATTGGCTCTAGTTTTTTTGTAATCTGCAAGAAATTAATGTTTACATAACGAAATGCATTCCAATAGTAAAAGGTCAACTGTAATAGCCTACCTATAAAAAATCAAGTCATTGACTACATCTTAGATTTCTTCGCCTGTCTCTTGTACAGCTGTTCGGGAGCATCTCTGAGGAGTGTCCAGCAGTAGTCAGCCAGCATTGTAGTGGACCATTTTCCCTGGTATCTTTGTTCCATTGTTGCGATATCTTGATGAAAACGTTCGTCGTGTTCATCACTAACAATACCACAGTTGCTAGGAAAGAAATCCAAATGGGAATGAAGGAAGTGAATCTTTAGAGACATATTGCAGCCAAGTTTCTTATACTTCATCAACATGTCTTCTACTAGTTCCTTATAGTTTTCTGCCCTAACATTTCCGAGGAAGTTTGTAGAAACTAGGCGAAAAGCATTCCATGCTTGTTTCGCGTCACCTTCCAGCAAGTTGTTGAACCGGTCATCTTTGAAAAGCTCTCGAATCTGAGGACCTACAAAAACTCCCTCTTTAATCTTTGCTTCGCTGAGTCGAGGGAATTTTTCATGCAGGTATCGGAATGCTGGCAAAGTCCGGTCAATGGCTTTCACGAAGTTCTTCATCAAACCTAGTTTGATGTGAAGGGGTGGTAGCAAGATTTTCTGAGCCTCAACCAGAGCTGGGTGTTGGATATTCTTCTCTCCAATGGCTACATTCTGCCTGTGAGTCCATTCCTTCCTCATGTAGTGCATTTCCCTTGCTCGGCTATCCCACTCGCATAAGAAACACATGTATTTTGTATATCCTTGCTGCAGTCCCATTAAAAGGGCAACTACCTTCAAATCACCACAGAGGTGCCAGCTGTACTTGTTATACTCAATGGAATTCAGTAGCTGCCTTAAGTTATCGTATGTCTCTTTCATGTGGACAGCATACGCTACTGGAATAGATGGAAGAATGTTTCCATTGTGCAAAAGCACAGCCTTGAGACTCAGTTTCGAAGAGTCCACAAATAGTCTCCATTCTTGTGGGTCATGAGTGATTTTTAAAGCATTCATGAGGCCCTCAATATCGGAACAGAATATCAGATTACTTTCCTTTCTGAAGAAAGGCTCCAATTGCTGGTGGCGCTTTCGATATGCAGTAATTGTGACATCTTCTTCTAGAAGATTCCATTGTTGGAGTCTTGATCCTAGCAATTCTGCCTTGTTCTTTGATAAGTCCAAATCACGAATCAGGTCATTTAGTTCTTCCTGTGTTATTCTGTGTGGGGTTGATGATGCACCACAGTGAAAATCTGGATCACTGCATGCTGATGGACCAGGAGAAGAACAGGTCGACTCACCTTTGTCTTCGTCAGATGAATCAAGAGAATATTCTGCTGGAGGTTCTGGAATAGGAAGTCCCTCACCATGTGGAACTGGTCTCAATGCAGACGGAATGTTTGGGTAGACTATTCTCGACTTCTTTCGCTTCGTTATTCCGCCGGAAAGAGGAGGAACCAAGCAGAAGTAACAGTCATTTAGGTGGTTGCTTGGCTCTCTCCACACCATTGGGACTGCAAACGGCATTGATGACCTTTTGCAATTCAACCACTGTGAAAGCTGTGTTGTACATGTAGCACAGCATATATGCGGAGCCCAAGGCTTGTCTTGGTCACCAACCTTGCATCCGAAGTAAAGATGATATGCCTTCTTCACTTGAGAATTGATACTTTTCTTCTGGTTGGCAAATGTCACTTCCCCACAAATATAGCAAAAATTGTCCGCGGTATTAACACACTTTCGAGGCATTACTGTTCTTTATTTTACGTAAATGGTTAAAATAATAAGTTTTATGTAACAGTAGCTTGAACTGTCTCGCACAACGTCTAAAATATTTTAAATGCTGAACCTATCTGATTGGGCTTTATATAGTACACTGCTTACGTCAGCTTCAGCAGCCGCCTGGCATTAGTATAATAGGCCTACACATGTATAGTACACTGCTGACGTCAACTTACTTCAGCAGCCGCATGGCATTAGTATTGCATTGCATCAGAAAATGATGCAATCAACTGTGGATGATGTGAGCATGATGGTATTATGCAATGTTACATCATTATTCCGGATGTTGCTGCAGTCCTACTGGAGAAATTTACACAGTGAAACATAGAAAATGAGGTATATGAATATCTTCAAAACGAGAGCCAATACAAATTTTTCACGGTTATATTCGTGTTCGGCACACCAAAATACTACAGATTAGGGCCTTTTCAAGTCAGTAATGATTTCACTGTTGACCAGTGTAATAATAATAATGTTAAACTCAATTGGCCAACACACTGATCTTCCCATAAGGCCTTCTACAATTACATTCATATATACAATTTTTACAAACTGTGCTGTCTTCTGGACAAGGTTTAAAAAAAACCCCCAAAACAATATAGCTGATGTACTACTATAAAATACAGTCACACAGGGCATTACATACAAGTACATACAGGATACATGTACATGTAAAGATTAGTAGTGAATAGTGATCTCCCAGGACATTTGACTATTAGAATTCCAGCTGGACTATTATTATTTCAGATGCAATGGTTTAGAACACCCCACTACACTATGTGTTTGTACCACTACAATTTTATGTTATCTGCTATGTGTATAAATTTAATCTGTCAAATAAACATCTTGCCACTAATTAAAAGCCCTAACACTCAAATGACACCTGTTCTTGCCTCATG
This sequence comes from Sinohyriopsis cumingii, assembly GCA_028554795.2. Taxonomy (NCBI): domain Eukaryota; kingdom Metazoa; phylum Mollusca; class Bivalvia; order Unionida; family Unionidae; genus Sinohyriopsis; species Sinohyriopsis cumingii. The sequence continues at coordinate 46,891,937 of CM068830.1, read as the reverse complement.
TTGGGTAGTTAATTAAGACAGTCAAGGATAATTACCCACCACTTAGCCTTTAATTTTTTGTATCTGGATTGCCTGCCTGCTTATGTGCAACCTTTGCTGCCTGTTTCATCATTACACTGACCATCACATGACGAACCAGCGACGAAGGAGTCTGTTGGTGGTGAGTGTTATGTAGAACATCATAGGCACTGATCTACAGGCACATTACACTAATGGAGACCTGGATCTCAGTTGTTTGCAGTTTGACTACACTTATAAACGAGTACAGACGGTATTGTTTCTGTAGATGCTGACCAAGATACATATTAAAACAGGGACTCCAAGAGAGGAGCCCAACAAGAATACAGATTAATTTTATTAAAAATTATAGTCACTTACAAGTCAAGTCAAACTGCAAACAACAGAAATCCTGATCTACCTTAGCACAATGCACCTTATGATCAGGGTCAATCTTGTTTGTTCTACTGATAACTCCTAAAAGACTACACAGACTCAGATCTGCTTATGCATTATGTGATGGTAGATCTGGGCCTGTGCAGTTTACAGCTAGACTTGTTTTATAGGTAAGTACATACAGTATTGCAAACTGCATTATACGTCCCATCTTGTGACCTTGGAGCAAGGACTTGGCCACTGTATCATAAGATGTGCACCTCTGTGTAATGCTTCATCAAAATGTCTGAAGGGGTTAAAAAGTGACAAGCCTTGATAAGGAAACAGGTCACTGGCTTTCCTTATCCCTTACTGTGACCCTAAATATAAAATACCAACAAAATGCAGAAATTTAACCTAAAATAGTACAATGTGAAATGCAGGTCAGTAACATATTTTTTCATAAGGTTGTGGTAATAATAGAGATGTATCCAATAATCTGATTTAAAGATTTTAATATGAACAATTAAAATAGAACTTAACTCAAGCCAGTAATGAATGAAATCTGGGTTATAGTGACCCATTTTTAAATGAGGTTTTAGTACTCATAAAGATGGATTTCATCGTGAAGTTTAATTATAAAAAACAACATCAGTATATAAAATCTGACCAGTTTCTCTTTACTGCTTCAACAGACTGAAAAAACATTTTATTCTTCAAGTCATTAACTCTTTTAAAATATAGTAATTTCAAGGGAAAGACTACCATTCTAGTGAGTTTCAAGATGGTTAATAAATGTAGGCAACACATTTTTGGTTACTTGCAAGTACTACTGCAAAAAAGAAAAGTTTGCTTCTCAGAAAATTTGCTCATAAATACGTTTAGTCTCACACAGGTCATTATACAGAAAAAGCAGATGGTAAGTTTTTGGTAAATTTCATTGCTTACTCTTTCAAACATTAAATAAAGTATTTAAAGAGTATTATATGGTCAGATTTCGATTCATTGTGATGTTCTTAAAAATCATGGCTTGAATCAATGCATTGCTACCTCACATTTCAATGAAATCCATGCATGTGATGATAAATGACAAACTGACATCTCAGCTTTAATCATTTTGAGACATTCTAGCTACATTCTTAAATGCAAAATTTGCATGGAAAAATAACTTGCATAAAACTAGATCATTAAGATACATGTATCTCTACCGAAAACCATAACAGTAAAATATGTATGAATAACTAAAGAGATTTATTTCACTTTAAATATGTTTAATTTATTAAATATTATGGATATAAAACTTAAAAATTATAAATAATCTTATATTTTCAACTTTTTTGATACATGGTACACAATAAATTGCACAAATTTAGCCTAAACTAGTAAAATGTGAAATGCAGGTTAGTGACTTAATTTTTATACTCTTATGGTAACAGCAGAGATGCATACAATAATTTATGTGACCAATTAAAACCAGTCATTTGTGCAGTCAATTTCTAATTATGGCATGTATGATGCCAATCTAACTGTTAAAAGAACATTCAACTAACAAGTGCAGCTAATTATTGCAGCATTAAATAATTTATTCTTTGGTGGTGTCAAAATATTCTTGGCAAATTAATGTTTTTTCATTTTTACTTTCTAATCCCTCTCACTTTCTTGTGCAAATCAAATACTGTATGTGTCCACATTCATTCAAAGCCAAACAGGTGCAACTATTTTATATGCAATCTCCTAATGATTGCTTAACAAACATGCTCTTTTTAAAAATTTAAATGTACGGATTTGCCAGGTTCAGAACTGCACACCACATCAAGTATGTTATAACAATCTAATACACAATGTCTGATATGTTGTCACAGTGTAATTCAGAGTTAGGTATTGCCAGTCACGATACACATTATGATAACTTGTCTTTCATACAGTATGTATCCAAACAGTATCACATATATAAACGAGTCCCTCAAAGGTACTGACACTACCAGCCAAAAATATATTCAGGAAATTCAAGAACAGACTATTTCTTCTTTTAAACTGCTGAGTATTGAAACCAAGTCTGATATTTCTAAGAACAACAATAATTTCAAATTAGCTGCTGTGGCAGTTATACTGATTGGCATTAAGATTGGCACCATTTTCATTTTGGATCCAGTACATATCATTTGAAGTCTTCTGAAACCTCCTGTGAATATGACAATCCATTCAAGAGTACCAATAACAAGATTTTCAGGATGGTTGCCATGGTGGCCAACTGGATGTCAGATCAGCATCATTTTTATTTAGAACCAACTAAACGTAATAAGACTTTCAGGATGGTGGCCAAACTGTATGTCAGTTCAGCACCATTTTTATTTAGAACCAACTAAACATCATAACAAGACTTTTGGTGAAAGCTTCATGCCAATAAGACCAGCCATCAAAGAGAAACAGAACCAACAAAATTTACAAGATGCCCAACATATCTTTCTTTCCATTTTGAAAAAAAATATGTTCAGGCACACTAAAATGATTGTTTGAAAATACTTTCAAACCTGTAGAGAATTAATAACTGCTATCTCATGATGTACACAATAATTTGGTACTACGGTGGCCTAAGTGATTTGATCATCTGCCTCAGATGCAGGGGGATGCAGGTTCGAACCACAGCTGAGTCATACCAAAGACTTATAAAAAAAATGGTACTATCAGCTGCCTCGCTTGGCGCTCAGCTTTAAGAGGTTAGTGTTAGGACTGGTCAGCCATATGTCAGGGTAATGTGACTGGGTGGTACGTCGTAGCGATATGACTAATATCTTTAAAGCAACATTAAAAATCCTAATCACCAATGACCACCAATAATTATCGAAATGACAAAAGCTAACCACTGAGAAGAACAGTACTGTTCAGCTCACAGTGTGATATCTGGTTGCCAGACAGTAAAATAGTATATTAGCCACTGAGGCTTTTCCCTCTGACAGATTATAAAATGTCCCTGCAAGGATACCAGACAGAAGAAAAAAACGAAACCAAAAGATCACATGATAAGCTCACTTTCTTTGTAAATACTGAGAATAAATAAAGAAAACATTGTTGATATACATTCTACTACAATAAGTGGGAAAAGAGAATTGGCTGACAGTTGCAGTAACATCATGTTTGTGCCCGGATTCTAGAGACATTGTTTTTTTCACTATGATCAAGGATAATTCAAGCCCTCCACAATCTCTGATCAAGGCACATAGTCCTGAACTAATGCAAAATGTTTTCTTCTTTCAGTCACAGTGATCTTGACCTCTTTCTTACCCAATAGTTAATTCAATTAAAAACTTTAGTGAAGGTACTCAGGTTATTATGTGGAAACCATTTTTCTTCTTTAGCCACAGTGACTCAGACCTTTGACCCATTAATTGATGGACTTCTTCCTTAACCCAAGTGCAAGCCATCCACAAAGTCTGATAGCTGTAGATGGTGGAGAACTTGAGAATTGTGGCACTAATTCAGTTCCAATAGTAAACCTATGCAAACACCATGATATTAAGAATTCAATAACTTGAAATTTCTGAGTGCTCATGATCAAACCTATATTTATAATAGATGCATTCTGGATGACAGCTTCTGTGTACAGAAAAGGATATGAGCTGTGACATTTTCTGGATCTACATGTGTCTGAAACGTGATTTCAATTCTGTACCAAAGAGTCAGGTGTTAATTTCAGTAATGAGTATTCAAAGCTCGTGACTGCTAAAGGACCGAAATTCCATCAATAAAAGAATGTCTCTATTTTTTTCAGTTACAACTAGGATAAGCTCTCAAAAGATTCTTTTTACTAAAATCCATCTTATAAATCAATCCTGGCCGGCCAAACCCATATATACTCTATTTCATCTTCACCCATTTCCAGACTGGTTCACATTTTTCCATACCATTAGTACCATGTCCTTGAGGTACTGTGTGTAACCAAAGTTTCAACAGATGGACAGCAGCATTACATAATATGCTCTGCCTTATGGGAAGTGTATAAAATGTGTATGAAATAATAAATTTTACAACTTTTTCTAGTGGAGAAAAATGTACAATGTTGACATATTTAATATTAGGTCAGAAAAATGTAAAAATCACAGCATACATTGCTCCCTACGTCTAATGTCTGTGTAACTAGCAAACCCACTAATAATATAGGGACATGTGAGGGTTCCAGTTTTTATCTAATACAAGAAACCCCCAAAATAGGTTCCCTATCTGCTAAACAAGAATCCAAATTGTTAAATGAAACCTTGATATATTGGTTATTTTATCACTGAAAACATTGGTTAATGCCCAGATATTTGTTATCAACATCAGGAGATTCTCCACTTTCAATAAAATGTCATATATTTAACTAAAAAAAATGCTCAATACACTGTAAATAACAATACAAGATGCAATACAGATTCACAAAAATGGTGTTAATATCTACTTGTGGCAAGACTTAAAAAAATAAATACCAATTAAACAAGTATGTAAGTGAAATTCATGTTTCAGTTTTATAATTTAATTTGGTTTCAGTTTAATCATCTTAAAAGTGATATACAATGAAGTATTTAAATCTGAAAAGTACAGTATATACTCATTTAGAAGACAAAAGCAAAACTGCAAACAAAGAACCTGACCTGCTGCATCATAATATGCCTGCAGACCCAGATCTGACAGCTCTTTATGCAGCAGCAGATGTGGGTCTGTGCAGTCTGCAGTTGGACTCTTCTTATAAGAGAGTACACACATTATGAACCGACTGTAAGAGTGATACCTATAAGCATTTCTGTGAGAACTTAATTAAGTGCTGACTTCTGATTATGACTTGCACAAATGTTTTGTTGAATTGTTACAATTAAAAGTTTAGTATTACTGTGTTAAGTACTATTTAGTCAAATCCAGTAAAGATGTCAGAATACAGCTAAAAGGCATACAAATCCTACCTGTGTAAGAGCTAGTGGTCACAGTTGTGTCTCAAGTCAACTTGTTTCAACTGACCAGTTGAACAGTTTTAAACATTATTGTGCAAGTAACATCACTAAATTATCTAACATTTTACAGAGACTTATCCCAATTATTTGCAGATGTGATCAAGGACAGCCAGGAAACCAAACAAAAGGCACAATGTGCACAAAAAACCATTTCATGAATAGAGTTCATTCTGAAGAAATATTCAATAGTGAACTTTTGGCACACAGAGGTTTGCTCAAGAAAATTCTGTGCAGTATAATAGCATTAATATTTTACTGACAGAACAAAAAAAATTGAGTTTGACATCACTGTTTCTCTAAACAAACATCTACTTTTTGGAGAAAAACAATTTAGTTTTGTTATGTATCCACATTTGCATGCAGAAAGCAGTATTATAAAAATACACAATGTTTTCACTGATGCATATGGTGATGTGCATTGCAACCTCTTGGAGTAGAGCTTTTTAACAATTTTTCAAAGACTGGTTATCTTGAAACTAAAGGAAACTTATACATATAAAAGTGAGCAACTTGTTAGGAAAAAAGGCTTTTTATTGACATTTCCAACATGATTATATAATAAGGACTGAAACATTTACCCCCACATGTAATTGTTGTTATTGTTGTTGTTATAGTGTTTAACGCCATTTTTCAGCACAAGATAGGCTATACATGGCGGCCAGTATTAATGGTGGAGGAAGAACCGGGAAAACCCCGGAAAGAACCACCGACCCACGAGAAGCTACCGGCAAGCTTTCTCACATATCCACATTTGCCGAGCCTTGGACTCGAACCCACGCAGACAGAGGTGAGATGGCAGTGATCCGTGACGGACAGCGCTTTAGACCACTCGGCCACTCGGGGCCCCCACATGTAATTGTAGATGTCCATCCAGTTTTTAATTTTTTAAATGTACTCTGGTAGCATATCTTTGCTTATAATGCAGTCTATTTTTATAGACACTCATATGCAGAAGCTATTGTATGGGAGGTGGATACAACTTTCTAAGTAACCTTGTTGTAAATTTCATTTAAAGGGATAGAAGAGCAAGAAATGTTAATTTTTAAATTCTTATTATCATTTAGTTAAGTTTCATTCCATCACTGTCTTGTATCAATAGTTTGTCTGCATCATGATAAAGTATTGCCAGATGAAATAATGCAATTAATTAATGCATCAAAAACACCAACTCTATTGTAATCTGACTGGTTACCAACTGTACCAGTGCTAACATCAAGAGCCATGCAACAGACAAAAATACTTGTCTAACTGTGCAGCATCTGGGGGATTTTCAATGTATAATCATGCATAATCATGCAACATTAGACTAGATTTCTGTTTTAATTCTGTTCATTGAATACCCCTGCATGTCATTATTCTGGTAAATAACTGTTTGTAAGATGTATACAATTTTTAATTTACCACTAGCAGAGGTCTCGGAAATGCTTAATTACGCGTATTTGGATGCCAAATTTTGATCTGGGATGCAGAAAATCACTGAGGCGTGAAGTCTTCCGTACGCATGTAATAGGTGTGCAGAAAATTCAAAGACTTGCCAGTCCTGCTTCAGCCACCTGCTATGCGTGCAGATGTGTTGATCAGTTAGCTATGCTGACATTTACAATAATAGAATTCAGTGACTGAAAGACCCCTTGATGTACATACATGTTGCCATTATACAAGTACATAAAAAAACAATGTGATGCAATAGCTGGGCGGCAAGTTCAAAGGCTTTGACTGGCGGCCGGGTGGGAAAATGTACTGATATTTACAGTGATTGAATTCAGAGGCAGAAAGACCCAGAGATGTACATGTGGTCATTTATAAAAGTACATCAAATAAACAACTTCAGCTTTCGTTATTGTATTCATTTCCGAATGTAGCGGAATAAGCAGTGCATGTGACCTCAGAATCAAGACATGCTGAGACTTAGACAAAATGCCATTCGTAATTTGGATAAGTATTTTGGGGTTAAACAGCAAACTTATGAAGATGGTAACGAGATTCAGAAGAGTGCTAAAGCTGCTAGAATTGATAGTTCAGATGGGACAGTAGCTAAGTGTAAGAAAGTGTGTGATGCCTAGCTTAGTGTTTGGAATAAGTTCTTACTTGGATTGACAAAATTCAGTCTCACTCTGACGGACGAACAAGACCTATGTCTGTGTTATAAAGAAAGTAGAAATTAAACTCAACATCAACCAATAGTTCTTATTTTCATAGTTTTTTGGGGAGGGCCAGGGGTCACATGTTATAAAGAAAGCAGAAATTAAACTCAATGGCAACCAACAGTTCTTCTAATTTTCATAGTTTTTTGGGGAGGGCCAGGGGTCACGCTATCAGGCGAAGTGGGTGACTAAGTCGCCTAAAAAAGTAAACTTTGCCTTCTCTTAGGAAAGCGAAAATGATTTTGCCCTGTGATTATTTAAGAGGTATATTGACTGACCATACTTTTTTCAAAAATGCTCCTCTGCTAAGCCTGGTCAGTTCCAGTGTTGTAGCGAAATGTATTCATCAAGACATCGGTAGCTAGGCCTAGTTTTGATATCAATTACATTGACAAACAAACTCGTGCCCATTCACAGGCATGTGTTTTGACAGCTGATTGACCATTAACCCTTTCACGAGTAAGGTAGCAACTACACCTCTCCCTCAATAACTTGCGCACAACAGGGTCCACAAACATAGACCACAATATAAGCGAGGCGCGAGTTACCGAGGGACCTCCAAAAATTGAGAAAAAAAATCGTGTTGACATCGAGAAAACTGTAGAGGGGGTGGGTGGCATCAGGGAACTGGGCTGTTTAATGACTGAATCCTCATTTTACAATCACTAATGAAGTTGTTCGTTATTATGTTTAAATAACAATTTTTTCTCTCAAAATATCCAACATATGAAAGATCGTTCCAACTGGTTTGAACAACCATCACATGTATGCGAAAAATCTGAGTATTACATCACTGCTTTCTGTTTTCTTGATGAGTCTGGTTTCCGTAGTGGTATATAATAGTATCTTGCCAAATCGGTAGTCCACAATTTGACAACTAGACTAACTGTTGATACACCACCAAACAAGATTCTTTTTTTCCAAAAACATGCGACAATTATTTTGTGACATGTCTATGTCGAAACTCAATTTTTTATTGTTCAATTAGTACAATGTTGATGTCATGATTTCATTGGAAGTAATAATGAAATTTCTTATCATCCCTGAGGATATCTCTAAATGCCAGTTAAAGAATTCTCTGAAACTTGCTTGCCCACAATGGTGAAATCACAGTTATGAAAGAGTCGGTTAATTTAAGGTAGTCTCTGTTACATACACAATAATGTTTATTACAGTGTTCGACTGATCAAATGAAGTGAGTTCACCCGACATACGACTGAGGCCGCTAGGTTTTAAGTTAGTCCGATTGTTGTGCCTTTAAACTTTAAATTTTATTCCACCTCCTTTTTTTCAATTCAAAAGACATAATTAACATGATAATATAAAGGAGGCCAGCTTTTAATTCAGTGCAACAACACAACAAATACTTCCGCAAGTCAGTTATTAAAACACGGTCGGCACTTAATTAGGTTCTCAGAGAAACGCTCGTAGACATAGCTGTTACGGTAGATTGACACATATTACGTTTAATTACAAAAGGACACATTGCACTTATGACGATTACACTTAAATGAAACTAAAAGTTGGAACTAGAACACAAATTTCAGTTGATAAAAAAATTATTTAAAGGAGACCAGAAACAAAAAATTTCCTTTTATGTATGTAATTATCTGCAAATTTTAATTGGTTGTTGTTGTTGTTGTTGGGTTTAACGCCATTTTTCAGCACACGATAGGCTATACATGGCGGCCAGTATTAATGGTGAAGGAAGAACCAGAGAAAACCCCGGAAAGAACCACCGACCCACGAGAAGCTACTGGCAAGCTTTCTCACATACCCACATTAGCCGAATCTGAGACTCGAACCCACGCAGACAGGTGAGATGGCAGTGATCTGTAACGGAGAGCGCTTTAGACCACTCAGCCACTCAGGGCCCCTCAAATTTTAATTGGACTTTGATGTATATAAACTAAATATCGTAGGCAGGTAGTGATTATATCATGCGGAAGATACCACGATTCCGTAAATTGCAGAGTTTTTCCAAGCTTTGATGAGACAAACAATCATGTGGTCCTGTGATGCAATACTAGCCAGTCCTCAAATACAAACATATAAATGGCGAGCGAGACAGACAGGAGGAGACCAGATTTGGGTTGCTCATTCAAAAGTTGAATATGCTTCCAAGTTATGCTCATAACTATATCTGTTGAACTGTGTGTTAACAATGCGTTTAAGAACTGACAGCATAAAAGTACAACAGTAAGAAAGTGCTCATATTTCATATTTTGCAATTTAAAAAATGCAATGTAATTTTTAAATAAATACTTATACATCATGTGCTGTGCAAAAATGTGATAAGGATTAAGTGATGGTGCCCAATGTAAAAATTAAAAATTTACCACACTGCAATAAATTCATTTAAGAAGGACGAGGTTCAATTGTATTATATGTAAATGACATATTCATTACCTACCCCCAACACACACACACACACCACCACCACCACCACCGAAGGTGTGATATCTTGAAAATATACATCCAACACTGAAACGCTGAGAGATAATACTGAATTCTGGGCGAAGAGACTAGAACGGGGACAAACTTGTATGTGAAACAGTATCCATTACCCTGGAGGTGTTAAAGGCATTGAGAACGGTTTTCATCGGTTGAAACTTAAGCATTAGTTTTTCACACAAAATAACCCCACAAATAAATCTGCAAAGCAGAAATCATAAGTAATTAATTTAAACATTAAGAAGCTTCCTTCTTATGATTCAATCACAGTGTATTTTACATGTAGGCTACAGATAGCGTACTGACAAATCTGATAGTATATACATGTCTGGTATAAACAGTTTATGTACCTGTCAACTCTCCAGCCGGGAGAAAAACCTCCCGATTTGGGGGGGGGGGGGGGTATTTCCACACCTAACTCCCGATCTCGTACTATCTCCCAAGTTTTTGCAGAGAACTCCCTATTATTACATTATGTCTGCCAATTTTCATTTCTCAGAAGAAGAAAAAAACACCATACATAAATAGATAAAACGTATACAATCCACAGGTAACATATTCTATTTTATCACTTGTGAATATTGTAGTGACAAAATAATAAATATCACAAGTTTTTTCTTCAGTAAATAGAATGTTAAGATTAAACATTATTCACATAAATTTCAGATTTTTTAAACCACTACAACAGAACTGTTGTAATAAAAACATTAAAAAAATAAAATTGTCACCAATTAGCTTAAATCCCATGAATGATCACTGTGAATGTTGCCTACTTTTCTCTGGAAACAAAATCAATCTCCATTTCCACCAAAGAAACTTGACCAGTTAACACCTGACATTCCTCTACTGTATATGTAAAGTTTAATTACCATGATAGAAGGAATAAAAGAAAATATGCCACGCAGTATATGTGCTCCCAAAGAACTAATTTGGAATAAATATTTTATTCAGTAAACAGTGTTACACGCCTTAAGACTTAAACGTAAGGAAATAAGGTGGGAATTAAATGTGGGAAAAACAGATTTTAACTGTTAAAATGAAGTCCTAGGCATCGTGAGTTATAATAAAACAGGGCATCATTTATTTGCCAATCAATGCTGAGGTTTACATATACATATTGTAGAACACGTTTTTTTTTAAGTATGTCCGAAGGGCAGTCCTTTTTACAAGATAAATTAATTGATAAGGATTAACTGTTAATTAGTCACACTGGCCTTATGCTTGTGTACTCAATAGCCTTTAGCTATCATGCAGTTTAGAAACAGCTGACCAGAATAAGATACAAGGGTCTTGTCCTGTTGGATAATAAGGCATATCACAGGGAGAAATGGCATGTCCCATGGGCGCTCGCACACTGCGGCAAGGGGTGGGGTCAATAGTAGCCCCCCCCCCCAATTTCTATTGTCAGCCAGTTAAATTGAAACTTTGATTTTATAATTGACCTTGTTTTTTTTTTGTTGCTGCTATTTAAACATCTCAAGGGATAGTTTTATATCAGTTCCAATCATTACAGATTACCATTTATACATACTACGTGTAACAGGCATAGACTGAAATTTTTTAAAAAATTTTTTATTTTTGTTTAAGATTACTGAAAATTGTGTTTTCTCGAAACATGACCATGTCAGGGGTTTAGAATCTTAATTTTAGCAAAGCTTGCATTTGATTAAAATCAGATCTCAATTTCACCTAGGACAGAGATGATTTGATTTCGATTGTGCCGTGTTCAGGTATGTATGTCAACATCTTGAAAATACATTTACTCATTTCATCAGCGCGATCAAAGTTTCCTCAGGAAAACAATTTTTTTCCGACAAACCCAATGGGCACCTAACTTTGAATAGAGGATGGGCCCAAACTAAAATTAGAGGGGCCCCGGGTGTCGGACTATCACATTTTTAGCACTGCTGGTGTAGATAAAATATCTGTGAATTGATTGTTGCATTTTGTGGTCACTTACTCGGCTTTCTGCCTATTTTTGTAACTCACACGTTTAACACTTTTCCCAGGATTTAAAATATCCAACAGTATGTCTGGAACAGCAACAACTTTTAGTCTAGGGCTAGGCTAGCATTTGCATATCCTAGAGCTGTAATTTTTTTCAGGATCATTCTCGTAACATTCCTTTAGAAATGTAATGATGACAGAGTGCTGTATGGTGTTGCTTTGAAATCGACTCGCTTGTAATAATGTATCCATACTTTCTTTATGCCGCTATCTTTGGAAAAGAAAAAAAAATGTTGTCCACAGGCTTTTCTTAATGTACTATTACACATTTAAGGAACACAAAACGGCATTGTCTTTTACTCTGGCAACTCCCAATTGGGATGCTGGAGTCGCTACTATGACGTCACACCCCAAAAACCAACCGAATAGACGCGGAAATTTTGCATACAAGGTCACGGAAATTCAGCTCCTAGAAGATATGCCAATATTTAAATATTGGCATTACGGTCACAGTTGATACTTCAGAATCAGGTTTTCTTCTCTAGTGCTTTTATTATTATTCTGTATTTCCATTGGTTTCTGGTCTCCTTTAATTTATATTTATTTATTAAAGTACTGCCTCCACTTGGCGTAAGTGACATTTTCATTGATCTAAATTTCCTTACATATCATTAATTGCGGTGTACTAGGAATGTCATTTGGAAAGAAAATGTAAACAATTTTAGGAGTTATTTTTTAATTTGATATTTCATAGTGTTGATTAAAATTTCCAGGTCCTATCTACCGTTTTCAACGATAAAATGAGCGATACATAAAAGTTTCCGTTATCAATTCTGATCGCGATTTTCTTCAAGTTCAACAAATAGGGATACATTTTTGTGTTATTTTCGGGTTTAAAAAATGGGATCCACACATGACACCGCGTTATAAGCAGGTTCGCAAGTTTTAAGGGCGCGAGTTATCAAGGGAGTGGTGTATCAATTTCCTGCATGATATCCGTTGATGATAAAACATATAAACATGTGTTTTAAGATCAGAATCGGTGATCTAGATATATATTAACTGCCTCTTGTACACTATTTAGTCATAAAATTAGTTTGAAACTAAGTGAACCAGTAGGCCTAACGGTAAAAAAATGACGGACTTCGCTAAGTCAGGGATGTACCTGTTTATTGTCTGTTTTTGTAAATCATTGGGCAAATATATTCAGAAAAATATACAAATCATGGAAAGCAAAGCCTAGGTATTATTTCATTAAAGATTTAACTTTAAAATGCAAATTATGTAGGTCAGAAACGTATGGGGACAATGCTATGTTGTGCAATTCGCAAGATGTGCTTCAAGGTCTAAGCTGTTTTCTGGCTTGACACATATTTGCGAAAATACAGAATAAAAGCAAATCAGATACTATTTAACCATTGCCTAAGATTACTATAAGTACGTAGACAAATAAATAAACCATAAATTTGCAATCCTGTCAGTGGATTGATGTATTGAAGCTATATTAAAGTGAGTGATTACATTACGAAAACCTCTCCATCAAAAAACAGATGCACTCACGTCTGTGTTGATTCTGTAGGAAAGAAGGGACTGCAACTTTTGATGGTGGGACTCCTATTTTTACCACAATGGGAGTCCTGGACTCCTAGCTTTAAAATCCTAGCGAGACCTCTGCACTAGGTAAGTTTCACAGCAAGCAGGAAAATTTTGATAGTCAAATCTGGCAAATTTGGTGTAACATTTACCCAGCTGAAGATCTATTAATGCATATTTCTTTCATTTGCTACTTCTATTATTGAGATTGCTTTTATCCTTTAGATTCTCATTCAACTTCATGTTTATAGTGATGAGAAATTTTCATATATAACAGTACCCATAGAATGCAGCTGTTGCGGGTTTAATGCCCCTTTTCAGCACACAATACATGGCAGCTGTAAAACTGGTGGAGGAAGAACCAAGGAAAACCCTGATATGACCCACAGGAAGCTCACACACCCACACCGGTTAAGCCTGAGACTTTGAACCCATGTGGACAGAGGCGAGATGGCAGTAAAGGTGAGTGCTTCAGACCACTCGGCACATCCCCCATTGTATATTTTTGTATGTGAAAATTTTAATTTGTGTGTCAAATACCTGAGTCCTGGGTTAGAGAACCCTGATCTATCACTACAAGACAAGCCTAATACACTAACTACTTGTTAAGTGGGCTATGCTCTAATAAATGATATGATTCAGTACTTTAATTTATACTTGCACTCTCATATCACTTCCATTGATCTGAGCATGTGTACAAAGCACCTAAATGTAGAACAAAGTTACAGCGTATTTTCAGCACATTCTGGACTCCTTAAAGTTTTCATGCACAAATCAGACTTATCTTCTGTCCTATAATTGCTAACCTTTTTCTTTTTAATATCTGAAACTGTTTGGTGTTTAAGAAATTATAATATCTTATTTATAATTGTGTTGCACATCACAAATTAACTAATAACACTGTACAAGAATTAGATAATTAAGTACATACATGTTTTAGGTGCTTTTACCAAATATGCATGCGTTCAGTTCAATATCCGTTTTAGGAATCTATGCTGTATAAAAATAAAAGGGATTGTATAGGGCACAGTTTAAAAAAGTAGAGGAAAAAATATCTAAAAATCATGAAAATGTTGGATAATGACAGGCTAATGTTACTCTTTTCAAGCTGCAGTTCTGAAACATAATTCTAGTGGCGAGTAAAAGAAGCATGTCAGAAGTGATCATAATGGTGTAATTTGCTGTTAGGAATGATTCTGCCTGAAGTAGAACGGGTTTCTTCTCTGTATGGTACTAAAATTTAGATGAATAGAACATATTTAATCTGAAACCTCAGTTTTCTGATGTTTGGAATTATCAGACACACTGCCCCCCCCCCATAAAATCTAAAACAGCTGAACATGTTTACAAAGAATTCTGATATACCAAGTTCTTGGATTAAGTAAAGTACTCCAGATATTACAAGATGAAGAAAACAAAACTAATTATACTCAAATTTTGTTATGACAAAAACAGTATACAAAACACAAGGCACTTTGCAGTGTGACTTATAATATTTGATATTTTTTCATTACATCCAACTTCATTATAATCATAGTATACAATTAACAAGTCAAAAATATATCTTCTGTTCAGTAGTCAACTAAACTTTGGTAAAAGAAAGGCGTTCACCAATTTCCTAGAGTAAAAAGGTTTTAGTGTTTTTTTTTCACATGTGGGCATGATTTGGATTATTAACATACCATAAATACTTGCGTATAAGCCAAATAATTTAGGAAAAACTAAAGGCCTGGAAGGGGGGGTGTCGGCTTATCCGTGGGCCAATGTCTAAACTTGACAGTTGTTAGATCTTTTTGTTGACTACTGTAATGGCTGTAAATCTTGGGACACGAAACAGTAACTTTTTCCCGTGTCCTAAGACATAGGCATGTAAAAAAATAACTTTTGGTGACCCGACATTTATTAAACTGTATTAAAGTACTATGATTGAATTTGTTATTATTTTGCATGTGCATATTTTCTGATTTCTCCAACACGAAATTAAATAAAGATAAATACAGACTTCATAATTCGCAGGCCGGTTGAGTTTACACGGGAGACCAAGCTGAACTATAATGTACAGTACTTACACAGTGCATAGCATCACTTAAATCCTTATTTATTCCCAAACAAATTTGATGCAGGTTTTGCTTTATTCATTGTTTCAACCAAATTGCATTCTTCCAGATAACATTTCAGCTAGTCCTTAATAGCTGTTTAATTTACGTAAATTTAACGAGCTCACGAGTTACTCATTTTCAATGATACACGCGATCCTACAAATTGAGGTAATATATCTTATTTTAAAGTATGAATGTTTAACTGTACAAGGCAAATAACAAGCATAATTTACATGTTCAGGAAGAGTGGTAATAATAAAGGCTAAAATTCTCATTATAGATCAAATAAGATCAATATCAATTTTAGTTTTGTGTTTTGGCTGAACAAACATCATAACTTTCCACACAATGGAAAGCTTGATGTTTTGGCATCTCCTGTCTTGATAGTCGGCAAATTTGTCTTTCATTTTGCGACAGCAGTATAGGCCAGTTAATCATTAAAACCCTGAAACTGGCTTGTGTTAAGAGGGAATTTTGACTGGCAACTATACCAATACATTGATGTGTAATTGCCTCTTATTCCATAATATTAGCACAATTACAGTAATTTTGTAAAATAGGGTGTAAGGCATACCTATGAACTTTTCAAAAGCCAAGTAGGGAGACTAAATAAAAAAAAAGAGAAGAGAATGGGACCTAAAATCAGGAGGTTTATCGTGACATTTTTAAAGCCTTGGATCTTCCTGGTCCAATATGCGTGAAATTCGCAAAAAGACTCGCCATTTCTCCCTGTGACGCGCCCTATTTTCCTCCAGGTCGTGCTCTATTTTCATATTCTGGTCAGCTGTGGACAAGCTGCCCAATAGCTAAAGATTAGTCTTAAATAAACAAGCAAGAAAGCTAGCGTGACTAATTAAAACTTAATCCTTATTGATACAACTATGTTGTGAAAACGACTGGACCTCTGTCGTAATTCAAAGAAACCATGCTCTACACTACTGTGTGTTACGCAAGCACCAGCAATTGATTGGCAAATAAAAGATTCCTAATTTTGTTGAACTAAAGGTACCAAAATAGCCAGCCTCATGGTACCTTACATGTGGCAACTATTTTCCCCTCTTTGTATATCTGACCTTATTCCCTTATTGTCAACATGTAAAGCATTTAGTATTGTTTATTATAAAACATGTATTCTGAATTAGTTTTTAGATGACACATTTGCTGCGTGTTATGTATTTTCATTCCTTCTTTTAATTTAACCATGGTAATTAACATTCGTATATACGTATAAAAAATGCCAGTGTTCACTCATGTAAGTTGCTTTCGTGGGAATGGCGCTATAGCATATAGACTTATAGCATTCGTAGTGATCACTCTTGGGATTGAAATTAATTGTGGACGATTTTTTTTGTTCTGGTTTATTGTTGATTTCTGCACTGTTGTAGAATTGTTAAAAATCATTAATTTACATGAATACTGTTTAAACATAACATTCTTTTTAGCAAAGAAGCGAATGTTTTCTAGTAAAGTAATTATTTTGTCACAATAATAATTCACAGGTGATACAGCAGAACATTAGGACTTTTCTTGTTTAGAAGAAATGAAAATCGAAGACAATGTAATAATCAGGAGTTCTCTGCAACAATTGGAAGATATGAAAGCGGGAGGTATGCGTGGAGCGACCCCAAAAATCTGGAGTTTTTCTTCTTCCTCCTGGCGTGAAAGTTGACAGGTATGGTGTAAGGTCGCTTACATCAAAGCAAACTACAACTCTGCTTCTGTGGAATTAGCATAATTTTCGAAGCATTAGTTCTGAAACTTTATTATTGTATTTTGGAAATATCATTAAAGTTTAGCACAATGTTGACCATGATTCGACTCCAAGGGATGTGCTTAATTCAACGAACAATCAAACCTATAATGTACATGCAGTGGCACCATTATATAAATACATTCAGTAGCCTAATTGCAAGCATTGAATCAAACCGTATTGTTGTTCATTGTGTTGTCATACTGGGATTACATTTTAATGAGTTAGGTATCTACAATTTCAGAGCAAAGTAAAAATGTAATTACTGGTGTACTGCTATAAAATGTCCAATGCAATAATGCACAAACAAAAAATAATCAAGTCAAAAGGAAGAGGCAGTGTTATACAACTCGCAATCGCTAAATTCTTGTCATCATTCGATCAGATTATACACAAATCTAAATTAGGCAGAAACAATGAGAAGGCAGAAAATTAAATAAATTACTTAAGATAAGTATACATGTAATTTTTGTTAAAGAAAAGTTTGCCTAAATAAACGCATTTAGAACTTACCTTGTGCATCTTGAGATGTCTCAGTTGTGGGTTGGCTTTTACGCGGATCATGCACTTTTTAGTGTTTATACCTGTTCAGTTTGGGGAGTCGGCTTATACGCGAACGGGCTTATACGCGAGTATATATGGAAGCTTTAACGTGTGCAACTACGTAACCATCAGAACCAAGATAGCAACCCTACTCATCTGTATATCACATTCTTTAAAATTTATTGATTTGAAAAGTGTATCCCTTATTTATACAAACTTATTTTTTGCTAATGTTAAAAATGTCAAGAAAATCATATAAAATGTAATTATCACATTTATGTATGTAATACAGCCTAACTTTTTGGGCGGCATACATTCTCCTTGACAACCATAAAAGAAGGCATTACATAATAGATCATATGTATGCCTCTAACAAGATTATCTATTTGTCCATTGGAGGTTCAGAAAAACTAATTATTATTTGAATTCCAAACATGTTCTTGTAAATGATCCTCCACCGAGCAACTTACTTGTTGGAGCTTCAAGTCGTGGGCGTTTAATAGGTTGCAGAGCTTGTGGTCTGGTTTTGCTTTTGTCCATGTGATGGAGGGGGGGAAAGAGGTGGGTGGTTTGTGGGGAGCGCCAGCACTGTACTGTTCACGATCGTGATCCAAACCCAGGCCTTCTTTGATCTGGATATTCAGACTTAGTTGTTTTGACGTTCTCTAGAAAGGAGAGTGGAAAATGTACAATACAGAAACACTAGAATGCGGAATAACAAAAATAATAAACTCAAATTGTGTCCACCTGACACCATTCTCCTATATAAGATTGATCTGATTAATAGAAATTTCCAAGGAATATTATCTCAGTTGTTCCTATGTCCGATACAGACAAGTTGTCAAATCAAATTTGAAAATCTTGTGATCACTACTCCATATCAACAGTGGGTTTTCACTAACTCTTCCTTTCATGTCTAGTTGGTCTAAAATGAAAATGGTGTTGATCTGAACCCCCGTATGAAAGTCATAGCAGCCATCTTGAGATCTTGTTATTACTACTCCTCTTAGATTAATGGTCATATCGATGTAAGATTTTTACCAACAGATTTCTAATATCTAGTTACAAGAAAACAGTGCTGACCTGACATCAAACTTGGTCACCCTGGCAGATATCTCAAAAACTTTGTTATTGTCACCTTCATAGAACGATGGTCATTCCAGCATAGGGTTTTCACCAAAACACTTGTTATGCTTAGCTTGTCTTAAATGAAAATGGCTCTGATCTGTCAGCCATCTGGCCATCATATTGAAAATCTTGTTCCCTCTATTCTTCAATGTAAAATCATACCAACACTGAGTTTGTCATTATAAGACATCTTAAAATGTCTAGTTTATCTTTGTCTGTTTAGCAATCATTGTCAATAATAAGTTGGCAAGGCGATACACCGGTGTTGTGTATCAGGGTAATTCACAATACAGAGTTTACTATTGATACATTATTGACAAAGACATCAACTTGAGGGTCATTTCTTCTTTCTAAGTGCTGTCATAGGTAGGGTGGTGACATTATATGGACTTGGTTTTATTGCCAGTATGCTGATTACAGGCAGACATACACTTACCATCTGTTCATGTGCCATTCTCATCCTGCTGGACAAGACAGCAACAAACAAAAACAAAAAAAAGTGAGAGAGAGAGAGAGAGAGAGAGAAAGAGAGAGAGAGAGAGAGAGAGAGAGCACACATCCTGAATCTGTTAATTGTCTGAGGCTTGAATTCAACCTTTTAGGCCATTTCAGTCATTTCTATTTAATCAGATGCAGGACTCATCTTGGTCGCCATGACCTTTGTTTTTCACTGCGGTAATGCTATAAAAACAAATTTCACTTAAATATGGAAGGCACTATGATCTTATCTTCAAAGCAGAAGATATGGTGCAATTTACTCAAGCAAGGAAAATCTTATCTACAAGTGCAGGAGCAAAGAGGATTTACAACCAAATCCATCATACTGCTGTTTTTGATGCATATGAGAAACAACTGCCATGGCAACAGACACTAGTTTCTGTCAGTGAAAAAGGAAATTTTTGGTAACACCCACTCACCTTCTAGAAATGAACATGACGGATTGGAATCTAATCCCTTGCCAATTCTGTGCTAACTTTTTTTAAATACTATCAGCAGGATCAGTTGCTTGTTACACTTACCAGTGTAAAAGGAAACATTCCAAACTTGTTCCCTATGTACGGTTTAATTACTGGTATTTTGCATTTCATTTAATAACCACTTTTGTGAGAAGCTTATCGGTAGCTTTGTATCTATTTGAATTGAGTTCTTGATGCAATGCTTATGGCTTGTCACACAGTGAATAACCTACAGTTAATTCTGAATGCAACACATTTCACTGCATGACACACCAGAAATAGAGCCTTCAAATTCAATCCAAGCAGATGAGATACAAAGCAACAGGGAAGCTTTGTGTAAAAGTGTTTTTTAAATGGTCAGTAAAGTATTTCAATCACACATGAAGAATAGAATGTTTCTAAATGAACTAATGGCAACTGCAATCATTTATCAATCAATAAAATGTGCACTTAAACTGATATGCAAAATATCATAAAAAACCCCAGAAATTTCAGCAATGGTAGGTACAGGTGATAAAGGAAGAAAGCTGACCTTTAGACAAATTTTTTTCTTCAAAAAAGCAGGCCACAAAGTTTGGCCCAGGTCTGCAAAATGGAACTAATGTTATAGTGAGGAAACCCCTACAGTAATTGCATTAAATATCACATTCCAAACAAGAAAAGAACCAGTTATTTTCATTTTTACTTTGAGCTGAATGAAGTCTATTCATTTTTTGCCAATTTTTATGTATATTCAGCATAGTTCAACTTGTGGCAGTGTAAATTAGTTAAGTATATTAACATGAAATAATTTTTTGTTTTGTGAATGAATATCACAGTCAGGGTACTTACTTGCATTTAGAATAAAAATGAAGAACGAATTTTGTGCATTCTGTACAAGTGTTTTGTTTCTCAAGTTGTTAAAGTTTGATGATCTGATCAAAACGGAAGGAGCAGTAAGTACCATGGTAATCTCCCTTTTTTACAGCTAAATATTTATTCACATGGCATGAAGAAAAACAACTAGTAGTTTGTTTGGTTTTGTGGTTCTGTGGAATTAAACACTACTTTTCTGCGGCTGCTAGTATATCTGGTGGAGGAAGAATCACTGAATACATGTACCAACAATGGTCAAGCCAAAACTCTAACTAGTGTAGAAAGAGGTGAGATGCACAACTAATCTGTAATGATGAGTACCTTAGACCACATGATCCCAGGGGCCCTCAGTTTTGTTTAGGATTCAACCTTACCCCAAGTGCGATCCATTCATATAGTTACTGTAAAGATAAGTATTTCTACTCTCAGTGACAGTGACCTTGATCTTTGGCACCAAAGACACTAAGGTTCTTCTTGACCAAGCACAAGCCATCCAAAGAGTGGACCACTTAAAGTAATGTGTGGGAACCAAAATTGGTAATGGACAGATAGATGGACATCATCTTAACACATTAAGATCTGCTTCCATTCATATAGTGGTGACAATCATCTCCCATGCCATGGACTATACTTAAACTTGCATATGTAATTTGCCTTTCCTTCTCCCCCCCCCCCCAACAGCGAATGTACATGTAAATAGTGATGGGAATCAGTCAGAACTTCATAATCAATATTCAGTTTAATACAATTAGCCAATGATCAATTACAATTAGTTACACAGAGAAACAAATGTTCCTCTCTTTGTTATACAACTGTATCTTTCCCCTTGCATTCAAAATGCAAATTAATATACACATGTAATTTCGGTTATTGATATAAATAAAAAATACCATTAACTTAATAAAAAAAGTTACCTTTTTCATGTTTTGTGTTATTTTTGTTCCACAGCTTTGTTAAATTAAAGCAAATGTCTATGGCTGATTAGTTTTATGCAACTGAAGTACTGATGCAAACCAATACAACACATTCATTTAGTCATTCATGTGATTTTTGTCTCACTGAAAGCATAGAAGAATATGCTTTGCTTTCATGTCAGTTTTTAATAGTATTTCAAAGGATTTTACATCTGAATTGGAACAAAACATAAAATATATTATAGGATTAAATGATCATGGTTGGGTATTTATCGATGTGTAAATTTTACCTAATCACTCACAAAGTAAATAAAGTCCAAAGGACCTTATGTAAACTTTGTTGAGTGATTAGGTAAAATTTACACATCGATAAATACCCAACCACGATCATTTAATCCTTATAATTCCAATTTACTTCCTTTCTTGTCATTCTTGTTGTCGGGTTTAATGCCATTTTTTCAGCACACGATAGGCTATATATGGCGGCCAGTATTAATGGTGGAGGAAGAACCCGGGAAAACCCCAGAAAGAACCACCGACCCACGAGAAGCTACTGGCAAGCTTTCTCACATACCCATATTGGCTTAATCTTAGACTCGAACCGCCGCAGACAGAGGTGAGATGGCAGTGATCCGTAACGAACAGCGTTTTAGACCATTCGGCCATTCGGGGCCCCACTTCCTTTCTAACATCAGATCAGCAGATTAGCCAACAAAACATTCACTTGTATGTACATCGAAGTTTTCTTTCATTAGCCTCTTAACTGCGGTAGAATACATAGCCCTATCTTCGCTAGCCTGGATTCATTGATTCTTTATAAAGTGATATGGTGAAAAATGTCACTGCAGGTCTTGCTAGTGATATACTTCATGATCAATATTTTAATATATACAAAAAATGGCTGTTACGGTTTAACTAGGAATATTCCTTTTTTTTAATAAAAATTATGCTTGCGTATGGTACATGTTGTTATGGCAATGCCGTTGTTACTTTCTATGCATTTCAATCTTTCAAAAGCAAAATCATCTCCATTTTTTAGTGACATTCCATGTTGACTTATGACCCTGACCTTTAATAACCGCTGCTGTAACATGTTGTCAAGGTGAAATGCAATAATTTCTGAAGATTGGCTTCTAAAGCCTGCTATATGCCTTCTCCAGCAAAAGGGATGAGTGTTGGAGTGCAGGAAGGTCTGTGCAATTACATTGTTTTAACTTCTAATGGTCAATTTTAAGCTGTAGCTTGTCTTTATCGGAAATCACAGGAATGGGTGGGTGGGAGCTTGTTGTTATTATTATTAGGGTGTAAGGCGATGATACAGATAAAACTTCACATCAAATAATTTGGTAACAGGAAACCAAAAATTTATCGATGTGTAAAAAGTTCCAGACCAGTATCACGTGACCGTTTGCATCCAATCAAAGCGTAGAAGACGCAGTCAATTTATAATATTTGGAATTATTTAAAAGGTATTAACTTGACAATTTAACCACAAAATCGTAAATGCCTAATAGTATGACAAGATTCTGACAATTGATGCATTTCAAACACTGACAAAAGGAAGCTTTGTTTAGCGAAATTTGGAGTACTGTGACACACACGAGTCTTTGAAAGGGACTGATGCTCTACTGGGTGAAAAGAATTTCCAGGAATTTAACACAAAGCCATTTCTTTCTTTAACTGCTTAGTGCTGAAACCATCTCATAATATTTAGTAATAAGATTTTGAAATTAGCTGCTGTAGTGGACATAATACATATCTGATTTGCACCAATTTAATTTAGGAAAAAGTAGGCATCAAGTCTTTTGGTGAACGCCCATGTCATAATAATCATCCATTCAGGGGGCGTAATGACTACAGTTTCAAGAGAGTTGTCATGGCAGCCGTGCTGGAAAAAACCCATGATGGAAGGAGTTTATAGCAATATTTTCAAGATAATCTCCATGGTGTCTATGATTAGGGTTAGTCATTTTCACTTAGAACCAACTTGGTACCACAAGAACTCTTCTGATGAAAATGGTACGATGCCCAGCCTATCACATGATTAATTTGAGATATTGAACAGCCAACCCTATCAAGACAAAATGGGGACAAAAAACAGACAGCACTATAAGTGAGGGTGCGGGTTATCGAGGGACCAGAAAAAAATTAAGGGGATGCCTCTGGACATTAAGAAAAACTTGGTGGGGGGTATTTTGTGTTATATATATTATGCAGGGCTCGAATTTAACACAAATTTCTTTGTAGCCAGAAGGACTAGTATATTGAAAAATTTATTAGTCCTGCCAAATCTTTACTAGTCCTGTTCACAAAACAATTTCATGTATGTCTACCGATTCAATTTTAAAGTTCAAACAAGCCTCAACAAAACTGAATGTTTTCTGTGTGTTTGTGTCTGCGAATTGCGTACACCAGTTACACCACATAACGTTCCTTTCCTCGTCATAATTCAGCCATTCCCTGTCTTTTGTCCATTTCTTCTGAAATTTTCCACTACGCTTTTCCCTATTGTAAGAATTGTTCCTCATCATTCTCATACAACTTTTGCTTTTTTCCGGTGGCTGAACACCTTCTATCAAATGCCACATTTTGCCTGTCTTATAAGGAGGGAATTGTGCCTTGTTTTGAAATACAAAATGTTATAGTATAGCTGATGCGAATTATTTAAAGCAAGAAAAGGAATGGCACAGCGTCCTTTATATAAGAAAGTCAGAGCAAGAAACTTGTTTCAAAACACGTGTCTTTGCCGCCTCCCACAATTAAATGGCCTCTCCATAACAATCACTTAACTTCAGCGGATGTTCTGCATGATCAAAGCAGTGGCTATTGTAAACACTGTTATAAAATATTAGCATCAGAAGATAGTGTTAGTTTCAGCTTGGAAAAGGTGTGTTCCCATCAAACGAAGCCATCTAACACTTGGCGCGTTGTATTTAACAGCTCCAATTACGGTATCTTAAGTCGTAAGTTTGGTAATTGTTCCTAATTAATTGAACCTCAATGTATTGTCGAAATTAATAGTAAGGCGGAAAATTTTCAAATCTTAGATGCCCATGCTCAGAGATTTAAATTCCCAACAAATGTATGGCATTCTGCTTGGATATCTGCACATGTATTCAATTATTTGTTCATTCTTGTAAGGGAAAAATGTAAAAACTATTCTTATCATCATAGAAAAAGTAGTTGTATGGAAAGGATGTGTCAATAATGTAGTCGTAATAAATTGATCTAATTCTTATAATTATTTCGATGGAAATGTAAAATATGTTGTTTCCTGTTTGTGACTGTTGGAGCATTTGGGTAGCGCACAAAAAAAAGGAAAAGAACCTTAAACAAAAAAAAAAACGTGCAAACTAATTTCTTTGAATAGTTTTTGCCATGTTCTTTTGTGCGGTATACTGCTTTGTAGTTTGTTAATGTGGTCGCGTGCCGCAGACATGTAGTATGATGTCCTACCCAGTCACATTATCCTGACACCAGGTCGACCAGTCCTAACACTAACCTCTTAATGCTAAACGCCAAGCGAGGCAGCTGTTAGTACCATTTTTGTAAGTCTTTGGTATGATTCGGCTGGGGATCGAACCCACGACCTCCCGCATCCAAGGCGGATGCTCTAACCACTAGGCCACCGGAGCGGTATTTGACATGGTATAGGGAACCAATGAAGCCATCAGGCCGAGACTTATTCCTATGGCAGTATGCCATATCAAACAGGTTCTGTCCCCCTGACTTTGTAAAAAACATGAGGTTTTGTATTGTACATGTTCTAAATGTTTTAGCTTTACTGTATCAATGAAATTCAAAACAAACTGGGATTTATAAAAGTCAGAGTCACTGCGTCTAACAATACCTATGTGCAGATGTCAAAGAAAACAATTAAGTAGTTTAAATCGTGGTGTGTGATACGAGAATATAGACTGAACAGCTGTATCAAATGTCAGATCAAGCAGGCAAGATTGAATGGGCATGTGATAAAAGAAATATGGCATCCTGAGTGGTAACTGGGTTAACCCATCTGATGAAACATTTCACTCATTATTAACCCATCCAAGATGGCGATGCTATAAACCTATATTCCACATCGGATTAAAAATGGATAAGAAATATGGACTCCAGAGTGGTAAAGCTTGCTCAGCTTTATGGCAAGCTGAGCTGAATAAAAGCTTCAGTAATGAAGATAACAATACAGTATGCAGTTGTCTGGAGTCTGGGACAAATTTAATATATTCATGGGCAAGTTTATATTGTTGGGCAAGTGTATATTGCTTGCACCAAGTTTTGTTTGAACTATAAAGAAAATGCCTTGAATTTTGTTCAATTTTATGAAAATATTATCTCCAAATAAGTAAAATTTGTGAATTGTTCTCATTATACTCACTGCTGACTAAGGGCAACTGGATGCAATGTTGTGGGGTGACAATGGAAGGGTGGTAGTGGTGATTCTATGGGATACACACGCGTCAGGACTGTCCTGATAATACATCTACATACTGATAACTCCCACCAGAGCTGAAAACAGAAAAATTGATATGCATCACTGGCTCTGAATCGAAGTTTTAAAATATAAACTCAAATATAAGCAATATTTCATTTTGCCCAGCACCACGAAAAAGATGTCTGTATTTGTAGCTCAGAATCATTATACAGCTACAATAACGAATTTTGTTTGTGCAGGAAGTATTCCAATGTCTAACTGACACAGCATAACATTGCATTAAATACATGCTAACACAGGGTCATCTGTTGACATCAAATTTTTTCTATGCCGACATGACCTGCGGAAGTGTCAATTTGTTGAACAAGGAGTGATCAGCTTCCATATTCAGCTTTATTCCATAATGTAATTGCCTCTATTCGATTCCTCCGCAGTATCAAAAATGGACTCTTCCAGAACTCGTGATGAACATGGCAGACTGTATTTACACAGACCAGTCTTTTTCAGCATGTTTTGAATGAATAGTGTTGTTCTGTATGTCAGTATGAATTGTTTAGATCATTTGTGCAAGAAACAAATTCTGTAATTCTAGCTAAATTATATGTTGTTCAGGTGAAAATTATCTAAGATACAAATGCAGATATAATCTGCGATGCTGTGCTGAAGGATCTAGAAGTGCATTCATGTAACAAGGATGCCTTACACAGACCCAGAAATGATCTACACACAAAACTACATCACTCCTAGTACATATAAAACTTTACAACATCCTGGAGTGACCTACATTTAATTTTAGGGACCAATTCAAATTTAGGTCATCATGACTTAATAATACACCTGCTTAGACATTCAGAGCAGAAATCATAATGATGACATACAAGATAATTCTCTCTGTAAAGAAATAAGTAACTTTGTTTTATGATGGTCAACACAGAGTAATAATTTTTTTTAAAAGAGGATCTTAAAAAATAATTTAATTTAAAAAGCTGTTTTCCTATCTACTCTGATCTTTTTCAGGCTGAAACCATAAACACATAGTTTGTTACTAAGCCTCATATTGTAAAAATTCCACACCATGTATACACAAGTAATAATACTTAAACGACTTCAGCTGTTCAAAAGCCAGATATTTACATTTTTCCTTGCTGTAACCTTGACCATGAGGCCTGGGTGTGGCTGTAGCAGGCATCACCCCATTTATTCATGATAAATCTATGAGTTACGTTTCATGAAAATATCTCTAACCATTATAAAGATAGGGGTCAGACAATGGGCCCATCCAGCAAATGCTCATGGTTGGATGGACAATGAAAAAATACATGCATTCCTTCTGTTATGGGTGAATAATGAGGGTGGTGGTGGTAATGGTATATACAAATTCAGAAGAGGGAGTAAAAGCTGTGGGATTCTTCAGGAAGAATTCAGGAATAAAATAAATAAATTATGCATTTTTCAAACACTTGTGTTGTGAACTTTACACAGGTAATGAACATGTACTTGGTGTTCAATTTAATATCTTGTTCAACTGTCTAACCAATGTTCTTTGCCAGCTGACAGTGCATTAAAGAGCTCAAATACCAGATCACAAAAGCTGTATTATAACACATGCATGTATATTCCCAATGCAGAAATTATTGATTTTCACTGTGCTTGTTATGTTATTGACAAGGGACAAAGAAAACCTGATACAACATCAATAAAAATTACGGAAAGCTTTATGCAACACTTCATACTTCTGTAAGGGTTTTCCAACAGAAAGCCATTATCAAACACAGACAATGGTACTTACAAATATATAAAGCCTTGTATTATATGCATTCTTTGTATTTATTGTTAGTACAGTAGTGTAATAGCATCAATCAAATCAGATCAAATATGAGAGTATGGTATATGTTGTAATTCGTTCTACATGCCATTCAAAATCTGCTTATTATAAAACATTGATATGAACCACATCTTTTATTCTACATATACTTTTAATTAATTCTGACATAAATCTAACATCTTAAAATTCAAAGAATAGTACATGTATTTGTCTACCCTCCCCCACTGTATGTACAACCCCCTTTTAAAAAGAAAAGCATCACCGGTACTAACAAAGTGCACAAAACATTGTGATTTCATTTAATTTATAACTTCTAACCTGTCACCAATAGGCACCTAACACTGCTATCTTGTTTGCATTCAAGCCAAACATAATTTTTTTAGGGTAAACAATGTGTATGCTTGCTGTTATTAAATGGTGGATAGAAGGTACTAAATGTGATGTCTGCATCAGAAATCTGTCCCGCTTTAATATTTCTCACATTTTTTAAGCAAAATAAAGAGAAGAATGTGCATGACCATGACTTTGTTTTAAAAAAAAAGATCTGGAATGAGGTACAAAAACAAAACTTGAAACATGATCACATCATACAAGTGAAATTTTCAGGCTCATTATAAAACTTGAATGTGGTACTATATGCAATTTTTTTTAAGTAGTTCATTCTGAAGACATGCCTGCACAATCAATTTTTGAGAAGTAAAAAATCATGCAGAATATACAAGGCATTACCAACATACTTCCTAGCAGTAATAAATATTAGAAGCATATATTGTAAGTTTTATTCAAAATGATAGGATTGACTCTGTGTGTGTGTGTGTATTCTACATGTTATAGAAATGCCAAGGAATTGTACTTGTTATGTTCGCATGCCTTTCATAACAGACCTATCAGATTAGCTGTGAGTGGAACTTGGCTCATTGGAACATTGATATAACAGGTCAACATTAGTTGTTAACAAGTAAGAAATCAACTTTGCAAGTTTTTTCCCTTAACATGTCAATAATACACTGAGGCCCTCTACACTCCACTACCAACCCTACCATCACCGTGTCCCAAATCTCTATGGTGTCATTTCAGGACCTTGGCTTGGCCATGAAAAGATGTGCACAGATCTAGTATGCAGGTATTACTCTGTATTCTTAAATGATAGGATTGACTCTGTGTGTGTGTGCAGCAACATGTACATCTGACACATTTTGTCAGAACATGTTCTGGAGGATTTAAGTATGTCACCATCAGACTGCTTACTTTAACCAGGGGCACTGAACCAGTAATGACAAGTGCACACACTAGCCACAGATACAGACAGCTGTCACCTGTACAGGTAGAAAAAAAATATCAACGAACAACCCTGCAGCAAAACAACAGTAAGCCTGATCTTCCAGCCTTGGCAGGAATTTTGGGTGAGCCATTAAATTTGAATACTCTAGTTTTATTATTCCAGCCAATCTAAATACAGAACATCTTCCAGTCAGAACAATGAAAGCATTGTGGAGGGCAACTGAGGCACTTGCACTGCAGTGTTGAGCTAAAAGACATCATGTCAACAAAGCTTTTAAAATATGGAGTTACTTTTGGATGTATCTGCCCCAACAATGCAATAAAATTGGATATGAATGGTAATTTTATTATATACCTGCAAAAAAGATTTGTTACAGTAAAGCAGAAGAGAAGGAATTAAAATTGGCTTTATTTAAACAGTTCACAAAACTGAACCTGCCAAAAAATATTCGCC
The DNA here is from genome assembly GCA_028554795.2 of Sinohyriopsis cumingii. Taxonomy (NCBI): domain Eukaryota; kingdom Metazoa; phylum Mollusca; class Bivalvia; order Unionida; family Unionidae; genus Sinohyriopsis; species Sinohyriopsis cumingii. Next base: position 46,862,205 of record CM068830.1, on the reverse strand, counting down.
AACATCTAAAGTGTAAATATGTATCTATACCATAAAGTCATGTTTTCTGTACACTGAGTATCATGTCACATTATCCTGACACCGGGCTGACCAGTCCCAACACTACCCTCTTAATGCTGAACAGCAAGCAAGGTAACTGCTGTACCATTTTCATAAGTCTTTGGTATGACTCTGTCAGGGTTCAAACCTGCAACTTCTCGTTCTGAGCCACATGCTCTAACCAGTTAGGACACTGGAACACTGATTCACAACAATACTGGTTGAAAGAAGACAAGTGTCAGTTTATCTTCTTAAAGTTAAACTTTCTTCAAAGTTCAAGCTATACCTTGGCTCAGTGTATTACACTATTTTCAAAATACTGTGGTTCCATATATAACATGGTTCTTGCTGTAATGTGGGTGACTGTTACTGTCTCTGACTACCACATTATAATGACTGGGTATTGTATATTGTATTTTAATCCACTGAGTTCCGAGAGTGGGTAGCTGCTGATTCTATCGATATATATTGCTTTTCTGTAACAGTACAATGACATAAAACATGAAATCTGAACCTGTTTTTACCTAATGATAAAAAATAATGAAAGACCAAGGTCTATCCAACTTGTTTTCAACTAAATTTGATGGAGAAATATCAAGATTTTTGCTGCATTAAGAATATGAAACCAATGAGTATTGGTTTACATAAGGATCTGGAGACGACATTGCTTTTAATGAAATAAAAAAATCAAATAAAAAGAAAATTCAAAAGCACACGTTATGCAAGACTAATACATAGGGAAAACTAGTAAATGTAAACTAGATTTGTACCTTTTTATGTAAAGTACAGCAGTATAGTATAGCAGCTGCCACACTCTGATAAAATAGTAGTAAAATAATACAATCTTGTCAGGTGTTGTGTATATTTGATTTAATTTATATCTGATTTAATTGTCTGTTTGTAAGTTTGACATATTTTAAAAATTTCATTACATGTCAAAGTAATTGTAATCATGTTTACTTGATTTGGCATTTTTTCTCTCCTGAAAATTCAGTTTGACCTGACTCTTTTTGTTGACACCTAATAATAGAAACACTGTTTCTATTTTTGACTTAGTTCCCGACCTTGATTCAGTACTCACAGAGACAAGTAAACAACTTTCTATTTTTATTTTATTCTCAGAGTAAAATTATTGATTTTTATCAAGGTCATATTGGGAGTACGTGACCTTAGATATGTAAGTTTACAGCCTCTATTTTGCAATTCTGGGCTTTTCCGAAATTGCGCTGTAATTAGATTTAATGGTGATGTTTAGAGAAATATTTCTCAGTTGGGTTTTACACCAGAAAGTGTTTGTTTGTGACCAGTTTAGAGTTGTATTTTAATTTTTATTCAAATTTATTTGTATTCTAAAAGATTAATTCTTTTCCCCGGAAATATTTGAGTGCTCATACAGAATTCTTGAACAAAAACTTTTCTTTAAATTTTATTCAGAAATTCAAACACCGGAATATTAATTGTGAATCAACAAAGAACTGTAGACACATCCAGAATATAAAGGCTACAGTATACATCATTGTCATCCATTTTGGATTTTTCGTCTGGAATCAAACTTGAATTCGTTAGAACATTTCATTACTAGGACTTTTAAAATTTAATTAATGGTTTTAATCTTGGATTATTTCTGGATTTGATTCTTGAAACCATAAGTTCTTATCTTTTTTATTTTTACATTTTTCCCCCAGGGAAATAAATTATTTATTAAATTTTTCAAAGTTTGTTGTAATGTAAGATAGGCAAGTGGATTGTGAGTCAGGGCAAGCAATGTTTTTAATTTTCTTGGAGCAATGCACACGGTTCTCCTAATTTTTGACAATCTGAATCACATATGTAACTTGTTGAGGTTAAGCAAGGCATAATTCCTCCACTTTCTGAGCATGTAGCATTTTATGGCACCTCTCCAGTTACTCTATGGAGCTAACTAAAGGTTGAGGAATCAACAAAAGTAAATATGAAGATTAGCACAAAAAAGTTTAAAAATATAAAATTTTCCAAATGGGGTAAACATCAAGTACAAGACCATATGTAAAACATAAAAGGTGTTAAAATATCGTTAAAATAAAAGAAAAATCCACTTTCTGAAAGTGGTATTAATATGTTTCTATTGTTTTACCACAGCAGAACAGTGCATACATAAAATTCTCCTAAAACGTCTGAAAATCACACAGCATATTTTGGTAAAAAAAATGTATGTTGGTGTCAGTAAACAAACTGCAAAGATATGAAGAAAATACAGTGGAGGATGAAGTAAATTCAGTGATGCAATGAGCATTTTTGAGCCCTAACAATGTTCTCCAGTCCATTTATACCTTCTTCACTGGAATTTCTGCCTTTATTACCCACAAAATGCCCAATTTGTTCCTAAAGAGTGCCATTCCCTACTGTACAAAATTAGCAGGTAAAGCAGGCCTGAGAAAACTATGGCATGCAGGCCAGATCTTCTTTAGATCTGGTTTTATCCTGTCATTTACATAATAGAGTGTGACTTTAAAAATCCCTGTCCATGACATTAAGGAAGTTGACCAGGCCTGAGTCAAACATCACCATAATTCAACCTGCTAACAATGTATGCTTGTTCAAATACTCATGTCTAAGTTAAATACGTTTTCCTTTAAGTAATATGTTGTTTTAAAATGTTACTTAAGTAACAGGTATGAGCAAGTTTGCACTTGGAACATATATTCTATGCCCATTACTTCAGGTGTACAACAAGGCTCCATTTTAAGACCAATGATTTTCCTAATATTTATTAATGAGGTGGGTTGTTTTGCAACCCATGCCCAATCATATCTTTCTTAAGATAATACTACCATACAAATTGACCATTATAATCTTCACCAAATCCTAGTAGACATAACTAATGACCGTAACAATTAAAATGACTGGTGCCACTCGAACAAAAATGATAATTATGGAATATACAACTAGATGTAGGTTGAGTGGTTCTAGACAATGATTGGTTACATTAGAAGATACAGATATTAAGCTCTCTGTACCAAATGAAAATGAACAATGAGAAAAACTACTGGGTTTACATATTATATATGGACAATAGAGAACTGAAATGAAATACTGATTATTTCAGTGAATTCAGAGCAGCCAAAAATATCAAAGCAAAGGACAATGAAAAATGTGTGTGTGGTTTTAGATACATGGATCAAACAATTAGGGTAGGTAGGTTGGTATAGAGACATACCATAACTGAACAATTGTAGTTTAAATAGTCTCCTTTTATTATTTCTGTCTGTTTGCAATCTGACTTGTACATTTATATACATGTAGTTAAGTATTTTATGGTGTTGCTGAAATATTAGGTTACTCTATTATATATATATATATATATATATATATATATATATATATATCACACAAACACACGTACACCTTTTGTTATCTGATTAGAGGGCCACACGGAAGGCTAGTTTAAGCTAACTGTCACCCTCATTAAATACATCATGATGATGATGATTTGTATACATGAAGAAAAAACAGACATGTTTGTCTTAGAGTAATCCTTCTGTTGCCATTAAAGGCTGAAAGTATCATATTTAATAATAAGCAGCAACACTTACCAATTCAAACCCTCTCTGGAACTATTGCTCTATTTGTTTAATAGAGCTGTATGTTATTTACTGTAGACGTTTCAATTAAATTAGTGAAATGCCTCCCTAAATACATTACTACTTCTGTATTAATTTATCAGTAATCAAGGCAACCAATTGTCTGTGGGGGGGGAAGGGGAAATCCTAGTCTCCCATTATTGACATCTGACTATATTTGTAAACAAAAAGTAAAAAGTCTTTCAAAAGATATTTCTTTCCATATGTGATAAAATTTAGCATCAAAATATGATTAATTTTTCTAACATTACCCCTACCCTACACACAAGGCCCGACAGGTGTGGGGAAGTAATACTAATTACAGCATTAGTATTTTTATAATCACTCTTTAAAAAAAAAAAATCACTCATAAAGTTGCCAACAATGCCAATTTTATTCTTTTATCTGTTTGGCCACAAATATGGTAACAATTGTTTATCACCTTTAGGATCATGGCCAATACCAAATTTATTTAAAATATGATGACATTAAAATAACTTCTTGTGCTGGAAATAAAGCAAGTGGGTCTGACACTTAACTCTGCTAAACAATGTTGCATAATGCTGACAAACTCGTCCAATGTGTTATCAATATCAAGCTGTACACTAAATTTTATTAAAATACAAAATGATAAAGGGTCTTATTGTATGGAAACAAAAAGTGTGACTGGGTGGATATGACAGTTAAGGGCTATAACTCTGTTAAAGGCACCCCACCAAAACCCTGCAAATTAACCATCACTGTCAAGCTGCATAATAAATTTCGTTGCCATCCAATAATATCTTATACTCACTTAAAAGTGCAACTGCAATCAACAAAGACCCTAATCTGTTGCTGAATAATGTTTAAGTAGATCAGTGTCTGTTATTTGCTCTACTGGTTTCTCCTACCAAAATGCATGGACCCTGATATGCTGGCACATTATGCATAAGCAGATATGGGTCTGGGCAGCTTGCATTTTCAACATAAATATATGTGGGTACAGTGCTGTCTATGTCAATCATGTGCTTTATTATTAAAAAAAAGTTGAGTGGATCAAACAAACAGGCTATAACTACAAAATGCTGACGATCAAACTCAGCCACAACATATGTATGCAGTGTAAAAAAAAATTGGTTGAAAAACAATCATAATAAGGGAAGTTACTATCCAGAAAGGGGGGGGGGACAGATGGATGGAAAGATGGTAGAATGTACAGGTCCAATAATCCCATTTTCCATGAAAATCTGTGGACAATAATTTAATGCATATTACATATTTCAAAGGAACCAAACAGTACAGTACCATGCTATTGGCAGTTTATTTGGGTGATGTAATTAACTATTGTATAGCATCTACCATGTGTTTATCTCATGCTGTGAATGACCAAGTCATTGATATATAATATCACAGAGAGAGAGAAAGACAGAGAGAGAGAGAGACACACACACCATGAGTGACATAAGCTTCAAGGTACTTTTTTAAATTCAATAAGTCTGTTGTTTTTTATTTTTTTTTTTTTGGGGGGGGGGGAAATTACCATCAATTACCTTCATTACAATACTGATAATACCTCATAATTAGATCCTGAATTAAGACAGAAAGGACGACAGTTTTCACCCCAGTTGAATGTAGAATCACTAATACACCTACATGTAAAAACTCTCCAATAGCTGCGAGCAATACAGAAACGTACAATGGAACCTAGATTATGTTGATGACATGGCATCATACACGTACGTATGACACTTCATCTACAACCAAATCTCACCCCACCTCCCCATTTTTAAAAATACAAACACCTTATTGACCAAACTTCAGGAAAACTACCTTTTTTGTGTTACATTTCTGAACTTAAATATGAGGTGTGTTACACTGCACTACATGTACATATCAAGGTTAATACAGAACATCACTTCACCATTTTTTCTCATGTCCTGAGATACAAAGAAGAATGCCGACAATTAATGTACACTTTCTATGCCTTTGAAAACAAACAGAAATCCTACTGTCCCATCTTCAAGAACCATTACCGTGTTTAATCCCCATGCTGGCTTAGAATGTAAATAAAATTGCCCCGATGAACCTCTGGCATGTGATACGGAGAATGATGTCAACCTTTATATACTTTTATGAAGTGGTTCATACAAATGATAAAAGAACAGCCTAAGGCACTTTGTTTGCATAGGATTTTTCACTTTTTTGTTTTTAACTTAGCTTTGTATGCCTTTTCGGTGTTACTTTAATTTACTCTACAGCCACGATTGTGTTGATGTGCCGTTACACCCTGTACATTCATACTATTACACACGTACCTTGTACAATGCTGAGATCAGAACGAAACTAGCTGTTGGAATTATCCTGCACACCAACTACTTCACGAAGTTGAATTCCTCGAGTCAGTGAACTAACATGTATACTCTGTGTTATAGCACATACACGTAATATTTTTTTGGTAAACAGGAGTGTCCCTATTAGATTTAGAGGCCTTGTTACACATGAATAGCATTAACTTCCTATCATGCTAACGTTGCACTGGCCTCATGTACATTATAATGTATTCTAGCGTCAGATCTGACAAAAACTTGAACCGGTACACTTTACACGCCGGCAGAGCTTTTGATAAAGACAGAAGTGCACCACACCACACCACTGCCTCAACCAAGCTCTATGGAGCGGGTGCTTTGTTGTTTCAAATTTGTCTGACCTATTTACCCAGATTCCTGCATTTCAATTCAAGCCAATACATGTACACATTTCAGACAAGAAAACTCTCTCCACTCCGCGAGAGCCATGTATAGATTTAGTTACAAAGCTGGCGAGGCGTTTTTAGTTGTACTGCTACCTGCATGTATCTAGAGCAAGACTGAATCAAAGCACAAGTCTTAAGCTTGCGGGCCCGGCATGTAGTTAGTTGTAATGGAAAATATTTTATAGACGTACATGTATCTTTCTCGCACTGCCAGCAGAAACGCTGACGCGATATAAGGCGATGCACGTATATGCAAACTATATATATATATATACACACACACACACACACACACACACGAGGATCTTAAAAGTTAAAGACGTTATACACCGAAACTACATATTCACGTAAGTTAAACTCTAAACAGTGTACCTTAGAGAGAGAGAGAGAAAAAAAAAGATCATTTGAAGGTGAACATTCGGTATCTACACAAGGCAATTTAATTACACATCTGGCGCCTCAAACATGTACAATATATATATGAAATTCTTGTAACAACTTAATGCTGCAAATCCCCGAACATTTTCATGAACATCCCGGAATAGCAAAGTCATATATATATATATATATATATATATATATATATATATATATATATATATATATATATATATTGTCCATATGTTATGAGCCCCCCCAAAACCAAACAAAACTTGTACACGAGTTGATTTATAATACATTCCTTCTGTCTCCCCCAATTTCCAAATTAAATATATGTACACAACTATTAATAAGCAAACTTAATTTGACCCCTACCCATAAATACAGTTTAGTGTACCCGCATCTAGCTCCTTTTTTACATGACAGAAGATAGCCAAAAAGGAACCATTTAATTTTGGGGCTGGGTGGGATAGGGCGCTAATTTCTCACGAAGCTATTTTGTATTTAACCTCAATGATTTTTTTCTGAAACTAATATAATGGATATAACATGTCCTTTCCCTCAAATGAAGAAGAAATTTGTTCCAAGTCATTTCATCAGTTAAAAACCCAACCCCTTACTCTATTTAATAATGTACATATTCCATTACCAAATTTATCTTACTTGGGGTACAAGTTTTTGTTCCGTTTAGACATCTTAAAAGAATAAAACAACCGTTGTTTATGTGCATAATCTGGTCATTCATGGACGCCAATCAAGCAAGTAAACATTGCATCCCATTGTTCAATGTTGTTTTTGAATATATTTAAATTTCAAGACTGTTTGTCAAAAAGTGAACTGATGTTAAAAACTCTTGTAGCAATCACCCAATTTTTTTTTTTTTTTTTTGGGGGGGGGAGAATAATTTCTTGCTGTGTCACCAGTTTGAAAGAACGCGCATGTTCGCAAACCAGTTCAACTTCGGTATCACTTCGAAATACTTAACATATTGATTTAACTGACAGTTTGTAAGGACATGTGATAACTACTTCAGAATAAAGAGCATTTCACAATCCACTTGCCCGAATGAACAATAAATTTGTGATCTCCCGTTGATCAAAAATGATACATGAATAAACTAATTGCAAACAATGTCGTTTTTCTTCCTTTTTCTTAAAAACAGTGCAGCGGCTTACAATGGAGGAGACCCAGAGGTCCAAATGACATCTTTATTATTAAACAACACACACATCACGCATCGTCAATTAAACGGATATGGTTCAAACGAAACAATAAAGCTGTACCTACATACTTGACAATTTAAGGGATTTCTTAGTTAAATTGTGTTCTGGGGGGGGGGGGGGGAAATAAACTTTACTTTTTAAATCTTTACCTTCTAATAAATTCCGTCACATTTTCCTAACGGTACTCAACAAGCTGAATCAAAAAGATTTGTCGGTCATGTTCCCGTACTAACCTGTAAAGGCTTGTTGTATTGTATGTACATGTATATATGAGGCTAACCTGAATGTTCATGTAATCTAAATAGGTCTTCCACTGTGCAAAAGGTACAAGTATATACCTCTGTGTCCAATACAATCCTGCTATTCATATAATGCTGGTATAACAGTGATATGATAGAGACTCGGTGAGTGCATGTACACTGCCCGTATATACCTGAATAACTGTGGTGGATAAAAACGCAAAGACCACTATTTAATGTCTCCAATCTAGTGTCACTATGGTACTTCACTGTCACTATATTTCGGGGTGGGGGGGTGTATTGGGCCTTGAATTTTCTCTACTGCAAGAATATAAAAAAATTTATTTGGTCTTTTCTTTTTTTTTTTTAATTTTGTTTTACCCTCTCCCACAAATATAATGGATATAAAATGGTTCTATTTTTTAATTTTGAAACTCGAACAAAAATATTTTATGAAGCTAATTGCGGGCTGAACACTAGCTTGAGTTGCTCCATTAGTAAATAACATCAATAAGTTTTGGAGACCCAAGCTTTGGACCAAAGTCCAGCCACCAATTTTTTTTTCCTTCTCTGTGACATTTGTGGACAGTGAAGCTGATACAAAAAAAAGAGATCAAAATATTCAGACAATAGGCACAAATAAGTCTGGCTAAGTTCGAAACAGCATATATCTGCAGATATTTATCATGGAAAGATTATAATAATTATAATGAGATATATTTAACTGGGCAATAAATATAAGCTTATTAATAGCTCTTTCCCAATTAACACTGATTTTTACTTACACAATCTGACTGATTAAGTAACAATAAAAAAGGAATATGATTGCAAACATTGATACAAGCTGATATTACACGCAAAAAACAAACAAAAAAAAAACTGTTAATGCAATTTTGCAATAGTATCAGTAATTAATAAGCACTAAAAACAGAAGCCTGTCACTTTATACTAAATGACAAAAATAAAATGTTTGTGCACATGGAAGACCTGAACTTGATGGGTTTTGGATAGGTTCAAGGACCTTTAATTTCCAGTGAGGTGGGTGGTATTCATCTAGTGTCTAAATAGGTAGCAGAGATATATAAAGTGGCTTGGCAGTGACAGTGACTAAACAAGTTACTAATACAAATTTTGAAACAAAAAATGAAAATCAAGATGAATTTTGATACAAATTTGCTCAGACAAAAGGTTAATTGATAGGTCATGGATTTACAGTGTTCCAGCACTGTAAGCTATATACCACGACAAAAAAATATGATAACAGAATAATTAAAATGGTTTAAGTGATAAAAGTATGAAAATAAGACAATTTGGTGAAAGTATATGTTGGCTGCCAACCAATGGGAATGTAATCAGGTGAAAGGAGTTTGGTGGTTAGTTCTATCAAAAGTTGTAATGTGCTTACGGACTGCACATTTGAAGCCCACATGTATTCATGTATGGTGCATTTGGAAAAATACTAACAGTCTCTGTTTGTAGCATCTGCCTGGGTCCTTCCCAGTTTGTTTCCTCAAAAATGTGCACATATTTTATTTTACTGCCCTCATAACTGATTCTTACTGCTTCAACATGTACCTTTATTATTTCTTTTTCATGCTAGCTGTAGTTATCCCCGAGAACACCTCCTTACGCTCAAAATGAGGTCACATGATGGTGAAATAATGAAGCTGAACTAATTTTCTATCAGTCTGAATTTCAAACTTGGTAACCTATCAGCTTTTCCATACTTGATAGCTATTCCTGCTGACGTATATGACAATTTAGGATTTAATCCATTGTCAGACCCCCAGTTTATGAGAACTGACATTCTTAATGACAGTACTATTCATTAGAATTAGTGGGAGATGTTTCTTTTGAGATTTTCTGGATATGGTTATTGATTTAGTTTTAACTGGATTAAACTTTGCAACATACTGATAAATCCAGAAATTTTATACGCAGACTTTTGTTCAGACCACCAGCAGCCAGGGCTGTGTTCTAAACGATTATTGATAATGAAGTTTCATTATTAAACAGTCATACACTGAACTGAATATCATTAACAATATCATTAATAAAATAAAGTGGTCCAAATGTATATCCCTGTGATTCACCAGCTCTGACAAGCTGGTTGAAATGCAATCTTCTATCAAAACTTTCTGCATCTTGTTCATTCACATAAGGGAGAAAAGGGATCATTGCCTGAAAATATGGGGGAATCATTGATTCCACACATTCAGTTATTTTATGAACACAAACATCCTTATAAAATGTTAAAAGCTGCCATTATCTGTACAAGGTTGCAATGCTTAAGACCTTAAAAGTGATCAGTTGTGGGTAGAATAATAAACTGATTATTGTGATGGTAAATTGAAATGATGTGGGATCAATTTTGAGGTCTATAAATCAATTATTAGAGATAACTCTTTATTTGCTGTTCACCTCTTTTTCCACTATTCCCAATTGTGAATATCTGTCTCAAATTTCTCGTGGGTCGGTGGTTCTTTCCGGGGTTTTCCCGGGTTCTTCCTCCACTATTAATACTGGCCACCATGTATAGCCCATCGTGTGCTGAAAAATGGCGTTAAACACTACAACAACAACAACTGTCTCAAATTATACAAAAATATGCTCTGTAAGGATAAATGCACCTTAAGTAGCCAAAGTTCTGATATGTAAACCCTATCTACAAATTGGTGGATCAATCAGATAATTCAGTGCTTTGGACCTGTGAAATTCATTGGATGCAAGCCAATCAAAATCAACTTGTTTGAATTTTAATACTGTTCCTACAGGATCAATACAAGGGTACACACAACTGGAATGGACTGATAATTAAGTGATTTTCCAATGCCAGTCCATGTTTGTACAAGTATATCTTTCCCTCAAATACAGCAGTAATGGCTGAACTCTGATACATAATCATCCTTTCAATGTTAAACTTACTAAACATCCATTTGAATCAATCATTTATGGCTGATGAAAAAAGTAATAATGCACTGTTTTAACATGCTATTAATTAGTTGACATTATATGCTAAGGGAGACAATTCATGTAATCCAATCGATAAAGCACTCCAATATCTGATCAATCCTCCAAGGTGTAGGTAATGTTAACTCATCAGAACTTTGGCTAGCAAAGAAGGGATAAATAGCAAGACCTACATTTTATTAAAGAATTTTTTTTGAGCCATAAAACAATCAGTTTCCATCCTTAATATATGTCTGTACTCCAAAAGACAACTATAAATGTTATGAATTCTTTGTCGTTCAAATATTTCTTGTAGACTATTGAAAACTATTAGTACAATTACAAATGAAAACTCAGGAGTTCTGGATCAAAGTGGACAATTCTAAAAACTGTTTGAAAAAAAATAAAAATCAAATCAAAAGTAATTCCTTTTTAGTGTACAATCAACATTGAACACATTTTGCAACGGATATCTGTTTGTGGTGAAGCTGATGTCTGCTGAACAAGTTATGTAACTTCTGCTGTCATGGCAGACGGGGCAATGATAGTTATTATTCCTATTATATTAGTTTGCTATAATTCTCTCCTCCATGATATCTGTTTGAAATTGTAGATTGCAGTTATATGTGCTCTATTATTATGCCAATTTCAGTGTAACTAGATCCATAACTTTTAAAAAAAGGGCCTAAATGTATAACTTATGGCAATGGGAAAGGAGGGTGAATATGAATAATTTAAAATTAATGTGGAGAGAAACAATCATCAGAATATTATGGATTGTAATCTTCTGATAATCAATTTATAAATTTCTATTCTGATTCTATCTGTATAGATCACAGATCTGTTTACAAGAAACCAATAAAAGAACATGTAGTTATTGTTACAAGGATTTTTTTTGAGGCTGGTAGGTCAATAACTACCTTATTTTGATTGTTCTTTCTATTTTGGTCCTAGTGGATTCAAATAAAGCATAAACTAGACAAAAAGTGTCACTTGCATCCTGAATTTAACTTTGATTGTACTTGAATCCTTTAGTTTTTTTTTTACTTTTCAAGTTCTGTAGTCTTTTTTACAAGTTGCTATTAAAAAGTCCACTTTTCAAGAACACAAGACACATTATCACAATTTTGAAGCCCAACTTACACCTATATGGAAAACTAAAATTCAATGTTGTCATGTGAATTTTCAAGCATGTATCCCAACTTTGATTTTCAAGACTGAGATGTGAGAAAGCTCACAAAAGTTTTACAGCCAGATAACAATAAATATGTGAATAAGATTTAATAACCATTTTATTGTTCAGTTAAGATAGAAAGAGAAGTTCCAGCTGCTTTTGTTATGATAGGACTAATCAAATGAATTTTCATTTTTTTATACCTTTTTGAAAGGATAAACAAGATAAACATGCCTCGCAGATAATTCTCCCATGTAATACTGATTGTAAGCTTACCCTGATCCTTAAATTGCACATTATCTGACTGTCCTTACTGCAGATATGGTTGTTGTTGTGGGGTTTAATGCTATTTTTCAGCACGATAGGCTATACATGGCGGCCAGTATTAATGGTGGAGGAAGAACCCGGAAAACCCCGGAAAGAACCACCGACCCACGAGAAGCTACTGGCAAGCTTTCTCACATGCCCACATTGGCTGAATCTTAGACTTGAACCGCCGCAGACAGAGTGCAGATATGGTATTCTTGCTTTGGAAGTTATATAAACAATAATAAGTACATTAACCGTATCTCTAAGATCAGGTTGTTAGGTAGCGTCATGGTCATGCAGGATACACTAAAGTGGGTGGTATTATATAAAGGTAGACAGATGTAGCTCTACAATGATACCAGATAATCTGGAATATCTAGCTGCACTACAAAATACAGATAGAAAAACTTCATTTTTTGGACCCGACTCTTTTCTTACCCCAAATTTGCCCGTGGTCGGAATCCGATTTTGTGTCCGTTTTTTTTTTGACTTTTTGGTCTCAGATCTAAGGCAAACCAGTATGAACTGCAAACAGATAGATGAGCCTTTGCAAAAAGTAGGAGAAGATGGGCATTTGGAATAAAGAGTGGTCTCCATACAAAAATAATGGCACCGTTTAGCCCCCCAAAAAGGCCAACTTTTACCCTTCTGCTCATGCGCAAGTCAAATAGCCGACGAAAAACGATGTTTCTAACACAACTAGGCAGTATGTTATTGAAAGATGACCGGGGATTTGATGCTTTCGAGTCTATTCAGAAATAGCTTTCAAAATGTGTTTCCTACTCGATTTTCAGGCAAAAATGACAAAAAGCTCCAGGGGTTAATGTGTTAAAATAATCACCAATAAATGAATGCTTATGGTCCTACTGAATTTGAAGATATGGACAATGACATATTCATTTGATAAGTCACAATCATTGAAACTGTGACCCCTAAAATGCCATGAAAGAAAAAATAAATATCAGCTCGAACCCAAAAACTTGCCTATTTAGATATCTTCCTAACAGTTGCAACCAGGTTGCCGTTATGGCAGAAAGATGATGTCCTCTATTGTAGCTTTCTGAGCTCATGCAATTCCAAGGGAAACCTGTTAAGGTGGATTTCACTGTGCAACTCACATAGATTCCAGTGGACTCCATGGTCCAGAATGGCTCAGTGCTGGTTACAATTATGTCCACTGAAATATGGTTACTTTTCCATTTGAGCCCCTTAGTGTTTTTATTACTATGGATGTCAAAACTTGTCCTGTTTCTTGCTCAAATAATTCCCATGAGGATGAAGAGTCCAGTGAAAGCCTTTATGTCATCTGGGTTGGTCTCTGTCCACTGCTGTTCACTTATGCTGCAAAGCTGTTGGTCTGGTATGCCAGAAACTGGAATAAGTGCTGCTCTAAATGATAAACTAATACAGTGGTATGGTAAACTAGCAGAAGGGTTGTTCTATTGGGTTCAATTAACTCCATGATGTCAAGATGTTAAGCAATGATAGCTGGCAACCAAAAGTCAAATAACTTTTTTGATTTTCTTTCTGCAAAAACTTTTTTCCCAAGGTCAGCAGTAGTCCAGTGGGTAACAAAACCACTTTTTGTTTTACACGTGGCTTAATCACTTTATGCAAAGTTTATCTGTTGCTTCAGTTTTTGTCTGTGTGTTACACAGTGAAATATGTTATATTTAATTCAGAGCAGTGGTAATAGTTCAGGTCTGGGTAAAATAAAACAACAACCACCAATCAGAACTGACCATAATTTGTTCACTGCATGACACACAGAATGTATTGGCATCCAAACTGAATCCAAACATACAATGCAAGATAGAAACTTTGCCCAAAAGTAAATTTTAAATTATCTGTAAAGTATCTAAACTGTACATGGAATCAAATAAGGAATGTCTCCTTTTACGCTGATATATGTAATCAGTGACGGAATGCGCCAACTGGACTAGAAAAGAACAAATGAGCACAGAACAGGCAAAGGGGCAGATTCCAAACCAAATGAGTTCTGAGTTAAAGACTCCTTGTTAATTTGTACAAGAGAAGAGGATGCTGTCCATAATTTGATTTTGCACTGACAGAAATGAGTGTCTGTGGCCGTGGTGGTTGTTTTGCATCTGCTGATAGTTCAATGTGAAGGATCTGGTTGTTATATCCACTCCCCCATTCTGATTTGTTCAAGATAAGATTTTGCTTGCATGAGGAAATCACACCATTTCTTCTGTTTTGAAGATAATGCTGTAATGCCTTCCATCTTGAAGTGAAGACATGAAGCTGGTAATAAGATGTTTTTGTAAAGCATCCATGAAGTGAGAAAAACAAATGACATTGACCAAATATGAGCCCTGTATCTAATCTAATGATGCAGCCTGAAATGGCCTAAAAAGTTGAATTAAAGAGACTGAGAGGAGGACTGTTTGGGAGTATTTTTTACTTTATGTTTGTTACGTATATCTGATTTAATTCTTATTTATTTTAATTTAATTTATTGTCAGTTTTAAATTTTTTATTCTTTTATATGCTACTATTATATGTAAATTTATTCACTAGAAATGATACTTTTCCAGAAATAATTTTTTAAAAATTTATATGCTACTATTATATGTAAATTTATTCACTACAGATGATACTTTTTCAGAAATAATTTAACTGAATTTATTTTGCAAACAGTTAAGGAAATCTAAATTCTGACCTTGTCTCAGAACTTGTAGCTACCTTCGTAAACAAGTTCTATTTTATTTTAAAATGATTGGTTGTTTCCAGGTTCATGATGAGACTACATGATTTAAGATGTAAAAATTTTTTTAAATTTGATTTCTTGGAGTAAAATGATTGGTTGTCATCAGGGTCATTTTTGGCGTACGTGACATAAACACGATCACATGCCCCCTGCCCCCTTTCGATTTTGCAATTCCGGTTTTTCTATTGTGCGCATTTGTTAGTTTTAATAGAGATACTTTGAGAGAGATTTCTCAGTTTTGGGCTTTTTATGCTGATGTCAGGTTATTTTGTTGTAGCCAGATTTTAAGTTACAATTTTCTTCAGATCAGTTGGATTTCAAAATGATTGTTTTTTCTCTGGAAATGTTTTGAGGAGTGCTCACACAGAAATTTTGGAAAGACATTGCTTACAAATTTAATTTGGATTTCCAGCACCGGAGTGCCATTATTTGTATTTCTACAAGGAACTGTAGACAAGCACAGTACTGACTACAGCATACATCATCGTCATCCATCTTGGATTTTCCATAGGATTCGAACTTGAAATTATTAGAACATTTATTACTAGGACTTTTGCAATTTAATTCGTGGATTATTCTTAGATTATTTTTGGATTTGATTCTTGAAACCGTAAGTTCTTCTCTTTTTTCCATTTTTACAGAATTTTTCCTTGAAAATAAATTATTTGTTAAATTTTAAAAAGCTTGTTGCTTTCACTCCTTCTGTGTTACTGTTTATTCGAGCCTAATAATATAACATGTTATCTTGTCAAGGATGAGAACGGCTCATGAACAAATAAGTCTATGTCTGTAATTTGCATACGGGAAATATAACCAATATGTATGTTTATGCAGCAATCACCTGAAGCACGCGCTCTCAAGTTTTGATTACCCCTCCATAAAATACTTCCTCAGCAAATCATACATGATGTTAATGAGAAACTGTGCATGGGGAAACTATCAAAACTTTTGTAATTTTGTTTCATACCGCTAGTCATGTATGAATGCAATTTTATTTTATTAACCAGTTGATCATTCTTTTGTCAGTGTAGGGAATAAAATATCACTTGACTTTCATATGATCATAAAATAAAATAAACTGCATAAACTGCGACAGAAATAATGACAGAAATATATCGCCTATAGATTCCAATAATGCAGTATAGGTGCAAGATCAAGAACAAAAAAATCCCCTTGGTGTCAGAAATGGGGGACAGACTGAATAAAAATAAATTCAGAAGTCATTAGCATTATGGCGCCAGACTCATGAATGAAAGGGAGTACAGACCTGCCAACCCTAACAAGGCAGTCTATTTTTTTCCCTGTAAGTTGGACAAGTTCTCAGTAAGATGTAACAAATATCATGTAATGTTATTGTTTAGCTGGAAAACAAGCATTTAAAAGTCCACAAGTGTGATTCAAGACTGATACAGCGACAGTAAATATTGTGTTCAACTTAATAGTTTGTAAAGTTATTTGAACCATAATTACCTCTGTACAGTTTCACAAACTGCAATTCCAAATCCCAAAGAGCTTAACTCATTAACCCTTGGCGCCGTGTTATGGGACAGGAGGTAGTAGCCTACTGCTAAGCTCCGTAGCGTCAAGGTCATGTATGATACACTAAAGTGGGTGATATTATAGAAAATAATCTTGAAGTTCTAGTTGCACTACAAAATACAGAGCGAAAAACCTAATTTTTCTGACCCTATTTTGTTCCACCCAAAATTCGCCCATAGTCGGAATCTGATTTTGTGTCTGGATTTTAGACTTTTTGGTCTCTGATCTAAGGCAGACCAATCTGAACTGCACACAAAGACAGATGAACCTTTGCAAAAAGTAGGATAAGACTGGCATTTGGAATAAAGACTGGTCTCGTTAAAAAAATGATGCACTCCCCAACTTCTACCCTTCTGCTCATGCGCGAGCGAAACAGCCAATGAAAAGCGATGTTTCTAACACAACAAAGAATTAGGCTATTGGAAAATTACTTGGAAGTCAGTGTATTAGGATGTATTCAGAAATAGCCCACAAAATGCGTTTCCTACTCACATTTCAGGCGAAAACGACAAAAACCTCTAGGGGTTAATGAACTAATGGCTTCTTGATTTCTCATTACTGGACTTAATACTTAATAAAAGAAAAATTCTCATGGACCTGATGACAATTATTTTTCCTGCTGACATACTCAAATAGACACATGATGTCCTCTAAAAATAATAGCTGCCCTTCTTGACGTCTTTCCCAAAAATCTGAATGGTCCCTTCTATTCTTCTGTACTATTAAAACGTTTAAGCGGTTTATTGTCCTGTTTGTCCGGACATGTCACTTGTTTGATGCTGTTTAAAATAAAAGCAACAACAAACAGCTTGATCATGCAGACATTTTGCATTACAAAATATAAGCAGTTTAAAGCATCTGAGCTACTCTGGTAAAGTTACTCTAGGTCCCTGACCAGTTTCACTGAATCTAATATGAAACCAAGATCCGAACCAAACACGGATTACCAGTATCTGGATTTTACCACAAATAATCTAAAAGTAATTTTATTCTGTAAGTCTGTATTTAAAGAGCCATTTCTGTAAGAGTTTATGGTGAAATAGTAAGAGTTGGCAGGTATGGGAATGGGTTCTAATCCTACCATCACACCAGCTGGGGTCACCGTGGTGCGTCCTTGGACAAGGCACTTTACTTTAATTGCCTTATCACTAAATAACATATTCGTGTTGCTGTATTGTAAAGCACCAAATCCAAAACCAAACCAAATCTTGGCATTATGTTAATTTTATCTAAAATTCAATTTGGCATTATGTCTCATGCATTATCTTCATTTGAGTCAGCAAATATTTATAATGAATGACCACATTTGTCTATATCAAAAAGTAGGTAAATTGTTCCAGGAATAGATAATGATAGATAAATTGATGTGTTTCCCTTGTCTGCTTCTCTGTAGTGTATGCTTGCTTTGGTCATAAACATAAACCATACTTATTTTACCTAAACCATGTCCACTCCATGGTGGTCTTCAGATGTGACTGTGAGAAAGCATGGTATGCAGACTGATTCTTTGCAAGAAGCTGTGGCAACTCTGTCAGGATAAACTGAAGAGATGATGGAGGTTTTTAATCCTCTCCACCCCCACCATGAAGCATGGAAAATGACAACTCATTAACCTTATTGTTGCTACATATCTTTAACACAAATAAGGAACATAGACAAACTGGATTTATTGACTGACACAAGAGATTTTGGATACTGTGATCTAGTAGCTCTTGTACATATAATTTATGCCAACACAAGAGAAATTAAAATCTGAATATCTGCAACCTTCAATAACTAAGACTGAAAATAATCTTGAAATCACGACAATTTTCCCACTTCATTATTCATTTCAGCAATAATTTAACTGAATTTATTTGCAAACAGTTAAAAAACTTCTACTATAGACTGCTGGGTTAAATTGGGGCTATTATATAAACGGCTCCAAGTTGGATGGCTTCATACTCGTTTAATATAAAATACATCTTCTCAAGTTGGATTTAACATTTGTTTGATGCCCATTTTTTGACAATAATTTATAACAGTGTTGACAATAGCTATGACTTCTGTACAACATCCACTTAAGTCGTCTTTGTGAGGAACAGGACATTTTTGTATGGTGTGGTGAGGGCTATAAAAAGCTTGAAAACAATCATCTTTCTCTAAATTTATGCTGTATCTCATGTTACCTAAAAAATAATATCTTGTAATAAAAAACATAAAACATCCAAGTCAAAAAGTTAATCCTAGTCCCCAGCAGAATCCACACACCCATCCCAGTTCTTTATGCAAGCAGCAGGCCCCATTGCATGAGACTCTAGCTGGCTCAAAAGTGTATTTGCAACCTTGTGAACACACGCTATTGTTGACCAATAACAAAGCTCCAGTTTTCGCTGTAAATTTAGTGTTTTGTGTTCTTTTCTTTATTTTAAACAGCAGTGGGCGTCATTTGGAATTTAACTGTCCAGATGACTGCTTTTCCATTGTAACAATAGGTCACATTTATGCTGTTAAGGACAGTGAATTACTTTTTCTTTGTAACAATAGGTCACATTTATGCTGTTCAAGGACAGTGAATTACTTTTCCTCTGTAACAATAGGTCACATTTATGCTGTTCAAGGACAGTGAATTACTTTTCCTTTGTAACAATAGGTCACATTTAAGCTCTTCATGAACAGTCAATTACTTTTCCTTTGTTGCTGACCCTAACACTTATTTCCCATCAGCATATAAAGCAAATGTATAAATTTAAAAAAAAAAACTAGAACAAAAAATCTGAAATTGATTTGTGCTTCTAACTGAGCTGGTTTTGCCCAGCACTTGAAGAACTTAGTACTGTTATAATATATATATATATATATATATATATATATATATATATATATATATATATATATATATATATATATAATGCATACATATGCCAACCCCCTGAGAGGTATAAGTGTAATTATTGCTTTTATAAGTGGCAAAAAAGCATAATTTGGGCGTAAAAAGTGTGATCTCTATATAGCATGCCTGAATTAGAGCACATATGAATAAGATACATTTTTAAAACTACCACTAACCTGGTTCTGCAGCTTGTCAAAATGTGCTGAAAGTTATTTATATTCAGCACTCATTAACTTTTCTACATGTGTAAATTTCCCTGGATGATAATGAACTGGAAATCTGCAGTAAGGTCAGGAGCTCAGATTGCTGTATTATGTTACTCTCGTATACTTCTTTTAAAGTTTGTTAAGCATTGTTAATTTGTCCTTTTTTATGATCTGGCATGTTTTGAAGCTTGAAAAGGTCCATCTGATCTAACATTTTCCATCATATAACATCCACAACTCACGCTGTAAAGTGTTTCACTTAATATCTCGTGCCATTGTCTTTAAAAGTACAGACTGATTCACAACTTAACTAGCTTATCAATGAAAGCTGTGAGGCAAAGTTCACATTTGACAAAAATCGTGTTTTTTTTTAAAACTGGTAATCTACAGTTGCTATAAATAGCGAATAAGGAAAGTACTTTTATGCTATTCTCACACAGCTGTCACCTAATTAAGAATATTTTGAAATTTATGTGGAATTAAAGAGATAATAAAAATGACTAATACAACTTTTTATTGCTTTATTTCTATTTTATATTTTAATGTACCAAAAAGGTGCAATCCATACATAGTCTAGCATAATGCTTGGCATGTATGATAATGTTGGTTTTCAGTATAGGAGACATGGCAGCCAGGATATTTTGCAAAGGAAGAACCTTTGAAAACCCCAGAAAGACCCACCAGCCCACAGGAAGCTACTGGCAAGCTTTCTCACATCTTCCTCCACCATTAATATTGGCCGCCATGCATAGCTTATCGTGTGCTGAAAAATGGCGTTAAACCCCACAACAACCACAATCACAACTTCTTTCAGTCACAGCAAATCCCTTGTGGGCTTTAGAATATAGTATAGGCTCAGTGGGCTCTCCTGCATGTCATGGTGACTCAAAGGCTAGCATGCTGGACTAGTGACATAAGGGCTACTGGGTCAAATTTTATTATTTGATCAGCTTTTGTAAGGCTACCATGGTATGTCCTTTGGGAAAGCACTTTACTCCAATTGCAGTTGTAATGCAGTGATCCAGTTTGTCATGTTTTAACAGTTACATCATTAATCACATATACCAATTATCAGACAGTGGGACATGCACTGTACAGCTCAGTTACCAGTATTGAAATTTATGCACACAAAAAAATACCCTAGCCCCACCCATGTCGCAAGACCAAAATTCAAGTTCTGACACAACCTACACTCACCGTACTATATCCAAGACCCAAGTTTGACCTGTCTCAGTTTAATGGTTTAGAAGGAGCTAAAAAAACTCTACCATATATACTCACTTATAAGTCAACCATATATACTCACTTATAAGTCAAGTCAAACTACAAACACCAAAGATCCTGATCTGTCGTCGCATAATGCACCTGCAGATCAGTGTCTGTCTTGTTCTGCTGATGAACTCCTAGAAAACAGCAGGTTGGGGTCTGTGCAAATAGCAGTTACACTTTTAAGTGACTGTGTGTGTGTGTGTATATACATATATCCAACTATTTGAAGTATGCAGTGTACCATAATTTCCTAGAGCTTTCAAACCAACTTGACAAAAAAGGAAACTAATTACATACATACACTTGCAACAAGTATGGCAACTGTACGGTCGATGATATTAGGCCATGACATACTCATTGTACACAGGTCCAGGATCTAGTTACTTCATTGTGCTCATTAAAATTCTGATTTTCAAGAATACAACTCCCAAAAATGCAGCTGACAGATTGTTTATGACTTATTTTCATGTAAGTTGATATTTAACTACATGTCCCATCATCTACAAGTGAGCACTTTCAGTGACAACTGATATGAACAATTCCAACTGGAATCTGGATAGGAATTAAATCTTGAGGATGAAATTTGTGCAAATTTCATACTTTCCTTATTTCCACTCAACTCATTGGCACAATCATATTGTTTATGAGCAAAAGTGGGGTGGGGTTTAGTGGTGTGTTTCAAGCTTTCTGACTGACCCTATTTTCACTTGCAACGTGCAGACAATGTACTGCCCACCTCTTCTTCCGGTGCCTTGTAGTCCAAGTCTCCTGTGACCCTTCCCATCCCATTTTAGATATTCTGACATTTATGTTAAGGTGTTGGGTCAGAGTATGTTCTATGGTGAATAGTTGCTATCTGCCAAAATAATGTGGTGTCAGTATAGGGTAGCCACTTACTATTGGGCCATGCACACTTCGTGAGGAGGCAAATTTCTGTTGATATATGAAGAACATTAGTTTGAGACTAGACAACAATAAATTAGATTTATGGAGACAGGCACTTGTTAAATCGCTATACTGCAAGAATTTCTAAATGTCTGGTTGGGGACAGTAGTGAGGCCAATTACTTTAGCAGACAGACAGACTATCAGGGACACGGTTAAACTTCGATTTCAAAGTGGAACTGACAAAAATCGAAAATTTCCACAAACCATTAGTCGCAACATAATAGGTCAAACTGAACCCAGATTTGGCGCCTAGTTATAAAAGGCGGTATGCACATTTAATCCTGATTGGTTACGCTAAATAAGGGATGTGTTTCCCACACTAAATTTCCTAGTTTTAAATATCGCCACATCAAAAATCTAATTAGTCCAAGTTTTGCTGCAAGAGTAAACGTACATGGACTCCAAGAGGAATTTGAAAGATATTCTCTCGTAAAAAGACCAGAAAGTTCAACGGTCACAATTTTGGGGTAAGAGCGAGAAAACGTTGAAAACACAGGTATCTGCATCAAAAATTTTCTGAAATTCGTTTATGCCAATATAATGTTGTTCTTGAAATTATTTGATAATATGTGCATGAATTTAGTTTATATATATATGAATTCGTACAATAATCTTCTTTACATAA
This sequence comes from Sinohyriopsis cumingii, assembly GCA_028554795.2. Taxonomy (NCBI): domain Eukaryota; kingdom Metazoa; phylum Mollusca; class Bivalvia; order Unionida; family Unionidae; genus Sinohyriopsis; species Sinohyriopsis cumingii. The sequence goes on along the minus strand of CM068830.1, from coordinate 46,839,372 downwards.
GATTGTCGAATTGTTTGAATTTGTTGTCTTGTTTGTATAGGAACTGGGTATTCTAAGAATTCATGTATAACCTTTACTAATACGAGTTACGGGAATCCATTTGAATTCACCAATCTTAAATGATTTCACGTATGATAAAGACTTGAATGTGTGTAACCTCTTTAAGAGCGTAATTACGACCTGTAATGAAGTTCATTCATTCAATTGTGTAATTGAGACGAGAGTGGAACCATTATAGCCGTAAGGAAGTACATTAATTTTATGACACTAGGATTGTTTTGGTCTGCCATGCTTGGCCTGACTAAATAGCCTTTGGTATCTGTCTGAATGCCGATAGTAAGATCTGATAACAAGAAGGGGAGGAATGATCTATTCCCAGTAGGATGGCCAATGGAATATTTAGGTCGCCTTTTGTTTGTTTTAAAAGGGGAAAATAGCTCTTCTGACGTATCATCAGATGTACGTACGCACTGACGCAATCAAGTAGCTGTGTATCTACATGCTTACATATCCACCTACTCACACAATGAAAGAGGACCGAAGGGAGGCGAAGCAGTAGGAAGGTTAGATAGAAGAAAGAAAAAGGAAGGAAAGAAAGGGCGAAAGGACAGAACAGCTACAGTGAAATTGGAAGAACTTGAGCTAAGCAGGTTATGCAATTGTACAACGACTTCAATGTTTTGATTCTTTTCATACTGGGGCTCGTGTCATTCTGTTCTATGTATCTGCTCAGATCTCTATTTATTCCACCGATACATTTACTCGATCTGGGCAATAACAATGAGGGCGATCATCTCCTAGATAACGAGAACCGAATAAAGCAGATACATTGAAAGAGAGTATAATCCGCCAATCAACTCACACCCCTTGCAAGTGAGGGGCGTACCTTTACACACTTAAACAACCGTACATAGGATTCTAACTGCATGAAATCAACAGATGATTTACATCCTCTGTAACTGCAAGTAAAACATTCTTTATGTGTTTAATTCATTGATAGACAAGACAAAACTACAGTGTTAAGAATACGACTATGGTTGTACTCTACTACGTATGTGTGTAGCGTCTCTAGAAACACATGTTATACATCACATATATATGTGTACTTCTTCAACTACACAGGAAATGGTTAAAGCACGCATGCGCAGTGAAATTTAAAAAAAAAACGCGGTTGGAAAAGAAATTGTTGACTTTATCGATCGATAAAATGATGGATGACAACTCTGATGTAAACATGGATGTTGATAGCGAGAGTAGCGACACTGAAGTTGACAATTTGGATGATTCCGATGATAATATTGACTTAAATATTGATTAGATCCTTAGCAACACCCAGGAGAAGCCGATGCAAAACGTAATTTTTAGTTACTTGGAGATGATTTAAGCCGGAAATAACTTGTTGATGAAACAAATCGTTACGTTGAAAGATTTCTAGGATTAATTTGTGACAAGTTTTCATGAGAAACTGCAAGCTGAAGTACATGTTCCAGAATGTGAAGTAAACAATTTGTTCCTTGTGTCATGTTGTCCAATTTTAGTAAAATTATTATAACTTTTGAACTAACAGTGCTAGAAACTTCAAATTTGGACCAAAATACTAGAAATTGAATTATCTTTTATTTTATTTGCATAATATTAGGAGCATTTCATTAATTTTCATGTACAAAAGATTCACTGAACATCTTGGTAAGTTTTTTAATGTTTTTTTTCTTTCAAGTCATATTTCAAAATACAGTTGTGAGCATTACATTGGTAATTGATAACAAAACATATATCACTGTGTTGCAAATTTTATTACCTTTTCATAGATATATAGTTTTATATACATTATAAAAGAAATAACATTGTTACAACATTTTTAGTAAACATGGTGAAGGTAGTCACAATTTCAGCAGCTGCTGCTGTACGATGCTTCGTTTTACCACAATGTATTTAGAATTGCTTCTCAGGAATCAGGTACTGCAGTTGAAATTGGTAAACAGGATAAAATGGGTTAACATAACCAGACTCTGTCTTTGACACTTGCATTGCTAGTGACATGGCTACATGAATTTTGCAATCTGCATGTTCATGACATCATAGGTGTAATATTCATGTTGCACCACCAGCCCCCAACATTTCCAATGTTTTAAAAAATAAAAATTGTTTAAAAAAAGCAAGAGACAGGGACAATTCTGCTATATTAATCAGGGCCACAAGGTGGCCCCAGAATTTTTAGTTTGAAATATCCCAATAAAAAAAAAAGAATAAATCTGGCTTAGCAGAAGTTTTCCCTCCTTTCACTCACATCTGTAACTTGGTACTAGATCTGAACCACAATTTTAACTCTATCTTACAAAAGTCATCCTAATCATACAAAAGCTTCCAGGCATTGCTTTTAACACATAAACCCCTGGAGGTTTTTGCCATTTTTGCCTGAAAATCAAGTAGGAAACACATTTGGAAAGCTATTTCTGAATAGACTCGAAAACACCAAATGCCCGGTCATCTTTCAATAACATACTGCCTAGTTGTGTTAGAAACATCGTTTTTCGTTGGCTATTAGACTCGCGCATGAGCAGTATTTTTTGTCGTTTTTTTTTTGCTAAACGGAGCCATTACGTTTGTATGGAGACCACTCTTTATTTAAAATACCCATCTTATCCTACTTTTTGCAAAGGCTCATCTGTCTGCTTGCAGTTGATACTAGTTTGCCTTAGAGCTGAGACCAAAAAGCCTAAAATCCAGACACAAAATGGGATTCCGACCACGGGCGAATTTTGCGTTTAAAAAAAAGTTGGGTCCAGAAAAATGAGGTTTTTCTATCTGTATTTTGTAGTGCAACTAGATATTCCAGATTATTTGGTATCATTGTAGAGCTACATCTGTCTACCTTTCTATAATACCATCCACATTAGTGTATCATGCATGACCATGATGCTACAGAGCTTGGCAGCAGGCTACTACCTCCTGCCCCGTAAAGTCGTCGCTAGGGGTTAATGTGTTAAGTGCCTTCAGTCACAACAAGTCATGGTTCAAATTGGACCATAATATTTGGGTAATATTACTTCTGTTCAGCCAGAACTTGGCAATAATTAGAGAGAAATTGGAGAAGATGGTTCAAAATAAACATGTTAATGTTTTTCACTTGGGTTTTTCGTTTACTTTTCAGGATCATGTGTGAACACCTGGCAGGAATATTTTAGAAAGCAATGTAATTTTTGGCATTTATGAAAATAAAATTAGCACCAAAATTGACTGCAGAACATATTACTTTTTATTTATTTCAACCTTCCACTTTTGTGGGAAAACTGACATGGAAGTTTACATTTGTATTTGATTGTTAATGCACTGTATTGAAACAAAATGGCTCAGGTGTAATGTCATGAAAACAAAACAAAGCAAAGCAAATTTTGCCTGTTGGGCCTATTTTGATGAAATTACAGACACAAAGGCGACCATTTTAGCCAAGTCCACTCCAGCACAGACTGTAATTACATGGAGCATCCAAAATATGTGCATTGTCAAAAAGCTAACAACAGCTCCAAAGTTTCATAACAACATATGCAGTCTTCCTTAATCAGCCATTGTTTTGCTGACAGGATAGTTGATTAAATATAAATGCAGTGGAATATAGTTTTAAATAGTGGTCAGTATTTTAGATTGCTGACTTGTGCGCTTCGTAAGTATGCTTCAAAGATTCCTATCCTTTGAAACAAAGAAAGGTCACTTAGCTCCCATTTCCTAAGCATGATATAGCCAATATATTAAAAGTACCATTAAAAACAAAAACCTCACAACTCTGCTTTCATGTGAACTGAATAAATGGTGCCATCTGATCAGTGGGAACCTTTATCCAATAAGACCTGTAAATAACAAACATAATTATCATAATGCAGCCTTTATTTATATTATGCTGGATAAATAAACAGACAAGTTTGTTTCATGTGAAGGATTTGTTATAAAAATAATTTCATACCAGGAACACCACTACAACAGCAATTTCAACTACTGCTACTACAGTATACACCTCGGGTATTATGGAAAATCCACATTCTCAGTGTACCTTTATCCTTACAAATCACAGACAGGACTTAGTGCTCATCAAAAAATGTCCACATCATGGCTCAGCATAGACAGATTATGCTTCACATGTGTTTGTAAGAGATGAAAGATGAGTGTCCAAACAAAGAATCTTTTGACTACTTAGGTGCTTCATAAAATATATGAATTTTAATGTCATTTTATTGAGAGATTCTGCTTTAAACAAGACATCACACAATTAGATTTATTCCTCCATTTAAAAAAGAGAAAAGTTGTTTTTTCAATCCCTGTCACTTCCAAATTCCTTAACATGATCTCTCACAATGAAATATACACAGCACTAGCACAAAAATACAACCTTTACTAGTCCAGCCTCTGTTTAGAAATTGAAAGACAAATATAATGTCCATACAACACATTTTCTCAGGAGCTAGACATATGATAACATTTACTATAGGCCTATAGTTATTACAGAGACTTTACCAAGTATGTGATGCTGCATTATGTAACCAACATTTTAACAATACACCTAGAGTTGCTAATTTGGATATGTTAAGAATTGAATATTACCAAAATGGATCATGGGTGAAAATGATGAAAAAGTGTAATTACTTAAATAATTTTTGTTGGAGATAAACTTGTATGTATTATTTTTTGTGAATGAAGATAGAATTTATCTGGTATAGTACATTCTTTCAAAATGTAGATATGTGAGAAAGCATGCCAGTAGCTTCTCGTGGGTCGGTGGTTCTTTCCGGGGTTTTTCCGGTTTCTTCCTCCACCATTAATACTGGCTGCCATATATGGCCTATCGTGTGCTGAAAAATGGCGTTAAACCCCACAACAACAACAACAACAACATTCTTTCAATCCACAAGACAAATACTGCAAATTTGACAACACAAAATATTTTCAGTCAAAAAAATGTTTATTTTGAAATAATGAAGCACAACATTGATCAATTGCTGACAGGAACCGTCCTAATTTAAGTCATATAACACACTAACCCCTGGTGATGAGCTTATGTTGCAGGAGGTAGTAGCCTACTGCCAAGCTCTGTAGCATCAAGGTCATGTATGATACAGTAAAGTGGGTGGTATTATAGAAAGGTAGACAGATGTAGCTCTACAATGATACCAAATAATCTGAAAGTTCTAGTTGCACTACAAAATACAGAGGGAAAAACTTCATTTTTAGGACCAGATTTTTTTCTACCCAAAATTTGCCTGTGGTTGGAATCCAATTTTGTGTCTGGATTTTAGACTTTTTGGTCTCAGATCTAAGGCAAACCGGTATGAAATGCAGACAGATGGGCCTTTGCAAATAGTAGGATAAGATGGGCATTTGGAATAAAGAGTGGTCTCTATATGAAAACAATGGGTTTGTTAAGCAAAAAAATAACCTCACCCAAAAACCTCCAACTGTTACCTTTCTGCTCATGCGTGAGCCAAATAGCCAATGAAAAATGATGTTTCTAACAAAACTAGGCATTAGGTTATTGGAAAATCACCTGGAAGTTGGTGTATTTGGATGTATTCAGAAATAGCTTTCAAAATGTGTTTCCTACTCGAATTTCAGGTGAAAATGACAAAAAACCTCCAGGGTTTAATGTGTTAAGACTTCTGCTCTATTCACCTATTACGCTTTGTAATGGCTAACTCGTACTTGCAGACTGGAAAAGAGATGTAGGGTTTCTGATACAGCCCAAGTATTTTTCTTGTTTAATATAATGCTAGAGACCGGCTTTACACGATAATGATATCAAATGCATTTCTCAGTCCCAATATGTGTTCCACAAAGTAAGACATTGCAAGTTTTTAAGGTATCTGATTTTGTGACATTTTCATTCAACAGTTAATGTGCATTTTGAAACATTGACATGCAGTAATGAATAGCCCTGACTAACTGTTGTATGACTTGAGGCAGGAAGCTACTGTAATAGGCATAGCAGCTGATTTTCAGTAAAAGTTGAAATGTTTCCCCATAGCCATTATCTGGAGATGCATGTAGATTCATGAAAAAAAGAGATTACAAACAGTAACTTTTCTTTTCTTTTCATTGAAATCATTTTGTTCATGATGAGATTGGCCACTGAAAGAGCATGACAGTACAATTTATTGTACACAATTACGCACATTAACAAAAAACTGTCATACTCTCCCATGTTATTTCAAAGTTTAAGGGTAAAAGTACAGAACCTTTTTGCAGCACAACCTGTGTATCTTTTTTACTGAACATAAGATATACAATACCATGTAATTCATGTACAATAAAGTTTGGAAAGAAATATCGCATTATATAATAATACTCCAGTGTTCTTCATCATAAGTACAACATAAATAGTTAGCACTTGTTTGTAATCTCTTTTGGAGTTTAATTTTTATTACTACTTTCAATAATTTCTTCAAAGTGGGGCTTCTAAATAGTATGGAAACAAATTAATAACCAGTATACAAAGCATTTTTGGGAAATATAATTTATTGAGGAAGTGATCAAAGTTACAGTTTGATGCAGAACATTATGTAAATTTCTGCTCCAATACATAACATATACAAACATATAATCAATCAATAGGCATGTGAATCGTAGACTGTGGAAATCCAATACCTTCTATATATAGTGGGAACTTAATCCCTTGTGCCTCTATGTCCACCATAATTCATAATAACAAACATAGATCTCAGAAACGCTTAATTACGCGTACCTGGACACCAATTTTTGATCTGGGACGCAGAAAATCTCTGAGGCGGGAGTCCTCTGTAAGCATGTAATAGATGTGCGGCAAAATTCAAAGACTTGCCAGTCCTGCTTCAGCCACCTGCTTTGTGGGAAAATGTGTTGATCAATTTGCTGTGCTGATATTTACAATGACAGAATTTAGTGACTGAAAGACCCGTTGATGTACATACATGTTGTTATTATAAGAGTACATTAAAAAAAAAAACAAACATGATATAATAGCTGGGTGGCAAGTTCAAAGGCGTTGACTGGCATCCGGGCGAGAAAATGTACTGATATTTACAGTGATTGAATTCAGGGTCAGAAAGACCCAGAGATGTACATGTGGTCATTAATAAAAGTATATCAAACAAACAACTTTATCTTTCGTTATTGTGTTCATTTCCGAATGTATCGAAATAAGTAGTGCACGAGAATCAAGACATGTTGAGACTTAGAAAAAATGCAAGTCATAAATTTGGATAAGTATTTTGGGGATAAACATTGACAAAATTCAGTATCACTCTGATGGACGAACAAGAGCTGTTTAAGAGGTACACTGACTGACCATACCCTTTTTTTTTTTAAAAATGCCCCTCGCCTTAGCCCGCTTAGTTCTAGTGTTGTAGTGAAATGTATTCATCAATAGCCAGGCCTAGCTTTGACATCAATTACGTTGACAAATTCTTGCCCGTTCACAGATAGGAACATACAACTACCTAAGGGTACTTATTTAGAACAGAAAACCATAAACAGGATAATAACTGGAAAAACTAAACTAGCAAGCAGTTTTGGAAGGTTTATAGGACCCAAACCAGCAACCATTAACTGCCATACCACAGAAGATCTACACCACATATTCAATATATGCCCAAAATATCAACCTGCTAGGAAAATATTTATCAAAAACCAAAAAGAGATTGGATCACCACACACATACCCAGAGTTATTTATGGACTCTAATAAAAATAAACAATCAGCATATAAAAATATAAATCAATTCATAGACTCAGCAGGACTTCGGAACAAAATATAATTACTATCCCCACAAAACCAAAAGACCCAGTAACTAGCTAAATAAGTTTAGAAGCCCCCACATAAAAACCCATAACAATATCATTCAATTTTATAAAAATATTAATAAATAATTCATTTACGAAGCACCTATCAAAAACTAAGGAAACAGCAAAATCGGATGGACTCCGGTCTCTTGCTAAATAAAGTATAAATAACATTCAATATCTAAAAACATTTATAAATAAATAACTTAACCTAGTAATACCATACTAACCTTGAAAATCTCTCTTCATACATGATTTCTACTAACAACCTCTATAAACAGCATACAATACACTCCCTTTTTCAGAACATTTCGACAAAAAAAAAAAACACCAGGCAAATGCAACAAGAAACCAGCGATGTGAAGCAACCAGGACCATTCCCAATAGGGCATAACCGATTAGCATTTTTCTACTGATTTCCGATTCCGGATTTTGGGCATGAAATTTTTCCGATTCTGGATACGATTCAATTAATCGGAAATGCTAAATTAAAAGGTTTTTCAAATTAACTTTTTAAACCGTGTTACACACGTTTTGCATATCACACCGATGTCACAAGGGGAAGGATATGGCAGGACTATAGCAAAATGCAACGAAGTTCAAAGCCACAAAGAATCCATGAAATTTTTTATTTTTGTAAAATGCACTGAAACCAGCTGCCAGTTCCAACCCATTCTTTGTTCAACAATTAGTTGATCTTGCCGCCAGGCTTTAATTTTCCCGCCTTAATCATTTATGTCGGCAAGCGGCCAGTTCCATCCTGTACTTTATTCAACAATTAGTTGATCTTGCCGCCATGCTTTAATGTCGCGGTCAAATAAAAATAAAACAGGCTTTTGTTTGGCCTCTTGCGGCGACTTAAATAAAAGCAATGAAATCTGATCGATTCTTGCATTTTCCAAAGTGATCGGTGATTGAAACAAGTTTATTGTGCTGTGAAAGTTTCCTTATTAACTTTATTTATATTTACGATTGTAAGAATCATTTTCTTTCAATACCTCATTAGCATGTGTCAATGTATTCAATATTATGCCTTCATTATTGAGGATGTTGACATAAACGGGTAGGACTGTATTATATATTTTAATAAATTTAAATCTTTCGGTCTAACTCAAGTATTATCGTTTCACCCCGTTGTGTTGACCATATTGGACTTTTCTGACTTCTTATTTAACTTTATTAACGCACTATCGAATGACACGCAGTGTTAGACACGGTGCTATAGAAATTCAACTTTATTATTTTTATTATCCGAATCGGTCGTTCCTGCCTTGTCCGACTCCGATTAATCGGAAGTTCATACTATCCGGTGGAATCCGATTTCTGGATCAAAAGTCAGTTATGCCCTAATTCCCAAGCTCTCCTTCCCACTAATGACGGACAACCATTCAACTGTAAGGGACCTTTATGGACCCACAGACTGAGGTCAAACTATCAGGGTTCCTTGAACCCATTAAAGCCTGGGGGAGGTGGCATCATTCCCTTCCCCAGGAACAACTAGCAGGTTGCGGTGCAGTCAGAAAAAAGTGGCACATGCACAGTTGTGCACACGCCACTATAATTAAACTCAACAACAACAAAGCCTGTTCACAAGCACATAGTTTGATAGCTGACTGACCAATAAAACCTTTTCTGAGTAAGGTAGCAACGATCAATTTCCTGCATGATATCCTTTGATGATAAAACACACACACGTGTTGTAAGATCAGAATCGGTGATCTGGATATATATTAACTGCCTCTTGTACACAACTTCATCATAAAATTAGTTTGAAACTGTAAGTGAACCAGTAGGCCTAATGGGGAAATAATGGCGGACTTCGCTAAGTCTCGGATGTACCTGTTTATTAGATTGTTTTCGTAAATCATCGGGCAAATATTTTCAGAAAAATATACAAATCATTGAAAGCAAAGCCAAAGTATTATTTTATTAAAGATTTAACTTTAAAATACAAATTATGTAGGTCAGAAATGTATGGGACAATGATGTGTAGGAAAGAAGGACTGCAACTTTTGATGGTGGGACTCCTATTTTTACCAAAATGGGAGTCCTGGACTCCTAGTTTTAAAATCCTAGCGAGACCTCTGCCACATCAATAAAACTTATGGTTCAGGAAGAGTTTTGAAAAGATTCTCAAAATGGCTGATGCCGACTTCTGATCATTTAATTTTATATAGGACCAACAGGATGTCATAAGAAGTCTTTTAGTGAAAACACAATGTTGATATGACCATCAATAAAGGAAGATTAGCGATATCAAGATTTTAAAACGGCCACTTTGTGGCCATGCTGGACCCCAATCAGCACCATTTTCATTCAGGACTAACTTTACATCATAAGAAAAATTGAATGTAAAATTTCATGTAGATATGGCCATCCCTGAAGGAGTAGAGACAAATTTTCAAAATGGCTGTTGTGACTGCCAAACTGAAGATCAGATTGGCACATTCTCATTTAGGTGGTGCTCTACAGTTTCGTATTTTGCATAGGGTTAGGATTTTAAAGAAAAAGAATTTCCCTGGCTTTCCTCACTGGTTATACTGGCTATTTAAAAAAGACCTTGTATATCTTAGGTATAATTCAAAGAACCTTTAATTCCCTTTATTTTGGTGTATGATTGATGGGTGTACTATGGGTTATAGAGTATACAGCTTGGCCTTACTTCAAATGTGCACCTTTCAAAAAAGTGCTAGCTCTACTTGGTCATTTTCACTTCCTGAACATCAGAGGTAAATTGTATAAAAAAGAGCCAATAACTTTTTTTACATTTTATATATTTGGTAATTCATTCATTGCACTTTCAGAAGCTGGTCTTTTCTAGTCTGGCAAAATTCATTTCCCCTATTTTAATAGCTGCTATGTATAGTGTACTTTAGACTAATTCAGGCTGATTTTTTAACACAAGGGAGCAGTCATTTCAGTTAGCAGTGTGCTTAAATCATGTAAAATTTCCAAAAGTACAATATCCAAAGAAATATCATCCACATTACATTACTGTAGCATATAGGTATGCCAACATTCTCTCTACTGTGCATGTTTTAAATGCGAACTACTTCACCTTACATACGTCACTCTCTCTAAAGTACATATTAATTGGTGAGTGCCCCCTTATAACCAGGTCATTTTTTTATACTGAAAATGCCATGCTGATATGACCATCCATTCAGGAGTAGTAGTGATAACAAGATTTCCAAGATTTATGCCATGCTAGCCATATTGGACATCAGATTGGTACCATTTTTCATTTAGGACCAACTAGAAAACATAAGAAGTCTTTTAGTGAAAATCTTTATTGACAATGAGGAGGAGTACTGACAAGAATTTCAAGATGGCCACTATAGTGACCATACTGGATATACAAGCAGCAGCATTTTTACGTAGGACCAACTAGACCATGGGATGAATGTATGTCAAGTTTCATAGCAATCCACAAAATACTTTAGGAGGAATATCTAAAACAAACTTGTACTATTGGGAGGATGTTGGACGACAGACAATCCAAACAGCTCTTTACATCAATGACCAGTTGAGTTAATCCAATACACGTAAGCGCTTCTGGACACCTCAACCAGATTCACATAGAAGCGAGTTTTGATACCTCTACACCATTCGCATGGAAGCATGTTAGGACGCTCGCTGTAAACATCAGCAATTTTGAGCTGATTTTCATTGTGCCACCTTCGGGGGAAAACCCCATTTTTGATACTACAGTCATTCCTGAGAATGACCATTACAAAAGAACACATGGTCCCTGTAAAAGTTCTAGCTGTAATCTGCTATTTAAAGTAACTGGGTCAGATTTTTCACTCTCCAAAATGGAGGCCGTGGATTTCAAACAGTACCTTCTAGAGTTTGCATGATTAGAATCACAACTATTAAAGCTTCAATAACATAGGTAAAGGCTCTGAATTAGATGCAGGCCTCAATAAGTTTTATAATTTATCAAATTCAGGTGATTTAGCGATGCAAATGTAGACAAAGAACTGGTAAATTTTCAGCATGTGAATTGGCAGCAATCACTCGACACATCTTGACAGGCTTGATGGTGAATAAGTTCTTTTGATTTTAAAATAATAATAATAATAATAATAATGACAATAAGGACTTTGTATAGTGCCTAATCTTTAGAAGCTCTAAGCGCTTTACAACATTAGACAACACCTATAAGATAAAAAACATAATAATATTATTACAAAAACGTCATGAAATTAGAAAAACATTAAAAAATAAAAAACATGCTGAGAATATTTCAGGTAGGAAACATTATTAGGTCTTTAGGTTTGTTCCTGCAGTCGAAATAAGTGAGTTTTGAGAGCACTCTCGAATGGGATCACTGTGTCTTTGCGTCTAAGTTCAGTGGGCAATTCATTTCACGTTGCTGTGCCCTGGTAAGCAAAAGAACACTGTCCATATGACTTTTTTTTCATAGTGGGAAAAATGAGTATACGATTTGCAGAAGAGAAGTGTAAGTATCTTGCTGGTGTATACACATGGGTGAGGTCGGATAGGTATGTTGGACTAGAGTCCGACAGTGAAATGTAGCACAGAGAACAAATTTTGTGTTTGATTCTGGATTGAATGGATAGCCAGTGTAGGGTACAGAGCAGCGGGGAGGTGTGCTCTGATCGTGGTACTCTTAGTATGATCCGAGCATCTGTGTTTTGAACTTTTTGAAGTTTCTGGAGTAGATATTGAGATGAACCAGACAGAATTGAGTTACAATAGTCCAGTCTTGAAAGTACTAATGAACGCACAAGTGTTTTAGTGGCATCAACTGAAAGATATTTGCAAATTGAGCTGATGCGTCTCAGCTCAAGATATGCAGCCGTGCATATGTTCATGACATGTTGGTGCAATGTGAGAGTACTGTCCAGAGTAACACCTAGGTTTCGTACTGATTGTGTGAATTTAATGTTGGTGTTGCTGATATTTATTGTTTGAGGTAAAGGATGTGAATGAGAAAGTCTTTGTGTTGTGATCAGAATGGCCTCAGTTTTATCATCATTCATCTGCAGCTTGTTACATGTCATCCATGATTTCACATCAGTAATGCACCTCTCTATACCTTGGATGGTAGCATCAACTTCAGTTGGGTGGCTAGATTTGTATATTTGGGTGTCATTAGCATACAATTAGTGAGACACTGGATGATGATCTATGACACATGAGAGCGACTGAGTGTACGGAATGAAGAGAACAGGTCCAAGAACAGATCCCTGTGGAATACCACAACATAGATCAACTGTGCTGGAGTGTATTCCATTTGCAGATACAATTTGTGTCCTGTTGAACAAGTGGGACTTGAACCACAGTAAGGCTGTATCATGAATGCCAAATACATGCTGGAGATGGTGAAGTAATATATCATGGTCTATTGTGTCAAATGCTGCAGACAAATCAAGGAGGGTGAAGACTGTAATCTGTCCGCTATCCAACACAGAGAGAATGTCATTAACTACTTTTAGAAGAGTAGTTTCAGTACTGTGGCAACAGCGATATGCAGATTGTACATTGCTAAAACTGTCTGAATTTAGATGAGATACAAGCTGGGATAGAACAACCTTTTCTAAGATTTTTGATATGAATGGGAGATCAGAAACTGGGCGGTAGTTCTTTAAATCGTTATGGTCTAGTGTTGGTTTCTTCAGCAGAGGCTTTACAATGGCAGTTTTGAAAAATGACGGGAATTCCCTGGATGAGAGAGAGATATTAAAAACATCAGTTAGTGAAGGCAATACTGGATCTAAGCACTCAAGCAGTAGTGATGTTGGAATTGGATCAAGTTCACATGACTTTGGTGCACTCTTCATCACAATTGTACGTATGAAATCCATAGAGACAGGTTGAAATGCTGCTAATGGTTGCCACTCAAATTCTATATCCCAACTGAATGGTGACGACAAGTCAATTGAAATTGTGGTGTCAAGCTTATCTCTGATGGTTTGTACTTTGTCAAGAAAGAAATTTGCAAACATGTCTGGAAGGTTGAATCGAGAGAAGGTAGTTGGAAGTGGTGTAGATTTGTTCCTTGACATTAGCTTGTTAGTAATCTCGAAGAGCTCTTTGCAGCTGGAACTTTCCATGATCTTAGTAGTGTAGTGGGTTGATTTCGCTGCATGGACTATATTTGTGACATTCTTCTTAGTGACTTGTCTGGTGGAAAGCCAGAGCCTCTCAGCTTTACGGCGGTCTCTTTTAGCAGTGTGAAGCTGGTCCCTAACACTGCTATACCATGAAGAACACTTTTGATTTGATACTCTACACTTGGTAGCTGGGGCATGTTTGTCAAGCAATGAATGCAGGCAGTTATCAAGTTGTTCTGCTGTATGAGGTAACCAAGTTGTTAGGTTAGCTTGGATGTTGTGCATTAGTTTGGTTCTATTTATCATACGGAGGTTTCTCTTAGTAGCAGATAAAGGTGGAGGGTTAGGGACTGATATGTCAAGATGGCATATAATGAAGAGGTGATCTGACGCAAGGTCATGGGATACCAGGGTGGACCGTAGAATGTTATCATCAGGTCTATGAAGAATCCAGTCTAAAATGTGACCATGTTTATGGGTGGGTTGGTTAACTGTCTGAGGTTGAAAACATTAATGGAATCTATGAATTTTGATGTATTTGAGTTTCCAGGACAGTCAAAGTGAAAGTTGAAATCTCCAAGAATAATCAGGTTAAATACATGAAAAAATTCATAAAAAATAATTATACAACTATAACGATCAAATTTTAATCTTAAAATCTTTCTATACATAATGGATGTGTACCAAAAACGTAAAATGGTTAAAATTAATGTTGAACATAACATGTTCTAAATTGCTATAACAGTTAACTAGCAGGCCAATCTATATGGAGTCAAATGGATAATAGGTGTTCTATTTATAGCTCACTGCACAGTAACTTTGGCACATGTATATCATCTTCGTACAAAGCTATACACTCTAGTAGTCCTACCTGTAAGACCCGACGCTGATAATTATGTTGTGGGTGTCAGGGTCTTACAGCCTAACTAATGGCGCTGTGCAGTGTGTTTTGATGTCGACTAACATTGTTACGAAAGTAAAATTTTCAGGAATATTTCACACAGCTGACAACTAAAATAATGACGCTTTTCTACAAAGTAAAGTTATAATGTTTTAGTCAGATTTTACTTACTATGATGCCTTTTCTCTAATAAACTGAAATCCTCACAAAAGAAATGGACCCGTTTTCAAGTTTCTCTGGCCTACTTTTCAGTTGGCTGGAAAGCGATGAAAGCCGAGAATGCCAAAATCGGATAAAGTTGAAACATTATTTTTTAACGAAACGAATAAAAAATATATTATGCCTATTGGAACTGTAAGCAACAGTTCGTTTCGTTCAAGAAATGTATCTCACACATCAACCTACTTTAACTTACTTCGGCATACCTCAACCACCGTCGCATTGCAAAAAATTCAAATGTATGTCAACGGAACGTGAAAATGCATCCATTTGCTAGTGTCATATTTTCATTCCACACGGATAAAGACAGCACAGTAAGTATATTAATTACCCATACATTAGTGGAAAAATGTCGATATAGGCTGCCAAATGTGTGAGGTGTTCCTGAAACTTTGATTACTCATTCCGATGTCAACGACATCGGAACACACTATACAAGACCGTTATTTGGATAGTAAGACATAGCACCTCAACCAAATCAAAATGTGCTATGTCTTACATGTAGGACTATACACTCTATGAGATAAAGGGTTAAATAAATACAACTTATTTGAGCATTAATATATACTCTAACCCAACATATATGACAAAATATCTAAAATGGGGTGAGTATCTGAGAAAAAGACTACAGTAAGTGCTTTGGGGGTATGTGATACAGCAAATGAAAAAATGTTTATCAGGCTCCAAAATTAAGACAACACAGTTCTCTGCATATCTTTAGAAACTGCATTAAGAAAAATGCAATGAAATATACTTTATTACGGAAACCATAAATATTCAATAGTATAATGTCAGATGCGAAATGCCAAAGTAATGGTAATTCTGACTTCTTCAATGATCATTTGAGTCCTTCTGTGAGTGCTATAAGAAGCTGGGCTGATATTATTTCAGGGATAGCAAGAAATGGGATTGGAGAACTTCAACCAATGGATTTACAATATGCAGAAATGCCAACCCTTAAGAATGTTCATCAGACAGGACAGAGACAATTTTTTAAAGTCCAGAATTCTGTGGTTTTCTATTGCAGAATCTAAAAGTATATATGATTTGATGTACATTTGGGTTAGCTTGGGGTTTGAACAGCACAGGAAGACATCAATTCAAGGCTGGTTTAGAATAACGATCAAGCACACCCCACCCACCCCCGATAGCTGACGATATCAGGTGCCAAAGCAGGTCTCTAATGATTAACATGACATCACTAGTGTTGCACCTTAAGCAATAAATCAAGAGTTTTCCTGCAATGCTTTGACCTATGCTCACTGGCCCAAATGCTGTGCACCCATTGCATATATCTCTGGCATGCAGAGTTTAAAAATACACCTGCTACTTTTCATTAATGCATGTTCATCCAACTCCATGTAGATGCTAACAATGGCAGTCACAGAAGATGATATAACTGTAACAAAGTCATTAATAGCTGTTTTAATATGATGACAAAGATTCAATTTCTTTCAAGGTTTCAATAATGACAAAAGGGACTAACTTTATGCCAATACACAATTTGTCATTTAATCAACAAATATCTCATTTAAAAAGAAAAGTAATTAAAATATGTGGAAATTATTATAATAAATGCTAGTACATGATGTGTGAACAGTCAAGTTCAATGAGAACAGATCCAGAACAGAAAATCTCCATGTAGCTCGTTTCAGGTCAAGCAGATACTCAGTCAGGCAAATATTTTCATAGTTCCTAAACATATTAACCCCTGGAGGTTCTTGTCATTTTTGCCTGAAATTCAAGTAGGAAACACATTTTGAAAGCTATTTCTGAACACATCCTAAAACACCAACTACCGGGTGCTCTTCCAATAACATACTGCCTAGTTGTGTTAGAAATATCATTTCTCATTGGCTATTTGGCTCGCGCATGAGCAGAAGGCTAAAAGTTGGAATTCTTTTGTTTTTGCTTAACAGACACATTATTTTCGTACCGAGACCACTCTTTATTCCAAATGCCCATCTTATCCTACTTTTTGCAAAGGTTTATGTCTGTTTGCAGTTCATACTGTCTGCCTTAGATCTGAGACCAAAAAAAACCAACTAAAATCTGGACATAAAATCATATTCCAACCACATTTGAATTTTAGGTAGAAAAAAAAATCAGGTCCAAAAAAATGATATTTTTTCCTCTGTATTTTGTAGTGCAACTAGAAATTCCAGATTATTTGGTATCATTGTAGAGCTACATCTGTCTACCTTTCTATAACACCACCTACTTTAGTGTATCATACATGACCTTGACGCTACAGAGCTTGGCAGGAGGCTATCCTGCCACGCAGACTTGTCACCAGGGGTTAATGTGTTAAGCACTTTATAAAACATTTATCGCAATAATTTAAGTGTCCAAGTACAGGGCTGACACAATGTCAGGGTGGCAAAACTATCAAAGTAAATAAGATTATCTCATCATCTTTTAACATTACCAGCATGTTATATATTTTCTTTGTCCCCTTTAAGTGTTGTGCTCCCATCCCACCCCCGATTTGGAGGCAGGGGTAACGGTGTTCCCTGCAATTGTGATTCTTTGTGATAAAACTGCACCATGATAGGCAATGGAGTTCTTTGTTTACTGAAACTAAACTGAACTGCTCTTGGCAGTATATGCACTCGCTTGATACTATTTTTATACAGGCGAGTAGACATGATTAAAGGGATTGTCTCTTCCATTATGAATTATCTTTGTAGCCAATGGCTGGATATTGTGATTTTTGTTGGATGTCATGTTTACCCCGACCCAGAGTAGCCCAGTTTGAAACATGTATAATCAAGGTAATTCTGACGGGTCATTGTTTGATGTCAAACATTGCCGAAGGCTAGCACTAATCCGTTACGTAAGACTGTTGTGGCTAGAATCGAAGGACCGGACATCGGAGTTGCGAAGTCACAGACAGCCAATTATCACCTAGGTGTCGAAATGTTTCCAAGATCAAAAGAAATTGCCTGAAGAAGTGGGAGTGTCCTAACTTCTTTCCCCTGCAAACAGACAGACAGGTTGAACTGGCCGCTAAGACGATTGGACAGGGGCACAGCGCCACCCAATCAGAATCGAGATGGGGGGAGACCTTGATTTGGGTAGAATGATATCCCTGCGTTTTCCGGCAAAAGTTAGTTCACTGAGAGAAATTACCCAGAGAAGAGGTTAGCGTAACTCCAAATAGCCATTCGTTATTGGCGGGAAAATCTTAGAGCGGGAAATCCTAAGTACAGAAAGCTTCAAAAGGTCAGTAGATATTTGTTCGGTCTTTGTGGAATGCGACTGCATTTTAATTGTAGGTCGTATGTATACTTTATTAGTACTAGAATCGTAGTACGAAGAATTACTTTGTTTTGTTAATATGTTTGCATATTTTGAAGAAATGAGTTGATATTTGTAAAGAATTATATAGCTTGCCAGCCGTCGTAAGAGTTAATATTGTAATTTACTATGTGGGTATTTTATAGTAGACTAACACATATGTTCATATGATTATAGATTTTGCCATTGTTGAATATTTGTAATGTACAGACATGCGTCTGATTTTGTCAGATTGTAGTACGATGAGATTAAATATATATGTGTATATACTGACGTGACGCAATGTATTGATGTCTGTATAACAATTCGCTGATACTGTGTTATTACGCCATTGTTTACCCTGCAAGAAGTGTGTGGGAATTTCGATGTGTATGCATGCGTGGCCGAAACAGTGACAGCTATCTGATGGTTAATTGTCGTTATAGTGTGAGGTGAGGTTCGATAAAACATTTGTTAACGCCTTGTGGTTTTTCACAGGAAGCTTTGAGGGACAGACCAGTTAAAGTTTGGTCCCGTTGTCTCGGATAGAGAGACGGAGGAAAGGAGGGAAGGAGAAGAGGGTGGAGTTGACGTCTGGGAGCGGAATTGGAGGAGGAGATAATAGAGAGGAAAAGGAGAAGAAAGGAGAAGTTGAAGTCTGGAGCGAAGCTGGAGGAGATAGTAGAGAGGAAACAGAGACAAAGAAGGAGTTAGAGGAACGGAAAGGAAGAATGAATCAGCGGGAAGAAATAGATGAGTAGATGCAAGGACAGGGGGAAAATCGAACTCACACTGTAAATCACGGGATGAATTAGGCTGTCACTTGGTCGAGGGAAAGACGAGTGATTGGAAGTTATCGTTTTTAAATTATCACATTTATTAAATTGTTATTGATTGAATTTCATCTTCGTGTTCTCTATAATTTAACCGTCGGCATTGCTGACTGGGGGCTCAGAGCTGTAAATCTACATCATCACTAATTTAACTTTCTAACCTAACGAGCCAGGGTGGAACTTTCAATTTAATTTAATTAAATTATATTGGGAGAACCCCACCCCAATACGTGAGAACGTCACATTCCATCTAAATGACCTGTTGACTGCTCTACTTTCAAAGTATTTACCACAGCTACACGGGATAAAAATGCACTGAACCAGTGTCATCTAGGAGGCTAAAACCTTTGTAAAATTATGTGTACATGTACTTTTAATTCTGGACACAAGAAACTTTTAACAGAATAATACTCTGCATGCCAAGATCTTTTGTTGACAAACTTCTCTTTTAACTGACCTGTTTCTACAGAAGCAAGTATCAATCATGTGGTGTTTGTCTCAAAGTTGACGTGATTACAAAGGGATCAGGTGAAGCTGCATTGATCAAATCTTAGCTGACAAAAAGATTAAAACACCTGATTGCGAATCTGATACAAATCAGATTTTCACTATCATATGAAGATCTGACAACAATGCCCAGGGGTCATGTTCTGGTAACCTTTGAATCAGCGAATGGAAATGCAGTGCTTAAAAATCATAAAAGTTAATCAAATTGCTTGGCACACATCAATGTTCATCAGTCATACTGCTCAGTCTCCAAAGCACAAAGATATAAAACTTCATCTGATTGATAAAATTAGTGACTTTGGTAATAACCTAGGTTATGAGAACATGAACCCTCAGAGGTCATTGGCAGATCTTCACCTAGGACAGCAGAGATCTGATTTTAATCAGATTGCCTGATTGCAAGTGCCCAATTATGTTTTGATCTTCAAAGACTAATTACATGCATATGTGCTCTCAAAAAGTCCTCTTGATAAGCATCAATCAACATAAGTTTTAATCCATATTAAAAACTGTTCTGCAATGTTTGGAACATATGATTTTTATCACAACTATATTTAGAAAAATTTTGCCAATATTTTAAGGCTCTTTGTTTTTCTTGTTGCAGAAATACAAATTACCATGTTTATCATAAAATCAACTGTTTTTCTGTGCTATGCAGGATACTTTTCCAACTGCAACTGGGTGGGGGGGGGGCACAATCGCATGGCTGCAGATTCAGCCCGATTCTCATGGGACTGGCTAACAGAGTAGATAATGCATTAAGTTTTGATTTAAAAAATCACAGAAATGAGAAATTTGAGGAATGTACAATGATATTCTACATTTTCATGGGCTGAAAGGCAAGAAAACAGTGGAACATATGTTAAGTTTTGTGTACTAAAACTTGTTTTCAGGAATTTTGTTTAACAGACTTATCAATTGTGGGCAAATAAACTGATTAAGGACATAATCCTTTTGATTTAATTTGATACCTATATCTAAAGTTAATATAAAAAGAATTTAAACTTCATGATATATAACTTTTAAAAAAAAGAATTTAAAAAAAAAACACAAATCAAAACAAAAACAACACATATTGTTACCAAAAAAATTTATTCTTTCCAAGTCACCAAAATGTCTGCATGCAAGAAGCACAATTAGGGTGAAATGTCTTGATGCAATTCTTGGCCAAGCAATGTCGCCGTTGCTGTTTAGCTAAAGTGTTGATAGTTTCAATCCAACAAAAGTGGCTTGAAAGCAAGGTTTCTGGACACATAATTGTTTATATATATATATATATGAAAAAAACAATGTAAATAATCTTTTGATTATAGTGTTGTAGTACAGTAGTAAAACAAACTAAAAACTTGCATGTTTAAACTTAAAAGTCTGTTTACTGAAAAATGCGTTCATTTTAATGTGATGTTATGCATGACTTAGAATTCAGTCATGATGTTATTAAAATATAGAACATGTGCTTTCTCATTTTCCTTTCTATCCTTGTGAAGGTAATGGACTCCCAAGGTTATGCCAGGGACTCCTCATCCTGAAATTCTGTTGAGAGCCCTAAGACAGTTGGACATAGTAACAATTATACCCCATTATGTTAATATACAGGATTAAAATAAATATAAAGTATATCATTTTATAATGCTGTAACATGCCCATATTTAGTTTATTTCTTTTGGTTCAGTTAGTACTATGATGAGTATCATGATCACTGAGTGCTTGTGCAAGCAGACACTTTTTACGCAATTCTATTTAGAGTTTAAGATTTAAATGACATCACAAATCAAAATGAATAAGCAGTGTCTTATACAGTGATGCAAATCAGTCTAAAACTTCCAATGAACTATATACATGTAACATGATCTGCAAATGCATGACCAGTCTTGTCCATATTCAATAAGTCTATTAAGTTCAGTGCAACTTTCATACAAGTGCCATTTTAGTTTCGCATTGACCTCTCATAAAAATAAAATAAACTTTGATAACGAAAAGTGCGAGAAAATTGTATAATATAATGAGTAACTTTGCTGCCTGATGTATAGTTAGATACCAATTCTGAAATTACATTTAGCTTACATGTTAACCAGGTCAAATGCAGCCAGTTCTCTCAAATACCATATATGTAGCATCACAAACAAGTACTCTGACAATGATTAACAATAAAACCCCAATAAAAACTAGCTTGAGTTGAAATTGCAAAAGGGATTATGCCATGCTGAGCTTTTTTTTGCTTTTTTTTTTTTTTTGTTTGTTTGGGGTAGGGGATGGTATGGGGTATAGAACAGCATTCTGAGTTTTCCTCCCATGTCATTAAATAACAGAGTCCAACTACATCGTTAGTATCATCAACTGTTATGTATACTTGTACTTTTTAAAGTGGTATATGCCTATATATTTCATAGAGAAACCATAGCATACACTTTAAAATGCTCAATAGTTTATTGTTACTTCATATGCATCCACTATTAATAAAGCCACGGAAAAAAATAATAACACTTCCTTTTCATACCTTTTGGGGGTGGGGGTAAAGATCATATCTTCACTGCAGTGTGTGCTTTGTTCTTTGTTATAGGTAAACACGCGACCTCATCCCAAACTCCTGAGTTAGGAAATGGGCCGTGAACGACTGTCATGTCGGCCTGTAATCTACACCCTATTTGCCAAGCTTCGATGGGGGTCATTTGCATAAACTGCACCAGACATGGAGGGCGATGCGATTTCTCCCATACCGCATTATCGTCTGCATGAAATCAATGATCAGACATTTGCAAATATTATTTCCCTGCAAACCTTTTGCGTCTCAGTTTGGCCGTCAAGTCTATGAACTTATGACAGTCTCAGTTTGCAAACAACTTTTGGATCGATAACTGCGCCTTTATTGCCTATGTACATGAGTGTTCCTTCTTGGTGATAGCAATCTTCAATTCGACCATGCCGACGGGCCAAAGACATTTCAAACAATCTGGCCTATATTTTTAATAAGCATGAAAGAAAACAAACAAAAAACAAGTAAACATAAAATGCGCAATAAAAGCATATAAATGAAAAATAAATTACGCTCGGTAACTTACATCAAACTTTTGAAATTTGTGAATCCGAGCACAGGCAACCCAAAGAATAATTGAACTCACCTTACGAACAAAGAATCCCACCGGTATTTGGTCTGAAGTCACTCAGTAAAAATTTCACAAAACAGAAAATATCCAATTTGTTCACGTACCTTAAAGATATGATGCGATGATAATAAACGCCTGACAATTTTCCAGGTAGGCGTCGAATTTTATGCAAGGTGAATTTAGCGGGTCTTTACCACACGAGTGGCAGAATGAATTTTGGCGATCTCGTCAAGTCTCGTGACGTAACGAAGACGATGAGTAAATATTTGTTCGAATTTATCCGAGTCTGGCAGAAAAGTCTTTAATTTCACTGATATACAGTAATAAAAGAATGTTTATTGAAAATTATAAATTTCGTTAATAAAAATAATAAATTACATAGTGTGAGGGACAATAACAAATATGGCTGACATCAAGTCTCTGGAGCATCCTACACTGAAGGTTTTTGGAAATTTACTGTTTGTCGTTTTGCTCATTTTGTTCAAAATTGTACCAAAATACATCCAGCAATAGATAAGCAATGTGACAACATAGAATTGGGTTACATTTGATGTTCCAAACAGTCAAATATTTCAAAATGTAATAGTTGCTGGTGAATAAACGCAGGGGTCATATCAAAATAGCGTCATGATCCATGCGGATGACAAATTTCTTCACCCAGGAACATTTAAAATCCCGCTATGCGGGAATAAACCCGTCGTACATGCCCTTTTGGGCGCACGCGCCCTAAATCCAAGTAATCGATCAATCAAGTCAGTGATTCGATGAACTTTCTTACTCTGCAAGTTCTGTTTTATCAGGCTATTGTTTTTTATGAATAAGAACTTCCTCATCCGTGATACGAACTATTTTCGCGGGACAGACCAGAGATAATTGGATATTTTATGTTCCCCTGTCGCCCGAAAATAATCAAGATAATGGAATTTGTTATACTGAAATAAACACTGGTAGGTTTGAGTGGGAGTATGTTCCCTGGGCTCACTCAGGGGTCAGTACTGATGTAAACAAGATTGGTGCATAAAAATACCAAAACGCACTTCAGTTATAAAATGTTTCGTTTGTGTATGTATAATTCATGACTTTGATAGTTTAATATCAGTTGTATAATATAGTAGATGTATTTAGAATGAGCGAATGAAATGAAACAAGTATTGGTTTGCATAATTTATTACTGAAGTTTCAGGTTTAATAATGTACATTTAATTAATCCATTCCTAATTGATCTCATAAAGTTCTAATTGATATTGTAATATCAATGATAATAACATTCTTTAATTTTAAAGAAAAAAACATAATTTTATTGTACAATACTTTTAGGGTAATTAGGTATAATGACTGCATTTAAGTAATCCATTCTTGATTTAACCTCTCAAAGTACCTCAAAATGAACAGTTATTATTTCATGTTTATATCTTCATGTTAATTTGATCTCTGATTCTTCCCAGTAAAATTTACTGTTGTATAATTTTCATCAGTAACAAAAGTATACATTACTCATTTATAAGGTAATATTAAGTTTTAAAAGCAGTGAATTATTCATACAAAACCAATGATAAACTGTGGTATCTACAATATAAATGAAGCGTGTTTCAGCATTTTTTTATGTGTTTAAGTGTACTATTGAAGACTGAACAATAAGCAAACATTTAGATAAATTTGGAAGGAAAAGATGGCAATGATATAATGCATTTACATCTGTGTGTTTAACAGAGGTATAGAAGGTTATTCTGAATACAGTACCGTATTTCAAGCTATTTTTCGTACACGAAAAAATAATTATTAATTTCAGTGTACGAAAAATTATATGTAAAATAAATAATTATCATTTTGTTGTAATTACCGTGTACGAAAAATAAAGGGATCATACCTGACAAGGCCTGTGGAACACACGACACTCGACAACCTAACGTACAAAACTAATGTACAAAATCGGTCTCATTCTGCTCAACTCAAGAAAAATCTGTTGTTATTATGAGAGAGAGAGATAGAGAGAGAGAAATAAGAAAATAATCTTTATTGTTCATTTACCTGTCAGTTGTGTTATTCTTTATGTAAACACTACAAGGGCACTATTATATTCCATTGGCAAAACCTGAATAAATAAATTGTTTTGGTTGTAATTATGAGATCCATTGTCACTGTGCCACATGGCTATGCAGAGGTAATATACATGCTAATTAAATACACTTGACCTTTAGCTTGGTCTTTTTGGGTAAGTACTGGATTGAAGACCAGACTCACCTCTACAGATCAAATTAAGGAGGCTTAACGTAGGGAAATGAGGCTACCCATGGGGTATTGAAAATGTGTACGACAAGTCCATTAGCTCAAGAAAAATATTAATTTACTGATACTTGTTCTGAAGCCAGTTGAAAAAAGGGCAAATGATTTTAAGAGAGAGAGAGAACAACAAAGCAACATGTATATAAAAATATTTTTGTATTATAAACATAGCATGTTATTTTCAAGGACATAATTTGTGATCCAACGTTGGACGAATGCACAAAACAAATACAAAAACATGATGCAATGAAACATTCATAATTGTCAAGAGTTTTACAAGTCTTCCAGCTCAAAACCCTCAAACCATTCACATTCTTCGTCACTGGAAAGACTTTCCAATGGAGCTGCATTGTCGCATCTTATGTAGTGGTCCTCTCTACCATTTATTACATTTGAAAGGCCAGTAACTTTGAAGCTACTGATTATCATGTCCTTTTTTTTCTTTAATTCTTCATTGGCTTTAAAAATCCAGTCAATCATCTGCTGCTTTGAAGGGGCTGCAATTGTTTTGGTTGCTTCCTCACCAGCTTCCCTGGTTGCAATATTTTTGGAAGTCTGGTCCTTCATGTATGTTGACCATTTCTTCCACAACAGTCCCATGAAAGGCTTATTTAGATACACATCCAGTGGCTGTAGTTTACATGTGCATCCACCGGGGATTACTGCCATTGTTGTTCTGGATTTTTTCATGGAGTTTTTTACTCCATCAGTCAAATGGCCACGGAATGAATCCAACACTAGAAGAGAGGGTGTGCGCTTCGTGTGTACTTTCCAAACTTCTTCAATATAATCCAACATTAGGTGTTCATCCATTCATGCTTTTTGTTGAACTCTGATGACAACTCCCTTTGGGATTTTTAGATTTTTTAAGTTTCTTTTTCCCCGAAAGATTGTCATGGGTGGCAACATGTCACCAGATGCCAGGCATGTCAATACACAAGTTATATGGCGCTTGTCACTGCTGGTACCTCTAATACGCACCTCTCTCATTCCGACACTATCAATTATCTTCCCTGGAACCAAGTCGAAATACAATGGCGTTTCGTCCATGTTGCCAATTAAATGTTCATCAAATTCCTCATCCTCCTGCATCTTTCTTATATATCGGGTAAAGCAGTCTATTTTTTCCTCTAGGTCTCGAGGTAGTTTTTGAGATATTGAAGTTCTGCATCTCAGTGCAAGTCCATTTCGCTTGAAAAATCCATCAACCCATCCTCTTGAGCCCTGAAACTTTAGATTTTCCTCCTGAATAACTGCAGTAGCATAATTTTGTAACATCTCAATTGTTACAGGCACGTGATGGTCCCGCATACAGAGTATCCAGGATAAAATTTCCTGCTCCTTCTCATGCGAATACGTCAAGGGTCGGCCGGCACCTGGGATAGATCCTTTCTTTGTCCTTTGAATATTTGTCAAAAAATCCATTTTCATCCAGGTTGATAAAGTGCTTGGTGTAAGGTGGTATTTTGCAGCTATGGGCCTAATTCCACATAGTTTTGCCTCCTGAACAATTCTTATTTTATCATTAATGTCCCATTTCGTATACTTTCCTCTTACTGGTGACTTTGCAGTACCAGGAAACTGGCTTACATCCCTCATATCTTTGCTGTAGTCCAGCTTGTCTACTGCAGGCTCAGGAAATTTGTCAGCAACAATGGGCACCTTTTCAACAGTATCTTTGGGTATGATGGTATTATCTGCTGCATCAATATTTGATTTCTGCAGTTCAACATCATCTTTTACACTGGAGATCTTGGTAACTGAAGTAACAGACAAGTGATGGGTTTCACCTGTCTTTTCTGGACCGTCCAGGTCCAATTTTCCGCCTTTTGTTTGGTGGTTCATAGCATTTAGGTGGTGGTGGGTAAAAGTCTCTCCCTTTGGCAGGGGTTTGAAGAAACTTAATAATGAAGACATGCCCAAGCATGAACAGATCAAGATCTTTGAAGATATTAACTACCAGTATATATAACTCGAACTCACGGAGTCAATGACTTTTGCATTTATGATTAAAAGTAATTGGGTTTTTATAGTTTTTTACTGCATTACTATATTGAGCCAATAAGATTAATTGCCAAATGGTCTGTGGTCTTCGCGTCTTCCTGTATTGAGATATTATTATTTTTACTGGATAAATAAACTCAAATGGCTTCTGAACTCGTTTTCAAATGCACACTTTGCTTTGTTACACCGACTGATGTAATCAAGAACGCTCATTAACAACGCTGTCCAGCTGTTGATGAATAGCAGTATATATTGTAATAACAACAGAACAAATAAATCAATCATTATATTTTCTTGCTGATACAAAAGACGAAGAAGGTCAATAAAATGAATGTGAATAGATTCTCAGTTAACAAAACAGTTGCCCTGAGTAAGCTGATCAGTGGGCTTTCTACACACTTATAATTGGTGAATTCTTTGGAAATCTTTCTGTACATTTGAAACTTCAACACAGAAGGGGCATTTTTCGGATTTCTTGGAATTATTGGAATTGAAAGGACTTTTAGGAAACAATTCATTCACCATGCTGTAAGTTTATTTAATTCTTTCACTTCTGTATTTTGAGAAATAAATTATTTTCAGTTATGCAAAACTTGTTTGTTTTGCTATTTCTTGTTGCATAGATTAAGACACTGGAGTCGTAACATGGTATTGATGGCAAAAGTAAAAGATCAATGAGCAAAATTAACATACATGTATTACTTACCCCGCCTGGATTGATGTTTGGTGACACACTCCATCTTCAAAATATCTCAACCAGTTGAAAATGAATTGATGACTTGTGCCTCAGTTAAGAACATGCCCAAAGTTAGTCATTACTCATAACATGCTTAGCAAAACAATACCCTGGTCATTTGATGTACCTAAATCGAACTTTGGTATATTTTTGAATCTGTTTGAAATGGAAACCTGTCTTCAGTTTTAACAAAATGAAATAAAAATAATGGATAAATAAAAAATAAAAATGCAACTAAAACAATGATTTTATCTCTTATTCTAGGCTGTAAAATTTAAAGGACCGTACTTTTTTTTAATCATATTGGAAAAAGTAAATCTTCACAAAAGATCGTTTTATGTACGAAAAATAATAGGATGACCGAAAAAATATTAAATTTCATGTATGAAAAAATATGATAGAATTAATAAATTATTATTTTTATGGCTTGATGGTGTACGAAAAATTAAAGGGTACGAAAAATAACATGAAATACGGTATATGCAATAATCATATTTCCATAAGAATGCAAATACAAATATTAAAAGTAATTAAATGTTATGCAGTTGAACCATAATCAAAAAAATTGCAAACAAGACCCACACATTACCAGATCAAACAACTCATTAGACACAAACATATATATGTTTCGGTCCAACAAAATGTTACGGGTCAAATCTCTTTGTTTAGGTATAAGCATAGATCTTGCTTGGAAAGGCATCTTGAAAGGGCCACCACAAGTGCAGATAATACACTGGGTTTTAAGAGCAGCAAGATTCTACCCATAGCTATGTTTAGCTTTAGAATTTTTACAAAAATTCCCACTCAATTTTTATGTGAATACATTTTTCTCTGGAGTGAAAAATTGTCACTATGACAGTCCACTTGTGCAGCTCACATTGTTCTTGTTGTGTAATATGCAAAATGAGTGTGGATAGTTCATTTTTTTCAAGTATGTTTTATTGATTAGACATGTGTCAACAATTCACCAGAGAAAATTTGCCTTTATCATTTTTGTTTTTAACCACATATGTGGCCTGGCCTCTACAATTATTTCTCTCTAATGGTGTTCCTTTTTCCATATCATATGTGGCAACCTTTTCCCTCTGATATTTGGTTCCTTCAGTTGCTTGGGATTACTTTATGTACATCTGTAGGGGTCAATACAGTGTACTCCCATAAATCAAATGTATCTAGGTACTGGTAAGTCATTGCATGCAGGAATATTGAAAACCTTCTAAAAAGTGACTGTGAATTCTGTCTAGATTTACATATAATACAGTATTTATAGTACTTTAGTTCATTGGATTTTTCTTTCTCTTTGATATTGTGTATATGTCTGCTTCTTTTAGACAATAAAAGTGTGAAAACAACATTTGTTTTTCTTACATGGTAAACAGACAGGTAAATTTACTGTTTACTACATGCATAGAGGACATGGGTTTATTCCGTACATGCTACATGCAAACAAGGTCAGTTACACATGATATTATATATATATATATATATATATATATATATATATATATATATATATATATATATGGATGGTTGTTTTTATGGGGCAAGTGTGGGAACAAGCAGTTTTCTTGGGACACTGAGTTCAGTTAGTTCAGTTATGCCCATCATCCTTGCCGGGGTAGAGGCTGCTGATAAATGATCACCAGTGACGTATCTTCTGTACCATTCCCTTGAGCTGACTCCAGGTGTGACCCACCTTAGTGATGTCCTCCTCAAGGTCCCATCACCATGTGGTTCTTGTTTGGCCCCTTTTCTGCTTGCCTTGAGGGTTCGACCCCAATGCCTGTCTGGTAATGTTGGTTGTGGCATATGTAGGGTGTGTCCTATCCAACCCCACTTTCTCTTCTTGATCTTGTCTTCTGCCAAAAGCTGAGAGGTTCTCTGCCACAGGTTGGCATTGCTGATTGTGTCTGGCCAGCAGATCTGGAGAATTCTTCTTAGGCAGCTATTGATGAAGGTCTGAACTTCTTTACGGTTGACTTGGTAGTTCTCCCGGTTTCTGCTCCTTACAGTAGGAATGACTTCACATTGGACTTGAACAGTCTGATCTTGGTAGTCAGTGGAAATTTCTTTGGAGCTCCAGATATTCTTGAGCTGTATCGAAGCTGCTTTTGCCTTTCCGACCCTTGCCTTGACATCTGTGTCTGTGCCACCCTGTTGGTTGATAATGCTGCTCAGGTACTTGAAGGACTCCACCTGTTCCAGGGGACTTCCATGCAGTGTGACTTGTTTGTTACTGACATAATTGATCTTGAGGATCTTGGTTTTGTCTTTGTGGATGTTGAGGCCAACCTGTGCTGATATGGCTGCCAGTATGTTGGTCTTGTCCTGCATTTGCTGCTGACTGTGGGACAAGAGTGCTAGGCCATCAGCAGAATCCAGGTCCTCAAGTTCACTCCACAATATCCACTGGATCCCATTTCTCTACCCATTGGTTGATGCCTTCATAATCTAGTAGATGGTGAGAAGGAAGAGAAACAGCAACAACAAACAGCCTTACCTCATGCCAGTCTGCGCTAGGAAGCTGTCTGTGTGTTGTCCTGCATGAATGACTCTGCAGGGCATTCCGTTGTAAGCGTTCTTGATCAGGTTAACCAGCTTGGTTGGGATTCCATTATGGTGAAGAAGTTTCCAGAGTGTCTCTTGGTCCATGCTGTCGAATGCCTTCTCATAATTGACAAAACTGATGTAGAGAGAAGAATTCCACTCCAATGATTGCTTGACTATGATGTTGAGAGTCGCTATTTGGTCTGTACATGATCTGTTCTGCTGGAAGCCCGCTTGCTGAACTCGTTACTGTGTGTCAACAACCTCCTTCATCCTTTCCAAGAGGACCCGGTTGAAGAATTTCCCTGGTACTGACAGTAGTGTGATTTCTCTGTAGTTGGAGCAACTGCTGAGGTCACCTTTCTTGGGGATCTTGATGAGGTATCCCTTCTCCCAGATCTTCTCAAAGAGGATTTATAGCATTTCCTCTGAAGCCTCTAAGTCTGCTCCAAGGGCTTCAGGTGGGATGTCATCAGGTCCAGCTGCCTTGTCGTTCTTCAGCTTGGTGATGGCATTCCTGATCTTGTCTCTGGTGGGATTGTCACAGATTAAAAGGAGATCTGTGTTGGCTGGGTGGATTTCTGAAGGATTTAGTGGTGCTGGCCTGTTCAACAAGTCTTCAAAATGTTCTGCCTATCTATTCATTTGGTGTTCTGCACTTGCTATGGTCTTTCCTTGCTTGACTTTTACGGGTCTCTCTGTTTTGCTGTACTTGCTGGACAGATTCTTGGTGAAGCTGTCTAGCGTTGTGTCACTACCTTCCATTGAGGAGGAGATGCACCACTTATCCCAAAGTGTGTGGCTGCCTCCCATTATGAATGATATGCACCACTCATCTCGAGGCATGTTGCTATGTCCCATTGAGGGAGATGCACTGCCTTTACTGTAGCATGTCGCTGCCTCCCATTGAGGAGGAGATGCACCACTACCACCCCATCAGATATAATGGGTCATGCCTCCACATGGGAGGGATCAGCACCACACCTTTTTGAATGATGTATCAATTGAGAATCCTGTATCTTCTGTTCATCACACTA
This sequence comes from Sinohyriopsis cumingii, assembly GCA_028554795.2. Classification (NCBI taxonomy): domain Eukaryota; kingdom Metazoa; phylum Mollusca; class Bivalvia; order Unionida; family Unionidae; genus Sinohyriopsis; species Sinohyriopsis cumingii. Next base: position 46,808,037 of record CM068830.1, on the reverse strand, counting down.
TGGTCTCTTGGTACGACTATAGGGTTTGGACTGAGTTGCCCCCTTCACACTCTACCACCTCATTATATACAAAATTGGGAGGAGATGCACCACTTATCCCAAAGTGTGTGGCTGCCTCCCATTATGAATGATATGCACCATTCATCTCGAGGCATGTTGCTATGTCCCATTGAGGGAGATGCACTGCCTTTACTGTAGCATGTCGCTGCCTCCCATTGAGGAGGAGATGCACCACTACCACCTCATCAGATATAATGGGTCATGCCTCCACATGGGAGGGATCAGCACCACATCTTTTTGAATGATGTATCAATTGAGAATCCTGTATCTTCTGTTCATCACACTATGGTCTCTTGGTACGACTATAGGGTTTGGACTGAGTTGCCCCCTTCACACTCTACCACCTCATTATGTACAAAATTGGGAGCCTGACCAGCAGACTGAGACTAAGCTATGGGATCGGGTTGTTACCCTGCCCACTTTCCTATTATCCCAATGAATTCCTACAGTATATGAAGCCCTTCACCTCAGGTTCTTGGTCTTTTATGCCCCTATGGGCTTTTGGACCCTGCCATCATAGCAGAATTGATACTGCAGCTCGCTGCCCATTATCACCTCATCATAGAGAAACAATTTGGAAGGCTAGAGGTGTGTCTTTTCCTCCTTCTCAAGAGTTCCATAAACATTTCAGCTGCCATCTCCTGATGGATTGTCACCATGATGAAAGGAGCTCTTACAGATCAAGACCATTCCTGTATTAATCTTAAAACCCATGAAGTTCGTGCTGTTGGTGCCTCATGGGCCAACCATGATCACTCCCCCTTGAAGGACATCATGAAGGCAGCATTTTGGCATTCCATTACTACCTTTTCTGCCTTCTATCTTTGCTCTTTAAAACAACAAAGCACAGGTTTTTGTTTCTTCTCTGGGTCCCATTTTTGTGGCACAACATGTGGCCCCAAGAAACATCAACATTCCATAACATGGACCTTTCCTTCAACAATGAGTACATTCCATTTTCTCTGTTTATTTTATCAGTTTAAAAGAGCATGAGGTAACCCTCCTTACTGACAAAACACTTGTTATGGGTAAGCTGTTGCTGCTTTTTTTGTGGTTGGGTGGGGTAAAACTAATGTTAGTTATCCAGTACTTACCCATAGCTAATGTTGAATGTCCTGTTCCAACCCTGATGTAATAGTCATCTATGGAAAAGATGAACTATCTGCACTCATGTTGCACATGACTTACCAAGGACAAGGTGAGTTGCACTTGTGGGTTTTGGCATTTTGACAGTTCTTTACTCCAGAGTAGGATGTATTCACATCAAACAGACTGGTGGGTGGGTGGGTGGGGGGTCTGGCACAAGAAAGAAACCTAAACAATAGCTATATGTAAATATTGCATAGTTAAAATTTGTTTTACCACCCAAAAAAGTGCATTTCTATATGCAACATTAAAACCGAATAAACGGTTTCAGGAATTTGCATACAAGACATGCCTCTGGTTGAATAAGATTCTGCTCTCTATAGTTCTCATACACAGCAGAATCACAGACTAATGAGATGGGTTCACTGCAGAGCTTCCCGATTGGTCAAAAACAAATACTCGCCCTATTATAGCATTTAACACAAGGTTATTGATCTAGGTTTGATGTCTTTAGAAAACAGGTGGGCTGATGCAAGATGTAGTATATTTTACAGAACTTATTAACCATGAACCTGCATAATACTGGGCAACATGGTCTTCAGTTCTGATTAGCTTTTCAGCAAAACTACACTTTTATTAATACATCGGAACCCCGCTATAACGCGATAATTCGGGTCCACAAAATTGGATCGCGTTAATATCGGGGTCGCATTAATGCAGGGTTTTGCAGTATTTTACTTTTTTGAGAGAACAACTCATTGGCACATATACATGTATTCATGTCTACGGTATATGGTGAAGAGGGTATCAACACTGTTTACTATCGTGCTGTCGTGGCATTCAGCTCATCTATAATGCATGTAATTCCACTGAAAAATTGCACACAGATTTATAATATTCAATATTTTTCCCCTATTCATTGTATCTGAATTCAACTTCTAGTATATAGCATAAACATAGTATCAACACCATTTACTTGCTGTCTGATATCGTACCGTCGGGGCTTGAAATTAATCCATAAAATATGCAATTCCATTGCAAAAACTGCATACATATTTAAACTATTCAATAATTTTGTCACACATCATTATGTGTCTGAATTCAGTGGAAAAAATTAACAGCAAAATTAGGTTAAGAAAGACGAAGCACGTGTACGGTTCATTATGTTACAGGATATATGAACGGTATCTGTACAAATTTCATACTGCTAAAATTTTCTCATATGCATTTCCGTGTACATTTATCGATTGCAAATTTCCAATAATTAATGCATGTATTCCTATTCATTTGAACGACTACAACATAATAATTACAAATCAACACATGCTTTCAGCGTACATGTAACTTTAACTTCAGATTTTGTGACTATCGAAAGAAACGTGTGAAAACTACTATACTAATCATGGCGTAAAGTGCAGAGAATGGTTTGCGTTTGTAAACATGCTTTTCCATAATGATAAAATATTTTTATAAAAAATTGGAAATTAATAACGAGTTCATAAACAAACACCATACCCATGTAAAACCCGAGAACTAAGTGCAGTAGGCCTGCATTGGTCACAGGTCACTTTTTAAAGAAAAATATAAAGCTGAACGCATGTACAATTTCATACCCTTTCAATTTCCACCTAATAAAGCGGAAATTATTTACTGGTCAACTAATTGCGTCTAATAACTCCGCCAAGCCCAGAAAACATGTTGGTGGCTTTCGTTTTTTGATGTTTATTAAATTGTGAGAATCTTTTATCAACCACCGCATTGTCTGCTGATTGGTTGTGTATGCAGTTAAAGAAGAAACACATGTCAGCTATTGTTTGAGCAATGATTGTATACAGAATTAATTGAAGACAATCACAAGGACGACTTACTGGCTTTACTCATGGACCAGTAATAAGTAACATTTTCGATAATGTTTATTTTGGCATAAGACTTCAAGAACCTGGTGAAATTGTTACATTTCAGAAGCCAAGCCATGATTGTATTATATTCAAATTCATAAGCGAATTCTTTCACAAAATGATAATAAACGTTTTACACACTATTTCTCTTACTTTAAAAAAAGTATTTTTCCGGGTGCGAGAAAAATACACCTACATGTATTTAAAATTTCAGGAACCATACCACAGTCGTATTATATATCGTATTGTATTCATTTTCATACACGATCTCTTCCCCAAAATGAAAATCAATTTTTTTGTGCAAAGTGCAGAGAACGAATTGCGTTTGTGAACTTGCTTTTCCATAATGGTAAAATATTTTTATAAAAAAATAGGAAATTAATAACGAGTTCATAAGCCAACCCCATGCACATGTAAAACCCGAGAACTAAGTGTAGTAGGCCTGCAAACGTCACGAGTTACTTATATATATTTTTTTAAAAGCTGAACGCATGTACAATTTCATACACTTTTAATTTCCATCTAATAAAGCGGACATTATTTACTAGTCAACTGATTGCGTCTAATAACACCACCAAGCCCAGCAAACATGCTGGCGGCTTTTTTTACTGGATCAGTAATAAGTAAAATTTCCGATAATGTTTATTTTTGGCATAACACTTAAGAACCTGGTGATATTGTTAAATTTCAGAAGCTACGCTACGATAGTATTATATTAAAATTTATACGCAAACTCTTCCCCCAAAATGATAATAAACGTTTTACACCCTATTTCAGGAACCACGCCACGATCATATTAAATTGGAATCCATACGCGATCTCCTCTCCATAATGATACTGATATATTTATACACTATTTCATGTACTTCGGTAAAAAATATTTTGTTCATGTGCGAATATACAAAATTTTGTGAGCCACGCCACGACCGTGTTATATCCGAATTCGCGTTAAATCGGGGTGTGTTATGGCAGGGTTCCACTGTATTATCATTTTTAAGGACTGTAAATGTGGTAAGCTAAAACTTGTTGAATTTAATTGCTCAAATAAGATTTTGCAGAAAAAATGGAAGGTAACCATATATAAGTCAGTGTTGTTCAGGGTTGCAAAAATCAGGATTTAAAAAAAACATAAATAAAAGTCAAACTTTTTAAAATTTAATTTTGATTCTTTTTTTTCAGATCAGATTTTTTCAATATTTTAATGAAATTCATTGAATACAAAAATAGATTTAGGTTTCCAGTTCTTTGCAGAACATGTCCATAATTTATGATGTTATATTTTAAAGTAATTAAAAAGCAAGATTGAGACAATTATGACAATTAAGTTACAACTTATTTTCGTTCACTACGTCTAATTACTGCATTTCACTGGTATTTTTCGGATTTAGGCTAGGTACCATGTGTTTAACAGTTTGTAAACAAGTACAAGTTTTCCAGACTTCACAGTGCCATGTCTTTTCCTGACCTTGGAATGGATAAATTCATATATAGAAAATGTGCATTCATTTGCAGCACTTAAGGCAACTGCCCACATTTAGTTGCTAAGTTCCATGGTATTATTGTCAAAGTCTTTTGATTGAGATTTCCACCAGATAGTGGAAGACACATCCTTTGAAATTGCTGGCCAGAACATGTAAGGCTTGAACAGTTTGGCTTGGGTTATCAGGTCTGTCACTGTCGACAAACTGGTTGCAAGATGCTGACTGCAGTATTCCTTAGTAGAGTTTATTTGCTGACTGGTGAGGTACCTACCCAAGTACCTTGGATCAAGAATATTGGCAAGGCTGTGAACATGAGCAAGGTTGTCAACAGCCTCATTACTCTGCACCATATCAAAAGCCAGTGCATTTGGCTTGTTTCATTCAAGATACTCTTCAGCATCATGTTCATACTAAAGTTCCCCACATTGTAAGCAATTCCAATATTAATATAGCCCCTATTCTCCTCACACACATTATGAAGAATTGAACAGTTCTCCTGGATGGATTGGAGGCAGTCTGCAACAGAATTCCTGTAGACATCTTGTGCAAGTACAAGCCACTAATAAATGTTCAAACTTAAATAACACTTTTGACAATTACAGTTAGTTGAGCTGATCCTGTAATCCTTTATGTGTTTATTAAGAAATTAGACCTGCATTTCGAATTATTTTGATAATTTAATGTTCAAACACAATTATAGTTGAGAAGATCCAACATGTCTTTATTTAGACTCACATTTCTAATGTACAACAATCTGATGCTCTTTACAAGTGATTTAGATCACAAAATCTGTGTAGTTTATTAGCAGATGTAAAAATTTGGATGACATTTTTTAGAATGTTTCAAATCATCTGATTTGAATCAAATAAACTTGTCGTTGTCTCTTTTGATTTATGGTACAATATAAACCTATGAGTTAATATACAACCTAATGAAACAAACTTTTCATATTAGAAAGAAATGATAAATTTCACCGATCATGCATCATCTGTAACAAATTTCACCTGGTAAGACAGATGATTACATAGGTTAGTGTTGATGTTGTTTTGGTAGAATGGTGTGTACATTTTGGAGGCTCAGGATATTTAGAATAGACCTGATGCACCCGCTTGCTTGGTTTAAGAACAACTAATTGACAACATCCTGTGATGATGTTGTTGTTGTAGTTGTTGTAGTAGGGTTTAACGCCAATTTTCAGCACAAGATAGGCTATACATGGCGGCCAGTATTAATGGTGGAGGAAGAACCCGGGAAAACCCCGGAAAGAACCACCGACCCACGAGAAGCTACTGGCGAGCTTTCTCACATGCCAACATAGGCCGAACCCGCAACTCGAACCCACGCAGACAGAGGTGAGATGGCAGTGATCTGTAACGGTAAGCGCTTTAGACCACTTGGCCACTCGGGGCCCCTCCTGTGATGATGAAGGTTGTAGATCTTTTAAAAGATTCCTGTTTATATAAAAAATTCATAGTATTTTAAGGAATTTACCTGTTTTGTGTCTTTGTTTTGTATGTCTTTCTGTGGTGATACTCTTGGGTGAGAGAATATTTTTAGTTTTGGCAGGCTGCCTTGCAAGTTTATTGGCTGCTGCCAAAACAATTTGTAAAAAAATATTTTGCATTACAAATTCAGTCATTTATATAGATATATTTGCAGTGGGTTTTGTCTCTGTTTCACATATTTGCAATGTAGATATTTTGCTATTATTTATATTATTGCAAAACTGAATAGGTCACTGTAATTGGGGGTCTTTTGTCTAGTTTTAACAAAAGGAAATGCAAATTAAAGTCAGCAGTATGAATTTGGTTTATATTTCAGGTACCATATGAAATTCTCAACAAGAAATTCAGAGTAGCACAAAAGAACATTGATCGTGAGGTATCCAGAGTTCAGACTGCAGGAAATGAATTTGAAGCATGCTTGCAGAAGAAAGAGGTGACTGTAGGGGAAGTCACAGTAGCACTGGACAGCATGGTAGAAAAGTTAAAAATGTTGAAAAGAAAGGTAAAAATGATTTCATTTGTATGTAAATTTGGATGGGAATGTTGTAAAACTTATCTATTCATTTTTTTTTTTAAAAAGTCTCTGGATGATTATGACACCCTCTGTCTGTCTATCCATAACCACAACATCTAAACCTCTAGGTTGAAATTCATGAAACTTTTGTGTTGCTATCTTGTCCTTAGAGTTGTCATCTGAGTGAAGGGTGGCATTATTGGCTTCCACCCCTGGGCATTGATAACTGTTCCATTTGTGCACCAAACTCTGGATGGCATTCACTTTTGGGTAAGGAAGAATCCTATTAATTTTAGGATCAAAATTATGAAGGTCAGGGTCACTGACTGAATGAAGATGAAACAAATTCTGCAAGGGGGCCCCGAGTGGCCGAGTGGTCTAAAGCGCTCACTGTTACAGATCACTGCCATCTCACCTCTGTCTGCGTTGGTTCGAGTCTCGGATTTGGCTAATGTGGTTATGTAAGAAAGCTTGCCAGTAGTTTCTTGTGGGTCGGTGGTTCTTTCCGGGGTTTTCCGGGTTCTTCCTCCACCATTAATACTGGCCTGCCATGTATAGCCTATCTTGTGCTGAAAGATGGCGTTAAACCCTACAACAACAACAACAACAAATTCTAAACAATAGCTCAGATTCTCCATCAATAATCCCAAGTGTGCGGATCTAACACCCACTGGTTACTCCATCAAGTCGTTCCCCCTTAATTCTCTTGGAGGTGGAATTGTTGTCATCACAAAGAACTCCATGATCAAACGTCTTAACCACACCACAACATTCAATTTCGACCACACATCATTTGAACTAGTCCAAACACACTCACAGTGGAGCAAAGGTCAGTCCATTTTTTCTGCCTATACCACCCTCCTCCTAGTAGGAAAAACAAGCTGGCTGACTCTCTCTTTTTGGAGCAGTTTCCAAATTTCCTGGACTATGGAAATTCGATTGGTGGCAACCTGATTATTCTTGGAGATTTCAACTTTCACTTTGACTGTCCCAGAAACACAAATACATCAAAACTCATAGATTCTATTAATGTTTTCAACCTCAAACAGTCAGTTAACCAACCCACTCATAAACATGGTCACATTTTAGACTGGATTCTTCATAGACCTGATGATAATATTCTACGGTCCTCCCTGGTATCCCATGACCTTGCATCAGATCATCTCTGCATTATATGCCATCTTGACGTATCAGTCCCTAACCTTCCACCTTTATTTGCTACTAAAAGAAACCTCCATATGATATAAATAGAACCAAACTAATGCACGACATCCAAGCAAACCTAACAACTTGCTTACCTCCTACAGCAGAACAACTCAATAACTGCCTGCATTCATTGCTTAACAAACATGCCCGAGCTACCAAGTGCAGAGTATCATTTCAGAAGTGTTCTCCATGGTATAGCAGTGTTAGGGACCAGCTTCGCACTGCTAAAAGAGACTGCCATAAAGCTGAGAGGCTTTGGCTTTCCACCAGACTCGCTATTCATAAGCAGATCTATGAAGTCGCTAAGAAGAATGTCACAGATATAGTCCATGCAGTGAAATCAGCCCACTACACTACTTAGATCATGGAAAGTTCCAGCTGCAAAGAGCTCTTCGAGATTACTAACAAGCTAATGTCAAGGAACAAATCTACATCACTTCCAGCTACCTTCTCTCCAGTCAACCTTCCTGCCATGTTTGCAGATTTCTTCCATGACAAAGTACAAACCATTAGAGATAAGCTTGACACCACAATTTCAATTGACTCGTCGTCACCATACAGTTGGGATACATAATTTGAGTGGCAGCCATTAGCAGCATTTCAACCTGTCTCTATGGATTTTGTACGTACAATCCTAGTGCACCAGAGTCATGTGAACTTGATCCAATTCCAACATCACTACTGCTTGAGTGCTTAGATCCAGTATTGCCTTCACTAACTGATGTTATTAATACCTCTCTCATATCTGGGGAATTCCCATCATATTTCAAAACTGCCATTGTAAAGCCTCTGCTGAAGAAACCAACACTAGACCATAACGATTTAAAGAACTACCGCCCAGTTTCTGATCTCCCATTCATATAAAAAAATCTTAGAAAAGGTTGTTCTATCCAGTTTGTATCTCATCTGAATTCAAACGGTCATTTTAGCGATGTACAATCTGCATATTGCCCTTGCCACAGTACTGAAATTACTCTTCTAAAAGTAGTTAATGACATTCTCTCTGCATTGGATAGCGGAAAGATTATAGTCCTCACCCTCCTTGATTTGTCTGCAGCATTTGACACAATAGACCATGATGTATTACTTCACTGTCTCATGATAACAGCCTTACTGTGGTTCAAGTCCTACTTGGTCAACAGGACACAAATTGCATCTGCAAATGGAATACACTCCAGCCCAGTTGATCTATGTTGTGGTGTTCCACAGGGGTCTGTTCTTGGACCTGATGTCTTCATTCTGTACACTCAGTTGCTTTCAAGTATCTCACCATTTGTACGCTGATGACACCCAAATATACAAATCTAGCCATCCAAGGTGTAGAGAGGTGCATTTCTCATGTGAAATCATGGATGACATGTAACAAGCTGCAGATGAATGATGATAAAACTGAGGCCATTCTGATCACAACACAAAGACTTTCTCATTCACATCCTTTACCTCAAACAATTAATATCAGCAACACAAACATTAAATTCACAGAATAAGTACGAAACCTAGGTGTTACTCTGGACAGTACTCTCACATTGCACCAACATGTCATGAACATATGTACGGCTGCATATCTTGAGCTGAGACGCATCAGCTCAATTTGCAAATATCTTTCAGTTGATGCCACTAAAACACTTGTGCGTTCATTAGTACTTTCAAGACTGGACTATTGTAACTCAATTCTGTCTGGTTCATCTCAATATCTGCTCCAGAAACTTCAAAAAGTTCAAAACACAGCTGCTCGGATCATACTTAGAGTACCATGATCAGAGCACACCTCCCCGCTGCTCTGTACCCTACACTGGCTATCAATTCGATCCAGAATCAAACACAAAATTTGTTCTCTGTGCTACATTTCACTGTCGGACTCTAGTCCAACATACCTATCCGACCTCACCCATGTGTACACACCAGCAAGATACTTACGCTCCTCTTCTGGCATTCGTATACTCATTTTTCCCACTATGAAAAGAAAGTCATATGGACAGCGTTCTTTTGCATACCAGGGCCCAGCAACGTGAAATGAATTGCCCACTGAACTTAGACACAAAGACACAGTGATCACATTCAAGAATGCTCTCAAAACTCACTTATTTCGACTGCAAGAACAAACTTAAAGACCTAATAATGTTTCCTACCTTAATATTCTCAGCAGGGGCCCCAAGTGGTCTAAAGTGCTCTCCATTACGGATGACTGCCATCTCACCTCTGTCTGCGTGGGTTCGAGTCTCAGATTCAGCCAATGTAGATATGTGAGAAAGCTTGCCAGTAGCTTCTCGTGGGTCGGTGGTTCTTCCTGGGGTTTCCCGGGTTCTTCCTCCACCATTAATACTGGCCGCCATGTATAGCCTATTGTGTGCTGAAAAATGGCATTAAACCCCGCAACAACAACAACAAATATTCTCAGCATGTTTTTTTTAATGTTTTCTAATTTCATGGTGTTTGTTTTTGTAATCATATCATTATATGTTTTTTATCTTATAGGTGTTGCCTAATGTTGTAAAGCGCTTAGAGCTTCCAAAGATTAGGCGCTATACAAAGTCCTCATTATTATTATTCTGTTATTATTATTATTATTATTATTATTATTATAACAGTTACCAAACTTTGTGGGTAGCTTGCTTGTTTGGTAAGGAAGAACCTGATTGATTTTGGGGTCAAAACTCAAAAGTCATGGTCACTTTGACTGGAGAAAAAAATGGTTTCTGCACAAAATCATTAGTTCTGCATCATATATTTGGACCACACTCAGTACATGGTTTGTACTGTGGGGAAGGAAGAGGCATATCTATTTTGAGGTCAAATGCAAAAGGTCAGGGTCATTGTGGCTAAAGAGGAATAATGGTTTTGCACAATAACAGACTTGGGCAAATTATTGTGGGTGTCTTACACTTAGGTTAAGAAGAAGGCCTATTCATTGTGGGGTCAGGGTCAGTGTCACTGTGCTGGGTTGGTGAAATCATGTTTTTACCCACTTGTCCAGGACAAGTGATTTCTGAAAATTTTGTTTTGTTTGGCACATTTTGACTGTCAATAATTTGGTTGCTTAGCCCAAATTGCAGTCAAGCAGTAATAGAATGTGCACGAATGGAACATTTATCAATGCCCAGGTGTGGTACAGGATGTAAATGTATGCATGGGAAGGGGCAGAATCAAGCATTCCGTATGCTCAGAGGGCACAATCACCAGATAAAGGTAGATAATATGATTGAAGTATTTGTCTCAGACTACAAACTTTTACTTGCCCAACCTGAAAAAGAAATAGTCCAGTATGTCGACCTATGGGAATTGATCTGCCCTGTTGTCACTGAAAGAAACTAAAAGTGGTTCTGTACAAATGTTATTTAAACTGGGGTAAGGCATATAATAGTATACCAAATTGTGTATGTGTGGATATATATCAGGATTTGTAAGGGACCTTGAAAAGTCTTGAAAATTTTGAAAGAAATATTCTACTAACCCTTCTTTATATATATATATATATATATATATATATATATATATATATATATATATATATATATATATATATATAGGTCTGAGCCCACGGTCAGCAATGCCAACAGTCTAGGTTTATAAACAACTCAAGGTGAAAAGTATAACAATTTAATAAAATATAAAATTATTCAACTATTTGATCAAGAGTTTCTCAACCATAATTCTTCTGACAAATACAAACAATGACCTATTTTGTTGCCAGTTACTATCCTCACATGAAATTACAGTCTTAAGAGAGAGTGCTTTCCTTTGATGTTAATATTGTTACTCATCTGTCTGCCTCTCTTTTCTCATCACTGGTACTTCTTGTACCCTTGACTCAATGCTCTCCTTGCACTTCCGGAACTCTCTTACATGCTTCCTTCCAGTAGAATGCCTCCACCCAAACTGCTTACGTCACAGTAGACCTTCCACGTGTTCTCAACATGTCTTCCTTGTCTCCGATTCTCAGGTGTTGCCTCTTGCTCCCATCCAGAAAGGTCCCTGTGGAATTAAAAGGGACATATAATATGAGAGAATTAACCACAGTCACAGACCTTTCATCAGAATAATGGCAGATAAATGATCAGGTCAACTCACACACTCACATCTAAATATTCCATACATGTTTGGTTCTACAGTAGTTCTGCTGTAACAATACCAGTATTATCAACGACTTCTGATACATGCATACACATCCCTAACTGTTAACTTCTCAGTATAGTAAACTCTTATCATCAACAACAATCATACGCATTTCCTACCCTACAAATTATAAACGACACAAAATATACAAATACCTAATTATATGTGCACATATAATCCAACAATGACTTTGAATAATTCATAATCTTTGTATTATATATATTTATATACTAGCAAAGCAAGTACAAGTTCTAACACATTTCACTAATAAATTCAGTCGTTCATTGTAATGCACATAGTACATTACACAATCCAACAATCTAGGAGACAAATTCAGGTTAAAATACCTTACCTCAGAAACCTTTTATTCCAAATCCAAACTTGAACTTCACAAGAATAACATCCCGTTCTTTTATGAGTGCACTACTTATACTCTTTGAGTACTTCTAACAGCTCTTAACTTCATTGCAATCTACTACTTATGAGATTCACATCTGTAATAATTTTCCAAAATGAATGTAGCCAAATTAATGTCTTGATTGTGCTGGAAACTCTGCCCTGAATTTGAATCTCTTTGGTTTCAATTGGCTGTGGTTTGGTCTCATTGAAAACTGCCCTGAGTTAATTTCTGTCATACCTGTTGCTCTGAATTCCTGGTTGTGACATTGCTGAGTTCAAAGCAAACAAAGGTGTCTTGACTCGGACGCAGAATTCCTTTTGAATTTATCTGCAAACAGGCCTTTTCATAATGGTTACACAAAAGACAGGCAGTTTTTTTCTGTCCAGAATCGGGTGTATTGTAGAAACCTTATGTGATATGTATTAACATATCCAGGTGCTGTCACTATGAAGTAAATATAAGAAAATGTGTGTATACACAAACCACGAAACATCAGCAAATCCCCCCCCCCCATGACAAAATACTTATATAGTTTTCCAGTAAATTTCATGTGATAGGAAAGGATAAGATTATTGAAAAGAATCCAAGACCTTTGGAAAGCTTTGGCTGTTTGTTTATGACCTGCTGTAAATTGACAGTGAGTGCTGACTTTTGGAGAACTGCTGTGATCTGAATAATTTTGTCATACTTAATAAATTTACTTTCCAATATACCATTTTCTTTTTGTATTAGAAAAGAGGAATTTTTTGATCCTCTAGTCGTGCAAATTTGATCAGTTTTAAAATATTCATTCAGGGATTATTTTATGGACAATCAAAGTGACATAGTACTTTTCCCCATGCTCTTTTATGTAATGACCATGTACTTGTGGATTGATATTCAACCAAAACCAAGAAAGTGCATACAATTTTATACATTGTTTACTGACTCTGGATTACTTCAACCCTAAAATGTGTTTAAAAAACTAAAAAAATGTTTTAAAAGTTAAATGTTCTTGCATATCACAAGCATTCATCATTAATTTGTTGTTTTTTTAATTGCTTGATGTAAAGGGATCAATCATATTGTGAAAAATTGTAATTTAAATGTTCGACACTAGAGACAATATGCTGGTGAATGCACATACATGTACCACAAATTGGTTTTTATTTTTATATTCCCACCACAGGAGTGGTAGGGGCATATAACATACATGTATACAGAGGTCTTGCTAGGATTTTAAAACAAGGAGTCCAGGACTCCCATTTTGGTAAAAATGGGAGTCCCACCATCAAAAGTTGCAGTCCCTTCTTTCCTACAGAATCAACACAAACGTGAGTGCAACTATTTTTAGATGGAGAGGTTTTTCGTAATATAATCACTCCCTATAATATAGCTTCATTACAACAGTCCATTGACAGGATTGCAAATTCATGGTTTATTTATTTGTCTACATCCTCGCAGTAATTTTAGGCAATGGTTAAATAGTATCTGATTTGCTGTTTTTCCCCCCGTATTTTCGCAAATACGTGTCAAGTCGGAAAACAGCTTAGACCTTTAAGCACATCTCACAAATTCCACAACATAGCATTGTTTATATGTTTCTGACCTACATAATTTGCATTTTAAAGTTAAATCTTTAATAAAATACCTTGACTTTACCTTCAGTGATTTGTATATTTTTTCTGAAAATATTTGCCCTATGATTTACGAAAACAGATATCTAATAAACTGGTACATCCCAGACTTAGCGAAGTGTGGCGTTCTGTCGTATTGGGGTGGGGTTCTCCCAATATAATTTAATTAAATTAAATTGAAAGTTCCACCCTGGCTCGTTAGGTTAGAAAGTTAAATTAGTGATGATGTAGATTTACAGCTCTGAGCCCCCAGTCAGCAATGCCGACGGTTAAATTATAGAGAACACGAAGATGAAATTCAATCAATAACAATTTAATAAATGTGATAATTTAAAAACGATAACTTCCAATCACTCGTCTTTCCCTCGACCAAGTGACAGCCTAATTCATCCCGTGATTTACAGTGTGAGTTTGATTTTCACCCTGTCCTTGCATCTACTCATCTATTCCCGCTGATTCTTCCTTCTTTCCATCCCTCTAACTCCTTCTTTGTCTCTGTTTCCTCTCTACTATCTCCTCCAGCTTCGCTCCAGACTTCAACTTCTCCTTTTCCTCTCTATTATCTCCTCCAATTCCGCTCCCAGACTTCAACTTCACCTCTTCTCCTTCCTTCCTTTCCTCTGTCTCTCTATCCGAGACAACGGGACCAAACTTTAACTGGTCTGTCCCTCAAAGCTTCCTGTGAAAAACCACAAGGCATTAACAAATGTTTAATCGAACCTCACCTCACACTATAACGACAATTAACCATCAGACAGCTGTCACTGTTTCGGCCACGCATGCATACACATCGAAATTCCCACACACTTCTTGCTGGGTAAACAATGGCGTAATAACACAGTATCAGCGAATGGTTATACAGACATCAATACATTGCGTCACGTCAGTATATACACATATATATTTAATCTCATCGTACTACAATCTGACAAAATCAGACGCATGTCTGTACATTACAAATATTCAACAATGGCAAAATCTATAATCATATGAACATATGTGTTAGTCTACTATAAAATACCCACATAGTAAATTACAATATTAACTCTTACGACGGCTGGCAAGCTATATAATTCTTTACAAATATCAACTCATTTCAAAATATGCAAACATATTAACAAAACAAACAACTCATTCCTTCAAAATATGCAAACATATTAACAAAACAAAGTAAATCTTCGTACTACGATTCTAGTACTAATAAAGTATACATACGACCTACAATTAAAATGCAGTCGCATTCCACAAAGACCGAACAAATATCTACTGACCTTTTGAAGCTTTCTGTACTTAGACCTTCCCGCTCTAAGATTTTCCCGCCAATAACGAATGGCTATTCGGAGTTACGCTAACCTCTTCTCTGGGTAATTTCTCTCAGCGAACTAACTTTTGCCGGAAAACGCAGGGATATCATTGTACCCAAATCAAGGTCTCTCCCCCATCTCGATTCTGATTGGGTGGCGCTGTGCCCCTGTCCAATCGTCTTAGCGGCCAGTTCAACCTGTCTGTCTGTTTGCAGGGGAAAGAAGTTAGGACACTCCCACTTCTTCAGGCAATTTCTTTTGATCTTGGAAACATTTCGACACCTAGGTGATAATTGGCTGTGTGCAACTCCAATGTCCGGTCCTTCGATTCTAGCCACAACAATCTTACGTAACGGATTAGTGCTAGCCTTCAGCAATGTTCGACATCAAACAATGACCCGTCAGAATTGCCTTGATTATACATGTTTCAAACTGGGCTACTCTGGGTCGGGGTAAACATGACACGAAGTCTGCCATTATTTCCCGTTAGGCCTACTGGTTCACTTACAGTTTCAGACTAATTTTATGATGAAATAGTGTACAAGAGGCAGTTAATATATATCCAGATCACTGATTTTAATCTTAAAACACATGTGTGTATGTTTTATCATCAAAGGATATCATGCAGGAAATTGATAGTTGCTACCTTACTTGGAAAAGGGTTTATGGTCAATCAGCTGTCAAAACAGATGCTTGTGAATGGGCAAGAGTTTGTCAGCGTAATTGATATCAAAACTAGGCCTAGCTACTGATGTCTTAATGAATACATTTCGCTACAACACTAGAACTAACCGGGCTAAGGCGAGGGGCATTTTAGAATAAAAGTATGGTCAGTCAATGTACCTCTTAAATAGCTCTTGTTCATCCATAAGAGTGATACTGAATTTTGTCAATCCAAGTAAGGACTTATTCCAAACACTAAGCTAGGCATCACACACTTTCTTACACTTAGCTACTGTCCTATCCGAACTATCAATTCTAGCAGCTTTAGCACTCTTCTGAATCTCGTTAGAATCTTCATAAGTTTGCCGTTTAACCCCAAAATACTTATCCAAATTTACGAATGGCATTTTGTCTAAGTCTCAACATGTCTTGATTCTGAGGTCATATGCACTGCTTATTCCGATACATTCGGAAATGAACACAATAATGAAAGCTGAAGTTGTTTATTTGATGTATTATTATAAATGACCGCGTGTATATCTCTGGGTCTTTCTGACTCTTAATTCAGTCACTGTAAATATAAGTACATTTCCCCACCTGGTTGCCAGTCAAAGCCTTTGAACTAGCCGCCCAGCTATTGCATCATGTTCTTTTTGATGTGCTGTTATAATGGCAACATGTATGTACATCAAGGGGTCTTTCAGTCACTGAATTCTGTCATTGTAAATATCAGCACAGTTAATTGATCAACACATTTTCCCACAAAGCAGGTGGCTGAAGCAGGACTGGCAAGTCTTTGAATTTTGCCACACACCTATTACATGCGTACGGTGGATCAAAAATTGGCGTCCAAATATGCATAATTAAGTGTTTCCAAGATCTCTGTGAATAGTATTGTCTTATCATCTGTCTCTGCATCAGGCACTGTGTTGTGGCTTCTTTTTTCTTGAAACACATCTCTGTAGTACTTGCAAGATAAGCTCATTCTGGCCCTGTTTTTTTCATCCATCTTTTGTCAAAAACCATAATACAGGTTTGGAAATAAATTTAGAAACCTTGAATCTGAGCACAGCATTTATCCTTAATTAAGATTGAAGTTTTTCATAGATTTCTGAACACTTCTTGAAGTTCAAACATAGATGCTCTGTCATTGTTGTTTTTCTCATAGACTATAAAAAAATGTAACATTGTCCTACTATGCCTTGCTATTCTGAGTCAGTCATTCATGAATAGATTATATTGATAATGTTATTTAGAGAGTTTGTGTTTATTTGTCAAAATGTAGCTCATATGCATATTTGTTGTAGAGAAATAATAGCTTTAGCCCATTTATCACCAACAATAGTTGAGATTCAAAACCAAGACCTACGATGCTAAATTAATTTTCAGGCTGATGAGAGCATCAATGAGGAACTTGAAGCAGCCAGGATGATCAAGAGGCGTGTAGACCATCTAAAAGAGGCTGACAATCTTCAGGAGTCGGCACGTCCACTTTGGCAAAAAAAGAGACTTGATCGCATGCTGGTGGAGTTTTTCTTGAGAGCAGGATATTACAACTCAGCGTTGAAATTGGCCCAGCATTCAGAAATTGAGGTGAATGATAGGTCTAACTAGCATAAGACTTTTCTGTTGCACATGTATTGCAAAGGCAAGAAATAAGTGAAACTGAAACAATATGGTACACTTACAAAACTACAGTACATGTAATAGGAATAACAGAGCAAGTGCTACAGTATGGTTAAAAAATATAAATTATTCAATCACTACCAAAAAAATGACCTTGCAGTTAATATATCTCACAATCATGGACTTTAAATTATTGAACTCCAGACTGCTAATCAGTTTCATCATGCACACTTCCCCCTCGATAACTCACGCACAGTGGGGTCCACAAACATAGACCACACTGTAAGCAAGGCGCGAATTACTGACGGACCTCCAAAACTTGGACAAAATCGCTTTGACGTCAAGAAAACTGGGGGTGGGGGAAGTGGCATTAGGGAACTGGGCTGTTTATTGACTGAATCCTCATTTTACAATCACATTGATAAGAATTTTTAATAACACGCTTTTTCTAATAAAGTCTCATTCTGTTTAAATAAGATTTATTTTCAAATTGTCCAACATGTGAAAAATCGTTCCAACTGATTTCAATAACCTTCACATGTACGCGAAAAAATCTATATTACATTCACTGCTTTTTGTTTTCTTGATGAGTCTGGTTCCCATAGTGGTGTTTAATATTATCTCACCATATAGCGAGTCCACACTGCAGGGAACTAGACTAACTGTCAGTACTGCCAAACAAGATTCATTTTTTTCAAAAACACATGACATTTATTTTGTGAGACAATCATCTGCGTCGAAACAAAATTTTTGTATTGTTCAGTTAGTACAATATTGATGTTGTGATTTCATTGGAAGTAATAATGAAATTTCTTTTCATCCTTGAGGATATCTCTTTGTGCCAGTTCAAGAATTCTCTGAAAGTCGCTTGCCCACTGGTCTGTATCTGTGAAATCAAGCACTTTATTTTACGAAGTATTCATTTCACTTGGTTGCCTTGTTGTCTTTGATCACAGTTATGAAAGAGTCGGTTAATTTAAGGTAGTTTTTGTTACTTACACAATAACATTTATTGTTATTGTGTAAGTAACAAAAACTACCTTAAATTCTAGCGGGGCCGCTAGATTTTAAGTTTGTTGGATTTGCGTGCCTTTTAACTTTTCTTTTATTCTGCCTCCTTTATTTGATTCAAAAGACATAATTAACATGATAATACAAAGGAAGCCAGCTTTTAATTCAAGGCAACAATACAACAAATACTTCGGAAGTCAGTTATCAAAACACGGTTGGCACTTTATTAGGTTCTCAGAGAAACGCTCACGGACATAGCTGTTATGGTAGATTGACGCATTTCACGTTTAATTTCAAGAGGACACATTGCATTCATGACTATTACACTTAAAAGGAACTAAAAGATAGAGCTAGAACACAAATTTCAATTGATAAAAAATTATTTATTTTGTATTTATTTGTTAAAGTACTGCCTCCACTCTGCATGACATATTCATTGATCAAAATTTCTTTACATATCGTTAATTGCGGTGTACTAGGAATGTCTTTTGGAAAGAAAATGTAAAAAAATGCATGACCTATTTTTAAATTTGATATTTCATAGTGTTGATTAAAATTTCTAGGTCCTATCTACTGTTTTTGATGATAAAACAAGCGATACATCAAAGTTTCCATTACTAGTTTTGATAATGATTTTCTTCAAGTTCAACATTTAGGGATACATTTTTTGGGTATTTTCTGGTATAAAAAATGGGATCCACACCTGACCCTGCATTATAAGCGGGTTCGTGAGTTATCAGGGTGTGAGTTATCGAGTGAGTGGTGTACATACCTCTTATACTCACTGTTTGGACATCTAAAGTATTTTGTCCTCTTGAAATCTAATTTTGGGGTTTGAAAACTGGCCTTTTAGGGACCAAATCTTTTTAAAAGTCAACTTTGTCCTTTCAATCACAGTGACATTTTAAATAGGGAGACAAAGTTTATAGATGTCACGACAGCAGCATATGTAATTATGGTATTATATTTGATGACTTTTTCAGTATGACTTTGGGTTTGTGTCTTGGTAGTCTTTGTGAATACCAGAGGACAGGAAATATACAGTGAAAAGCATGGGTATCTGCAATTGCAAGCCATTGCGTTTGTTCTAGTTTAAGCTAGTAAACAAAACCATTTTAAAAAGTATTGTTGTTCTGTTCTCTTTTTCTGGGTTGTGACTAACACTAAATTAGTGTTAAGATTGTGACACTTTAATGCAGACTTTAATTGGAAAGCTTATCTACACCACTGTCAGATTTGTTATGGAATTTAACATGTGACCTTCCCCAGTTTCTTAATAAGTTTATAGGTACACCCATTTCTAGATGTTGGAGCTTTCATGAAAATACAATGGTTATAATATGTGTGAAAAATATTGCTTACTAATTATATCTCATCAGCTGACAGTTACACTAGGCTTTTCTTAGTTGAGTTTTTTTGTCACAGACTAGAGTTCTAATTGATTTGATGACCATTTAAAGAATCATTGTCACTTCAAGGCTTATTTTGTTGAGTATGAATTAGTGATTTTAGGACTGAAGTCTACGAAATGAGGGAGCATTGGACTCATAACTTAAGCTGTAGGTCCAATACCTGCCCAGGTCAGTTTGGGTCAGGTGACTGCTCTGTCCTTGGAAAATGCATTTTGCCCCCATTGTTTAGCATGCTAAAGCCAATAATGTTTTGAAATTGCAGTTAAAATCAATCAAACTGATGTAAATTTAGTCTTATTGTTTAAATACAGTTTTCAGTTCTGTTCAGAGTTTGCAGTATTTCCTGTGTGCAGATCATCATTCACCTGTATGGAAATTTTAATTTCACCAAGTCAAGAATTGGTGCATTTTGCATATGTACCCACCTATTTCAGACTGTCTGGGCAGTTCCATTTTAAATCTTAAATGTATTTACATACAAAAGGCTGACAGACAGACAGATAATGAGGAGCATTAATGTAAAGCCTTTTTTTTTTCTTGGTCATGCAGGACCTTACAAATATTGAGCTGTTCATGACCTCTAAGGCTATAGAAGAGTCCCTGGCAAGGAGAGAGACAGGACCTTGTCTAAATTGGTGCTATGAAAATAAATCAAAACTTAGGAAAATAAAGGTAAATATGAATTATCAGCCCTTTTTTCAGGCAATTTAGGCCAGAGTCCTATAAAAAATGATGTGGAAGTGACTGACATATGGGGTAATTATCCATCTTGTAAGGATTTTAGGATGTTGATGTTGTTTTTACTGCCACAGCTTGAGTTTTAGTGGTTACATAGTAGGCCTGGTAAAAAGTATTTCATAATTGTTATAAAATGGTTCTTTTCTTTATATACTAAAGTCATTTAGTTTAGTCTGGGTATTAATTCTATTGTTGTTGTTGTTGCAGGGTTTAACGCCATTTTTCAGCACATGATAGGCTATACATGGCAGCCAGTATTAATGGTGGAGGAAGAATCCGGGAAAACCCCGGAAAGAACCACCGACCCACGAGAAGCTATTGGCAAGCTTTCTCACATACCCACATTGGCTGAATCGGAGACTCGAACCCATGCAGACAGAGGTGAGATGGCATTGATCCTTAACGGAGAGCGCTTTAGACCACTCGGCCACCCCATTAAATCTGTATTGTTGATTTTAAGTTTTATGTTTTGTTTCTTTCTTAGAAGTTTTTGAGAATACGGTATTCAAGACTCAAACCTCAGTAAACCAAAATTCCTTTGAAACCAGATCATGTTTCTTAATACTGAGCTTTTCCTTCTTTAATTTTAGTAAATTTTAAATTGGTAAACTGAAACCTTTTGACACTGGAAACTGAAAGGAATTCTTGGTCCCTAAATGCAGTTCTATCCAAAAAATGAGGCACATGAAACTTAAAATTCATACTCTTTAAATTATCCAAAGCCCTACATAGTGTAATGAAACTACCCAAAACCCTGCATAATGCAATAAAACTACCCAAAGCCCTGCATAGTGTAATAAAACTACCCAAAGCCCTGCCTTATATAAAAAAAAACTACCCAAAGCCCTGCATAGTGCAATAAAACTACCCCAAAGCCCTGCACAGTGCAATAAAACTACCCAAAGTCCTGCATAGTGTAATAAAACTACCTGTGCCCTGCCTAGTGTAATAAAACTACCTAAAGCCTTGCAAAGTGTAATAAAACCCAGCATACAAATACTCAGCTGCAGTGAAATCTTAATTAATAGATATTGGTTATCTATTATTTTTTTCCTCTTTCAGAGCACATTAGAGTTTAATCTGAGAACACAGGAATTTATTGAGTTAGTAAGACATAATAAAAGATTAGAAGCAGTAAGGTAAGTTATTCTACAGTACTTGATATTGCAAAACCTTTCATTTGCATTATAAATCAGCAGACATTAATGAAGCTATCCTTTTTACCTTTTTCACATTTAACTTTTTGTTACAAAAATAATTACCATATGTACTTGCTTATAAAACAAGTCCAAGTGCAAACTGCACAGACCCAGATCTGCTGTAGCATAATGTGCCAGCTGATCTGTCAGTGCAGTTTGTTAGGAGTAATCAGTAGAACAAACAAGATAGATCCTGATCTGCAGGTGCATGATGTTATGGCAGATCAGCATCTTTGTTGAGTGAAGATTCACTTGACTTATAAGCAAATTTATATGATACATTTAATTTAGAAAATGGACAAATGAACTTCAAAGTATTACTGAATGTTGAAGTGATACTTTGCTTAATATTTGATCCTCATACTCTAGCAAAGTACTGTGGATATTATGATACTCAAATCCTGTCTGTCTATCCATTCATTCGTCTTGAGAAGTTCATTAGCACAATTGCACAGAAACGTCTAAACATAAACAAATGAAATTTTTCAAGGGTTCTCAATAGTTTAAAAACTGAAGGCTTGTTTGACCCTTGATCCTATAATCCCAAAACTATAGGGAAAAAAAACTTACTGTCAGATATTGTACATTTAGTTGTTAACAAATGCTTCTAATGTAACAAAATTTATTCCATCTTGTTATTTAATTTCAAGTAATTCCAGAGCTTTAAATAAATCACTGAGAATAATATCTGGTAAGTTCTTACTGAATGATAGAATAATTAAAACACCCAAATTAGAAATTTTTTCACCGATTGAAGCTTATTAATCAGCAATGAAACACATTTAAAGTTTCTCTACTTTTCTTTCACAACTGACTTTGCAAGCCACATTATTTTCCAGTTTCTCTAATTGATTATAATTTGATGGGCAATCAACAAACTGCCGATGTTTGATCTAAAATGAATCCAGTGAAGTCAAACATTGACTCTTTCTTCCTCTATCATAAATGTCAAGGATAATCACAAAACAGTCTAACCCAGAATTAAATTATGCACACCTAAACATGACAAAAGAGACCTGTTAGATCTTCCCAATTCATACTGATCTTCCAAATGTGTGATATTATTGGCCATTAAGGTGTAAACAGCAGTCTAACAAATGTCAATAACAGGTACATGTAGTAAATTTGTTATTGACAGTGCATAAGAACTGTTCAGGAGGCAAATCAAGAGTAATTAAGACCAATGCTCTTGCACAAATCATGCATCATAAAAACACACGCATAGGAATTTCCATGCATTAGAAAGGGGTCACATTTAAATACCATGTATCAAAAACCAATGATATACATGTGTTGAAAATCCTGTTTGCAGACATATTTGTATGCATATGTATGTGACCCAATTAAATTTTCAATCTTGGTTTAGCAGATAGGGTTGTTTTAAACTGGCCCTATAATCAAACATATATAAAGAATGGAATACTGGTAGATTTTTAAGCCAAAATATGTTTTCTGTTTCGTATTCTAATAGAACTCCTTTTTGCGAGAATTACCACACTTCTGGGGAGTTTATTTGCAGAAATATATTATTCAGACTCAGAATTATCAAACTTAGTTACTGATTGGTGAAAATTAAGCATGTAATATTCTCAGATGTGATATTAATACTAAATATAATAACATGAAAATTTCTCTTGTTTATAAAGAATTTTTACTTTTGCTTTTACAGACATGCTAGGAAATATTTGACATGTCCCAGTGAAGAACAGTTACCTGACATTCAGAAGGTTATGGGATTGCTAGCATTTCCTAGTGATACACAACTAACTCATTACAAGGTAGATTCTTTTTCGAATATTATTTATCCAACTTTAAGTGTATAACAGTTTGTAACCTCCATTGCAAGTACTAATCTTACTTCTGCAAGGAAACATTTTTTTAAAGGCAAAACTGTTGACTGAGAGTGATAACTTTTATCATTGGATTTTAATGGGAATGGGTAGCAGCAGGGTACCTAGGGACTGGAAGCAGATTTTAGAATGTCTCCCAGAGAAATATTTACATGGAGTAATGTAAGCCTTATTCGGTTGGGCATTAAGTTATTATTCATGCACTGATAGTAACAATGAAAACAGTAACTCTACTGAATCATCCATTTTACCCTGGAACCCAACCCAGGTTCTGCCTTGCCTTGTAGTTGGTTGTTACTATCAAATCAAAGAAGGATCCGATCCAAATCATCCTCAAATCCCATTCAGGATCTTCTCTTCCAAAAGGGAGAGGTGGTACATGCAAACTGTAGGAGGATCAATTTTACCCTGAAAATAAATTGAGGCTCTGACATGCCTAGAAGGAAGGTTGGCATGGCAGATTGTGAGAGGAACTGGTCCATTTCACCCAGAAACTCCACAGTGGGTCTGGCCTGATTAGACATAAGGTTGGGACTGACAAATTCTCAGAGGATCCATTTCATTCTGAAACTCCACCAAGGGTTTATTCAGCCTGGGAAAGTTGGTATAGGCAGATTGTGAAAGGAACTAGTCCATTTCACCTGAAACTCCACACAGCTTTACCTTGTCTAGGAGGAGGCATGGCAGAGGCAAATTGTCAGAGGTACTGGTCAAATTCACTGGGAAACTTAACCAAGACACTACCTTGCATAGAAGGATGATTGGCACAGGCAAATTGTGAGAGGTAATGGTTCATTTCTTTTTAAACTCCACCCAGGCTTTACCTTGCCTATAAGGAGGGTTGGTACAAGCAAATTGTCAGAGCTACTGGTCTAGTTCACCCAGAAACTCAACCAAGGATCTACCTGGCATAGAAGGTGATTGACACAGACAAACTTTGAGATGAAATGATCCAATTCATCCAGAATTTTTCCTAAGACTCTACTTTGCCTAGAAGGAGAGTTCATGAGAGGATCCATTTCACTGTAAAACTCTACCCACACTATGTTCTACCCAGCCTAGAAGGAGGGTTGGTACAGCAAACTGAATGGAACTTATCTCTCTGTCTTAAAACTTTACTGTCTGAGTAATACATATTACTACAGACTGAGAACTCTTACTTGAAATGTTCAAATGCCTCCTTTTATGAATGAGATCTGGAGTCAAGTAGAGTTCTGTGAAAAAGAGTCTCTCCTCACAGTAACCAGTTATTGCAGGCTTGCTAGTACATGCATAGCAACTGTGCTTGAGTTTCATTGGTACTAACATTGAGTATTGACTAGTCTCAAAACTGACTTAATAATTTTAAAATAAAGGAGTGGAAAAGGCATTTATACTGCTTTTGTACTGGTATTTTTCATGCAGTACTGAAGGAAAGGCAATGTGACTCTTTTTATATTCTGTGTAGCATATGTACAAATGTCATTCATTTTTCTTTAAATGTTTTTATCAGATTTCAAATAAATGTTGACAACAAGTTCACTGTGATAATATCACACAGTTTCATGCACACTTTGTCAGACACTTTGTTCTGAAGTTCAGTATGCCTTTTATTATTTTAAGTTATTGAGATTTAACGATGATCAGTTGTGAAATGATGGAGTATTTGACATTTGGGAATTTTTTAATTTTGACATGGCTTATTGTTCAAGAAATCAGAAGTCACTAACATTTTATATTGGTTGTTGTGCATTTTATTGTGCTACTCATAGTGGTATATATATATATAAAAAGTGTAAAGACTCTATGGTCTTAAATTAAGTAACAACAAAGAATGAAAAACAACAAGTTTTTTATCATTGAAAATGTAATTTAAATCACTAAAATACCTAGTGACAAAGTTATAATAACTAACAGTATGGTGAAAAAAATCTTAAACTCCTAAATAGTTCTTTCAAGTCCAAAAAAGTATTGAGTTATCCAAATGAGATCCAATGGTATTCCAAATGATGGTCAGAAATGTACTTTTGTACCAACAGTACAAAAGAATCACTAAGACATAATCCCAAATGTCTTTAAATGAATTCGCAACATTTCAGTTATAAATCCACAAAGGACTAGACATGCATCATCTGTGCTATTCTCAACCAGTTAAGTAATTAGTGAAATAGTGGTTTTTTATCTGTTTATCTCTGATTGCCTATCCTTTTAATTGACAGCATGTAATTGCTGTATAACCTGCCCTGAAGATAGATTTACATGGACTCTTAGCTGGACTGTTTACTGTTTATACAGACTACATGCTGTATATGTATTGTGGTAGTAAAGAAAAGTATGTTCCTGCCCCCCCACCTCCAAGATTGTTGGAAATTGTGTTTTCAAAACATGACGGTGTTAGGGGTTTGAGAGTTAAAAATTTGCGTGGCACATCACATTATGGTGGATATGGATTGTATTTTTAAAAATGTGATTTCCCAGTAAATCTAGAGAGGGAGAGAGAAGAGAGAAAGATTGATTGATTGATTGATACTGCAGTATATGGCCATAACCTGATTCACACAGCTTCATGCTAAATACTGATGGAATACTATTAACCATGGACATTTTTGTATGGCTAACTGTGGTAGAAGCAACTAAATGGTAAAAATAGAGATAAACAGACACCTTTCTTCAGATCACTTAATTGGCTGACAATAGCTCAGGTGATTTTGTTTGCTATTCCTTTGAGGACTGCTGTGGGAGAGCCCATCATGCTAATTATTTCAGGTTTGGTCATTTGGAGATAGGTATTGAAGAAAGTAAAGTTAATTATATTTTGTTGCCTTGAATAACAGTATTTCAGCCATCTTTATTAAAGATTATTGACTAGTTTACTATCAGAAACAACATCTGTTTCAAATCAGATTTGACTCCATACATCAAATGCAAAACATTATTTTGGTACCTGAAATGGTAAAGCTAGCAGAGTGAAAGTGTTGTTTCCTTTTTGAAGGCAAATGTCAAAATGCAGCTGTGATTTAGGGAAGGATGTGCCATTTGAGAAACAAGCAAAACCCAGTAAAACTAAACTTAAAACTCCTGGGTTACAGACTTGGACTTTAAGAAGCTAAGCAACAGGAGTAAGCATTTATACTGTGTACATACTGGAAATGCCATATTGACATGAGTCATTCTGGAGTAATGCATACTGTATCCTTTTACATTGGGATGGATTCAGAAAGAATTTTTAATGCCCAGGAAAATTCAGGATAGTTTGCAATTATACTTGCATCATCTTCAAATCCTTCAGTGAACTACTGAGAGTAGCAAAAGTCAGCAACAACATGATAATACTGTAATGGATGTTAAGGGTAGAAACTATGATTTTTTTAGTGGGTAATCAAGTGCCTCTTTTGTTGTGTGTGTGTGTGTGTGTGTTGATAAAAGACAGTGATACATTTACAAGTTATTTTTTGTTTGGATGTGTATAAAATGCTTCAAACATTTCATTTTCTTTTCTTTCAGGTTTTAATATTCAGTCATTTTCTAGGTGAGGTTATATGAGTAGATAATTGTATAACATTGCTTATTTGAAATATATGCACTCTTGGGGCAACAAGGTACTCAGCACTTGCCACCCCACCAATGTTGACTGGATGGTTGGTAGGTATGTAAAGTGATGTCATGTTAAATGATCATGTACAGAAAGCATTGACCTGAGAAAAACTGACACCTTAAAGGTGCAAAACTTTATTTTCATATTTTTCTTTTATGATTTGCACTGGAATCGGAAATGTTGCTATAATCATAAGATTTCATATTTACAAGACTTGTTTACCAATATCAGCAGTGGAATGATCAACATCACTTATTGTAGACTTGAGTCTTTCCGTTTGTATGCTATTTCTGTCATTTGTCCTCTATCCAGCATCTTTACTTTTTTTAACAGGATTTGATCAATCCAGAGAGATGGAATGACCTTGTTCAGCAATTCCGACAGGAGAACTTCAAGCTTCATCAGCTGAATAGTGACTCTGTGTTCACAGTTACACTCCAGGCTGGTCTTTCAGCACTCAAAACACCGTATCCTTCATCCATTTTGTTGTGAGAGTTTGCATATACAGGATTATGTGATTGATTAATGATATTTCCCATTTTTAACATTGTATACATATAGTTTTTCACAACATTTCAAATTGCCGCCTGACTGGCGACCCAAAGCTAGAAAAAATAGTGAAAATCATGCACCAGATTTTCAAGTCATAACTTTGTTTCTTCATTAAATCCCACCTCTAATTCAGAAAATGTGCCTCCCCCCTTTTTCTTTTAAATGGAGGAGAGAATTCTTCCACTTGCCTTGCCCAGATTTTGTTCTGAATAGACCTTCCTAATTTAGCTATGTGGGAGAGATAATTAGGTCTGACAGTTAAACATAATTTTATATGATAACAAGAAGTTTGGTTATTCCATTGTAGTGAGTTATTTGAAAATAATAAGCATAATTGCACCATATTATCTTTTGTATTTAAATTAAATTTGACAATGATGATTATGTCTTGGATGTTGTGAGTTCAGAAGTTCTTAATTGGTTTTGGTAATTAAAGGTATAATAAATCAAATGCCTAGATGTAGTTTAATTTCTTTGCTCAGAACCCTTTTTACTGCCCTAGTTTTCTCAACGGATTTTTTCACTTGTTTATCTTTTGGGTCTGTTGGGTAGGTCACCCTATTCATAAAGGCCATTTTTGGACAGTTTTCAGGGTATCTACTATATAGGTTTGATTGTATACGTCTTTTGCATGTATTTGTAAATTTTGTGGAAAAATATTAAATATTTTCTCAAAATATGATCCAAAGCTTCCCATAGTTACTGGTAATCACATTATTGGCTGTATGTAGGGGAAAACCTATCTTCAAAAACTTCAAAGTGCTTGTCTGCTTTTAAAATGATTGCTTTTAAAATGATTGTATGTACATATGTTTCCTTGACTGTGTTCAGTCACTGTTATAAGAGTGAAGCTTCTGGGAAGAATGCTGAATGCCCAGTTTGCAGTCGGCATCTCAATGAGCTGGGAAAGGAGCTGCCATACTCTCACTGTGCCAATTCGAAACTGATATGTTACATCTCGGGACAGTCTCTTAATGAGCATAATCCTCCAATGATGCTTCCTAATGGTTATGTGTATGGATATAGTGTGAGTATTATTTTCAACATTTTTATTGCTATAATCGTGTTAAATAACTGTAAATTTCAAAGTTTTCAAAATATTATGTTTATGTAAAAAGTTTCGATTTACAGAAGATACTGGGTTTTCAAAACTATTAGAGTAGTTTGGAAGTAAATGCTTCCTACCTACAAGTTGCAGAGCACCAGGAGAAAACTCCATTTTTAACACACAGGCTAGGGATCAGTGACTTCTTCTTATATACTTGTGAATCCAGACCACCCAAGCTAAATATTAGCTATCAAAAAGCAAAAAGTTTTTTTCCGATATATATTAGAGGGATTGGTGCCATTTCATTAGTATCTTTAGTACCTACATTACTACTTCCATTTGTGCTAGGAAGCACGTTCTTGTTAAGTGGTATCTTTTGAAATTGTGAGTGAGTTAGAGAAGTTTTTCACACAAGGCAAGTATACTTTTGTCGGCTCCATCTATATTTCAGTTTTTTTTCTCCCATCTTAATTTACCTCTCTGGTGGTTTAGAGGTTAGAGCATCCGCCTTGGATGCGGGAGGTTGTGGGTTTGATCCCTGGCGGAGTCATACCAAAGACTTACAAAAATCATATTAACAGCTGCCTTGCTTGGCGCTCAGTATTAAGAGGTTAGTGTTAGGACTGGTCGGCCTGGTGTCAGGATAATGTGACTAGGTGGGACATCATGCTACATGTCTGCGGCATGTTGCCCCAGTGCTGGATATCACTATAAACTGCCACACTGCAAACATGGTAGCAATATGACTGAAAAATTGTTAAAACTACATTAAAAATCCAAATCACACACACACACACACACTCCCATTTTAATTTGAGACAAAGTTTCTGGCTGTATTAAAACCTAACTTCATTATGTAATATATGTGACAGCACCATTTGGGTTACCTGCCTTGGTCACTAATACTTTCATGTGTACTTGACCTATTTTTTAAATTCTTTTACTGGCAGTCTAATATTACAGACCAGACAGGTCACATGTTTAATATTTATAGCATATGTGCTGTTGATTAGTGACCACTTGACAGTAAGTTTCCTTGATTTTTAACTGATTTCACTTGTAATGGCTATCAGTTTTTCATTTACAAGTGTCAACACAATGGACATGAGTAAGTGTTTGGTACAAGTGCTTTAAACTGGGTTGTGATAACCATACTACATAACATGTCTTGAATGTGTTGGGTGTAATTCAAACTCTGCTTATGATATCTGTACATGTTGGACAGTGAATTATTTGGCTGCAGTCTTAGCCAGAAGTAGCACATGGAATAAAGGGAAGGTAAAGGAGTGTACTACCAGAGAGGAAGACACCATTAATATTGGCAGTGCTGCTGCCTTAAGGAAACCAATTTCTTCTAATAGAAACACTAAATGCAAAAGAAGATTAGGCAAACCATTTCAACCCTTGCATCGCACACAGCCCCAGCTCTACCTTCATCTTCTCATCCAGGGCAGATCTTTTCCATGATACCTTTGGGATAGATTTTGAATAGGTATGGCAGCCGTTCGGGACCTATAGTAACAACAGAGGCAGATTGTCAGTTGTTAATATCAGCCTCAGCACTCAGCTGATGCAGGGAGGGACTGGTTACATTAATATAATATCCCTAAATCTGTACCTGTATCACAGATTTTGCACCAGAAGTATGGAAATGTTGACCTTGTTATCAGGACTAGATTTATTACAGTCAACATCAAATCTTATAAAACCTACATTTATGTCTGATGAGAATAGTTACAGTAATCTGATGTTGATCACCCACTTTTCACAATGTAAGGATTTATGCTCACAAACTCTGTTGTAATAACTCAATCTAATGATGACCAGGGAAGACTCAGCCTTCTGTGAATTGTTCAAGAAAATTTTTTGTCTGCTACCACATGAATTTTGCCCAACTCCTTCTCCATTATCTGTCTGCCTCTTGGTAAAGAAAGACCAGATGACATTGAAAAGTTACATTGTTCATTAAGAGGGCCTCAAGGGAGAATAGTCCTTGACTAATGAGTCACCCTCTATAAATAAAGCATTATTATTATTATTATTAGTCTGGATGAGTTGTGGATATCTTAAATTGTTTAGAGAGGCGACTATAGGGCACTTGTGTAAAAAGACCTTTCTTTTCCCAGCTATGGCTGGTATCCAGATTTAACAGAGAATACTGTAAGACACACACACCTGTGTTTCTTCATCAAGTTACTGGATCACATTTACAATACAGATTTACATCTGCTACCTGTAAATCCAGTCCTTAACAAAGGCAAAAATAAGTCTTTCTGTTTATATAGCATATAGACAAAGGGAAGCAACTCTTACTGGTTAACTAGTGTTTCTACTTGTAAAGTGGCTACCGGTGTACCTGGAAGTAATCAGTTTTCAGCTTTCAGTTAATGCTGTAAACATGGACCGCATGGAATCCAGTTTATTCTGCATTTAAATTCAGCCATCCGCTTTTTTCAGTGGTATAGTAAGTCAAAATGTTGTTTGAAATGGTGCATACAACATTTTTGTGAATTAGGGTGAATTTATTAGTATTTTGGCAATTTATGTACTGTTCATTATCATCACACTTGTTTTCAGTTGGTCACATGCAGTTTCACAGGTGAAATTTTTCAGGCACTGCACACTTTTGTATGACCACTCCGGTGGTCTAGTGGTTAGAGTGTCCGCCTTGGAAGCAGGAGGTTGTGGGTTCAAACCCCGGCCGAGTCATACCAAAGACTTACAAAAAATGGTACTTACAGGTGCCTTGCTTGGCGCTCAGCGTTAAGAGGATAGTGTTAGGACTGGTCGGCCTGGTGTCCGGATAATTTGACTAGGTGGGACATCATGCTACATGTCTGCGGCGTGATGCCTCAGTGCTAGACATCACTATAAACTGCCACACGGCAGACATGGTAGCAGTATGACTGAAAAATTGTTAAAGTTATGTTAAAAAAATCCTAGTCACACACACTTTTATACACTTCTAAGTCTTTTTAATAACGCAGTTTACATTTATTAAAAAAAAATTGTATTTGTTGTGTGCACTTGTCTTTTTCTTCTTTTCATTACAGAGATGACAACCTAGTGCAAGAAGGTTAAATGATTTAAGGTCTTGGAGGATGGACTGGAGATGTGTCTGCATGTATAGTTGCTAATTGGCACATACATGTAATGTGTGTTTAGTTTTGTTAAAAATATTTGTTCCAACATTTTTGAAGAAGCAGCTCAAGAGCCTTTAAAAAACAAACACACTTCAGTACATTGGACCAAGACTTTTTAAACATACACTCCATGTCTGAATCATGATCAGTCTCATGGGTGATGTCAAGCTGCCTTCTCCACCTCCACCCCGATGAAGATGCAGGAACTGCAACAGAACATAACTGTATCTGTGAATACAGTAGAATTTTCGAATAGTCGCACAGGTGATATTGAGATGCCCTTTTCACCCACCTTGAAGATGCAGAAACAGCACCAGAACATTCAGTTTCATGAATACAGTAGAAACCACATTCGATTCCATTCAAGCATTGGAGTCATGTATGATCAAAATGACTCTAAAGGCATTATTGTTGATATGTTGTTGAGTAGAAATGACAATTATATATTGCAATCCCACTGGGGATATGCCTAGGACCCTGTCAATTCAGCATGAGGGCTAACATAAAAGGACCACACCCATGAGACATGAGGGCCTGCAATATAATATCACCACAGCTTTGACACTTGAGGTTTTCAGTCTTGCTTTTACCCACCAAGAGGCATGAGTGTGTACAAGTATCATTTACCCCATTGGTGAAGCCGGATGTGAAGGTTTGCAATTTGACTGGTATGGCTATTCTTTTGGATGAACCAACCAAACTGCAGCAACCAGCCAGACTTCAAGGTATATATCATCTTTCATAAGGTCTTTTGACTGCTGATCAGCCCAGTCCAGCTATATAAATGAGTTGTATGATTAAAGTGGTCTGTTTTTTATCTGACTAGTGAGCCCATCCATCCATCGTCATCTTTCAGCAGCAGTGGTAGATGTAGATGTTGATGACAACAGTTTATCAGTCAGAATTTTACCATAGTTGTTAAATATTCCAAAACGTTACCTAGTGTCTCTTGGAGCAGTTGTGATCCAGGTAATGCAAGGGTTCTTTCTTGGTGAGTAAGTTGCCTAGATGCTGATAAAATGCACAGACAAGTCTTTAATGTCATATCAGAGTTAGGAATGCTGTGTTGACTTCCTCCTTGTTTGACTTCATGGATCTGATCATTTTTCATACAGCCTTAAAGGTTGTTAATGATCATAGCTGAATTTTGATGCTGTCTTTCCTTTCACTTTGCCACTGCTGTTGAGTTATCAATTTAAGGATTTGAGGAAGAAAGAGGCGCAAGAGTTGCCAGTTTAGCCTACAGCACATGCTCCTATCTTCTCTGCTTGGCTTTTCCAGGGAAAGTAGAAGAAAAGGAATTTTTGTTGTCAGAGAAATAGATGGGGCATTTCTCAACAATGGCAGGGTTTTTTCTCTTGGCCTAGTAAATTTTATGTAATCATGTGCCCATTTTCACAGGAAGGCACGGAGAAGAAGGAGAAAATCAGTTTCTCCTTCCTCGGGCCTTCTGCAATTGTCAGTGACACACAAGTCACCCATGCCCTCTTGAGATCCACATGGGGCACTAGACACCTTTTTTGTCAGATGTGGACCAACCATTCTAAAGAGAATGATAGGTGAACCAAGCCTTGTCAGAGGATCTCTGGATTTCATTACCCAACCACCCTTCACATTCATTGTCCTACCTTTGTGAAATGAAAGCCATTTTCATTGCCTCCCGCACATTGGTTGAACACACACACTGAAATACAGCACTGATAATGTCCATACAGTTTGGTTGTGGTGATGTACCTCATTAAAGGGGGGGAAAATCACCTGACCTGTGCCTCACAATACAGGAATACTTTCATTAGTGCTTCCAATTGTAGGTAATATTCAAGTCTGACACATTCCAGGCCAGCTGAATAATCTAGCCAACTAAATTAGCAAGGAGAGGACAGGTGCTTCAGTTCCACTCTGAATCTTCCATCACATCTGTATCCTGTGGTGCTGTCTAATGCTTGACCTCATTTCTAGGCTCCATCAGTCTTGATTATGAAAATAATTTATAATGAGGAGCACAGACTGCAAATATTTCTGACTTCCCCTCAATACCACAAAACATCGATGATCAAACTGCTTCGTTTAGTGACAAATTTACTGAGACAAGTCATAATGACCTCCACTCAACTCAGGTAGTTGAGATTGCCAGTATTCCATCCATATCCAGAGAAACTCCTCCATCATGCCTGGTTCCTGTTACGGATGTCCTGATCAAAAAGGATTATGGAGATGATTGCAACAGCTGAAAAACCTCCACTTTTGAGGACATGCGAGGGTATTGTATGTTTTCAAGGACTAGTGTGTCACATCACTGACATCACAGCTCTCTTCAGTGCCCATTCCCCAGTGGCTAACATCCTTTTGCTTTGAAGACAAGAAGTTAGTCCCTATCACAGTCAAGGAGATGCTCATCCATGAGCTCTGGCACTTTCGGACTCCATGGAAGAGATAATGATGGCCGCAGCAAAGGAATCTCAGGCTTCTGACCCAATTTTGACATATCCAGTGAACACTCACTCATATTATTCCAAATGGAATCTCTCCTGAGTTTTGATATGGCTGAGCACATCAGAGTCTGAACTGCCATCTTCCTCTCACTGAATCAGCTATCATACAAGATTTGTAGCTCAAGATAGCTGCAGCATGCAGAGTGAGTGAGCCATTCATACGGTTCAGTCATTCTAATGATGTAACCTGGGTTTTTTTCTAAGAACAGGTTGCTGCCAACAACTGACTATTCGTTCCTTTCCTTGATCAATCTACTGAGAAAAGTGAAGCTACAGGACCCTGTACATGCCCACAGATGCTACCCGAGATATGCTGAGATTATCTGCAGGAGCTGTAAGATTGGTCCTTGCACTGAAGGCAGAAAAGCATGACATAACCTCACAGGCACTGGTCACTTACAGGATCAGGTATGACTAATAAAGATTTCGCGAAAAATAAATGACCTCCATGAGACTGGCTTCAAATGTAATGTCACAAATTCAGGACATAGCAAAGTCAGCTGACTGGGATGCTCAGTTGATCTTCTCTAGCTTCCATTTGAGTGATGTGGCCTTGCTAAGAAAGAGAATTGAGTCTGTTGGCTGGTGGTAGCTGCATAGACGGTGACCATGCCCCGTTCATGAAGCACAAAATTTAGGCCCAGGCATGAAATTGCCACTTTCGCTGAATTCATTTATCAAACTTTTGATGTTGAGACAATAATCAAATTTGGAATCCCACAGTGAACTCTCTCACACACATATAAACAAATTGTCACCTGTTGTGTAAACTTTCATCAGGAAAAATTCATCCTTTAGTAGAACAATCATGCTCCTACTTTGTGACACAGGTAGAGATAGGGTGCTAAGCATTTCTTCCTACTCTTATTCTCATAATGTTAATGTGATCAGGTAATGTAATTTTCTGGACATAGAAAATGTTTTAGTAATTTATATTTTCTAATAATACCTGATCACATTAGTAAAAATCACTCCCACCCTTCCCTGCAGTGTGAGTGTCCTAATACAGTTTTTGCTTATGTAAAAACTGGCTACATTTGGGGATAACATGGAGGGCTGGATTCAGAGGTAGGTTCCAAATATTAATGTGATCAAGTATTATGGAAAAAACATAATTAACTAAAAAAATTAAAATTTAGATCTTTTGTCCATTGATAACTAAAAATATAGAGAGTTCACTGTTGACAGATTTTGCAGGCCAGAGAATGATAAAACCCTCATCATTACCTATCAACCTGAAGTTCTTAAATAACAAGCAGCAGTTGATTTGGAACCTCATTGTAATAGGCTATATGCTAGACCTGGTGTATTTGGCAATATTCAAGCAGATGAAACATAGCCTAACTTTGCTGTTATTATGCCTTTTAATCATGCTTGGGAATCAGTTTCACAAATGGCACAGGATCTGAACAGGGCAGCACAATACACTCTTGTCAGTGCCATAAAAGCAGCAGTGATCAGCAGATAGGTCAACATGTAGACTACAAAGGTGTTAATTTTGTTGTATCTACACAGCAGACAAATCACTAATTGGCCAGCCTAACAAACAAAAATAGTGGTTGAATTTACCTGACCTGAATCCTTCTTTGTCCCTATATTTTGTAAGTTTTTGCCATCCAAAAACAAAGGATGAAGACAGTAACCAGCCAGAAGACATTTTTATACCAGTGCATTTGCAAGTGGAAATAAATATCTTTATTCATTGGTTAAATCTGCACATGAATGGCTGTATGTTGTATATTGCGTGTGAGTGTGATTTAAATTTTTAACATAGCTTTAAAAAAACTTTCAGTCATATCACTACAATATATGCATTGTGGCAGTTTATAGTGATGTCTCACACTGGGGCATCATGCCACAGACATGTAGCATCATGTCCCACCCACTCACCAGGCCATCCAGTCCTAACACTAACCTTTTAACGCTGAGTGCCTAGTGAGACAGCTGTTAATACCATTTTAAAAAGTTGTTGGTATGACTTGGCCAGGGTTTGAACCCGTGACCTCACGCATTCGAGGTGGATGCTTTAACCAATAGGCCACTGCAGCAGTTGTATATTGCAATAGGTTACTCTCAACAGGTTTACTCAGTATTGTACATTTGGACAAATATGGGAACAAGGTGAATGCATTACATTAATTGGATGCAAATTCTCAGCTATAGCAGCCAGTCAGGGTGCTTACTGATGCTTGAATTATGCCTGTAATAGTTGCGAGATGGGTGTTTCTTATAGGTTACTCAAAGCCTATGACTTCCACCCAGTAAAATTTGGCTTTCATGGGTGGCAATAATAATAGATTCTGAAGCTAACGTTATGAAAAATGATGTGGTTTTTATCACGTCATTATAGTATCATTTTGATGTTGTCCATCTGTTTGTCTGTCCAACTGTTGCTAGTTTCATTTCTACACAATAACTCAAGTTGATGAGCATGTACAGTTGACAGATGTTGTGGATAGCATTGTACTTGGTTAAGGAATAACCCTATAAATTTCAGGGTCAAAATGTACAAGGTCAGGCTCACAGTGAATAAAATAAAAAAGTTTTCTGAACAATAATACGAGCTCCACATCACAGAAGTCATGTTACTGATGTGATTAGCATGCAGGACTCATGATTGAAATGGTGTGGGTTTTAATCCTATCAGAAAATTAGCCTGGGTCAACTACACAGTAGGGTGTCCTTGGATAAGACACTTTGCTCTATTGGCCTTGACACTAAAGAACCTTCTCATGCTGCTGTGTGGTAAAACACAAAACCAAACTGTAACCCAGCATCTGAGATCTAGATCAAACTTTGTGAATGACTTGTAATTGCATAAGGAAAAAGGCTGTTGATTTGGGTCAAAGGTCAGTGTCACTGTTACTGAAAGAAGCATAATGGTTTCTGCACAATGCATTTAGTTGTACAAGCATATCTGGTCTAAACTTTGTGGATGGCTTGCAGTTAAAGTAAGGGAAAAGCCTATTGGTTGTTTGGATCAATCTTTAGTTGATAAATGAAAAATTGTTTCCACAAAAACTTTTGGATGGGATTTAATTGTCAAAGGCCAAGGTCATTGTTTGTCCATGAAAAATGAATTTTGTTCTTTATTAAGTTCCTTGATCAGACTTTGGATTGCTTGCAGTAAGGCTAAGATAAAAATAAAAATAAAAATAGATTTTTGGGTCTGACAATGAAAGGTCAAGGTCATGGTAAGATTAATGAGAAAACATGGTTTCTGCACAGTAGGTTTAGTTAAAGACTGCATACCTTGTCTATAAGTAAAGGTCATTTAAACCCATTTATCAATAGACTAGAGAGTCAACCATGCCTGACTAGTGCCTACATAAATAACTGATAAACACATGTATAAGGCAGTCAGATTAAAAACAAATCTTCACAGTCCTGTGACAGACTCCCATAAAAGATAATTATCCTTTTTTACCATTGAAATTCCCATACCACTTATGTTAACTAGCCATCAGATATTGTGTTGCATGTCATGTTAGGGAGTGTTATGGTTAATAATGATATGTTCCAAATGACATGTCACTTTCAGAAATTTGAAACCTGTAATTTGATTGGTGAACCACATATTCAACAGAGCATGACCTCCAACTGGTGTCCATAAGATCTTCATGTAGAACTGTGGAAAGCTGATTTATTCAGATTCCTGTATAGGGTGCCATACAGAACTCTTTTTCAGAAGAAGTTGCAGTTTGTTGCTTTGAAACCAAATTCAAGACTGGCATTTTGTTATCAAACTATAAATCTTAAAGTAATCAAAATCATATCCAATATTATGTATGGACAGAACAGGATTAAATGACCATGGTTTGATTTGTATAGATTTGTAAATTTTACCTAATCACATATTAAATAAATTAGTCTGATGGACCTTTTGTTAGCTTCTTGTGTGATTAGAAAATTCTTTTCACTTTGATCAGTATCCAGCCATGATCATTTAATCCATATAATTCCAATTTTTGTTTTTTCTTTCATCATATCAGCAGCTTTCATCAACAAAATATTCACTTTTTGGTAGCTTGTAGTTTTCTTTAATGAACCTCTTCTATTTATCAGAATATATTGCCCCAACTTTGCTAGCCAAGAGTCATCAACTCTTATATAATATTATGGGCTAATGTGTTAGAGCAGATGATGCTAATGATCAAAGCAACTTGGTATGGTCATTTTTAAAATCTGGAGGGAGGGGTTATTATTTAAACCAGACTGTTCCTTTTTTTCAACATTACGCTTGCATATGGTTCATGTTTAAGCATTCATTGTTCTTGCTTTCTAAACATTCAATCTTTCAAAAGCAGTATCGTGTCCATTTTTAGTCATCATACAAATTGGACATTAATGACAGCTGGTGGAACCTATTGTCAGAACAAAATGTAATAAAAATTTAAAGATTTGATTGTAAAGCCTGCTTTCTACAGCAAAATGGGTGTGTAGGAATGCAGGAAGGACTGCAATTGCATTGTTTTGTATCTAATGGGTGAGTATTATCATGGCGGTTGGTGGTTGGAAGACTTGTACATTATTATGATATAAGAGTGCATTGGTATAGATAAAGCTTCATATAGAATGACCTGGAAACTGGGAACTAAGAGTAGTCTGCAGAATTAACCAATGTGTAAAAAATTCTGGATCATATCACATAACTGTTTGTATCCAATCAGATTGCAGAAAACTGTCTGTTCATAACAGTTGGAATTATTATAAAATTAAATGATTATGATTGGGTATTTATTGATGTGTAAATTGTTATCAAATCACTCCCAAAGTAAATAATGTTGTTCACTTCATAACAAATGGAATTATTTTCTGTTAAATATTTGCAGCTAGTGCTTTCTCTTTAAAGCTGTTTATAGCAGACATAAAAGT
Organism: Sinohyriopsis cumingii; assembly: GCA_028554795.2. NCBI lineage: Eukaryota > Metazoa > Mollusca > Bivalvia > Unionida > Unionidae > Sinohyriopsis > Sinohyriopsis cumingii. Next base: position 46,768,671 of record CM068830.1, on the reverse strand, counting down.
AGGCTGCATTATAAGTGAGGGAGTTTTATACCAAGGGATGGTCCATATTATCTGAACAATAAAGTAAAATATTTGATGTTATAATGTCTTATTATAATTGATATTATCATGCCCAGTAATAAATGTATTGGAAATAATTCAAGAAGCAATAATAAAACAAAATTTGTGACCATACCCTTACTTTATCTCGAATGAAATAGATGAGAAATGGCAATGAGACAGGAGTATACTTAGTGGCTTTGTACTGAGGGACCACTGTAGTATTGTTTTTAAATTGTTGTGATTTACCTATGGTACATTGAGATGTGGATTATCATAGTTGATTTTTTTGTTGCCAGGCACTAGAGACAATGGCTGCTGAGAATGAGGGAAAGGTGGTATGTCCCAGAACAAAAGAAGTCTTTAACTTTGAAGACGCAGAAAAAGTGTATGTCATGTGATGCAAGTTTTTCCATCCCTTGTTGATTGTACAAGCTACAACAATGATAGGGCATTACAGCATTTAAGAGACCAAGAAAACCTTGGGATGGTCTGTTTTCTGTCTACTGTTATCTGTCGTCAGATGTTTCTTGTCTGTTGTCAATCTGTCCATTAGAACAAGTTGTCATCCTAAGCTACTTGGAGGATTGCTGTGAATCTTTACATGCAAATTTATCCCCTGGTATAGGTGGTCTTAAATGAAAACGTGCAACCCAGACATCCAATATGGCCACCACAATGGCCATCTTAAAGTCTTATTCTCACACAGCTGATGAATGCAGTCATATTGGACCATATCCTTTAATTGCCAGTCCACCTCAAGAGAGAGTCATTTACATGAGGATTTTGACTAAAAAACTTCATTGTTGTATTGAATATGGCCACCACAGCAGCCATCTTGAAAATCTGGCTGTTGCTACTTCTTTGTGCAGAAAGCCATATCTACATATAGTTCTTGTCAGAAGACTTATTATGGTGTCTAGTTGATCCTAAATGAAAATGCTGCTTTTGGTATCAGCATGAGCTTTTCACTTAAAAACTTATGTAGTTAGTCCTGAATGAAAATAATACAGGTCTGATGTCAACTGTGGTTGCCATGGCAGCTGTCTTGAAAAGCATGTTATTGTTACTCCTCCTGAATTGAAAGTCATACCAACATGGAGTTTTCACCAGAAGGTTAATTATGATTAGTTGGTCATAAACACAAATGGTACTGATCTAAAATCCATTATGGCATTTCCCATAAGAGCCATCTTCAAAATCTTGCTGTATCCATTTCTTCCCAACGGAAAGTCATATTGATATGGGGTTTCTACCAGAAGACTCCACACAGTGTCTAGTTGATTGTATTTAAAATGGCTTGGATCTGACCTCTAATAGGGACATCATTATGGCCATTTGGAAAAATGTTGTTATTGTCACTTCTCTTAGACTGATGGTTCTATTGACATGGGGTTTAACCAAAGAATATTATGGACTTAAAAAATAAAATAGGATCTATCTTGAAAATATTATTATTGCTACTCCTGAATGAATGAATGGTCATATTCATGTGGTGTTTTATCAAAAGGCTAATTATATCTAGTTGGTCTTAAATGAAAATGGTGCCAATCTTAACATCAATTATGGCTGTCATATCATCTAATTTGAAAATCTTCTTGATGCTTAGAAACATGAGAAATGTTTTCACCACTCAGTGGTTAAAAGAAAGACAAAATTGTCTTATTCTGAATTCATGAAAGAAAAAAATCAGCCAGTAGCACGTCAGTCCCTTCAAGCGACTTTTGTTCTTTAGTGTAAAAATTAGTAAGCTTATCCTGCTACAATTAATTTATGGAAAATAAGTTGTAAATGGTCATTTTGTGTTTCAAGTTTCTGACGATGAAATATTGCTTTAATATGAAATTAATAAAAACTAGAGAATTGTTTATATTTTTGTCAGCCTTACCAAGCAAATGCACAGAATTTTGCAATAAAACCACAAAACGCTGATGTGTAAAATCATCTAAAGCAGTTTCAGACGCCTTGGATAATACACCTTTGCATTGTATAATGTCAAGACTGACATCATCAAGTTCAGTTACACTTAGGATTTAGTACATCATGTATGACATCTTGGTGATTTTATTACACTTATGTGACATCATCAGTGTGTCATACTTACGATATCAGAAATGATGTCACAAAGTTGTAATACATTTAAGATGTTCTGACATCATATGTAATATGAGATGGTATTACACTTATTATGTGACATCATGAGATGGTATTATATTTTTTGGGTTGACTATTAAATACCACTACTGTGTTGCATAGAATATTTCCTTACAAATTTTCATGTAATTATACCTTCTCAGTGTTTTCTTTGCTATCCTTTCATGGAAAATTGTTGCCCTTTTAGAAATTACAGAACTGTAAGCCTAAGAAAACTTTGCTGTTGTCCATTGGAATAGGAGAACAAGAATAAAACGGGGATTTTTTTCCCATGAAATCACTTGCACACCTAAAACAGTGGAACTATGACCACACAAAGAAATGTAATTCTACATTGTAATTAATATGTATCATTTTGGACATTAAGACTTTTGCATGGGCAGAACCTCATCATGCTAGAGCCACCACTGAGTTCTGTACAGTGTCCCTCCCCTGGGGGGTGGGTGGGTAGAATATTTACTGCATATATTGGTCTTGATAAAAATTTAGTGGAATGAGTATTTTGTGAACACCACAAAACACAAACTTACAATACCAGACTGATTCTCAAGGATCAGAACAATAATACCTTTTAGTACGTGTAAAAGGAGGTGCCTCTGAAGAGTGGACCACTGTAATATACTACTTGTTTATAAATACTTGCACAACATATCACCATTATTCTTTAAGAATAGTCTAATGTTGATATATACTGACTCTGCATATAATTAGGATACTTAATTATTGTTAGTTAAAAATATCCTATATATTTCTTCCATTTAATTTTAGCTCACCTCCACACAGGAAAGTTTGTACTATACCACCATTGTTATTGTCATCATCATCATATCAGCAGCACTGGAATCAGCAGATGTACTCCTTTTATGTTGTGGTCGGCTACTTCTACACTGTTGCTTGTGTAGTCATGAAACTTGCATTCATCCTGAAGAGTACTACACCATTATACCAAAAGCAGGTCATTGTGACCAACTTTTCATGATCCAGTGATCATTTTTATGTGTAATGTTTTGGTTAGTTTCTGGGACACTATTGCGGTTTCAGTCATGAAACTTTATTTGTGCATACATCTTGAAGAGTTGAAACAAAAGTAAATCACTGTGACTTACTTTTCATGCACTAATGATTACACACATTTAATTGGTTTGGGGGAACCCTCTATGCTATTGAAGAGTGTCCTAACTAATGTAGTTTGTGTTACTAATAACAGTAACAAATTGTATAGTTTAACTAAAGTAATAACAAATTCTAGATCTACTGGGCTTTCAGATCGCAGCTATATGTCAAGGGAGGCAACTTTATTTTCAGTGTTTTGTATATTGATTCATGGATAGTAATACATGACTCAAAAATAGTAAATGCTTTTAAAGGAAATCCAATAATAATTGAAATGTTTTTATAAATTCTGTAGTGACTTATAAAGGAAGCATAATTTAGAAAAAGGTTATATAAATTATTTAAAACAATAAATTTGTGGGAGTAAAATCACAATGAATGGCAGTACATCTGGAGTTATGCTTTTATATCTGTTGTTATGTAAAATAGAATTATTTGAACCCTTCAGGCTATCAGAATTCTCAATAGTTTGATATTTAGGTTAGTTTCTGGGATGCCAGTGTTATATAGCCTTCAGAATAGATATGTACATATACACACATGCATGCTGCACATAAGACCAAAAGCAGTTCATTGTGACCTGCTTGTCATGCAGAAGTGATCTTGTTTAGGTAAATTTCTCAGACATTGCTGCATGTACACTTATGATACAATACTTGATATGTGCATGCATCCTGAGGAGAACTATCCTGATATCAAAGTAGGTCACTGTGACATACTTTTTAGATTTTACAGATAAGAACACTATTAGTATTGAAATCAACTTTTTGTAACCAGTTGCTTTAAGCCATTAAATTGGATATGAGTGGTCAACATCACCATATTGAAGAAAACAGTAACTGTTACCTACATCAAGCAGTTGGTTTGTCATCTTCATTATTCAGTATAGATCATGATGATGATTGACAAGTATCTTTTTCTAATTTAAAATATGTGGCAAGTTTGCTGTCTTCTTAAATCTTCAGTTCCTGTTCAGTTTTTCTTTGTTAATTGGAGATTGTCATGCATGACATTATTTTGTTGATGGGGATAGGAACTTGTGGCAGATTGAAGTCAGGATATGATGGTACAAGTTTTATTTTTTTCCTACTATTATTTTCTTCTCTTTTATGTATTGTATATACGATTCAAATGAGTTCATGCTTCCAAGAAACATGTTGATTTTGTTAGTAATTGACATTTTTAGGCTGAGCTCTAGACATTTTAAGACTGGATGGATTTCACTGAAGAATAAATCAAAATGGTCTACATTGTCAAAAAGTTTTCATTACATGTTCCATAGAAGGTATTTAAGATAACAAGACTTCGACCACTGATGATGATGTCCTTCACTTTAAAGGCCATTATTGTACTTCAGTCTCTCTTATATCATTTATCATGTCATAGATCCCATTGGTTAAATTTTGTTTTATCATTCCTGTTGAATTTATGTTACTTTATTTTAGTTCTTGGGACATGAACACAAATCACAGTATGATTTCATATAATTAAATTCTAATGAACTTTCAGGACATAGCCTTGACATAAGAACCCTTGGTACAGTTCTGGCTTACTTATAGCATGGGTCACTTTTACGGCTTCACCGAAAGCATTATAAACAGGGAACCCTATATAACTCTTTACAGTGAAGCTTTATGATCATTTAACCAGTCTAAATTTGTTAAATGTTCACCTTTATACATGAAAGGCAGTATATATTTATATTTTGAACACACTGGAAAGAGAGAAACATTTCAAAGATTATCATAAATCATAGATATTACTCTATACTCTGAAAGCTTACTCTAAATAAATATATCCTGCATTTTTGTTGGCAAGAATATTTCTTAGTAAGATTTTGACTCGAGTAATCATTTATGACAGAAGGACTTGATTTGTTTTATATTGGAGGCAAATTGTATATATTTCTGTAACCATGGATGTTTATGCATTTTTGCAAAAGCCTTGCTATATTAAAAAACAAAGCATACACAGTTCTATATCAGCATCATTATTACAATACAGTGCATACGCAAAACTGTATGTTGACAGAAAGGGTGAGTTTGATTAGCATATGGATATGTTGAGACCATGGAGCAGAGAGGTGTTCATATGTCATATCAGATGAGGTTTTTCCTCTGATTTGAAAAATAAAACCTGCAGTTTTGTATGCATTACATGCCCATCTTTTACCCAGATATTTTTTTAGGTATGCAGTGTGAATGGAATTAACAATAAATTGGGATTTGTAAACATTCTGTTTGAGGAATCTGGAAACATCAGTGGGACTGCCTGAATAGTTTTGATCTGGATGTGCGATATAGAATGAAGATTCAATATTGCCACATAGGATTCAATGGGTCAGTGTAAGATACATGGATGATAAAGCTAACATGTTTACAGAAATGGTAAATTAAAATATTTTCCAGAAGCAAAAGGAAAATGTGACGTTTTGAATATTGTCGACTGATACCTTTCATACTATTGTTGTTTCATAGAATATGCCTTCTTTTATTATGTGTTCCCCTACAGTCAGTTACAGTGCTAATGAAAGCTGTAATCTTGACCTACTTTTCTGTTGTCAGATGGGTTTCAGTACAATATATTCTATGCTATTCAGAGAGCTACAGAGTTAAATATTTGGATCTTTTGTGTATTATGCCTTTTTTAATATTGATTGAATGTGACCTTTTGTGTTTGGTTTATTTTTCAGCGGGTGATTGCCTTTGTCATTTTCATAGTATACTGAAGATTTACTTTATTAAAATTTGAAGCCTAATAATGCTTATGTTCTTTTTTGGCATTTTGGAGTGTTACATTGTTCATCATGAAGATATTACAGTTTAAAAATATTCTAGTTCTGTACTTGCCTACTTGCTACATTTGTAGCTGTTAAAAAATCTATGCACATTGTTTTAGATGAACTACACCTCACCTGTACAAAATAGAGCTTATACCATGATTCTCGGTTAAACGGAATCCATCACAGGTATCAGTATTTAATGCTGCCATCACAGCCTTTTTATTGTATACCAGAAGACAAAAGTTTGGATGATTGTTCCAAAATCACATAGGGTTGCTTTAACACTTGTCCTTTATATCAGTTTACCTAGTTTCAGGAACTGCATACTTATCTGTTTTGGCCATGCATTTCATTTGAAACAAGCATTCTATATCACAAACACTTTTGGGTTAATTAATAGAGTTTGTATTTGTGTTTTTTTTCTAAAAAATCATGTAGTTAAAGACACCATTGATGCCATATTTCACCTTACAATAGAAGTTCAAGGATTGGTGGTACCATGATCACACAAGAACCATGAATGTTGTATTGGCCAATCCTCTGGTTTAATTGATGGCTCTAGAACAGGACATACATACTTGTCCTGGTACTCTTGTAATAGTCAAGAAAGATTTGGTTCATGACATGATAGCTGAACGTTTAAGCTGTGCTTGGTAACCACAGAACTGTTGTGAGCGTGATCCTAGGATGCAAACCAGTAGGCTTTGAAATCCCGACGGGTATTGCAATGGGGATATGCTCCTGAAAGTAATGCAGGATGCAATTCCTGGAATAATTGGGGACTACAGCATGGCAACTGTGCAGGTCATGAGCACACTCACTGCTCATTGAATCAAACTATCAGCTCTATAATGACATGCTCATACCCTCCATTTTTAGGTTTGGATTACTAGGGTATTAAGGGGCTGGCACACAGTAGCAAATGCCTCACCATTTGTCACCATCCTGTGGCTTTTATGTCCATCTTGATATGATAAAAACGAGTAGGATGAGAGAAAAACCCCACTACCCTGCTACAGGTCATTCCTGTATGTGTTGAGTCCTACAGGGAGATGCCTATTGTCTCCTCTGGAAAGCCATACATAATGCTGCATCCAGGAGCTCTCTGTACATGTTTTAGATAAAAAATCTCTTGCTGGTTAATATGCTTAGAAGCACTATCACCATGAAATTAAAATGAGGAACTAGTTTGTTTCCATGTAATTGCTAACAACAAGTACACTGTTTGGTTTAATTCCTCAAATATTATTCAAAAACATGATGGGTAGTAAAAAAGAAATTATTTATAGCTGATCACAGTATGCTAATAGTTTCATATGTGGTTATTATTGTGTGCATTATGTCATACACAGATACCATGGGGAACACCAAATTTATATATTATTAAATTTTAGCCAACAAACAATTTTTTTAATGAACGATAAATTAAACAATATGAAAATTTAAGATAATTATATAGTGAATGAATTTATATTGTTTAATTGAACTGATACAAAAGTTAATGTTGTTGGATATACAAAATAATCAGAGCTACAAGGGGAACATGTTCAGTATGTGATGAAAAGATAATTTGTATCTTGAAACCATATTATTATACAAATGAATTCATATTGTCTTAAGTGTAAAAGTCACAGACACAAATAATTTAGTTTTTATTTAAATAAAAATAACGTAAGAATTATGAGGGAGTTATTTGACATGTAGCGTTAAAAATACCACAAAATTTATATTACCTAAAGATGGTGGTAATATGGATACGCATGCCAAATTATTACTTTTATCCCCAAAACAAGGATTCATATTGCAGGGTGGTTACCCTTATTGTGGCCCTGTTAATCCCTTACCAAATGGCCTAACACTTAAAATTTTAGATGCCATATGTAAAAAACATGATTATAGATATAGTATTTGTGCACCTAAATCACGGTGGGATAAGGTAATGCTTGATGAATTTGATAACTATACTGTGAAAACAATATCAGATATAGCAACTAAAAATGAATTCTCAAACGACTCATAAAAAATAAACATAAATTAGGTTTTGGAAATATACCCCCCCCAAAAAAAAACAAAAAAAAAAAAAAAAAACAAAGGCAGTGAGGAACAGATGTAGACAACAGTTGGCACAAGAATACCAGAGCCTAAATGAATAAATTTCACTTTTAACTTAGCATCATGTAATTAGGGATAAAACTGATTTAGTATGGTTGGCTGATCTGGTGTGACATGCAGCATTTAGTGAATATAATAAGGCTTTCAAATATACATATTATTTTACTAATAAATTTAGTATTTATGAACTGTAATTGATAATTCAGTAAATATTCCTGGGCAAATCCACTCCAAAATAAATCTAGAATTAGCATAACCAATGCTTTTCAAGATTTTGTAAAATTAAGAAAGCCAGAATAACTTTAGTTGATCAGAGAACAGAATTTTAATCTAAAACTTTTAAGAAATGGATGACTGGAAAGAATATCGAAATATGGCATATACTTAATGAGGGTAAAGCTGTTATTGTTGAATTTTTTAACAGAACTCTTAAAAGCATAAAGTGGTACTATTTTATAGCAAAACTACATAAAATGATTTAGAACGTTGACAAAACTAATAAACAAATATAATAATACTTTGACAGATTTTTGAAAGATTACAATTCTTCAAAGAGTTTCACAAATCTTTTTCTACATATTGTTCTAATTTCAGGCAATTTGTTTACTAACATCTAGTACAAGTAACAAGAACTAAACTTCTTGTTAACATTTTCACATATATAGTAATTTAATTAAGAAATAAATACATGTACATACAATCATATACCTGTGGGTATTTTTTAGTACATGTTTTGCTGGTCATCTCTTTGGCATGTCATAAGTTCCAAATGTTTTGGATCGAATAGCCGCATTTCTAGTTGTAGTAACATCTCTTGAAAGTATACAGCATATGTTATATTTATCATATAACTAATACAAAATTTTATACAGAACAAACTTTAACATTGGCCAATATGAAATGTCATTGATCTATTATCTACATTACATAAAATAAATCTTTAATTTGGGCGTAGTTTAGGTTGTAATAACACTTAGTGAATTTTAATAACTGTGTTACAGTGCGAATTGATACATAAAATAACTTATGTCGAGTGGACTGTGTGCAGTTAACACTGTATGTATATCCTTTGGTCCCTGCTAGCCACAAATTAAGTCTCCATTGTCAAATCCCCCTCCCCCATACACTTTAGTTTATGTATATAATGCTCATTTCTTCGCTGGGGTCCAAAGAAGTTGCTCCTCCACCACCTAATATTTCAGAAGTGCTTGAGATGTTTAATTCCCATAATTCCTGCTTGCCATAGGAGTTAATCACAATGGGTAAGGAATTAGGGACCTTACGTTTAGTTTGGAATATTATTTTTTGCCAATTCAGCACATAAATTTCGGCAAATAACTACAATATCTGGCACAGAAATTTTCTTAAAGCTTCAAGAACTCAGTTTAAAATATATAAAATGTGACAAGTATGATTAATATTTGGTGATAATTGACAAAAGAGCACAAAACAGGGGCAGTGTCATACTCGACTAAATATTATACACCTGACTACTAAAACTCTGAAACCATAGATGTTTGATTCCTGTCAATAAATCAACGAAAAACAAATATCAGGCATTACCGTGTTATATTTATATTGAAATTTTACATATACAGCAGACCAGTGTATATTTAATTTGTTTTTTGTTTGATCTATGTCCGTGATTTAGAGTTGAGTTCTGGCCTACCTGTCTCTTGTCATTTTTTAAAGATGTTTGCTTCTATTTGATTTCAAAACCTAACATTATTATGAAAACAGGAAGTTCTAGAAGTGAATTAATTTAAAATTTCATGGAATTTCCATTTAAAATAACCCACATCCTGGGCATTTTATTGTGTCTTAGATCAAGTGAAATTAGTATACATAGGAAAAGGTAAAAAAATTTTTATTCATTCCTATTTTAATGTCTTTTGAATCAGTTTTATTTGTGCTCAGATATAATTTGAGAGGAATTATTTATTCAAATTTTTCATTGGAATTCAAAATGCTCATTGACGTTTTGGACTAAAACACTACATTGGGATTATTGAGGACTCATTCAATGAAATCCTAGATTATGTCATTGTGGTACATCAATATTATTTTTAAATCAGCACTTTTAAGATTTTTTAAATTCATTCGGAACATTCTAATTCTACACTGTTGTAAGTGTGATAGATCACATGATTATTTGGAATTTAATGCATACTACTGTTAGTTACTTTTAAATTTTTATTCTAGGGAAATAAAATTGTTTACAACTCTAAAATCTAAGTAACAGAAAAGATCGAAAACAAACAAGTTTGTAAAACTTGTAAAAATTTATTTTCTTGAAATACAAAGTGAACATTTTAAGAAGAACTTAGTGTATTGTGATATAAATCATAATCAGCATGAAAAAATTATCTCAAAAGTCCAATTGTATAGAATTTCAAATGAATTTTAGTGGTGTTCCCGATAAATTCCAATATTGAATGTGTTGATGTGCCTGGCGATGTAGTAATATCTTTTGACGTATCACAGTAATAGAATCCAAAATGTTCATGACTGAATTCACTCTAATTCCAAATTAATGATTCAGTCCAAGAAGTATTAATGAGCACTTGGTAAATCCAGGGAATGATTTCAAAATATAAATCCATCCAAACTAAAAGCTGAACACATCAATAAGACTGAATCTACTTAGGATATTAAGGTAGCAATGAGTAATGTTTCAAGTAAACAAGATTGATATAAAAAGCCAAGACACAGCAATAGAGGCAGGATTTAGGTCTGTCTCCTCTGAAACAGTATAACAACACCTCTAGGAACTTCCAAGTGAAAATCTAATATCCTACATTCAGATAGAAGTAAACACGCTCCATTAATAATGATCTGAATATTTAATCTATAATCATAGAGAAATATTAGCTCTGTATTTTTCTGTTTACATAATAAATGTGACTAGCCAGGTACTTGATTTTGGACTTAGGTCAATTGCAAAATACAGATATACATAACATATAATCATGGAGAGAAAAACAATTAAAAAAATTAATATACATAGCAAGTATTTGTTAATTTTTTTACATAATTTGTTGGTTTTGTTTCTTTCTGTTATATAGTTTAAGACCATCGAGTCGTAACACCATCTTAAATATATGTTTTCTTAGTTATGATTCATTTTATTTGCGTTAAATGCTAATATCAGAATGTTGTTAGGAGTCAGCAGGAAGTGCCATGATGGCAGCAATGCTAGCGCGCCATCTATACAAAATCTGAACTGTCCAGCTGACTGCTAGGTCTGCACTTCAGATGAAAGTATTCTATACTTATTCTCCGGTGGCATAGGTTTTTAGAGCATCCTCCTCGCATGTGGGAGGTCGCGGGTTCTAACCCAGGCTGAGTCATACCAGAGCCTTATAAGAATGGTACTAGCAGCTGCCTCGCTTGGAGTTAGCTTTAAGAGATTAGTGTTCGTTTTGGTTGGCCTGGTGTCAGGATAATGTGTCTGCAGCATGATAACCCTGAGCTAGACATCACTATAAACTTATAACACTATACACTATATAAATAATGTATGGGGACAATATAACAACAGTAGGAAAATACATTCCAGACCCGCCTGGGATGATATAGCGACAAGACTTTTCAGATCACTCTGGGACGATATGGCGACAAGGGGAATTGAACAGGGGGAATATTGAGACTGTATAGCGACAAGGGAAAGGGGGATTGATATATAGGGATAATAGGAATGGATCAGGCGAGGCAATATCACGGTACTGAACATTTGTAACAATGTAGCAAGGATCTGATCTCAGTTGGGTGGAAAATGCAAGTGGCTGACCTGAATACACGCTACTCTAGGGAGAGATAAATACAGGAGAGATATAGACACATATAACACATACAATATTTCAACATAGAGTGATATTTAGGGCAAATGAGAATATATAAGGAAAAACACCCAGGAACCGTATAGGGACAAGGGTAATTGAACATGGAGAAATTTAACATGGGTTGGATTCTAGCGGGACAGTGGAAAGTTTAACAGAGTTTGAGACTGTCTAGAGACAATGGGGGAATGGTGTAGGGACAAGGTTGGTAGAGGGCCAAACACAGCATAGACAGAGACAGATATATACTAATACAAGCCCGAGTTTTATATACAAAGCATTACTTAGACCTGAAGTTATGTTGGCAGTGTTCAAAATTTTGCATAATTTTAACGATCAAGGAAAAGACCTACACCAAAAATGGATATGACTAAAAGTAACGCTAAAATGACTAAATTGTCCCAGAATTTAAAGGAGACTAAAGATATCCCTGAACATTAGCTTATATTGGTTTAAACTAAAATGGATAAACCTATTGACTTGATTGTCTCTACTTGTGTGACGATTGTGGACAAACACCCAAGTATCTATTTATAGCTATAACCTGTTGAAATTCCTATGAAATCTCACTATCTATTTATAGGCTCAACTTGTGTGAAGTTCCTGTTTAAAACCATATTATCTATTTATAGCTACAACCTGTGGAAAAACCCAAGTCTATATTTATACTCGCAAAATTTCCAGTTTCAACAGGGTTCGTAGGTCTTTGAGAGTTTGGGAAAAATGAGGTAGTATTTTCAAGACCTTGAACGTTTGGGAAAATCGAGCAGATTACCATGAGGTTTTTAAAAGTCTTTCAAAATTGAAATAAACCCAAATTTTTTAATTTCTTTCCATAATCACAAAAAAAAAAAATTGTCAAAGGTTGTTAGATTCGGATGTATAGTCTGATTATACCAACCCGTTTGCTTGTACCCCCGACCGATTTCAACAATCAATGGAAAACCTTTATTGTGATAAAAAGTGCAAGGAACTTAGTCAATTCATTCACTGATTTATAATTTCTAACCTACTGTGAGTATAGTGGCCATAACACCGTCATAATCTGCACGTTTCATGCTTAACGGAAGTTTTCAATATAATAGACGGACATGCTCGAGGTCCATTTCCAGTTCCTGGACAAGTCCATATTCAGCAAAGGGTGTGTGCACGACTACAGATGTACATACATATGTCATCTGCTTCTGATATTTACAATGTTGAATCAAGCAAAGAAAAAGCATGAAAACAAAAAGTGTGCCTTTCACGTGGATTTAACAAGCGGTTTAATTTCTATGTTCATGCGTGCAATGGGATATAATTCCAAACTCTCAACGTTATGGTTATTTACTGAATTATCCGGCAGTCACCGAATAGGATGAACTACGTCATTATGTTGTCTGAGGGAAATAAAGTAGCCCATAGTGTACACAATATGGCGCCATGTTGGTATGTAAAGTCCGTTAAGCATTAACGGTGCAGGGGATGCCAGCATTAGTGACATTCTGGTCACAGGCAATTATAAATTAAAAATCAATGATTCAATTGACTTAATTTTTTGCACATTTTATGACGTTAAACATTTTCATTATTGAAATCGATGGGTGGGTGGTACAAACAAACGGGTATGTATAGTCAGACTTGAGTCAAATTTTCCGGTTTCTTTCTTTTGATGACCCGTTCGGTTTCATTGCCGCCGCAATAACAAACGAACATTTGTTTGGCCATCCAAAGTTGGTCTTGGCGGCGACTTCAATAACACATGAACTCTTCATCAACGCAAGCCGACTACACCCTTCATCAAAAGAAGTCGGCACCATAACTATTTTCAGCACGTTTTTAGTTCCTAATTTCGTGGTGTTTGTTTTTCGCAATCATATCATTATATATGTTTTTAGGTGTTATCTGAAGTTGTAAAGCGCTTAGAGCTTCTAAACATTAGGCGCTACACAAAGTCCTCATTATTATTATTATTGCCTAAGATCGTTAATAATATTATTATTATTGCCTAAGATCGTTTGGGTTTCAAGGGTTGTCATCGCCAGGGGCGGTTGTGGGAGATAAGCACCCACTTCCCTTGGAAATCTCCCAAAGGCTTGTGTCTGATAGAGCCTCTGACAACCAAATCCAGCTCCAGGCCTTCACGAGTGGCGGAACCTGTTTAAACTGACTGGAGAAGGGATGACAGGCGAGCTTCTGGCGCCTCAAAACCAGATGCTTCGGGCAGATGGGGCTCGTTAACCTTGGGTGGTCACCCATCTGGGAGAAGGTAAACTCCGATTTCAAAGCTTCGCTGCCTTGCGACTATACCCTCTCAAGGGAAAGGTTAAGGGAGTAAACCCCAACAGAAAATCCGGAGTCGGAGTCCCTAAGGCGACTTGGCATTGATTTCAGTGTCATCTCGGCAACTCCTGCGACGCAGCTGGTGCCATGACGTATCGGCTTGTCCTTTCCCTTGGATCCATCAGCTGCGTGGAGAGGGGGGATCAGCTGCATGGGCAACAGTTGATTCTCCATATCACCCTGCCCAGGCTTGCGCCCTGGAGAGGACACTCCAGCTTCGCTCCATAGCGTTGACACAACACGGGAAGCAGCAGTTTACCGGTTATAAGTCACCGCTCGATTGGCGTAGAGCCAGACGCCAGGGGTTGCTTCTGACGGTGGGAGAGACCAACATGTTTCACTGGACAGCTACCGCCCACCTCAAACTGGGCAGCCCCCAGCCAATAAGGTGCTGTCCCGACACAGTTCGCCTGCCTTGCTGGGTGCGTAAGGCTTACGGTACGCGAGTACCTGACAAGCGGACTGCAACTACTGCACCAAGAAATAACAAAATAAAAATAAAAAAGAAGCCTTCAATCCTCAAGCTAGGTACCTGGAATGTCCGGACCATGCTGACTGTGCTTTCAGATGATCTCCAGACAATCAGTGATGTTCGTAAGACTTCAGTCATCAATGACGAACTTGCAAGGCTCCAGGTCGACATTGCCTTACTACAGGAAACAAGACTACCAGATTCTGGGTCTCTCAGAGAAAAGAACTACACATTCTTCTGGCAAGGAAAGAGCGCAGATGAAGCCAGAGAGTTCGGTGTTGGATTCGCTGTCAGGAACACTCTGCTGGGAATGATAGAACCCTGCCAACAAGGAAATGAAAGACTGCTATCCCTCCGCCTCCACACCACAAACGGGCCTGTCAACCTGATCAGTGTATACCCTCCCACACTAAGATCCGCCACAGATACCAAGGATGAGTTTTATGGTGAGTTAAACTCGCTCATCGACAAAATTCCCAAGGAAGAGAACTTGATTTTGCTGGGCGACTTCAATGCTAGGGTGGGTGCCGATCATGACTCTTCGCCCTCCTGTCTTGGCAAGTTTGGCATTGGGAAGATGACTGAGAATGGGCAGCACCTTCTAGAGATGTGCTCGTACCACGAACTCAGCATCACCAATTCATTCTTTCAGACAAAGCCACAGCACAAAGTGTCTTGGAGGCATCCCCGGTCTAAACACTGGCACCAGCTGGACTTGATCATTACAAGACGGTCAGCCATGAAGGGTGTGCTTCTTACCCGTACCTTCCACTGTGCTGACTGCGACACCGACCACTCGCTGGTGTGCTGCAAAATGAAGCTTCAGCCAAAGAAGATCCACCGCTCTAGGCAAGAGGGTCAACCACGCATTGATGTGAGCAAGACATCATATCCAGACAAGGCTGAGGAATTCACACATGCTCTTTCCAAGACGTTTGACTCAGAACCCCCCAACGGCAGTGCCAAAGAAAGATGGGATTACATCAGAGAGACTGTATACAGCACAGCCACACAGATCTTTGGTAAGAAGCAATCAAAGAACAATGACTGGTTTGAGGCTAACTCTACCACACTCATGCCAGCCATAGAACAGCGTAGCAGTGCTCACCTGCAATACAAGCGACCCCCCTGTCAGAAGACACTACAGGCATACAGGTCTACCAGAAGCAAAGTGCAGAGATTAGCACGGCAGTGTGCCAATGAATACTGGCTTCAGCTCTTTCAGAGTATCCAGTCAGCAGCAGATATTGGAAACATCAGAGGCATGTACGATGGCATAAAGAAAGCAATGGGTCCCACGAAGAAACTGACAGCACCACTGAAGTCTGCCACAGGCGATACCATCCACAACAAGGGCAAGCAGATGGAGCGTTGGGTGGAATACTAATCCGAACTGTACTCCAAAGAGAACCACGTGAACAATGATGCCCTCAACACCATTGAAAACCTCCCTCCAATGGCCGAACTGGATGAGAAACCTACTGTAGACGAACTAAAGAAGGCCTTAGAGAAACTATCTCTAGGTAAAGCCCCAGGGAAGGATGGCATCACAGCAGAACTCATCAAGTGTGGATGTAGCGTGCTTCTCACACACCTGCACAGCCTCCTCTGCCAGTGCTGGGACGAGGGGGCAGTGCCTCAGGACATGAGAGATGCTAACATCATAACCCTGTACAAGAACAAGGGCGACAGAAGTGACTGCAACAACTACAGGGGCATATCACTTCTCAGCATCGTGGGTAAACTTTTCGCACGCGTCATAGTGAACAGACTGAAGACGCTTGCTCACAGAGTTTACCCAGAGTCGCAGTGCGGGTTCCGCGCAGAGAGGTCCACAATCGACATGATCTTCTCTGTCAGGCAACTGCAGGAAAAATGCAGAGAACAACACAGACCCCTCTTCCTGGCCTTTATAGACCTCACCAAGGCATTCGATCTGGTCAGCAGAGATGGACTCTTCACAATCCTGGCGAAAATTGGTTGCCCTCCAAAGCTGCTAAGCATGATCCAGTCCTTCCACGATGACATGAAAGGCACAGTGCAGTATGATGGCTCAACATCCGACCCCTTTGACAACCGCAGTGGAGTTAAACAGGGCTGTGTCCTTGCCCCCACGCTCTTCGGCATCTTCTTCGCAGTCCTGCTCAAGCACGCCTTTGGGACGTGCACAGAAGGGATTTACCTGCACACACGATCAGACGGCAGACTGTTCAACCTGGCACGACTGAAGTCAAAGAGCAAAGTGCGTGAAGTGACCATCAGGGACATGCTCTTCGCAGACGATGCTCTAGCCACCCACACAGAAGCTGAGCTTCAGCGCCTGATGGCCCGCTTTGCTAAAGCATGTGATGAGTTTGGGTTAACCATAAGCCTAAAGAAAACAAACGTGATGGTTCAGGACGCGGACCCCCCAAGCATCATCATCAACAACTACGAACTTGAGGTGGTGAGTCAGTTCATGTATCTCGGCTCTACCATCACCAACAACCTCTCGCTCGATGCTGAGCTCAACAAGCGGATCGGAAAGGCATCAACAACTCTCTCCAGGTTGTCGCAGAGAGTGTGGAACAATAGCATGCTGACCATGAACACTAAGATCACCGTGTACCGTGCATGCGCTTTAAGCACTCTCATGTATGCCAGTGAAACCTGGACTCTCTACGCCTCACAAGAGAAAAGACTGAGCCCCTTTCACATGCGATGCCTCCGACGCATACTCGGGATCACCTGGAGCGATCGAGTAACAAACAACGAGGTGCTCGAGCGTGCCAAGATTCCCAGCATGATCACACTCCTCCGCCAACGCCGCATCAGATGGCTGGGCCATGTACGTCGGATGGATGACGGACGGATCCCCAAAGACATTCTTTATTCGGAACTTGCTTCTGGCAAAAGGTCGATCGGACGGCCACATCTCCGCTTCAAGGATGTCTGTAAGCACGACATGAAAGCCCTTGATATTGATGTCAACACCTGGGAAGAGCTTGCTCTAGACAGATCAAGCTGGCGACATGCTCTGATCACTGGTCTGAAAGCCGGAGAGGACAAGCAACCCTTGCTAGCTGA
Organism: Sinohyriopsis cumingii; assembly: GCA_028554795.2. NCBI lineage: Eukaryota > Metazoa > Mollusca > Bivalvia > Unionida > Unionidae > Sinohyriopsis > Sinohyriopsis cumingii. The sequence goes on along the minus strand of CM068830.1, from coordinate 46,750,772 downwards.
TGAAAGACGATCGCAGAGGAAGAAGAAGCAGCTTCAACCAACACCTGACACAACCTTCAAGTGCAGCAAGTGCAGCAGGGACTGCCACTCCCGCATTGGACTACTTAGCCACAGCAGACGCTGCACAACCACCAACTGGGACATCTCTCATGGGCGCAGTTCCATCGTCTCTCGAGACTAACGGATGCCAACACACGAAGATTGTTAGATTCGGACGTAGTCGGTTTTCCTGGCTTCTTTCTTTAGATGAATCGTTCAATTTGATTGGACGAGTTCATCAGCTTTGGCCAATCAAAGTGTTCATTACACTCATTTTTTTTTTAACAAGACGTTCAGCCAATTGAATTTTTGTTACACTGAACAAGCGCTAACTATGTAGAAAGCGCGCGAAAGTAACACATGCTCGAGGATCCTAAATTTGTACAGTCGATTTACGTCTTCAGTTTTGTTTCACCTCTTGTTTAAAAATGCCAGGTCTTTGCTCTTTCAACGATATCTGGCTTGAACATGAGAAATACAAGGAATGACTGAAAAAGGATAAAATATGAAAATGGAATGCATTTTGTACATTGTGTAAAAAGACGATCAACTTGGCTTTGATGGGAGCCCTTACAAACCATGCCAAAGATACGATGCAAATTAGTACACAGTAATTATAGGTTACTGCATTTGTATGGGAAAATATAAACGAGTTTTTTGGATGGAATACTGCACGACTTTGGGAGTAAAGTATATCCATCCGACAAAACGGGTTCATATTTTCCCATACAAATGCAGTAACCTTTTTATTATATGCTCATTTTTTTATTCTACCTAAGGGATAATTATATAAACAAAATACACTACAAGAAACAACGTAAATGAATGTATGCCGTATTCCAAACGAAATAAACAAGCGCATATTCGTCATTACACAACAACATTATTACTGCGTACATAACTCCGCCCAGATAAATTTGAACTTAGACGCGCGCTCGACATAACTTTCGAAAGAAAACGGCGAGTCTAGTTAAAATTGAAATTTGGAGTCATATTGTGAATGAATTAATGTGCATTGCAACAACTTTTCCATTTGATTTGGAATGAATAGATTTTGGTATTTTTTCGAATCTAGGAAATTTCGTGATTATGGACTGGATTTGCATGTGCCAATTCCACATGAAACACATGGGATTGAAAAAGCTAGGGAGAAGCATGTTGACATCTGCAAATGTGTTTCTGTTTCTGCTATTTAATGTTTGAAATCATAATGTGGGAAAAATATGAAGTCTTTCAATTGCAATTATCAAAAAGACGTTATTTTTATCACCAGCTAAAGAAGACAGTGTATGACTTGTCACTTGTATGTCATTTGTAAGGACCTGTTCTTGCGTCTGTTTTATACTGTAGCTAGCCTAAATCCGAAACATTGTATCAACGCGGAATGTGCCAAAGCAGCTGGTATGTGACAGTCCACGAAACATCTGTTTTAGTTCATGCAGAAACAAATTTAAACAAATAACGTAAAGCGCCTCTTACGCGAGTGTACGTGATTTGTTTACAAATCAAAAATGTTGGCTTCTGTGTCCATTGTTTGTTTGCAATAGAAAGTAGTTCCTTATGCACGTGAATGCTATTGGCGCGCGGGTTCAGTATCGGGTAATACTACACGATTCTGACAATGTAAAGTTAACGAGGGGAAAATGAGCATATAATAACTACACACTCTTTATGAATTATGTGTGAGGCAGGAAGAAGAGTAGAGTCCCGATGTGATTTAATATTGACTCATTATGGAAAATTATTGGATGAAGTTATCTACTAGACAATCATCCATTGAAATGGTTAAATAGAACAGATGACAGCTTTGATGAAGTGTTTTATTCCATCCTTTCCCAAAAATTGGAAAATGTTGAACTTTGGAATGTTCTCCTCAAACTGTTGTTGTCACATGGGCAGGCAACAGTGGAGAGAGGATTTTCTGTCAACAAAAACAGGTATCTGTGATACCTCAGCAGAGAAAGCCTCAGCTTAAGAGCTAATCATTGACACAATGAGAAAAGCGGGTGGACCTTTGGAAATCATCATTAGCTATGAAATAATGACATGTGCTTCTCTGCAAGATATAAGTACCATGCCTATCTGGATAAGAAGAATGCAGAGGAGGAGCATGAGAAGAAAATCAGAAAAGGAAAGAAACGGGAGTTAGCTATGGATAAAGTAGAAGAAATTAAGCCAAAACTATGCGTCTTGAAGCTGACATTGCCAGCCTACATGTTTCCCCTGTTCAGAAGACAGAAGAAGCAGAATTAAAAGGATTCATTGTTTTTGTAACAGAGTCAAATGCTCGTAGGAGAAGAGCAGAGGAAAAGATAACAGCGGTGGCTTCTTTTTCCAAAATGATCGAAGAGAAAAAGACAACTATAATAATGCATTTAAAGCAGCGCTGATGTCTGTTAAAAGAACAGTTTATTTTGTATTAAATCTGATGCATAAGATACATACTTCTGAAATAACAGTGAATGTTATTCTATCTTCTAGATCTTGAAAAGGCAATTTTATGAAATTAATTATAGTTTGAATTTCACCATTAAACAATATTATAGTATTTTGCATTCGTTATTTTATCATATAACCTGTTTACAAAACGTTAGCTAAAATAGGTCTTAGAAATCTAAGTTTGTGATCCTTGAAAGTTTGGGAAAAGTCTTTGAATTTATCATTCAGAGCTCAGTATGAGCCCTGTTCAATGACGTCAACGTACTGACCGCTAGGGGAATAATGGTAACAGTGTTGCAAGTAGCTGACCTTAATACGCGCTACTGTAGGTAGGTAGGTAGGTGAAATTATTAATTATAAAGGGAGTTTTATAGAGACAGACATCCGTGCGCATACATATACACAAGCACACTTTCACCACGGAGGGATGACGAAAAAGAAGAGACCCCCCAATATACTATCCACAAAGAGGGAAGAGGACCCCCCCACACCACCACCAATATACTAGCCACACAGAGGGAAGAGGAAAAAAACTAAACCCCAATATACTATCCACATAACGTACGCGAATACATAGACAAACACACACATACGGAAGAAGAAAAAAGAAACCCAAAATATACTCTCCACACAAACGTACTCACACGCATACAAATACACTTTACTATCGACACAGAAGGGAAGGGAAAAAACAAACCCCAAATATACTATCAAATCAAAAGGGAGGGAAAACAAACCCCAAATATACTATCCACACAAACGTTCGCCAACGCATACAAACAAAGTCAAGGCGATTCCATCGTGTTTGTGGAAGGCATTCCTGACAAAAATGACGGGAAAGTGTCTGACCGCAGTCAAACCGATCTGGTCATCTTCGACGACATGTTAGGAGAAGACGAAGAAATTAAACTGGTTTACGCGCAAATGACATCGTTGTAATGCCAGTGTCACTTACATCACCCAAAATTTGTTTCAAGGAAGTAAAGCCCATCGCACCATCAGACTCAATGCTCATTATGTGGTCTTGTTTAAAAGCCCTATAAATAAATCGCAAGTCTTAACCAAACAGTTACGAACCCCTTGTCTGACTCATGCGTATGACGATGCTACTCAGACTCCACACGACTATTTACTCGTGGATTTAAAACCTACTACCTCCGCTTATTTGCGGTTTCTGCCCCATTTGTTTCACCAATGGTACCAAGACGGAGGGCCTGTCGTGTACATGTTACCTTCGTCGACTTAACAACAACAACAACAAAAATCTATAAAAACCTCAGATACTTTGGGTCTGTCTCACACAGTGTCAACATGATGTCCCTTTGGTCTCATCTTCCCGTCAAATTGATTCGTGCCTCGTACGGCATCAGTCGTGAAAAAAATCAACAAATACGTGCTTGTGTCTTAGAAGCCAGTCTCAAAGAAGTCTTACGATGGTTTACGGTGACAGCACGTCAATTACTGCAAGGCATCATTCACATTCCACATCAAACCTAACGCTTTTTGAGAAAAACAAAATAGCCTTGACGCAACTGGCCGATCTCGGCATTGACACTCAAACCAAAAGGTAATTTATTTCGAAACCTGGAGGTAGCGGTTCTCTATGAGGTGTCATCATTCTCTCCCTCTTAAATGGGTTACAAATGCCCCCAAAGTCCTCCCCAAGAAAAAAGCCACTCCCAAGAAAGACAAACAAACCCAGAAGAAGAATGAGAGCAGTGGCGTGCAGACCATGTCACAAAAAAAAAAAAAATCAGAAAAAGAAAAAGAAAAGCCCACAGAAAAGCCCCTTGAAGACAGCTTCTGGCCGCTAGAGGCCACGACCTACAGCGACGGCGACCGCGTTTCCAGTAACCTCAGGTTCTTCCATTGTTTCCTTTGCTAGTGATGCCAGCCAAGCCCAATTTGACACACGTTCTTCCTCATTCGATGAAACAATTGAAATCCGCTGCAATGGCAGCTGATCACAAAGTACCTGCCCCAAATCAAAGTCCAAGAGTGATCGAGTATGTTACAGGGTTTATTGGATTTCTCCAAGCAAGAACTGTCCAGATTTAGTCCGTTGGGAACCCTTCCACGGCGCGTGATACCTGTCATCAAGTTGATACGAAGTAAAGACAATCAGTGGCAACCCATTCCAGTATATATAAAAAAGACATGAGGAAAAGGATGGGGATCAGTTTTTTGTTCTCCGGGAACGTCCAAAGATGTCTCATAAAAGAAGTGCACACCACTCTCTGGCTAAAAAAGGATAGAAAAAGAAAGGACTTCCTCCTCGTTTAGCCAAACATTGGGACGTGTTGTCTGTCCTGTCCAAAGCTCCTTCACCCATGCCAAAACAACCCATTCAAGCAGCCTCCAAAGACGTCTTCGATACCATGTGTGAATGTTGCCTGAACTTCTTGAAAGGCACGATACCTTTGTCTCCACATCAGTAAGAATGCTTAGGCAAGCATTGACACGTACATTGCCAAATGGTCCACACACAAAAATACCCATACGTCAAAAGAAGATGTTGGTACAACGCGGAGGAATTTTGCCCATGTTGTTAGGATCCATGCTGAAAGGAGTATCGGGAACAAAGCTGAGATCACTCATGGGACCAAGATTAAAAAGGACTAAGAAGATAAAAGGGACCTCTGTCGTCAAAAGATCTCAGACGTGACATTTGGAATCTGATAGAAAGACGAAAACTCGGTCTAGTTCCTTACAAACGATGAATGAAATACCATCGTTGGCAAGAACAGCGGACTCCTCTTTTGCCTCCATATTCTTATTTGACCGAGATGTCTCAGTTACAAAACGAACTGCAGTCGTTGATGGATCTCAACTATTTGTCCGAAAAGGAAAAATCGCAAATGTATGGCCAACTGTTGCACTGACTGCAAATCTTTCACCAGAGAGCTTTAGACGAAACAGCCCTGCCAACTCGGAAAGATTTTAAGACTCTGATGAAAAGTTCAGCACAGAGTGGAAGGCATCGATCATCAATGGCAAGTCAATTTAGCCAATGTCTCTCATCTGGTCACCTAGAATCGTGCTACAAAATATTTATTTTGTGTCATCGACGTTTTTTGCCCCAAATTTGCCTGGATAGTACCGTTGACTTCCAAATTGAGCAGTGAGTTAGTGCCAGTCCTCAAAATGGTATTGAAACAAAGTGGTCATCAATCTTGTCGATGGCAAACCGACAAAGGCACAGAAGTTCTGAACCAAGATTTCCAAAAAGAATTAAGAAACGAGGCATTCATTTTTTCACCACCGAGAATCACGAAACCAAAGCTAGCATCTTGGAACGTTTTCAACGCATCTTGAAAGAACGCATGTGGAAATATTTTATGCATCAACAACGACTCTCTTACCGCACCTAGTCCAAACATACAACCAATCTTACCATCGGAACATCGAATGTGCCCCTTCCCCGCCCCTCCAAGAAATTACTCCAACAACGAAGTGACTGTTTTTGAGCGCCCGACGGTGGCTGTCCCTAAGAAAGGTGGAGTGTTGGCAGCAGGAGATTTTGTGCGCATTGGCAAAGCCAAACGCACTTTCGGAAAAGGTTACTTACCCAACTGGACCACCGAATTGTTTCGTGTCATTGGACGAGTGCGTGGCCATCATCCTGCCGTCTAAAAATTGGAAGACATGAACGGGGGAATGATAAAAGGAACGTTTCACTTGACCGAGTTACAACTCGTGACCAGAAAAGAAGACGAAGTGTACGACATCGAAAACATTCTCGAACGAAGAACCCGTAAAGTGGCAAAACGGCGTGTCAAGGAAGTCAAAGTGCGTTGGAAAAGAAATCCTTCCAGTTTTGATTCTTGGATAAACGCTTCGAAAGTCATCGAATATAAAAATAAGTGACCATCATGCTCTTCAACAGCCTCAACCGCTGTCACCGCAGTGACCACTCCTTCACCGAGTTCTTCTCTGCAAGATCTACAAACGCAAAGCAACCTTTGTGTGTGTGGTGTTGAGAACGTGTGCCTAAAAAGCAAATCTTCTTTTTCTGCCCAGTCTTTGTGGTGTATTGTGTCATCGGTGCGGCCATTGCCAATTAGAGTTTGCAACAAGGAGAAAAACAATTGTGGGACATTTTACTGAGCAGTTGCATCGGTTACATTCTTCCCAATCCGTCCCTGAAATACTCCTCAAATGGGAGCAACGGGAGTCTTGTGTCCAACGTCAGTCACCAATCCAACAATAACCACAACAGAAATCCTCTTTTAGACACTCCTTTGACTTTGAGAGACCCCTTGGACATCAGCAGATGTCGTCATCGACAATCAAAACTCTAAAGAAGCTTTCTTAAGAGCAGGCAAAAATGTCTTGCTTCAACGCACAACGACATTTTGGGCCGAAGAGAAACTCCTATAAATGCCCTGGACAGTACCAAGTCAGGCATTCATAATTCCCTGACGCCACAGCAAAGAGAAAACAGAAAGAGACGACGAAGACACCCTTCCAGAGGACTACAGACCCCTATAGCTATAAAGACCAAGAAAAGAAGAACCGTCAGAGACTTAGACGTTTTTGATCATTAAAAACAGAGAGAAAAAGAAAGAAAGAAAATGATGCCTCGAGAGTCTTACGCATGTTCCAAGTCAGAATGGTTCTGTTTGCCATGCCAGCCACCATGACGACGATGCAAGAATCCCAATGTGTCGTATCGCATCCCGCCTCCTCTGTCAGGGACTCAGGATCAGCTCCCATCCAGTTTGAAATCAAAGGACAGCCCAAAGATTACATCGATCTGAATAGCACTTACTTGTACTTGAAAGTGAAAGTGATCGAAACATCGACGGACGGTCCCGATATAAAGGACGAAGATAAAGTAGCCCCCGTCAACAATGTCATGCATTCCTTGTTCAGTGGAGTGGATTTGTATTGAATAACAAACTGGTCAGTAGCAGCATGGACACTTACCCTTGCCGAGCGTACCAGGAAAATCTCTTGACGTACGGAAAAGAAGCAAAGAACACTCATTTGGATGCTTATGTGGTATGGAAACCTGACACAGCAGGCAAATTCAACGATACCGATTTGATTACAGATAAAGAACCAATTCACGACGTGGGACTCAACAGTCGACGAAACAAAATCAAATCACCCAACACAAATTTAGAATTGATGGATCGTTTGCATTTAGACATGCAGTTGCCAGAGAAGTATTTGCTGAACGAAGTCGATGTCCGCCTGAGACTGAATCGTAGCAGTGCTTTTTTTTTCCTTTTGATAGCTGAGTCTGCCTATTACAAAACAGTCATTCAAGAAGCCAGACTCTACGTACGACGTGTGGAAGTGTTACCTAAAGTGGGGAACAACATCAGTCAAACTTTGAGAAGAACGACCGCCAAGTATTCGATACGACGCGTGCAAGTGAAAACTGTTACCATTCCCGCTGAACATCGATCGATGATCGAAGATCATCTGTTCCAAGGACAGTTACTCAAACGTTTGATTGTTTTGATTGTTGCTATCGTCAAAAATACAGCCTTCAGTTGAGCCTTCGAGGAAAATCCTTTTGAGTTTCAGCATTACTACGCGTCCAAGATCGAAGCCAGTCGAGATGGCAAAACCTTGTTTACCAGGACTTTAGAACCTTACTTTAGTGACAAGAAGAAGAATTACTTGAGATCGTACTTGTCCATGTACGAAGCCACGGGACCGTTAGAAACCAACACCAGTCACAGTATTACGTACGAGGATTAAGCAGAAGGTTACACTTTGTGGGCCTTTGATTTCACTCCAGACCAAGGCAGCGACGAAGGACATTTCCACCATATAAAATCCGGCCAAATGCATGCGGAACTTCAGTTTGCAAAGCCAATACCAGTAAACAACACGGTTAACGTCATCTTGTATGCCGAATTCGACAATACGATATAAATCAACAGTTTGAGAGAAGTCTTTGAACCTTGGAGAATCTATGGAAATGGAATGGAATGATACCGTGGAAGAAGAACTCCAAGACATAAACGAAGAGGACGTGGTGATATGAGGTCCACATGGTCAGAACAAGAACAACATTTAGTCTCCTGTTTTGCCAAAGACTTGGCAGAAAATTTTTTTACAGAATTGATCAAGAAAGATTGCTTCGATGTCAGAACGATCATCCCAATCAAATTCAACACGATAAATGTCTGATGATGAGTCAGGAAGAACAATTGAACGACTATCTGGATAACCGTTGGGGTCTCATCTCAGAAGAAGCCGTGTTGCGTCAGTGGTATCAAGACTTGCGTGATCATTCCTCCTCCACTCCACTGATATATATAGAGATACATCACATCGAAGCTCTCTTGGCTCAGAGTGTTGAGACGAAGCGAAGAAACTGTTACTGGTCAGAGATTTTCAAGCAAAATGTTAGCATCGAATTGATGACTTATCATTACCTGTGGAAAAAAAAAACAGGAAAACAAAACAACACAAAACTGGATACATGGGAACTTTATTACCTTGTAAATCACAGTTTGTACACTATTTCTTGGAATTCTGTCATGTGTGCTAAAGAACTGCCTCATCGCAAACCTCATGACCTTCAAGCTTAATGTCATCAACACGGATGACAGTCATCTCCCAGTAACACACTGGGTAGCCGTCTACTTTCCTATAGAAGGTTGTGTGGAGTATTTTGATTCGTATGGATTGTCACCTTTGGAAGACGTCATCATTGACTTTATGAGAAGAAATGCCCAGACGACACGATTCAATAATGTGAAATTACAAGGCACATATTCCATGGTGTGTGGACAATATTGTGTGCATTTCCTTCATCAACGCAGTCTTGGATATTCTTGGTGAACACAAGTCATCGACGAAGTGGAGCGGTGTCAATGGCAATAGAGGACACCCCATTACAGTATGAAATTAATGATTAAAACAACTTAAGAAGATCGGTTGCAACATCATTACTAGTCATAACCCTGCAAGTGGACATGAGTTCATCAACCCCAGTAGTAGCAACATCGATACCTCCTACTACAATACTCCCAAGATCACCTAGCGGAAAAATTGCTGGAAGCTAATCTACCAATCCTGGGAAACTCGCAGTAGCAACAACAACAACTAAAGCTAGTGAGCGTACCAAAAAAATCCTACCACACTCCCAACAGACGTAACTACATCAAAGTCATCAACTACTGGTGCCATGCCATAAAACCGGAACACCATCAGATCAAAGTAAACAACAAAACCCGTAAGCTACGAAACAAATGACACCAAAGAAACAAAAGACACCAAATCCAAAACAAGAAGCTACCCAATCAAGACACCAAGCCACACCTTAACAAATTTATGTGAACAACTATGTGGCTGACCAGTTTGATGAATGGGGCCTTACATACTTACTACAAAATGCCAACGCAGCTATATACTTTACTGATGCACTCCGGACAATACTAAAGGCCCACCAAAAAATCTACTACGATGGATTACTTGGAAAGAAATTCATGAAAAATATGAAGACGCAAAGGAAGCCACTGTAGACATCAACACCCGAGGAGAAGAATTTTATGACTGCCAAACACCAATTCTGGCGATGCTGATAACTGAGCCTCTGAAATTCCATGGAGTGCAGACAAAACCAGTTAAAAACATCATCAATGGAAACTCTTAGAAAACTCCCGAAAACATCCAGCCGTATCCATTCTCCAAATACTGCCATTTTAAAAAGAGATTTCAATTTGGCTCGAAATTTCGACTTGATAACACTATGATAACCTGATATTATTTGACCATCGTTCTAAATCAAAACCCACAATTCCTAACTGGACATTCAAAACTTTTTCAAGGGTCACTTAGACCTAATCCATTGGCGTAAATAAGAGATATGCACACTATGTGCTTTTGAAATTAACTTGAGCTAGGAAAATTAATAAAAAAATAGACTTCGTGACTTTAGTTGCAATTGTGGCTAACACAGAATTGGTAATAGGAAATACCCACTATATAGGCAACTAGGTCGAATTTGATAATATTAACTCTGGCGTTTCAGGCGTATTTCAGGTGCGGTCCGGCGACGATTGGTCCCCATTCGGGTCTCTCACAGCCCTGCCAGCTCGGATATTAAAGACGAGCGTGTGGGTCGATTCCTACTCGTCTATAAACCGAAGAGCATGTAAGCACGGAACCGGGGTGACGTCATAAGAGGAATGCCCAACATGTAAGACGTCTTGCCTGCAATATACAGACAACATTAACAATGAGTGTATGTTGGGTCCATTCTCACTCATGATAGTCTTTCATACAGGTCATATGGGACTTATTGTCCTACAACCTTTCGGCTAAAATTAATCAACACTCTATGAATGCATCAATGCGTTGGGGAATGTGGTATCATTCCTTCCCCCTCGAAAAAATTAATCAAGCCCCCCTTTGGGGGCATTAACGAGTCGTAAATGTCCAAATGGTCGCAAACGACTTTAATTTAATTCAATTCAAAAAGTCTGACCATCATCATCATTTGGGCAGGAGACTTGGACCAGTGAACATCGCAGAGCAATAAATTCTAACGATCACGTGCGGACAGGAAAATACCATCTGGGATGGATAGAGAATGATCCACCAGCCCCACAAGGACTAATTGTATCATTGGAATGCAAAGATTATTACCGAAATACTTTACTGGGAGAAGCCACCTGTCCGGGTAAAGGATAGTAATTTACTTCGGCGCCATGGAAGGGAAAATGTCGGAGCGACAACTAGGACTATGAAGGACTGGCATGATGGGATCATGGGAAGCATTAAGCTTGAGCGTCCACGTGCGGCCATGCCAGCCATTGGGAATAGAGAGCGTGAGCCACCAGCTCTATCGGGACCACTGTTTGCCGTAGATAGCAAGAATTATTGCAGAATTACACCGCTGTGAGGTTCAAGCGTCAATGTGCGGCCAGGCATGCCATCGGGAATGGATAGCATAAGCCACCAGAACTACAGTGACCGCTGTTAGCCGTTGATCTAAAGAATTACTACAGAACCTCTTCACTGAAGACAATCCAGTACTGCTGCGCTCCTGAAACTTGAAATGAAAATGTCGAGCTACCAACCAAAATTGCCTAAGTAAATTACATTAGGGGTGTCATTTTAGCACGAAAACTGTTGATAACATCTTTTTTTTTACTATCCTAATTTGATCCGTTTTTTATCACCATCAAATTTTTTATTCTGCAATTTTTATTATGCATGATACAAACTATGCATAAGTCATTTTGACTTTACTGATTAGTTTTTAATTAGTTTATTGCATGTACACTTTGTACCCTAAATTTCAACTTCATTAATGAATCATTTTTAATTTTTTTGACTCAGTTGATTTGATTAATTGCACAGGTGGCTTACACTCAATTGGTACTTTTATTGTCTATTAAAATAACTGGAAGAGATTTGTTTAAGTACGGGCAGTCGTTTCAGGGCTCTGTGCGTTTGCGCTTGCTGCCGGGTACCTCTCCTCCCTTGCCTCTCCGGGACTTCCTGTACCGTGACGGAGATGTGGAACCATTTCCACCCGTTCATGCCCTGGTGTCCCGATGTTACGTCATAGTGGCGACCAATCGATACGGGCGACACATAGTGTTTTGGGAGACTCCCGGCTCATTTGATAACAGACTGAAATAACACCTTTTAACGTGAGTGCGTGTTGGGTCCATTCCCACTCATGAATGCCCTTCATTCAAGTCGTTAGGGACATAAAGTCCCACGACCTGATGGCTACATTAAATAGTTCTCTGTGAGTACATAAATGCATGGAGAATGGAACCAATGTCCCCTCCAAATTAATTAAGTAGCCTGCATTGCATCAAGAAATCAGTGTTACATGTACTTATGTACGAAAACCACTTAAATTAAATTAGTCAGTCAGTCAGTCATTCAGTCAGTCTGACCATCCATTGTTGACTCATCCTCCTCTAAAGATGTGTTCAAGACTAGCCAAGTTGAAAGAAACCTACATGAATTTACATCGTATCAGGCAAAACCTGACACCGAAGCCTGAAGAGATAGAGAATGTTGAAAGTGACCGAATACCTGATAGAAGATCTCTTCAGAGAGGAAATCAAGATGGTGCAAGAAGAGTGGACAGAGAAGTACAGACTTCAGAAGCAGAGAGAACAGCAGCAGCAGCAACAACAGCAGGAGCAGACAGAGGATTTGTCGACTGCCGTGTAGATATGAAAAAGTTTTCTTTCCGAAGAAGCAGAACATATCATGTGAGAAAGCCTGCCGTCAGACGGGAACGCAATCGTAGAAGATAACAGATTACCATGACTCCCCGTCCACAAAAACTAATCTCAAAACTTAACCATACGGCATAACACGATACATGCACCGATGGATATCAAACTTTCTAACGGGGAGACAAATCAAAACCAGAGTAGGTGATGAACTCTCCGAAACCTATACTCTGGACAACGGAACTCCTCAAATAAAATGTAATAAGTCTCACGCTATTCAGTCTCATAATCAACAACCTCGGCAATAATATTACCAACAAACTAGTCGAAAAGTATCCCAATTTGCAGATGATAGAGATATATGAAAAGTAGGCAACCTCCACAGCCAAAACAACATCAGCCAACTACAACAAAGCCTGAACGCCATTACAAATGGGCAGACAACTTGGGATTTAAAGTATCAGATACCAAATCTGTAGGAATGCTGTTCTCCCCAACGAATAAAAGACCTACCATATACCCCAAACTTTACCTACAAAACACACAAATTCAATTTGTCAAAAAAAGAACAACAACAAAACATACTTCTTGGGAATACTCCTGGACGAAACCCTCAGCTGGAAGCCACACATAACTACCCTAATCAAAAATGCCAACAAGACATCAACCTTCTAAAATTATTAAGGGGACAACGTGGGGATCAGATCAACAAACAATGCTCAAGCCTTACAAATCTTTAATCAGGGCTAAACTGGACTACTGCAGCCAAGTGTATCTCTCTGTAATCAGTGACTTGCTCCGAAAATTAAACAAGATACAATATAAAGCACTTAGACTATGCACGGGGACTCTACCCAACACCTCGTTTGAGGAACTACAAACACTAACGTGAGATTCACTACTGCACTTGAGACGAGAAGGACAAATATTAAGATATGCCACCAGAAACTCAATACATAAAGAGACCAACCCAACTAAAAGTACGATCAAAAAGTGCAACACCCTGTTCATTTCAAAACTAGTTACAAACACCCCAGCAAGTTAAAGAATACATAACACTGTGAAGAAATTGAACTACCATGGATTCAAGCAGAACAACACATAAATGAGTGATCCTACTCCTTGGAAAAATAACACTCCCAATATAAACCTGATTGCACAGAACCTCAGATCCAAACTGCACAATGCCCTAAAAACCATAAGAGAAATCCAAAAAGTAATTGATGAAACCTACTCTGGATTTCTTAAAATCTACACAGACGGATCAAAATCAAAAGTACTAAACAGGACATCAGCCGCAATAGTAATACGGGAACACCAAGTCAAATTCTACGCCAGACTCCCCAAAGGATGCTCCATCTACACAGTTAATTCTGGGCAATAAATGGAGCACTCACTTAGATTACAACCCAAAACAACAGCCAGTACGTCATTATAACAGACCCTCTAAGCGTACTCAAATTCAAAGAGACTGGAACATCGAAAAGCAGAGGAAATATCTTAGAAAAAATTATTTGATCCATTAAGGAGATCGACGACAAACCTTCTCACCTCAATCTGACCGGCAACGACAAAGCTGGCCAAAACGAAAAATTCAATCTCATGAAGAATGCAACAGAACCTCTAAAGTACAGTGTTCACGAGATATATAGTCAAATAAAAAGCAGAATAAACAAGAAATGTCAGCAACTCTGGGAAGGAAGATGCCAACAAGGGCAGACATTTATTCAAACTACAAAAAGAGGTCACAAGAACAATCAAAACTCTTAAAGACCTGGAAGCCACCGACCTCCGAATTATTAATAGGATCAGAACAGGCAAAATTTTACTTAGAAACAGCTTTGGAAAACGTCTCACTCAAGAAAGAGCCGAATCAAACTATATACCGCCCTCACTGCAATGTATTAGAAACATTGGACCACGTTTTTAACAACTGCCCCAAATACCACACTCAACGACTTAGATCACAAGAAAACCATAATAAAATCTGATCTCCTACGAGGTTCCCTGAACTCTTGGGCAAGACATGTAGCAAAAACATTGACACTACATACAAGAGTATAATACGGTACCTAAAACAAATTAATAAACATGGCAAAATATGAATATATCCAAAAATATAATTATAGCAACAACAAAATACCAAGGCTAAAGCAACAAGGTAAGACTACTAGCCAAAAGGCAAGCCCATACCTCCCCCTTTTTTTCTCTCTACAAATGTTACTAACACGATACTAAAATATACAGGTCTGAGTAAAACTACAAAACAACACATATAACCTTACAATTCATCTCACGAAAGAAAAATATTGCATATAATGTGGCCAACCCTGCCATCAGGCCCGGCTATACAAATCGACACAGAATAGTAGGACATAAACAAACACCATAATTCTTAGCACCACAACAATGCTAAGACTATAAGGTGACCTAAGCCCAGTCATCAGGCCTACCACCCCCCACCCCACACCCCTCGCACAAGGCGGAAATAAATAAACAGCAGAAAAACACTCTCCAAATTATTAACACACAACACGTAATTCCAACACAGTCTCTCAGAACAAATACTATAGCCAACCTTCAAATACAACAAAGGCGCACAATGTAATTGTTAAACCTACCCATAGCCATTAAATAAAGAAATTATGGCATTGAGAGACCAGTCGCTGACAACAAGACATGCAGCAATGGAAGTCTAACTCTAACAAAACAGCAAAAATACCACAGCAGAATGAAGAAAAAGAGAGGGACAAACAGACTGGAGAATGACGAAAGAGAAAAAAGAACAGAAGACATCGACTTCCAAATTGCCTAATTACACGAGGTTATTCCTTTTGGTTATTGAAGTCCTCTTTCGATAACAGCTCTATCCCCACAATCCTGACTTGGTCCTTAGTATACCACCATCAAAACTAAAACCTAAAGTAAGCACAACGTGACTCAAAAATACATAGGTGACTGGCACCGAGCCGATTGAAATATTTTTGAAAAACAAAATTCCAACTTTAGCTAAAACTAGAAATGAAATTATACAACTTAAAGGATATGGACAATTACACGAGTGGCTCACTATTGTAATCGTACATGTCCACTAGTATAACTGGACTCGATTTGATCATACGCGCTCTGTCGTTTTCGGGCGTACTACTTTCCTGCGGCGTTTCGCGTCCTGTGGGTCATATTCCTCCTTCCTCATCCGGACATGCTACAGAATTAAAAAGTGAGACATTCACATATAAACACGGGGCAGTAGTGGCACCATACCTACAATCCAGACCAATTGATAATCCTGACCTTCAGGACTTAACCGGTTGTGAAAGCACCAGATGCATAGGCGACCTTAATACTTTTCAGTACAGTTCAGTTGTAAGTTTTAGTAACAAGGGATGTCTTCTTTCACGTCCGCGCTTCACAAATAGAAACCGAAAGCGTTCGTCAGTCTAGCTACCCGTCCTTGATTCTTGAACTACGAAGAATGAGTAACAGAATTGCAAAATTGCTTCAACTCCAAATGCACATGGAGTATGCTAGGCGCCTCCTGGATGAGCTGGCCATGGAGGCAATCCAGGAAAGTGCCAGGCTTGAAGAAGAAGCAGCAGAGGGGGTGAAATCACCTCATTTTATAGCTGTTTATTTTGGTAAACTAACCCTTATTACAAAAACGAAAAAAAACAACAACGTGAAAACAAGGCTTCTAACTTTCCGAGAGTGAGTCTTTCTACGGGGTTAGTTGTTTATTTCTTCGTATATACACGTGAGTTTTACTACGATGACGCCTTATCGAGGTCGCACCCCCTCTGCTGCTATTAATTAAAAATTGTTATATCAAATTATGGCAAGCATCGGAGAAGCTTACACAACTACATTAGCTCGGGAGCGAGAGGAAGCAATAAAAAGTATATACCATTAAGAGATGCTGTTAAAGAAAAGTTACAAGCGCGACAAGAATCCCAAGTTGAATTCGCAGAAGGTGCAGAACAGTTATTTAGACCTGTTACAAAAGTTACTGAAAGAGTTGCAACAGGTACTGAAGGTCTTCTTCCATCAGTCAAACAAACCGCTGAACAAACTGAAAAAATAGCAAAAAGAAATTAAAGATTTTACGAACACTTTCAACTGAAATAGTTGCTGCTCAACCTTCACCCGTCGGTGAAGAAATACTTGAAGGTATTGGCAAAGTTCGTACTTAAATCGGTGATATAAAAGATCGCATACCAGAAACAGAAACAGAACAAGCCAGGGCTAAAGTTAACATAAACAATAAATTTACCGAAAGAAGTATTAATTTAATAAAGGAAACTAAAGACGTAAATAAATTAGCTGAGTTTTCCGCGTGAAGTTATGGCCGTCGAGGCAAATTTTTAAAATCCTAGTATGCCGATGATGCTATAGGTCGTGAAAATTGGAACAAGTGGATATTTCGTATACACTATAATGTTGATCAGGCTAGAAACAGTGATACTAGATATATTGCATTTTCTAACGCAGTAGATAAATATTTTACAGAAATACAACAACCACAAATACAACTTTCCTTACCAAAGCAACAGAAAAAACAACAACCACAACCTCCTCCACCGCAGCAACAGAAGAAACAAACTACTCGACCACAATCTCCAGAAGAAGAATCTTCGATGCGCCTGGTGCTACTGGTAGTGGTTTGGGAAGTGGTCTTGTTTGTTCTAACAATATTCTCAATGACGTGCAACGGTTAGAAGTTCTCTTATGAGGAAAACGTGCTGATAATAATTCTCCGGAAATAATGAAGCAGCTGATATATGTCGGCGATTATTTCAAGGCGCTATAAAGGATATTAATATCTATCGGGAACTCTTTGATGAACTCGTTGATGACTACACTGATTAGATAAATGGTAAATAAATAAGATGATCATACACAGTAACGGTCACCGCAGACCCGTGATGGTCAGAGCAGTAAACTCGCGATTACCTGTTTACAGAGCGTATTACGGAGATGGACTCAGCGATGTTGTTCAGGGATTAGTTAGAAGGATGGCTCCCAAAGCAGCACCAATTGTAAAAACAATTATCAATGAATGCTATTGACGTTATTAGTGAAAAAGCTCCTGGTGCAGTTGCTAGTGCTGATGGTAAAGCCTTCACGGCAATCAAAGACAGAATAGCAAGACTGTTACGCAGACGTCAGTCTGTACAATCACAGCAACCAGTACAATTGCCATCCAAGACGTTATGTCCGCGGATATCAGTAAAATAATAAACCAAGCCGCAAATCAAAAACTAGCAGCCTTGGTAAATCAGCATGAAGATGAAAAAATAAACACGAGTTTTATTTCAGGGAGTGGAGTTTCCCGAAGGTCTACGCGACCACGATTTAAAAAATGAGAATTATAATAAAGATGTTCAAACGTATATCTGATCCAGCATTTGACATGGACGAACCAGTCCAAACAGATGAATCTGTACGTGATTATCAATCTTATTCTTATGACGCGCGTATACCTAACGCACAAGGACGAATTGAATTGCAGGTCCATGATACAAGTAGATATTTTCTACCCGCTGAGGCTTTTAATGAGGTACAAGGTGAGCTTGTAACAGATGTTCCTCTTAACACACCATATGGGGATAATGCCATTGTTGGTTTTGTTAATAACAGTATTGTGGCGTTATTTGACAGTGCAACATACATGATTGATAGACAAAACATAGAAACAATTCAAAAAGATGTTGATGCTGCCATCACAATATTAGGGTTAGCAACTTACTCCGACGATTATACAAGATCAATCGGTCCATCAGTGATGTTTGCAAAGGATAACTCTAATCATCCTGACCCCAACCCATTTCGTTATGTACAAGTGCCACAAAATACCGCGGCTGACCCACAACCAGGTCCACCTACAACAATAGCAAGACCCGGCGCAGGAATTTTGATGCCACATAGTTACAACCCTAATAACAACATGGGATTTGCTAACCGTAAATTAATGTTGAAAGGTGACCGTAGAAGATTTTCATGCGCGATTCCACTATCACATATTTTTGCATTTTGCAGAAATGTCAGAAAAGTTATCTTTGGAGCGAAACACACAGTTGTACTCGTAAGAAAAGTTAACAGTAACGATGCTATTTGGCGTGCTGATGTAGTTGCTGCTGGTAAAGTAATACTGTTTAAACTATCGCTGTGGATGCCAGTAATGACCCCATCGGTTATTGAAGAATATGAACACAGGCGGTAAGTCTCAGTTGTCGTGGTACTCAGTGTTCACCGACAGTACCCAACGTAGCATTGATGGGATATTCACGTGGCATATAGCAACTCAGCAGGATATTTCTGCACCGAGACACATATTTGTTGCGTTGCAAAATGCTGCTCGGGTGGATAATCAAGAACATTCCCATATGATATTTGACAAACTAGGTGTTATCGAGGTTTCTTTGAGGATAAACGGACATCAAGAACCATCCGAGGATATAATTTTAAATTTTGAAAACAATTTGTTGCACGCACGTATCATCGATTGTTGTCGTATATGGGATGTGATCAAAATGTAGATACTGGTTTACAAATCTCACAGCTGGATTTTACAACATTGTACATAATCTATTACTTCTCGCTGGAACATTTACATTTATTTAGGCAACCTGTCGTTGATATACACTTCAGGGCTACGTGCATCAAGGTGTTGTTGATAATTATAAAGCAATCGCGGTAATACTCGGCGACAAAGCAGTGTTACTTGAAGGTGCTGGTGGTCGAATGAAAGTCGTTGATGCACCAGTGGAAAATCTTTAATCCACGTTATTATGAAACACAAATATTTTATAAAAATGTCATATCATCATGTTAGTGTCAGTCTGACTCCTGGTCAGATCAAGAAATTACAATCCGCGTCGGCGAAAAAAAGTGGGACCACAATAACGCTAAAGCACAATCAAATCACAGCGGTGAAAATAAACTGTCGTTGACAGCGCGTCAGATTAAACATCTAAATGACGCAAACAATCCAAGACTGGAGTACGATTTAAACTTTCTGTTGGTGCTATCAACAACATTGTTAAAACAGGAGGAATATTCCCACTTCTCACGTCAATACCAGCACTGATAGCTACTGATGCTCCACCTGTTGCAAAAGCTGCTGCGTTAGGTGCTGTTGGGACCGCTGCTGGAATGGCCTTAAAAAAAGCAACGGGAAAGGGATTAAGACTTCCGGGAACCTATCTAGGAAAAGGTCTAAGACTCCTGGGAACTTATCTACGTTGAACTCACAATGGGGTTTTACACCAATGTCAAATTTTGATTTAATCGATCCGGCTAAACAACTCAAAATAAAAAACTTCAGAGGTTTTTTATGCGAGATCAATTACCACAAAAACCAAACAAAACTGAAACTGGTATTATTGATCTCGATAACAGCACTGGACCTGGAACTCACTGGGTATCATACGCGATTGACCCTCGTGGGATTATTTATTTAGACTTGTACGGGCTAGCTCCACCGCAGGAATTTATCAGATATGTCACGCCGTACAACGTGACAATCTGGTACTCAACGCTACGAACACAAAAATTAACTGATCCGCCAATATGTGGCCGTGAAGCAATTGCGGTGCTTGAGTCTATATCGAAATGGTCATTACCACCTCACAAAGCTGTGCACAATTATACCAATCAGCGTTGGAAATCTATGATTTGAAAACAACGAAGAAGAATAATGGTAGATACTTACGGAAGATTTTCCTGCGCGAGTAAAAAAAACATCTGACATAGATTTATCAAAATACGCGACAAAAGACG
The DNA here is from genome assembly GCA_028554795.2 of Sinohyriopsis cumingii. Classification (NCBI taxonomy): domain Eukaryota; kingdom Metazoa; phylum Mollusca; class Bivalvia; order Unionida; family Unionidae; genus Sinohyriopsis; species Sinohyriopsis cumingii. Next base: position 46,730,343 of record CM068830.1, on the reverse strand, counting down.
ATCTTAATGATCTCATGAACCTGGCTGGAGTTGACCGAGATGAGGTTGTTGTTTTTCAGGGCCGATATGGCAGGCTAAAAACCAACAACATCAAATGGAATGATATAGTTCGACGAGTACTCGGTGCGGTCACGGATAACATCCCTGTGTTTACTGACGGTGATAGAATCAGAGATTCAAGTATATCGTTTACAACCATCAGAGATGAAATTGCAAGAAGCGCTGGTAATCGTTTAAAGAATACCGGTGACATAATGACAGGGAACTTAGCATGAACGAAAACAAAATAGTGGTTTTAAGAGGTCCAATATCTGACGAAGACGCGGCAACAAATTCATATGTAGATGCCAGCTACAGTACCGTAGATAATAAATTAACCACGTTGCGAGCCGAGTATGACTTTCATGTGAGTATGTTCACGAATCTGTTTTGGTACTCCGCTCACCGCTGACATGAAACTCTCTGATATCAAGACGAACATTGATACAATTAAGAAAACGCTCGAAGACATGGTAAGTGGAATTCCTGATATCGTTAACAAAATTAGTCTGACTAAAATTCCTCCGGGAGTAACTCCGGGGCAAATTACCAACGTAGTATACACAGTGTCATCCGGGTTCGCAACATGGTCGCAGCAAAATAATACTATCAAACATACCGCAACAGTTACTGGTGTGTACAGGCTGTCTGTGTTCAGTGTAGCAAAATTTAGTATATACACTATATATCCCTGGCGGCATTCAACCGATAAGTTTTCCGGGGTTGTGTCTGTTGTGTTAAATAGCGGAACCGAAGAAATATTTATACTGGAAGCAGCTGATAAGAAATTAACCGCAACATCTTACTGGTGGTGTCTAGAATTTTGTTGCTGAGACGCCTCAATTGAATACTGGGTAGAATAATAATGTCCTTAACATAGTTAGGGACGAGGTCAAACATAGAGTCAAATGTTCAAAAATATAGATATGATCAAGTACGTGAATGGCAATCAGCGTTAAAAACCACCATAGACAAATATACCGTAAAAGTAAAAAAATACAAGCGGTGTGCAGTTGCCATTGATGTTGTAGTTTATTCAGTGTCCATGATAGTTGCGTCCACTGGTATAGTATTTTCAGCGCTGACTCCGATAAAAGTAGCAGTAGCAACAATATGCGTTTCATCATCAGCAGCAATTGCAGGTGTATTTAATATTATCGCAAAAAAGATATCCACGTGCACGAATACAAAATTTCAGGATTATGTTACGCGGTTACACACGGTAACAGCAACAAATAGCCGCGAACACAGGGCCGATAAAAACAACAGTGATATCGACAAGCTCAACAAACCCTGAATTCAGTATTAAATTTCCAACTGCGATTCCGGTAAGCGAGATCGCTCTTGCACAGTTGTGAGTATACCACAGCTGGCCAAATATCAGATCAAAATCAATCGTTAGGATACAAAATAACAGAAGCGGATCTTCCGGCATTTAAATTTCCCGGGTATAACCCAGACGAGTTGCAAAAATCTGTCAACGAGATCATTGATGAGTTCTTTCCAAAAATACACGCCGAATGGAGAAGGATAACGCCGTCCCAAGATCACATTCTTAGACACGACAATGACCCAGAGGGAACCGGCCGTCATATATCTCCGGAAATCGTAAATATAACCTCAGTGATCGCGGTCAACCTCGTCTGTGATGCAATTGATGGAAGCTATCAGATAAACACTGAAATATCCACACAAACACAGCAAGGATACATCTTTTATACTTTTACACCACAAGTACAACCTGGGTCTCTTATTGTGCAAGAAACAGTCAATCTCGTCTATTTGAGATGTCATAATCCAATGTTCTCAAGAATAAATTTCAGACTAACTGACCAATCTGGGAACTTGATTGACCTTCGTGGGGAAACGCTAAATCTGAATTTATATATAAAATCGTAAAAATCTACGATTTTCAAAGATTTCCAATCGTAAAAATCTACGATTATCAAGGGAACAGCACACACTTAAAAATGTCACTGGCGATGTCTTTCTGCAACTGTCGCTCAGATTCATAAAAATATTATTTTCAGACCGATTTTGTAATTTTTGATAGGTAATAAGGTAGTCAAAATCGTGTAAATCGTCTGATTTGTTAATTTTGATCAGTAATAAGGTGGTCAAAATCGTGTAAATCTAACAAATTTCAGGGAAAAACAAAAAATATAATATTTTACTGAAATCTGTCAGTGCAATCAGAATTTAAGAAATTTATTTTTTAATGAAAATCAGGCTGATTTTATTAATTCTGATAGGTAATAAGGTAGTCAGAATTGTGTAAAACGTCGGATTTGTTAATGTTGATAAGTAATTAGGTAGTCAAAACCGTGCAAATCGTCAGATTCGTTAATTCTGACAGGTAATAAGGTAGTCAAAATCGTGCAAAACTGACTGATTTCACAATAATTTTATTTTTGTTACTGAAAATTGGTCAGTAACAGCACAGAAAGTAACAATTCTTCGTCTTTGTCCTTGATAAAATCAACGAGGTGGACTGACATACTACTTTCACTTTCATTTCCACGTCTTTGATTTTATCAAGGAGTCTAACTATCATTTTCATTACTTGACATAATCTTTCTTAGTTGCCTCACACGAGTATTAATTGTCTTCTTTGTTTCATATTCACGAGATAATTTTGATCTAATTTTTTCGATTGCACGACAGAGAGGGAGAGTGAGAGAGATTCCTTTACTTCGCTTTCTTTTATTGTAGCTAGCGATTGACACATTGCTGTCTGAATCTTCTTTACGAATAGATACTCTTCTTTTCTTTCTTGCAGTGTCTCAAAATGGGAAATAATTTTTTCAGGTTTTAGTTCATCAGATATATTCATGCAGTCGCGCTATAATTTTCATAATTCATTATACAGTATATATATATAAGAAAAAATATTTTACACACCTATGTGAATGCCTAGGGTGTCCATATAACATCCTAACAAGTCCAGAGGGGTGTTTTTTATATACCGAAGAAAACACAAACCCATATGAGCCTATAGGGTACCTATATGACATCCTACCAGGCTCAGAGGCATACGAAACACAACCCCATATGTGAGCTTCTAACCTGTCAAACAACAGTCTAGTAGACTCAAGAGGACGTGATCTCGAGGACGTCACAACACATGTATTTACACTATTTACATCTATTGACTCCTAGGGTGCCACCGCATCTTAGCGAGTTTACAAGAATACAGTAAACCTTAATTAAGGGACGGCAAAACACATGTATTTACACTATTTACAGGTATTTACAGGTATTTAAACTATTTACAAGTATTTACAGTAAGGACGGCAAAATACATGTATTTACACTATTTACAGGTATTTACACTATTTACAAGTATTTACATTAAGGACAACAGAGACAGACATGGGGTTATTTTCTACGCTCAACAGATTTTGCACACCCTCCTCCCAAAATCAACCCCTGGGAGCGCAAAAGGCGCCCGCCACGTGTTAACATGGCGGGAAGGTGTGTTTGTCTGTTGAGTTTCGTAAACCCCAATAAAGAAAACGTGTATAGTATATAAGCTGGACTGATACTTGGAAATTCAAAGACAGGCGTGGCTTATATTCTTAATTTTTCTTAATTATAATCGCAGAAAAAATGCAGATGAACCAGAAAACCGGACGGATTCAGTAAAACATATATATCGTCTGTGAATTTTTTAATATTATTTATCCCAATAATCAATTACACCTGCCCGTGTTGACAGTCCTTGATTTCATCTACGGGAAGTAATCGGAGATATTTTACTTCCGTGTGTCATGGAAAAAATATTGCTCACAGGTATTCTGAAATCAAGGACAGGGAAAAAATAAAGATAGGAAAGAATGATAATTTACCTTTGAGTCTATTGAACATTAAGAAACTGTAATAGCCCAATTAATTTAGTACAATGTGTAACTATTACGATAGTGAAACTAGGAGGCGGTTAATCAGAACAGGAAACGAGGATAACTCTGTCAACCGCATTACATATCCTCAGTATAGTTGTCTCCGTTCATTGCCTGTATCTTTACATAAGAGAATGAGATCCAATTTTCGTACTTCTGAGAAAAAGCTGATTTGTATATTTTATTTGCGACTTTTTGTACTGAAGAAACGCAGATGTCAAAATACTTGGCAGCTGCGTTTATTGATGGAAATATTAGTTCTTCGCCGGTCTCTATATTTAAAGATTGAACCGCCTTAGGAATCTTTTTGCATTTATCAGTCCCTCCCCGTGCAGTATTCTCACTCTGTGTGATACCTTGAAGATTTTGTAAAGAATTATTAAGTTTCTGTCCGTCAAAATGATTGATCAAAAGACCATCGTTGATCTCCCAGTGAAAAACCTCGAATATAAATTTATGACGGAGATACCTCTTTTTCCCAACAGTAAATCTAAGATAAACAGCATTATCAACTACACAGACTGTTTTTTTTTTTGCTGACAGAGTCTAACTACACCATCACGAGATGATTCACAATTTTTAATGATGGGATGTCTGACAAATTCTTTCTGCTCCATTTCATGCATAATATTATTTGTCTAAATTATAACTTATCTTCAAATCTAGCTATATAGTCGTCAGAGGATCTTATAACCTTATCAATGACAGGATTTTTATTTTATTTTATCGTAATATCTTTTTAATTCTCTATATCTTTTACCACCACAACAGGCACACAGCTGTATTTTCCCTCTAACTCCAACACCACACCGAAAACAAGGCTGTGGACCAAGACTTCCTCGACGCACGCTTTGCAAATGTTGACCGCAGAAATCCTTCACGCAGGATTTGCTACAAGGAGTTGAAGACCCCACCATCAACCACCTACACTGATTTCTTATTTGAGCCATCGTATATATAATATTTTTTATTTAAATACTTGCCTGAAATACAACATGGAAGAGTTTGAGAGATTATCTACAATCCAGCCTTGGAAAACTTCCAGATTCGATCTTGGCAGATGAACCTCTGACTTGCGGAGGCGAATTCTGACTGATCCGACTATTAATCTCATTAATATTATCAGGAGTGCTAAAAAGAATTTCGTGATGACGGGGCATCTCACGTATGGTCAACATTCAAAATTATACGCGATGACAAAGTCGTCGACAAAGTCATCCACCAAGTCATTGATGCCACAATGAACGATACGCGAAAGAAAACGATTATTGATTATCTCAACGATCAAAGATATTTTTTTCAGAATAAAGTTTATTGTGCTGGCAGAAACAGACTCCGCTGAGTGGATTATCCGTGACAAACGTGACCCTGTCCTTGCTAATGGAAAAACTGCTGTGTTAAGTACAAATTCCAAGCCAGGATTACTGACTGGTATTGACAGACCATATTACGAACGAGCGTATCCTATAACAGCGATTGTTTATGGAATTTATCAGCTAAATGATAAACCCAACGTCGATGATCTTGCACTAATGAGATTTTCAAAGTCAAGGCTGAATTGTGTAGCCGAGCGAGTAATTGAACATTTTACAAATGCGATGAGTGGAAAAGGGTTAAAAAATCTACGACGTGAGCGAATAAACAAATGGGCTGAATCGGTTAAGGATACTGGAGCTACAATAAATGATGTCGCTAAGTTAGAGAAAACACAAACATTCCCAATAATCGTAGCAACGATAACAGGAGAGATTTTACACGATTCGAAACATTATAAAAAGGGGGAACTCCAATAAATATCGTTGATCATAACACACACGCGTGGACCAGCGCAGTCACAATATTTCCACGAGATCGAACTGTAAGATTTTACCCAGACTCTGGAAGAAACATGTTTGATTTTATTCACGAAATAAGTAAAAACGATCCTATGTCAGTATGGTATTTAAAAGTTAAGATGATGAAAAATATGATCAATTTGTACGATCTAACGGCGAATTATATCGTAAATAATCTCTTCACGAAATGATGAAAAATCATGCGCATAAATTTTCAAAACATACTGAGCAATTACTAAATAATTGTTTTACAGTTCCATCTGTTACAGCCCACGCTGCCAGAGAGAAACATTCGTGGAAGCCAACATGCACTGAATTTCTCGAAGACGTGCATCTTAGTTGCTGTGAATACGGACACGGTGGATTGTGGAATACTAAGTATAATTACAGTGACGTTATCTCGGTTGATATGGTCGCGTGTTATCCGGGAAGTTTTCTTGGATTGGGGGAGTATTCTGGATATTTTAAGCGATTTGGACACCCCACAAACGAGATGACGCGAGTATCGATAAAAGGACCACTATCTGATTTTGATCTAACCGGATTCGCTCGTATTGCATCATCATTCGAAATAGCTAAAGGTCTTCATACAGTCTGTTATGTTTGGTTTGGTAGACACTTTTCAGAAAAACGCTGGGCACCAATAGTTTTATTACGATATATGATTGATTGTAAAATGTTGATATCGCTGATTGTAAGTGAGGCAATTATATCATATCGGAAGCAGACCGAAGTTTGGTTACCATCACCTGATGATGATAACGCCGCAAATGATCTCGGTAGAAGAATAATTGGCAAGTTTACTCAAGGTGGAGCATATGATCATAAACGAAATTATGCACGATTAATTCTAGATGATGCTGAATATGATTTTATAATCGCTGATGCAACAGCGAGAAATATATTTGTAAGTCGAGAAAACGCTTACTTATCTGACGGAACACGGTTGAGTACAATTCTTGGTTACTTGAATGGCGAATCGCCTCTGTATACTCATTTAAGGTCTTCAATACTCGCTTAGGTGTCTATAAACTTGCTATCGATGATAAATAGATTCCCTGACACTGCAGTCAGAGCTGCAACGGATTCGTTTTATATCGATAGCAAGTATACATCATTGGTAACTCGTTTCACAAACACTGATGCATCATGGGGTTCGTGGAGAATAAAACAAGAAATGTTATGTAATTATACTGAATCTGCAGATGTTACAATCGAAGATAATTATTATAAAAATAATCAAATGTCAGAATTATCACCTCGACAAATGTCGAAGGCGGCATCCGTGTATGAGCCAGTATCGAGACACAAGACGGTCTATCTAAACGGACCGTGAGGTTCTGGTAAGACGACTTGGGTGATCGAATTATTTCGACATAATTGCGATGACATGACTGTGCTAACACCAACATACAGACTCGCGAGAGAAATGAAGCAACGAGGAGTACAATCATGTACATATCACAGCTTTTTTCGATACAAGTGCGAGACATGGACTCCTGACCGAATGGGAGCGAAATATATTCCAAAAATTATTATTTGAGATGAGATATGCATAGTATCTAAAGATATATTAAAAATGTTTCTCGATTGGCTGTTATTGAAAAATACAGCTGTGACAATCTGCGGCGATCACGGTCAACCACCACCGCTTGTTGGGCCATCTCCACATGATTGGCTAAAGAATTTTGTAGGTTATTACTCGGAGATAACTGATGATCACGGATCTCTTGACGCAGAATTAAACGAGTTCAAGAAATTAATCAGACTACAACCGAATAAAATTCAATGTGAAATAATGCGTAGAGTAATTTCAGAAACTTCAATTAACGACTTTCTGCAAACGTGGAACCCGAACGATTAGATAGTGGCAAGTAGAAAGATAGTTCGTGATACACTTCAACAACAATTATTTACGTTACATAAAGAAAAGTTTCCAGAATTACCAGTGCCGCTGTGTTATCGACCATCTGCTACACGACAGAATTTCGACGTTGATATACCAGGACAGACTGAGAAACAGAATCTCGTATTAAATGATGTTGTCGCAGTTGATATTAGTGTTGTTGAGGATGCATTGCGCTTGGACAAATCCCCGTGGACATTAGGATACGCGATGACAATCCACTCATCTCAGGGGTTAACCATCTCTGATACTCGAGTTTGGATTGTCGACGATCGTGTCGAATGGTCAAATTTAGTTTATCTCGCAGCGTCTCGAGTCAGAAGAATATCTCAGCTGCGGAGAATTGTCATGGACGCTACAGAAACTATCGATGATGTGATTGACAGTAATATAGTAAGAAAAAAATTAGCCAGTTATAAAATAGTGATAAAAAAATAATCGATATTTTGACATCGATGCCGAATTTATCATGACACTGAAGCAGCAGCAGAATAATCACTGTGCGAGCTGTAATTGTGTAATTGTGTAATGTTGTGGCAGTACTCAAGTAAAATCCCAAGACAGATTACCGTAGACAGAAAAGATAGTCGCGGTCATACACGTGAAATACGATGTTGACCTGTCTCGAGTGTAATCGACGTCGAGGTGCTAGTTAAGTGATCGCGGTCGTAATTGAGTGTCTTCGGGAATTACTTGTAATTGTTCACGTGTAAATCCATGTTGAGGAGCAGTTGAATCTAATCTGTAGATTGTAGGTCTATCTGTGGATCTTACCACGCTGGAAATTGTGTGTGTCGTAATACTCCAGACAGGATCAGTCGCTCTTTTTTACTACTTTCAAGTTCACCCGGTTCATATAAATATCTTACAGTAACAGTACCCATCACTGGCTGCGCTAAAAAAATTACGTCGTTGTATTGGTATATACGCGCTTGTAATTTCGTTAATAGGTTTCATGCTGGTTGTTCGAGTAATTTCATTATTTAACGCAGCTATCACACTTGGTAATCTTGCAACCCACTCACGAGATCTTCTGTCTTGAATGATTTCCTTCGCGTATTGATATTCAAATTACCGCTCAGAAAGCGTTCGATTAAATCGTTCAACAATTACCTGATCACGGTGAATTGCAGTATGCCCTCGTCGTATTTTGACATTATGTTGCTTCATCAGCGATGATACTGCACCCTGAAATTCTTTGCCAGGATCAACCTGTAGCAGCTGTGGCCATCGCAGACCACCTCGTTAATAAATTCGTTTAAACGCAGAAGCTACTTCAGCATCTGTCTTTGTTGATAACGGCTCTGCTTCCTTGTATCTACTTGCAACATCAACGGCAGTTAACGCGTATTTGTATGTTACTCCACGTCTAGTATCGTGTGGTAAAAATAGAATATCAGCCTGATGAACTTCATTAGGGACACTGACATCAAAATGCGCGTACTGTATTGTTTTAAGCGATGGTAGATAAATTTGCCATATTGCCTGTCGGGCTAACCATTTTTCAGCAGTAGAACGTCCGACCCCTACTGCTACAGCGAGTTTACTAATCTCTGGTCTACCCCTCCAGTATCCTCTTGGGGAATAATAAATTGACTCCATTATTTCAATGATCGGTTGATTAATTACCGTTTCCCAATACAAGCTTACCCTTCATTGTAGATCTCACCAACCAATTAGTTAGTGATTCTATGAAAGACTTATTTTTTGATGGAATTTAGCGCGTGAATTAATTTCACATCTGCTATGTGTCTGTCTTGCAGATCTTTTCTTTTATAAGCTACATCATGAGCGTGACACGCTTTATCAATAGCATTTATTGGATATTCACCTGGTTTTGGTTGATCTTGGTTATCACGTCTGATATCAAGTCTGGTACCAGGACCACATTAATTATATCCTGGAAGATGTTCTTCTCCTGGGTACTTAGCACACGGAGTTCCTGGTAGTTTGGCTAACTTGGCGGCAATATCACCTCCTCGCTTTTTTTTACAACACCGACTTGCGACCTGATTGTGTGGGAATAAACTTAAATTTCTTTGTACCGCATCGTTCACACTTACCTGTAACTGCTGACCTGTTATGTTTTGTTGTAGTAGATCACCTGTGAGGTTACGCGTCATGCATTTCACACAATATAAATCCATATTATTTATTATATTTCTATGACATGAATGTAACTGATTTCTCGGCGACAAAGAAACAAAAGCCGGTTAAACATCACGCTGCGCTGCCAAATTCTATCCGAATGATTATTATAGGTCCCTCTGGATCATGTAAGACGCAACTGCTGCTTAATTTGATAATGAGATGGCTCAAATGGGATAAGTTGTATTTGGTAGCTCCGTCTGTGGATGATCAGAGATGGTACGATGTACTTAAGGATTTTAATGAAAACGCAAAGTTGCTGGATGAGCGGGGCGATGATGTTATTGAATTTATTACTGATATCGATGAAGCGCCATCTGTAGATAACCTTGATGGATTTATTAATAATTTAGTTGTGTACAATGATGTGATGTTAGATAAGCAGGCCAGCGGTATACACAAATACCAAAAGTGATCAGGGATAATTGTAATATTCTTGCTGTGTTCAACGGAGTTGACACGCATACGTTGCAAAATATTCATCGGACTTGGTGCAGCGGAGATATGGACATAATTAAGTTTAGAAACTTATTTAGTCAGGCCCAGTCAACCCCGCATGGATTTATAACAATAAATTTGCATGATCCACGGTCACGATATCGAATTGGACTTGACACAATTTTTAATTAATAGCAGCAGAGGGGGGTGCGACCTCGATAAGGCGTCATCGTAGTAAAACTCATGTGTATATACGAAGAAAAAAATAACTAACCCCGTAGAGAGACTCTCTCTCGGAAAGTTAGAAGCCTTGGTTACACGTTTTCTTTTGCGTTTTTGTAATAAGGGTTAGTTTACCAAAATAACGGTTATAAAATGAGGCGTGTTCACCCTCTCTGCTGCTGAAGAGGATGGAGAGAGGAAAAAGAAGAAAGAACAACCACTACAACCAGTACCATCATCGCAGCCACTGCCAGCACCACAAACTCATCATCCACGGGTGTGGCATAGCAGAAGGAGGGAAGTCTTTACTATTCCACAAAGTGAAAAAACTGTGATGATGAGGCCACGCATCCGCCTTCTGCACTTCCATCGACTCAAATCAATTGGAACAACGATTGGATCTGTCGATGTGTCTGTGGTGCTCGTCCTGGGAGGTGTCACCATTAACCAGGTGCATCTGGAGTTCAAAACAACAACCCTTCTCAGGGCTAGCCCAGTACTCTACAAAAAAGACCATTCAAGTTGCCAATTTGTGTGAATATGGAGTGGTGTGACTATAAACGCTCTCTCCTTTCCTGATGTGATTACTTGTTTGTTTGTGTGTGTGTGTGTGTGTGTGTGTGTGTGTGTGTGTGCGTGCGTTCGCGTACATTGTGTGGATAGTATATTTTGGTTTTTTTTTTTCTTTACTCTGTGTGGATAGTATATTTGGGGTTTGTATGCGTTCGTGTACTTTGTGTAGATAGGAGAGGGTTTTTTTTTCGTGTACGATTGGGTGGATAGTATATTTTTTTCCTCTTCCTTCTGTGTGTATAAGCAGCAGGAGGGCAAATCCTACAACTTTTAGAAGGTTCCAAATGCCGAAATAAGCCCTTTATAAAACCGCGATGACGCTTTATGTTAATGCAATTGTCGCCGTCGTTGCTGCCCTTTGTTGTCGTTGCCCTCCCTGCTGCTTGCTCCGTCCCTTTTCGAAAACTAAGGTCTTTATCGAGGTACGAAAAATTATCCAAAAATCATATCTAACCCGACTCGATACCGTGTTCGAGGATCATGTAAATTTATTGTTATAAATCCCTGCGGGGGTTGACTGAGCCTGACTAAATAAATTTCTAAACTTATTTATATCCATATCGCCACTGCACCAAGTCTGATGAATATTTCGTAACGTGTGTGTATCAACTCCGTTAAACACAGCAAGAATATTACAGTTATCCCTGATCACTTTAGGAATTTGGGTGTATCGCTGGGTTACATAAATCACATCAGTGTTTTTCTGTCTGCCTCTGGAAAATATCTTGGCAGGATTTGATTGTTTATCCAACATGACATCATCGTAAACAACTAAATTATTAATAAATCTATCAATATTATCAATACTTGGCGCTTCATTAATGTCAGTTATAAATTCAACAACATCATCACCGTCGTTTAATGATTTTGCATTTTCATTAAAATCTTTTAAAACTTCGTAGCATCGTTGATCGTCTACACTTGGTGCTACCAAATACAACTTGTCCCACCTCATCTACTTCATTATTAAATTAAGTAACAATTGTGTCTTACCACTCCCAGATGGGCCAATTATAATCATACGAACAGAATTTGGTAGCGCTGCGTGATGCTTAACTGGTTCTCGTTTCCTTGTAGCAGAAAAGTCAGTGATCTCCATTTGAATAATATAATATAAATATGGATTTATATTGTGTGAAATGTAGAGCACGTACAAGTGATCTAACAACTGTTACAACAAAAAATAACAGATCTGCGCTTTCGGGCAAGTGTGAACGATGCGGTACAAAAAAGTTCAAATTTATCTCCCTGACTCCGTCAGGTGGTAAGTCAGCGCCAAAACCAAAGTCAAGTAAAAAAACAAACAAACGAGGAGGTGATATTGCCGCCAAGTTAGGAAAATTCCAGGAGCTCCTTGGGCTAAATACCCAGGAGAAAAAACATCTCCCAGGATATAATTATTGTGGTCCTGGAACCAGACTTGATATCAGACTTGATGACCAGGATCGACCAACACCCGGAGAAGAACCAATAAATGCTATCGATAAAGCATGTCATGTCCATGATGTAGCTTATAAAAGTAAAAATCTACAAGATAAGCATCTCGCGGATGTGAAATTAATTCACGCGCTAAATTCCATCACTGATAAGTCTCTCAAAGAAAGGTTAGCCAGTTGGTTAATAAAGTCCGCGATGAAATCTAAGCTTGTATTAGGTGCTGGTAATTAATTATAATGGAGTCGATTTATTATTCCCCAAGAGGATACTGGAGGGGTAACGCAGCAATTAGTAAACTTGCCAGTGCAGCAAAAGTCACACGTGATACTGCAGCAGACTGGTTGTCCAAACAGGCAATATGGCAAATTTATCTACCGCGTCCTAGAAAAATTAATTTTGCACATTTTAATGTTAGTGTTCCTAATGAAGTTCATCAGGCTGATATATTATTTCTGCCACATGATACCGTTCGTCGTCGAACATATAAATACGCGCTGACTGTAGTTGATGTTGCAAGTAGATATAAAGATGCAGAACCGTTAACGACTAAAACAGCATCTGAGGTTGTTTCTGCTTTTGAACGAATTTATCAACGAGGTGGTCTACGATGGCCAAATCTATTACAAGTTGATCAATGCAAAGAATTTCAGGGTGCAGTATCATCAACGATGAAGCAACATAATGTCACCATCATACTGAGATTCATCGTGACTAGGCAATTGTTGAACGATTTAATCGAACACTTGCTGATCGGTTATTTGGATATCAATACGCGAAGGAATTCATTCAGGACAAGAGATCGCGTGAATGGGTTGCAAGATTACCAAGTGTGATAACTGCATTAAATAATGAAATAACTCGAACAACCAACATGAAACCTATTAAAGCAATTACCAAAAAAATATACCACAACGACGTGATTTTTCAGTACAACCAATACTGGGTGATGTCACTGTAAGATATTTATATGAACCAGGTGAACTTGAAGGTGGTAAAAAAAGAGCGACTGATCCTATCTGGAGTATTACCACACACAAGATATCTAACATAACTAGATCCACTGGTAGACCAGCAATCTACAGGCTGGATTCAACTGCTCCTCAACGTGGATTCACACGTGAACAATTACAAGTAATTCCCGAGGACACACAATTACTGCCCGGATCACTTAACTAGCACCAAGGGTGTCAGCACCACGACTTCGATTACATTCAAGACATGTCAGCATCACATTTTGTCGTGTATGACCACGACTATTATCTTTTCTGTCTACGGTAAATTGTTTTGGATTATTACTCGAATACAGCCACAACATTATACAATTACAGCTCGCACAGTGATTATTCTGTTGTTGTTTCAGTGTCATGATAAATTCAACATCGAGGTCAAATTTTCGATTATTTTTTTTTTGTCACTCTGTTTGTAACCGGTGAGTTTTTTTCTTATTATATCACTGTTGTTTTCATTATTAATTTCATCAGCCATTGACTCTTCCAAGACAATTCTTCGCAATTGAGATATTCTTCTGACTCTGGACACAGCTAAGTAAACTAAGTTTGACCATTCGATGCGATCATCAACGATCCAAACAACTGTATCAGAAATAGTCAATCCTTGAGACCAATGAATCGTCATTGCGTATCCTAGCGTCCACTGTGATTTATCAGCGCGCAGTGCATCTTCAACAACATTGACATCAACTGTGACAATATCATTTAATACTAAATTCTGTTTTCTTGACTCTGTCAAGGGTCCTGGTATATCAACGTCAATATTTTGTAGTCGTGTATAAGCTGGTCTATAACACAACGGCACTGGCAACATTGGAAATTTCTCCCGTTGTAATTGAAATAACTGCTGTTGAAGTGTGTCTCTATCTTTCTACTTGCCGCTGTCAAATCGTTTGGTCTCCACGTTTTCCAAAAGACGCTCATTGAAGTCTCTGAAATTATTTTACGCATAATTTCGCATTGAATTTTATTCGGTTGTAATCTGATTAATGTTTTAAATCCCTTCAACGTTGCATCAAGAGATCTATAATCACAGACACTTCTTCCTAATAATTAACAAAATCTTTTAACCACAAATGCGGAGATGGACCAACAAAAGGTGGTGGCTGACCGTGATCGCCGCACATAACCACTGCAGTATTTTTTGTTAGCAGACAATCAATAAATATTTTTAATATATCTAACGACACTGTGCCTATTTCATCCCAAATTATAACTTTTGGAATATATTTTGTTCCCATTCGGTCAGTTGTCCATACACCACCGCTGTATTTGTAAAAGCTGTGATAAGTTCAAGAATTGACTCCTCGTTGTTTCATCTCCCTGGCGAGTCTGTGTGTTCGTGTTAATACAATTAAATCTGAATTTCGAAATAATTCAATCGCTCGAGTTGTCTTACCAGACCCACCCGTTCCGTTCAAATAAACGGTTTTGTGTCTGGTGATTGGATCATTCACAGACGGCACCAACGACACTTCCGATAATTCTGATTTAAAATAATTATCTTTAACCGCAACATCAGCGGATTCACAATAACAATGTAACATTTCCTTCTTTATTCTCCACGAACTCCATGATTCATCATTGCTTGTAAAACGAGCCAGTAATTCTGAATATCTTTTATCGATATAAAATGAATCCGTTGCAACTCTAACTGCAGTGTCGGGAAATCTATTTATCATTGATAGCAAATTTATAGAAACATAAGCCAGCATCGAAGATCTTAAATGTGTGTATTGAGGTGATTCTCCATTAATATAACTAACAATTGTGCCCAACTGTGTTCCGTCGGACAAGAAAGCGTCCTCCTGATTACAAAATATATTTCTTGCAGCGGCATCAGCAATTATAAAATTTAATTCAGCATCATCCATAATCAATCGTGAGTGATGTCGTTTATGATCATATGCACCACCTTGAGTAAATTTACCGATTATTCTTTTATCGAGAGCTTTTGCTGTTTTTCACTATTGCTGAGTTTAATCTTAAGAATATTAGGAGCGTTATTGTTAATGACATCAACAGGAGTATTTGGACACTCTCGTGCATATTCCACAATGACTCATCGAGACTGATACGCTCCGGTGTTGGTAACCAATCCGAAGTCTGCGGTCGGTATGATATGATTGCTTCACTGACCGTCAACGATACCAGTATTCGGCTGTCAAGCATATATCGCAACAACACTATTGGTGCCCAACGTTTCTCTGAGAAATGTCTGCCAAACCAAACATAACAAATTAGATGAAGTTTTTCAGCTAGCGCAAACGACGTTACACAAGCAAATCCTGTCAAGTCAAAATCGGGTAAAGGACCATTTATAGCAACTCGCGTCATCGAGTTCGTGGGATGTCCAAATCTTTTAAAATATCCACTACACTCGCCCATCCCATGAAAGGTTCCTGGATAACACGCAATCAGGTCTACGGAAATGATATCCTTGTGGTCATACTTGGTATTCCACAAACTGCCATGTCCATACTAGACACAACTCAATCGTATATCTTCGAGAAACTCACTTCGGGCTGGCTTCCATGAATTTCTTTCTCTGGCGGCGTGAGCGGCTACACTCGGAACTGTAAAACAATTAGTTAATAACTGCTCAGTGTTTTCTGAATATCTCTGTGCGAGTTTTTTTCATTTCATGTTACAGAGATTCCGTCCGGTATAATTCACCGTTAGATCTTACAAATTGATCATACTCGCCATCTTCGGAACTTTTAAACAACCACACCGACACAGGGTCGTTTTTTGCTTATCTGTTTAATAAAATCAAACATATTTTTACCAGAGTTCTCTGGCGGGTAATATTTCACAACACGATCCCGCGGTAATATCGTAACTGCTTTAGTCCAAGCGTGAGCGTTATGATCAATGATATTTATTGGAGATCCGTTCCGATTATATTTCGATTTGTATAATACTTTCTCTGTTATCGTTGTTACGGTTATAGGAAATCTTAGTGCTTTTTCTAGCTCGGCAACATCGTTTATTGATGCTCCTGTATCCTTGACTTTTTCAGCCCACGCTGCTATCTTGGAACGTTTTAGATCAGTTAGACCGTTTCCGCGCATCGCATTTTTGAAATGTTCCATTACTCGCTCGGCTACACAATTCAGCTTTGAGAATCTCATTGGGGCAAGTTTATTGATTTTTGGTGTTTTTATCGGATAGATTCCATAAATGACCGCGATCACAGGATACGCTCAAGCGTAATATAGTTTATCAATCCCAGTCAACATTCCTGGTTTGGAATCTTTACGTAACACAACGGTTTTTCCATTAGCAAGGACAGGGTCATTTTTATCACGGATAATCCACGTATCGGAATCTGCTTGCACAATAAATTTTATTCTGAAAAAGTATTTCTGATTATCAAAGTAATCGATAATCGTTTTCGCTCGTGCATCATTCATTGTAGCGTCCTTGACAGAGTCAGTGTCGCGTATAATGTTAAATAATGTTAAATGTAGACCATACGTGAGATGCTCCATCATTATGAAATTCTTTTTTGGCATTCCTGATAATATCAAACAGATCAGTCAGGGCTCGTCTCCGCGAGTCAGGGGTTAGTCTGTCAAGATCGAATCTAGAAGCTTTCCAGGGTTTGATTGCAGATAATCTTTCAAACTCCTCCATATTATATTTAAGACAAACATTTAAATAAGAAATATTATATATATATATATATATATATATATATATATATATATATATATATATATATATATATATATATATATATATATATATATATATATATATATATATATATATATATATATATATATATATATATATATATATATATAATGTCTCAATATATATATAATGTCTCAAACCAATCAGTGCAAGTGGCTTAAAATGGGATCTGTAACTGTTTGTAACCAATCCTGCAGAAAAGATTTCTGCGGGGAACATTCCCAAAGCATCCGAAGAGGGAGTTTAGGACCAATACTGTGTCTGCGATGTGGTGTTGGGGTCAGGGGTAAAACACAGTTATGTCCAAGTTGCGAGGGAAAGAGATACCGTGAACTTAAAAGATATTATAACAAAAACAATAATAATGTTGGGCTAATATGTGAGCGCGACTATATAACTAAGTTTTCAGACAAATTATAAATTAGATAAATATATTATATATATAAAATGAATCAAGAATTTGTCCCACACCCTATCATTAAGAATTACGAAGCGACTCGAAATGGAATAGTCAGAAATTGGAGGTTGAAAAAACCAGTTGGTGTTGTTAATACTTCTGGTTATCTAAGATTCAACACTTGGAATAAAAACTATTATTATCACAGGTTCGTGTTCGAGTGTTTCTTTGGGAAGATCGAAGACGATCTTGTAAGTGATCACATTGATGGACAAAAACTTATTAACAAATTATCTAACCTACAATCTATCACGCAGAGTGAGAATTCTGCACGAGAAGGTGCCGGTAAATTTAAGAGCGTTACAAGAAAGTTGTCAGATCTTTCAATATAAGAACCCGTGAAGAGAAAATATTTCAGTCAATGAACGCGGCTGGCAAGTATTTCCGTATTAACCCGCGTTCGGTCCAACGTGTTGCAGAAAATATAATCAATCATCGTTTTCATACAAGTTTAATAACTGGATTTTATTTCGTTATGTAGATGCAGATAACGGAGATAACTCTACAGCGACTGTGTAAAAGTCAATGATACAATTATCTCCCCCTTGACTCCAAGGTGACTTTGTCAATGTGATTTCATCAGGGAAATTGCCCAACACTCCTTGAGATTGTGCAATATATGTCATTACAGGTAAATTTATCCAGCGCGGCAGAGCGGTATACAGTTATTATTTATTGTTACAGCCAATTGTATACACACTGCGTCACAGTCTATAACACTTCCGCGTTTGATATTGTCAGTACAGCTAAGTGTTATTTTCACAGTAATATTTAGAATTAAAATCCAGTTCAGAATTTAAAGTTAGTGTTTAAAATCCAGTTCAGAACTGTCTGTCAGTAGTTACCTTTATGATAATTTTTAAATCCTGTATTATCAGATGAGACCGTGGTGTAGTTGTAAAGCGTTTGACTCTCGTTCCGACTTTATCAAATGCCAGCGGTTCGAGTCTCGTCAGGGACAAACTGTCGACGGTGCCCATTTAGGGTTTTATAATAAAATTGGGGGGCTCCAGCAGGGCCCTCGTGTACATATCTCCTCTACGTTGAATCGTGGGGGTGTGTTTTTCACCCCTGGGATTTTGATCTTGGGGGGTATGTACACAGACAGTTTCACTTTCGCTTTGGAGCCCCCCAAAATAAACATTAACCTTGGATGCAGAAAGCTCTACGTCACAAAGAATGCGGCCATTGACTCTGTCACGAGGATGCCGAGCAACCATTAGAAAGGTTCTGTAAGACTGAGATAAAAAAGACAAAATCTCAAAGACAAAAATCTCAAGTCTGAAAGGACCTCGTGAAACACATAGGCCAGTGAAAGACCCATGATTGATAACCGCTCATCATGGTTGCTGTTTATTTTTTTCTTTTAAATATATAATATTTATATATATATATGAATTACGAAAATATCAATGATGTGATTGTTGCTATTAAAAAATTAGAAGAGCGCGGATTTAATATATCCGATGAACTAAATCCTGAAACAATCATGTCTGATTTTGAATCACTACATGAAGCTAAATGCGCAGGGCGTTATATTTTGCCTGCTCAGTACAGATTTATAGAGGATCCAGACGAATTTATATAAATCGCTGGCTACAGTAGAAGAAGCACAAATAAATGAATTTGTTTCGTTGTCTCGTGCAATTGAAAAAATTAGGTTGGAATTAGCCCAAGAATTTGAAACAAGGAAGGTGATAAATACTCGTGTAAGACAGCTAAAACATTGTATGTCCCTTGACGAGGAAGTAAATACCTAGAATGAAGTCAAGTACTTGGAAATGAAATTGAAAGTAAAAAAATATATATCACTTTTTTTTACTTCCTTGATACTTGTATCAGTCCGAGTTAGATAATATTTCCCTTAGTCGATCGGATTTAATGCAAAAGTGCGCATAATTGAGAATTTGATCTCGGTCACATACAATTGAAATAATATGCTCGCGTCTGAGACTATCTAACTGTTCCTGTGTTAGTAAGAAATCATCGTTTCCGTATTCGTCAATAATGAATTTAACGTTAATTTCTTCTTGGGTAAATGCAGCCTTAACTGCTTGCTCGAGCGCTTGTTTGTCATACACGAAAACATTTATGTGGTGGTACATATTCATAAATTTATAGATTTATAAATCTAAGATCTAAATATACGTACATATTCTAAAATTTGAGGTATACACAATATAATCTTCTTTTAGTCTTTTCAGTTGCATATCAGTTAATATAAAATCGTCAGTGCCGTATTCGTCAACAATTACTTTTTCCGGGGTAACTTTTCTGGTTTTGACAGCTTCATCAAGAAGTTCTTTGTCATGTATGAAACATTTTACGCGGTGGTACATTATATAATACTCACTTGATTAGTTATCAGTCAATTTTACTGCAGATTTCAATATTTTTTTTTACTTTTTACTGAAAAACGTTGAATTTGACCAGAAAATACCTATCAAAATTAGCAAATTGGACAGTGTGCACGATTTTGACCAGTAAATACCCTATAAAAATTAGCAAATTGGACAGTGTGCATAAAATATATATAAATAAAATATTCGTGCGCAAACATAAAATTATTCACCTTCTAAGACTGAAAGTCTTAAGACTGAAAATCCCTACAATCTTCGATTTGGAAGCCTTTGACTTCTAGGATTTCACAAGTAAATTAATATGTAGTGTTTCACCTCGAAAATCAAGAAGGTGGCCAGACTGGTCTGTTAGTTTGAAATTTATTCTGGTCAGCCACGGATTATGACATCGTAGATAGACTGGATTGATCGGCTCTTGCACGATTAGAAATCCGGGTGGTATATCTTTCGGGGTGAATAAAGAATAAATCCTTGCTGGACTTGATTTGATACTGTCGTGTCTGTGCTGTAGCTGCCATCGATTACATCACACACAAGATTGACCGCGACCGCTTCGGTTATATTTACGATGCCCGGAGATACATGTCGGCCTTCTCCGATTTGACTATTATTGTGTCTGATGATAGTTGGTGGTGGTAGTGATCGCCTCTGTTGTGCAAGCATGTCATCAAAGAACTCATTGGTGAGGTCGTTGACTGATTTCCTTAACTCGGATACTTTATACCAAGGAAGTTTTAAATTTGGTAGTGTAACTTCTGTTATTTTAAAGAAGTCTAAAAATTCTTGTTTAGATTTATCTCTGGAGGTGTCAACTTGATCTACTACTACTTGAATTAATCGCTGATTGAAATATTCCATATCGAATGCGAGCCGATTTAATATTTCTATACGCGCGATAATTTCACTACGTAGCGATGTATCAAAAAGATGTCCTTGAAAAAGTTGTCGTAGCCGCTGTAGTTGTCTTTCATGTTCTTGATCAATAAATTTAAATTCATTATTAATCATAGATAAGGTTATGTCTACAACCTCTATATTTGAGATAATAAACTTCCAGCTGATCTCAGGAATCTCGGGTAGAACCTTAAGACTGCCACGCAATACCGGGTTTCGTATTAGCAGATTTATAGCATTCATGTACACCGGAGCAACTTCGTGGTATGATTTATTGTCAGTGACATAGTCAGACTTTACAGGTGTTGGTGGTATTGGTGGCGTTGGTGGCGGAGTTTCAGGCCATCCTAACACTGTTCTGATCGAACTATTATATATATCCACGGCGTAGTCAGGAGAGTTTATTTCGATTGCAGAAGACAGCGTTGGCTCATGAACAGTTATTGTTATCTTAGATTCTTTTCCTGTGATATTTTTTATTCGACGTTGTAGTTCCTCATTGATTTCTTCGATTTGATAAGACCCGGTTGGTAACCCAATGACATTCCAGTCAGGAGTGCCATCGGGTTTATTTTTATGTGCAAACACAAACGAATTATTTGCTGGTAATCCACCAAACTATTTTGATCTGATATTTGGCCAACTGTGATATACTCGTAATTGTGCTAACGCGATCTCCTCTGCTGAAATCGCAGTTGGAAAATTAATACCGAATTCTGGTTTAGTTGATGTTACTGTGATCATCGAAGTCTTCACGGATTTATATTTGCGACTATATCGAGCAGAGCTCGATGAAGTAATTCCGTCATTATTATTTATCTTTTGTCGCTTTAAATGACTGGTGTAGTCTTCGTATATCTTAACCATTTGCGCGAATTCGAAATCTGATATTACTGTATCGTCGAGACTTGATGATATCAGCGACGATAATTTCGAGTAGGCGCTCGTGGCCGCATTGTTTAACTTTTCATATTCGTGCAATTTTGTTAGCGCGCATGAGGATATTTTTTTCGCGATAATATTAGCAACGCCTGCAATTGTCGTTGATGTTGAAACTGTAACTGTGATTGCGATTGCAGTTGTCACTGGTGTTAGCGCTGATAATAATACTCCCGTAGATGCAACTATCGCGGATACTGAATACACTATTGTGTCAAGGATGATTACACGCCGCTTGTATTTTTTTACTTTTATTGTTCATTCGTTAATGGTATTTTTAACTCTGCCATTCGCGTACTTGATCGTATCTATATTGCTGAGTATCTGACGCCATTTTATTATTTTACGCAGTAACCAACTGAGGTGTTTCAGCTACAAATTCCAAACACCACCAGTAAGATGGTGCGGTTAATTTCTTGTCGGCGGATTATAGTATAAATGTTTCTTCCGTTCCCTTGTTTAATATGATAATCACAACCCCGGAAAAATGTCTCCAGGGATACGTTGTAAATATCTCAAATTTAGCGGCACTGAACACAGACAGTCTATACACTCCAGTGACTGTTGCTGTATATTTGATGGTGTTGTTTTGTTTAGACCATGTTGCAAATCCAGATGATACTGTGCATACTATGTTGGTAATATGCCCGGCAGTTACTTCAGATGGTATTTCAATCAAACTGGTTTTGTTAACGATATCAGGAATTCCACTTACGATATCTTGCTGTGTTTGTTTGATCGTGTCAATGTTAGTTTTGATATCAGAAAGTTTTTTGTCAACGGTGTGCGGGGTACCAAAGAATTCCTCTGCGGTTTTATTAGTTTTTTGAAAGTTTCTTCGAAGTCTTGTAAACGCGGTTATGTGAACGTCATACTCGGCCCGCAACGTGGATAATTTACCGTCAACGGTGTCAACATAATTTTTCGTTGCGGCATCTTCCGGGGATGTTGGATCCGCTAACACCACTATTTCATTTTTGTTCGTGTTGAGTTCACCTGTCATTATGTCGCCGGTATTTTTTAAACGAGCAGCAAATATGGTTTCGACGGTTGTAAATAACGCGTCAACATATTGTTTGTTTGCGGCATCTTCCGAGGATGTTGGATCTCTTAACACAGTTATTTTGTTACCGTTCATGCTGAGTTCACCTGTCATTGTGTCACCGGTCTTTTTTATGCGTTCCCCTGCAGCTTTTTGCGTATCATCTCTTAACGCCGCAATTGATATCTGCGAATCTTTGATTTTTCCGCTATCAGTGAACACAGGGATGTTACCCGGAGTAGCTCTAATAACCCTACGAATTATTTCATGCAATTTGATATCGCTGGTTTTTAGTTTTCCGTGTCGGTCCTAAAAAATAACCTCCTCTGGGTCTATCCCGGTCAAGCTTTAAAGATTATCGATTTCATCTTTGGTCGCATATTTTGATAAATCTATATCGGTGCGCTTCACTTTTCTGTTGAGAATAGATTTTCCATAAATATCAACCATTATTCTTTAACGATTGTTTAAATGTATACTCATGCACGACTTTGTGAGGTGGTTTGGTTGACGCTGATATCGCATCGAGGACATTTAATACTTCACGACCACAAATCGGCGGATCGGTTAGTGTTTGTGTTGGTAGCAATGAGTACCAAACTTTCGATGGGATGTCTTTTGTATATTTTAGAAATTCAACTGGCGGTGCTAACCCGTACGAATCGAAATAGACAATTCCACGTGGATGTATGGTGTAAGCAACCCAGTGAGTTCCTGGACCATCGCTGTTATCGAGATTAATAATTCCAGTTTCTGGATTAGTCAGTTGTTGTGGTAACTGATCTCTCATAAAGACGCCTCTGAAATGTTTCATATTTAATTGTTTAACAGCATAGAGTAAATCAAAATTTGATATCGGTGTGATGTCTAAAACCGTTTTGGGTACCATGATGGCGGAGTTCCTGGAAGTCTTAGACCGCGTCCCTTTTTTTTGTATCCTTTTCCAGTTGCTTTCTTCAGTGCCATTCAGCAGCTGTTCCAACAGCTCCTAACGCGGCGGCCTTAGCGACAGCTGGGGCAGCAGCAGCTATCAGTGCTGGTATCGCGGCGAGAAGAGGAAATATACCACCGGTTTTAACCATATCTTTGATGGCTTTTGGAGCGAAATCAAGTTGAGTTCCATTTTTCGCTTGCTTCGCTTTATTGAAATGTTTTAGTTGGGTTTTAGTCAGCGATAACTTGTTTGGACCACCATTAGCGATTTGATCATTTTTTAGTGTTATCGTTGCCCCACATGCGCTCGCGTTTTTCGATTGTAATTTTTTCATCTGACCAGGAGTCAGAGTGACATTAACGTGACTGTATGACATTTTTATAATTAACGTGATTGATCTAATTGTCTACACATTGTTTTAACAATGTTACATGTTTTCGGAAAACTACATGTTTTCTACTGGTGCATCAACGATTCTCATTCGACCACTAATACCTTCAAGTAACATTGCTTTGTCACTGAGTATAACCGCGATTGCTCTATAGGGACCATAAACAATTGGAGGACCATCTGCAATTTTAGGTAGGGTGCCGACACGAGCTCGGAAGTGGATATCAACAACAGACTGCTTGGATAAATCAAGATGCTCCAGCGAAAAGTAATAAATCGGGCACAACTTTGTAAAATAAAATTGTGATATTTGCGTCCCAGTATCTATATTTATGTTACGCGACAAGAATGTCAGCCAGCGATGATATGCGCGCGCCGCATGATTATTTGCAAAACTTAATGATGTATCTTCAGATGGTTCTTGTTGTCCGTTTATTCTCAACGAAACCTCGGTAACGTCAAGTTTGTCAAATATCATATGAGACCATTCCTGATTATTCACCCGACGAATATCTTGCGACGCAATAAAAATATGTCCTGGCGCAGAAACACCTTGTTGTGATGCTATATGCCAAGTAAATACATCTCTGACGGAACTTTGAATGGTGTCTGTGGTTACTGTAAACCACGATAACAATGATTTATCACCTTGATTCATAAAAGAAAGTAATCGTGGCTCTTCTGTGATCGATGGAGTTAATACCGGCATCCACAGTGAGAGTTTTGTTATGTTTACTTTACCGGCATGGCCAGCTTTTGCCAAATCCATCATTGTCATCAGTTTTTCTTACGCGCACAACTGTGTTTAGCTCCAAAGATGGCCCTTCTAAAATCTCTGCAAAATCCAAAAATGTGATTTAGTGGAATCGCACATGAAAAACTTTTATTATCTCCTGACAACATTGCTCGGCATGTTGCAAATCCTAAGTTGTAAGTCGCGCTAGCATCTTTTATAATATCAAATGCAGCACCTGGTCTAACTTCATGTTCAAAATCAACTGGTTGTGGAGCGCTTGCAGTATCTTGTGGTGTTCGCAACTTAATATACTGAATATGATCAGCGTTGTCGGTAATATCTTTAGCAAACATGATTGATGGACCAGCTGATCCTGTGTAATCGTCAGAATATCTTGCTAGACCAATTATTGTTGTAGCAACATCGACATCATTCTGAATCGATTCGATATTTTTTCCATTAATCATATATGTGGCGCTACTAAACAATGCCATAATCCCATTATTGACAAAACCAACTCGGTCATTGGCACCGCAGTTATTATTATCCGCCCTTACAAGTTCACCTTCTACTTCAATACACGCCTCACAAGGCAGAAAATATCTACTTGTATCATGAACTTGAAGTTCGATACGCCCTCGTTGATTTGGCTCTCGTGCGTCATAGGAATAAAGTTGATAATCACGCACTGATTTATCTTTTTGAACCGGCTCATCTATATTGAATGCTGTGTCGGATATGTATTTGAACATTTTATACTATTGCGTATTTTTCCGAATGGTAATTATCTTCGTCGCACACGAAGTCCACTTCCTGCTATCAAATTTGCTGTAATATTTCTTTGTGCATCAAATTCCTGATCTATCAACGCTGCTAGTTTCTGATTTACAGCCTGATTTATCACCTTACTAACATCCGCGGGCATAATTTCGGTACTTGGTAATTTCACCGGTGGTGGCGAACCTCTTTGAGGTTTACGCATTAGTCGCGCTAGTCTTTCTTTGATTGCCAAGAGTGCCTTACCAGCAGCACTAACAATTGCACCATGAGCTTTTTCACCAACAACATTAATGGCTTACCTCGATAACTGTTTTGCAAGAGGACCCACTTTTGGTGCTAACCCAGCAAATAAACCCTGAACCACATCGCCAAGTCCGTCTCCGTAAGTTGCTCTATAAACTGGTAATCGTGAGTTTACTGCTCTGACCTGCACAGGTGTATGTCTGTTATATATAACCATATTATGTTATTTGTTGTTATGTATATAATCGGTGTAATAATCAACAAGTTCATCGACGAGTTCTTGATATATGTTAACGTCCATAACACCACCTTGAAATAATCGCCGACAAATATCAGCGGCTTCATTAATTATCTCTGGTGAGTTGTTTCCAGCGAGTTTTCCTCCTATGAGAACTTCTAACCGCGAAACGTCATTGAAAATATTATCAGGGCAAATAATTCCTAAACCACTGCCAGTAGTAGTAGAATCAGAATCTTTATTAATCTTACTTATAGCACGCCTACTTGAAATGCGGGAGAAAACATGCGTCTTAAATTTTATATAATTGGAATTATTGTGATCAGTAGATGGTGCATTTTTGAAGGCAAAATATAATGTAGGAATCCAATCCTCTTTTTTCACGTGTTCAACATATTCAGGTTTTAGATAGTCTTTTCTTGATTCATAACCATATGCAGCTATATTGACTAATTCGTCCTTGTTAGCAAAACGTTTACGAGCATCATCGGTAAAGATGTCTGCAGGGCGTAGTTCCTGTTGTTGAGGCGGAGGAGGTGAAAAGGAGGGGTCTACGTGTGGCACTGTTATGACTGGTTCCTTGGGTTTTCTTCCTCGTCGTTTTTTCTTCTTGTTGCAGAGGCGGAGTAAGTGAAAGGGAGGGTTCTTCCTGATGTTTCTTTCTTTGTTGTTTTTTTTTCTTTCATCCCTCTCTTTTTGTTTTTGTTCTCGTATTATTTTTTTGCGCCCGCAAATATATTGGAAAGTCAATACTTTTTCTGTCTATAGAATCAACATTTTTATTTATTTTATACAACCAATCGCTCCAAGTACTACTATTTATTTTTTTAGAATATCCCGGTTTTAAAAATTGATCTTTGAAACGACGATAACTATCGGCAGCAAATGTACCAAAGGCAATTGCATCGGGGGCAGATTCCGTGTTATATTTTTCAATTTCTCTTATACCCTCTTCAGCAAATCTTTCTCTGAGTTTTTATTTTTTTGTAAAAGATTTTTTTACCAACAGCCCCTTCAGGTTGTGCGGCAACTATTTCTTCAGCGGTTTGTTTTAATACTTGAATAAGACTTTCTTCCTTTTCCCCTGGCTCTTTTTCAGGTCCCTTAATAGCAGTTAAGACTTTTCCAGTAACCGTAGTGACCGGTCTAAATAATTGTTCCGCTTCAGTTGCATACTCAGCTTGTGCTTCCTGTTGTGATTGCACATCTCTTTTAAACTTCTCCTTTATAGGGATATATTTCTTAAGTGCTTCTTCTCGCTCTCTAGATAGTCTAGCTGTGTAAGATTCCGCATGTACCATTATTTGGTATAGTAATTTTTAATTTATTTCCTCGAATACGGTATCGAGTCGGGTTAGATATGATTTTTGGATAATTATTCGTACCTCGATAAAGACCGTAGTTTTCGAAAAGGGACGCAGCAAGCAGCAGGGAGGGCAACGACAACAAAGGGCAGCAACGACGGCGACAATTGCGTTAACATAAAGCGTCATCGCGGTTTTATAAAGGGCTTATTTCGGCATTTAGAACCTTCTAAAAGTTGTAGGATTCGCCCTCCCTGCTGCTGTATAGTTTATTTTGGGTTTGTTTTTCTTCTCTTGCCTCTGTGTGGATAGTATATTTTGGGTTGGTTTTTTCTTCTTCCCTCGGTGTGGTGTGGTTTATTTATGTGCTTATGTGTTTGTGTGTGTATGCGTCCGCGTACGTCGTGTAGATAATATATTCGCGTTTGTTTTTTCTTCTTCCCGTGTGTGGATAGTATATTTGGGGTTTGTATGCGTTCGCGTAAGTTTGTGTGGATAGTTGATATTGTGTTTGTTTTTTCCCCATCAGGTGTGTGGATAGTATATTTGGGGTTTGTTTTTTGCTCCTTCCCGAGTTTTGATAGTAGATATTGTGTTTGTTTTTCTCGTTATTGTGTGGATAGTATATTTGGGGTTTGGATGCGGTCGCGTACGTTGTGTGGATAATAGATATTGTTTGTTTTTCCCCCTGCCCGTGTGTGGATAGGATATTTGGGTTTTTTTTTTTGCTCCTTTACGTGTGTTGATAGTAGATATTGTGTTTGTTTTTTCCCCTTCCCGTGTGTGGATAGTATATTTAGGGTTTGTATGCGTTCGCACATGTTGTATGGGTAGTATATTTGGGGTTTGTATGCATTCGAGTACTTTGTGTGGATAGTAGCGTGTGTTTTTTCCTTCCCTTCTTCATGGATAGTAGAGTGTGTTTGTATTATTTCACATACATTTGTGTGGATAGTAGATCTTGTTTTTTTTATTGTAAATATTGGGGTATTTTTATAGTAGATATTGGATTTTTAACCATTTCCTTCTGTGTAGGTAGTAGAGTGTGTGTTTGTATGCGTGCGCGTACGTTTGTGTGGATAATAGATATCGTGTTTGTATGTGTTCATGTATGTTTGTGTATATAGTAGGATGTGTGTTTGTGTGGATAGTAGAGTGTGTGTTTATATCCGTACGCGTACGTTTGTGTGGATGGTAGATATTGTCTTTTATAGTAACTACTGGAATATTTTTAATAATATATATTGATTTCTTGTACCCTTCCCTTCTGTGTGGATAGTAGGGTGTGTCTTTGTATGCGTGCGCGTTTGTTTGTGTGGATAGTATATATTGGGGTTTTTGATAGTAAATATTGGGGTATTTTTGATAGTAGATATAGTTTTTTCCCTCCTTTTCTCTGTGGTTTGTGTGTGTGTGTGTATTTGTGTGTTTGTATGCGTTTGTGTGTATAGTAGATAGTGTTTCCCCCCTTCCCTTCTGTGTGCATAGCATATTTGGGGTTAGTTTTTTCCTTATCCCCTGTTGTGCGTGTGTGGTCTTTGTTTGTCTCTACAAAACTCCATTTATCCCTATCATATACATTTCACCTACATAGCTACCTACATTAGCGCGTATTCAGGTCAGCTACACGCAATACTGTTGCCATTATTCTCCTAGTGATGAGTACATTGACGTCATTGAAGCTGGACATTTTGAGATTATAAATATAGACTTGGGTTTTTCTACAAGTTGTAGCTAGAAATAGAAACTATGGTGTTTAAACAGGAACGTCACACAAGTTGAGGCTATAAATAGACAGTAGGTTTTTACAAAAGAATTTCACACAAGTTGTAGCTATAAATAGATATTGGGGTTTCATAGGAATTTTAATAGGTTATAGCTATAAATAGCTACATGGATGTTTATCCACGATCGTCACACAAGTTGAGACTATATATAGATACTAGGTGTATCCATTTCAGTCTAAACCAATGTAATAATAATAATAATAATAATAATAATGAAGACTTTGTATAGCGCCTAATCTTTAGAAGCTCTAAGCGCTTTACAACATAAGACATCTATAAGATATAAAAAAACATATATAATGATATGATTACAAACACAAACACCATGAAATTAGAAAACATAGAAAAAACATGCTGAGAATATTTAAGGTAGGAAACATTATTAGGTCTTTAAGTTTGTTCTTGCAGGCGAAATAAGTGAGTTTTGAGAGCATTCTTGAATGGGATCACTGTGTCTTTGTGTCTAAGTTCAGTGGGCAATTCATTTGCTGGGCCCTGGTATGCAAAAGAACGCTGTCCATATGACTTTGTTTTCATAGTGGGAATAATGAGTATACGATTGTCAGAAGAGGAGCGTAAGTATCTTGCTGGTGTGTATACATGGGTGAGGTCGGATAGGTATGTTGGACTAGAGTCCGACAGTGAAACGTAGCACAGAGAACACATTTTGTGTTTGATTCTGGATCGAATGGATAGTCAGTGTAGGGTACAGAGCAGCGTTGAGGTGTGCTCTGATCGTGGTACTCTAATTATGATCAAAGCAGCTGTGTTTTGAACTTTTTGAAGTTTCTGGAGCAGATATTGAGATGAACCAGACATCACTGAGTTTCAATAGTCCACTCTTGAAAGTACTAATGAACACACAAGTGTTTTAGTGGCATCAACTGAAAGATACTTGCGAATGGGGCTGATGCGTCTCTGCACAAGATATGCAGCCTTGCATATGTTCATGACATGTTGGTGCAATGTGAGAGTACTGTCCAGAGTAACACCTAGGTTTCGTACTGATTGTGTGAATTTAATGTTGGTGTTGCTGATATTTATTGTTTGAGGTAAAGGATGTGAATGAGAAAGTCTTTGCGTTGTGATCAGAATGGCCTCAGTTTTATCATCATTCATCTGCAGCTTGTTACATGTCATCCATGATTTCGAATCAGAAATGCACCTCTCTACACCTTGGATGGTAGCATCAACTTCAGTTGGGTGGCTAGATTTGTATATTTGTGTGTCATCAGCGTACAATTGGTGAGACACTGGATGATGATCTATGACACTTGAGAGCGGCTGAGAGTATATAATGAAGAGAACAGGTCCAAGAACAGACCCGTGTGGAACACCACAACATAGATCAACTATGCTGGAGTGTATTCCATTTGCAGACACAATTTGTGTCCTGTTGATCAAGTAGGACTTGAACCACAGTAAGGCTGTATCATGAATGCCAAATACATGCTGGAGACGGTGAAGTAATGTATCATGGTCTATTACGTCAAATGCTGCAGACAAATCAAGGACTGTAATCTTTCCGCTATCCAACGCAGAGAGAATGTCATTAACTACTTTTAGAAGATTAGTTTCAGTACTGTGGCAAGGGCGATATGCAGATTGTACATTGCTAAAAAAGACTGTTTGAATTTAGATGAGATACAAGCTGGGATAGAACAACCTAAGATTTTTTATATAAATGGGAGATTAGAAACTGGGCGGTAGTTCTTTAAATCGTTATGGTCTAGTGTTGGTTTCTTCAGCAGAGGCTTTACAAAGGCAGTTTTGAAAAATGATGGGAATTCCCCGGATGAGAGAGAGGTATTAATAACATCAGTTAGTGAAGACAATACTGGATCTAAGCACTCAAGCAGCAGTGATGTTGGAATTGGATCAAGTTCACATGACTTTGGCGCACTCTTCATCAGGATTGTACGTACGAAATCCATAGAGACAGGTTGAAATGCTGTTAATGATTGCCGCTCAAATTTTGTATCCCAACTGTATGGTGACGACGAGTCAATTGAAATTGTGGTGTCAAGCTTATCTCTAATGGTTTGTACTTTGTTACGGAAGAAATTTGCAAACATGGCAGTAAGGTCGACTGGAGAGAAGGTAGTTGAAAGTGGTGTAGATTTGTTCCTTGACATTAGCTTGTTAGTAATCCCGAAGAGCTCTTTGCAGCTGGAACTTTCCATGATCTTAGTAGTGTAGTGGGCTGATTTCGCTGCATGGACTATATTTGTGACATGCCTCTTAGCAGCTTCATAGATTTGCTTATGAATAGTGAGTCTGGTGGAAAGCCAAAGCCTTTCAGCTTTACGACGGTCTCTTTGAGCAGTGCGAAGCTGGTCCCTAACACTGCTATACCATGGAGAACACGTTTGAATTGATACTCTGCACTTGGTAGCTGGGGCATGTTTGTCGAGCAATGAACGCAGTCAGTTATCGAGCTGTTCTGCTGTAGGAGGTAAGCAAGTTGTTAGGTTTTCTTGGATGTCATGCATTAGTTTGGTTCTGTTATCATACAGAGGTTTCTGTTAGTAGCAGATAAAGGTGGAGGGTTAGGGACTGATACGTCAAGATGGCATATAATGCAGAGGTGATCTGATGCAAGGTCAAGGGATACCAGGGAGGACCGTAGAATGTTATCATCAGGTCTATGAAGAATCCAGTTTAAAATGTGACCATGTTTATGAGTGGGTTGGTTAACTGACTGTTTGAGGTTGAAAACAGCAATGGAATCTATGAGTTTTGATGTGTTTGGGCTTCCGGGACAGTCAAAGTGAAAGTTGAAATCTCCAAGAATAATCAGGTTGCCACCTATCGAATTTCCATAGTCCAGGAGATTCGGAAACTGCTCCAAAAAGAGAGATTCAGTCAGCTTGTTTTTTCTACTAGGAGGAGGGTGGTATAGGCAGAAAAAATGGACTGACCTTTTCTCCAGTGTGAGTGTGGTTTGCACTAGTTCAAACGATGTGTGGTCGAAATTGAATGTTGTGGTGTGGTTAAGACGTTTGATCATGGAGTTCTTTGTGATGACAACAATTCGTCCTCCGCGAGAGTTACAGGGGAACGACTTGATATTGAGGGATATGGTTAGTCTGCTATAAATTCTGGGACTATTTCGTCAATTTAGCGTTACTTTCAGTCATATCTATTTTGGTGTTGGTCTTTGCCTTGATTATGGCTATTTATAACATCATTACAATTAATTAAAGCTATGAACACTGCTAACATAATTTCAGGTCGAGGTAATGCTTTATATATATATAAATCTCGGGCTTGTATTAGTATATGTCTGTCTCTGTTGTGTTTGACCCTCAACTATTCTTGTCCGTAGACAGGCACTATACAATTTCTCCATTGTCCCTAGATAGTTACAACCTATGTTGAACTTTTCCTTGTCTCGCTAGAGTCACACCCATGTTAAATTTCCCTATATTAATTTTCCATTGTCCCTATATGTTCCTAGGTTTTTCCCCTCATATATTCTCATTTTCCCTACGGTATCAATCTATGTCGATGTTTTGTATGTGTTATATATGTCAATCGAGGGCAGCCTTATGCTACATTGTTACCAATGTTCAGTACCGTGACGTCACCTCATATTTTCATCCTATTATCCCTATACAACAACCCCACTTTCCCATGTCGTTATACAGTTCCAATATTCCCCATGTTCAATTCCCCATGTCGCTATATCGTCCCAGGGTGATCTGAAACGTCTTGTCGCTATATCGTCCCAAGCGGGTCTGTAATGCATTTTCCCATTGTCGCTATATCGTTCCCATACTGTACTTATATATATATATATATATATATATATATATATATATATATATATATATATATATATATATATATATATATATATATATATCCTCTCATTCATTCATTTTTCTCCGGTGGCCTAGTAGTTAGAGCGTCCGCCTCGGCCGCGGGAGGTCGTGGGTTCGACCCCCGGCCGAGTCATACCAAAGACTTACAAAAATGGTACTAACAGCTGCCTCGCTTGGCGCTCAGCATTAAGGTGGCGCTCTACAGTTTTGTATTTTGCATAAGGGTTAGGATTTTAAAGATAAAGAATTTCCCCGGCTTTCCTCACTGGTTATACTGGCTATTTAAAAATACCTTGTATATCTTAGGTATAATTCAAAGAACCTTTAATTCCCTTTATTTTGGTGTATGATTGATGGGTGTACTATGGGTTATAGAGTATACAGCTTGGCCTTACTTCAGATGTGCACCTTTCAAAAAAGTGCTAGCTCTACTTAGTCATTTTCAATTCCTGAACTTCAGAGCTAAATTGTATAAAAAAGAGCCGATAACTTTTTTTACATGTTATATATTTGGTAATTCATTCATTGCACTTTCATTTTCCCTGTTTTAATAGCTGCCATGTATAGCGTACTTTAGACTAATTCAGACTGATTTTTTAACTCAAGGGAGCAGTCATTTTACTTTGCAGTGTGCTTAAATCATGTAAAATTTCCAAAAGTACAATATCCAAAGAAATATCATCCACATTACACTAATGTAGCATAGAGGTATGCCAACATTCTCTCCATTGTACATGTTTTAAATGCGAACTACTTCACCTTGCATACGTCACTCTCTCAAAAGTACATATTAACTGGTGAGCGCCCCCTAAGAGGTTAGTGTTAGGACTGGTCGGCCTGGTGTCAGGATAATGTGACTGGGTGGGGCATCATGCTACATGTCTGCGGCATGATGCCCCAGTGCTAGACATCACTATAAACTGTCACACTGCAGACATCGTAGCGATATAACTGAATTTTTTTTAAAGCTACGTTAAAAATATAAACCACACAAACACGCATACACATTCATTTTTCATCTTCTGCATTTCTCATCCATTCACATTTTCTCATTCCTTCTTCCTTACTCATTCATTCGCTTACACATTCATGACATCGCTGTATACTCGCACTCATACTTAATTTGATTTAATTCATTCATTCATTCATTCATTCATTCATTCATTTATTCATTCATTCATTTATAGCTCATACTTGTATTTTCTGTACTTACGGGTCCTCTAAGCTGATTTTGTTTCGCTGTGTAATTGTCTACTGTTTAAGATGTTAAAGCCAGTCATCATGTACGATGGATGGACTTATGTTGGCTGTTTGTACTTTCTGAGGATGAGTGTTGTTTGAGGTGATGATTATTTCTTTTATGCCTAGGGATATATTTTGCACTGGGTAAAACAAAATTGTGTCTATAGTATGTTTCAAAGAAACTTTTAGTACAAAATAACGATGAAATATATTGAGCAGTCGAGTGGGGCAACATATTATTTTTGTCACTGTTGTATCAATAGTGTTGGGATCGTTCGCTATTCATGGACAAAGACGCAACAGTCAGATGAGAATTATTATTGAAAATATCACATTTAATGGCTGTGGAATAACTTGTATTGTTATATTGATGATAATCCTTACGCTTTTAGAAAGCTAAAGGAAGAAGTTCTAGCTTTTGAGAACGCATCTATTATTATGTATGTAATATTTTACGTCTACAGCAACAGTTTTGAACTTGATAAACCAATTGCATTTACACGAGTCTTCAAGAAATTCTAGTCAAGAATCAAAGCTGTTTACCCGTAAGCAACAACTTCCCTTGAAAGAAAGTTCTATCCAATGATATCCACATGAATACGGCTGATAATCATTTAAACATGATATAAATAATAAAAGATAATATGTTGAGCTGAGACGCATCAGCTCAATTCGCAAATATCTTTCAGCTGATGCCACTAAAACACTTGTGTGTTAATTAGTACTTTCAAGACTGGACTATTGTAACTCAATTTTGTCTGGTTCATCTCAATATCTGCTCCAGAAACTTCAAAAAGTTCAAAACACAGCTGCTCAGATCATACTTAGAGCACCACGATCACAGCACACCTCCCCGCTGCTCTGTACCCAACACTGGCTATCCATTCGATCCAGAATCAAAC
Source organism: Sinohyriopsis cumingii (assembly GCA_028554795.2). Taxonomy (NCBI): domain Eukaryota; kingdom Metazoa; phylum Mollusca; class Bivalvia; order Unionida; family Unionidae; genus Sinohyriopsis; species Sinohyriopsis cumingii. The sequence goes on along the minus strand of CM068830.1, from coordinate 46,695,059 downwards.
ACAAAATTTGTTCTCTGTGCTTCGTTTCACAGTCGGACTCTAGTCCAACATACCTATCCGACCTCACCCATGTGTACACACCATCAAGATACTTACGCTCCTCTTCTGACAATCGTATACTCATTATTCCAAGTATGAAAACAAAATCATATGGACAGCGTTCTTTTGCATACCAGGGCCCAGTAACGTGGATGAATTGCCCACTGAACTTAGACACAAAGACACAGTGATCACATTCAAGAATGCTCTCAAAACTCACTTATTTCGACTGCAAGAACAAACTTAAAGACCTAATAATGTTTCCTACCTTAAATATTCTCAGCATGTTTTTTTAATGTTTTCTGATTTCATGGTGTTTGTTTCTGTAATCATATCATTATATATTTTTTATCTTATAGGTGTTGTCTAATGTTGTAAGCGCTTAGAGATTCTAAAGATTAGGCGCTATACAAAGTCCTCATTATTATTATTATTATTATAAATATGATCATTCAGCCGTTGTTTTGAATGTGACTTTTTCAAAGTGTTCAGGGAACAAATATGCTGAAAAAGCGCGTTAAAACAACACTCGAGGTTCTATGGTGGCATTCTGTAAACAAGAAAATGGATGTTTAAGATGCTAATGTTTGATATACTGATTCTTTCAGCGCTAATTTTCAATGGTATGGTGTTCATTTAAATGTGTATGTTTTGTCAAAATTTGAGAAAAGAAAACATGTACACTTTAGAAATTTTTACACGTTATATAGCATTATTTTTGCATTTTAGAAGTTTGTTTTTATCTTAAAAATCTATAAAAGATAAGTTATATTTTTCTGCCATAAAAGTGGCATCTGAAATCCTCGCCAGATCTAGATTAATTAGCAGAAAAATTAATAATGGTGTTCGATCAATAACAATAAGTCGTTGAATCTTATGTCTTTGATTCATAATTTACACTGCATTGCCACATAAATCCTAAACAACTTTTGCTTAACATCCGAAATTGTGTCAAATATTATTTACGATAAGGTTAGGAGACAGGATAGGAACTTATTTAGGTAGGCTGGGAGACAAGATAGGAACTTCGTGAGGCCTGAAGAATGTGAACTGCTTTTGGCAGGCGAGGAGACAAGATATGGTCTGCTTTAAGCAGGTATAGAGACAAGATAGGGTCTCCTTTAGGTAGGCAATATAAAGCACTTATTTCAACTGATTTGTAGGGGGGAAAATAGGTAGTTAAAGTTAAATAGCTGAACGGCAAAAAATAAGCTTCATTATTAACAATGATATTTATCGATTTTGGAAGAAAGCGTTCGGTTAGGTGGACACACTTGCAGCATATATTGTTTCTTTGTTTATATTCTTATAAATAGTACAAAATTATTGAATCACGCACAAAATATGCTAGAGACTACGATCTGGATTTGCAATTTGTCAAGGTTGGTCCATTCATCAAAATAGTCACTACGATGACAGAACTCCACAATGTCATTTAATATCTATAATTTTCTTAATAATAATAATAATAATAGTAGTAATAATAATAATAATAGTAATAATAATATCCTTGTAAGACATACACCAAATACAGGAACATTCGTATTTCCTTAATGATGGTTAATATTACAATCCAGTGCTATCATCATTGACTGACTAGAGATCCAACATAAGCACCTTCCATGAATCATATCGTTAAATGCTTTACGGAATTCTATGTTGAATATGGTATATACAATAGGATTTAAGCTTGAATTGGTATACCCCAGCCAAACAAACAGCATTTCTGTTTCTGGTCCAGGATGCATACATATATCAGAAAATGGTAAGATAACATAGAGAAGGAAGAAAGGGAGCCAACACAATACAAACGCAACCATTGTGAGAGCCAATGTTCGTGTTACCTTTCGTTCTTTGGAGAGAGAAGGTCTTTGTTTTGCTTCGAAAAAATGTTGCATTTGCTTCAAAGTTTCGCTGTTATTATACCCTAATTTGAGTTGGTCATGGTAAAGAAAGATGGGTGATCTTGGAGATGATAAAGTGCCATGGTCATTTACCATGGGACTGTGCTCACCAGTTTCACCTTCTTCACTGCAGTTAGGTGCCGTAGCGACACTTGCGTAAGATGTGTTCTTCACTATAGCTAACTTTACCTTTGCATCCTGGACACGCTCTCGAAGACGCCTCTTTGCTGCGAGGTATAGTTTCAAATACACAAAAGACATTATGAGACAAGGAATATAAAAAGAATCAAGTGCTGAATATGCTACGTAACCCTTCTCACCAGTCAATGCGCATCGTCCAGTGCAGGAGTCGGACATATCATTCCATCCAAAAAGAGGTGGGACTGATATTATCGCACTCAGTGTCCATGCTAAAAAAATTATCACCAGCACGCGTTTGACATATTTTTGCGCATAATTTATTGGGTCATGAATAGCCCAGTATCGATCAATGGCAATAGCACAGATGCTCAGAATGGACTCTGTACACAATAAAACACCAGAAGTCAGCCACAGATCACATAAGACATTTCCAAAAATCCATCGCCCTTGAAGAATCGCATTTGCAACGTGAAAAGGCATGACAAAAATCTCAACAGCTAGGTTCGCAATTGAGAGTGAGATTATAAAGAAGTTCTGCACTATTCTCAGTGATTTGTAATTAAACACAGAAGCAATTACAAAAGCGTTTCCCAGGATCGTGAGAAGTATCAGAATACACATTGCCAGTATGGTCAGGATATACTGGAATTTGATCTCCATGGCCGTGACCGGATATTGTGTTGTAGCATAGGTTACTGAATTGTTCGTCGTGATCTCGTCCATCCTGGTTGTAAATCTACAACTTTGGACTTTATTTCTCTTCAACAATGTGAACTTTTAAATCTGTAAAGAAATATATAAGTAATTAATGCATGCTAATATATATTGATCCTTTTACTACATATCTGATTCCTGAAGGATGCATAGCTAGACAATAAAAAACACACACACACATGATCAGTGACATTGATGTGACAAAATCAAACAGTAGAACTTTACATTCGTTCAGGAGTAATGAAATAAATAGATTCATAAAGTTTACAAACTTATTGAATCTTTTTAATAAAGTTTCTCTATGAAACTGAAGAAACTTGACCAAAGGCGTATGTATCACGTATAGACTAAATATAATTAAACTGTATAATTTATGACTTCTCCCCACGAACATGAAGACACATCCAGGACCAGATCAAGTAACTAGTAACTAAAAGCAGTCTGTGTTACTCTCAGTAACTTATTATTTTCATGTGACTAAGATTGATACTATTCATTTCCATATGTCTCTGCTTTCTCATCCTTATTAAATATTAGTACCATTTTTTTTTTCGTCCTTTAATAAAAAAAAATAGATATCCTTCGGACTAACTATCTCTTTACGGACAAAAACGTGTTGCTAAGAAGCCCAAACAGGAAATTGATATACACATCAGTCATAAGTCACCTAATCTGCTAAGGTGTGACAACTTGGTTTGATCACAGTCACGGTCAATCTACATGTATTAGATTGCTCGATCATAATATTGGTATTCAAGTAAAGCATGTAATAGTACTTGTAGATCTATGACACCTTGTTGAACTAACGCATTCTTCATAAGATTTTAACATCTGGTACAGTAGTCTGAGCAAACGCTATTTTAAAATCATGAAATAAAAATTAAACCTCCAAGTTCAGTCCGCCATTTACAAAACTTAATATAAAATATCAATAAAAACGTCATTCGATCGGAACAAACATAACATTTGGGGTAGAAAAAGCAATCGGATAACTGGTTCAAATAGGCAAACTAACAACAACTATAGGTATACACTGTGGAATTGGTTTAGCGTCAAAATATACGATATTAAAATCCACTAAAACTTAGGAAGTAACGACCATAAACGAAGTTATGCTTCTCATTGTAAACAGAAGCCAGTTCTTTCTTGTACTGTTAAGAACTATTTAAATTTTAGTTAAAAAGTTTTCACTTAAGCTATAAAAATGAGATCCTTTAAAGAACGAATAACACCGTTTAACTTGCGTCTTATATTGTAGACTAAAAAGCAGCTTAAATATGTCTGAGAATATGATCCTACAGATTTGAAGTAAACTTTTAAAATAGGGTACAAGTGCAAGGAATTTAACAATAATGATATTCTCTGAAAGTCTCCATTTTCCAACCCAAATTTGTAATGGTAAAATATCTTTCTGTTTATTTCAAAATTATACTTTCTTACTCAAAATTACAAATCAGGTAATTGAAAGAATAATTTGGCAATGCATGTATTAAATTGTGCTTTGTAAAATCGTATAAATCACCCTGTACGAACTTAAAATAGAGTGTCTCAGAAACATACAATCCAAAAGATCAAGGGAAGACATGGGAAAATAGGATAAGGATATAAAAAGCCAAATACATAAACGACTATACTGGGTAAGTTTTCATGTTTGCAGGTATGCCAATGATTCAGCAATTTCTTTCAGTTTTCTCTTTTCTTTCTCGTCAGTGTTGTTTGCTTTGTTTTCGCGGTCTGTGTGGATTGGCTTGTCCCAGATTATTATTATTATTATTGCTGCTGTTGTTAGTTTTGTTGTCAGCGGCAGATCCAGAAATATAGTTTAGTATCGTTTGGGGCAAGTGTGGCGTAAAAAAAAGCAGGCTACGGGCCTTTTGATAGACGGAACTCCGACCTTGGGCCCAAGGGGATCAAGCTCCCCACCCTCGGGAAGCAACTGCATTTTAAGCGTTTTCAGAGCATAAATTTTAACATCAAATTATAAAGAAAACTTACTGTAGGAAAGTTCTTTTTCTTTCACGCATATTTCTAGTTGACGGGGTATGTACGGGATTGGGTGAAGAGGGATGGCCCGATCCGCTCCTGATTGTTGTTTCAATATGCAATATCTAACGTATATTCATTGCCTTGTTGCGACTTCGGGTTGGGAAATTACATGTAACTGCATATTAGAGTCTTTCGTGAACAAATTATACAAATCGGAACATCCTTGTTCTATTCTGTAGGTCGAGAAAAAACCTTAGAGGCTATTTGTATCTCTTACGTATTGTTAAAAACATTTAATTTCCTGTATGCTTTTGTGACTGATGAATGTAATTTGAGTTATAGAGTATACAGCTTGACCTTGTTTGAGATGTGCACCTATAAAAAAAACGGCTAGCTCCCGCTTGGTCATTTTCACTTCTCGGACATCAGCGGTAAATTGTAAAAAGAGAACCAATAAAGTTTTTACTTTTTATATATTTTGTAATTCATTCACTGCACTTTCAGAAGCTGGCAATTTCATAAATTGACTACACACATTCACATACACACATATCTATCTAATGGACATGACAGGGAAATTCACAGATGAAAACAATTACAACTATTGTATATTAGTTCTGCAATCGTTAAGAAACGGTTATTCATTTTATTACTTTTTTATGTTTCTAAAACACGCGTGATGGCATAGAATAACTCCTGCATAATTTGCACATCGTTCCATACTTTGCATAAATTAGAACCCAGAATTAATTCAATGAAAATTATTAAATTCTCCTCGTATATACTCTATTAATGTGCTTCCAAGCTTGATAACACATACATGCATAAACGATATCCTTCTAATGTTAAGGGACCGCATAGATCTATATTGGTCTAAACGCATTGTATTTGAAACTAAAATAAACAACGTGAGGCCAGAAACAGGTCTTATGCTACATTAATATTATTTCATATTTGCATGGATTGTTCCATAAGGACATTTAATTTAATACGAAATATGTATTTCATATAATCATGCATAAGTATATAGAATGTAGGATCTTAGGGGTAAACGCTTCTCTCAATATGGTATATATAGACGCCATTTTGTATTTATAATTTAGTACGCATACATTATTATTATAAATAAAAAAGCGGGTTGGTGATTTCAGATGATTGTTAGTGAATTGGCGTAAATAACTCTAATGCGATTGTTAGTGAATTGTCGCAAATAACTCTAATTAGATTGGTAGTGAATTGTCGTGAATGACTCTAATATCAGAAAAAAATTTAAACAAGGATTAATAGTTAACCTCCATTATTTAACTGCAATGATAATAGGAAAAATGTTTTCTTTACTGCTAAAATGTTAAAACCACTCCAAACTACTGCACTATAGTAAGTAGTTTACCCTAAAATGTTACAAGCATAAAATGTAAGTTTTAGAAGTCATATACAGAATTCATAATTTCTTAATCGTTTAATCAGATAATTATACTTTTTCTGTATTGTTCTGCAGCATATTAAGTTATGAAGAGCAACCAAATGAAAAGAAGGAACAAATACACAATAACGAAAAACAAAACAAAACAAGCGAGATATACATGTTTAAAAAGCGCACACTAGTACCCCAAATGCATAGAAGTGGGTACTTAAATAAGACACTTGCTATAGTGCATTGTGTAACTACGGAATTTTGCAGGACTATTCCGTAATCGTACGGCACAAAGAGAATTCTCACTCTGTGAAAGTAGATTTTGAAATCTTATTTATTCATTCAGATTTAGCATAGAACGCATACAAAAACACATACATGTATAGAAAGAGATGAAAATAAAAGTTTTGATTTGATTTAAGCTGTACGAATGCGTTTCGGTAACTATGAGCATACCTGTTAATGTATGCCTTACATATCAAGACTTCTATCCTGTTGGAAGTTCCGTATCCGGCATAGACAAATGATGTTTGGAAGGTATCGATAAAATATGATAAAAATGATCCAAAATCCGATGGGAATAAGTTCCATACCCTTATTCCATCACGAGTAAAAGTTACACAGCTCTAGAGGATAAATCTTTTCAAACACAGTTGTAACTTTTACAGTTCAGTTTTGTATTACTGTCTGAAACCACAAAAATACACAGCTTTGACCTCGAAACATTACAGCACAATGCAGTCGGAAAGAAAATATTGCAATTAAAAGTTGCAATTGTAAAAGTCATTACACATTTAATCATGCATTCCTCTTATAAGATTTCAAAGCCATCGTACAGAACAATAAATGGTCGCCGCTCTCCTAATCGTACTTATGCATTTTCTTTCATCATTAGCTTTTTATTACTATATTTGGCATTGAATTTCTGTCCAGCCAATCACACGACTTTCCAAGATAAGTAATGCTGCAAACATGTCCGCTAGATTCTAGAATAATCTGTCAGGAGCTAACAGGATCAACTTGAAGTATCGTCGTATAGATGCCAAAAATGACGCAATATTGTCAAGAGTTAGAAGAAAATGGAGATCACGACAAGACACGATTCTGTCAGGGACGTCATTTCAACTTTGTTCGGGGAGGGGGTAAAACTTGATGGGGGGGGGGCAAAACTTGACGGGCTGACTAATTTTCGTATATAGGCTACATCAATTTTACAGCACATGCAAATTCGGGGGGGGGGGATTTCGTCCATGGATTCTGTTGCTTGCCTGTAGAATAGGAGTGAACCAAGGTGCATCAGAATCAAGGAAAAATGTGGAATCTCAGCGAGGTCTTAAAAGGTCGGGGAGAGGATTCCGCTTATAAATAAGATATCATTAGGAAATACTTCCCTGTACATAGTTCGTCATTCCATTGTATCATTCCGATGTCATCAAACGGGTGGTGAGGTTATTGCGTTCTATACAGTTGTACACAGCCGCCCCCATTATTGACTTGAGAGGCGGCAAAGCAAAGTGCAGAGCGCACTTGCTGTCAATGTCAAAGTCTCAGCATATAGGATATTTGTGCCCTACTAAAAGACTGATCTACCTCCCCAAAAGTGTAGTATACCAATAAAAAAATTCGGACAATCACATGAGCACCGTGAATGATTACAAGTTAGGCAAAGATAACCTCGTTATCACTCCCGCCACCCTCTCCTCGCACTAATCTCCGCTTCCCCGATGTCGCTTACTATTTTTCGAAAACACAAAACAAGGTTTTCACGAAAATCAAACGACAAAGAATGTGTGTAATTAATTGGTAAGGCCGCCGTTTTACACTGATTGCTCTTCAAAGAACAGGCTAAAAATCGATTATAGGAAAGAACGTGGCATCAATGGAAAACAACAAGAAATGCATGGATATAAACAGGATAAGTTGCTTCATAAATCTCGACGGTTCAAACATTTTTTACCAGCTCTTGCTTTTTATGTCCCAATTATAATTCCATTTAACACACTGCCAAAAAAAAATGTCTGCGCTCAACTTTAAAAAAAAAGAGATTCATTTTCTTATTCTTACTGAGCAAAATTAATAAAGGAATCATAACATGTTCAGGATTTCTTCAACTCATTATGCACCCCTCCCCCACTCAGCTTTTTAAACTTAATGCCACATTTATAAAATTTTCCTTTCTTTTGTCTCCTTTATATCCTTACAAAATTCCAAATGTTGTAAAGAAATATTTTGCCCCCAAGACATCTATATAATGAAATTATTGTAGATATTCTGAGAGTGTGAGTGTGTGATATGGATTTTAAACGTCGATTTAACAATTATTCAGTCATATCGCTACGATGTCTGCAGCGTGGCATTTTATAGTGATGTCTAGCACTGAGGCATCATGCCGCAGACATGTAGCATGATGTCCCACCCTGTCACATTTATCCTGACACCAGGCCGACCAGTTCTAACACTAACCTCTTAATGCTGAGCACCTAGCGAGGCAACTGGTTAGTACCATTTTTATAAGTCTTTGGTATGACTCGGTCGAGAATCGAAAACACGACCTCCCGCATCCGAGGCTGACGTTCTAACAATTAGGCCACCGGAGCGGTCATAGATATGCTGATATTGTTGGTTGCACTGGAGTCTGAAGGATGGTCCATATGGATACCGAAATACAAATATATAGATTCAGGTTAAGAAATCTAACCTCTTTTAAAGAGAGGCATCTAAATAAAAAGAAAATCATAACTGGTCATATCGAATCAGAATTGCAACACGCAGGCTGGCTTGCCAATTTATTTTATTTTAATGTACCTGAAGCTGGAATGGAATATGGTTAGTACACGTGGGACTAGCGAGACTTTTACCAATTCAGGCAGCATTCTAAACGTATTAATATTCAAATATTTTCTCCCACTGTTTTGAGCTCTGGCTCGCGATTGACGATGGAAACTTTATCGGAAGCGATGCTTCTAGTATGAGTCACTAGAATGACACCATTCTTGATGAAATAATACATTTTAAGAAATAACACATTTTATAAAACACCGCTTGTTGTGACTATAAATGAAAAAGTAACAAAGGTTAAAACGTGCAATAAAAAAGAACCCGGATGGCTGAGTAAAAGGCCTCAGGTGGTTAAGTGGTCTAAAACGCTCGCCATGACAGATCACTCACACATCTCACCTCCATCAGTGTGAGTTCGAGTCTCTTCTCGACTAACGCTGGTATGGGAGAAAGCTTTCAAGTAGCTTCCCGTGGGTCAGTGTTTCTTTCCGGGGTCTTCCCAGATTCTTCCTCCACTAAAATATACTGGACGACATGTATAAGCTTAAACATACCATGTGCTGAAAAATGGCACAAAACCAAAACAAAGGAAAACAAAACAAAACGAATGTAGAAAGTTTGAAAGTTGCGCTCATAGTCAACGCATACATCCAATGGATGAAATAAATAATATAATATACAAGTTAATTTTCAATAACTAAAGTTTTTCTTACGCATCTGCTACATGAATTCAATGCTTTGTTAACTTACTTGATTATTAACTGAATTACTTATTAATTTTTTACTCACATTTATATGCTTACTTATTTAAATTACATCCTTTCTAACCTAGTGATATATTTTTTACTAACGCACTTATTCACTTCATTCCTTCCCTTCGTAATAATAAATACTTACATATATAAATTATTCGTCTATCTCTTAACTTCCCTACAATGTAAACTCTTCCCACGGAACATTTGACATCTAGAACCGATTAATTGCCTATTCATGTTCTGTGCCATCTTCATTGCCTCTTTTGGACAGTGCCATCTTCACTGCCTAATTGGGAGTGCCATCTTCATTGCCTCTTTGGGACAGTGCCATCTTCATTGGCTCTTTGGGGGCAGTGCCACCTTCATTGCCTCTTTGGGGACAGTGCCATCTTCATTGCCTCTTTGGGGACAGTGCCATCTTTATTGCCTCTTTAGGACAGTGCCATCTTCATTGCCTCTTTGGGGCAGTGCCATCTTCATTGCCTCTTTGGGGACAGTGCCATCTTCATTGCCTCTTTGGGGACAGTGCCATCTTCGTTGTCCCTGTGGGTCAACGATATTGTAATAAGCCAAAGAGCTTTCTTTACCGAGTGATTTCAACCCTGGGGTGAATCCCGCTAGAATTCATATATTTCTTCCTGAATCTTTCAAGGAATTTCCATACAAATAATGTTGTAAACTGGAAACTTCAGCTCGTCCAGACTGTAAATAATTTTGCTCTAATTAATACATGACCACACATCTCACAAATATACATTTAAGTCACAACTTCCTGTCAACCTCACAGCTACATGGTTTCTTTTAATTACATTTCGTAACGTACCGCTAGTATTTGACGCCGTGAAAATGTGCAAGTCAGCCACCTAATAAAGGGAATTAGATTTACTACCCCACCTTAGCCAGACAGTTCATGGTTTTGAGCGTCATTTCGCCTGTAATTCTAGACCATATTTACATCATATCAATAATAAAAGGCGCCTCTCGACGACGGAACAGTCCTTTCTCGTTTTTTCCATTGTGGATTATACCAGTTCACAATCATAAATACTGCACATGGAAGTCACACAATCAGTTCACACAATTAGATTGTTGATAGGGACTACTGAATTCTTATGAGGCTATGACCTGAACTCACTAAAAATAAACCATGACTTCATGAGATCTCACAAACACTTCACTCCCTGACGTTTGCTCCTAGTAACTGGCTAAGTATATAGTCTGAGGACCGTATCTCCAGCACCAACTTGCCATAATCGAACAAGTAATCACAAAAGTCTAAGAAATCTTTAAAATGGAGAGTTATAAACAATTCCGCATACTCCAAATTTGTTACAATATCTTCATTGCCAACCCACCCATAAACATGGTCACATTTTAGACTGGATTCTTCATAGACCTGATGATAACATTCTACGGTCCTCCCTGGTATCCCATGACCTTACATCAGATCATCTCTGCATTATGTCATCTTGACGTATCAGTCCCTAACCCTCCACCTTTATCTGCTACTAACAGAAACCTCCGTATGATCAATAGAATCAAACTAATGCACTACATCCAAGCTAACCTAACAACTTGCTTACCTCCTACAGCAGAACAACTCGATAACTGCCTGCGTTCATTGCTCGACAAACATGCCCCAGCTACCAAGTGCAGAGTATCAATTCAGAAATGTTCTCCATTGGATAGCAGTGTTAGGGACCAGCTTCGCACTGCTAAAAGAGACCGTCATAAAGCTGAGAGGCTTTGGCTTTCCACCAGACTCACTATTCATAAGCAAATCTATGAAGCCGCTAAGAAGAATGTCACAAATATAGTCCATGCAGCGAAATCAGCCCACTACACTACTAAGATCATGGAAAGTTCCAGCTGCAAAGAGCTCTTCGGGATTACTAACAAGCTAATGTCAAGGAACAAATCTACACCACTTCCAACTACCTTCTCTCCAGTCGACCTTCCGGACATATTTACAAATTTCATAGTACAAACCATTAGAGATAAGCTTGACACCACAATTTCAATTGACTCGTCATTGCCATACAGATGGGATACAGAATTTGAGCGGCAATCATTAGCAGCATTTGAACCTGTCTCTATGGATTTCGTACGTACAATCTTGATGAAGAGTGCACCAAAGTCATGTGAACTTGATTCAATTCCAACATCACTGCTGCTTGAGTGCTTAGATCCAGTATTGCCTTCACTAACTGATGTTATTAATACCTCTCTCTCATCCGGGGAATTCCCATCATTTTTCAAACTGCCTTTGTAAAGCCTCTGCTGAAGAAACCAACACTAGACCATAACGATTTAAAGAACTACCGCCCAGTTTCTAATCTCCCATTCATACAAAAAATCTTAGAAAAGGTTGTTCTATCCCAGCTTGTATCTCATCTAAATTCAAACAGACTTTTTTTTAGCAATGTACAATCTGCATATCGCCCTTGCCACAGTACTGAAACTAATCTTCTAAAAGTAGTTAATGACATTCTCTCTGCGTTGGATAGCGGACAGATTACAGTCCTCACCCTCCTTAATTTGTCTGCAGCATTTAACACAATAGGCCATGATATATTACTTCACCGTCTCCAGCATGTATTTGGCATTTATGATACAGCCTTACTGTGGTTCAAGTCCTACTTGATCAACAGGACACAAATTGTGTCTGTAAATGGAATACACTCCAGCATAGTTGATCTATGTTGTGGTGTTCCACACGGGTCTGTTCTTGGACCTGTTCTTTTCATTCTGTACACTCAGTCGCTCTCAAGTGTCATAGATCATCATCCAGTGTCTCACCAATTGTACGCTGATGACACACAAATATACAAATCTAGCCACCCAACTGAAGTTGATGCTACCATCCAAGGTGTAGAGAGGTGCATTTCTGATTCGAAATCATGGATGACATGTAACAAGCTGCAGATGAATGATGATAAAACTGAGGCCATTCTGATCACAACACAAAGACTTTCTCATTCACATCCTTTACCTCAAACAATAAATATCAGCAAAACCAACATTAAATTCGCACAATCAGTACGAAACCTAGGTGTTACTCTGGACAGTACTCTCACACTGCATCAACATGTCATGAACATATTCGAGGCTGCATATCTTGAGCTGAGACGCATCAGCTCCATTCGCAAATATCTTTCAGTTGATGCCACTAAAACACTTGTGTGTTCATTAGTACTTTCAAGACTGAACTATTGTAACTCAATTCTGTCTGGTTCATCTCAATATCTACTCCAGAAACTTCAAAAAGTTCAAAACACAGCTGCTCGGATCATACTTGGTATTCCACAAACCGCCATGTCCATATTCAATACAACTCGCCTGAACATCTTCGAGGAACTCGGCGCGTGTTGGTCTCCATGAATTTCTCTCTCGCGGCGTGGGCAGCAACTGACGGGACTGTAAAACAAATTTTTAATAATTGCTAAGTATTTTCTGAATATCCTTCCGCGAGTTTTCTCATTGTGAGTTGGAGAGGTTCTTTACGATATAAATCACCGTTGGGTCTTACAAATTGATCGTATTCTTCATCTTCGGAACTCTTAAATAACCACACTGACACGGGATCGTTTTTACTTATCTGTTTAATAAAATCAAACATACTTTCTGGGGAGTAAAATCTCACGACACGATCTCGTGGAAATATTGTTACTGCGGAGGTCCAAGCATGAGCGTTATGATCAATAATTTCAATTGGTGTCCCTCTCGATTTATTCGGCGATTCATATAAGACCTCTTCGGTTAATGTTTTTACAGTTATTGGAAATTTTACTTTACTTGATAACTCAGCGACATCGTTTATTGACGATCCGTTATCCTTGATCGATTCAGCCCACTTCGCTATTTTTTCACGTCGTAGATCGGTTGAACCGTTTCCACGTTTCGCATTTTTAAAATGTTCTGTTACTCGTTCGGCTACACAATTCACTGATGAAAATCTCATCGAGGCAAGATCAATAATGTTAGGTCTATCATTTATTTGATAAATTCCATAAATAACCGCGGACACAGGATACGAGCGAGCGTAATATGGTCTGTCAATCCCAGTTAACATTCCTGGCTTGGAATCTTTACTTAATACAGCAGTTTCTTCCATTAGCAAGGACAGGATCACGTTTGTCACGGATAATCCACGTATCGGAATCTGCTTGCACAACAAACTTTATTCTGAAAATATATTTCTGATTAAGGTAATCGATAATCGTTTTTGCTCGTGTATCGTTCATTTTAGCATCAATGACAGAGTCGACACCTTCGGTGTTGCGTATAATTTTGAATGTCGGCCACACGTGAGATGCTTCATCATCACGAAATTCTTTTCTGGCATCCCTTATAATATCAATCAGATCAGTCAGAGCTCGCCTCCGCAAGTCAGGGGTTAGTCTGTCAAGATCGAATCTAGAAGCTTTCCAGGACTTGATTGCATATAATCTCTCAAATTTATCCATATATAATTAAGAGAAATACTTAAATAAAAAATATTATATATAATGAATCAATGTAAATGGCTTATAATAGGATCTGTAACTTCATGTGGCAAATCATGTGTAAAAGAATTCTGCGGGCAACATTCACAATGTGTTCGTAATGGTAGTTTAGGACCAATACCGTGTCTGCGATGTGGTGTCGGTGTCCGGGGAAATACGCAGTTATGTGCTTGTTGTGGTGGTAAGGGATACAGGGAACTTAAAAGATATTATGATAAAAAAATAATGACAGTGACAGAGTTATAAAACGTGAAGAGGATTATTTAAATAAGTTCTCAGACAAATTATGATTTAGACAAATACATTATATATAAATGAACCAAGAATTTGTCCCAAATCCCATCATCAAGAATTATGAAGCAAATCGTGATGGCACAATTAGGCACTGTAGGTTGAAAAAACCAGTTGGTGTTGTTAGTAATTCCGGTTATCTAAGGTTCAACGTTGGGAATAAAAAAGGGTATTACAATCACAGGTTTGTATTTGAGGTTTTTTTACGGGAAGATCAAAGACGGTCTTGTGATCGACTATATCAACAACGACAAACTCGATAATTCTGTTAAAAATTTACAGGCTATCATATTTAGCGAAAATTCTGCACGAGGAAGGACTGGTCGGTTCAAGAGCATTGGAAAGAGAGCGATTAAATCTGTCAATGTAGAAATTGGCGAAGAGATGATATTTCAGTCAATGAACGCGGCTGGCAAATATTTTGGTATTAACTCAAGTTCAGTCCGACATGTTGCAGATACAAAATACAAATCATCGTTTTCATACCGGTTTGGAAACAGGATTTAGTTCTATTATATTCCATTGGTGTTAGATACAGATAACGGAAATAACTCTGCCGCGATAGTGTAAAAGTCAATGATGGATTTACTTTATTATATTTTATAACTACTTATTGTCAGAAAATCCTATTTACATACTACTTCTTTTTCAACCTGAGCGAAGGGAGATAATTCTGTAATATAGCTTTCTCCGTAGTTGTAGTAGTAATTAACTATCTACGTCGTAATTAATTAATTAACTATCTACGTAGAAATTAATTAATTAACTATCTACATCATAATTAAGGATATTTATGGTTTCTAACTTACAAACAAAAAAATAGCTGCGGTTACATTGCACAACAGTGAGTTAGTTTTAGATCTGTTACGAGATACATGTATTTTTTCAGACCCGATTTTATCAATGCAGGGCACGCTATTATATCTATATTTTGTTCAGAAACCGCTGTTATATCTATCTTTAATGCAGAAATATATATATTTACGATGTGTTCGGAAACCGATCTATGGATAAGTACATAATAATTTGTAAATGATATACCAGTAGATTAGAGCCATGGCGCAGTGGTAGAGCGGCTGATTTTCGTCCTGAAGTCAGTGGTTCGAATCTCGTAACAGACATATTGTAGACGGTACCGATTTATATGGTTTTTCTATATATAGTGGGGATACCAGCATGTGTACATCTCTCATCACGTCAAATACGTGGTGAGTGCGTCTTTTACACTTACCCCGGGATTTGATCTTGGGGGTGTACACGAATGTATTTCGCTTCCAAAATAAACAGTAGCGTGGATGTATAAGTTCTAAGTCACATGGGTACCCCACAAAAAAAAACATTCAGAAAGAATGTTTGGCTAAAAGAAACGGTCATGAGATGCCGAGAAGACCGTAAGAAAGGTCTCTAGACAAAAGTCTCAAACAAAGACAAAGTCTCAAACAAGGATCACATGAAAGACACACAAGCCAGTGCAGGGACCCATGAAATGATAACTGCTCATCATAGTTACTGTTTATTTTTGATCTATTTAAATGTATAATATTCGGTATATAATATAATGAATTACGAAAATATCAATGATGATTAAAAACTTAGAACATGACGGCATAAATATATCTGATGAACTAAATCCTGAAAAATTATTTCTGATTTTGAAACACTGCAGGAGGCTAAACACGAAGAAAGATATATTTTGTCATCCCAATATAGGTTTATAGACGGCTATGTGTCAATCACTAGCCACAGTAGAAGAAACGCGGATAAAATAATTTGTCAGTCTCTCTCGTGCAATCAAAAACATTAGGTCGGAATTTTCTCTTGAATATGAAGCAAAGAAGATAATTAATTCTCGTGTGAGGCAACTAGGAAAACTTATGTCAGATCGTGAAAACGAAAGTTAGACTCGTTGATTTCCAGAAAATGAAATCGAAAGTAAAAAATATATTTCTGATTACACTACAGATTTCAATATTTTTTTTTTGTTTTTCACAGATAATATTATATTTTGTTTTGTTTTCACTGAAAATTGCTGGAGTAGTACTAGTAAACACCCTATCAGAATTAGCAAATCGAATGATTTCCATGATATTTGCTATTAAACACCCTATCAGAATTAGCAAATCGAATGATTTTCATGATATTTAAAAGTAAACACCCTATCAGAATTAGCAAATCGAATGATTTCCATGATATTTAAAAGTAAACACCCTATCAGAATAAGCAAATCGAATCATTTCCATGATATTTACTAGTAAACACCCTATCAGAATTAGCAAATCAGTCGATGTGCATAAAATATATATAAATAAAATATTTTTACTGTTGCCTGTGCACAAAAATAAAATTATTATACTTGCTTGTGAAATCATCGATTTGCACGATTTTGACTACCTAAATACCCTTCTAAATTAACAAATCGGTCGATTTACACTATTTTGACTACCTAAATACCCTTCAGAATTGAGAAATCCAACGATTTGCACGATTTTGACTATCTAAGTAGCCTTCAGAATTAATAAATTCGACAGATTTTCAGTAAAAAATACATTTCTGAGCGACAGTCAGTAAAATGATATCCACCTTGAATGTCAGGAGAATTATTATTATTTTTTTTAATCGTAGACTTAAAACGTTCACGTTTTCACAAGTAAATTAATATTTACCGTTTCATTTCACAAATCCAACAAGTGGCATGATTGGTCTGTTAGTTTGAAATTTATTCTTGATAACAGTGTATTATGGTATCGTAGATAGACCGGATTGATCGGCTCTTGCTCAATCAAAAATCTTAATGGGTCTTTTGGCGTGAATGAATAAAGAATAAATCCTTGTTGGGCTTGACATGATATTGTTGTGTCCGTGCTGTAGCTGTTATCAATTACATCACACACAAGACTAACCGCGACCACAGAAGTTATATTTACGATTTCGGGGAATACATGTCGTCCTTGCCCTTGTGGATCATTATTGTGCCGGAGAATAGTTGCCGGTGGTAGTGTTTCTTTGTACCGTGTAAATATATCAGAGAAGTTTTCTTTGATTACATCAGTGACTGATTTTCTTAATTCGTCACATTATATCCGGGAAATTTATAATTCGGTTGATCTGCTTCTGTTATCGAATACGCGTTTAAAAATCGTTGTTTGTCGCCTGACTTTTCAATATTAATTGTTGCCTGAATTACTCGCTGGTTAATGCATTTCATGTCGGATACGAGCTGGTTTAATATTTCTACGTGTTTGTTGATTTTGCTGCGTAAAGTTATATCAAAAAGATGTTCTTGGAAACGCTGCCGTAGTCGCTGTAGTGGTGTTTTATGTTCTTGATTAATGATTTTAAAGTATTCAATAATATCACTTAGTCCAATAATTATACCTCTTCCTCCTACTTCGGGAATTAGCTCAGTAATAAAAGTCCACTGATTATTGTCCTTATCGTAGAAAGCAAAATTACTACTCAACAATGATTCTCTTATAGCAAGTAAATGTTTTTTTTATGTTAAGGATAGAGTAATTTCGTGGTATCATTGCTTGTCCGTGACATAGTCAGACCTTTTTGGTTCAGGTGGCGGCGGAGGCGTCAGTGGAGCAACTTCAGGCCAACCTAACACTGTTCTGATCGAACTCTGATATATATCCACGGCGTAGTCGGGGGAGTTTATCTCGAATGCAGATGACAGAGTTGGTTCAAGGACTGTTATTGCTATTTTTGATTCTTTCCTTGTGATATTTTTTATTCGACGCTGCAATTCCTCATTGATTTCTTCGATTTGATAGCACCCGGTTGGTACACCAACAACATTCCAGTCGGGTGTACCATCTTGTTTATTTTTATTTGCAAACACAAATGAATTATTTGCTGGTAATCCGCCAAATGATTTTGATCTGATATTTGGCCAACTGTGATATACTCGCAACTGTGCCAGCGCGATCTCGCTTACCGGAATCGCAGTTGGAAAATTAATACTAAATTCAGGCTTGGTTGAGCTCACTGTTATCATTGAGGTTCGTGCTGGAGTTGTAGGTACGGCTATCTGCTGAAGTAATTCTGTCATTATTCATTTTCGTTGTTTTCAAATGGTGGACTTCATTGTATGTCTTAACTATTGACGCGAATTCGGAATCTGATATTGTTTCGTCGCTGAGGCTTGATGATATTAGCGACGATAATTTTGAGTATGCTGCTGCTGCTGTGTTTAATCGTGTAACTGCGTCATGTTATTTTGTGCTCGTGCACGCTGATATCTTTTTCGCGATTATATTAAAAACACCTGCAAGTACCGCTGATGATGAAACGCATATTTTTACTGCTACTACAGTTGTTACTGGCGTTAGCGCTGATAATACTATCCCAGTGGACACAACTAACGCGGATACTGAATAAACTAACGCATCAAGCGCGATTATACGTCGCCGGTATTGTTTTAGTTTTGTTGTGTATTTGTCGAAGATGGTTTTTAACTCTGACTGCCATTAACATACTTGATCGTATCTATATTGTTGCGCATCTGTTGACTCCGTTTTCGTCGTCCTTAACTCTGTTAAGGGGGCCATTTATTATTTTACGCAGTGACCAATTGAGGTGTTTCAGCTACGAATTCCAAACACCAACAGAAAGATGTTGCGGTTAACTTCTTATCGGCTGCTTTCAGTATAAATGTTTCTAAGGTTCCGCTATTTAATATGATAGTCACAACCCCGGAAAACTTATCAGTTGAATGCCTCCAAAGATATGTTGTGAAAATCTCAAATTTTGCAGCACTGAACACGGACAGTCTATACACTCCAGTGACTGTTGCGGTATATTTGATAGCATTATTTTGTTTTGACCATGTTGCGAACCCGGATGACACCGTGTATACGATATTGGTAATATGCCCGGGAGTAACTTCAGGCGGAATTTTAATCAGATTAATTTTGTTAACGATCTCAGGAATTCCATTTACGACATCTAGTGTTTTTTTGGTTGTGTCAATGTTAGTTTTGATATCAGAAAGTTTCATATAAGCGGTGGGCGGAGTACCAAAGAATTCCTCTGCGGTTTCGTAAATTTTTCTAAAGTTTCTACGGAGATTTGTAAACGCGCTTACTCGGCCCGCAACGTGGATAATTTACCGTCAACGGTGCCATAGTTAACGTCAACATACGTTTTCGTCGCGGCATCTTCGTCGGAAATTGGATCTCTTAACACCACTATTTTATTTCCGTTCAGGTTGAGTTCACATGTCATTGAGTCACCGGTATATTTTAAACGATTAGCAACATTTTCTGCAATTTCATCTTTGATGGTTATAAACGATATATTTGAGTCTCTGATTTTTCCGCTGTCAGTAAACACAGTGATGTTATCCGTGACCGCACCGAGTACTCGTCGAACTATGTCATTCCATTTGATATTGCTAGTTTTTATCTTGCCATGCCGGTCCTGAAAAATAACAACCTCATCTGGGTCTATTCCAGATAGGTTTAAAAGATTGTCAACGTCATCCTTGGTCGCGTATTTTGATAAATCTACATCGTCGCGAATTTTTTGTCTTTGTTTTGATGAGAGTTCTTCCGTAAATATCAACCATTATTCTTTAAGGGTTGTTTAAAATGTTAAATCGTTCCGAGGTATACTCGTGCACGACTTTGTGAGGTGGTTTGGTTGATCTCGATAACGCGTCAAGTGCATTAATTACTTCACGGCCGCATATTGGTGGATCAGTTAATGTATGTGTTGGTAGCGTTGAATACCAGACTGGAATGGGAGTGCTTTGCACGCTATGTACGTATTTTAGTAATTCAACTGACGGTGCTAACCCATACGAATCGAATAAACAATTCTACGTTGATGTATCGCGTAAGCAACCCAGTGAATTCCTGGACCATCGCTATTATCGAGATTAATAATTCCAGTTTCTGGATTATTTGGTTCACGCGGTAACTGATCTCGCATAAAAACACCTCTGAAATTTTTTATATTTAATTGTTTAGCGGCATCGAGGAAATAAAAATTTGACATCGGCGTCAACGACGCCTGGAGTACCATGAATGCGGAGTTCCTGTAAGTCTTAGACCCTTTCCATATGGAGTTCCTGGAAGTCTTAGATCCGCTCACTTTTTCAATATCCGCGTCCAGTTGCTTTCTTTAATGCCAGCGGCGGTTCCAACAGCACCTAATACAGCTGCTTTTGCGACAGCTGGGCCAGCAGAGGCTATTAAAGCTGGTATTGCTGCGAGAAATGGAAATATACCACCGGTTTTAATCATGTCGCTGATAGCTCCTGGAGCGAAATCAAGTTGAACTCCGGTTTTTTGCTTGCTTCGCTTTATTGAAATGTTTTAGCTGAGCTTTAGTCAACGATAGCTTGTTTGGACCACCATTAGCAATTTGATCTTCCTTAAGTGTTATCGTTGCCCCCGTTGCGCTCGCGTTTTTCGATTGTAATTTTTTCACCTGACCTGGAGTCAGAGTGACATTAACGTGACTATATGACATTTTTATAATTAACGCGATTGGTCTAATTGTCTACATGATTTCCACTGGGGCATCAATTACTCTCACTCGCCCACCAACAACCTCAAGTAACATTGTTTTGTCACTGAGTATGACCGCGATTGCTCTGTAATTAGCTATAGCTCCTCTTACCACATGAGCTCGAAAGTGTACATCAACGACAGATTGTCTAGTTAAATCAAGATGCTCTAGTGAAAAGTAATAGATTGGATAATGTCATAAAATCCAACTGTGATATTTGCAAGCCAGTATCGATATTAATATCACGCGCTAGATATTTTGTCAAACGTTGATATACACGTGCAACATGATTATTACCAAAATCAAACAGTATATTCTCAGATGGTTCTTGATGTCCATTTATTCTTAAGGAAACTTCAGAAACGCTGAGTTTATCAAATATCATATGACTCCGTGTTTGTGAGTTTGTTCGTGTAACATCTTGAAGAGTAATGAAAATATGTCGCGGTGCAGAAACCCCCTGCTGCGATGCTATATGCCATGTAAATATACCATTAATATTACTTTGAGAACTATCTGTGGTTACTGTAAGCCATGATAACAACGATTTACCACCTTGATCCATAAAAGAAAGTAATCGCTGTTCTTCCGCAATTGCCGGAGTTATTACCGGCATCAACAACGAAAGTTTTGTAAACAGTACTCTACCAGCGTCACCTATGGGTAGCCATAAAACATCATTATCATCAGCTTTTCTAAAAAGCATAACTGTGTGTTTTGCTCCAAAACTTACTTTTCGGACATCTCTACAAAATCCAAATATATGCGACAGCGGAATTGCACAAGAAACTTTTATACGATCACCATTCAACATTAATTTACGCGTTGCAAATCCTAAATTAAATTCTGTATTAGCACCATGAACCACCGGCCATACATCAGCGTCAGCGTTGTTGGCATTGTTTCTTGGTCGTCTTAAATTGTACTGATCATTGTTAGGATAATCAGAAGTGTCCTTAGCAAACATCATTGATGGACCAGCTGATCTTGTATAATCATCAGAATATCTTGCCAAACTTATTATTGTTGTAGCTACATCAACATTATTTTCAATTGATTCGTTTTTTTTTCCATCAATCATATACGTAGCACTTTCAAACAAGGTCATAATTCCATTATTAACAAAACCGACTTTAACATTATCTCCGTATTCTGTATCATCTGTTTTTATAATTTCACCTTCTACTTCAATAAATGCTTCAGCGGGTAAGAAATATCCGTTTGTATCTTGAACCTGTAATTCAATTCGTCCTCGCTGATCTGAATTTCGTGCGTCATAAGAATAATATTGAAAATCACGCAATGATTCATTATTAAAAACCGGTTCGTCTATGTCAAACGCTGTGTTGGATTCACGTTTAAACATTTTGATCTTTCTGAGGATGCCATTAAAGACGTAGTTAAAACAGGTGGTATATTTCCACTTCTTGCAGCTATGCCAGCTTTAATAGCCGCAAAAGCAGCTTTGCTTGGTGCTGTTGGAACTGCGGCTGGAATGAAATTAAAGAAAGCAACATGAAAAGGAATAAAGACTTCTAAAAAAGAGAATGGGTCTAATATTGTCAGGAACCCATCACTGGTACGGAAAAGGTCTGAGACTTGCAGGAACACTTTGCTGAATTTTCCTATCTCCTAGTTTGATTTACTTGATGCTGCTAAAAAGTAAATATAAAAAAATTTCAGAGGTGTTTTTATGAATGATCAATTACTGAAACAACCAAACATTATTCAAATCGGTATCATTAAGCTTGATGAAAGTTCTGGTCCAGGAACTCATTGGATTGCATACGTGATTGATCCACGTGGAATTGTTTCTTTTGATTTGTATGGACTGGCTCCACCAAAAGAATTTTTAAGACATATGAGCACGATAAACACTCCAGTCTGGTATTCAACATTAACAACACAAATAATAACTGATCCTCCAATATGTGGACGTGAAGTAATTGCTGTACTCGATGCTGTGTCAAAGTCCCTAATACCACCTCATAATGTAGCGCATGAGTATACCACGTTGTCCAACATTTTAAACAGATCTTAATTGATAAACAATGGTAGATATTTATGGAAGATCTTCTCGCTTGAGTAAAACTCAGTAAGGCGACTTATCCAAACATGTAACACTTGACGAGGTCAAGGATGAACGCACTTTCTTTTGAGTCTTACAAATGTAGACCAAAATGAAGTCGTTGTTTTTCAGCATAAACAAGGAAGATTAGTGATGAGTGATATCCCTTTGACAATAGCATTCTGCGGGTTCCAGATGCGACCGAAGATAACTTAGTGGTGTTTACTAAAAACGGTGAAATTACAAAATAAGAGGAGTCAGTTCTATCAATCATGGAAGAAATTGCTGGACATATCAGAATTGGGGATATTATGTACGACGATCTCAATAAGAATACAAATTGTTGCTGTTGTTGTTGCTGTTGTTGGCATCCATTAGTCTCGAGAGACGATGAAAATGCGCCCATGAGTAATGTCCCGGTTGGTGGTTGTGCAGAGTCTGCTGTGACTATGTAATCCAATGCGGGAGTGGCAGTCCCTGCTGCACTTGCTGCACTTCAAGGTTGTGTCTGGTTTTGGTTGGAGCCGTTTGTTCTTCCTCTGCGATCGTCTTTCATCAGCTAGCAAGGGTTGCTTGTCCTCTCCGGCTTTCAGACCAGTGACCAGAGCATGTCGCCAGCTTGATCTGTCTAGAGCGAGCTCTTCCCAGCTGTTGACATCAATATCAAGGGCTTTCATGTCGTGCTTCCAGACATCCTTGAAGCGGAGATGTGGCCGTCCGATCGACCTTTTCCAGAGGCGAGTTCCGAATAAGGAATGTCTTTGGGGATCCGTCCGTCATCCATCCGACGTACATGGCCCAGCCATCTGATGCGACGTTGGCGGAGGAGTGTGACCATGCTGAGAATCTTGGCACGCTCTAGCACTTCGTTGCTTGTTACTGGATCGCTCCCGAGCATGCGTCGGAGGCATCGCATGTGAAAGGCGCTCAGTCTTTTCTCTTGTGAGGCGTACAGAGTCCAGGTTTCACTGACGTACATGAGAGTGCTTAGCACGCAGGCACGGTACACGGTGATCTTAGTGTTCAGGGTCAGCATACTGTTGTTCCACACTCTCTGCGACAACTTGGAGAGAGTTGTTGATGCCTTTCCGATCCGCTTGTTGAGCTCAGCATAGATGGAGAGGTTGTTGGTGATGGTAGAGCCGAGGTACATGAACTGACTCACCACCTCAAGTTCGTAGTTGTTGATGATGATGCTTGGGGGGTCCGCGTCCTGAACCATCAACTTTGTTTTCTTTAGGCATATGGTTAACCCAAACTCATCCCTTGCTTTAGCAAAGCGGGCCATCAGGCACTGAAGCTCAGCTTCTGTGTGGGTGGCTAGAGCAGCATCGTCTGCAAAGAGCATGTCCCTGATGGATACTTCACTCACTTTGCTCTTTGCCTTCAGTCGTGCCAGGTTGAACAGTCTGTCGTCTGATCACGTGTGCAGGTAAATCCCTTCTGTGGACGTCCCAAAGGAGTGCTTGAGCAGGACTGCGAAGAAGATGCCGAAAAGCGTGGGGTCAAGGACGAAGCCCTGTTTAACTCCACTGCGGATGTCAAAGGGGTCGGATCTTGAGCCATCGTACTGCACTGTGCCTTTGATGTCATCGTGGAAGGACTGGATCATGCTTAGCAGCTTTGGAGGGCAACCAGGATTGTGAAGAGTCCGTCTCTGCTGACCAGATCGAATGCCTTGGTGAGGCCTATAAAGGCCAGGAAGAGGGGTCTGTGTTGTTCTCTGCATTTTCCTGCAGTTGCCTGACAGAGAAGATCATGTCGATTGTGGACCTCTCTGCGCAGAACCCACAATGCAACTATGGGTACACTCTGTCAGCAAGCGTATGCAGTCTGTTCAGGATGTCGCGTGCGAAAAGTTTACCCACGATGCTGAGAAGTGATATGCCCCTGTTGTTGTTGCAATCACTTCTGTCGCCCTTGTTCTTGTACAGGGTTATGATGCTAGCGTCTCTCATGTCCTGAGGCACTGCACCCTCGTCCCAGCACTGGCAGAGGAGGTTCTGCATGTGTGTGAGCAGCACGCAACATCCGCACTTGATGAGTTCTGCTGTAATGCCATCCTTCCCTGGGACAGTTTCTCTAAGGCCTTCTTTAGTTCGTCTACAGTAGGTTTATCGTCGAGTTTGGCCATGAGAGGGAGGTTTTCAATAGCGTTGAGGGCATCATTGGTCACGTGGTTCTCTTTGAAGTACAGTTCGGAGTAGTATTCCATCCAACGTTCCATCTGCTTGCCCTTGTTGTGGATGGTATCGCCTGTGGCAGACTTCAGTGGTGCTGTCAGTTTCTTCGTGGGACCCATTGCTTTCTTTATGCCATCGTACATGCCTCTGATGTTTCCAATATCTGCTGCTGACTGGATACTCTGACAGAGCGGAAGCCAGTATTCATTGGCACACTGCCGTGCTAATCTCTGCACTTTGCCTCTGGTAGACCTGTATGCCTGTAGTGTCTTCTGGCAGGGGGATCTCTTATATTGCAGGTGAGCACTGCGACGCTCTTCTATGACTGACATGAGTGTGGCAGTGTTAGCTTCAAACCAGTCATTTTTCTTTGATTGCTTCTTACCAAAGATCCCTGTGGCTGTGGTGTACAGTCTCTCTGATGTGATTCCATCTTTTTTTTGGCACTGCCGTTGGGGGGTTCTGAATCAAACGTCTTGGAAAGAGCATAGGTGAATTCCTCAGCCTTGTCTGGATATGATGTTATGCTCACATCAATGCGTGGTTTACCCT
This sequence comes from Sinohyriopsis cumingii, assembly GCA_028554795.2. NCBI lineage: Eukaryota > Metazoa > Mollusca > Bivalvia > Unionida > Unionidae > Sinohyriopsis > Sinohyriopsis cumingii. The sequence goes on along the minus strand of CM068830.1, from coordinate 46,669,210 downwards.
CTTGCCTAGAGCGGTGGATTTTCTTCGGCTGAAGCTTCATTTTGCAGCACACCAGCGAGTGGTCGGTGTCGCAGTCAGCACTGTGGAAGGTACGGGTAAGAAGCACACCCTTCATGGCTGACTGTGTTGTAATGATGAAGTTCAGTTGGTGCCAGTGTTTAGACCGGGGATGCCTCCAAGACACTTTGTGCTGTGGCTTTGTCTGAAAGAATGAATTGGTGATGCTGAGGTCGTGGTACGAGCACATCTCTAGAAGGCGCTGCCCATTCTCAGTCATCTTCCCAACGCCAAACTTGCCAATACAGGAAGGCCAATAGTCATGGTCGGCATCCACCCTAGCATTGAAGTCGCCCAGGAAAATCATGTTCTCTTCCTTGGGAATTTTGTCGATGAGCGAGTTTAACTCATCGTAAAACTCATCCTTGATATCTGTGGAGGAGCTTTTTAGTGTGGGAGCATAAACGCTGATCAGGTTGACACTCCCGTTTGTGGTGTGGAGGCGGAGGGATAGCAGTCTTCCATTTCCTTGTTGGCAGGTTTCTATCATCCCCAGCAGAGTGTTCCTGACAGCGAATGTGTAGTTCGTTTCTCTGAGGGACCCGCAATACAAATACAATTATTAATATCAGAGAACCAACATCAGATGATGATGTGGTAACAGAAAGATATGTAAAGAGCAACAGCAACACAATCATAACTGAGATCGATGATCGTTTATTAACCTCAGGTGGTACAATGACTGGTTCTCTAAATATGACTAGTACTAAAATTACTGGTCTTGGAGAACCAGAATCAAGCGATTACGCTGAAAAGAAGAAATACGTCGATGATAGCAATATTCCGATGATGAACTCGTTAATGACAATCAATGATGGAATGACCACATTTGGATCTGAATATTCTAATCATGTAAAAACGTTTTTAAATTTTCAGAGAAACATAAATAGAGCCATTAATGAATTTTTTGGAAGTCCACCAGTCATCAACATTAAACTCGTCAACATAAAAAAATTACCGACAGTGTAGTATATACGGTAGCATCTGGATCAACATTTTGTTCACAACTTAATAAATCCATTAAACATCTATCTAAGGTTACCAGGTTATACAGACTATTAGTACTTGGTACTCCGACATTTATGGTATCCACCACAATACCACGGCGTTATTTAATTAACGAATTTACTGGATGTGTGTTATGTTGGATCAAAGCGACAAGGGAATATTTGTGGTGGAACCTGAAGAAAATGGCAAACCCCGTGTTGCATTATAAGTGTCTTTAATTAGTCGCTAAACTACCACCTACCTAAAATATAATGAACTCCCCAATCGACGTTGAACGTTTTAGATACAATCAAGCACGTGAATTGCAAACAAAGCTAAAAAATATTGTTGACGAGTATACAGTAAATGTAAAAAATATTCGGGATCCGCTGTTATCGCTGGAACAGGCGTATTGCTATCAACAATAGCAATGACATCACCAGCAGTTATAAGAATTTGTGATTCAGCTGCAACAACAATTACTTGTGTTCTTAATGTCGTCGCAAATAAAAACCACGTGTGCAAATACAAAACTAGATGAGTAAAAAATAAAATTGCATGCAGCGACGCCAGCGTACTCCAAAATTATCTTCGTTGATATCATCAGGTCTTAATGATGGAATAATATCAGATACTGAGTTCACAGAAATGATTAAGATTTATAACGAAGCAATGACTGTGTCAGAATCTACGTGCGATTTAGAAAATCGGGATTTAAACCCCTAGATTACTACATGAATATTTTACTTACCTGTTCACTCCAACGAACGCACCTTGAAACTGACACCACGAATAATTCTGGGCGTCATTTGCAGTCATTGACACCTACGCATAATGTTCCAGAATAACTAGTTGAGTTCCAGAATAATTGACAGAAGTTCTAGAATAATAGAATTCAAAACAATTCAATTTTAAAACTGACCGAGTTTCCAAACAAATTGAATTCCAAAACTAATTGATTTCCAAAATTGACAGTTTCAAGAATAACTCAATCACGTGAGTTTCTGGAAACTTCTGTGTAGGCGTTGATCAACGAAAAGGCACCCATAATTTTTCTCTTCCAGTCAGTCTAGAAGTGTACTCGTGGGAGTGAAGGCGTAAGTCAAACATTTTCTTGAACTGTATTATGTTAATTGCCACACAGACATTTAAATTGCTGTATGTCGGTACGGAATAATGACACAAAAAAAACAATCGCGTTAATTAGTCATTACATATTACCCAGTAACAAGCGGGCTAAATACTTAATTATTCTACCTGAAGGAGCTTAGCTCGACAGTGCTAACTCATTTGATAGCTTTGTATCGAACACAATCGGCATATAATGAATTATTATTTATTTATTTTATATGTCGAAAACGCCGATATGGTAATATTATCTGCGATTTGTTGTACAGAACGCATTAAAATACCAAAATGTTTGCCAGCTGCGTTCATTGATTGAAATATTATTTCTTCTCCAGTCTCTGTATTTACGGATTCAAGAGCTCTCGGAAATTTGCTGTGTTTACCAGTACCACCACATGCAGAATTCTGACTTCGAGTAATAGCTGGTGAATTACAAAAGGAGTTATCCTTCTGATCTGTATTAATATAATCGATCATAAGACCCTTTTCGATTAATCCGTGAAAACACTCGTAAACGAACCTGTGACATAAATAATGTTTATTCTCCTTAGTACTGAAATGAGATAACCAGTTTTAGTGACATTACCAACTGTTTTTTTAGATGACAAATCCTGATTACACCATCTCGAGATGCCCCATAATTTTTGTTGATAGGATGTTTTACAAATTCATTTTGCGCCATTCAACAACATAATATTATTTGTCTAAATAGTCATTTTGAAAATCTGGCTAAATAATCTTTAGCATTTTTTATGACCTTGCCATTTTTGTCGGTATTAATTTTTCATCATAATATCGTTTCAGCTCTCTTTATTTTTTACAACCAAATTGCACACACAACTGTGTTTCTCCTCTAACCCCAATACCACACTTCAAACACGGTTTTAGTCTTAGATTTCATCGAAGTACGCTCTGTATATATATATATATATATATATATATATATATATATATATATATATATATATATATATATATATATATATATATATATATATATATATATATATATATATATATATATATATATATATATATACATACATACATACATACATACATACATATATATATTTATATATTGTTGCGTATATTTGATTTAATTTATATTTAATTTAATTTAATATATATACATATATATATATATATATATATATATATATATATATATATATATATATATATATATATATATATATATATATATATATATATATATATATATATATATATATATATATATATATATATATATATTGTTGCGTATATTTGATTTAACTTATATTTAATTTAATTTAATTGTTTGTAAGTTTTATTTATATATATATATATTTTTAAGCTCATTACATGTCTATGTAGTGTAATTTTGTTTACTAGAAATTTGATATTTTCCAGAAAATTCAGTTTGATCTGAATCTTTTCATAAATACATTACAATAGAAACACTGCTTCTATTTTTTTCTTTGTTTCCGACCTTGATTCTGAAATCACTGAGATAAGTAAACAACTTTTTATTTTAATTTTATTGTCGGATTAAAATGGTTTTTTTTGTTAGCAAGATCATACTGGGAGTATATAATTTTATATGTAAACAGCCTCTATTTCGCACTTCTAAGTTTTCCGAAATTGCGCAGCATTCAGGTTTTATACCGAAGTCTATACAGATATTAATTAGTTTGGGCTTTTACTTTACACTGGAACGTGTCTGTTTGTGACCAGTTTGAACTTACATTTTAACCTTTATTCAAATTATGTGGATTCTAAATGATATCTCCTTTAATCTGGAAACAGTTGAGTGCTCATACAGAATTCTTGGACAAAAACATTTATTAAAATTTTATTAGGAAATTCAAACACCGGAATATTGTTTGTGGATTTAAAGGGAACTGTAGACACCTACGTACAATAAATGCTACGGTATACGTCATCACCTTCTATTTTGGATTTTTCGTCGGGACTCGAACTTGAATTTATTAGCACTTTTCATTAGTAGAACTTCTAAAATTTTATTCGTGGATTATTCTTGGATTATTTTTGGATTTGATTCTTAAAATTGCAAGTCCTTATTTTTCAGTTTTGCAGTGTTTTTCCAGGGAAATATATTATTTGTTACATTTTTCAAAGCTTTTTGTTTTCACTGTTTGTTTTGTTGCTGTTATTAGAGCCTAAACACGTAACATAAGAATATAATTATATTTCAATTACTATATACATTTGCCTTAATTATAATAATTATGAAGATTTTGATAGTTTAATATACAATCAAGCTTTCCAAATCTAGATACGATCTTGACAGAATGACCCCTGACTTGCGGAGCCGAGCTCTAGTTGATCAGACGGAAACTCTGATTAAAAGTATTCGTGTCGCCAAGAAAGAATTTAGCAGAGATGGCGCATCTCATGTGTGGTCTACATTTAGAATCATGTACAATACCAAAGGTGTTGTCGATGCTACAATAAATGACCAACGAGGAGCGACGATTATCAATTATCACGACAATGAAAAATATCTTTCTAGAATAAAATTTATTGCGGAAGTAGACGATGCTTGGATTATCCGTGACAAATGTGATCCTGTTCCATTACATCACACTGGAAATATTGTTACGTTAAATAAAAATTCCAAACCAGGAATGATGACTGGTATTGATAAATCGTATTATGAACAAGCGTATCCTGTAACTGCAGTTATTTATGCAATATATTCAATAGTTAATTAACCTAGCGTTCGTGATCATAAACCAATGAAATTTTCGAAAATAAATTGTGTAGCTAAGCGAATAACAGAACATTTTTCAAACGCGATACGTGGAATTAAACTAATGGATCTAAGACAAAAAAGAATAAATGATTGGGCAAAAACAGTTTAAAGTAACAGAGCGTCTATCAAAGACGTTGCTGAACTGAGAAATAAACTAAAATTCACAATAATAGTAAAATCAATAACCGAAGAGATTTTGTACGAATCGTAATATAAATCGAAAGGAACTCCGATAACGTTATTGATCATGATGAGCATGCGTGGGCGGTGACAATATTTCCTTGAGATAGAACAATTAATTTTTTTCAAGGAAATATTTCCGATTTTATTAATGCGATTAGCAAAAGTGATACTGTATCTGTATAGTTGTTCCAAAGCTCTGAAAATGATGGTGATCTGATAAGACCTGATGAAAGACTTTGTATCGAAGAAAAAAGCAGATTTGATCAGTTTGTAAGACAAAATGGTGATATTTATCGAACAGAGTCTTTTCATACGAAAATGAAAGATCTTGTATTAAAATATATCAGCGACTATGAACAGTTACTTAGTAATTGTTTTCCTGTTCCATCTGTCGTAACTTATTTCGCCAGACAGAAACATTCGTGGAAGCCGACTTGGTTTGAATTTCTCGATGATGTAATATCAAGTTGTGTTGAATATGGACATGGCTGAGTATACCATTTGATAAGGCAGCGTGTTATTTTGGGAGTTTTCTTGGAATGGGAGAATGTTCACAATATTTTAATGGATTTGGACATCCAACCCACGAAATGACTTAAGTTTCTGTAAATGGACCTTAACCAGATTTTGACGTAACGGATTTTGCACAAATAGCATCACTTAAGTTTGCAGAAAATTTTCATCCGATTTGTTACGTCTGGCTTGGTAAACATTTTACAGAGAAAGTGTGGGTACCAACAGTATTGTTACGATATATGCTTGATTCATGAATTTTATTTTTATTAACAGTGAGTGGAATATTAATGTCGTATCGTCCACAAAAACAATTTTGGTTACCAGAAGAAAGAAAACTTGAGGATCCAGATATGATTGATCATGAAAAAAAACAACAAAAAACATATCGGAACAAAGATATTTGGAAAGTTTATGCAAAGTGGTTTACATAATCATAAACGAAGCTGTTGTAGGTTAAGTATTGACCATGGTGAATTAGATTTTATCATCGCCGATACAATAAATAAAAATAATTGTATTAGCCGATAAACAACTTTCTTGTGAAATGGAACTAAATTAGGTACAATTGTGAGTTACATTGATGGCGACTCACCAGAGTATACTCTAAGATCTTCGATGCTTGCGTATGTTTCAATAAATATATTGTCGATGGTGAACAGATTCCCTAAATTAGCCTTTAGAGTAGAGACGAATATCGATAAGAAACATGCAGATTTGTTAAAAGAACTAAATATCGGCATTGAATCATCATGGGGTGGATTTAGAATGAAAAAAAGAACAACTACTCGGTTCTGATGAAACAGCTGGTGTCGAGTGTAAAATACTTATTGTGCAAAATATTCAAGAAACAATATCACCATTACCATCGGAATATGATCCTGTTGCTAGACATAAAACAATTTATCTAAACTGACCAGCTGGATCAGGAAAGACAACACGTGTGATCGAATTATTTCGTAGAGTTCTTCAAGCTCTGTTGATATGGTTGTATTAACACCTAGACATAGACTCACCAAGGAAATGAAAGTGGGAGGGGTAAAATAATGTGTGACGATCATGGTCAACCGCCGTCTTTTGTTGCATTGTCTCCACATGAATGGCTATGGAGTTTTATAGAGTATTATGAGGAAATAGATGATTATCATAGAGCGATTGATCCAGAATTAAAGAGAATTTAAAAAATTAATCAGACTACAACCAAATAAAATTAAGTGTGAAATAATGCGTGAAGTAATTTTAGAAACTCCTATAAACAATTTGTGGAATTTATGGATAACAGATGATTTGAACGTTGCAAGTAGACAGATAGTTTGTGATACACTTCAACAAAATTTATTTCTGTTACGTAAAGAAAATATTTCACATCTACCCGTACCATTGTTTTATCAACCAGCAGATACTCGACGGCAAATGACGTTGAAATTCCAAGTTGTAGTAGTAAACAATATCTTGTGTTAAATGATATTTGTTTTAGTTCCTGTTGGTTTTGTTGAGAGCGCGTTAACGATGGAAAAACCTCAATGGACGCTAGGATATGCTATAACGTTTCATTCGTCACAAGGATTAACTATTTCTGATACCAATATCTGGATTGTCGATGATTGTATCGAATAGTCAAATTTAGTTTATCTCGCAGTGTCTCGAGTCAAAAGAATACCTCAGCTGTGGAGGGTGATTATAGACTTCACGGTAAATAATAATCAAACTGCTAGCAATGGAGATTATGTAGTAAAAACATTTAACTAGTTATAAACAATGTAACAAAAAGTGACTTTAATCTCGATGCTGAAGTTATCATGACATTGAAACAACGACAGAATAATCATTGTGCGAGCTGTAATAATAATCCAAGACAATTTACCGTAGACAGAATTAATATTAATTTTGGTTTCACACGCGAAAATGTGATGCAGACCTGTATTGAGTGTAATCGACGTCGAGACGCTAGCTCGCAAACGTGGACGCGGTGGTAATTGTGTGTCTTCATGAATTACTTGTAACTGTTCACGTACAAATCCACGTGGAGGAGCGGTTGAATCTAGTCTGTAGATTGCAGGTCTACCCGTGGGTCTTACGACGCTGGAAATTTGATATGTCGTCACTCTCCAAATAGAATCAGTCGTTCTTTTTTACCACCTTCAAGTTCACCAGGTTCATATAAATTCCTCACAGTCACATTACCTAGTACTGGTTGTTTTGAAAAGCCATGTCGTTGTATTGGTATATGTTTTTTGTGATCGCATTGATGGGTTTCATAGAAATTGCACGAGTAATTTCATTATTTAATGCAGCTATCACACTTGGTAATATTGCAACCCATTCAAAAGATCTCTTGTCTTTCTGAATTATTTCCTTTGCCTATTGGTATCCAAATAACCGCTCAGCAAGTGTTCGATTAAATCGTTCAACAATTGCCTGATCATGATGAATTGCGATATGTCCTCGTCTGATTTTGGCGTTATGTTTTTTCATCAGAGATTATGCTGCTGTTTTAGTTGATAGTTGTTCTGCGTTTTTATATCTGCTTGCAACGTCAATGACAGTATTTGTATGCACGTGATTAACGTCTACCAATTTAACAGTATCATGTGATAAAAATAAAATATCTACTTGTTGAACTTCATTTGGAGTGCTGATATTAAAATATGCATACTGAATTTGTTTAGGTGCTGGTAGATACATTTTCCCATTGCCTGTCGTGCTAACTACTTTGCAACAGAACGTGTGACATTTGCTGCACCAGCAAGTTTACTAATCGCTGCTCTACCCCTCCAATATCCTCTTGGGCTATAACAAATCGATTCCATTATGATAATAATCGGTTGATTAACTGCCGCCCCCCCCCATACTCGTTTACTTTTCATTGAGATTTTGTTAGGAAGCGAGCAAGTTTTTCTCTGAGAGATTTATTTTTTTATTGATTTTAACGAGTGAATCAACTTCACATCTGCAATATGTCGTTGTTGTAAATCTTTATTTTTATACGCTACATCATGAATGTGACATGCTTGACCAATTGCATTTATCGGATACTCTCCAGGTCTTCGTTGATCTCATTCGTCAAGTCTGATATCAAGTCGAGTTCCAGGACCACAATAATTACATACAGGAAGATGATTTTTTTTCTCCTGGGTATGTAGCCCATGGTGCTCTTGGTAATATTCCTAATAAAGCAGCTATATCACCACCAGACACTTTGTATCCGGAGATAAATTTATATTATTTTGTATCACATTTTAAGCATTTACCTGTAAGTGCATGCTTTTAATTTTTTGTTATTCTTGTTGTTAATCCACTTGTGGGGTGGGTGCTCTACATCGTACACAATATAAATCACTATTATTGATTATATTTATACAACATGGATGTCATTGATTTTTCAGCAACACGACAGCAAGAATCTGTAAAGCATTTTCAGCATTACCGAATTCCATCAGAATGATAATAATAGGTCCATCTGGATCGGGTAAAACATGATTACTGAATAATTCGATAATGAGATGGCTCAAGTGGGATAGGTTTTATTTAGTGATACCATCCGTAGATGATCAGCGATGATACGATGTGCTCAAAGATTTTAATGAAAACGCAACATTGTTGGACGAGGATGACAGTGATATTATTAGTTTTATCTCTGATATTGATGAAGCCCCATCTGTAGATGACCTCGATGGATTTATTAATAATCTAATAGTATACGATGATGTGATGCTGGACAAACAAGTCCAGCTCAGAGATTTTCTCGAGGCAGATATAAAAATACTGATGTTATATATGTTACTCAGCGATATACACAACTACCTAAAGTGATCCGAGATAACAGCAATATTTTAGTTAATGCTTAATGGAGTCGATCCACATACTCAGCGAAATATTTATCACACTTGGTAATCAGGGGATATGGATATGATTAAGTTCAAAAACATCTTTTCAAAGACATAATCTACACCAGACGGATTTATCACGATAAATTTACAAGATCCTCGATCACGATATCGTATAGGTCTTGATAAAATCTTTAGTTGAGAGACTTATATAATAATGAGTTAAGCAATCATTACACTACAGCAGCAGCGAGGGTGCGACCAACAATGAGTGTCCGAAAGGTAAAAAAAAGCACACATAAAAACTTGAAAACACGAACGACAAAGATGAAGTAACAAAATGAGCTAACCCAATTAAAGAAACTCTTGGTTTTAGTTAGAGGCTTCGGTTTGACGTTATTGAACTTGTGTTTTTCATTTTTATCATATGAAGTTTTATTTTTCATAAATGGACTTTCAAGCAACTGGTCTGTTCACCCTCCCTGCTGCTGCTTGTACAATTCAAGTATCTAAGTTTTATCCTTATTTTGGCACTGCAGTGTGTCACGGAAAGAAATTTCTAACAATAAATCTACCGTTTTTCAGAAAGAAAACAAACACAATGCTTTTTTCTAGAATGACGCGAATGACATTGCACTGTATAACCCTGTCTATGGTTAACTATGAATTCTGAAACCAAAACACACGTTCGGAAAAAATGTAACAATGTTCGACCTATTTTCTCTCAGTTTCGACTGTCGATAGGACAAGATGCGTTCTGGTGCTGCTTTTTTCCCCCGCCCTTAGATTTGTGAAAACTTTGCAACATTGTTTGTAACGTGTGCTGCGAAACACAGGACATCAAAATTTGGGATATGTTCATCAAATGTTAAGCAGTCAGTCGACAGTAAATATCACACTACCTTTTTAAGAAATTGATGAATGAATGAAAATAATGAACATATTTCGCATAGAATATATGGTTTTCTTAATTATCTTTGTCCTATAATACCGCAAAAAAATAACAGAACCAAAAATGGTGTAATAAGTTTTTTCTTCACCATTCTTTATTTCTCTCTCAAATGTAATGTTAAGTCTGTCTGCCCATATCTCAAAACATTCCAGACTAAAGTACTGCATGTTCTATTGTCACCCAGTAACACTTGTGTGCGTGTCGTATGTGTGTTAGCTTTCGCTTACATACATATCGTCTGTAAAAATGTAATTACAAAGAAATAGCAACCAGTACGTAAACCATTTAATTTAACCTTGTTGATTGCTAGCACAAACTTCTACCAGCACATTTTGAAAAGTGTTGTGTGACACGGATCTCCATTGTCATTTGGTGTCTGCTATCTCCTTGGAAAATATATCGTTTCGTCCTGATTATAAAAATTTATTTTGACTAAGTTGTACACACTACTTGAACTCTTTACATTTCACGTTGTAGGTGTAAGCCGTCGTTGTCAATTTTCTGTAAGTTCGTGTTTGCGTTTCTCAAATGTGGTAATATTTTTATCGACCGAACGAATTTCTTTTGGTGTGAATCAGCACTCTCGGTTTGTGGCATAAGTGATGAGCGTTGATTCAAGCTCACTTATGTCGTCTTCGAAATCGCTGGCACAGATTTAAGCTAACACTTCAGCTCTTGTTTGAGGCCATAAGGCACGTCGTTGACTCTTATTTTCTCAATCAAATCGTTTCTTCTTATTGCAAAATTTCATTTGACTAGGTTTCATACGCAGTAGGTCCCTGTATATAGGGAGAGAGTCTTAGAGTCAGAATATCCATTGAACTCTCAAACTTACCCTTCTGGTCGTTGATTTGCTACGATGTCGTAGCCTCAACTTGATTGTTGTGGTTGAGGCTACGAACTGATCCCATATCATGTAATGGAGCAAAAAACTCATCACCATAGTGAGAAAAACAAACAGTGTAGAAATCAACAACATAAGTATAATCATGTTGTGAAAGAAGTTTAGCTTATTTTGAATTTATTAAGCCCTTACACGATAAAATAAATTGGCATGGTTACTCTAACCGTATCCTCTCCGCCATGACAGATAACGCGAGACTCTCGCCGTGACCCCTTTTCTACGCTATATTGTTATAAATCAAGTGCGAATAATCGCTTCTTGGTGGAATTTCAAAGTTATCAATAAATCGTATTTACTTTTAATGCGCAGAAGTTCTGACCCAAACGGCGCCACATTTTTACTACGAATTGTTTACATTTCCAAATAAGGCGTCAATGTCCTTATATGGCACACAAACAAACGAGGCTGAGAACGCAAGTAATCATTATTTGAAATAATATGGCGGACGATTTAAACGAAAATATCGGCTAAAAAAGGTAAACGAGATTTTACAACTATTTCTACAATGATTTTCGATACTTCCGGTATTAAATAAGAGGACTACTCAATTTATTGGATTATATGCAACGAATATGTTTAAAGTGTTATTATTAGGCTAAAAGAGCGCCGGGTGTGAATCACATCCGGCTTGCTCCATTAACACGTATATGCTCATGTTAGTACCATGTCCACGAGGTACGAGTAAGGATACTAATATTAGTACTAGTCGTTGATTTGATGAGAGTCATACGAAAGTTATTAGTGCTGATGAAGTTTGCTATATCTGCAATGTAAATGGGTATTTATCTCCAGAATACCTGCTTCGTCCAAGAAAGATACCTGTTATCGTTGTAAGGAGAAAGTACACTGGACTTCCGAGTGCCCTAAATGAAAAGAGAAGAAACAGAAACAAGGGAAGAACGTGAAGAGGGGTTAAGAAGAAGAATAAATTGATGATGATGGAGACCTTGTGCCAGTGAAGAGGTGAAAATGGAAAATTTGACAATTTTAGCCGATGCTTTGTTCCTGATGTGAAATTTCATATTAACTTCTAAAAAGAATAGACAAGAAAGAAAACGTGTCTCTTGGCCTTGACTTTTTTATAATAAGGATGATGTGTTTTGTTTTTATTTACACTGCAGGAATATGTGCTCTTTCACCTCTCTATATCCCTCTGGGTCATTTTTTTTAGTCAGAATTTAAATGGAAGGGATGTTTTCCTTCATACACGCACTTCAGGCATGCAAGTGAGTAAAACATAGTGTGTTCATCCATCATTTTGTGTCTTGATTTGTTCTAAAATCACGCAATGATGCCATAGAATAACGGCTTAAATGAGTTTTGGAGTGTGTGGGTGGGTTTGAGTGTTTGGTAGAATTGGTCATCGTAGGTGAGGGCTTCGGTGCTTTCAAAAAATCTTTTTCTTCTTCACTCTGTGTTGATAGTATACAATGTTTTTTTTTTTCACTCTGTGTTGATAGTATATATAATGGGTTATATTTTCACTCTGTGTGGAGAGTATATCATGGTTTTCTTTTTCCCTCTGTGTGGTTAGTATATTATGGATTTTTTATTCTTCCCTCTCTGTTGATAGTGTATATTGGGTTATTTTTTCTCCTTCCCGTGTGTGGAAGTAGATTTTTTATTTCTTCTTCCCTCTGTGTGGAAGTAGATTTGGGGTTTTCTTTCTTCTTCCTTCTGTGTGGATAGTTGATTTGGGGTTAGTTTACCTTCCTTCTGTGTTGATATTATACTTTGGGTTTGTTTTTATCTGCTTCTCGTGTGTGGAGAGTATGTTTGAGGTTTGTTTTTTCTTCTTCCCGTTTGTGGATAGTAGAGTACATGTTTGTATGCGTTCGCGTACTTTTGTGTGGATGGTATATTTTGGGTTTGTCTTTTATTCTTCCCATGTGTGGATAGTATATTTTTTTGTTTCTCCTTCCCGTGTGTTGATAACAGATTCGGGACTTGCATGCGTGCGGGTACGTTGTGTGGATAGTAGATTTGTTGTTGTGTTGTTTTTTTCTTCTATTTCCTGGATAGTATATTTGGGATCTGTTTTCTATCCCTTTTGTGTTGATAGTATATTCTGGGTATGTTTTCACTCCCTTCTGTGAGGATAGTAGATTTTTGTGTTTGTATGTGTTTGTGTGGATAGCAGAGTGTGTGTTTATATTCGTTCGCGTACGTTTTGTGGATAGTATATTTGTTGTTTTTTTTCTTCTTCTCCTTCAGGTTGTGGATAGAATATATGGGATTTGTATACGTACTCATACGTTCGCGTGGATAGTTGATTTTGGTGGGTTTTTTTTCCTCTTCCCGTGTGTTTATAGTATTTTTGGGGTTTGTTTTACCTCCCTATTTAGGTTATAATATATTTGGGATTTGTTTTTTCTCATTTCCTTCTGTGTTGATGTGCAGTGTATGTTTGTATGCGTTCGCGTACGTTTATATGGATAGTAGACACTGTGTTTGTATGCATTCGCGTACGTTTGTGTGGATAGTATATTTGAGGTTTGTTTTCGCTCCCTTCTGTATTGATAGTACATTTTGGGTTTGTTTTCCTTCCCTTCTGTGTGGAGAGTAGATTTTTTCTCTTCCCTCTGTGTTGATTGTACATTTTGGGTTTATTTATTCTTCTTCCCTGTGTGTGTGTGTGTGTGCGCGCGCGCGCGCGCACGCACTCCTACGTTTCTGATTGTATGTGTTTGTGTGCACGCGTACGTTTGGTTTGAGTGTTTGTTTGTGTGTATGTGTGCGCGCGTACGTTTGCTTGTGTGTATGTACTGGTCATTATTTGTTTCTATAAAACTCCATTTATCCCCCATCAAATTCATTTCACCTACCTACCTACCTACAGTAGCGCATATTCATGTCAGCCACTTGCAACTCTGTTGCCATTATTCCCCTAGTATCTAGTAAGTGACGTCATTGAAGCTGGAAATTTTGAGATTATAAATAGACTTGAGTTTTACCAGAGGTTGTAGCTATAAATAATGGTGTTTTAATATTAATTTCAACAGGTTATAACAATAAATAGATACATGGGTGTTTTTCCACGATCGTCACACAAGCTGAGACTATAAATAATTACTATGTTTATCAATTTTAGTCTAAACCAATGTAATCTAGTGTTCGGGGATGTGTTGATTCTCCTTTAAATTCTGGGAGAATTTCGTAATTTTAGCGTTACGCTTAGTCACATCCAATTAGGCGTTGGTCTTTTGCTTGATTATAGTTATTTATAGCATTACAAGTATGCATATTTATGAACACCGCCAACATAATGTCAGGTTTAGGTAATGCTTTATATATAAATATTGGGCTTGTACTAGTATATGCCTGTCTCTGTTGTGTCTGGCCCTCTACTATCCTTGTCCCTACACAGGCCCTTTACAATTTCCTCATTGTCCCTAGACAGATCCATCCGTGTTCAAGAAGGTCCCTTGTCCCTTCATCAATCTATGTCTATGTGTTTTATTTGTATATGTCTATATCTTTACTGTATTTGTCTCTCCCTAGATTAGCGTGTATTCAGGACAAACCGTAGCTACATTGTTAAAATCTCCAGTTCTGTGACGTCATCCCACCTGTTCTATTCTTATTGTCCGTATACAACAAATTCACCTTCCCTTGTCCGCATACAGGCCCTTCCCCATGTTCCTTTTCTATTGTCTGTATAGTGCCCAAGGGTAATATGAAAAACCTTGTCCTTATTGTGGCGCAATGTGTTTTGTAATGTATTTTCGCATTGTTCGTATAGTGACCCATATACTACTGATGTTCTCTGCTCATAAATCCCGCTTTTGATGGTCCCCTGACTTGTCTGTTTATGAGGATTGTATCCAATATATAAAATAATATACAGTCTTAGATACTGACATATTTTCACACCCGAAAACCATCAGAACAACCCATTGTTTTTTCAACATGCACTCTCCCTCTACTGCACAGGACGTGTAATTATATCAAAATATGACTGGCCTTTAATTCCTATTTAAACAAACAACGGAAATTGTCACAACTTGAACCTATGATACCCCATGATACTTGTACCATAATTTCAGTACTTCTTTATTTAATTAATTTATCCTTCAGACAGTGCTCATAAAATTAGGCTCATTAAAAATTCAAATTGTTACATACTGGGGATTTCATTGTTATTGAGTTCATGGCGGCGTTAAAGTACAGAAGTGATGCATCTTTGTAAAGCTGCCCATAAGGCCTATTTTACAATATACATACCTGATGCGAGTCGTACGAGAAATCTTGAATAATGATATTCCGCTAAAAAAAACGTGTTGACCGCTCCGGTGGCCTAGTGGTTAGAGCGTCTGCCTCGGATCCATGCCGATTCATACCAAAGACTTATAAAAATTTTACAAGCAGCTGCGTTCAGCATTAAGAGGTTAGTGTTAGGACTGGTCGGCCTGTTGGCATGATAATGTGATTGGGTGGGACATGATGCTACATGTCTGTGGCATGATGCCCCAGTGCTAGACATCACTATCAACTACCACACTGCAAACATTCTAGCGGTATGACTGGAAAATTGTTAAAGCTAAGTTAACAATCCAAGTCACACACACACACACACATACACACACACACACACACAAAACGTATTTAATGTTGAGGAAGTAACAGGTGACATTTACCAAGACCAATTAAAGGCATGGCAATACGCTGAAATGTCTTTTGCTTTGATATTTAGAAGATATTATGATACAGGGATTTTAGCTTGTCCATTTCTACTTGATTCATTTGAGTGAGCTTTCCTTCGAAGACACCCAGTAGTACATGACTAGCAATTCGCACATCGGCTGTCAATACCAATACATCACCATCGCGGACCATTGGATTGGATCTTAAATGAATAGAGGTAAACGAAGTTTAAAAACTTAATTGCGCTTTATTTAGTTCAAAATAAATAACCATTAAACGACGAACAGTTTCGTCGAGTGACGCTCATATCTCTTCCAGGACTTTGTCATAACAAATGTATGCGCAACTAAGATCAAAAAGCTGCTGACCGCAGCTGCACAATTTGTGCGTAAATTTCGTGCATAGCTATAGATATAAATGCTTAGTTATGTGTTAAAAGTAAAAACATTGGTAAGAACACCAACAAATACAGTCTTGTCACAATTTGTGATATACCAACGTGTATTTTCTTCAGAAAAAAAATATTCTGCAGTCTCCTTAAACAATCAGTAGTTTCCGCGTGCCAAACACGTATATGACTTAATTTATACCTTTTATTCAACCTAGCTATTCAATTGTTTAATTTCCCCACGTAAACGTTTATGTGATATATCATACGATTGTGCTTTTCTAGAGAAAATATGGTGCACTGTGTTGCATAAGGATGTAACCAAAGAGTGATTATGTGACTAGAGAGTTCTTTCTTTTTCCGAAAGACCCTGTTTACCAGAAAAAAATGGATTGAAGCTGTGGGATCGAATAGATTAAGGTATGGGAAAGTTTTACCATTTATGTCAGATTATAATCAATTTGGTCCAAGACAATTCGACCCAAATTAGGCCGAAATTAAAACAATTCGGCCCAACTTGAGAGACAAATCGGCCCAACTTGAAAGACCATTCGGCCCAACATAACAATAGTTTGAACAAGTACTTTTTCTTCAAACAACAAGTATGAAATATACATAACTTATGTAGGACAAAATGTTTTTGACAATTTTTATAGGTTGTACAATAAAATAGGTTTTAGGAAAAACTTGAACAAATTTAAATAAACTAAACTATCTTGATATTCTTTTTAAAGAAAATAATCACACTTCGTAACATACATATATCTGAGAGAAAACACAAACTGACATATCTTGCTCGTTCTAATTGAAACATTTACATACATTCATTTTTTATGCTAAATGAATATATGCATCTGACATTCTCAATATAAGTCTTTGGTCAAATTATCAATATTTCCTTATAAAACAATAATACTTAACATTATATTCTACAGAATACGTATACACTTTTCTAAGAGTAGCGTACATGAGATATTATAAGAAATATATTTAATTTTAGGCTTCAGGTTGCAACACTGCTGCGTATAATATACACTCTACACTATTACACATGAGAGAGAGAGAGAGAGAGACAGAGACAGAGACAGAGAGAGAGAGAGAGAATAATGCTGCGCATTTGTCAGTGTTTAGTTGCTGCAATATGAAGCTCTTACCGGTTAATTTTATTGTGGTTTTATTCCAAGTCGATGTCTTAGTGTGTGCCCGCGTAATCTGAAAGCTTGTCGTTGCTAGCCAATATCGTCAATCATATTTGGTCCATTATTCAATATAAATAAGAAAGGATATAATTTGTGTCAAATTTGTCCCCACCCCACCCCTGCAAGGTACAATAAAATAAATTAAAATAAAACTCTTATTTGAAAATAAATTAAAAGAAACTAACCTTGCATTGTTGTCATTTATTCCTACTTTTTCAGTATGCGATATTGATTAAAGACAAAAATATATCCACGAACTCTCTATATGTGGCGGATGCCGCTGGCGTATGCATCCTTACTGTAGTATGTATCGCTTATTTCAAACAAAAAACAACAGCGCTAAAGAGACGAGAATATCACCCGATTGCTTCAAGGAATCTTCCATTGACATATGACAAGTTATAAGGTACAAAATGACCAAGGTTGTATTGTATCCAGGTTATCTATACGACGAATCTCGCAAGAAACCCCACCCCCAAAAACAACATTATTTTAAAATTCATTCACTGTGAGTGCAAATGATATTTTTGCTAGCATGGGTTACAAAATTATTATTAAAGCAAGATATTGCTGTTTATACTTTTCATCCTGCAAATATCAATTATGATTACATATTGCAAACAAATAGAAGCCTGGGTGATGAATAAACATAACTGGCAGCGAGCAATAAACTCCTTGATTATACTTACCAACAGGATATCAGCTACAAAGGCTATTTTATTACAGAGCAAGCCAACCCCGAAAAGTGACTTTGGATTACTTAAAGTGTGCCGATTTATTTGTATGAAGTCGACCAACATAGGAAAGCCAACTTTGGTTCCTTTGGAGTCTTTTAAGTGTGCCGATTTGCTTTTTTTTTTACGAAGTTGTCCTACATGGGGAAGCCAACATCTAGCATTGATTCCATTTTACCTTTATTAACGGGAATTTTGAAAATAAATTGAAACAGTGGAACAGTTTTGAGAGAGACACAATATAGTGAGTCTTGCACACATACATGTTCCCTATCCATGGTCTATAGTGTTTTATTTTTCGACAACAAGAAGCATGTACTTCGTCTTGTGGGATAAATGTATGTCATTTCCGGTTGGCGTCCTCTATAGCTGGAAATTGTAGCTAAGGAGAAGTAACAGTGTTGTTTACTTTCTCGAGTAATTATATATTATTTCTTCTTTACACTTAATCATCTTTTTAATTCTTTTTGTGCGAATATAACTTCTTTTAATCATGTAATGCAAATCAGATGTAAAAAGAAAAATATCGTAGTATGGCCGCTGACCTTTAACATCGGAACCACTTTGTAACCCCATGTGCCGCCGTATACTACTTAAATCACAACATTATTATTCTTCTACTAACAATGCATGTAGGTTTCAAAGTGTAAGGAATCCTCAGAATGTCAAAGGTGAAAGCATAATGCAACATAAACGCTGTTTCTCCTGCTATTTTTAAGTAATAATTACAGTGTCAGTGTCAGTGTTGCGATGAGCAAGTAAATATTGTTAGAGTGACAGTCGTATTATTCCTTGTCACATTAGTATAACTAAGTATTTTTTGTATATAATAAATGATGATAATCATTTGTATATCACGTAATAATGATCGTGGACAGATTTCAGTGTACATACTGAGCTAGTTCTCTTTAAATGCATGTACACGTATATCTGTTTGTGAATGACGTACAACACGGTTCAGTACACGCAAAGGTTGGAAGTACTGTATTGGCCATAAGCAGCACTCTATTTTGAAGAGCATAACATAGTTTGCTATATATTTTGGTAATAAAAATCATACTGACACAATGTTTCGTCCGATAAATAATGATGATTCAAATTATGAAGAGTCTGATATATTTATATATTCTCTACTCACAGGTCTTTCTGGACAACGAGATCCCCCTCGTTTACTGCACGGGGGTATTTTTCGTTAAGACCACTTCTTTGCTCAGCCTCTGGCGCACGATATTTTCAACATTCCAGACTCTTTAAAACGTAGTTGAGCAGTGTGATTTAAATTTGACCAGGAGGGGTGTGTTCAACACCCTCATGCACGTACCTCTGATCTATAGCCGTGGTATTCTCGAAAGACTGTGATGATGTCACTGGAAACGTCAGTTCGCTTGACATCACATGATCCGGAAAAAATACGGTCTACAACCCAAAAGCTAAATCACAGTTTCCATGTCTTCTACCTGAACGTATAGCGAAGACTTTTTTTAGGCCGATCATTGTAATGCGACGAAACAAAGCTTTTTCGAAGATTATAAGTTGCATTTCTGCCAGTGAGACGATTGATCAATGGCATTGAATGCTTTGTAGGAAGGGCTACTGTTGCAGGTGCTTTTTAGTGCCATATACCACGCTGACAATGTTGTAGCAATGGCGCCTGCAACAACACTCCCCCCACCAACCGGTAATACTTTTGGCTGTTGTAACGACAGCAAAAGCACAATTACCCCTAGCTGACCGCGATTTATATATTCCCAGTGTTCAATCTACTTTGCATCCTTGTTATTCCCCAATATGAACCGGTGCGTGTCAATCCTTATTTGGTGAAAATTCTCCTCCACCAGTGGCTCTGGAAGCACCAAGGATTCGTGCTCCTTTCTTATATCTGTTTGCTCACCTATAGATTTTTTAAATAATACAACACGAGCTATAATTGCAAAAGTGAAAGAGTTTGAGAATCTCTAAGGCTGTGGGTTGACGTTGAAACCCACGCACCTAATGGTATCCCCAGCGGCGGTACTGCAATTATCTACCGTTAGGACACCGTTTACATGATTGGAAGCGATGTCAACATTCTGTCACCCCGATTCCAGTGAATATGAATGAAATATAAACTCGCTTCTGGAACTGTGTTAGTATTATTGCCGTCGGAGCGCAAAATTATCAACGTTTTAAAAGTTTGCTTTTCAATCCCATCGAAACAATTCTCGCGCATTTACTGCCGTGATCCCCCAACTGACGTGATTTTGTCGGCCGTTAAGCACACAACCAATAAGGTGACACCATTGTCAGATATGTTTGCTTTGCGGCCGAATATTTAAACGTCTGGAGCTACAATAAATGGAGGCAATCATCAGAAGGTTTGCTTAGCGCCACCGCCAAAGAAGTCAATTATGTGCACCGTCATAGATACGTACCAAGAGTCGAGCAGCCTGTTTAACTTACAGAGATACAGAGAGAGCGCAGATCTATGGGCTGTTGTTCAACCTCAACTTGTATGTACACGATCGTGTTTCGTTTCAGACAATATCTATTGACATAGCCAATAAGTTCTTACTGACCCATGTC
Source organism: Sinohyriopsis cumingii (assembly GCA_028554795.2). Taxonomy (NCBI): domain Eukaryota; kingdom Metazoa; phylum Mollusca; class Bivalvia; order Unionida; family Unionidae; genus Sinohyriopsis; species Sinohyriopsis cumingii. The sequence goes on along the minus strand of CM068830.1, from coordinate 46,648,371 downwards.
GAGACCATATGAGCGTGAATAATGAAACTTCGCATTGTCGGTCTAGGAAATACAGTTTTGGAAAAATCAAGTAAACTCTACTGTCCTGGTGAGCAAACACTGGTTGCGATAATACGTCCGCGAGCACCTGTTTTCTACATCATGACAATGCAGTCAATACAACCGAGCAGAGATCAACTGCACCAATGTCGTAACCTCCAGCGGCATTGAAGTCGTAACAGTCAGCGGTACCATTTCAGGATGTGACTCAGATGACTAAAGCCAATAGCTCAGGTAGAGTTGACGCTTGTAAAGAACTTGCTGATGTGATGAAATAACGACAGGACTAGCAAAAAAAAGCCGATTTTCACGCCGCTCAAGTACAGGCAAACCCAGCGATATCACCATCATTTCAATATGGCTAGGTTTGGCCATACCTTGGTGGCTGGCCTCTTGTGGGCCTTATTGGCTCGCCGTAACAATGATTGGGTCCGTTGAACGACAAAAAGCAGTAAGCACTGTTAGTCGTTATTAGACCTGACCGTTTCACATAGAATAATAATGAGCAAAACTGATGATGTATACACCACCGTAAGCCAAAGATCTTGAAAACATCATTTGCAATGTACAAAGCAGTTTTTAAAAGTGATGTCAATTCCCCCAAATTAGAGGGATGTACTAGCAATATCGGTTAATGAAGACAATATTGAATCTAAGCATTCGTGCAGCAGTGATGTCGGAACCGGATTGGGTTCACATGACTTTGGAGCGCTTTTAGTCATAAGTGTATGTACCAGATCCATAGAGATAGATTCAAATGCTTTTGAAGGTTGCCGTTGATATTCTGCATCATAACTGTAGGGTGAAGATAAGTCAGATGAAATTGTGTTGACAGGCTTATCTTTAACGGATTGTACTTTGTCAGTGAAGACATGCAAAAATAGGTCCAGAAGTTCAGCCGGAGAGAAGTGGTGCATATTTATTCCTGGACATTAGCTTGTTTGAAATCTCGAAGAGCTCGTTGCAGCTGGAACTTTCAGCTATCTTAATACTGTAGTAGGTTGATTTTGCTGCATGAAATAGGAGACAGTCTTCTGAGCAGTTTCTTCGATCCGTTTATGAATAGTGAAGCTGATGAAAAGCCAAATCTTCTCAGCCATAGGGCGTTCTCTTTTAGCAGTGCGAAACTGGTCTCTAACACTACTATACCACGGAGAACACTTCTGAATTCCAAAATATTGATACTATTATTGATTTAGTATTGTCTAAAGAAGACACAATTGGGCATCGAATATTTACATAAGCTGTCGTTCTTGAATGAAACAGTTGTGTATGTGTTAAAGATGTTGCACACGTCTTTGATCTTTTTCTAAGAGACAGTGTCATTCGGAACAACGTGGCTGTTTCTGACAGCATGTCTGTCAGCATAGCAGGTTGCGAAAAAAGCATGCATTTTATTTGCAGAAATATCTTTAAAAAAAGAAACCGCAATATGTTTGGACCATCTCGGCTATTTCTATTTTTTTTCAAACTTGGATTGATCAAGATGCTGCAATGAAAACTTAATTCCATGAATCCGCAACTTGAGGCCAATATTTGCTTTGTAAATAGTGGAAGTTGTCCGAATGGCAGCTATCGCCATTAATTCGATATGATCCGTAGAATTTGCTTCAGAGGTGCGAATGAGCCAGAGCTGATGCCATTGCTAAGGGAGATAATCAAGCGTACAAACGATTTCAGTGAGTTCGTTTGTACCCGGTCTAAATTGGCAAGCAAAAAAACAATCGTTGCTCGTTAACTAGCACATCTGTGTCTTTCGAGTAGCTAGCCTTATAGCGGAGAATGTAGCAAGGACATGCAGAATCGGGTCACAAAAATTACTTTTGGCCCAATACCCACAAACATAGTCCTAGTCCATTTTTAAAACATTTTGTTTCTTCTCTCTTTTTGGTGGTGAAACAAAAATAGGATGTACAGAATATATAGTAAAATTAATTGTGATCAGATTTCATACGAAGCATTGAACCACGGGCGTAGTGAAGAATGTACTTTCACTAAGGTAGGGAATGATAGTTCACTGCGATCTCACGAAGTATCACGACTTTCTCAGTAAATCAGGTAAGGAGAGTGTCGTTCAACAGTTAGTTACAACAGAGAGTAATAACGGTACTTACTAGCCGTTGCACTTTCAAATAAGCATAAGCATCCCAAAGAATTTTGACTTCCTAGTAACGTTTTGTTGTTCTGTTTGGCCGTTAAAAATATTTTAGCTAGCGTCGCCAGCTGACATAAATGAACTGAGTAATGACTGTATGACGCGGTCTCACCTATCATTGATTTTCCGCTGTGAAATGTTTCATTTGAGACATATGTTATTTTATTTATAATTATATGAAAATTGAGAACTGATCCGGTAACGATATATGGGAAATTTCATACGTTAAATGAAGTCGCTATATATGTTGTATGTTACGATTGCCACCAATCTTAAATTCCATCTGAAGTATAGTTTAACATGATCTGAGACAATCAGTTTGACATGTATCCATTATATGATATCGTGCTCTTTTCCAGTGTAATATACCCCATGTCAATCAGGCCACGTCAAGGGGACGAGTTCAAACTTATTTTTATATTTACCTATATGCATATTGGTGGCGCGTTATTAACATTTCTTACTTGGTATTAAAGATAGATTGGTTTTGTTTTGTGTGTGACATTTGTAGACTTTGAGTCAGTGAATTTGTAACGTTCTGTATAGTGTAGTCATTTGTGAAGAAGTAGGGTATTTTGAAATAATTAAAACAGGCGATTTGATGCCACTGGTGATCGACATAATCACAAAGTATAGGCAAGACATAATGGAACTGTGTGCTTCGTGAGAATGCTAATGGTGGAACAGTATCCTAGTGCCAAGGTTGGTGTCCACCATATTAGCTTATAAAGATGAAAGTGATATCCGCTGAAGAGAAAGTTACCAACATTTCTTTGCGCCGCATTTCAATTAGGCGTAATGGAAAGTTGTACGCACCTCACCGCGATAATTAAAATGCTACGTTTCAGGTGAAACAAAGGTCTTTTAGTCATTTGGAATGGTTACAGAACGATAAACACTGAATGTCGGAAAGACCATTTCACTTACACCTCATCTCGCTCTGCTTTATATGAGAAAGATCCCAACGATATTAGGGTATAGTCATGTAACCTTTCATACTGAAAGACATACATGGGGACCATTGGGCATTTTATGGTGTATTTGTCATTATGGTGTATTTGCCATAGTTGTGGTACAAAAATCTAAACTGAATATAGCGAGGCAGTCACATAGATAGATAGACAGACAGACAGACAACAGACGGACAGACAGACATACAGACAGATAGATAGATATAATAGATAGATAGACAGATAGATAGATAGATGCGTCAATGACATTAGTCTCATTATGGTATATTACCAACAGACATGTACAATTATATCATTATGTTTCTCATAAAATGTTATTTTTGGACAACACATGCCTCCATACGTATTACTGGACCTACTTTGCATCTGTTCAAGAGTGACTTATATGTCTTTAATCTGCAAATAGTACATGCAGCAAAAGAACTTATGTTCATTTTTTCCCCAAAGTTTTCACCTAAATTCACTAATACCTTGCCACTCAGTGGATTATTCATTAGTGTCAGTCACATTTTGGTTTCATTGCATGCAAACTCTTTATTGATTAATAATGATATGTGGACAAAATGGTGTGGCTTTTTTCAACTGTAAGTTATTTCTTCACAAACTCGCTGCTAAGTTTTACAGGAAATAATTAAAGGAAATATGGCATCACTATTACAACAATATTATAGTAATTTTGTCATGGGTAGCAGAGTGGTCTGATGTGCTGGCCCCTATCGATAACGGGCATCTCACCTCTGTTCGCGTGGGCTAGAGTCTCGGGTTCGACATATGTGAGTTTGTGAGTATCTTCTCATAGATCGGGGGTTCTTACCATGTTTTACCGGGTTCTTCCTCCACCAGTTTTACTGGCCGCCATTTATAGCATATCATGTGCTGAAAATTTACCTTAATCCCAAAAGAACAACATTTCGTAATCAACACCCCCCGTACTAAACAATATTCATTAAATTACTGATCAAGCTTGGGCAAGCACCTTTGCTAAATGACTCCAGTGCCATGTTTAACGACCGTCACGTTTCTGGCGTGGTTTTACCGCTGTATATATATATATATATATATATATATATATATATATATATATATATATATATATATATAAGTGACTAACTTGGCAATTTAATGAAACCGGACTGTTTATAGTATGAAACAGATCCTATGGACAAGTTACCAGAGTTATAGATAGATACATAACACTGGTAAGTTCCATCCCCTTTGATATGCCCACAAAAAGCCTCGTCGATATTTTCCTTTGCTTCCCCTTGATGGCAGATGACATATAAAGATACACTGTACCAAACAAAACACTTGTCTGTAGTGTACACAGTCTCCACACATTTTTGTGTTATAAAAATATATATAATTTCTGATAAAGTGTGTATATCGTACCTGATCAGTTCGCAATGTTTTTTTAAAAATATGTCTTTTTCTTAATTTGTTCGGTTCTCTTGCCTGCGGGACGTGCCACCTTACACACTAGCAGAAACACATATTACAGTTAAAACAGTTCTCATACCTACAAGCAATATTAATGTATATCGCATTTGTACATAAATAAAGATTTTTTTGGTATAATCAGTATAACTAATGTTTTTACTATCTTTACATGGTTGTAAAGAACGAAAGACTGATAATGCCGGAAGATAGAAACTTCGGCGGATTAATATTTACAGAACCACATGTGGTGAAAGAGGAGATGAAAAGAAGTTAAATGTAAGCAAGCACATTCATCATTTCATAGTAGGTATGTCAGAAACGTTTAGGAATTGTCTTTAATATCAGCAGTACCGAATACAACTGTACTTTCTAATTGGAAAGCTTGATAGCCGTCTGGTTATAGGTATCGGTGCAATAAGATTGTCAGTCGAGGAACTGAAAGAAAAAGAAAATCAATACAGAAGTACCCATTACATGATATCCATCGCGATGTCAGCCACATATATTGTACGGAAGGCCCAATGTATATGAAAAATGTAACACTCGTTGCCTCTTGCTTAGTTTCATGCAACACGACAACTGCAATGCAATACATCATGTATATCTCAATATTGTGATCTATTGTACTATCAAATTGCATATGTTAGCTTTTAAAATATCTTTTCCGTTTACCTACAAGTTTAAAAGACATTTTTGAAGTTAACTGTATTTTAAAAAAAAAAAATCTCACTTATTACGTACAATACGTAATATTTTACTACATGGCACCCATCCGCCCTATGTATCCTATTATCTTATCCAACTGCATTCAAGTATAATATCCACAGTAAATATAAGAGATAACACTAATACAGATAAGAATACCGTATAATATCGTCACAGATTACAAGGGGTTACAATAATAAATATGGAACGAACATTTCGTTAAGACTAAGTATTAGATTTTGCCTTTGAACTGAGTATCATGTACAAATGAAAATATATTGATATTGTTACGTGTTTAGTCTCGAATAAACAGTAACACAGAAAGAGTGAAAACAACAAGCTTTTTAAAATTTAACAAATAATTTATTTCCCTGGAAAAATTCTGTAAAAATTAATAAAGGAGAAGAACTTACGATTTCAAGAATCAAATCCAAAAATAATCCAAGAATAATCCACCATTTAAATTGCAAAAGTCCTAGTTATAAATGTTTTAATAATTTCAAGTTCGAATCCTGATGGAAAATCCGAGATGGACGACGATACCGTATACTGTAGTCTGTACTGTGTTGTTTTTTACAGTTCCTTGTAGAAATACAAATAATGACACGCCGGTGTTGGAAATCCAAATTAAATTTGTAAACAATGTCTTTCCAAAACTTCTGTGTGAGCACTCCTCAAAATATTTCCAGAGAAAATAGATTAATCCTTTTGAAATCCAACTAATCTGAAGAAAATTATAACTCAAAATCTGGCTGCAACAACATAACTTGACATCAGTGTAAAAAGCCCCAAACTGAGAAATCTTTCTCTGCACATCTCTATTAAAACTAACAAATGCGTAGTAATGGAAAAACCGGAATTGCGAAATCGAACGGAGGTGGGGGGGGGGATGGTCACGTGTTTATGTCACAAACACCAAAAATAACCCTGACGGAAACCAGTAAATTTAAAATAAAATAGAACTTGTTTACGAAGGTTGCTACAAATTCTGAAACAAGGTCAGGATTTAGATCAACACCAAGTGTTTGCAAAAAGAATGATACAGATCAACAAATTTTCTGGAAAAATGTAATTTCCAGTAAATAAATTTACATTATAATAGCATATAATAGAATAAAAATATTTAATACTGACAAACAATTAAATTAAAATAAATATGAATTAAATCAGATATATGTAATAATATACATTTCTGGTTTCTACACCAAGGCTGCAGAGGGGATTATCATAATAACCATTTTAAAGTCGATATATTGGTCTCTGACTCTAGTATGTGTAACAGCGTATTTGTGATCACAAGAAATATAATAGGAAGGAACACCATTATTTTGTGTGGAAATGCGTTTTTAAATTTTTAGGAAATTGCATTTCACTTGACATTAATAGGTAGGTTATTCCATATGTAAATACAAGAAATAAAGATAAATATTTTCCTGCTTTTGTGGTTTGTTTTATTTTGTTATTTCGATCCTGGCATTAAATCTTGAGAAATTTGTCGATTACGCAAATTATGTCTTGTAAATTGGTGAATCATTATGTAAACCTTTTATGAAAAGTAGAAAGCTTTTGGTATTTCCCCCCCCCCCACCTTTGATTGTTGCGACTCAGTGGTCAAAAACTAAGTCAAAGAAAGAAACAAAACCAACAAGTTTCAAGTCCAAAACAACAGAATGTTCCAAATGAGTTTCAAATCCTCGAATGTACATATCTGCCATTAGTCCTGATGTATCAAAACTGCACTGCCCACGACTCCTTCAAATAAGTAATAGAAGTCCCAGAATATTTTAATCCAATGAGCACTTTCTATTTCCACCGGATAATCAAAACGAATGGCTCCTCTCAAACAATATCTAAATACAAAATAAAATACGTCTGCAAACTTGATGTTACAACATAAACACGAGTCAAAGGAATACGACAATTATCCAGCCTTAGCTTTTTATATGCAGGAGAAAGAATTAAAACACGCATTATTTAAAATAGCATCAACAAACGTTTTAGACACCTAGACAATTGGATGTGATGGAAGTGCTTTGTTGTGCCAATATTTCTGTATTATCTGACAAGTTTGAACATGTCGATATGTTGAAAGTTGGGGAGCTTTCTTATTTTTTTGGACAGCGGATGGAAATCTATAAGAGCACGTCATATTCCGTGGTCATAGCCGAAAACTGCATGCATCCACACACACACACACACACACACACACACACACGAGAACACACACACACATACATACATACATACAAAAACAAATCGCTAATACAATCAGAGTCCTTGTAACATAATTGTTAGGAATAACCACAGTATTGTCTATAAATAAATATACGTATGGCTCGTAACTTTCTCAAACACTTCATACACAATTAAATTAGAGCCAGTGCCTATGGATATAGCTTTATTGAATACGTAATAGGCCACACAGTAAGCTGTCTCATTGGTTAATTGATTTCGCTTGCTATGTGCTGGGACTTACTCAGAACGCTATTTCCGTCACCTAACGATGCTCAGGTTGATGCATAATAAAACGGATCGCTGTCCCTTGGTCAGATAAGTTTGGGTGTACCATCAGCAAACTTTCTAGTTAATGGTTTAAATTTACTAAACCCAAAAGTATCCAAAAACCACGTTTATATGACTGATTGCAGTGATCGTTTAGTTATAACAAAAATATGGAAAAACCAAGAAAAGATACACTGTCGAACACGAATATATTGAGTCTCTGCAGACTCGTCCTTCTGCATGGTGACCAACGCGCGATATGGATCTTGCACCGCATCCCAAGGGAAAGCGTGGTTTACATGTCAACTCTGATGGAGAGAATGTCGACAAATGGTATCCAACCACTGCACCCTAAAACATTTAATCCAGAAGAATCAAATAATGCAAATATCTGGTTACAAAATCATTAAATCGGCGAACAAATTACAACCAAATGAATGCAGTTCGATAATGACAAATCTCCTCCATTCTCAGCAGCACATCTAGAAGTAGCTCAATTTTAATGATATTCCTTCCCTTCCAATACTTCATGAGTGGTGAATGTCCGTGTTGAAATCAATACAGTCTTAGTAGGAAACTTCCTAAAACAGTCACATTAAAATCCATGTCTATGACATACTCAACTATACAGGCAGAGCTAAGTGAGCCGTGATAGATCACACATAAATTTCCTTCTAAGGTCCAGCTTTCAAAGTAATGTGTTTCGTCGTTTCAAGTATTCTACTGATTAGAAGAACAGTTGCTCTTTAAATTGTTATCTGTAAAGAAAATAAAATCTAGTTCTAGATGTTATTTATCAAATTGTTCAATGTTGCTTCGACTTGTATCTGGGACTGCCATTTTCAAGCGCAAAAATTTAAATGTGAAATTACTTAGTCGAATTAATTATTTGCTATTCTATCTAAGCTTTTATCTCTTAAAAGAAAAACTAAGTGATAAACATAATCTCAAATGGACAATAATTTGATACTCGGGCGCGGAGTTCAAACACTTAACTGCTTATAGTTTCCAGTTAAGGCGTAAAGGGACCCTTCCCCGTATTTAAAAAAAAAACTGTATTGTGTCTTAAAACAATCAAGGTTTCTAATCTAGCGACTATTTTTGTCCCTACCAATTTGTTTTCTATTAGATAACTTATACTTAAACCAAGTATCCCCGTTCTCGGTTTCAAAAAGAATAAAGCGACTAATTAGTGTTTGTACTTTCCCAACTCCTTGACCAATTAGAAATTCAAGAGAACGCAGGTAAAGTTTTTCATTTGCATATAAATAGATACAGACGCTACCGTATTTACCCTGAAAGGACTTAGGTACAATTTATGATTTGCGTGTAATCTGGGACAGATGGTACTGTAACGTTTTACCATGTAGAATACGCAGATAAAATTTATGATTGTGCTTGTAAAGAGGGACGGACTCCTATGCATTTACCGCCTAAAGTACTCATTTAACTGCGAAAACATCTGACATGTCATATTGGAATCTATGCTGTTCTGTTCGTCTAAAAGTAATTTATATATATATATATATATATATATATATATATATATATATATATATATATATATATATATATATATATATATATATATATATATATATATATATATATGATACTAAGTCGCATGAGCGCTTTTGACTCTTTAATGAGTCTTTTTCAAAGGCAAATACAAAACATAGACAAGACAAACAAATAAAACAGAAAAACGGTTATGTTTGCAAAAATGTACATGGCTGTTTATATGGGAACTAAACCTTTAACTGTATTATGTTTCAACTAATTTATCTCAACTTGTTGCTGATACTGAAAAATACTTTTATTGACCTAGAAGTCGATGAGCCATAACGACATATGTTATTTTATGTAAATTTACGTAAGCGCAAATTATATCCTGGATACTTTATTGTTATAGTAGTCATTATAGGCTATTAAGCTAATTTAGAGAATTATTTAAAAGAAAATGTATCGGCTGCAAAAGATCATTATATTTGTGCATGGCTGTCTTTTTCTAGTCTTCTTGATTTAAACCGCTTGGTTTCGATGTTCTAAGGCGGCGTATCAAGTAAGATTCCTTTTTTATATGTAGCTTTTGGTATCTCCGACATACTGAAGGCTACAGATGTTACATGTGATGAGATAAATTACATTATCTGTTTTGCACGTTTTGTTTGGACCTTGTATGTTTAGTTTTTCTCTAGTCTCTGTACTAGAAAATGTCATGGCCTCTAACATATGTTGACAGGCTTTGCACCTTTTATCGCCACAGGGGCCAGATTGAATAAAGTGGTTTTGATTGGTGATTGGCGTTGGCTTTGCCCTGACTAGGATGTCCTTGAGGTTTTTTGGTCTCCAGTAGGTTTGTATATATAAGCGAATAACCGTCACATTAGATTTAGAACTTGTTTAATTTTCAATCTAAGGCAGCTATTTCACTTTTAATATTTATGCAACTTAGTAATTAACCAAATGCATGAGTGTATTTTATAAAACTACATCCATAAACATTCTACTTAGGTACAGAGATTAAGTGATTAATACATTTGTTAATGTTTTTATTACCTGAGATAATAATTTGAGAGGAATCGACGAAAATATAAACCCCTGCCTTTGTATATAAGGTATATAAACCCCTCCCATAATTCACTAATAACTTTACATTCATATAGCAAATGTAAAATAGGCACTTCTTACGTTTACCCCTCCCAACCAATTTGGTGTAAAAGGTGCTTTTGATTAGTATGGAGTAAGCCAAAAACAACAAAATTACAGTTATCAATGATATTAAGCACTTTGACCATTTCACTTCATTCCACGAAATTTAATTGTTCCGTGTTTGTAATATTTAATATATGTGCCTTCACCCTTGTTATATGTAGCAAGTTGTTTTTAAAAATTGGTTTTGGATAGGCAACACGTGTTACTCTATATGTATGGTAACCATCTCTGTCAGAATACACTGCATTAATCTATCATAAACAAAAATGTTTCCTTTCATTTATTCCTTTATTTAAATGATATGTAGTCTGATACAAGTTTCCATTTTCATCTAGTAATCAACACGAAACATTATTCTTTCTGAACTAATCTTTCACTAAATTTATTTTGATATTTTTGTTGTTCCATAGACCAATATGATATGTGAACATCCATAATGTTAATGATATTAAATTATGGCTCAATTTCTACTGTGCCTTAATTGTTTTCCTGTAAAACGCACCATTCCCGTACTTATAAAAAAATTTTTTTCAGTGTTGTCCGTTTTGTATTGAATTCTAATCCCTCGATACACCAAGTATTGCACTGTACCTTAAACCTAGGGACAGAAACTATTTTTTTCAAATCTAGAGTCATGCTGGCACATAATTTTAGAAGGATCCCGATTCATGTCACATGATATTGCCATTTTTATTTTTAAACAAGAAAATATCTTAAACTTATCAAGGGTAATCAAAGTTTGAAGCAAAGAAATTTTAGAATAAGCAATGATGTTTGAGACCTCATCCACACAATGCGAAAGTTTTAGTTACGTCTTGAATATCTGTATACCTTTAATATTCGTTTTACTTCTAATTAATAAAGTAAGATTTCCACACATTGCATAAATGAGCAAGTGAATAAAAGATCTCTCTACCTACAACCTCTATCTAACTGAAAGGAAAATTTTGAATCACACGTTTCTTGCATCTATATAAAATAGTGTCACCCATTTTATTATATAAGATAATTAAATAATTTCATGACAAAGTTCAAGTTTGTTTAGTATCAGTAATGGCAGTATTTGTAATCTTTGCGTAACTCAAGTGAAATCGAAAAATAGTTATGTATTTCCCCCAATGAAACGTTCAGGAATAAATATCTTTGATCTTCACCTATTTTTTTTGTCCAGGACTGTCTTTATTATCCACATAATACACGTTGAAGCAATTTTATAGTAATGTCTATAAGTGTAATTGCTATCTAGTTTTTCAAATAAAATTTATTTTTCCCGGTTTAGGTACAGATTATTATCTCTTTTCTGGTGAAATTGGAAGTTATCCTGGTTAAAAGGATAATTATAAAGACACATATAACAAGTGACCAAGAGCTTACCATAAAAAAAAATTAAGAACTCCAATGCATATTAATTTATACAATGACTTTTAATGTAATTTGAAATTTTAAACAAACCTTTGTTTGCATAATTCACTAAAATAGTAGGAAGCAAAATCGGTTTATGACAGTGGGGTATATAACCGTAGTTCGACCATTTCTAACAATATATTATGTTGTAAATATCTGCATTTTGTGTTTGACATTTGTTCCATGACTGTAGATTTTATTTTTAGATAGTTATAAATAGGTGTTTACTATTTTAAAAATCAGCCTTGATAATGAACTATTGACAATTTGGCGTACTTTTTTGACTGGATGGTTGAGTACTGAGACAAAGTTCAGGAGAGATTATTTCGATTTAAGTCCGGTAGTGTGAAATAAGTCGCACGGATAACAGAGTCGTGGGATGTACATAAAGAAAGAACTGAATAATAAATTTTATTCTTATTTCTTTGCATTGTTCCTTTTTAAATCAGTCTGCAGATGTATTTAATATTGTGTTTAAATTTAATTTGAGAAGAATCGTTTATTTAAATTATTTATTGGAATTACAAAGTCTCATATGACTTGACTGAAGCAACATTTTGGGAGTGTTATGAATTCATTCTAAGACATTCTGGAAAATGTCGTTGTGATACATTTAAGACTGTTGGCACTTCAACACATTCAAGGATATTGGTACACCTGCATATTCATGATCTTGAATTCGGAATACTCTGTTATTTTGAATTGTGATAGAACTTTTAGGAATATCTTAGAATTAATTGATATTACTGTAAAGTCCTCTTAAATATTGATTTCATAACTTAGAACTATTTGTAAAGTTTTACAAAACTAGATGGCTTGTGCTTCTTTCTGTTACTTAGTTTAAGAACGCAGATTCGTAACAATTCTAAGGTTCCATTTGCTGACAATGTCATTAAGAATGTCATTATGTTGTTAAACACACACACACACACACACACACATATACACACAGATATATATATATATATATATATATATATATATATATATATATATATATATATATATATATATATATATATATATATATATATATATATATATATATATATGTATGTATGTATGTATGTGTATATATATATATATATATATATATATATATATATATATATATATATATATATATATATATATATATATATATATATATATATATATATATTTGCAATGGTACATTACGGTAAGCGGAGGTTATCCAATAATTATAGGAATACACACTATTAATAGAGAAAATTTTATTGCTCAATATGCATACTTTGCCTTGTTTATTGTGGATCGGCATGGTAAATCCTTGCAGTCTACTCTTGATCTTTTCTATTATTACTCTCAATTCTCAGGATTTTGTGTTGATATTGAGATAACCGAGATTATCTGGGCAAAGCTGGAGAAAGGACAGAGTAAGTCAGAATTATCAGGTACATTAGAGAATAGTGAGATTACGTTACGAGGTATACAGTTCTCAACTAGTCTGGAAAAAAACAGAAGAATAAATTACACAAATACAATTATTGATATACAATAGTGAATAAATCAATGGAAAAATGATAATTAATAAAAACTAATGCCTCTCTCACATACAAACTATGTATCCGTAAAGAAGGTGGTTTCAAACCAAGAGTTTATACCGAAGTATTGTTACAGATACATTTGATATTTAAAAGTGGTGTAATACGTACTGTTTTGTGGGCTCCTTTGTCATCCTTTTTGGGAGGATGCAACTTAATTAAGAGATCTTGAGCAATATTTGTGTCATTGATTCATATACAAAGCTTTGATTTGTCAAAAGAAAAGGTGTTCTTTTGATATATATATATATATATATATATATATATATATATATATATATATATATATATATATATATATATATATATATATATATGTCAAAATGCAGATGATGCATTATATTTTATTTTAATGCAGGCAAAGTTTTCTATTTCAAATGCAAATTTTGTATTCCCAGTTTTAAACTAGCAATAAAAGTTTTTTTATACTCGAAAATGCAATGCTATTCAACTTTTAAAGCGGAAAATTTTCTGAAGAAATGGACATGTTCGATAAATATGTTTCTGTAGATGGAGTTCTTTCAAGACAAAGTTACTATCATAAATATATGTATATCATGTAAAGATATTATGACCTTGAACCATAAATAATGTATACTCTCTCTCTCTCTCTCTCTCTCTCTCTCTCTCTCTCTCTCTCTCTCTCATACATCATGAAACAAGTAGAACATATTCTCTCCCCTATGAAAAAGAAATAAATTCGACATACTCTTCCTTCCTTGTAATTACTTCTGAAATGACACTTTTCTACGTTTATTGAACATATTTTCTCTCTACAAAACTGACAATTCAGTTTGTGTCTGGGACAATTCAGCATGTGCCTGGGACGATAAAAAATGACACTTAAAAAGAAACTGTATATCAACTGGAAAAAGACTGTTTATTTGAAACAAAGAATCAAACAAGAAAATTACAGTTTTTAAGTTCAATACACAAAAAGTATCAAGGTAACCTCTAGTTTCTATCAGTATATCTACATTATGTTTAACAAAATACCAGATTCCATTTTATACAGTACATGATAGTATCATACTCAGTATTTTGTGACAAAATTCAGGAATGGTTGATTTTTTAAAATAAGTTTATGTAAAGTAGTCTGGTCTTCTTCTCGATATGTACATCCTTGTCCTTTATCTCACTAAGTAATTCGTGTTTCCAGTCAGCCAGCTCTTTTGGAAGACAGGTATTACACTAAAGTCACTTTTGTGTTGCAGTTCCTTCAGATCTGACGAAAATATAGTAGGCCTCGACTTAACAGTGGAATAGGGCAGGCCTCGACTTAACAGAGGAATACGACAAGCCTCGATCCAGCAGAGGAATTGGGCAGGCCTCGATCCAATAGGGAAAGGAATCTATGACACCAGACGCTTACAAGCATGCGGATCGCATAAAAAGAGTGGCATCAATGTTCACGATTTTGTCTTGGGACCATTGGGACTAAATGACAGCCTGACTTGTGAATCGCCTGAAACAGCGTAATATCATCTCTCTAACTCTGTCTGTCTGTCTCTGTCTGTTTGTCTGTTTGTCCTTCTCTCTCTTTTATCAAGCATGCGATGCTTACAACGACTTAACAAGCCAGTGGACAAATCTCGAGAAGAGAATGATGCTCACGTGTGATATTGGTCCGTTTGAGCCATTGATCAGGATAAAACCTATTCGACGGGGCAATTCATATTACCAACTGGTTTCCCAATCTTGTTGCTGATTTCCTTCCAATTTCACGTTTCAAGACTGCGGCCGGAATTTGATTTAAATGTACAAAATGAATTCTTCAGCGCATTTGTATTTGTGATTCAAAGAGGTTTGGAAATACATGTAATGTACTTAGGATTATTTTGATATACTAAGTAGATTACATTGACTCGCTTTCTGAAAACTTTACTAGTACATCTGAGTTTGCATGAAACAGGAATGTTAAAAAAATAGTAATTAGCGTTATCTTTGTTGGTTTTGATTGCACGTTTAACACATTATCGGCTATATCATACCGAGTAAAATGAACCTAAGAGTCTTTTCCAATGACACACGAGTGCAGCTGATCCGGGCTGGCCTGGGCGGATATCGAACACGAGACTCTTTGATTACAGGTCCGATACTCCAACCAAATGATCCACAAAGGCTCACTCGCTGTTAGGCAAGGAAAATGAACGAAGGTTTATGTCATATGGAAAAATTTTGTTACCTGAACTCATACGGACAAATAAGTTCCTAACAAATCATAAACGTCGATCATTATTGCTGGAACTATAAATATGATGGTTAAACTAGAGTAACATGACAGGAGGAGCGATCAAAACACGGCAACATGATGCAAGTCCACGAAGTAGATGACGAAGGGAACAATATTGGAACACAGTCGCTTTTCAGATGGTCATTCTTCAGTATCTGAATTTAATTTCACTCAAGTCTAGGACATTAAGGCCGTCTTGAATTAAGACCGCAGTGCGGCTCATAAATACATTTTGTAGCTAAATTCTCGTATAAAAAGCATTATTAATTTGAATGGAAAACTTAAGCACAGCTTTAGAATGGGGCGATTCTTTCCTTCGAAGCATCCGCAGAATAAGCGTTTAATGAGGTGTGTGTGCGTGCGTGCGTGCGTGCGTGCTGATCTTTAACTGGACAAAGGGATAATGACTTAAAATTCATATAGTCGGTCAACATAAAAAAATTTAATGCCATTTTTATAACGTTTGGTAGCAAGATCACATGCTGGTGATGAGAATATATTTCTTTCATAAATGTGTAAGGTGTATGTACCTATTTTGGGGTCATTATGCCAAGTATTTTGTTAGTATGACTTCAGAATAGCACGGGTAGACGCATTCTGTCAGTTCTTTTAGTGTCCGATTTGTAATCCATGGGAGGCGGGTTACATACCTTGTCCAGGCGAGATTGGGTCGATACCCTTGAGAAAGGCATTTAAGTCCCATGTTTTCGGCATGACACAGCTCATAAAGCGGTTAAAGCAAGCAAAAGAAGAAATCACTTTAGCATAGCAGAAATTGTATATTGAAAATTGATCCTTACCGGCAAGAGCAAATAGATTACATTATTGTAGTTACAAATAGGTTAAACATTTAATCAAATGCCACGATTTGTTAAAATAGTTTCTATAACTTCACCCAAAATAGCCAAAGTAGAAAACATTCAATTCCTTTTCCTGTGTGTGTGTGTGTGTGTGTGTGTGTGATTTAATTTTTTAACGCAGCTTTAACAATTTTTTTGTCATATCGCTACGATGTCTGCGGTGTGGCAGTTTAAGGTGATGTCAAGCACCGAGGCATCATGCGGCTCACTATCCTGTTACCAGGCCGACCAGTCTTAACACTAACCTCTACTGAGCACCATGCGAGGCAGCTGCTAGTACCATTTTTTGATGTCTTTGGTATGACTCGACCGAGGTTAAAACCTGCAATCTCCCTCATCCGAAGCGGACGCTCTAACCACTTAGGCCACCGAAACGGTCCATTCCTGTCCAAACGGACCCCATGAATACGTAGTTGCAGAGCTGAGATCACTCACATAGTAAAATCAATAATCTTTATTGGTGTGAAGATATTCGTGCATGTGCTCTACGAACATTTATATGGGTTATTTGAAAATAACTTGTAAACGCTTTGACTTTACCATTTTGATGCTAAAGTTTATTTCTACATAACGCGTAGATAGAGTCTTTGAAATTATTACGGTTGCACATAAATGTATATTTTACTTCTGAAAATATTTGGTTATAGTTATTGATACTAATTTATGGATGTACGATCACTGTGCTTGAGGATGAAATCTTTAAATGGGAGCTAATATAAGAACATGCTACCTTTAATTAGGAACACATGACATCAGGTATGTTATATGGTTGTTGAAAATTAACTCATTTTGGTGATTTCCGGTTTATTCGGAATTAAAAAAGTTTGTA
This sequence comes from Sinohyriopsis cumingii, assembly GCA_028554795.2. Classification (NCBI taxonomy): domain Eukaryota; kingdom Metazoa; phylum Mollusca; class Bivalvia; order Unionida; family Unionidae; genus Sinohyriopsis; species Sinohyriopsis cumingii. The sequence continues at coordinate 46,630,956 of CM068830.1, read as the reverse complement.
AATCATATATTTATAAAACATACATTTATAGAAATCCAAATGTGGAAAAATTGACTTATTCTTGCAACATTGAATACACGTCTGGTAATGATTAACTAAAAGATTGGACTTTAGACTTCACACGTTCGAGAAAATGTACCTTGAAGCATAGCCCGGCAAATATTTAAAACATGTTCTGATTAGATTTGGTTCCATCTGTCCTCCTGAATTAATATTGTATATTGTACATAAATAAGGAATTTAGTTTAATCAATGTCAGTAATGACTTTATCAGCATAGTCATAATTAAATTGCAGTGCAACTATTACAATGAACGTACGACGTTTTCTATCATGTTGTGTATAAAATTGATAACCGAGTTTCAATGACCACATTTCAATGGGCATATAAAATTAACTGGAGAGAGAGAGAGAGAGAGAGAGAGAGAGAGAGAGAGAGATGTGCGGGGGGGGGGGGAATTAAAGCAAAGTAATTTAGTAGACATTCCTAATCACATTTTCACGGTGATAGAGGTTGTAACTTTATCCTGCTATTTTTACCAATAGGAATGGACCTGACACTTTTGAGTAAAACTATTTACTTTAGCAGATTATCTTCCACATTTTTATTATCAGTATATTTATATTATCTACAAATTGAAACAAGCATTTCCATTCTCTTCTTCTTTCTTCCTAGATACTCCAGAATATACAGTCATGTTCATAAAGCGGAATCTTACTCGCAGCAAGCCAGTCACATGTACTTATATATTAGTTCCTTAATCATGGTTCATACATTTGGAAATGGAAAGCTAATATATAACTTAATTCTTTTCACGAAATGTGTATACTGCGTGCAAGTGAAATATAGGAATTGACGTTTCTTGAATGAGGTTATTCATAAAGCTCTCGTCATATTTAAATGGGAAGACGACTTCAACAAATGTCTTTCCGTCCATTTGTAAAGCTACTCCCACTCCCCTTTCATACTTTTTGTAGGTTTCTACCGACCTTATTTGCCTGCACACGCATCTATCCAACTCATTACCTTCCCGCCTACTCATTTTGTTTCTGCCTTCTTTACCTTCCTTTTTGTCACGAGGTATACCGTAACTAAAAACTTTCGAAAGAAGAAGTGGAAGCATGCCTCATCAAACATGTCATAAAACAAATTCAGCTTTTTCTTCTCGTCTGCAAAGTATGTGGGAGGTACTTGTGTTACTTTTCCGACGGCATTGTCTTCTTCAACGGAGGAGGCATAGACTTTGAGTTTTAAGCTTTTGTATTTAGTTCCATTTCTCTGACAATGTGTAATGAGCAGTAATTGAACTTAATATGTATCCATTGACCTTAGCGAGTGCTGGTAACAGTAGTAAAAGTAGTCCACGGCGACCAGCTTTTCTTGTTTCAGTTACTTTGTTTAGTATTTCGGAACATGCATGGGCGGAGCAGGCGGGATGCAGCATTGCAAAAAAATTCTTTTTCTGATGCCGCAAGTATGTATTCAAAAGGTACACAACTTTCTTATATGAATTAGAATTATTTAAACATTTTTTTATAGATGCAGTTTTCATGTCTGGCACTATTCTCGTCATACTCTACATGATCCACATTACGAATTCTGGTTATTACATCGGCGGCGGTGACGTTGGCATCTCGTTTTTTCTAAAATGGTGTCCGGGACTTTTCTCTGTTATGCGAACAAAGGAAAGCTGGGAAATCTTATGTTTGAATTCGCGTCTCTGACAGGTATAGCCACTCTAAATAACCGAGCACTTATTGTTGGAAAGGGTGACTACATATATAAAGTCTTCGATTTGAAGGACGTGACCGTTCTTGATAATAGGGACATCTGTAATACCTTTGGCTCTGGGTTGTTGCAAATTCGACAGAACATTGATGACTCTTCCACGTGGGAAACGTTTTGCAATAGGTCTGTATCTTCAGTCATGGAAGTATTTCTACCACGTTCAGGATGAAATTCGCCGACAATACTAATATAGGGATCACATTAAAGAGAAAGCAAGGCGTATAGTGAACACAATATGAGGGAGTTATGTCTACAAAAGCTCCAAGTTGACTGGAATTCATATACGAACTGGTGATATTGCAACTGAAATGCATAACTATCTTGGGCTGATCATAGCACCAGAGGGCTATATCTACAAAGCCATGGACTACACAAAAGCAAGATTTTCGAATATTATATTTGTTGTTGCTTCAGACGATTTAAAATGGTCTAGGTCAGTTCTGAGTGTAAGAGCCAATGATAGCATTTATTTTCTCGAAGAAGGCGTGACACCGGAAGTGGATCTTGCTGTTATGGCATCATGTGATCACGTTATTCAAACAGTTGGCACGTTCAGTTGGTGGGCGGGGTTTTTCTCGAGAGGTGTATCAATTTATTACCCTCATCCAGGACGTATTGGTTCTCCTGGAGAGGCCAGATATAACTATGCAGACTTTTTCCTTCCTTATTGGATCCCAATCGATGTATGAAATAACACTTGTGTGTAATAAAGGCGACATGACCCTTTAATTGTAACATTTTCTTGTTATTTACATTGCTGCTAGACAAGGTTAGATCTTGGTGTTTCTTTTTTCACAATGATTTGTGCATCATGCGTTCTGACACTCATTCTTGAGAAGTAAGTTTTGTCATGTCAAGAACTAATCAAACTGCGAACAAGTCCACCGATTAGAAAAGGCTTTGTAAGTTTTTCTCTCTTACACGCTTTTCTGTTTCTTAATTTTCTAATTCCTATTTTTCTTTATTTTTCCTTTTTTGTATTCTCCTTTTTGTAATTTTCACATTACTAATGTTTTGTCTTATTCCAGTTTCATTAGTTTGCAATTCATTCTGCCCTAGTGGTGCCGAAAATTTGAGAATTAATTTCGATCGTTATTTGCATTAGTAATTACGAAAGTAGAAGTTATACATTGGTGTGAGACCCGCTCAATTAAAATCATTTTCAATCACAGGGAGTTCTATTCATATCAGAATGGAAACAGATGTGACACAAGTAGGTCACAAACGTGTACAACCTACCGGAAAAAGGTTGAATACGTAATTCCACACAAAGCTGGAGGGGAGGGGGGAAAGCGAAAGGCTTTTGGCGTTCCACCCCCACCCCCAGGCTGCCAAACATTGGACTTTGGAAACGCTCAGAATCGCCCTCGGCAATCAGAGTTATTAACGGCACTCAAAACGCAAGGATTCAAGATTGAGGCCATTGATGGCCTACAAAATGCGGGGATAAACAAATATGTCCTGTACCCCCAAAACACTGAGACCCCAATACTGGAAGTACAACATATAGAGGTAAAGGGGGTTAATGCACAGATGAGCAAGACCACACCTATATTTAGATAGCTGAGACAAAAGTGACGGATGTGTTCGTCTCTAGTCTCCCTCTCAAGATAGAAAACAAGGACAGAGTGGGAAAAAAAATGAAAGTAAACTGAAAACGAAGGTTAAAAACAGAAAAATGGCAACTGTATGGGGATTCCGAGAGGTTAAATCAGGAGTAAGAATTATGACAGTCCCCAGAGACGAAGCCCAAAAAACCCCACATATTTTTATGGTATAGTATTACTACTGAAAATCTGGTACAGGAGATGTGAGTCCGACAGGATCTTCCCGTGCTGTCGACAAACTTGGCTCAGTCCCAAAGACTGTAAAAACCAGCCGACAGCACCAACCTAAGCGAATAAGGCAGCTAATAACCAAATAAACATTAACGCAGGGGAAAATGCAGACATACAATCAGAAATAGGAAAACTGATTGAAAAAATAAGACAGGACAGCACCTCGCAAGAAAAACCCGAAACAAGCACTCAAGAGATAGAGAATTCTAAAGAAACGGAAAACACGTTAGTGGAAACAAATGTAGAAAAAAGGTAGAACCATATATAACACATAAATCCCTAATATTGACATCACAGCCATAATGGGAGATGATAACTCCCAGCAAAGTCTTGAGTGGGACAAATATCTAAGCCCGAAGAAAACGACGAGATTGCCGACACCATGCAAGGGGAGTACATACTGCTCAAAAATAGATTTAACCTATTTCCTCAGAGGAGGAAAGTTCATTGGAGGAGTAGCCTCCATCAGTGGAACACGGCCATGTGACCTTATTGGCCTGTAACCATTAACGTCTACACCGGTGCCCAAATTTAGACATCAAAAACGAAAGATGGCATTAACACTGTCAAGCGCATCACAAGGCAGTGACAATACATTGCCATAGGGCAAGAACTCACAAACGGTACAAAATGAGAATGCTACCACAGGTCTCAAAAAAGCGGGGGAAAAGCCTCAAAACGACCTGCAAGGACAATGAACATGATGATGGAAGTGATTACGAAGACAAAGACGAAGACAATGGTAAAACGGAAACGGACACGGAACTGGAAACCGAATTAGTGACAGAAAATACGGAGACACGCGATGAACACGAAGATAATGAGTTAAATGAATTGAATGGAATCTCAAACAGCAGAAGTGGTGGGAGGGCGGTGCCCCCAGCAACCTAGATTTATCCATATATAACCTTATACTTAATTAACACTGTAATAATGTACATAAATTAAGTAAAGAATAATGCCAAGAGATGCAGTAACCTGGTGGGAAACAAAAATGGAAGAATAAACTTCCGGATAGCTTCTATTAACACTAACGGGATAGATAGGGAAAAGCACTAAAATTAATTAAGGAAACAGAACATGATATTATCTTAGTTCAAGAAACATAATAATTTTTCAATAGAGTTAATTGCAATGGTTAAGGATAAATTGAATGCAATAGTAATATTAAATAATTATAAACAAGATGATATAAGGGGAGGGGTAGCAACAATTATCCAAAATAGAAGGGATTTAAACTGGGAAAGGATAAATGAAGGGGATTTTTTTCGCTGGTAGAATGATAAATGTTATTATAGGGAAACTTAATATAGTTAATATTTACTTCCCTGCCAACAAATATAAGAAGCAACAGCTTACAGACAGCATACATAAATGTTTAAATGACTATTCAGTGGAAAATCTCATAATGGGATGGAATTTTAATTGAGGTGGGGATGATGTAGATAGACTAAGAGAACTTGAACTGGATGATAAAAACTTCAAACGGGAAATGGAAAATTTACTAAATTAACATAAATTGGTTGACATATATCGAAGGCATAATATGTTAAGAAAAGAATAAACCCATGAATACAAAACTAAACAAACAAGCAGACTGAATACATTCTATGGCACGAACTATGATAATAAATTATACAAGAACGTGGAAATCACAGAGGTCAAAATATCAGAAGAAAAATTAATTAACATTGAAATCTGTATAAAAAGTAGGATTAAATGGGGAAAAGGAGTGTGGAAGCTCAAAAATAAAATTCTTGAAGAAAATGAAATTGTAGAGACAATAAATGAAGTCATAAGGGAATTTAAACACAAAGGAACAGAGATATCATTAAAGAGTGGGATGTTCTTAAAAGTAAATTTAAGAACAAAAACAAGCATTTTTTTTATAAGAAAAAGGGAATTACAAAAGATGGAGAAGGAGGAGATAAAAAACAATTATGAACAATAATTACAGAGATAAGTGAAAATACTAAATGAAAGGCTAACAAAATAATGGAAGAAGAAAGTAAAGGGAGGGAAATAAGAGCTTGAAATTTTACAAAGATATACAAAAAGCAGAGGGTTTGTATAAAAGAGAGGAATTGGGGGGGGGGGGTCATGTAGAACAATTAAGAGATAATGACAAAGCTATAACAGGTAAAACGGAAACTATGAACACAATAGGAAATATTACTCCGAATTATACACAACACAGAAGATTGATCAAAACGTTATAAGAAATTACATGTGAAAAAATATTATCAGCTCATAAGGACTTGTGTAATGTATTTATCTCCATGGAAGAAATTAAAAACACCATTAACCAACTAGCAAGATGAAAATCCTCAGGTAGAGATGGACTAACCGCGGAATTCTAAAAAAAAGTCCAAGATGAATTATCGCCAATTCTTGAATGGCTCTGTATAAATATTATGCTAAGAAATGAGACCATGTCAGACTCAATGAGGGAAGGGTTAATCACACTAATTTGCAAAGGGAAGGGAGATAGTGAAGATTTAAAAAATTGGAGTCCTATCTTCCTCCTTAATATAGATTACAAAATTTTAAGCAGGATATTAGCCAACAGGGTTACAAAAGGAATGAACACAATGCTAAACATAAACCAAACATGTGGGGCAAAAGGGCAGGACATACAAAATAACATTCTAAGTATAAGAACAGTAATAGACTACGTACCGGAAACAGGTCAGAAAGGTGCCGTGGTACATTTCAACCAAGAAAAGGCTTTCGATATATTGGAATATAACTACATACAGAAAGTTCTGGAAAAATTTGGATTTGGAATGTACTTCCAAAACTGGACCAAAATCCTGTACAGTAAAATAAATGCAAGAGTACAGGTAAATGGGCATGTCACAGAATGACCAGTGCGGCAAGGGTGCTTACTATCAATGCTATCATACGTGATAGTAATTTGAAATCTTAAGTATTAAAATAAAAAGGAAAAAAAAAAAAAAAAAAAAGAAGGAAACTGAGGGAATAAAATCCCTAATCTAAAAAAAAAGAATTTAAGATGCTCCTTCATGCAGATGATTGCACAAACTTTACAAGAGACACAAATTCCTTGAAACAGTTAGAAAAGGAATTCGAATCCTTTGGAAAAGCCTCGGGGTCAAAAATAAATCATGACAAAACTGAAATCTTAAAAATAGGAAACTGGCGGGGAAATCACCCTATATTATCCCTCCCCAATTTAATAAAGGATCGGTTAAAAGCTCTTGAAGTCTTTTTTTTTGGAAAGGGGGAGGAACAAGAAAACTAAAAAATATGACCCACCCCCCCAAAAAAAAATAGAAAAAAAAAAAAGACACACTAATATCTGAGCCGTCACGCCACTATGCATAATGGAGCGAGCCCAAGTGGCCAAAACCTACATGTATTCAAATATAAACTGCACATTTATATCAACCGACATAGAAAATAAAAAGCGAGATAAATTAGATACTGACATAATTAACTACGTTTGGGGTTACAAAACTCACTATGTTAAAAAGGAAACTCTATATAGGGCAAAATGGAGAGGACGGGTAGCTCTGCCTATCCCAATACTACTTAAATGTGCAAATATTAACCGAATAAAAATATTCAACTCGGATCCAAAAACACCATGAGAGGCACTATATATTTATTGGTTCGAATTCACAATTAGAAATAGGGAAGATATTTACAAAAATAATATCTTATATAAAAAATTAGTAGTCCTTCCCCCCCCCCCCCGAAAATTCAGTAATATAAAAGATTTGCTTGTCAGATACAGGGATAGAAGGGAACAAAGGGAAATAAATAAATATAGAACGTACGAATAGATAAGGGAGGATATTAAAAATCTAAGGAGTAAAGTAGAGCAAGAAAATTTTGGAATTAATTGGGATAGAGTGCCCCAACGGGCCAACAGCTACTCCCTAAAATACAGAGCTTAATCTTTAAATATATGCACAATGCATAACTTACTTGGAAAGTAGCCCTATGAAGGCATACGATCAGGGTACTATCAAAATGGCCAATGTGCAAACAGGCTATTTTCAAAAAGTACCACGCAATAGCGCAGTGAGAGAAAAGAAAATCTGAAAGGATTAAGCTCATTATGGAAATATATAAGAGGCATCGAAGGAACAACATACTATTTCTAGACGGAGATTTTGACCAAAAAAACTAGTTGTAAAAATTACAGATTACATAACCAAAACAATGATAACCTGTGGTCAGGTGATTACTATTAAAAAATAACTTGACTAACAGGACATCATAACCTGGCGGGGAATGGGGATGGCTTCGGTTTACAGCCTGAGTAGGGAGGTGTACCAGTCTGAACACGGGTAAATAGCAGAGGAGGCGAATCCGACAAGATTTCAGGCAAGTCTATGAAGCCCACAAAATTATTCCTGAGATTTGACTGAACTAGCTGACCAGCCGATTTAGTTGGGTTTTTTAAACCCTTTTGAACACTTTTAATTGTCTTGGTGTTAGATACATTTCAAATTTAACAATTATGGAAAAATAAAACAAAATGACCGAATCAGAGAAAATCTTGATCAGTTAGATGATTTGGTTTGGCGTTATCGACGCTTGTATTTCTATTTGTTCTCGTAGGATGTTTTATTTTGAAAAGGACTTACCCGAAATTTTGTCGGATTCGCCTCCTCTGCTGTAGAGGTACTGATCAGTCTAATCTCAGGAATAAATGTTTTGGCTTCAGAGGAGGGGTTTATTTTTTTTAAAGACTTGCCCGAAACCTTATCGGATTCGCCTCCTCTGCTGTTGGGCTGGAGTCTTAACCTCATCTTTCACCTCATGAATATAACAAACTATTCACTAATTATAACCCTTTTAGCAGAAAATGAATACTTCCTTCGGTACCTCAAAAACAATACAACTAACAAAAGTAATCAACAGTATAAGGAATGAGGAACCCAGTAAGTACTAACAAACTAAAAACAATACTCTTCTCGCTTTGCTTTTCCTTTCTATAGATGGACATAGGGAACCCTCGTATGGGAGAAGTATGAGGCGCAGACGTCGCAGGGCTAAGTCACAAAACGCTACGCGAAGTGAACAGGTCTGGGAAAGAGTCTCAGAAAAACCCATGTGATGGACATGGACAGACAAGACACACAGACCGGGAGATAGGAAGTAAACCTAACAATAAGGGTTATCTATAACAACATACAGGGAACCAATTAATATTTTGGGGAGACTTTATTTTACTTTTTTGACTTTATGCCTCCTGGTACTTTTTATAATATAAATATACCACTTATATTAGCCAATTAGCAGTTACGGCTATGTCCAAATTTAAGAGAAGCATATGGAAAATACAAAAAATGCGGTTCCTTAAACAGGACATAGTTGTTTCTATTAAAACGAGAAACGTCACATCATGATCACACACATAACACAATATAATTTTTTTTTTCCTTTAAATAGATGCAACAGTTTCTCATTAAAATCTGAAGCCATATTTCCAAAATATAGAAAATTAACTTTTAGACCAAATCACAAAATAAAGTAAATTTTCTTTTATCTTTTGTTTAAAAAATTAAATCAATCACATAATAGGAAAACAAGGGGGGAATTTGACACTAATGCTGTCCTTACGCATAAATCTACAGCACACAAACAAAATAGCAAACAAACATATAGCATACACAGGACATAGGGGACCCTTAGCAAAGTGTCTTGAAGAAAACAAGGGAATGGAATTCGACTAGGATATTGAATCCTGGATCAGATGAACAACCCTTTAGAGTACACCTGGGGGAAAAATACTTCATCAAAAACTTATTTAAATAAATTTTTGATCACAATTCTATTTGAAAACAAAATACACAAACGCGCAACTTAGGGGGATACAGACAAACACCAAAACATTTGCATGCATGCGTCGACATTTTGCTAATTTCAATTTGGTCTAAAGATCATATGACGATTTTGACCATTTCGACAAAGACAATCGTGTTTATCAAAGCTTGTTATTCGAACGTTATCGACCTTCGTTCGAATGAATTTGTTTTGATTAAATTATGTAAATTATTTTATCGAATGTTGGTGTGTCACTTGTAACTCACTATCATACTATCTATGTGACAAGAACCTTTATACCACCGCTGATGTTTTAATCATGAATCAAAAGGAACAAATACCGGAAGTTAAGATTGGTTTATGGTATCATAGATGTGGTTAAAGTTTTAAACATGCAATAACCAGTCTATATTTACCACACCATTCAAAAGCTTTTTAATAAAATCTATGGCTTACTAAAAGGGATGTTTGAAAAATCTGCATTATATATCCAATGGTCATGAATATCTGTGTATTCATCAATGGTCACGAAGATCTATATATTTATCAATGGTCACGAAGATCTATGTATTCATCAATGGTCATGAAGATCTGTGTATTCATCAATGGTCATGACATCTGTGTATTCATCAATGGTCATGAAGATCTGTGTATTCATCAATGGTCATAAAGATCTGTGTATTCATCAATGGTCAAGAAGATCTCTGTATTTATTATAAACTTGTATTTCATTTATTAATATTTTAGAATACCTTGCCTAGTTATATGGCCAGAAACTTTAGATTTAAAATAAGTTGTCGATTGTGTTAAGAACAATATACAGATGAAAGCATAAATATCCAGGTGGCATATTGTATAATAAATTTAGGATGTCAGAGCATTACGATACTATGGCATTCTATCACAACTTTACATTATAATTAGGACCTTACGACTTATATTTTTCTCCTCTCCTCTCCTCTCCTCTCCTCTCCCTATCATCTAAGGGACACTATAATATTCATGTCCTTATATGAAAACAAAACATTTCCTGAAGAGTACGTTGAACAATAATGCAAGTACAGTGGATGATAATAAAAGTAGTAAATCAAAAGTCGCAAATAAAACTTGAAACTTACTTCCATTCGGATACATGGAGATACAGGTAGATAGTTTTATAACGTATTTGCGGTCATAAGGGAGTTCTAGAAACCCGGGAACAATATTAGTGTAACATATTGCTAATCAAGCGGCATTAGCTGTGGACCAAAAGGAATTACTCAGATTAAGAGAGATATCATGCTAGAGTTGTCTCCTCTTAATCTATCATATTAGGCAATTTATATTGCCGCAGCACTTGCTAAATATCATTACAGAGAAAACCCCTGATCTTAATTTTATTTATGCATTAAATTTATATATTATCTCTTGCCCTATATATTTTAATTCCCAGTTGGCAGAAGGTGCCATTTTAACTGTGGATATGAAAAGGAAACTCTTTAAAGTTTATCCTTGACCTCTTCTTGACTACTCTAAATTTTCACAGTGAAGTGCTTTAGTACTGACAAAATTTAGGTTATTTAGTTTTGACAATAATGCTGGGAATATGTCAGAATGATCAGATTTCAAGACGGTTACTATACGTTATTGTACTTTATTATGTATAAAAGTTTCAACTATTCTGCAAAATGGAAACATATTTTAGAGACATCATGCCAAAATGGCACTAATTATCACTTGTTTGGAGTTGACAATGTAAAGAAAAAAGATTAGGTACTTAATGGTTTTGGAAAATTATTTTATGCACTGACCAAATTCAAACTACTGTTTCAACTGATACACCGGATTTCTTTCAGCTCGAGGTAAATCGTTGTTCTTAAATTAGAATTCGTTTGAACACGGAGGGGAATTAACACCTAGGTGGATGCTAACAGATACTGGTTTGATACAAATTATCTTCAGCATTCATTCTTAATTTAAGTGAATCAAAGTTTTGAAAGCTTTATCAAACATCGGACAAAAGTCGGTATCAGACTGAGAGAAAAACTCGTGGACCATTTTATCTGTTCTAAACTTATTTTACATTTGTTTTTTTGGCGGACATGAGATTTTACATTTGTTGGCGGACAAAAGAGATTGCAAAAGTATTTACAAGAAACTGAAAAATAAAGATAAGGAAATTACTATTTCAAGGGAAAGGTGGCGCAGTGAAATTGGTGAAATAGAAGATGGTCATTGTCAACAATTTCCATTTAAACTCTTCACAGAAGCATTGATACAAAGACAATGTATATGTTTATTTAAAATGGCCATAACAGACAGTAATGCACGTTCATTTCGGGGACAGTTTCATGAAATCACGTGTCATCTTGTTTTGAGAATGTAACAATTCATGGGTGTTAGGCAGACTTTGTGTCATCCATTATTAATAAATCTTACCAAAAATCGACAAGAAGACATTCAGTATAAAATGACTCCATTATTGCAGTAAACTGACTGTTGAACATTGCTTGACTCAAATGTTCCTAACTGTGCCATTTTTCTTGATTGCTAAGAAAGACGTGCTCGACGAATACTTGTATACGTTTCAAGGAATCCAACGTGCAGGGGAATCATTGAGCTGCAAATATTCACAGTAGAATCAGTATGAAATAACATAGCTTTGAAACAAATCAATTTATTCTGCTGAGTTTACTCATTCACAAACCCTTTCTTGCTGTGGACTGGCAAATCTGATTTCGAGTTAGCGGCCCTTTAGCTTTCAATAGTGACGTTATTATTAAGGGAGATTTTGATATTGATTTCGTCTCGGATATAAGATACAACTGCACGACCTTAACACGGGTATTCAATATTTCAACAGCTTTAACTCCCGTTCTGCTGTACCACGATCGACCACGTCTGCACTACATACCCTGAAAACTTCTTGTTCAGAAATACGGATCATACATGAGTGTATGTTAATAATTGCCATTTGGACCATTTAGGTTATTTATAAAGCAAGGGTTAAACTTAGTCTGGTTACAGAATGGAGAAAGGTCAGGGAACCAGGCTAGGTTTAACCGAGAAGTTAGACATGGTGGAACGATTGGTTTTCATTCGTAATCTCTCGATTAATCATACAGTCGATTCAATAATAGAAATAGGCGATCTGATACGAATAGATTGGATTTCATTTTGCGAAATAAATTTGTGTATGATTTTAGTTTTCTTATGTCACGTGTTTAGGATCGAATAAACAATAACACAAGAAAGAGTGAAAACAGCAAGCTTTGAAAAATACAATAATTTATTTCACTGGAAAACGTCTGTAAAAACGAAAAATAAAATGAACTTACGGTTTTATAGAATCGAATCCAAAATTAATCCAAGAATAATCCAAGAATAACAATTTTGGAGTCCTAATAACAAAATGTTCTACTAATTTCAAGTTCGAATCCCGACGAAGAATCCAAGATTGAAGACGATGACGTATGTTGCAATATGTAGTGTTAAAGTCTACAGTTCCTTGTAGAAACAAGAATTATCACTCCGGTTTCTGAGAGCTGAATAGATTCTTATTTTTAAAAAAGACTGTCTTTTGCTGATCAATATTACATGAGCGCACGTATTTTCCAGAAAAATAACAGAATTAATCCTTTTGAATACAAATAATTTGAAATAACTCCAAACAGCACAACATACAACTTCTAGCGTAAGAAAAGACCCAGCTGCAACTGAAAATAATTTTCCGAAATAGTTTTTTGAAATAATTTTCAAAAACGTAAACAAGGGGACACGTGATCATCTTCTCGAAGGTTACAGAAACTACGTACTTGTTAAAGGTCACGTACACCCAATGTGACCCTGACGAAAACCATTCATTTTATTCAAAGAAATAAAAAAAAATTTAAAAAATTGTTTACATCTTAAAGACGAAGTCCCATCATGACTTCGACAACAACCAGTCATTTTAAATAAAGATAGTACTTGTGTACGATGGTTGCTACCAATTTTGAAACAAGGTCAGGATTAAGATCAACATCTGGTGTTTATAAAACTAACAGTCAATGTCAACCAATTTTCTGAAAAAATTATCATCTCTAGTGAATAAATTTACATCTACAATATCATGTAATGAAAAATAAAAAATAGAAATTTAAAACTCACAAACAATTAAATTGAAATAAATATATATTTAATCGGATACAATTAAATCAGATATTCATAACAGTTTGTGTAAATTACTGTGCTGACATAGATATGAGATAGTTCAGAACGCTTGACAACCTGTACGAGATTAACTTACCCTGTTTCTCTGTTAGCGAGCACTGTACCTTAGAAATAACTCGTAAGCAGCAAACCGCAAAGATACAATATATATATATATATATATATATATATATATATATATATATATATATATATATATATATATATATATATATATATATAACGAGGCTACAATCATGCATGTCAAGGGTTTACTAATTTTCGCTATTGGTGAAACAAAGCCAAATTACCGATTGTCACACATAAACGCTCATTTTTTAAAGAAAAGAAACCATTTCCTCCACAATTGACAACAGATTATCTGAAATCGCTTGCGAGAATTAACTTCGATGAAACCAGTACTTCATACCCCGACGACCACGATATTGCATACCAATTTAACTTCTTTTCAACGAATAATTTCCAAACACTTAATAGGCAAACGTTTATAGAAACTATGGTAGATTAATTTAATGCGGTTGTGAATCAAAGGGTACCCGATCATGTTACTTTCAATATCCACTTATTACATTAAGTGACATTATTGTTGTTATCACTAAAAATATACGCTAATTGATCTGTGGGTCAAGGTAGAGTTCAGCACAAAATTCTGAAAATATTTGCTTTATCAATCTCTGATTCGTTGACAGAAGTGATTAACTTTAGTACCACTTTCGGTAAATTTCCAGAATCATTGACATTAGCCGAGGTATTCACATTTCATAACGGAAATGAAACGAATAACTATCGACCAATATCTATTCTATCAGTACTTTCGACAATTATTGAAAACCAAGTCAGAATAACTGAACATGTACCTCCATAAATCACAATTAGGCTTCTAACGGAAATATTCATGTCAAACTGCCGTGCCTAAATTTATGGACCAGTGGCTACTAGCGACTGAATTAACTTAATTGACGCACTCATTATCGATTTGAAAAATAAATATTCGACTTGGCTGAGCATTAGGTGCTCATAAAAAATAGCAACCCATAAGTATTCAAAAACTGCTGCAAACATACGTAGTTTCTTCTTGACAATGAATAGGGTCTGCATCGAATACTTACATAGTTATCCACTATATATCTCTCCACGAAAATTGTAAGATTTCAGTGTTTAAGTATCATGAATTTCACCATTACAATTAGAAGAAAAAACTGTCATAAAATACAAACAAAACAAAAACAAACACTATTATATACAAATAAGGAAAGATGTCACTTCATGTTAGCAAAATATAAGACAGATAAAATAAAAGGCAGATTAATTAAAGATGCAATTGTACATGACTATCCACTTGCAACGGTTAATACCATGTTTACATGTATACGCTATAGAGATGTGTCATACATACTGACCATGCGATGAGTATAATTTAAAAATATAGATATATTTGACGATATGCTTTAACAACACATGTTATAAACGTAAAACCAAATGAGTATTGACATGCGCAATAAATACATTTCTCTTTTCCAGTAACCCATCTCCTTGAAGGGGTTTTGATTATGATATTATGGAAAGTCAGTCAGAAATGAAGCATTTTATTACTGGAAAAAAAAATTGCAATTAGGGACAAACCATTTAAGTTTGTAAGGGTTTTGGGGCTGGATGGACATCAGATTTTCTTTCGAGCCATACGGTTTTTTTTCGAAGCGCATTGATAGCCTGATTTTTTCTCTCTCAAAGAATCCCATGCCCATCACTCTCGGAAATTCAAATGGTTGAAATTGTTCCCCTTAATTTATGCGTTTGCAAACAGACAAATCGGTGTTACTGTGATATCTTTCATATTCGACTAGGAGCTGTTCTCCCATTCGACAAAACTACGACCTAACCTGGGGCCCCGAGTGGCTGAGTGGTCTAAAGCGCTCTCCGTTACGGATCACTGCCATCTCACCTCTGTATGCGTGGGTTCGAGTCTCGGATTCGGCTAATGTGGGTATGTGAGAAGCTTGCCAGTAGCTTCTCGTGGGTCGGTGGTTCTTTCCGGGGTTTTCCCGGGTTCTTCCTCCACCATTAATACTGGCCGCTATGTATAGCCTATCGTGTGCTGAAAAATGGCGCTAAACCCTACAACAACAACAACAACAACGACCAAACCTCTTGAGGAGAAAAGGTGAGCTGAAATGCAAATACCAATAAAGCTATTAGCACTAGTACGAGATTGATTTGACCAACGAAGCATGCTATACTTGACCAAATATAACAACAATGCAACGGGCGACTGAAAACTTCTTAGGACTCCCAGCAAGCAGATCGACCTTACCCCATAAGATAATTAATGTAACGTGTGGTCATGACCCTTCTGAGCATTTAATCTTGATAGACCAGAAAACACCGGTTCAGAATTGCAATTTATATTTGTTTTCTCATCGTGTCATGGATTTCAGTTTTCGATTATCAAGGTTGTGATCGGAGTTTTATTTAAATATATTTCATGAACACTTCAGTACATTTGTATTTCTGATTCAACGAGGTTTGGAAATAGTGCAAAAAAGATTCTCTGTACACACTATCGGTGAATTCATTTAGGATTGACTGAGTTTCACATTTTCATTGATTTTAAGATCTCCTTCCAGTTGTTCTTCCACTGATTCATTAATAGGAAATAGACAAATATGAAGACAGATACATAGATTGGCTGCCTGCCTGAGTAAATCTACTAGGCTGGATTCTAATATAGACTATTTCTTCAGCAGGTATGTGATAACTTATTGTGTTCTATTGTTGACTACTTTCAAACTTAACTACACACATTTACACTCATCACTACCATACCCCCCTTGCGTCGGAATCTTTCTCTGTGAATATAGAATTTAGGGAGAAAATAAGATATGTACTTCCTATTGATATTTTGAAATGGATCGTATTAAGTAGAATTATGGTAAATGTTAGAACAATTGTTAATTTAAGTAATGTTTTGTCCTTACTTTTTGAGGGATTAAGTTTCAATCGGTACTTTGAGGTATGATTATGCTGGCCTGCAGTTAAACAATGCATGTACATACATACTTTCTTGATTAATATGATGAAAAAATCTCTCATATCTGTATGAGAATAGTGTTGATAGAAAGGGCATACAAGTCAGAAGGTCAAAGGAGAAACATACACATGTGACAGCTTTAAAAACACGTCCAAATACTCCAACCCCAATAAAACAAAAACATGAGTGAGTAAACTATACTCAGAGTAAATTAACATAGTTAATAATCAATACTAATTAAATTAGTTGTAAATAATTCATCACCATCTTCTTCATCATCAGAGCAACAACACAAGTAAAAGATGAGAAGAATAAATTAGTACAGTAACAGTTTCCAGTTGATAAAAAATATATACATGACGTGGTATATCAATATCAGTGATACAGTATACAGACTAACCCGTATGAAAGTATTATTTGTATTGAATATTAATTCCGCCTTGTATTATAAAACATTATCCTGTAGAATCCATTGATAGCACTTTTCCATTATATTTGGTGTATATGCTCTCTCTCTCTCTCTCTATATATATATATATATATATATATGTGTGTGTGTGTGTGTGTGTGTGTTTGCAATGATATCAATTTGCAATACTAATTATATTTAATAAGCTTTATGTTTAAACGCATGTAAATAATAATAATAATAATAATAATAATAAGAAGAAGAAGAAGAAGAAGAAGAAGAAACAACAACAGTAACAATAGTAGGTCACTGTCCAACTCATCGATGAGTAGGAATGTGTTCTAGATCCCACACATATCCATCTCTTACAAAGTAAACAAATTGTATACATTGGAATAAATATACATGGTGACATAACTGAATATCTATTTGCTTTGGTGATGGAGTTTACAGAAGACCTACCGCCACCACCACCGGCCCATAAGCACACAACTTTGCCATATCATCTTAGTACTTGTATAAAGGACTGAAATTGTAAATCAATCTAGGAGGTGAATGGTAACCTAACTACATGGACGCAAACAAATACATTGGAGTGAACATTTATTCTTGAAGATATTTTAAGATAGGTCAATATATATATATATATATATATATATATATATATATATATATATATATATATATATATATATATATATATATATATATATATATATATATGTGTGTGTGTGTGTGTGTGTGTGTGTGTGTGTGTGTGTGTCACTTTTGTTTGGCGTTAGGATGCGTGTTTAGATTCCTCTTGTACCTAGGACAAACCATTGTCGTTTTTTGAAAACGTTATTACTACAACCGTCACATATATTGATGTTAGTCTGAGACTGTTTTGTTAAAAAAAAGTCGTAAGGCTTTGTTTTTCTTGGTTTAAACTGCACGTCTAAAACATTTCTGGCATATGATGCTTAATCGGAGCTTCCTACGACAATTCCCACCCAATTTTATATTTGAACATTTATGTTGGGGTATAGGGAGGAGTCTTTGTAAACCATACCAACCATTCAGTTAATTATTGAGTTCTCTCATGTACTAGTGTGCTCTGACCTTTCCGATTACGTTATTGATATTTGCACATTTTTGTTGGGGTGTAGGGTCATTACACCCTAACATAACTATCCAAATATCAAAAATAGGGTGGGGATGGCTCAGAGGAAACTCGGATTAAATCATGCAAAGAAAATGGGAGGTAAGTGTTTGCTGAAGGACATACGATAGTATAGGCATAGCTTGAAAATTGTATTTTGTGAAGTACTTCAAAGATAAACTTGACAGTGTTTCTTTTTTAGACAATATTTTTAGTACCGATCATAGGACCAACTCATGTATTTTTTAAATGGTGAATGTAGAGATAGTTATAAGTGATACGTAGGTCAATTATAAATCGGTCAGAAACATTAGAGAAACGATACGTTACTGACGTTTGAGAAAAAAAATGACATAGATCAAATACCTAAAGAAATTATCACATGGTTTATCAAGTTATCACGTTTGAATAATTATAAGCCCAAGAAATTTTGGAATTTCTTTAGGAAAAGCATAAATTTGATTTGTACAGAAAGTATTGCGTCTGAAGTTTTTTCCATTTTTTTTATTTATACTTAGGATAATCAAAAAGAAATTTTTTAAATGAGGAAATAAAGATTTTATAAGATATATATATATATATATATATATATATATATATATATATATATATATATATATATATATATATATATATATATATATATATATAATTTACTGAGCATTGGAACAATCTTTGAATAACTAGATTTACAAATAACAGAAAATGCAATTTCAAAAGCGATAAGAAATCTCAAAATTTCAAAACAGCATGGCAATGAAAATCTTTTTAATGGATATTTTAGAAAAGAAATAGAGATATTTAGATCCAATATAAAATATTCAATGCAATATTTGATAGTGGTCATTTTTATACGTAATGGGCAACAGGGTAAGTGTATTTGTATTTAAACCTGGTGATGTTTGGTATTGAATAAATTGAAGACATAAAGTGGAAAAAAGTTACATGTACTTCATTCTATGTACTTCGTAAGTAAAACAACTGTTACGCAGTGGGATATAACTAGTGCTGTGTTTGGGTGTGGAGTAGGTTTGCTACAAGGTGAAGTTTTAGCTGGTACCATATTCTTTACTTATTGAAGCTCTGGAAACTTCATTATTCTTTACGAGAGATAACTGCATAGAGTTAGTCGAGTTGTCTAGAAAACCTTTAGGGTTTACAAAAGGTCACCGATGATCGCACGATTACTGTAATAAATAAAATCTAAATATCAACCTTGATAAGATTAAAGTTATGGTCTTTCGAAAAGGTAGTCCATGAACTCATGAAGTATGGAATATAGAAATATCTTTATTTTCAATTTTAAAAGACGTTACTTAAAGTATAATGACTGCGAAACTTGCGAATGTGTATGCATACATGTGTGTGTGTCTGTGTGTGTGTGTGTGTGTGTGTGTGTGTGTGTGTGGTGCCACCGAAAGGCTATAACGAAGGCTTCTAAACTATTTGTTAAATGTAAATTATATATACCGCCGACGTCGGTGTTATCAGCTTGGTAAACCAGTATTCTGAGTGTCTTCGCATAATTTGAAAACTGAAACTGTGAGATATGGCAATACTATAATGGATTTGACGTGATAGAAATTATATACGATGGGATAAACACTTTAATTAAGAAGACTATTCTTTTGTTTTAGGGTGTCCAATATATACTAATTTATATGTACAATTAATTAAAAAAGTAACTTTGGAAACAAACCATCCATGAATAAGTATATTCAGTTATTAACTTCTAGTAATAAGAAAACAATACACCCAGTATCCAGATGTATTTAAGAAACATTTAAAATAAGAAATATACTATTAGTTTCACATTTATTTGTTATTCGGTTTGTTTATATTTATCTTTATATGTTTTTATATTATACTTTTGTCAAGCTTTATTGTGTACTTTTCTGAATTTGGAAATTTTAATTTACTTGATAATTCAGCGACATCGTTTATTGACGCTCTGGTATCCTTGACCGATTCAGCCCACTTCGCTATTTTTTCACGTCGCAGATCAGTTAAACCGTTTCCACGCTTCGCATTTGTAAAATATTCCATTACTCGCTCGGCTACACAATTCAACGACGAAAATCTCATCGTGGCAAGATCATTAAGGTTGGGTTTATCATTTAACTGATAAATTCCATAAATAACCGCGGTCACAGGATACGATCGAGCGTAATATGGTCTGTCAATCCCGGTTAACATTCCTGGCTTGGACTCTTTACTTAATACAGCAGTTTTTCCATTAGCAAGGACAGGGTCACGTTTGTCACGGATAATCCACTTATCGGAATCTGCTTGCGCAATGAACTTTATTCTGAAAAGATATTTCTGATTGAGGTAATCGATAATCGCTTTCGCTCGTGCATCGTTCATTGTGGCATCAATGACAGAGTCGACGTTGACTTCGTCAGTGACTTTGTCATCGCGTACAATTTTGAATGTAGACCACACGTGAGATGCTCCATCATCACGAAATTCTTTTTTGGCGTGTCTGATAATATCAATCAGATCAGTCAGGGCTCGCCTCCGCGAGTCAGGGGTTAGTCTGTCAAGATCAAATCTAGAAGCTTTCCAGGGCTTGATTTTGGATAATCTCTCAAACTCATCCATATATAATTAAGACAAACATTTAAATAAAAAATAATATATATACAATCTCTCAAACAAGAAATCAATGTAAATGGCTTAAGGTAGGATCTGTGACTCCATGTGGAAAATCATGTGTAAAAGAATTCTGCGGGCAACATTCACAATGTGTTCGTAATGGAAGCTTAGGACCAATACTCTGCTTACGATCTGGTGTCCGAGTCCGGGGCAAGAAACAGTTATGTGCGAGTGGCGGTGGTAAGCGATACAGGGAACTCAAAAGATATTATGATAAAAAACCACTCTGTCCCTGACAAAGTCAGGGGGAGAGTTTTAGCGTGTGAAGAGGATTATTTACATAAGTTTTCAGACAAATTATAAATTAGACAAATACATCATTGTGTAAATGAATCAAGAATTTGTCAGACATCCCATCATCAATGATTATGAAGCATCTTGTGATGTACAATTAAACATTGTCGGCTGAAGGAACCAGTTGGTTTTGCTAATAATGTTGGTTATATTAGATTTACCGCTGGGAAGAAAAAGAATCTTTGTCATCGTTTCGTGTACGAGTGTTTCTTTGGAGAGATCAAAGACGGTCTTGTGATCGATCATATTGACGGAAACACTAACAACAATTCTCTTCAAACTTTACAAGCTATCACACAACGCGAAAATTCTGCACGAGGAGGGAATGGTAAATATAAAATAATTGGAAAGAGGTTGATTAAATCCTTCAACATAGATACTGGCGAAGAGAGAATATTTCAATCAATGAATTCAGCTGGCAAATATTTTGACATTTGCATGCCTTCAGTACAAAAAGTCGCAGAAAATATATATAAATCCGCATTCTCAAAGAAATATAACCCAAAAATTATTTTCAAATATCATTAAGAGAGAGCTAAGATGTAGTATTCACTAACTACTTACTTTTTTTGGGGTCAGAAAATTCTATTTACATACTACTTCCTTCTCGACCTGAAACAAGGGAGATAATTCTGTAACGTAGCTTTCTCTGTAGTTGTAGTCGTAATTAACAATCTACGTCGTAATTAATTAATTACCTATCTAAATCGTAATTAATTAATTAACTATCTACGTCGTAATTAATATCAGTAATGTAACACAAAGATATTTATGGTTTCTGACTCACAAATAGAAAAATAACTGCGGTGACATTGTGCAATATAGTAAGTTATTTTTAGATCCATTACGAGTTACATGTATTTCAGACCCAATTTTATCAAGGCAGAACACGCTATTATATATTTTGTTCTGAAAAACCGCTGTTATATCTACCTTGAGTGCAGAAATATACGGTGTGTTCAGAAACCGATCTGTGCGTAACTATATAATAATATTAAAATCCTATATCAGTAGATTAGAGCCGTTCGCGCAAGTGGTATCGCGGCTGACTCTCGTTCTGGGGGTCGGCGGTTCGAATCTCGTAACGGGCATATTGTAAACGGAACCGATTTATAGGCTTTTTCTATATAACTGGGGGCGCCAGCAGCAGCCCCATGTACACCCCTCTCATCACGTCAAATAAGGTGATGAGTACGTTTTACTCACCCGGGGTTTGATGTTGGGGGGAGTGTACATGAAAAGTGTACAGACAGCCTTCTGAATATTCTAACATTTCGCTTCGCTTAGAAAATTCGCTGCTGCCGCACGAAAAATAAACATAGCGTGGATGCATAAGCTCTAAGTCACATGGGTACCCCACCAGAAAGAATGATCATGAGATGCCGAGAAGACCATAAGAAAGGTCTCAACAAGACAAAAGTCTCAAACAAAGACAAAAGTCTCAAACAATGGATCTCATGGAAGACACACAGGGCAGTGCAGGGATCCATGACTGATAATCGCTCATCATGGCTACTGTTTATTTTTGGTCTAAAATATTTTTCTTTTAAATATATAATATTTGGTATAATGAATTACGAAAATATCAATGATGTAATTGTTGCTATTAAAAAATTAGAACATGACGGTATAAATTTATCCGATGAACTAAATCCTGAAAAAAAATCATTTCTGACTTTGAAACACTGCAGGAGGATAAACGACAAGGAAGATATATTCTGCCATCACAATATAGATTTATAAAGAAAATTCAGACGGCTATGTATCAATCACTTGCCACAGTAGAAGAAACGCGAATAAAGGAATTTGTTTCGTTGTCTCGTGGTCGGAATTATCTCTTGAATATGAAGCAAAGAAAATAATTAATTCTCGCGTAAGGCAATTAAGAAAAATTATGTCAGATCGTGAAGCGATCGAAAACGAAAGTTGATTTCCTTGATGAAATCAAGTAACTACGTAGAAATCGAGTAAGTAAGTGGAAACGAAATCGAAAGTAAAAAATAAATTTCTGATTACACTACGGATTTCAATATTTTTTGTTTTTGTTTTTCACTGAAAATATTATTTTTTTTTTTTGTTTTTCACTGAAAATTGTTGGATTTGCACGATTTTGAGTAGCAAATACCTTATCAAAATTAGCAAATCAGTCGATTTGCACGATTTTGACTAGTAAATGCCCTATCAAAATTAGCAAATCAGTCGATGTGCACAAAATATATATAAATAAAATATTTTTACTGTTGCCCGTGCATAAAAATAAAATTATTATACTTGCTTGTGAATTTTAGTCGATTTACACGATTTTTGCTAGCTAAATACTTTCCGAATTAGCAAATCCGTCGATTTCCATGATATGTACTAGCTAAATACTTTCCGAATTAGCAAATCCGACGATTTGCACGATTCTGACTAGCTAAATTCTTTCCGAATTGAGAAATTAGACAGATTTTCAGTAAAAAATTAAACTTATAATTCTGAGCGACAGTTAAAAAAATATCCACCTTGACTGTCAGGGGAATTATTTTTTTGGTACTGTTTTCTTGAATCTGTTTCACGGTGAGATCCTTAAGATCGAAAATCTCTAGGATTTTACAAGTAAATTAATATTAACGATCTCATTCCTTAAATCCAATAAGTGGCCGGACTGGTCAGTTAGTTTGAAATTTATTCTTGATAACAGTGGATTATGACATCGTAGATAGACTGGATTGATCGGCTCTTGCACAATCAGAAATGCATGTGGTTCTTTCGGGGTGAATGAATAAAGTACAAATCCTTGCTGGGCTTGATTTGATATTGTCGTGTCCGTGCTGTAGCTGCCATCGATTACATCACACACAAGATTGACCGCGACCACTGGGGTTATATTTACGATTTCCTGGGATACATGTCGTCCTTGCCCCGTTCGGTCATTGTTGTGCGGGAGGATATTTGCCGATGGTAGTGTTTTTCTCCATTCTGCGAGTATATCAGGGAAGAACTCATCGATGATATCATTGACTGATTTTCTAAGCTAGGTTGCTTTATACCCCGGAAAATTAAATTTTGGAAGATCAGCTTCTGTTATCGTATATTGAAAGAAAAAATCTTGTTTATACCGATCCCCGCAGGTGTCCACATAATCCATTATTGCTTGACTATTCGCTGGTTAAGATATTCCATATCGGATACAAGCTGATTTAATATTTCTATCCGCGTAATGATTTCTTTGCGTGAGCTTGTTATATCAAAAAGCTGTTCTTGAAAATATTGACGAAGCTTTTTTAGTTGTTTTCTATGTTCTTGTTTAATGATTTTAAAATTTTCAGTATCGGGGGATTGTTTATAAAAATCCCAAGAGTGTCCCCCTTCGTCTGCATAAATAGGACCAAAAGCACTACCAAATGTTGCATCTTTTATTTCAAGTAAATATTGTTTGTATGATGGTTCAACTTCGTGGTATGATTGTTTGTCTGTGACATAGTCAGACTTTTTTGGTTCTGGCGGTCCTTGATAAACAGGTGGAATTTCAGGCCATCCAAACACTGTTCTGATCGACGATTGATATATATCCACGGCATAGTCAGGAGAGTTTATCTCGATTGCAGAAGACAGCGTTGGTTCATGAACGGTTATTGTTATTTTGGATTCTTTCCCGGTGATATTTTTTATTCGACGTTGTAATTCTTCATTGATTTCTTTGATTTGATTGGTATTCCAACAGGAACGTTTCAGTCAGGTGTACCATCGGGTTGGTTTTTATTTGCAAACACAAACGAATTATTCGCTGGTAATCCACCAAATGATTTTGATCTGATATTGGGCCAACTATGATATACTCTCAACTGTGCCAGCGCGATCTTGCTTACCGGAATCGCAGTTGGAAAATTAATACTGAATTCAGGTTTGGTCGAGCTTACTGTTATCGTTGAGGTTCGTGCTGGAGTTGTATTTGCGGCTATCTGCTGAAGTAATTCTGTCATTATTCATTTTCGTTGTTTTCAAATGGTGGACTTGTTTGTAGTCTTCGTATATCTTTGCCATGTTCGTGAATTCAGAATCTGATATCGTTGTATCCTAGAGGCTTGATGATATCAGTGACGATAATTTTGAGTATGCTGCTGTTGCTGTGTTTAGCCGCGTGACACCGTCGTGTAATTTTGTGCTCGTACACGTTGATATCTTTTTTGCGATTATATTAAAAACACCAGCCGCGGCCGCTGATGATGAAACGCATATTGTTACTGCGATTGCAGTTGTTACTGGCGTTAGCGCTGATAATATTACTCTAGTGGATGCAACTAACGCGGATACTGAGTATACTATAGCATCCAATATAATTACACACCGCTTTTTTACTTTCAGCGTATACTCGTTGATGGTATTTTTTTAACTCTGACTGCCATTCGCGCACTTGATCGTATCTATATTGTTGCGCATCTAATGTTGTTGTTGATGCTGTCATTGACTTTGTCAACGCCATTATTATTTTACGCAGTGATCAATTGAGGTGTTTCAGCTACAAATTCCAAACACCACCAGTAAGATGTTGCGGTTAATTTCTTGTCGGCTGCTTCCAGTATAAACGTTTCTTCGGTTCCGCTATTTAATATGATAGTCACATCCCCGGAAAACTTGTCAGTGGAATGTCGCCAGAGATATGTTGTAAATATCTCAAATTTTGCAGCACTGAACACAGACAGTCTATACACTCCAGTGACTGTTGCGGTATATTTGATAGTATTATTTTGTTTTGACCATGTTGCGAACCCGGATGACACCGTGTATACGATATTGGTAATATGCCCGGGAGTAACTCTAGGCGGAATTTTAATCAAATTAATTTTGTTAACAATCTCAGGAATTCCACTTACGACATCTTCGAGTGTTTTCTTGATTGTGTCAATGTTAGCTTTGATATCAGAAAGTTTTGCGTCAACGGTCAATGAGGTACCAAAGAATTCTTCTGCGGTTTCATTAATTTTTCTAAAGTTTCTACGGAGATTTGCAAACGCGTTTATGTGAACGTCATACTCGGCCCGCAACGTGGATAATTTACCGTCAACGGTGCTGTGGTTAACGTCAACATACTTTTTCGTCGCGGCATCTTCGTCGGATGTTGGATCCGCTAACACCACTATTTTATTTCCGTTCATGTTGAGTTAACCTGTCATTGTGTCACCGGTATTTTTTAAACGAGTAGCGAATATGGTTCTGACGGTTGCAAATAGCGCGTCAACATATTTTTTCGTCACGGCATCTTTCGGGGATGGTGGATCTCTTAAAACCACTATTTTGTTTCCGTTCATGTTGATTTCACCTGTCACTGTGTCGCCGGTATTTTTAAGCGAGTAGCAACTCTCTGTATGATTTCATCTCTGACGGTTGTAAACGATATACTTGAATCCCTGATTTTTTCCGCTGTCAGTAAATACAGGGATGTTATCCGGGGTAGCTCCAAGAACTCTGCGAACTATGTCATTCCATTTGATATTGCTGGTTTTTAGCTTGCCATGTCGGTCCTGAAAAATAACAACCTCATCTGGGTCTATCCCGGATAACGTTAAAAGATTGTCGATTTCATCTTTGGTCGCATATTTTGATAAATCTACGTCGCCGCGTTTTTTTGTCTTTGTTTCGATGAGAGATCTTCCGTAAATATCAAACATTATTCTTTAGGGATTGTTTAAAATGTTAAATCGGTCCGCGGTATACTCGTGCACGACTTTGTGAGGCGGTTTGGTTGATTTAGATAACGCGTCAAGTACATTAATTACTTCACGGCCACATATTGGTGGATCGGTTAATGTTTGTGTTGGTAGCGTTGAATACCAAACTGGAATGGGAGTGGAAGTGCTTTGTGCGTATTTTAGAAATTCAACTGGCGGTGCTAACCCATACGAATCGAAATAAACAATTCCACGTGGATGTATCGCGTAAGCAACCCAGTGAGTTCCTGGACCATCGCTGTTATCGAGATTAATAATTCCAGTTTCTGGATTATTCGGTTGTCTCGGTAACTGATCTCTCATAAAAAACACCTCTGAAATTTGTTATATTTAATTGTTTTGCGGCATCGAGTAAATCAAAATTTGACATCGGCGTCAACGGCGTTTCGGGTACCATGAGGGCGGAGTTCCTGGAAGTCTTAGACCCTTTCCGTAATATGAGGGCGGAGTTCCTGGAAGTCTTAGACCCGCTCCTTTTTTGTATCCTTTTCCGGTTGCTTTCTTTAATGCTATTCCAGCAGCGGTTCCAACAGCACCTAACGCGACTGCTTTTGCAACAGCTGGGGCATCAGCAGCTATTATCGCTGGTAACGCTGCGAGAAGTGGAAATATACCACCGGTTTTAATCATGTCGCTGATGGCTTTTGGAGCGAACTAAGTTGAACTCCAGTTTTTGCTTTCTTTGCTTTGTTGAGGTGATTTAGTTGAGTTTTAGTCAACGATAACTTGTTTGGGCCACCATTAGCAATTTGATCCCGCGTTAGTGTTATCGTTGTCCCACACGCGCTCGTAATTTTTTCACCTGACCAGGAGTAAGAATGACATTGACGTGACTGTATGACATTTTTATAATTAACGCGATTGATCCAATTGTCTACATGTTTTCCACTGGTGCATCAATAACTCTCATTCGACCATTAACGCCTTCAAGTAACATTGCTTTGTCACTAAGTATAACAGCAATTGCTCTGTAATTAGCTATAGCCCCTCTTGTCACATTAGCTCGAAAGTGTATATCAACGACAGATTGTCTAGTTAAATCAAGATGCTTTAGTGAAAAGTAATAGATTGGATAATATGTCATAAAATCCAATTGTGATATTTGCAAGCCAGTATCGATATTTATATCACGCGCTAGATATTTCGTCAAATGATGATATACACGTGCAACATGATTATTAGTAAAATCTAACAGTATATTCTCAGATGGTTCTTGATGTCCGTTTATTTTTAAGGAAACTTCAGAAACACCGAGTTTGTCAAATATCATATGACTCCGTGTTTGTGAGTCTAATCGTGTAACATCTTGAAAAGCAATGAAAATATATCGCGGTGCAGAAACCCCCTGCTGTGATGCTATATGCCATGTAAATAAACCATTAATATTACTTTGGGTACTATCTGTGGTTACTGTAAGCCACGATAACAACGATTTACCACCTTGATCCATAAAAGAAAGTAGTCGCTGTTCTTCAGCAATTGCCGGAGTCATTACCGGCATCCACAACGAAAGTTTTGTCAGCACTACTTGACCAGCGTCACCTATGGGTCGCCATAATGCATCATTATCATCAGATTTTCTAAAAAGCGCAACCGTATGCTTTGCTCCGAAAATTACTTTTCGGACATCTCTACAAAATCCAAATATATGCGACAGCGGAATTGCACAAGAAAATTTTCTACGATCACCACTCAATATTATTTTACGCGTTGTAAATCCTAAATTAAATTTGTATTAGCACCATGAACCACCGGCCACACATCAGCGTCAGCGTTGTTGGCATTATTTCTTGGTCGTCTAATATTGTACTGATCATTGTTAGGAAAATCAGAAGTGTCCTTAGCAAACATCATTGATGGACCAGCTGATTTTGTATAATCATCGGAATGTCTTGCCTAACCTATTATTGTTGTAGCCACATTAACATTGTTCTCAGTTGATTCAATTTTTTTCCGTCAATGAGATACGCCGCGATTTCAAACAAGGCCATAATTCCGTTATTGACAAAACCGACTTTAACACCATCCCCGTATTCTGTATCATCTGTTTTTATAATTTCACCTGCTACTTCAATAAATGCTTCAACGGGTAAGAAATATCTACTTGTATCTTGAACTTGCAATTCAATTCGTCCTCGTTGATTTGGAATTCGTGCGTCATAAGAATAATACTGAAAATCACGCACTGATTCATTTTTAAGAACCGGTTCGTCTATGTCAAACGCTGTGTCGGATTCACGT
Source organism: Sinohyriopsis cumingii (assembly GCA_028554795.2). Taxonomy (NCBI): domain Eukaryota; kingdom Metazoa; phylum Mollusca; class Bivalvia; order Unionida; family Unionidae; genus Sinohyriopsis; species Sinohyriopsis cumingii. The sequence goes on along the minus strand of CM068830.1, from coordinate 46,601,858 downwards.
TTAAACATTTTATTATAATTTGTTATCGTCTAAAACGAAGAACACTTCCTGATACCAGACTTGTAATTATTTGTTCAGCCCTTTGATTTATCAACGCTGCTAGTTTTTGATTTGCAGCTTGATTTATTACTTTACTGACATTTGCGGGCATCACTTCACTACTGGGTAATTTCACTGGTGGTGGTGGTTTACGTATTAATCGTGCTAGTCTGTCCTTGATTGCCAAGAATGCTTTACTGGCAACGTTACCAATAGCACCAGGAGCTTTATCATGAATAATATCCATTGCTTTCATCGATAATTGTTTTGCAATTGGCATTGCTTTAGGGGCCATCCTCGTGAAAAAAACCCGAACAACATCACCGAATCCATTTCTGTAAATCATCCTGTATACTGGCAATCGTGAATTTACCACCCTGACCATGATTGGTCTACGATGAGTATTGTGTACGATCATTTTATTTAATTATTTATTTATCTAACAACTAGTCACTGTGATAGTCATCAACGATTTCATCAATAAGTTCTCGGTAAACATTAATGTCCATGATACCGCCTTGAAATAATCGTCGAAAGATATCAGCTGCTTCATTAATTATTTCTGGTGAGTTATTCCCAGCTCGTTTACCCTTGCACGTCATTGAGAATATTATCAGGACAAGCAATAAGACCACTTCTCAAACCACTACCAGTAGCACCGGTGTCAGGCTCATCTTTCAGAGATTGTAGTTGTTTCACGTTGCTTACATTTTGTCTAAATTTTAGATACCCTGGATCTTTTTTCATTAATTTTTGAATTTTTAGAAGCAAAATATAATGTAGGAAGCCAATCGCCAGAACGTATTTTTCCAATATATTTAGGTTTTAGATATCTTTGTCTGAAATTATACTCATGTGCAGCAATATTGATTATTTTATCCTGGTCAGTAAAAATATTAAGAGCATCATCGGTAAAAACTTCTGCAGGAGGGGTTTTTATTTCCCTGGATTGAGGTTTGGGTCGAGGTTCGGGTTGAGGTTGTTGTTGTTCTATTTGCTGCAGTGGTGGAGGAAGTTGATAGGAAGGCTCTTGCTCAGGTGGTGAATAGGGAGGCTGTGGCTGTTGAGGTTGTGATGCGTATTTATTATAAAGTCTATTTATTTCATCCATAAAACTCGCAGATCTTGGATCAGTATCTCTAGCTTGTTTTTTGTTGTGGTATACACGATATATCTACTTGATGAAATTGGTATCGTTTACGGTAGCATATTTTGGTTTTAAAACCCTGTCTTTTTGAGTCATACTCGCTAATGTTGCAGCGGGTAAATCCTTTTCTTTTATTTCTTTAAGATGCTTAATAACACCTTCGTTAAATTTTGCAATCAGTTCAACATTTTCTTTTACTGGTTTGGGTTCAGGCGCAGGCCACCCCCCACCCCCCTTTCTCAAGTCGGCTATTTCAGTACGAATTTTGCTGATGCCTTCAAGTATTTCTTCATCGACGGGTAGAGGCTGAGCTGCAGCTATATCAGTTGGAAAATCTCGTAAAATCTTTTTTTGTTTTTTTAATTCTCGCTGCTATATTTTCAGTCTGCTCAGCGGTTTGTTTTAATACTGGAATAATACCCAGCTTTTTCCTCTCCTCCTCATCCTTAATATCTCCCCATATAGCTCTTTCAGTAGTCGCTGCAACTTTTTCAATAGCTGTTGTTACGGATTTAAATAAATGTTCTGTACCCGTAGCAAATTCAACTTGTGCTTGCTGACGTTCTTGAAGTTTTTGTCTTACAGAATCACGAACAGGAAGAAATTTTTTGATTGCTTCTAGTCGCTTTCGAGCTAGTCTAGCGGAATGTGCTTCTCCGATATTTGCCATTGTTGATAAAGCGATGATTTAATTCATAGCAGCAGAGAGTGATGTAATTCATAGCAGCAGAGAGGGCACGCCTCCAAATTGGCACCGACACAATCGCATATTTTCCTTCGTGGTATCGCAAAGAAAAAACCCAGCAGCGATAACCGGGTAAGTCAATTCGTCATCGACGGAGTTGTCTTACGCTGGATATCGCGGTGATTTTTTTTTGGGGGGGGGGGGTTGCGATCTCCCAGGAAGGCGTATTTTGCGAAAATACGGGTGAACCATTTAGAGGTTGTTCGCCCTCTCTGCTGCTTCACAACTTGCAATAATTATTGCTCGGTATTGTGCTATAATTAGTATATGATTTTTTGAAATCTTCATTGATTGGCTGCAAAGCTGTTGGGAGAGTTGACAGTACAGCTATTCATTTGCTGAGTGAAAGTTTAAACACTTTTGACATTGTGTGAGACACATTAAAATAAGGCAGGGCCAAAAGCGTTATTTTAAAAGTTGTTAGGTCATTTGGATGTAAATCATTTGCTATCAGGTAGCGTCAATATGCCCACCAAGATCATAAAATGAGATTTCCGAAAGGTACACAATTGAAAGAGGACATGTCTCATTACGAAACATAAATAAGCAAAATGAACGTAATGAAATGGAAATAAATTGAGACACTGTTTACAGTATGGCAACTACAGTTACTAGTTGCCTTTTTTCTAAATATTAAATGAAGATAAATATAATGAATACAGACCAAACACAACATGGTTTTGTAACTTACATGAAAATACATTTGTACCGTTTACTAGAAAACAGGTTGATGACACTGATCGGAAATGTTATAATATTATGAATTAAACGCCATTTTTGGCGGGGACCAAAGGTTTGAATTTTGTAGCTGGGATTGAACCTTTTGTTGATTACTGGAAAGAGACCCCTGCGGAATCTTACTTTGAAAATTTCTTGTGATAGACGGAAAGAAGGATTATCGACGTAAATGTGAATGTGACCGAATCAAGACAACCACGGGGGAGTTCTGGGGGCATGCAAAGACTATCTAGTCAGTCTGATAAGCAAAGTTCATCCATGTCAATTAGGAAGAACCTTTCTTTTTTGTGTGGAGCCCTTTCATAATAGTCTTGCCTTGTCAGTCCATCAGTTTGTCGATCTCAACATTTTCATCTCTGCAAAACAATTTGACCAAGGACTGTTGAATTTCAACCAAACTTTTGTATGCCACTTGACATTTATAACCTCTCCAATAATGTCCATTTTCAGCGTTCATCATGGCATCTTTCAAAGAAGTCTAGAAAAATTTTCCTCTGCCAGCACAGTTTTCTTTTAATCTTTCTGTTTGTTGAGATGGTTGGTCAAAGATCGCTCCAAATTGAAATCGGTGATACTTGCTAGGAAACACATCATAGCTTTCTATCATCAACCGTCATACAGTGCGTGGAGTTTTCTTAACATGAATCTAAATGAAACCAACACCACCATGGATCGATCTGCACAGTGTAGCACAAATTAGTATTATATTCTAAGGAGTTTTGTACGTAATACGTTTAGTTGGTTCTGTTATGTAGCTATCTCTTGCCCACATAGACAGCCAAAACATATAGAAGCTGGGAGACCATAATGAAATACAGTTTCTGATTTCCTGTGCTCCTAAATTTGTTTTCTGCAGCAAACCGTTTCAACCAGATTTAGGATACAGTTATACAGTGACGAGACCTGACATGTCTATATTTTCATGCCCGCCTAAAATTAGATTTATACGGTATAATTTTACCAATAATAATTGGATCTCGGCCAGATCTGACATGCAGTATTACACTGACGAGAACTCAGTCGAGAATGATTTGCAGGGTTTCAGTGTTGCTTTTTTTCAGTTCTGGCCCCTGATTATGACTATCTCTCTAAATATGTCTACATCAGTAATTTCCTAATAATTCTTGGATTTTAAAACAGGCAGCGTTACATTGTAGAGAAATGAAATGGGTTTGATTTTGATCTATCTCTTTCTCTTGAGATAAATTAATTTGTGCATTAGCCAATTCCATTATTAGTAATGTGATGGTCCCTGACCAGGTATTTTTTTTTAAACTTTGGTTTCATCAGCACGACAACTCTATACATTATTACATTTCAATCAGACTGCTCCGGTGGCCTAATACGTAAGAGCGTCTGCATCGTATGCGGGAGGTCGCGGGTTCGATCCCCGACCTAGTCATATCAAAGACTTGTAAAAATGGTACAAGCAGCTGCCTCGCTTGGTGCTCAGTATTAAGAGTTTAGTATTAGCGCTGGTCGGTCTGGTGTCAAGAAAATGAGACTGGTGGGAAATGATGCTATATGTCTGCGGCATGATGTCCCAGTGCTGGACATCACCATAAACTGCCACACTGCAGACATCGTAGTGATATGACAACATTTTGTGTTAAAGGTACGTTAAAATCACACACACACACACACACACACACACACGGTCAATCATATTTACTTGGCAGCTTCATGTGTCATTATTAGCATATTACATGATCGTTTGTCAAGTTCGTTGTTTCTGCAATGTTCTTCGATTATTTAGGCATGTCTAAATAGAATGTGGAGTCCGGAGCGCCTTGCAATGAATTAGTCAGTAATAGCTCTAGTTGCATACACAAATCATATTTTCCTATGAGCAAAATATAGTGTAAATATGCAATCTTTTGCAAAAATATATTTATATTCATTTTAAAGTCTGTTTAATTTGATTTTGATTAAAAAACTTTCAATATAAGAGGTTCGATACAGTTCTTGATTGTAAATTATTAATTGTAGAAACATATTCAAAATTAACAAGTTTGTTTCATAAGCTTTCCAGGTGAGCTTTTGTTTCACAACGTTATTCAGTTTTTGATTGTGTCAAAGAATGTCCTTCTATTGAACAATATTTTGCTGTAAATTAAACCACTTGATAGCCTCTTTGTGCGATTTTCTTTCAAATGTATCGCTCTGTCGTTTTCTATGCAATATTGTTTCTTTTACAATTTGTTCTTGTATACATGTAACCTACACTGAAAGGTTTACACACAGATCTGCCATTAGAAAATGCACTGACGTATGAGAGTCTACGCTATTTGTTGTAATAATGATTCCAGTCAAACAGTGCAAACCCTGATATGTTACCTCATTGTACGATGGTACATCTTTGTATTCACTGTTTTCTTAACTAATCATTCCAAACAAACAGTACAAACCATGATATGATAGCTCGTTAAGTGATGGTTGCTGTTGTTTTTGTGGGGTTTAACGCATTTTTCAGCACACGATAGGCTATGCATGGCGGCCAGTTTTAATGGTGAAGGAAGAACCCGGGAAAACCCCAGAAAGAACCACCGACCCACGAGAAGCTACTGGCAAGCTTTCTCACATACCCACAGTGGCCGAATCCTAGACTCGAACCCACGCAGACAGAGGTGAGATGGCAGTGATCCGTAAATGAGAGCGCTTTAGATCACTCGGCCACTCGGGGCCCTCTTAAGTGATGGTCTGTCTGGGTCTATACTGATTACTGTACTAATGATTCCAAGCAAACATTGTAAACTCTGATATGTCAGCCTGTTATCAAATAATAGCTCTGAGTCTAGACTGTTGATGTTCTAACTTTGCCTTTGTATGGATTGTGCCTGTAAATACATTCGCTTACAGAACTCAGAAAATGCAAGTAAAATGTCATAATATAATCCATTTGTAAGAAAAGTATGGAAAAAATAGTTGTATAGCTGATTAACCTTGTCATATTCAAAAAAGTTGACCTAGGGTAAACATATATTTTCCCAACACTCATGTATAACGTTTTTTTTTTTTTATAACCGTGTTTCTATAATAATGTATTTGTAACGTATAGATTGCTTTCTTTAAGTGGAAATTCTAGTTCCCGAATACATTATGTATCTTCAACAGTAGTTATGAGAATGAGTCCAACATTTTACAAGTTGATATAATTTTCACTCTGGTTCTATCGATATTGTTCATGATTGTTCAACAATTGTGACAAAATGTTAGAAGAAGAATTATTTTGCACAAATGGAAACATTTCGAATTAGATTAAAGTAAGAATTTAAGAATACTGCTAAAATTTAAAGAATATTTAGCTGTCTCAGCTGTATTGAATATCACAATGTTCAATGCAAGATTTGTGAAGATGATTATAATTATGATCAGTCTCAGTTGTAAGTTAGACGTCGTAAATAAATGTAAATCCTGAATACACTTGATTGCAATTTAAAAAACCCACCCCCAAATCCAAACAAACAAGCAAACAAAAACACAATAAAAATAAAATAACAAACAACAAAAACAGACAAGAAAAATAAAGCTAAGCAAAACAAAACAAAATCAAACAAACCGGCGGATTGCACTTTTTGCGCTCAGATTTCGTTGCTTAAACATATTACAGTCAGGGAGGGATTAAGGCGCGGGTGGGGTGTGGTTACTATTGGGTGAGGCAATTATTGATCTTCAAATACACCCTGAAGGCACAGCAACATCTTCAAATACACGCTGAAAGCACAGCAACATTGCGGTGGGGTTGGAGTGGGTGGGTGGGGGCATGACTAGGGGGCCCAGGGCATGTGCCCTCTGTGACTCCTCCAATCTGGCCCTGATTACAGTTGCAACTCAAATACATTTCCCAGGTATACAGTTATCAGGCCGTCGTGTGATGTTGTATCTGGCTGTAATGTTTCTTGTACCAATGGTATAACAAACAGCGTAAAACCCGACAGGCTATCATGTTAAGTGATGGAAGATATGGGTGTATACCATTTAGAGCTGAGTGTGCATTATGTTAAATACAATATTAAACCATCACATCAGTTTGGAATTAGAAAATGTTATTGCAGGCTTTTCAAAATTTTCGGTATATACTAGAAATACAACAATATTAATATAAACAAAATTTTGTTGAGTGTAATAAAATTATTTCGTTCAGTTCTAATTTTGCAGCAGGTAACTGTTAGATAGATTAAGTATTGTAGTTGTAGGTCTCTCACATTTACCCATAAACAGTACTGTTTCATTATTATGTGATCATTTCTTTTCTCCGTTAACTTTACAATGTCAGAATCGTGCAATATTTACGATACTGCACTCTTCATATTGAACTCACGTGAATAAAAGAACCACGTTCTATTTGTAAAAAAACAAAACAATGGACGCATAAGCTAGCACTTTTGATTTATTTTATTTGTCTGTGGATGAAGTGAACCAACTGTTTGAGCCGTTTGAAAGTAGACATGCTAACGTTTACAATGTGGATGAATTCATAGACTAAAAAAAAAACTTTCAACAAAGCAGGCGACTGAACGTGGTATCAGAAATGTGCAGCGATGGCTGTATGATTACAACTGTGTAGACAAATCATGTACACCCACGTAGTAGGCGCTTCAAGTTTTGGTTGATTAAATTTGTTTCTGAATAAACTAATGCAGATGTTTCGTAGACTGCCACATAGCAGCTGCGTTGCCACATTCCGCGTTAACTTGTTTGATACAATGTTTCGGATTTAGGCGGGCGATAGACGCCAGATTTTATAAAATTGCTGGGTACCTACAAATAACATGCAAGTGACAAGGCATAAACTGTCTTCTTTAGCTGGTAATACGAACGGCAAAAGATATGATTACAGCTTTACATCCTGACTTTCCTCAAAATGTATTTTCTTAGTTCTGCAAATCCGTATTACATGAGCCATGTCATGGGTTCTTATGCTTGATTACATATTTCAAAATTGTACTGTAATTTCGATTATATTCCAAGTGCAATTGCATCCTCCTTAATGCACTCAAAATGAATAAACATTAAATTCCAAAGCGTCGTTTTGATAATTGCAGTTGAAAGACTTCATATATTCCCTACATCATTATTTCAAACATTCAATGACAGAACAGAAATACGCTTGTAGATGTCAACACGCTGCTCCGTTGCCCCTGAAATCCGATGTACTTCACGTAGAATTGATAGTGTTAAATCGAGTCCATAATCACGAAATTTCGTAGAAACGACAAAAATACCAAAATCTATTCATTCCAGATCAAATATGAAATTTATTGCAATGCACATTCATTCACAATATCACTCCAAATTTCAAAATTTAGTGGAACAAAACGCCATGTTCTTTTGAAAGTTATGTCTAGCGCGCGACTAAATTCAGATTTATCTGGGCGGAGTTATGTGTGCATTAATAATGTTGTTCTTGTGTACAATAGCAAAGGTATACCACCATATCTACTCCTTGGCGGATCGATCCGATACTTCAGTTCTTCTGGTCTGTGAATTTCATTTGAATCAAAGTCATAAATAGGCGATTTTCCCGCTGCCTGCTGTGTTTTGCACAAAAACATCCTTTACCTCAAATAAACCTGAAATGGTTTCTTTCTGGTATTTAGTCAGACTTGCGATATTAAACTAACAATATACACGTTTGAAAACAATTGTCTCCGCCATATTCGGCCGATGTACAATGCACTGTTGTTACATGCTATTACTTAGTTGGAATTACGTCACAATTAATACTTCCAGTTCAGTACCCACGAATGTAGTTCTAGTCTATTTTTAGAACATTTTTTTCCTCTCTCATTTTGTTGGTGATAGAAGAGTTTTATTTATGCATTTTTGGTAGGGATTTAAAGGTAACTGTTTATTCTTGATAATATGAGCTCAGGTTGTTGTTGTCTGTGTGTATTTCGGCGACAGCGCACAGTGAGTAATAAGGCCTTGTCGATGATCCGGAAGTGAAATCTGTGTTCTGTTTACATGCAGCAATGTTGACAGTCCAGCATCTCAAAAAAGAGCAGGTCAACATTTGACAAGAACTTCACCGTGAAGTCATCTTTGAAGGTATTTTAGATTAACATATGATTTGCATTGATTGTCACACAGTGGAAAGGTCAGTACTGAGAAACAAATGTAGAGAACATATAGTAAAATTAATTGTCTTCTATGTCCAGTTGGCTTTACATGCTAAGGGAGGCAAGTCGTGAAATCCAATAGATGTCGCTAGTCGAAATCCAATAGACGTCGCTTGACCTTTAGTTCGAGGCAACTGTTGTCTCCTAGTTTTAATGGAGACGGCATTATAGACTTATTTACAATATTTACACGAGGGCTGGATATGTGACAGAGGCTGGGCTATATTTAATTAAGCATTCGTTTTATTGTAGCAACTTACCGCCCCCCCCCCCCATAAATGTTAAGTGATAATGATTTTAGTTAACAAATGCAAAATGAAATGCGGTCCCTTATATCTAGCACACTATAAGAAACAACAACTAAAAGAAAACGCCCACACGCCCCCATAACAAAAATATATGAGTAAGAAATATTCAAATACATTTATAAAAAATATAAATATTTAGCAGCATTCAATTAAACAATACCTATGAATTCTAGAGCGCATGTTAGCTTAAAAATCCAAGTTAAATTAAACTTTAGTCAAAATTATTACTTGGGATATCGGAGAAATCCTGCCATTCATTAAATATTCATTTATGCAAATATGCAAATAACTTTGGTTGAAACGATGGTTTTCATTGGACATTGTGGTTTTTAAAAAATAACATTGACATTGAGACTTGTGCTACTAGAAATTTAGTATTGTTATCTGACCGGTAGTGTATATACTTTAACCGTTACTAATAATTCATTGTACGTTTCATTTCAGCGCTGGTAATTACATTTTATTTTGTTTACTATTACAATTTTTAAAGTACTGTTTGAAATTTGATCGCCATTGGTGGCGTTATAAATTTTCGTGGATTGGTTGAATTGCAAGGTTATTTCGCTAGTAGTAGTTTTAGTTTTTATCGTTATTATTATTATTATTATTATTATTATTATAACCGTAACTATGAAGTCTTTGTACGTTTATATTTTTGAATAGACACGTTTTTAAATTAGAATTGAAATTAAACTATACATTATACGCTAGACCAACAAAAAAAGGTGGAGAACAACTTGTTGGTCTACATTATACGCATCATACCCATTTATGACCGTTATCAGTTTTCGTGGTTTAGTAATAAGATCGCATTATTTTATCTGCACGGCAGTACTCGTAGTAGTATGTATGCTGACACCGTTACTAAGAAATAAGTTACCTTTTATTTGGGTACTGGCAATTACATTTCTTTCTGATTAATCCACTTTTAAGTTTATTACCGTTATTAGTTTTCGAGGACTGGTGCAAAAATCATTGAAAAACCCATACGGGCTAATATTGTTGCTTACAATTGACCTGTCATGCATGTACTATATAGTAGTTATTATATAGTACATTAGTCCGAGTTTCCTCTGACCCTTGCCACCCCATTTTTGATATTTTGACATTTATCAAAAATGCTGTGACAAGGGTCAGAGGAAATTCTGTCTAATAGTGCATGTATGACAGGTCAATTGTAAGCAACGATACGAACCCCTGTGGAAAAACCAATATGGTGTGGCCTAGCTTCCGACGATATTGGTTCTATGGTATCTCGATATTTGAACTTTTCGGTATTTATTTTATCTATTGCACCACATGTCGTGTACTTATATATACCACATGACCATAAGGTACTAGTTCTGCATCACCAGTTTATTTTGGGAAAATGTGGGGATTGCTGACGAGTACAGCAGCAGAGAGGGCGAGCAGGCTCCATTATTTTACACTCCGTTTCGCAAAATAAGCCTTCCTCGAAAATCGCAAAAAACAAAAACTAAATCGCGATTGTCTCAGTACCTGGTATGAGACAACCCTGTCAACGAACTTGATAAACTCTAATTGACTTACCCAGCCTATCGCTGATAAGTTTTCTGATCGCGAAAAATTGCAGGAAAAGTCAGCGATCGCGTAGGTGCCAAGTTTGAGACAGCGCTCTCTCTGCTGCTATTATCCAAAAATGTTATCAAGACCAATTCGATAACGTGACCGTGGGTCATGTAAATTTATCGTGATAAATCCATGCGGGGTTAACTGAGCCTGACTAAATATATTTCTAAACTTATTTATGTCCATATCACCGCTACACCAGGTCTGATGAATATTTCGTAACGTGTGAGTGTCAACTCCGTTAAACACAGCAAGAATATTACAATTATCCCTGATCACTTTAGGAATTTGTGTATACCGCTGGGTTACATAAATCACATCTGTGTTTTTATGTCTGCCTCGAGAAAATATTCTAGCTGGATTGGACTGTATGTCCAGCTTTACATCATCGTACACGACGAAATTGTTAATAAACCCATCAATATCATCAATACTTGGTGCTTCATCATTATCAGTGATAAATTCAACAACATCGTCTCCGTTTAACAATTTTGCATTTTCATTAAAATCCTTTAGTACATCATAGCACCGCTGGTCATCTACAGACGGAACAACCAGGTACAACTTATCCCATATGAGCCATCTCATTGTCAAATTAAGTAACAGTTGCGTCTTACCACTTCCAGATGGACCTATGATAATCATACGGACAGAATTTGGCAGCGCTGCATGATGCTTGACCGGCTCCCGCGCTCGTGTTGCAGAAAAATCAATTACATTCATGTTATATAAAAGATAAATAAATCTGGATTTATACTGTGTGAAATGCAGGGCGATTACCCCAACAAGTACACTAACAACTATTACAACAAAAAATAACAGATCAGCACTTACAAGTAAGTGTGAACGATGCGGTACAAAGAAATTTAAATTTATTCCTGCTGACAAGGCAGGTGACAAGTCAGTGTCAAAAAAAAAAAACAAACGAGGAGGTGATATTGCAGCAAAATTAGGAAAATTACCCGGGACTCCGTGGGTTAAATACCCAGGAGAAAAACACCTCCCAGGATATAATTATTGTGGCCCTGGAACCAGACTTGATATCAGACTTGATAATCAAGATCAACCAAGACCTGGTGAATATCCAATAAATGAAATTGATAAAGCGTGTCATGCTCATGATGTAGCTTATAAAAGTAAAGATCTGCAGCATAGACATATCGCAGATGTAAAATTAATTCATGCGCTAAATTCCATAAAAAATAAATCTTTCAAGGAATCATTAGCTAATTGGTTAGTAAGATCCGCGATGAAAGCTAAGCTTGTATTAGGAGCTGGTAATTAATCAACCGATTATTATTATAATGGAATCAATTTATTATTCTCCAAGAGGATATTGGAAAGGTAGAGCAGCAATTAGTAAACTCGCCGAAGCAGCAGGTGTCGAACGTTCTACTGCTGAAGCGTGGTTAGCACGACAGGTAATATGGCAAATTTACCACCACCCCCTAAACAAATTTACTTTGCACATTTTGATGTCAGCGTGCCAAATGAAGTTCATCAGGCTGATATATTATTTCTACCACACGATATCATTAAAATACGAAGACGTCAAATAACATACAAATACGCGTTAACTGTCGTTGACGTTGCAAGTAGATACAAGGAAGCAGAGCCGTTATCAACCAAAACTGCAACTGAAGTTGCTTCTGCGTTTGAACGAATTTATCAACGAGGTGGTCTACGATGGCCACGGCTGCTACAGGTTGATCCTGGCAAAGAATTTCAGGGTGTAGTATCATCTTTAATGAAAAAAACATAATGTCGAAATCAGACGAGGACATACTGCAATTCATCGTGATCAGGCAATTGTTGAACGATTTAATCGAACACTTGGTGAGCGGTTATTTGGATATCAATACGCGAAGGAATTCATTCAAGACAAGAGATCTCGCGAATGGGTTGCAAGATTACCAAGTGTGATAGCTGCGCTAAATAACAAAATAACTTGAACAACTGCGTTGAAACCCGTTAATGCAATCACAAGCGCGCGTATATCAATACAACGACGTGATTTTTCAAAAAAACCGGTGCTGGGTAATGTGACTGTAAGTTATTTATATGAACCTGGTAAACTTGAAGGTGGTAAAAAAAGAGCGACTGATCTTATTTGGAGTATCACATCACATAAAATTTCCAGCGTTGTAAGATCTACTGGTAGACCTGCAATCTACAGATTAGATTCAACTGCTCCTTAACGCGGATTTACACGTGAACAGTTACAGGTGATTCCAGAGGATACACAATTACCACCCCGATCACTTAACTAGCACCTCGACGCCGATTACATTCAAGACAGGTCAACATCGTATTTTTGCGTGTATGACCGCGACTGTTAACTTTTCTATCCACGGTAAATTGTCTTGAATTATTACTCGAGTACTACCACAAAATTATACAATTACAACTTGCACAATGATTATTCTGCTGTTTCAACGCGCTGATAAATTCAGCGTCAAGATCAAAATCGCGTTTATTTTGTGTTTGTCACATTATTTATAACTAATTTTTTTCTTACTATATCGTTGTCAATATCCTTGATGGTTTCTGACTCGTCCATGACAATTCTTCGTAGCTGAGATATTCTTCTAACTCGAGACACTGCGAGATAAACTAAGTTTGACCATTCGATACGATCATCAACGATCCAAACAACTTTATCAGTAATAGTTAACCCCTAAGATGAGTGAATTGTCATCGCGTATCCTAGCGTCCACGGAGATTTGTCAGCGTATAGCGCATCCTCAACAACATTGACAGGGACTAAAACAACATCATTTAATACAAGATTCTGTTTCTCGGTCTGTCCTGGTATATCAACGTCGATATTATGTCGTCGCGTATCAGCTGGTCTATAACACAACGGTACACGTAACGCTGAGAATTTTTCCTTGTGTAACTGAAATAACCGCTATTGAAGTGTCTCTGACTATCTTTCTACTTGCCACAATCAAATCGTTTGGTCTCCATGATTCCCAAAAGTCGTTCAAAGAAGTTTCTGGAATTATTTTACGCGCTATTTTACACTGAATTTTATTCGGTTGTAGTCTGATTAATTTCTTAAATTCTTTTAATTCTTCATCAAGAGATCTATGATCATCAGTTATCTTCGAGTAATAATCAACAAAATTCTTCAACCAATCGTGTGGAGATAACCGAACAAACGGTGGTGGTTGGCCGTGATCGCCGCACATTATCACAACTGTGTTTTTCAATAACAACCAATCAAGAAACGTTTTTAATGTTTCTAACGACACCGTGCACACCTCATCCCAAATAATGATCTTTGGAATATATTTCTCTCCCATTCGGTCAGGAGTCCATGTGCCACCGCTGTATCGAAAAAAAGCTGTGATAAGTACATGATTGCACTCCTCGTTGTTTCATTTCTCTCGCGAGTCTGTGTGTAGGTGTTAGCACGATCATATCATCTGAATTCTGTCGAAATAATTCGAGCACTCGAGTCGTCTTACCAGAACCTCCCGGCCCGTTTAGATAAACCGTCTTGTGTCTGGATACCGGATGATACACGGACGCTGCATATGATAATTCTGATATCTGATTGCTGCGATAACTATCTTTAATCGTAACATCCGTGGATTCTGAATAATCACGTAACGTTTCTTCTTTTATTCTCCACGAATCCCATGACGCATCAGTACTTGTAAAACGAGCCAGTAATTCTGAATATTTTTTATCGATATAAAATGAATCCGTAGCAACTCTGACCGCGGTGCGAGGAAATCTATTTATCAATGCTAATAAATTTATAGAAACATAAGCGAGCATTGAGGATCTTAGATGTGTATACTGCGGTGATTCTCCACCAATGTAACTAATAATTGTGCCTAACCTTTCTCCGTTGGACAAGTAAGCATTTTCTCGACTACAATATATATTTTTCGCTGTTGCATCAGCGATTATAAAATCATATTCAGTATCATCTAGAATTAATCGTGCGTGATGCCGTCGGTGATCATATGTTCCACCTTGGGTATATTTGCCAATTATTTTTCTACCTAGATTCTTTGCAATGATTTCTTCGGTGGTATTTTTCGCGAAAATGTCTAATCGCTTGTCAAAGTCGTCAGCGTCAGCAGGATAAGGGAGTAGTTCAGGTGTAGGTAACCAAACTTCGGTTTTTTCCGATATGATATAATTGCCTCACTGACCGTCAACGATATCAGTATTGCATTATCAATCATATGTTGTAATAACACTATTGGCGTCCAGCGTTTTTCTGAGAGGTGTCTACCAAACCAAACATAACAACACAGATGAAGATCTTTAGCGAATTCGAATGATACAACACGAGCGAATCCTATCAAGTCAAAATCAGGTAATGGACCATTAATTGCCACTCTAGTCATCTCATGACAGGGATGTCCAAACCGCGCAAAATATCCAGAACACTCACCTGCTCCAAGAAAACTTCCCGGATAACACGCGATCATATCCACCGAAATAACGTCGTTGTGGTCATATTTGGTATTCCACAAACCGCCATGTCCGTATTCGATACAATTTAACTGCACATCTTTAAGAAATTCAAATCGCGTTGGCTTCCATGAATTTCTTTCTCTGGCAGCGTGGGCAGCAATTGACGGAACTGTAAAACAATTTCTTAATAATTGCTCAGTATATTTTGAATATCTTTGCGCAAGATTTCTCATCGTTTCATGAAGAGATTCTTTACGGTATAAATCGCCGTTGGGCCGAACAAATTGATCATATTTTTTATCATCTGAACTTGAAAATAACCATACCGATACAGGATCGTTTTTACTTACTTCGTGAACAAAATCAAATATATTCCCAGGCTTCTGTGGGTAAAATTTTACAGTTCGATCTCGTGGAAATATTGTTACTGCGCTAGTCCACGCGTGCGCATTGTGATCAATAATTTCAATTGGAGTTCCCCTCGACTTATTCTTTGATTCATATAAAATCTCTCTGGTTAACGTTTTTACTATCATTGGAAATTTTAATTTACTTGATAACACGGTGACATCATTTATTGTAGTCCGGTATCCTTGGCCGATTCAGCCCATTTGTTTATTTTTTCACGTCGCTGATTGATTAACCCGTTTCCAGGTATCGCATTTGTAAAATGTTCGATTACTCGTTCAGCCACACAATTCAGCGATGAAAATCTCATTGGTGCAAGATCATCGATGTTGGGTTTATCATTTAGCTGATAAATTCCATAAACAACCGCGGTCACGGGATACGCTCGAGCGTAATATGGCCTGTCAATACCAGTTAGCATTCCTGGATTGGAATTTTTACTTAACACAACAGTTTTGCCATTAGCAAGGACAGGGTCACGTTTGTCACGGATAATCCACTCAGTGGAATCTGCTAGCACAATAAACTTTATTCTGAAAAATATTTCTGATCGTTGATATAATCGATAATCGTTTTCGCACGTGTATCGTTTATTGTAGCATCAATGACAGAGTCAAGGCGTATAATTTTGAATGTCGACCACGTGTGAGATGCCCCATCATCACGAAATTCTTTTTTAGCATCACTGATAATATTAATTAGATTAATGGTTGGATTAGTCAGAGTTCGCCTCCTCAAGTTAGGGGTTAGTCTGTCACGATCGAATCTGGAAGTTTTCCAGGGCTGGATTGTAGATAATCTCGTAAACTCATCTATGCTATAATTTAGACAAGTATTTAAATAAAAATATATATGATGACTCAAATAAGAAATCATTGCAAGTGGCTGATGATAGCGTCTGCAACTCCTTGTAACAAATCCTGCGTAAATGAATTTTGCGGACAACATTCGCCAAGTGTGAGGAAGTGGAGTCTAGGTCCAAAACCGTGTTTAAGATGTGGTGTTGGAGTTAGAGGTAAAACACAGCTGCGTGTGCAGTGCGGTGTTAAATGATATAGAGAATTGAAGCGATATTACGATAAAAAAATAACGACTCTGTCATTTATAAGGTAATAAGAACCATCGAAGTCTATATAGCCAGATTTTGTAAAGATAAGTTATAATTTAGACAAATAACATTACATATATAAATGGAGCAAAAAGAATTTGTCCAACATCCTATCATTGAGAATTATGAAGCATCTCGTGATGGTACAATCAGACACTGTCAGCGAAAACAACCAGCTGGTGGAGTTGATAATGCTGGTTATCTTAGATTCACCGCTGGGAAAAAGAGTTATCACAATCATAGGTTCATATTCGAGGTTTTTTACGGGAATATCAAAGACGGTCTTGTGATCGATCATATTGATGGCCAAAAACTTAATAATAATTTATCTAACCTGCAAGCTATCTCGCAGAGCGAGAATTCTGCATGTGGGAAGTTCCTAGAGTCGTTAAATCTTTAAATACAGAAACCGGCGAAGAGATAACATTTCAGTCAATGAACGCAGCTGGCAAGTATTTCGGTATTAACCCGCGTTCAGTCCAACGTGTTGCAAGTAAAATAACCAAATCAGCGTTTTCAAACCTGTATAAAAACTGGATTTCATTTTCGTATGTTCCAATAGTGTTAGATACAGATAAGGGAGATAATTCTGCCCTATTTTGTAAAAACATTGATAGAGTTACCTCCCTTGACTTTCAGAAGATTGTGCAATAATGTTGAAGTACACATCATTTCCTATTTTATATGCATTATATATTATCCAGAAAATAAATACATTTTCAAATCTGAATTGTTAAGTAGAACTAAATTCAAGTTGTATTATTTTTTTGCAATCCAAAAGTAACTGTATAATAATTTGTATTATTTTCTTGCAATCCAAAAGTAACTGTATAATAATTTCTGAAACATATATCAATAGCAAGGTTTCGTGGCGCATTGGTAGCGCTCCGAATTATCATTCTCGACGCTTCGAGTTCGAATCCAGTGACTGGCATATTGTCGACGTAGGTGATATTTCACGATTTTATATATAATTGGGGATTCATCCCAAGCTCGAACTTCAACAGAAAATATTCACACTCTCCCACGTCGTCACCACAACGTGGTGCTCTTTTGCAGCCGCGGGGTTGATTTCTGGGGGGAGTGTGTGCAAAAATCTGTTGAATGTAGAGAAGGCCTCCATATGTTGTGCTGTCCTTACAGTTAAGTTATAGCTAAAAAGTACATGTTGTGCTGTCCTTAGGATAAGTTAGAATTAAGATTATATGCTACCCGTCAAACCTACTAGAATGTCATAAGACAATCTAGGAGAGGCACGGTAAATAATGTAAATATATATGTTGTGCTGTCCTTAGGATAAGTTAGAATTAAGATTATATGTACTCGTTGAGCCTGCTAGAATGTCATAAGGCAATCTAGGTGCTCATATGGGTAATGTGCCGTTGTTATATATCTACATGTTGTGCTGTCCTTAGATGTATTCCTCTGAGCCTGCTAGCATATCATTTGGTAAGCTAGGAGTTCACATGGGCAATGTTTCGTCCTCGCAAACACACCCTCCTGAGCCTTCTAGACTGTTGTTTGACATGTAAAATGTGGATTTTTTTGGTTAAATCAGTCGATTTACACGATTTTGACTACCTATTACCCTATCAAAATTGAGAAATCTGTCGATTTACATGACTTTGACTTCCTATTACCCTATCAGAATTAACAAATCAGTCGATTTACATGATTTTGACTACCTATTACCCTATCAGGATTAACAAATTCGACAGATTTGCATGATATTCAACAAAATAATTATTTTTATTACCGTGATCAGTAAAATATTTTTTTTGTGAAATCTGAGCGACAGCTTGGGTCTAGTCCATTTGTCAGTAAAAAAAAATATCCACCTTGACTGTCAAGGACAAGGAGGAAAATTATTTTTTGGGTACTGCTTTCTTGATAACACTCTTAGAATCCTTAGGATTTTACATATAAATTTATACTTAGCATTTCATGCCTTAAATCCAGCAAATGCCCAGACTGGTCAGTTAGTTTGAAATTTAATATTGATAACAGTGGATTATGACATCGTAGATAGACTGGATTGATCGGTTCTTGTACAATCAGATATCCGGGTGGTTCTTTCTGTGTGAACAAATAAAGAATAAATCCTTGCTGCGCTTGATTTGATATTGTTGTGTCTGTTTTGTAACTTCCATCAATTACATCACACACAAGATTGACCGCGACCGTTGGAGTTATATTTATGATTTCCGGAGATACATGGCGGTCTTCTCCATGTGGATTATTGTTGTATTGGAGAATAGTTGCCAGCGGTAGTGTTTTTCTCCATTGTTCAAGAATTTCAGAAAAGAACTCATCGATGATATCGTTGACCGATTTTTTTAACTCATCTGCATTATACCCGGGAATTTTAAATGTCGGTAGATCTGCTTCTGTTATCAAATATTTGTTAAGAAATCTTTGTTTACTTTTCATTGCTGTTTGTGTAACAGTTTGATGAATAGTTTCCATGTCAGATACAAGCTGATTTAATATTTCAATTGGTTTAATGATTTCATCTTTTACCGACAACACGTTAAAAAGATACTTGGTAAATAATTGACGTAATTTTTTTTGTTGCCTTTTATGTTCGCGATTTATATCTTCAAAGGTAATTTTGACATCATGCTCGAGATATGGTCGCAAAAATGCTCCATAATACCACTCCGTTCTACCATGATCTCCTGAACCAAATCTGCTATTATCCGGTTTAGAAAGCCACCTGTCTTGAGAAACCATTATTTTCTTTTACAGAAGGCATGGTCTTTCAAGACTTGTTCAACTGTACAAACAAAACTAAAACAATTTTATTGGATCCATGTCCAGATTTACTTTATAAGTAGTGGTATTATGATGGCAGGCTTTATATTGAGGGTCAATGCATATCTTGCTTCTAAATGCTGCAAAAATATTTAAACTGCTAGATTTGACTATATCTGGATAAAAGCAAGATCTTATTGAGGGTATAGATAATGAGAATGGAACATAAGGGTCATAAAATGATGCAAATATTACATTTCTTTCAAATATTTTAAGTTATTCACCACATATAAAAAATTATATGGTCTTTGTATATATTAGAAAACAGATTTTATAACTGTGACACTAGATATAAGTAGTACGTACCTCATTGTTTCCTATATCAATCCATTATTCTTACATTATATACTCCACTTATAAGTTGAATCAAATTGCAAACAACAAAGATCTTGATCTGCTGTCAGATAATGTCTAGGCTGTTTGCTCTCTTTTAAAGTCTTCACAAACTGTACAGACCCAGATCTTCTGGCACATTATGTGACAGCAGATCTGGGTCAAGCAGTTTGCAGTTGGACTGATAAGCATGTATATATCATAAATTGTACTAGGCTTTTTATCAGAATGTATTCTTAACCAGGTTATATAGCAAAATAAATATTCCTGTGTTTGATAGACAAACATGATAATAATGTTAATTTTGTTTAACTTGAAGTTATGTTCAATGGTAGATGGTCATTTATCCATACATTGTAGTTATTTAAAGGCTTTCCTATTACTTTTTACCTTGTATGTCATTCTGAGACTATATATACAAAGACCATATAATTTTTTATATGTGGTGAATAACTTAAAATATTTGAAAGAAATGTAATATTTGCATCATTTTATGACCCTTATGTTGTTGTTGTTGTTGTTGTAGGGTTTAACGCCATTTTTCAGCACACGATAGGCTAAACATGGCGGCCAGTATTAATGGTGGAGGAAGAACCCAAGAAATCCACGGAAAGAACCACCGACCCTCGAGAAGCTACTGGCAAGCTTTCTCACATACCCACATTGGCCGAATCCGAGACTCGAACCTACGCAGACAGAGGTGAGATGGCAGTGATCCGTAACAGAGAGCGCTTTAGACCAATCGGCCACTCAGGGCCCCTATGACCCTTATGTTCCATTCTCATTATCTATACCCTCAATAAGATCTTGCTTTTATCCAGATATAGTCAAATCTAGCAGTATAAATATTTTTGCAGCAGTTAGAAGCAAGATATGCATTGACCCTCAATATAAAGCCTGCCATCATAATGCCACTACTTATAAAGTAAATCTGGACATGGATCCAATAAAATTGTTTTAGTTTTGTTTGTACCGTTGAACAAGTCTTAAAAGACCATGCCTTCTGTAAAAGAGAATAATGGTTTCTCAAGACAGGTGGCCTCTTGTGACAGGTCATAACACTATATAATCAATAACTATTTGAATGGAAAATCCAGACGCTCAGGACAAGTGGACTTTCTTAGCAGTTTTACTGTAATACATTCTTAATCTTTTACATTTAAGCCCAGCTGGACACCCGTACCTCATTTTAATGCAGAGTGCATTTTGACACCTTAAATGCATTTTATTTGAAGCAAATATTGACACCCCTACATATGCAAGCATATCCCAGATACCCATACAGTTCACATTTGGTCAGTTTATAGCACCAGCTGACTGGAATGTCAACTGACAGCATGCTATTCTATTTTCACACATTGTACAGTATAGCAATAGAAATCTATACTAAGCTGTAGTTCATTGGTAGGTGCTACAAAGGAAAAGGTTAAATTATTGTCCTTAATATCATTTTGGGCTTTTGGAAACCATTTATAGTTTGATTTTACATTATTGAATACCCAATATTTATATTTTTAAGCACTACCATACAAATATCTTATTGGACCATCCATAAGCACAGGGCTCCCTCACTTAAAATATAGCTCAATTTTTATTCTATCCATGAAATGTGTTATAAAGGGGGAGTAATGTATGTGTGGTTGTAGTGATTTCAAATGGTTTATTTAACTCTATACTACATATTAAGCCATAGATATGCTAGACTTGATGTTTACTTACTAGTATGATGTTATTCTGGATTTTTATACTAAAATATGATTTGTTTGGCCTGTCATTAAAATATAGTGTATTCAGTAAATTTACCATGCATATAACAGGATTTCATTGCTTATATATATATATATATATATATATATATATATATATATATACTATTGAGTGGATTCAGTGGGCCAAAATGTTCTACAATCTGACCATTGAATATATTGGAGTAAGTTGAATATACACTGTATATTGTATAAGTTTAATATACACTGTATATTGCATAAGTTGTGTGTACACTGTATGTTGTATAAGTTTAGTATACACTGTATGTATAAGTTGACTAAACACTGTATACTGCATAAGTTGAGTATACACTGTATGTACAAGTTGTGTGTACACTGTATATTGTATAAGTTGTGTGTACACTGTAAATTATTGTATCAGTTTAGTATACACTGTATGCATAAGTTGAGTATACACTGTACATTGTATAAGCTTAGTATACACTGTATGTATAAGTTGAGTATACACTGTATACTGTATAAGTTGAGTATACACTGTATATTGTAGAAGTTTAGTATACACTGTATGTATAAGTTGAGTATACACTGTATATTGTAAAACTTTGTTTGGCTCTAAATTAAAAACTTAAGTTCAAGTGCATAAATGTATTATTGACATGATAACGATTAGCATTTTTGTGGTTTTGTTTTATTCTTCATTTTTGCCATCTTTACCTATTCCCTTTTGTTTTGTGATACTTCATAATCATAATTGCTTGGAAACAATTTTTTTCCTCAAATATTTGTGCAATTCTTCATTTCTTACATTTTTTAAAAACTCTGCTGTTAATTGGCACCATATAGCCATTTTTGTGTGGAGGTACATGGTTTACAATATCTTATTAACACATTAACCCCTGGAGGTTTTTTGACATTTTTGCCTGAAAATCGAGTAGGAAACACATTTTGAAAGCTATTTCTGAACAGATCCAAAAACACCAAATCACTGATGATCTTTCAATAACATACTGCCTAGGTGTATTAGAAACATCATTTTTCATTGGCTATTTGACTCACGCATGAGCAGAAGGGTAAAAGTTGGAGGTATTTTTTTTATATGGAGACCACTCTTTATTCCAAATGCCCATCTTATCCTACATTTTGCAAAGGCTCATCTGTCTGTTTGCAGTTCATACTGGTTTCCCTTAGATCTGAGACCGAAAAGTCTAAAATCTGGACACAAACTCGGATTCAGACCACGGGCGAATTTTAGGTAGAAAAAAGTCGGGTCCAAAAAATGATTTTTTTAAAATCTGTATTTTGTAGATAACTAGATATTCCAGATTATTTGGTATCATTGTAGAGCTACATCTGTCTAACTTCATATAATACCACCCACTTTAGTGTATCATGCATGACCATGACGCTACAGAGCTCGGCAGTAGGCTACTACCTCCTGTCCCGTTAAGTCGTCGCTTGGGGTTAATGTGTTAACAGTCTCACATCATTTTCAGACTTGTGTGATATTGAGATTTATCACATAATTTACAGTATTTTTTATTCACAATATGCTATCATTGTTAAATGTGTGTGATCTTGATGTATTATCAGATGATTTACAGTATCTTTATTCACTGTCTGCTATCATTTCCAGATGTGTGATATTGAGATTTATCACATAATTTACAATATCTTTATTCACAATCTGCTATCATTTTCAGATGTGTGATATTGAGATTTATAACATGATTCACTTTATCATTATTCACAATTTGCTATCAGCATCAGATGTTTGGTATAGAGATTTCATTTTTGGTTTGCAGATATGGAATGAAAGAAACTATGATATTAAATACATCAAGGTATTTACATGAGCACACATTGATATGAAGTGAATTGAATCAAACATTATCTGTAATTTTTGCATTTGTCAAATTAAGAATAGAAAGAATTTTTAATTTTTTTAAGTCATACTTTTTTAATTGTTCCATTACAGACAGCAAATTTTTAAAAAAATATGATTGATTAGATAAAAAAAATCACAAAATATCCCACAATAATGTAAAATTGAAAGCAATCTATTTGAATCATGTAACTTGTGTTTTTTATATCTAAGTTACAGGATTAGAGATCTATTTAAATTTTGACATTATTATGAAATACTCTGAGATTTTAAAATAAATTTTTAAAAAAAGAGTTTGCATTGAAATCCACATTTTTCATTTGTTAGTTTCTGATATGAGTTGCTCTCATTAGTTCCCAAAATGTACATGTAGCTAAGTGACTGGATATGCATACTGTGAAATAGATGGCTGTTTTTATTTTCTCTTTGATTCAAAATTAAAATTGTATTTATTTAATCACATGATGAAAACATTTTACTCATAAAGTGTCTAATTTCCTTCAGTTTGAGGTCTGGCAGACCAGTCTGAGTTGAATCATAACAGGTATATTAAATCATGTCACTGAAGATATATGCAGGACTGAAAATGGAATATGTGTGTGTGTTTTGGATTTTTAATGTAGCTTTAACAATTTTTCAATCATATTGCTACAATGACTGCAGTGTGACAGTATATAGTTATGTCTAGCAATGGGGCATCATACTGCAGACATGTAGCATCATGTCCTACCCAGTCACATTATCCCAGAGACTAGTCTGACCACTCCTAACACTAACCTCTGAATGCTGAGTGCTAAGTGAGGCAGCTGCTAGTACCATTTTTATTTATAAGTCTTTGGTATGACTTTGCCGGGGTTCAAACCTTCGACCTTCTGCATCCAAGGTGGTTGCTTTAGCCACAATAAGAGGATAATATATCTACCATTGTAAGCAAATATTTCACTGCTGTAACAGTATTACTACAGAATAAGATACAGGCACTGTATTACATGCATCAGAGACTTCAGTGAAATGTTGGGACCAAAAGCCAGGACCAAGCCCAGTATAGATTTAATTCAGAAGTCCATGAACATGGATCTTTAAGAAAATATTTAGTTTATGATATCTTTAATTGTCTAGATAATGTTGCTTCTTTTTACTCAGTTGTAATGACAGAAGTTGGACAGATCTGGATTCCAGAATGTGGGCTTTGGACACATATTTCTTCAGATATCTGTAAAGATGCTGAACTGGCAGCAGCAGTATATATCATAGGGTAAACAGAACATGGGACAATATTATAACATTGGGTAAATGGAATAATGAACAGTGTGATATCATAGGGTAAATAGAAAAAAGAACAATGTTATAACAGGGTAAATAGAATATGGGACAGTGTGATATCTTAGGGTAAACAGAACATAGGACTGTGTTATAACATAGGGTTAATGGAATATAGGACAATGTCATAGCATAGGGTAAATAGAGCATAGGACAATGTTATGACATAGGGTAAATGGAATATAGGACAGTGTCATTGCATAGGGTAAATAGAACATATGACAGTGTTATGAAATAGGGTAAATGGAACATTTGACAGTGTGATATCATAGGGTGAATAGAACATAGGCTATTGTTATGCCATAGGGTAAATAAAACATAGGATAATGTTATAACATAGGGTAATTGTAATATAGGACAATGTCATAGCATAGGGTAAATAGAACATAGGACAATGTTATGACATAGGGTAAATAGAATATGGGACAGAGTGATATCATAGGGTAAATTGAACATAGGACAGTGTTATATCATAGGGTAAATATAACATAGGACAGTGTTATATCACAGGGTAAATAGAACATAGGACAGTGTTATATCATAGGGTAAATAGAACATAGGATAATTTTATATCATCAGGTAAATAGAACATAGAACATTGTTATAAGGTAAATAGAACATAGAACATTGTTATAAGGTAAATATAACAATGGAGAATG
This sequence comes from Sinohyriopsis cumingii, assembly GCA_028554795.2. NCBI lineage: Eukaryota > Metazoa > Mollusca > Bivalvia > Unionida > Unionidae > Sinohyriopsis > Sinohyriopsis cumingii. The sequence goes on along the minus strand of CM068830.1, from coordinate 46,576,478 downwards.
TTATATCATAGGGTAAATAGAACATAGGAGAATGTTAAAGAGTAAATATAATATATGACACTGTTACATAATAGGGTAAATAGAACATTGGAGAATGTTATAGAGTAAATAGATCATAGGGCATTGTTATATAAAGTAGAGGGTCTGTACCAGTTGCTGCATGGAACCTGTTACCACACAGTCATTAGTTATTCTTTACTCTTTGTGGTATATTTTAAACCTGCATGATTGCAGTTTAAACATTATTCAAGGTTCTTCTTGTGTCTATTACCTTAAAAGATGTTGCACAGAATTTACAACAATTAACAATTATTTTGTAACTAGTTCCATGCAGCAGCTTGAGTAGACCCTCTACTGTAAGGCTGCAACACTTGCATGCGTAAATTGCTTGGTTTAGCTTACTGCATGTAAACATTTACAAAATCATTAACCATACAAATGAAGATGCATGTGGCTTTTTGTGTGACAATTTGACTGCCAGTATCAATTCAAGAATATATCTACACATCTCTGGTTAATTGGAGTGTTGGAAACTCTGTCAACTGCACCCCATACTATTTTCATCAACTTGAATGACTTATAATAAATATAGTGGTGATTTAAGAATATTGTAGGCTTTTGTGTTACATAATTACAATAAATTACATTTATACGTGATAAGATATTTATCTTATCAGACCACACAAGCATGTTGGTTTGAGCAAAATAGTACACTTTTTAATGGTTTATGCTATTTCTGCAAATGTATCTTCTCTAGGAACATATTCAAACATTCTGTGGCATGATGGGAAATCTTATATTTTCACCTGTTAAAGTATAGAATATATTTTTAACATATTAATAGTGAATTGAGAAATATTTAAAATAGTTAACCAATAACCTTTATAACTTTCAGAAAAATTATTCTGAACTTCAGGTTAGCTGAACAGGTCACAAGCACTCAGCAATAATGCAACATATTGATTTCCCCAGAGTGAGTTCAGCTCCACCAAGCGACATATTGTACTAGTGTGGTCATATGTTTAGATGGTACAAGACAGTTTCAGGTTTTTATTTCATTGAGTACATTATTTTATTGAGCTGTAGAATACAAATACTGGTCTCTGTTTTGCATCGGTCAATACAAAATATTTCACAGCTAAAAAATACCAACATATTGAACTCATCAAATGTTATAAGTTTTATAATATTTTAACTTATTTCATGCATCTTCATGTCATATCTAATGAATATTCATTAGATCCTTTACAATAATCTTCATGATTAAAATTATATTCCAGTATTTAAAAACTACTCATAGATTTATTGATATCACATTATCAGTAATAATAAATTAATGCTAGTCTCCACAAATAAAATCTGCCCCTAGACATGCTTATGTGTTTGTTCTGGTGTTTACTACATGACCTACTTAGGTTTGTTTTGGTGTTCACTACCTTGTCAATACTAATGTGTTTCTTTTGGTGTTCAGTATTTTGACATATATGTTCATTTTTGATGGTCACTATCATGACATGCTTATATGTTTGTTTCAGTGTTCACCATCATGACATAATGTTATGCATATTTAATTTATATTGTGTGTTGGCATTTATCCATTGCTATATGTTATGTATATTTAATTTGTATTGTGTGTTGGCATTTGTCCATTACTATATGTTATGTATATTTAATTTGTATTGTGTGTTGGCATTTGTCCATTACTATATGTTATGTATATTTAATTTATATTGCGTGGTGGCATTTGTCCATTACTATCTGTTATGTATATTTAATTTATATTGTGTGTTGGCATTTGTCCATTACTATATGTTATGTATATTTAATTTGTATTGCATGACACCTTTATTCATAATGGAGGTAGGAGTTGTTGCCTACCAGACTAATATCTTTTTTTTATAAATAACATATGACATAGATAATTCATGTCAGTGATTTTAGATTATGTATTAAAATCATTATTACTTGGAGGTATACCTGTTTATTGGTCCTTTTGACCTTGGATGTTTGTTTATTTCAGAGTTCACTACCCAGGCACCATGATCATTTCAGATGCTATTACTTCTGGAAAGCAGCTGTGGTCATTAGAAGATTTGAGCTCATTTAATGACAACGTGGGGGCTGGATGCTGGGCCAGAGTAAATTATGATTTTCTGTCCTCTGTATTAAAAACATTATGGTGGTGGAAGTACTGTAGTTGTGCATTTTGATTGCCCATTGGGTGGCACTCTGCAATTTCATATTTTGCCTAGGGTTATACTGGCTATTTCAAAAAGACCTTGTATACATTAGGTATTCATTAAATAACTGTAGATTTACTTGATTTTGGTGAGTGGTTAATGAGTATGATATTGGCTATCGAGTATACAGCTTGGCCTTGCTTCAGATGTGTACCTATAAAATAAACCTGCTAGCTCTGCTTGTCATTTTCACTTCTTGAATTTCAGATGCAAATTGTAAAAAAGAGCTAATAATTTATTTTGATATTTGATATTTTTGGTAATTCATTCATTGCACGTTTTGAAGCTAGTATTGTCTAGTCTGTCAAAATTCATTTTCCCTGTTTTAATAACTGCTAAAGGTAGTGTACTTTAGACTAATTGAGGCTGACTTGTTGAGCACATGGCAGCAGTCATTTTAGTTGGCTGTGTGCTTAGATCATGTACAGTTTCGACAAGCACAGGATCCAAAGAAACTTCATCCAGAGCAAACCCATAGGAATGTGCAATGGTAGATGGTCATTTATCCATACATTGTAGTTATTTAAAGGCTTTCCTATTACTTTTTGCCTTGTATGTCATCCTGAGACTATACAATTATATTGTATTGTGGGATTAGTGATTCATCTGAATCAGTAACTTGGGATAAAATTCCAACTTAAAATATAATAAATTTTCTGCTGTGAAGCATCTAATTATAAGGAAGCCAATGTTTAATTTTCAAGCACATGCCAAAGATTAGTTTTTTCTCTAAACCAAGGTATCTTTAAAGGAAACTTGTTTTATTCTTTAATGTAATATTATACAAATATGTATATAAACATTAGTTTTCTGATACTGTTTATATGTTGATGAAAGGTAAGAGCAATCCTTAAAAATGGCCACAACAGTCCAGCTTCATAGAGGCAAAACATCATGGTTAGTTATGACTGTTTCCATTGAGATTTTACTTAAACATTAATGGGCTTGTAGAAATAAATATGATAAATATATTGAATGTTTTAATATTATATATATATATCAAGCAGTAATCAAAAAGAAAATTTGAATAAAGAAGAGTATACAATCTCTTTTACATCAACCGCCATTAACAAAGAACTGTTGCTAACAGATAATGCTTTTTGCCACTACCCTGCACTTCCATCATTGATATCATTATGCATTAGACCCATCATTCTTACCATTCATTTTGAAATTAAAAGTACTATCAACAGCAATCAACCCTGATATGCCAGCATATTTTACCATGTGGGTCTCTTCTGGTCCTTATATTGTGGATGCTGGACAGAGTCATTAAAAGTACTTCAATGAACAAGACTAGGCTGTGGTTAATTATTTTATGAATTTCTAGACATTTTATAGATATAAGTCATGGCTTATAATTTTGTGTTTGTAACTGTAAAGTTTTTTTTGATAACTCTTTGCTTTGATGAATCCTGCTACTTATTTCAAGAGTTAATGTTGTCTATTGCTATAAAGTACCTCATAATACCACTGCCTTTTTAATAACATGGGTATGGGCCTGGATCTCGTTAAATTGGTCAGATTTTGTTCATCATTCACACTTAATTTATTTCATTTTTTTATTTCTTGGCTTTTGAGAACCAATTATAGCATGAATTTCACATCACAGTCTCAGTTGAACTTCTCTCAGCATCAGATGCCCTCCTTTATAACCCAGGTTACTGAAAATTGTAAAGGGAGATAACTGTATATCATCAGACATTTTTTGCTTTGTCATTTATCAGGTATATTATTTTTACTGGTCCAAATATCTTTATCTATTAATTTATTTGTTGCTACCAGTTAATTGACCCTACCAATTAATTTCTTTCCAATTTATGATTTAACATACTTTGTTATTGCCTTTTTTCTTTTAAGCTTATTAGTTTAATTCATAGACTTATGTCCATCATTTGTACAAATTTGAGAATGCTTAATTTATACATTCAGTTATTTGTCAAAAAGTAAGTATGTGATGGGGTCCTGTAATTATCATCTTAACCAGGGATCTCAAACTCAAACTACTCTGAGGGCCTCATGAGGGCATTTTCAATGGTCTCAGGGCTGTGTGTTTCAGACCCCTAAACATTCAGCTTTCTTAACTCATTTCCACACTCCCAGTCTGTCTGTAGCTTGGTTAGGACTTGAAAGTACTGATATAAGCACTTTGCAGAGATCTAAGAGTATAAAATGCGCAGAGCATAAAGCATTATGAGCAGATCATGACGCCCCCTCCCCATCTCAGTTTTTTGAGGACCCTGTAACAAATAAACTTGAGCTTGTCTTAGGTGCTAGGCAAGTGGATTTTTGAAGCTCTGTCATGCAAAACTTCTCTGTTGACCAGACAACAGATTATTTGAAAATTCTGTATCTCCTATGGGGTCAGGCTTATGAACAATTTACTGTACTTCAGTTGTGTTTAAAATTGATAACTTTTTGCCTGTATCATTTTGTATTTCATTACTATGTTGAAACATCAAAATTTTATATTTATTTTTGTCTGCAGATTCTTAACCAAAATTACGTGACTGGAGCAATGACCAGGTAAGGTATTTTAGCATTTATCATGCCTCAGAAATTGATATAGTAACTATGGATAAAATAAAAGTAATCCTTACCAAAGTTATGTTCAAAATTTGTATGGGGTAAACATGTCCAAGTTTATATTAGTATTTTATATATTTTCCATTACACAAATAATGGTGTTCATTCAAGTTATTTGCAAAAAAGAAACCTGAGAAGAAACAGTAATGTAAAGAAAGAGAATATGAAAAAAAAAACAATTGAAAGGACTTTATTTGATATGCATATTTCATGTATTTCCATCAAAATAGGTTTAACTTATAGTATTGGTCAGACTCAGACAATATTAACAACACTGCATTTGGAAGCTTGTTGTGACTTGTTCTGTCATGTAAAACTCTTAACATCACTTTTTTCTTGCACTACCATATCACGGACTTTCACTTTTGTCTTGCAGTATCATATTGTGAGCCTTCTCTTTTGTCTTGCAGTATCATACATGGGGCTTCAATTTTGTCTTATAGTGTTATATCATGAAGCTTCACTTTTGTCTTGCAGTATCATTTCATGAGCTTTCACCAGCATTCCCACTCAGGTCTGGCTTTTGAAAATGTCTGAAAATCTTGAACGTCTTACATTTTCATTATTACAACCATCTTAGTGTGAAACTGTAATGTGACTGGACTGTTGCGTTTGGGAGAAGTTTTAGTATAAAGATTAAGAGCTCTTTGGTAGGTATCAAAATTTATAGTCTTTGGTCTTGAAAAGGTCTTGAATCCTTTATTAATTTGTGGCTGGAACCCTGCTTCACTTTTGTCTGCAGTATCATATCATGAGCCTTCACTTTTGTTGTGCAGTATCATATCATGAGCCTTCACTTTTGTCCTGCAGTATCGTATCATGAGCTTTCACTTTTGTCCTGCAGTATCGTATCATAAGCCTTCACGTTTGTCCTGCAATATCATATAATAGTCCTTTACTTTTATCTTGCAGTACCATATCATGGGCCCTGATTGCCAGCTATTACTTTGCCCTGCCATTTGACAGCCAACAGCCCCTGGAGCAGTTATTACAGGGTAGAGAGTCCAGTCTGGATCACAGGTATAACACACACTAAACACATGTATTTCAGAAGTGTAGGAATGATTTCTGGTTAAAGGTACAACAAACTTGAAGGATAACAAATTCTTTCAAGAAGGGTGACTTTCCATATGTTGCATTCATAATTTCAGATTGGTTAGGCAACCACATCTGCCACATTTACAATGGTTTTAATGCCTTTCAGATTCAACACCAGAAACAAAATCAATAAACAAAAAGATTGAATCAACTGATATGTAAATTATGTATTATGTTTGAAGAAAAATATTGCCTAATTTATGAGCAACAAATCAAGAAAAATATTTCACAGATTAGTCAAACTGCAGAAAATATTTTTGGAAGTGGATTACTGTTAACTCTCTTATTTTGTAGCCAATACAACAGTTTACTTCTCCAGGATGGATGTATCCTCAGAAGAATCAAGGGGTACAACTCCTGTCTGAAGGAGGTAGTATTGTCTCCCTTGTCAGCCCTGATTCCAAGAATCTTACTATTATATTAGAAACCATGGTAATTAACAATTTCATGACAATATATTTGTACATTGAGTGTAATCATCAAATATTTTGGTTACAATAGATAGTAAGTTGTTAGTATATTGTGTTCAATGTTACAACAGAGAAAGACTGATTGCCCCATTTCTCCATATGTAGAGTAAAGACAAGATTGAACTATTATGTACAGTAAATATGAGACTGGACTATTATGTACAGTAATTACAAGATTGGACTATTAGGTACAGTAAATACAAGACTGGAGTATTATGTACAGTAATTACAAGATTGGACTATTACGTACAGTAAATACAAGATTGGACTATTATGTACAGTAATTAAAAGATTGTACTTTTATGTACAGGAAATACAAGATTGGACTTTTATGTACAGTAAATACAAAATTGGACTGTTACGTACAGTAATTACAAGATTGGACTATTATGTCCAGTAATTACAAGATTGGACTATTATGTACAGTAAAGACAAGATAGGTTATTTACAGTAAATATAAGATTCGACTATTATGTACAGTAAATACAAGATTGGACTATTATGTACAGTAAATACAAGATTGGACTATTATGTGCAGTTTGTGCAAAATTGGACTATTATGTATAGTAAATACAAGATTGGACTTTTATGTACAGTAAATACAAAATTGGACTATTATGTACAGTAATTAGAACATTGGACTATTATATACAGTAAAGACAAGATTGGTTATTTACAGTAAATACAAGATTTGACTATGTACAGTAAATACAAGATTGGACTATTATGTGCAGTATATACAAGATTGGACTATTATATACAGTAAATACAAGATTGGAATATTATCTGCAGTAAATACAAGATTGGACTAGTATGTACAGTAAATACAAGATTGGACTATAATGTACAGTAAATTCAAGATTAGAATATTATCTGCAGTAAATACAAGATTGGACTATTACATGCAGTATATACCAGATTGGACTATTATGTGTAGTATATTCAAGATTGGACAATGTATAGTAAACACAAGATTGGACTAGTATGTACAGTAAATATATGATTGGACTATTATGTCCAGTAAATAAAGTATTGGACTATTATGTGAAGTGCATACAAGATTGCACTATTTTGTGCAGTAAGTACAAGATTGGACTGTTATGGACAGTAAACACAAGATTGGACTATTATTTACAGTAAATACAAGATTGAACTATTGTATGCAGTATATACAAGACTGGACTATTATGTGCAGTATATACAATATTTGACTATTATGTACAGTAAATACAAGATTGGACTATTATGTACAGTAAATACAAGATTGGACTATTATGTGCAGTATATACAAGATTGGACTATTATGTGCAGTATATACAATATTTGACTATTATGTACAGTAAATACAAGATTGGACAATAATGTACAGTAAATACAAGATTGAACTATTATGTACAGTAAATACAAGATTGGACTATTATAGGCAGTATATACAAAATTGGATTATTATGTACAGTAAATATAAGATTGGACTTTTATGTACAGTAAATACAAAATTGGACTATTATGCACAGTAATTACAAGATTGGACTATTATGTACAGTAAAGACAAGATAGGTTATTTACAGCAAATACAAGAATGGACTATTGTGTACAGTCAATACATGATTGGACTGTTATGTGCAGTATATATGAGATTGGACCATTATGTGCAGTATATACAATATTTGAATATTATGTACAGTTAAAACAAGATTGGACAATAATGTACAGTAAATACAAGATTGAACTATTATGTACAGTAAATACAAGATTGGACTATTATGTGCAGTATATACAAAATTGGACTGTTATGTACAGTAAATACAAGATTGGACTTTTATGTATAGTAAATACAAAATTGGACTATTATGTACAATAATTACAAGATAGGTTATTTACAGTAAATACAAGATTGGACTATTATGTACAGCAATTACAAGATTGGACTATTATGTACAGTAAATACAAGATTGGATTATTGTGTGCAGTATATACAATATTTGACTATTATTTCCAGTAAATACAAGATTGGACTATCATGTACAGTAAATACAAGATTGGACTATTATGTACAGTATATACAAGATTGGACTATTATGTACAGTAAATACAAGATTGGACTATTGTGTGTAGTATATACAATATTTGACTATTATTTCCAGTACATACAAGATTGGACAATAATGTACAGTAAATACAAGATTGGACTATAATGTACAGTAAATTCAAGATCGTAATATTATGTGCAGTAAATACAAGATTGGACTATTACGTGCAGTATATACCAGATTGGACTATTATGTGCAGTATATAAAAGATTGGACTATTATGTGCAATATATTCAAGATTGGGCAATGTATGGTAAATACAAGATTGGACTATTATTTACAGTAAATATACAATTGGACTATTATGAACAGTAAATACAGTATTGGACTATTATGTGAAGTATATACAAGACTGCACTATTTTGTGCAGTAAATACAAGATTGGACTATTATGTATAGTAAACACAAGATTGAACTGTTATTTACAGTAAACACATGATTGGACTATACTACATGTATACAGTAAATACAAGATTGGAATATTATGTACAGTAAAGACTAAATTTGACTTATGTGCAGTATATTCAAGATTGGACTATGTGCAGTAAATACACGATTGGACAATAATTTGCAGTAAATACAAGATTGAACTATTATGTACAGTAAATACAATATTGGACTATTATGTGCAGCATATACAAGATTGGACTGTTATTTACAGTAAATACAAGATTGGAATATTATATGCAGTAAAGAAAAGATTGGAATAGCATGTTTAGTAAGTACAAGACTGCACTATTATGTACAGTAAATACAAGATTGGTCTATTATATACAGTAAATACACTATTAGACTATTATGTGCAGTAAATACAAGATTGGACTATTACATACAGTAAATACAAGATTGGAATACTATGTACAGTAAACACAAGATTGGACAGTTATTTATAGTAAATACAATATTGGAATGTTATCTGCAGTAAAGAAAAGATTGGACTATCATGTATAGCAAATAGAAGACTGGACTATTATGTACAATAAATACAAGACTAGATTATTATGTACAGTAAATACAATATTTGACTATTATGTACAGCAAATACAATATTGGAATATTGTGTACAGTAAATACAGTATTGGACTATTATGTGCAGTGTATACAAGATTGCACTATTTTGTGCAGTAGATACAAGATTGGACTGTTGTTTACAGTAAATACAAGATTGGAATGTTATCTGCAGTAAAGAAAAGATTGGACTATCATGTACAGCAAATACAAGATTGGTCTATTATGTACAGTAAATACAAGATTGGACTATTATGTACAGTAAATACAATATTTGACTATTACGTGCAGTATATACAAGATTGAACTATTATGTACAGTAAATACAAGATTGGTCTATTATGTACAGTAAATGCAATATGGAACTATTATGTACAGTAAATACAAGATTGGATTATTATGTGTAGTAAATACAAGATTGGACTATCATGTACAGTAAATACAAGATTGGAATATTATCTGCAGTAAAATAAAAGATTGGGCTATCATGTATAGTAAATACAAGACTGGACTATTATGTACAATAAATACAAGATTGGACTATTATGTACAGTAAATACAAGATTGTACTGTTATTTACAGTAAATACAAGATTGGAATATTATCTACAGTAAAAGAAAAGATTGTACAGTCATGTATAGTAAATACAAGACTGGACTATTATGTACAGTAAGACCGTTCTCTTTGAAGCGCATATCCAAAAGTTGTATGTCTGGTACAGCAAGCTTGGGTGCAACCAGCAGCCATCAACACTTTTCAAATATCTTGGATCATTTCCTGTGAGTGATGAAAGATAATTCCAATGGACAAAAGTTGATTTTTGTTGAACTGACACTAGTGAATATATAAGATGTAGCAGACACTTTGTGACCAGCCATGTTGTAGTGTTAGTGAAAACTTGAGACATGTTTTTGTTTTACTAAAAAAACGAGACAAAGTAGACACTTTGTGACCAGCAGTTTTCTTGTGTTAGTGAAAAAGTGAGATAAGGCACTTTTTATGTCATGTGTTTGTAACACTTTTGTTAAAATTCTGCTTAAAGTTTTTATGTGAGTGGGTTTGACTTGCAGGCCCTGGACTTATTTTTATGAGCACGGAGAATGTTTGTTTTTAATTCTTTCTCTACATATTAGATGAATGAAATGTAAATTATTATCTCTCTTTATTTAACTAACAAATTCATATTTCTTTTTTCACTAACATTTTATGAATTCAGACAAAATATGTGCTAATAGAATGTTGGAATTAAAAATATTTTGGTCAACACAATGCAAAATAGAGCTGGAACTACCAATCACTTAGTTGGTGTCAGCATCGGAGTCCATTTATAGATCTTTATCTGATGAACATTGTTTTATTACTTGCATTAGCTTACTTGTGGGCTTTGAGAAGGATTTTTCAAAGTCAGAAAAAATTATGGCAAAGATCATATCTCTTTAAAAAAGAAACAAATCTGTCAATTGGCTATATAATTAATAAGCATTGTTCATGTCAAATACCATACCTGATTTGCTCATGTCAGATTGTTTTTCATATTGTATTACACTAATTTCAAGATAATTATTTTAGGGTGGTTAATGAAGAGGTGCAAATTGAACTAGGTGTGGATGAAATATATACACTGACCACACTCACTGTTAGTGAGAAGGGGACCTACCCTGACCCACCTGAACCCACATCATTCCCACTACTATACCGGGAGACATTTGATGGTAATTGATCTTTATCATCTCCCCTCCCATTGTAGATAGCAAGACTACTTTAGGGGATGTCACTAAGATGGGGAAATCCAAGTTGAGGGTTTACATTTTTTTGTTGTATTTGAAAATCTGCAAAGCAGAAGACTGATAATGTAACCCCTCGACTGGGATTTCCATGTCTTGGTGCCAATCCTTACACTGGTATGATTTCTCCCTTTTTTATGTGTACTTTTATGTTATGAATTATTCATTTAAATTTTTACATTTTATCTTGATTGCTCCTAATTGTTGACATGCAGTTTACATCTTTTTATGAAATTGACATGATCAGGCTCTCATGCTGAGGGTTGTCAATTACATACTTAACAGATGCCAGAAACCTATTAGCATATGTTTCTCATGAGGCCACTGAGACGAATTCAGATGTAACCCAGAGAGAAAAGAAACTAAGAATCATCTGTCACATTGGTGAGAAATTTGTAACAGTGGCAGCAACAGTTTTGAATTCTTTTTCAAGGTTTTGTTTTTAATGTTTTGAAAATCAGACAAAATTTATTGTGATAAAACTGTACAAGTGTTGTGTTGATGTGTTATTAAACCCTATATATCCACATACATACTATTTAATGGTATAGTGAAATTAAGAACACGCAAAAGAAACCAAAGTTGCATGTGTGCCCTTTTGTGTCAGGTAAATATATGTAAAGGTCTGTTTGAAATAATGCAATCGGGTGTTTCAGCAGCGTAATTTATCATTATATATATATATATATATATAAAAGCATTTTTTTAAGTCTTTCCTTTGGGTGGAGTACTAGTCTAGTCTTATGTATCTTGCACTTCTGTTTAAAAAAAATATTTTTTACAGATTGATAGAGAGCCACTATATTTGTTAGCTAGCATTTGCTTTTCCTGTGATATATTTGAGGAATTAAGACTGCAATGTTTTATCATGGAATACATGGAATATGCCAAGGCCTATTATTTTACCCAATAAATAGGTTCTTATGAAGTTGTAACTGCAATCCAAACCTCCCATGGTAAACTGCTGAGACAAGTGGCACTGGAGCCTCCAGTTTTATGGTGCAATGCAGAAATAGTGCATGCTTCTATCAACATTATTGGTAATTCAAACTGGTAGGACACTGAATACTTTGATTTTTAGAAACTAATATTTATTTGTTTGTTTGTTTTTGTTAGGTTCAGTGCCATTTTTCAGCACATCGACTATACATGGTTGCAATCATATGTGGTGCAGGAAGAACACAGAAGGGCACCAGGAAGAACCAGTGACCCATGTAAAACTACTGGCAAGCTTTCTCACATACCTACATTTTTCAGACAGAGACTCGAACTTGTGTGGACATAGGTAAGATGTTTGTGTGATTTTTTAAGACAAGCATCTTAAGCCACTTGAACAGTGAAGGCCCCTTGAAATTAGTGAGTTCTTTCTTTAATCTGTGAATTTGAATACCATCTATACTCACTTATCAGACAAGCCAAACTGAAGAAAAAAAAAATCACAATTTTCCATAACATAATTTATCAGCTGTCAAAGTCTGTGTTGTTTGTTCAACTGACTACTCCCAATGAGCTACATAGATCCAGACCTGCTGTTGCATTATGCAGTGGCAGATATGGGTCTGTACAGTTTGTACTTGGTCTGGACTTATACGCGAGCATGTATGGTATTGATAACAGTGTCATTTATCACAAAACACTGAAAACTGATACCTGCAAAGATATTTTCCATGATAGGCAAGAGTTACATGGCATTATAAACCTGTAGAAAAATACTGATTTATGTCTGTTATTGTATGTTGTAATGTTTGCTCATGTGAAAAAAGTTAGTATGAAGACCATGTAAATTGGTTTCCCTCATCTTTGCTAGCAAAGGTTCTGATGTGATAACCCTATCTACACCTTGGTGTTAGATCAGATTTTTCTGTGGTTTGGGTCTGTGAATCTCATTGGATATGGTGGCAAGTCACCACATCCGATCAAAATTAAATCGTTCTGATTTGAAGACTGTTACTACATGATCGAGACAAGGAAGCACACAACTTGAATGGACTGATAATTAAGCAATTTTCCACTGCCTGTCAGCGTTTGTACAAATACCTCTTACTCAAATATACCAATAACGGCTTCCCTCTGATACAATGTCATGCCTTCAGTGTTACACTTCCAAAGTATCCTTTTTAGGTCAATTGCCCAACCATTTTTGGGTGGTGTACAATGAACCACATTATTGGTTTGTTGGCATTACATACTAAGGGAGGCAACTCATGAAATCCAATAGATGTTGCTTGGACAAAGCACCAGTTTATCTGTTTGATCCGCCAAGGTGTAGATAGGATTATCATATTGAAACATTTGCTAGCAAAGATGGGTTTCCCTATGAACAAGTTAATTTATATTTTCCTATTGAACAAGTAAATGTTTTCATCTTTTTGAAATGTAAGTCTTTGAAGAGGCTGATCTTAACATAAAGTTAAAAGTTATGCATAGAAGGAAATAAATTGAGGGATTCTTAATTTTTTTAAGGCCAGGCAATCTGTCCAACACAAAAACAAACTGCTTTCATTTGCCTTCTTATCTTCTTTTTGTGTGCTTCTTTCTTTCTGCATGTACGCCTCATAAAAAATCTTCCCCATTTCCACCTGTCTGTCTGCCTGTCCTTCCACTAAATGTTGTGTTTCTGGTCAATTTTGAGGCACAGGTGTGAAGCATTTTTGTTCAGTGATGATATTTTTAGTCCTAGTCCAGAAGTCTTATTGTAAATTAATATGCTACTCTCCTGCTCTTTTTCAAGCCTTTGGCAAACACAGTCTCTTACATTAATGGTTTACAGTAGAAGCACACACAAAAAAGAATACTTGTATAAAGCAGGTCTTGCATTTGACATCAGTATAAGGTTAAAAATGCTTTTTACTTTTTAATGTAGTTTGCCAAAATTAATACTTACAGAAGCAAATACATTAATGACATATTTACTTCTATTAAATGTGATTTTAAATTAGTAAATCATTCTGCAACACACTGTATCATAAAATGGTCTGCAATGACCTGCCTTTAAACTAAGATGTACTTTGAAACAGAATATATATATATATATATATATATATATATATATATATATATATATATCCCAAGCAGTGAGATTGAGGCAAAATCTATTTCCAAACAATTAGACTGAGGCAAAATCTATTTAGAAGCAATTAGACAGAGGCAAAGTCTATCCCAAAGCAATTAGACTGTTGTCAAATCTATCCCCAAGCAATTAGACTAAGGTAGAATCTATCTGCAAGCAATTATACTGAGGCAAACTCTATCCCCAAGCAATTAGACAGGCATAATCTATCCCCAAGCAATTAAACTGAGGTAGAATCTATCTGCAAGCAATTATACTGAGGCAAAATCTATCCCCAAGCAATTAGACAGGCATAATCTATGCCCAAGCAATTAAACTGAGGCAGAATCTATTTCCAAGCAATTAGACTTAGGCAAAATCTATCCCCAAGCAATTAGGCTGTGGTCAAATCTATCCCCAAGCAATGAGACTGCAGAAAAATTATTTCCAAGCAAATTGACTGCAGAAAAATCTATCCCAAATAATTAGACTGAGGCAAAATATATCCCAAAAGGAATGAGAAATTGGACTGAGGCAAAATCTATCCACAAGCAATTAGACTGATGCAAGATATATTAAAAAGCAATTAGACTGTGGGAAGATCTATCCCCAAGTAATTAGACTGAGGCAGAATCTTTCCCCCAAGCAATTTAAGGCAAAATCTATCCCCAAGCAATTAGACTGAAGGAAAATCTCTCCTTAAACAATTAGACTGTGGGAAAATCTGTCCCCAAGCAATTAGACTGAGGCAGAATATATCCCCATGCAATGAGACTGCAGAAAAATCTATCCCCAAGTAGTTAGACTGAGGCAGAATCTATTCCTAAGCAATTAAACTGAGACAGAATCTATCCCCAAGCTATTAGACTGATGCAAAACTATCCCCAAGCAATTAGACTGAGACAAAATCTATCCCCAAGCTATTAGACTGATGTAAAATCTATTCCCAATCAATTAGACTTAGGCAGAATCTATATTGAAGCTATTAGACTTTGGCAAAATATATCCCAAATCAATTAGACTGATGTAAAATCTATTCCCAAATCAATTAGACTGAGGCAAAATCTATCCGAAATCAATTGGACTGAGGCAAAATCTATCCCAAATCAATTGGACTGAGGCAAAATCTATCCCCAAGCAATTAGACTGAGACAAAATCTATCCCAAATCAATTAGACTGAGGCAAAATCTAATCCCAAATCATTTAGACTGAGGATGAATCTATCCTCAAGCAATTAGACTGAGACAAAATATATCCCCAAGCAATTAGACTGAGACAAAATCTATCCCAAACCAATTAAGACTGATGCAAAATCTATCCCAAATCAATTACACTCAGGCAAAATCTATCCCAAATCAATTACACTCAGGCAAAATCCATTCCCAAATCAATTAGACTGAGGCTGAATCTATCCTCAAGCAATTAGACTGAGACAAAATCTATCCCCAAGCAATTAGACTGAGGCCGAATCTATCCTCAAGCAATTAGACTGAGACAAAATCTATCACCAAGCAATTAGACTGAGACAAAATCTATCCCAAATCAATTAAGACTGATGCAAAATCTATCCCAAATCAGTTACACTGAGGCAAAATCTATTTGCAAATCAATTAGACTGAGGCTGAATCTATCCCCAAGCAATTAGACTGAGACAAAATCTATTCCCAAATCAATAAGACTGAGACAAAATCTATCCCAAATCAATTAGGCTGAGGCAAAATCTATCCCAAATCAATTAGACTGAGGCAAAATCTATTCCCAAATCAATTAGACTGAGGCTGAATCTATCTTCAAGCAATTAGACTGAGACAAAATCTATCCACAAGCAATTAGACTGAGACAAAATCTATCCCCAAGCATTAGACTGAGACAAAATCTATCCCCAAGCAATTAGACTGAGGCAAACTCTATCCCAAAATCAATTAGAATGTGGCAAAATCTATCCCAAATCAATTAAGTCTGAGGCAAAATCTATCCCAAATCAAATAGACTGAGACAAAATCTATCCCAAGCAATTAGACTGAGGCAAAATCTATCCTGAATCAATTAGACTGAGGCAGAATCTACAAGCAATTAGACTGAGACAAAATCTATCCCAAAATCAATTAGACTGAGGCAAAATCTATCCCAAATCAATTAAGACTGAGGCAATATCTATCCCAAATCAATTAGACTGAGACAAAATCTATCCCCAAGCAATTAGACTGAGACAAAATCTATCCTGAATCAATTAGACTGAGGCAGAATCTAGAAGCAATTAGACGGAGACAAAATGTATCCCCAAGCAATTAGACTGAGGCAAACTCTATCCCAAAGCAACTAGACTGAGGCAAAATCTATCCCATATCAATTAGACTGAGACAAAATCTATCCCCAAGCAATTAGACTGAGGCAAAATCTTTCCCCAAGCAATTAGACTGAGGCATAATATACAAGCAATTTGACTGAGGCAAAATCTATTTCCAAGCAATTAGACTGAGGCAGAATATATTCTTCAGCAGTTAGAGTGAGGCAAAATCCTGAATCAATTAGACTGAGGCAGAATCTACAAGCAATTAGACTGAGACAAAATCTATCCCCAAGCAATTAGACAGACAAAATCTATCCCCAAGCAATTAGACTGAGGCAAAATCTTTCCCCAAGCAATTAGACTGAGGCAAAATCTATCCTGAATCAATTAGACTGAGGCATAATCTACAAGCAATTTGACTGAGGCAAAATCTATTTCCAAGCAATTAGACTGAGGCAGAATATATCCTTAAGCAATTAGACTGAGGCAAAATCTATCCCCAAGCAATTAGACTGAGACAAAATCTATCCCCAAGCAATTAGACTGAGGCAAAATCTATCCCAAATCAATTAAGACTGAGGCAAAATCTATCCCAAATCAATTAGACTGAGGCAATATCTACCCCAAATTAATTAGACTGAGGCAAAATCTATCCCCAAGCAATTAGAGTGAGACAAAATCTATCCTGAATCAATTAGACTGAGGCATAATCTACAAGCAATTAGACTGAGGCAAAATCTATCCTGAATCAATTAGACTGAGGCAGAATCTACAAGCAGTTAGACTGAGACAAAATCTATCCCCAAGCAATTAGACTGAGACAAAATCTATCCCCAAGCAATTAGACTGAGGCAAACTCTATCCCAAAATCAATTAGACTGAGGCAAATCTATCCCAAATCAATTAAGACTGAGGCAGTATCTATCCCAAATCAATTAGACTGAGACAAAATCTATCCGCAAGCAATTAGACTGAGGCAAAATCTATCCCCAAGCAATTAGACTGAGACAAAATCTATCCTGAATCAATTAGACTGAGGCAGAATCTACAAGCAATTAGATGGAGACAAAATCTATCCCCAAGCAATTAGACTGAGGCAAACTCTATCCCCAAGCAATCAGACTGAGGCAATATCTATCCCAAATCAATTAGACTATGACAAAATCTATCCCCAAGCAATTAGACTGAAGCAAAATCTTTCCCCAACCAATTAGACTGAGGCAAAATCTATCCTGAATCAATTAGACTGAGGCATAATCTATAAGCAATTAGACTGAGGCAAAATCTATTTCCAAGCAATTAGACTGAGGCAGAATATATCCTTAAGCAATTAGGCTGAGACAAAATCTATCCTGAATCAATTAGACTGAGGCAGAATCTACAAGCAATTAGACTGAGACAAAATCTATCCCCAAGCAATTAGACTGAGGCAAACTCTATCCCAAAATCAATTAGACTGAGGCAAAATCTATCCCAAATCAATTAAGACTGAGGCAAAATCTATCCCAAATCAATTAGACTGAGGCAATATCTACCCCAAATCAATTAGACTGAGACAAAATCTATCCCCAAGCAATTAGACTGAGACAAAATCTATCCCAAATCAATTAAGTCTGAGGCAAAATCTATCCCAAATCAATTAGACTGAGGCAATATCTACCCCAAATCAATTAGACTGAGACAAAATCTATCCCCAAACAATTAGTCTGAGGCAAAATCTATCCCCAAGCAATTAGACTGAGGCAAACTCTATCCTGAGGCAATTAGAATGAGGTAAAATCTATCCCAAATCAACTAAGACTGAGTCAAAATCTATCCCAATTCGGTTAGACTGAGGCAGAATCTATCCCAAATCAATTAGACTGAGGAAAAACTATCCCCAAGCAATTAGACTGAGGAAGAAACTATCCCAAATCAATTAAGACTGAGGCAGAATCTATTCCAAATCAATTAGACTGAGTCATAATCTACCCCAGATAAATTAGATTGAGGCAAAATCTATCCCCAAGCAATTAGACTGAGACAGAATCTATCCCCAAGCAATCAGACTGAGGCAAAATCTATCCCCAAGCAATTAGACTGAGGCAAAATCTATCCCAAATCAATTAGACTGAGGCAAAATCTATCTTCAAGCAATTAAACTGAGGCAGATCCTATTTCCATGCAATTAGACAGAGGCAAAATATATTCTCATGGTATTAGACTGAGGCAGTTTCTAAATGTTTTATTAATCAGAATAATTTCAAAATAAAATGACTCATTTTGTCATGTATACCTGGAAAATCAATTAAATAGTTCTAACTGTATCTTGGAGCCATATACAAGTACACTGACCTATACTGCTCTGCATAAAATGATTGCTGTAGATTAATTTCAAGAACAATCAACTTTAAGTTTTCTTTTATTGTGCAGAAATTGATATTTCTCAAAATGTATACATACAAATTTTTTTTAAAAATCTGGATCTGAAAAATACTGTCAGTACAGTTCTTTAGAAACATGTCTAACAAGTCAAAATTCCATTGTATCCCATGTAACATCTTATGTAGATTGTCATGCCCACAGTGACATAACTACATTATTTCTCCAATGATAGGACCAGAGGGGCCAGCCTATCATAAGCCCAATAGGCCAACCTGTGATAAACCCAAGAGGCAATCCTGCAATAAGCTCAAGAGGCCAGCCTGTGATAAGTTCAAGGGGCCTGCTAGTGATAAGCTCAAGAGGCCAGCATGTGGTAAGCTCAAGGGGCATGTTAGTGATAAGCTCAAGAGGTGAGTCTGTGATAAGCTCAAAGGGTCAGCCTGTGATAAGCTCACAAGGCCAGCCTGTGATAAGCTCAAGGGGTCAGCCTGTGATAAGCTCAATAGGCCAGCCTGTGCAAAGCTCAAGGGGTCAGCCTGTGATAATCTCAAGGAGCCAGCCTGTGATAAACTCAAGGGGCCAGCCTGTGATAGGATCAAGGAGACAGCCTGTGATAGGCTCAAGGGACCTGCTTAATAACATTTGTGGAAAATGGAGCATATGCTCATTATTGATAAGTATTTTCCTCCATAAATATTTGCTTCCATTTCTAAATGTGGGCATGGGTTTATCATCAAGCATGGACTTACATTTAGAATCATAATGTAGTTCAGTAATCACCACTTCAGTTTTGTTCACTCTCTGACATACTACTGTCATATTTGAAGCTAATTCAGTATGAACAATTTTGTCTATGTTAATGATTTGAATTGTCTGCTTCATTATGTTGTATGAGATTCATAAAATCAGTTGGATATTATCAATTAGTGTATGCACTTTAAATTTAATATTAACAATAATATTAATATTATTATTATTATTGCTTTTCAGTTTAAATAGACAGCATTAGTTATTATTATATGCTCATTTTTTTCCCGTTAACTTTACATGGTCAGAATCGTTCAATATTACCCGATACTGAACTCGCGTGACAATACACAAATAGCATTCACATGCATAAAGGAACTACTTTCTATTGCAAACAAACAATGGATGCAGACACCAGCACTTTTGATTTTGTACACAAATCATGTACACTCGCATAAGAGGCTCTTTACGTTGTGGTTGTTTAAATTTGTTTCTGAATGAACTAAAACAGATGTTTCGTGGACTGCCACATACCAGCTGCTTTGGCACATTCCGCGTTGATACAATGTTATGGATTTAGGCCAGCTACATTATATAACAGATGCAAGATAATGTCCTTACAAATGACATACAATTGACAAGTCATATACTCTCTTCTTTAGCTGGTGATAAGAATGGCAAAATAAAATATACTTACAGTTTTACATCCTGAATTTCCTCAAAATGTATTTTCTTAATTCTGCAAATCCAAATTACATGAGCCATGTCATAGGTTTTCAATCTGGATTACACATTTTGAAATTGTGCTGTAATTTTGATGATAAGTGCAATTGCATCCTCCTTACTGCACTCAAAATGAAATAAACATTAAATTCCATAGCATCTTTTTGATAATTGCAATTGAAAGACTTCATATTTTTCCCACATTATGATTTCAAATATTTAATGACAGAAACAGAAACACATTTGCAGATGTCAACACTCTTCTCCCACGCCACTTCAATCCGATGTATTTCATGTATAATTTTCACAGATGAAACCAGTCAAAAATCACAAACTTTTGTCGAATCAAAACAAAATACCAAAATATATTCATTCCAGATCAAATGGAAAAGTTGTTGCAATGCGCATTCATTCACAATATGACTGCAAATTTCAATTTTAACTAGACATGCCATTTTCTTTCAAAAGTTATGTCGAGCGCGTGACTAACTTTAAATTTATCTGGGCAGAGTTATGTGCACATTAATAATGATGTCATTGTGTAATGACAAATCTGATCTTGTGTATTTAGTTTGGAATACGGCATTCATTCATTTAGGTTGTTTCTTGTAGTGTATTTTGTTTATATAATTAAACCTTAGGTACAATAAAAAAATGAGCATATAATAAAAAGGTTACTGCATTTGTATGGGAAAATACGAACTCGTTTTGTCGGAAGGATATACTGTACTCCCAAGGTTGTGCAGTATTTCATCCCAAAACTCGTTCATATTTTCCTATACAAATGCAGTAACCTATAATTATTTGCTACTTTTGCGACAAACAATGGACCTAATAAGGTACATGTATGTTTCTCAATATACTTTAAACAGTTGTTTGGAATGGAAATGCAAACTAGTAACTTGGTGAGTACAGGTCAGATAATCTACTTTCTGAACTATTCCATTCCTAATAAATTGAATGTCTGTTGACAAGATATGCAGATATATCCAATTTGAACACCATCTGCTATATAAAAAGTAATATTGGTAACTGTCTTGACTTTGTATAATGAAAGATCATTTTATTTTGTATAATGTGAGGACCATTTGCATTATATACTTGCATATAAGCCTAATCTTGCTACAAACTGCATAGACCCCAATCTCCAATTGCATATTGTGCAAGGATGTCTGGGTCAATGCAGTTTGTTGGGCGTAATAAGTAGAAGAAGCAACATAAACCATGATCAGCCATCACATTATGCAACAGCAAATCAGGGTCACTCTCTTGTGGTTGAACCGGACTTGAAAGTACCGCATATGATTAGTTTCCTGTATACTGTTAATTGATAGGAAGAGGTGCAATAAAATCTCTGACAGTAAGACAAAGTTTGTCTTTTTATTTCACATTTTGACAAAGGATGTGTATAACTTTATTCATTTTTATGATAATTGAGTTTTAATCTGTACTACAAAACTGGCATGGTACCATCAGCAATGACAGTGAAATTGATATATTGTATTGTCACAGAAATAGCAAGCTCATGCTTGATGATAAGCCCATCTCAATTTTTCAAACTGTTCAGTATTATTGTACATAGTATATCTTTGTCAAATGATAAACCCACCTTTCAGGTTTCAGCAAATTTATGAAGCTTTCTGTTTAGTCTTGTCATGGAAGAAAATATTTTAATTCTTAAGAAACATAAAGGCCACATTCCATTAAGTTGAAGAAGGTCAGGATTTAAAATCATAAAAACAACTTTTAATCAAGCTGATTATTTCCTTTTATAGTGAGTCATTAATTCTGTACAGCAAGTGTTAGTGGAAATAACAGATTCTGAGCACAAGAAATTGTACAGAAATGCTGTTCTGCATTGTTCCTAAACTGGTGCTCTATTGAAATAAGACTTCCTATCAACATCATCTGAAACATCAGTTGGTAAGTGTATCAGTGAGAAAGCACAAGTAAATACTTGCCACTAGTGATTTGTACTTCATCCTTTATAAATGTTAACTTTGGATGATACAGTAGAACCTGTCTTGAAAGACCACCTCTTTTGCCCCATAATTATGGTCTCTCAAGACAAATGGTCTCTCAAGCAGGTCAAATGCTACATAATCAATAAATTTGTGCATTGAGAATGTGGTATCTGAAGACAGGTGGTTTCACATAGTAGTGGTCTTTCAAGACAGGTTATATTGTAATACAGTTAGCTCTGGAAACTTGTAAGGCATGCTAATAACAGATGTTGGTATTAAGTGGTCTTTGATGTGGACAAAACTAGAGAAATATGAGGAAACAACCAATTTTGGCAGGGCAACCACATAAATGTAGCCCAAAACAGGTATTAAATGTAGCACATTAATTGAAGAAATGCAAGTTCATTTCCATTTTCTTGCTTGTCTTCTGCACTCAACTCCACCCCCTGCATCCACCCAACCCAACAGTTTGTTAATGTGTATAGTCTTATGTAAGTCAAGTTGAACTGCAAACTGCACAAACCCAGACCTACCATTGCATAATGTGCCAGCCTATCTGGTTCTATGCAGTTTATAAGGAGTAATCAGTAGAAGAACATAGACTGGTCTGCTGGCACATTATATGGTGGCAGATCATGGTCTGTGTTGTTTGCAGATGGATTTGTGAGTATATACAGTATTTGTCTTGTTGGCTTTAGCATTGCTCAAGTCAAACAACAAAAGCTGAAATAGCCACATTTTCTTTGGATCATATGGTTGAGATGAACAGTCAAACCTGTCAATAGTGGCCACCCATGGGAAAAGGCAAAACTGGCCTTAGGACAAAGTTAACCTCTGTACACGGGTCCACCTTTCAGAATTGGCTTTTGAGCAAATATCATGCCTTGAATATCAGTATTATTATTATTATTATTATTATTATTAATGTTGTTGTTATTATTATTAATATTATTATTATTTTTATTTAATGTGCACTATTTAATAAAATCATAAAATATGCACATATGTTGTTCTGTCAAATTTATGCTCCACATAAGATTAATATATCCTGCTACTTCAATCCATCATAAATTAATTGATCATAAGACAGCAGATGTGAAAATCAAAAGAAGCCATATCTATAGCTGTTCTTGTGACCCATGAATAAAAACTTCACCTTCCTTTACAGACAAGTTTTATATACTGAGAGACCCTAACAAAGAGGGATGTAGCTCATATCTCATCTCGATGATAAACTGTTTTCATCAGAGATAACTTTAATTTACAGGCAAATAGATGAAGATATGGAATTATACTTGTCCCACTGGGACAAAAAGACTTCCATTTCTACTACTATTACACTTTTCTAATCATCCAGCAAATGAAATTCTTCATTAGTCTACCTTAATGATAAAATTGTCTAGGTTCAAGTTTGACATATTGACACATTTGAGTTGCACATCATTATGGTAAGAAATGTTTGCACATCAATGCACATACTATTCCTTTATCTAAACAATGCATTCCTTGGCAAAGAAAAATTTAGTTTACATAATCTGAATGGTCATACAGTAGATATCCACCATTGATCACTTAAGGCAGGGAGAAACCATTGTTTGGTTAGGAAACACTTGGCCCCTGATGCAGGTTACTGTTACATATACAAGTTATATTAGAAATTTGACAAGGGGAAATAAAAATGGCCTTTGTGAACAGGTAATCGCTGAGTAAAGATGACCATTAGTACATGTTTGACTGCATATGATTCCATTATATTCAACATTTTTAAATAGAAGTTGTTGTTAACCTATTGTATTCATCTGTGTATATGAATTGGAAGGCAAAAGTCTACATTAGTATACACACTGTACACAGCTTGGAGTCACCTTTTCCATGCATCCTATCCACTCTAATTCCTGCTTATTGATTTTTCATTTATACAACTCATCCATAAATGTCAATCACAAATTTTCATATTTTTCATTATTCGATGCCTCATTTAATCATATAGATATAAAATAGTATCAGCATATTCTTTAAAGGCAAACATCAGCATAAGGTGTCATGGCATCACCCAAGGTCTGGTCATTTGCATATCAACTCAACCTGATTATTACCCACAGCTTAGATAGTGTACTTTGAACCTGTCACAATGCAGACTGTGATACCAACCACTCACTTGTTAGTCCCAGTTTAGCGTAAAGCCATGAAAGTTACATGGTGCCAAACATGAAAGCTTGCCATTCAATAACACACAGAATATGAAAGACAGTTCCATATTCAACAGCTTTGAGATCAAGTGTGGAGTGAAACGGCACCAACACTCTTTGGCATCTTCTTCTCTGAACTTCTTAACTATGACTTCAATGTGGAAATGGAAGGCATCTACTTGCAAATGAAGTCTTATGGAAAATTGTATGGTCTAATCAGACTGCAAGGCAAGACCAAAATATTGCACATCCTGATCATAGAATTTCTGTGCACATGAAAAATAAGAAGCATAAAAAATCATAGTACTTTATAATAATTTATTGACATGGTAATTAAAATAGAGCTGGTCACTGCTGTGTTTTATGGCATTATTGCCAATTTTATGTTGTCAATTTTGTTTCAATAAATGTTGGGACACAGAAAATGTTTTATCTCTTTATCACATTTAACTCTTTGTATACAAAAATAAATAATTTTTCTTATCCCATGACTTCCATCATGATGGTCCATGTGTCTAATATCAAGCTTTAATTTGAAGTTACGGGATTATCCATGATCTGTGTTTTCTAATATTGTCTGTCGTCATTTTTCTTTCTGTTGTTTTATGGCACTTATCAAGTTAGAGTAAACCTTTGTAACCATCATACCGTGACTTAAAGATATGTTACATGTACCATGGTTTTAATTGTTGCTAATATTTATGTTACAGCATTTCCTAAGATCTTATTTATTTCTGATTGGCATAAGTTACATGAACATCCACCATTAACATTACAAACTATCTGTTTAGTCTTATAAATTAATTTATTTTACAAAGAATATACACTACTATACTATAATCATGTTACTTCTCTGATATGGTTGGTAAATACTGATTTAGTTAGTAAATAATAATTTAGTTAGTAAATACTGATTTAGTTAGTAAGTACTGATTTTTATTTACGACATGAATGTTAAAACATAAAGTTGTAGGTCATAAGGATACAAAAACTAATTTATACAAATACTTTCAGAGGCCTTATTTTTGTAGTACAGTCCATCCTGGAAAATACAACATTCAAGGAACAGGTTTTTGTGATATATCTGCTTTATTACATTTTTGTTGTTGAACAAGTTATTGTCAGTAGTTTATCAGGATAAAGGTGAAAACACATTGTGATGATTGTTAAGATTTTCCATGTATGCAATGATGTAGTGCATACAATAAATTTAGATCTCTGTCATTTTTTGTATTTGGTTTGTTCATGCTGAGTGAAAACCATATATCAAGAGAAAGATATCATTCTTTAGTTTATTAAACAGTACACATTGGATTTACGCAGAACAATAATACCCTTGATTATAATAGAAAGAGTGAGTCTGAGGCAGTTGTTTTGAAAAATGTTCTCAGTAGATCCTTGCCCTTTCTTTGTTGTATTATCCAATGATTCAGAACTTAACAAGTGATCAGCTGACCAGAAATTCACTTCATCTTAAACAGGTTATCATGCTATGTGATTTTGTCAGAAGAAATGTATGAAGTCAATAAATGAAGATTGTTCTGGAATGTTATTTAGTGTGTACTTTGATTTGGTTTTGCTGGAGAATGTTACTTAGTGTAGACTAAATATGGTTTTATTTTAATTGAGTTATTTAGTCTATACTAAATGTGGTGTCAGTTTTAATAGATACTACCGGTAAATTTGATTTAGTTATTAATGAGTTATTTAGATGAAACTAAATTTGGTTTGGATTTTAAGTGAGTCCCTTTGGTGTCTACTTAATGTGATTTGGTTTTAAGTGAGTTATTTGTCTATATTAAATATAATTTGGTTTTAAGTGAGTTATTTAATCAATATTATATGTGATATGAGTTATTTAGTGCACAATTAAATGTAATTTGGTTTTAAGTGAGTTATTTGGTCTATATTAAGTGTAATTTGGTTTTAAGTGAGTTATTTAATCTATACTAAATGTGATGTGAGTTATTTAGTGTATAAGTAAATGTGATTTAGCTTTAAGAGAGTTATTTAGTGTATACTTATTGTGATTTGGTCTTAACTGAGTTATTTAGTGTATAATCAAATGTGATTTAGTTTTAAGTGAGTTATTTGGTCTATATTAAATGTAATTTGGTTTTAAGTGAGTTATTTAATCTATACTAAATGTGATGTGAGTTATTTAGTGCATAACTAAAAGTGATTTGGTTTAAAGGGAGTTATTTAGTGCATAACTAAATGTGATTTGGTTTTATGTGAGTTATTTAGTGTATAGTAAATACTGTTTGGTTTGAACTCAGTTATTTAATGTAAACTTAATGTAATTTGGTTTTAACTTAGTTCATATTAAATAAGTTCACCTGTATGTTCTCAAGAAATCACAGAATAATTAATTTGTAAAAATATGTTACATAACATTTGTTTGTGATACAATTTTATGATTTAATAATGTTTATAATTTGAGTGAGTTATCTCCCTTGTTTCTGCCGGCGTGAACTGTATGTAGAAGTAGAGGTTATGATAGGCCAGGTGAATGCTTCAGATGGCGTGTTTGTAGCAGCTAGGGTTGACAACCTCGGGTGTGGTTCTTTTGCTGCTGTTGGAGTTTTCTTCTTTCTATTCCCAGAAGAAAAGACATATGAAGTCACAGGAGACTTAGGTAGGGATATTATTATTAAATTCAATTATTGTGTCTTCACTTTAATAAATCACCTGAATCATAAGCAACCCAGTTTAAAAATTATATTGTGGTGATGTCAAAATTGAAACAGGCAAAGAGAAAAATAAAGGAAAAAGAAAGAAAAATGAGAAAAATATATGTTTACCCCAAAGCATGCTTCACAAAAAAAAAAATACTTATGTGGGACCTGAAATTAGGATTTTTGTTTTACTAACCCACAGGATGATGATAATAAAATGTTATGATTCTGCATAAATTTAAATGATGAAATCAGTTAAGTTTCTAGTTCAACTTTTATTACTCATTAACACTAACTCAAATTAATAACAACTTTGTTTCACAAACAAAACTCATTGAAAGTTGAAAGTTTATATTCATTTTCAGTATCTGATTCATCATTTGATCTAGGTCCATATGGTAAAGTCTCTGACCTTGGTCCAGTAACATGCCATAGCTTAATGGCATCTCTTGGATTATAAACCTTGATGTCTGGTTAGTTAAGGAGTACCAACATTAGTGTGATTTCAGAGACAATTTATGAAAATGATAATTAAGGAGCCTGTGCACTTTTGTACTCGACTTAATACTCATTGCAGAAAGTACACAAGATCACATCCTTCCCTGGGTCATATTTCAACCATTTTTATGCATTTACTTAGCACTTTAAGTACTTTTTTTACTCTTTTTCTTAGGTCATATTTATGATTGCACTCTTTCTGGCCATCATTGACTGCTCCGGTGGCCTAGTGGTTAGAACATCCCCTTGGATAGTAACTTCTAATAAGTTTCTAGCTTTCTACATCACATTTTACTCTTGGATAGTAACTTGTAATAAGTTTCTAGTTTTCTACATCACTTTTTGCTCTTGGATAGTAACTTGTGATAAGTTTCTAGTTTTCTACATCATTTTTCTCTTGGATAGTAACTTGTGATAAGTTTCTAGTTTTCTACATCATTTTACTCTTGGATAGTAACTTGTGATAAGTTGCTAGTTTTCTACATCATTTTACTCTTGGATAGTAAGTGCAGGAAGATGTAAAATACTCTAAAAGAAACAATAACACAGATCTTCACAGTGTAAACTGTATATCCACATTGTGGGATAATAATCTTCTTTTTTCAAACATTTGACTCAATGTTGGTATTGTGAGGTTTTTTAGCCAACCTTTTTCCTTTTCATCAAGTGAAAATTTGCTCATTATTCATACTCAGAGTTGTAGAAAGATGGTTTTATTTAAACTGAGTGATCATATTAATGGTGGCTCATGAGTTTTTATCATTTAACTTACAGTCTACATATACAGTCATTTTGGTTCATTATTTTATAATGAGAATTTCAAAACTATCTTTTTTGTATAATAGAATAGTACAATGTGGTCTTTGATTTTAAAATCAGGGGTCAAGCTAGACTTGAATTTTAGGGAAAAGTGACTTCTCCTTTGGGACAGAACAGGGAGAAGTGAGAGCTCAACAGGGAGAAGTGGACATAAAGCAAGAAACATACATACATACATACATACATACATACATATATATATATATATATATATATATATATATATATATATATATATATATATATATATATATATATATATATAATGTGTGTTCTATTATTTGAATTATGCCCTCTATTTCCCAGTTTGCCAGTCTGAATATTTGCATTTAACTTTTGATTTAAGCAATACTTTATTTTCAAGTAAAAAATTATCCATTATTTTGGTCATATGACTTTAAAAGAGATTAATAGAAGCTACAATGTAACTAATTTTTAACTAAGTAACCATATTATATTATTATAACTGCAAGTTGGTAAAAATGTTTAATCAACTACCATTAATCAATTTCTTAAAATTTTCTCTATTTTTAAAAAATATTTTCTCAATAATGGCACTTTCAAAGATTTCTAAATGCATTTGAAACAATCCCTGTACCATGTACATGAGGGCAAATGCACATGTTTTCAGATCATACTGTTCTTCCTCATTTCTTTGTTGCAGATAAAACATTGCCGTAAACTGTTCATACAAACACATTAAAATGAAATATAGTCAGTATATGAACTAAACTGTTTCCAAATGAATCAACACAGATGTGAGTGCATCTATTTTTGGGGTTTTCATAAATGTCTAATCACTCACTTTGCTTCATTACAACAGTCCATTGATAGGATTGCAGATTTATGGTTTATTTGTTTGTCTACGTACTTGTAGTAATTTTAGGCAGTGGTTAAATAGGCCCCAAGTATCTGCTTTACTGCTTTTTTTCCATATTTTCACAAATACTAGTGAAATCAGAAACAACGTTGACCTTACAACACTTCTCCATTTTCGTGAATTCCACAATATAACATTGTCCCATATGTTTCTGACCTACATAATTGCATTTTAAAGTTAAATCTTAAATAGCATATTACCTAGACTTTGATTTCTTTGAACTGTATATTTTTCTGAATATACTTGCATGATGATTTACAAAAACAGACAGTTTAATAAACTGGTACATCCCAAACATGGAAATGTTCGCCATTATTTCCCTGTTATTGGTTCACTTACAGTTTCAAACTAATTTTATGATGAAGTAGTGTACAAGAGGCAGTTAAAATATCCAGATCACCAATTCTGATCTTAAAACACAAATTGCTATTTACATACTATTGTTAAAGGTTTGAAACACAAGTTTGTATGTGTTATCATCAAGGGATAACATGCAGAAAGCAGACAGTGATACTATCTTTTAGCTGCTAACTTACTCAGGAAAGGGTTAATGCTAAGTCAGCTATCTAAACACATGCCCGTGAATGTGCAAGAGTTTGTTGGCATAACTGATGTCAAAACTAGGCATAGCTAATGATGGTTTGATGAATAAATTTTGCTACAACAAAACACTAGTAATAACCTGGTTAAGGCAAGGGGGCCTCTCAGAAAGTATGGTTAGTCAATGTACCTCTAAACAAAATTACAGGGCAAAGTCGATTTTGCTTTCCTAGCAGAAGAAGGTAAAGTTTCCATTTTTTTAGGGTTAAAATATGATAAAGTTTTGTAGCGGACTTTAAAATTTTGCTTCTTTATCTTATTCAGTTCTTAGACTAAAGTAAACTTCATTCCATGAAAATTCGATTCAGGTTATAGTAAAATGTGTACTATAGAGTGGAGTTTAGTTAAAAAATTACCACTGTAAAAAGGAATACTCCTAATATTATTTTAAAATTTGCATCATTTGGTATGTCATTGAGTGAATGTTTCATCAAAATTCTGTTACTCAAATGGCTTCATTCAGGACTTGACACCTCAACAAGGTTAGGTACACTTTTGTATAGTAAGATGAGGCTGGCATGCGGTCTCTGTCCCATCATCCCAGCATCTTGGATACACTCAAGTGATAGAAATAACTGTGAAGTACCCTTTGTGCTGCATTTGTCTGAATTTGTTATTTTCTGATCTTTCTGTTTGATTGGGGATCCTACACCCTTGAACAACATTCATATTAATATGTTAAAAGTAATTTCTCTGATTTGTGGATTTTTGCTCTGGGGATGCTTAATAGATATTATAATCGTTTGAGAGAGTGGTGGGTGTATGGTAAAGTTGTTTACATTTACATCATGCACCATGGAGAGAATGTTGGTATACCTCTATGCTACTTTTATTTACTTTCAATGAAATTTCTTTGGATTAGTTTGTATTTGTAGAAATTGTACATGATCTAAGCACACAACTGACTAAAATGATTGCTCCCTTGTGCTAAAAAGACACAGTCAGATATAGTTAGATGTATATTATCTTTAGTAATTATTAAAATAGGGAAAATGAATTTTGATGAACTTAATAATACCAGCTTCTGAAAGTGCCGTGAATGAATTACCAGATGTGTAAAAATAGTTATTAACTCTTTATTTAAACAATTTATCTCTGAAGTCCAGAAAGTGACAAAGATATAGCAGAGCTAGCAGTTTTACAAGAGGTGCACATCTGAAGTAAGGCCAAGCCTTATACTCTATAACTCACATTACACCTATCAATCATGCACCAGAATAAGATATACAAGATCTTTTATAATAGCCAGTATAACCAGTGAGGAATCCTTGGGAAATTCATTTTCTTTAAAATTCTAACCCTATGAAAAATATGAAACAGTAGAGTGCCACCTTTTGATACCACATATTTCTTTTTATGAAACCTAAAGTATGATTTGCTGAATTTCTGGATCAATTATTTTGAAACATTAACTCTGAATATTTTGTTTCTCCTTTGAATAGATTTCCTGTTCAAATTAATGTTATGAAGAAACTCCACTACTGCTTGAATCCAGCAAAGGTGTCATGGGCATCAAATTTTGTCTTTCCTGCCTATATTCCATATAGACAAAGAGGAGAAACTGTTCCCAGCCCTTACCTTCTCAACCCTACTTGGTGGCAATGGTTTACGTAGATTTTTCATGATATGACGTACATTATATCCTGTAAAGTCAAAGTTATATCCTGTTGATTATTGATCATTAGCGACAAAGCCAGTATTTTATGGAGGATAACTTTATTTGCAACATGATGCAGACTAAAAGTCAGGTAGCAGTTGTGCATGGAAATCCATGACCGCATTTCATAAATGATTAACAGGGCCGAGTATCACGTGATGGCTAAGGGCTTGACGGCTTTGGATACTCTGCATCACGTGATACGAGGAGCCTGTCTGCACTTGCCGGACTAGCTGATTGTTCGTGCCAAAATTTGAGGTAGTACCTGAACAAGCGTCATAATGACTGCTTATTCAACTTGCCTTGCTGCCAGCATCTACATTCAGGCCGAACGATTGTCAACCGCAGCAAAGATACGATCGCCGGCAAAAAGATAAGAGGCCGAAGAACGCTCAAAGTCAGTAATTTGGATCTCAATCCAACTTCTGGGGCAGCAGTCCGTTCAATTACAGAGGCTGTTTAATAAAGGAGAAATAGAAAAGTTTTCTCCTTCT
Organism: Sinohyriopsis cumingii; assembly: GCA_028554795.2. Classification (NCBI taxonomy): domain Eukaryota; kingdom Metazoa; phylum Mollusca; class Bivalvia; order Unionida; family Unionidae; genus Sinohyriopsis; species Sinohyriopsis cumingii. The sequence continues at coordinate 46,544,249 of CM068830.1, read as the reverse complement.
CCTAAGCTCGTAGCATCCAACGTTGACTTTCTTCTTTGTCCTACAGCAAACTGCCACAGTCCTTTATTTTCAAACCGCGTCGATCGACCTGTTTCTCAATAACAAATTGGTTATCTAAGTTGCTCCTGAGAGGCTTCAGATTTAATTTATCTAAACCCTTCCCTTTCCACTTTCCCACCGATTGACATGCCCATATGGGTCTGGAGAAGGACGAAATATTTACAGGAGGAGATATGATCGTTACTCGACAAGACGGCAGTGGAAATAGGTCCCGAACCGAACTCAACTAGTTGAGTTTACTCCAGGGTGCCGTTTTTACTACCAAGGGCCAACGAAACTGGGACCAGTTGTAGACTTCAGTCGGTTCAGCAAGTATTTAACTGCGCAACGGTTCAAGTCACTTTACACATATCTTTACGCAAGCTCCATTGGTTTGGTTTCCACGGAATCGTTTACCAATTTTGTGCTATCATATTTGGCCTCAATATCAGCCCATGACCTTTCATCAGCTGTGTCGTTTCCCTCTTTTCCGGCTGACTTCGTAAGTTTAATTTGGTAAAGGGCAGAAACAATCTTCTTTCTCTGTTGAGTCAGTTTGAGTTGCTGATTTTTAAGGAAGGGCTAACGGCTTGAATTCTACGGAAAAACCGCAGTCAGAAATAGCGATCTTCATTGACACCAGCCCATCTATTGCCCAGCATTGCTCATTGGCAAATGAGGAAAAGTAGATTTACCTCTCCATATCAACATTCTAGAAATGATGACCATAGTAAATGTGTGTCATTTCTAGAAGGGCTAATTATACGTAGAGGTAGTTCTCTTTTTGAGGGGCAATTCTTTGGTGGTGGCCTATCTGTTTAAAGACGCTGGGGATAGGAATATTACCGGGAATATGAGTGCTAGTTTGGATTGGTGTGTTCAGATGGATATAACGCCCCAGATCTGACAAAGTCCGAGAATGCTCAATGTCCTCACCGATTCATTGTCAAGAAGAGACCAGACCCTTTACGCAGAACGTGTGTCCGACCATTGATCTTTTAACGAATATGTGGTCTTTGGGGCCACCCTATGATAATTCTGTTTACGAGAAGATAGTTTCAAAAACTTCATACCGTTCTCCCAGCCCCAAACCCGTAGTCGTGGGCCATGGTTGTACTCTCAGTCAGTTGGAATGGTATAAAGACAATGACACTCCACCGTATTTATACCGAAAATAATTAAAGAAGTAAGTGGCCACAATGCAAAATGATTATAACAGCATTTCTCAGGTTGGACAATTCAATGGAGAACGATCGAGTGATAGACTCTCCTTGGAAAATTCCCCTGAGACCCAATCTACTCAAACAGCGGCAATAATAGGTGTTTAAGCAATGCCCGGATATGCTACTCCTTTACACCTGGCTCTTGACAGGAGAGCCTTGTGAAGAAAGGACTTTCAGTTTTCTGTTATGGAGAGAATCTCACGAGCTAGAAAGGTTTCCACTTTGAAGGTTCATGAAAATATCAGCTTATGAAATCATAGCTATCACTGGAAACCTCTCTTTTGAACAGAACATGGATTTCCGAGAGGTAATAGATGCAGTTGTCTGACATGCTCATTCAACCTTCCGTAGCTTTTGTCTGTTTGATTTTAGAGAAACAGATACGTAGATTATGTGTATTGTGAGTTGTATGCTGGAAATTACTGACCGCTCGGGCGGCCTAAGTGGTTAGAGCGTCCACCTCAGATGCGGGAGGTCGTGGGTTTGAATCCAGGCCGAGTCATATCAGAGACTTATAAAAGACTTATAAAAGTAATACTAGCAGCTGCCTCACTTGGTGCTCATCATTAAGAGGTTAGTGTCAGGACTGGTCGGTCAGGTGTCAGGATAATGCGACTGGGTGGGACATGATGCTACATGTATTCGGCATGATATCCCAAGGCTGGACATAACTATAAACTGCCACTCTAGCAGCAAAGGAGGCGAACCCACCTTTTTGTAGGAGCGCCCAAACGTCGAAAATAAGCCCTCCTACACATGATCGAAAAAAAGAAAAGTGTCGACAAAATTTTAAAAAAGCGTCGACACTTTACTGAGAAAATTCCTCCGGAATTTTTCTAATTAATACTACTTTATTGTCGTTGGTGATTTTTTTCCAGTTTATTATGCACGTTGTTTCGCAATTACGTCTTAATTGAAGTCGCGCCTCCTTTGCTGCTATTAATTTATCCAAATATTTTATCGAGACCTACACGAGATCTGGATCTAGGATCATATAAATTTATTGTTATAAATCCATGCGGAGTAGCTTGCGCTCGTGAAAAGAAATTTCTAAATTTAATTATATCCATATCTCCGCTACACCAAGTTTGATGAATATTGCGCAACGTATATGTGTCTACGCCATTAAACACAACTAAAATATTGCAATTGTCTCTGATCACTTTTGGTATTTGTGCATACCGTTGTGTTACATATATCACATCAGTGTTTTTATGTCTTCCTCGAGGAAATATTCTAACTGGATTTGATTGTTTGTCTAGCATCACATCATCGTATACAACTAAATTATTAATAAATCCATCTAGATCATCTACAGATGGTGCTTCATCAATATCGGTTATAAATTTAATGACATCATCATCCAATAATCGCGCGTTTTCATTAAAATCTTTAAGCACATCGTAGCATCGTTGATCATCAACTGGTGGTGCTACTAAATACAACTTATCCCATTTTAGCCATCTCATTACAAGATTAAGTAACAATTGTGTCTTACCCGATCCAGATGGTCCTATTATTATCATTCTGATCGAATTTGGCAACGCAGGATGGTGTTTAACTGGCTCTCGTCGCCGAGTCGCTGAGAAATCAATTATATCCATATTATATAAATACATGAATCTATATTGTTTACGCTGTAGAACTAAAACCCCAACTAATGATCTATCCACGGTTACAACAAAAAATGCGAGAATAGCATATGGTGGAAGATGTGCAATATGTAACAGAAAAAAAGTTTTCTTTTTTACCTAAAAAAGATGGTGGTGATATTGCTAAATTAATGTCAAAGTTCCCAGGAACTCCATGGGCTAAATACCAAGGAGAAAAACATCTACCAGAATATAATTATTGCGGTCCTGGTACTCGATCTGATATCAGACTTGACAATCAGGATCAACCAAAACCAGGCGAGGAACCAGTAAACGCTATTGATTGATAAAGCGTGTCATGTTCATGATGTAGCATATAAAAGCAAAAACCTACAAGACAGACATATCGCAGATGTGAAATTAATTCATGCGTTAAATTCTATAAAAAAATAAAAATATCAGAGAATCGTTAGCTAATTGGTTAATAAGATCCGCGATGAAAGGTAAATTAGCGCTAGGTGCTAGTAATGTATAAATGGAATCGATTTATTATTCCCCAAGAGGATACTGGAAAGGTAACGCAGAAATTAGTAAACTCGCTGATGCAGCAAAAGTTACACGTGTTACTGCTAAAGCGTGGTTATCTAAACAGGCAATATGGCAAATTTACCTACCACCACCGAAACAAATTCAGTACACGTATTTCGATGTCAGCGTCCCTAATGAAGTTCATCAAGCTGATATTCTGTTTTTACCACATGATACTGTACGTAGAAAAACATACAAATACGCGCTAACTGTCGTTGATGTTGCAAGTAGATATAAAGAAGCAGAACCATTATTGACAAAGACAGCTGCTGAAGTAGCCGATGCGTTTAAACGAATTTATCAACGTGGACCCGGACCACAATGTGGTCTACAATGGCCACAGCTGCTACAGGTTGATCCTGGCAAAGAATTTCTTGGTCCAGTATCATCGTTTATGAAGCAACATAATGTCAGAATACGACAAGGACATACTGAAATTCATCGTGATCAGGCAATTGTTGAACGATTTAATCGAATACTTGCTGAGCGGTTATTTGGATATCAATACGCGAAGGAATTTATTCAAGACAAGAGATCTCGCGAATGGGTTGCAAGATTACCAAGTGTGATAGCCGCGTTAAATAATGAAGTAACTCGAACGACCAACATGAAACCTATTAATGCAATTACAAAAAAAAATATACCAATACAAAGACGTGATTTTTCAACGCAACCAATATTAGGTAATACCACTGTAAGGTATTTATATGAACCCGGTGAACTCGAAGGTGGTAAAAAAAGAGCGACTGATCCTATTTGGAGTGTTACCACACATAAGATATCCACCGTGACAAGATCCTCAGGTAGACCCGCAATCTACAGATTAGATTCAACTGCCCCTCAACGTGGATTTACATGTGAACAATTACAGGTGATTCCTGAGGATACGCAATTACCACCGCGATAACTTAATTAGCACCACTACGTCGATTACACTCAAGACAGGTCAACATGGTATTTTCGCGTGTATGACCGCGACTGTTATCTTTTCTATCCACGGTAAATTGTCTTGGATTATTATTTGAATATCTCCATAACATCATACAATTACAACTTGTACAATGATTATTCTGTTGTTGTTTCAACGTGCTGATAAATTCAACGTCAAGACCAAAATCGCGTTTATTTTTTTTTATCAGATTGTTTATAACCAGCTAATTATTTTCTTATTATATCATTGTCAATATCATCACTAGTCACTGACTCGTCCAAGACAATTCTCCGCAACTGAGATATTCTTCTGACTCGAGACACTGCGAGATAAACTAAGTTTGACCACTTGATACGATCATCTATAATCCAAACAACTGTATCAGAAATAGTTAATCCCTGAGATGAGTGAATCGTCATTGCATATCCTAGTGTCCACGGAGATTTGTTCAGCGATAATGCATCTTCAACAGCGTTGATATCAACTGTGATAATATCATTTAATACTAAGTTCTGTTTCTCGGTCTGGTATATCAACATCAATATTCTGCCGCCGTGTATCAGCTGGTCGATAACATAACGGAACCGGCAATGTTGGAAATTTTTCTTTATGTAACTGAAACAATTCCCGTTGAAGTGTATCACGAACTATTTTTCTACTTGCAACTATCAGATCATTCGGTTTCCACGTCTGCAGAAAGTTGTTCATGGGTGTTTCTGAAATTATCTCGCGCATTACTTCACATTGATTTTTATTCGGCTGTGGTCTGATTAATTTTTTAAATTGTTTTAATTCTTTATCAATTGCTCTATGATCATTATTTATTTCTTCGTAATAATCAATGAAATTTTTTAACCAGTTATGTGGAGATGGTCCAACAAACGGTGGTAGTTGACCATGATCGCCACACATTATTACAGCAGTATTTCTTGTTAATAACCAATCAAGAAACGTTTTTAATGTTTCTAACGGCACCGTGCATATTTCATCCCAAATGATGATCCTCGGAATATATTTTTCTCCCATCCTCGAAGAAGTCTATGCATCACCCTTTCATCGGAAGAAGCTATGATAAGTACATGATTGTACTCCTCGTTGTTTCATCTCTCGCGCGAGTCTATGTGTGGGTGTTAACACGATCATATCTGAGTTCCGAAACAGTTCGATCGCTCGAGTGGTTTTACCAGAACCATCAGGTCCGTTTAGATAAAGCGTTTTATTTCTAGTTATTGGATCGTATACCGATGGTGCAGAAGATAGCTTTAATGTTTGATGTTTTTTACAATAAATATCTTTAACCGCAACATCAGCTGATTCGGAATAATCGAGTATATTTTCCTTTTTTATTCTCCACGAACCCCATGATGCACAAGTGTCTATATTTAATTTTTCTAACAGTCCTGAATATTTTTTATTGATATAAAATGAATCTATAGCGACTCTGACAGCGAGTGTAGAAACTTTATCATCGATAATAGGTTTATTGAAACGTACGCGAGCATCGATGATCTTAAATGAGTAAACTGAGGTGAATCACCGTCCATGTAGCTCACAATTGTACCTAGTTCATTTCCATTTGGCAAGAAAGCTATTTCTCGACTTATAAACGTATTTCTGTTCGTTGTATCAGCGATTATAAAATCTAACTCAGCATCATCCATGATCAGTCTTGTACAATGTTGTCTGTGATCATATGCTCCTCCTTGGGTGAACATGCCGATTATTTTTCTACCGAGATCTTTTGCTATTTTATTCTCGTAATCGGTTATATTGGGGTTTTCATCATCGGAAAATTCCTTTTGTTGTGTTAACCAAACTTCGGTTTGTTTCCGGTATGATATAATTGCTTCACTTACAATCAATAGTGTTAATATCGCACAATCAAGCATATATCGTAACAATACTATTGGTGCCCACATTTTTTCTGCAAAATGTTTTCCAAACCAAACATAACAAATTGCATGGAGATCTTTAGACATTTCAAATGACTCGATACAAGCAAATCCAGTTAAGTCAAAATCCGGTAATGGTCCATTTAACGATACTCGCGTCATCTCGTGCGTCGGATGACCGAATCGCTCTAAGTACACAGAACAATCTCCGTATCCAAGAAAACTGCCAGGATAACATGCAACCACATCAACTGAAATAACATCTTTATGATCGTATTTAGTATTCCACAATCCACCGTGTCCGTATTCGACACAACTAAAATTCAAATCTAGTTGGCTTCCACGAATTTTTCTTTCTAGCAAAATGAGCCGCAACTTACGGAACAGTAAAACAGTTGCTCAATAGTTCGTCAGTATCATCAGTATATTGAAGCGCAAGATTTTTCATTTTTTCTTGGAGAAGATCTGTTCGATAAATAACACCATTTGGTCTTACAAACTGATCGAACTTGATTTTTTCTTCCATATCTAATTCGTCGTTAGAACTCTGAAACAGCCATACTGACACAGGATCGTTTTCACTTATCTCGTTAATAAAATCAAACATATCTCCGCGATAGTATTTAACAGTTCGATTTCGTGGAAACACTGTTACTGCGCTGGTCCACGCGTGCGCGTTATGATGAATGATATTTATTGGAGCTCCTCCTTTTTTATAATGTTTCGAATTATATAAAATCTCCCCTGTTATAGGTTTTACTATTATTGGGAATTTTAGTTTTTTTTCTAACTTACCAACATCGTTTATTGTAGCTCCAGTATCCTTCACTAAATCAGCCCATTTGTTTATTTTTTCACGTCTTTTATCTGTTAAACCGCTTCCGCGCATCGTGTTTGTAAAATGCTCCGTTACTCTCTCGGCTACACAATTTATTTTTGAAAATTTCGTTGGGGCTAGTTTATCAACGCTGGGTTTTTCATTTATCACATAGATTCCATAAATAACTGCTGTTACAGGATACGCTTGCTCATAATACGGTTTGTCCATACCAGTCAGCGCTCCTGGTCTGGAATTTCTACTCCGTATGACAGTTTTTTATTATTGTGGATAGGATCATATTTGTCACGGATAATCCAGTTATCTGTTTCTGTTAACACGACAAATTTTATTCTGAAAAGATAACTTCTATCATCGAGCTGCTCAATAATAGCTGCTGCTCGTTTGTCATTCATCGTAGCGTCGATGATATCTTTGTCGCGTATAATCTAGAACGTTGACCAGACATGAGATGCACCATCTGCGTGAAATTCTTTCTTGGCGTCGTGAATTTTATTGATCAAACTTTTATTTTTCTTATTAACTAGATGTTTTATTGGTAAATCAGAAGATATCCTGTCGAGGTTGAATTTACTTGTTTTCCAGGGCTCGATTCTGGATAATCTCTCAAACTCATCCATATTATATTTCAGACAAGTATTTAAATAAAAAAATATTGTATATACAATGTCTCAACAGAACAAGTGCAAATGGTTGATGATCGGATCATTAACTCGTTGTAATAAGTCCTGCAGGAAGGAATTCTGCGGGATTCACTTGCAGAGCGTTCGTAAAGGTTGTTTAGGACCGATACCGTGTCTGCGATGTGGTATTGGAGTACGAGATAAAACAGAGTTATGTGCGCGTTGTGGTGGTAAAAAATATCGCGAGCTTAAAAGATACTATGATAAAAAAAATAATGTCAGCGACGGAGCTATAAAATCCATGGAGGATTATTTAACTAAATTTTCAGACAAATTATGATTTAAACAAATAATATTATTGTATAGTGAAGCAAAATGAATTTGTCCCACATCCCACAATAACAAACTACGAATCAAATCGTGATGGTATGATAAGACACTGTTGATTGTAAAAACCCGTTGGTTTTGTTAATAACCATGGTTATCTAATGTTTGGTACTGGGAAGAAAAATTATTACTGTCACCGTTTCGTATACGTGTGTCACAAGGGGTTGATCAAAGATGGTCTTGTGATCGATCACATCAACGGTGTGAAAACCGACAATAATTTATCCAACTTTCAAGCTGTTACACAGAGCGAGAACTTAACACGGGGAGGGACTGGTAAATACAAAACAATTGGAAAGAGGGCAGTAAAATCTATAAATACAGAAACCGGTCAAGAAATTATATTTCAATCAATAAATTCTGCTGCGAAATACTTTCATATGCCTTCAGTACGTTCTGTCGCAGAAAATATAACCAAATCCGCTTTCTCAAAAAAATATAGACACAAATCACCTTTCAATATTGTTAATGAGATAAATTATCATCACTATCAAGTAATTACATAGAATTATATTTATTTTAATTATTTATCTTTTTTGTCAGAAACCCCCATGCTGTCCTTGAAACATCCTCCTGAACTTGCTAAAACACTCGATTAGGGGTTCACATGGGGATATATTTTTTTATTTAAATAAATATATACCGTACAATAACGAATCACGAAAATATCAGTGATGTAATTGTTGCTATTAAAAAATTGGAAAAAGATGGTATTAATATAACTGATGAACTAAATCCCGAAAAAATAATTTCTGATTTTGAAATTTTACAAGAATGTAAAAACGATGGTGGTTATGTACTATCATCCGAATACAGGTTCATAAAACAGATTCAAGCCGCGATGTTCCAGTCGCTAGCTACTATAGAAGATGATGAAGTGAAGGAATTTGTTCCTCTTTCTGTTGCAGTAGAAAAAATTAGATCGCAGTTATCCCACGAATACGAGGCAAAAGAAATAATTAGTACTCGTATAAGACAATTAAGAAAAATTATGTCAGCGAGTAACTTTGTTACTGATGAAAATACCGAGCACGTGTAATATTTTATCAGAAATATTTGTTTATCAGAAATATTTTTTTTTTCAGAAATATTTTATTTTTTTTAAATATTTTTTTATTTTATTAGAAATGTTTTTTTTTATTTTTTCAGAAATATTCCAACATTTTTAGTCGAATTTGTTATTTTTTCCAGCTATTTTAGTCCATTTTGTCAAGGAAAATTGATGAATTTTCCAATATCATTTGGGTCAAAACCTCAAGCGGTTCTCTAATTGATTTATCGATAAATCGTTAAAATTCCTCATTTTTTCGAAAATTACCAGAAAATATAACAAAAATCACATGAAAAATCTCATTTTTTGAGATAATTTTACTGATTTTTGGTGATTTATCGATAAATCAATTAGAGAACCGCTTGAGGTTTGACCTGACGAGAAACTGTAATTTGATGAATTTTCTTTGACAAAATCGACTAAAATAGCTGAAAAATAACAAATTTGACTAAAAATGTCGGAATATTTCAGAAAAATAAAATAAAATATTTCTGATAAAATAAAATATTTCTTATAAAATAAAAATATTTCAGAAAAAATAAATTATTTCTGATAAAATAAAATATTTCAGAAAAAATAAAATATTTCTGATCAAAGATCTATGATCAAAAATCATCACGATAAAAGTCCTCAAGATGAAGATCTACGATAAAAGTCTTTAAGACCTTACATGCAGGTTCACAATTAATTCGTCCTCACGCAGGTCAATTAATCGTCCTACGTGGTCGGTGAGTTTGAAATTGATGCGTAACAAATACTGATTATGTGTACGTAGATAAACAGGATTGGTTGGCTCTTGCACGATCAAACTCCCAGGAGATACTTGTGGAGTGAACATGTATAAAATACATCCTTGCTGAGCCTGATTTGACTTTCCAAGATCTATTTGATAGCTGCCATCGATTACGTCACAAACAATATTGACTGCGATCGTTGATGTTATATTAACGATTCCTGGTGAAACATGTCTACCACCTCCGTACGGATCATTGTTATGTCTAAGGATAAACTCAAGTGGAGTTATTTTTTCCATGCATCGAGTATTTTAGAAAAGTTTTCGTTCATAAGATTCTTGAGTGATTTTGTCAAGTCGTCGGTGGCAAATCCTGGTAGTATAAAATTTAATAAATCTGCTTCATTTATCTTATAATGATCAAGATAAGTTTGTCTGGTCCTTTTACCTGTCTTAAGAGGAAGAATACCTTCATTTATGACATCAATAAAATACCGATTAACGTATTTAAGATCTAATATAATTCGATTCAAATGTTGTATTGTTTCAATAATTTTCCTTTTCAGATCGTTATTAGGATACTCCAGGATATAATTTTTAAACAACTGTGTTAATGTTGTTGATGTATTTGTAAACTCGGCCTTAATTTCGTCGGATATAATCCTAACATATTCTTCACCAACATGTGTGGTTGAAGCTGTCACATCAACAACAACAAAATGAGGAAATGTTGGTGTAATAAGTTTTCCACCAGCAGCAGCAACAGAATCTCTCCATGCTGTATACTGACGAGAAAATCCTGGAACCGTTATAAGTTTTGCTTCGTTGGTGAGAAATTCACTTAACTTCGGTTCTGATGATCCATGATACTCTGGCGGAATTTCAGGCCAACCTAGTACGGATCTTATCGATGATTGATAAATATCAACGGCGTAATCAGGTGAATGTATTTAAGTCGTTGCTGATAAAGTTGACTGGTGAACGTTAATTGATATTTTTGCTTCTTTTCCTGTTATTGATTTTATTCTACGTTGAAATTCTTCATTTATTTCCTCGACCTCATAACTGCCAGTTGGTATCCCAACATCATTCCAATCAGGTGTTTCATCTGGTTAGTTTTTATTAGCAAATACAAGCGAATTATTTGCTTGTGTTCCATTAAATGATTTTGATCTCATGTTTGGCCAGCTGTAATATACTCGTAATTGTGCTAACGCGATTTCATTTGCGCGAATCACAGTTGGAAAATTAACACTAAATTCAGGATTAGTCGAGCTTATCGAGATCATTGTTGTTTTTGGCGGAGCTGTGTTTGTCACGATCTGTTGAATTAGCTCTACTGATGCCATTATTAATACTCGTACCTTTAACATCACTGTTATATATTTTAATCATTTCTTAAAATTCAAAATCAGAGATAATTCCATAGCTGAGGCTTGCAGACAACAACGAAGATAACTTGGAATATGCGACCGTCGCTGTATGTAATTTTATCACGTAATCGGATAATTTTTCATTTATGCAGGTGCATAATTTTTTTGCAACGATATTAAGAACACCTGCAATTGTTGTTGTGGCTGAAATACAGATTGTTACGGCTACTGGTGCCATCATTATCATTGTTGACAATATAACACCTGTTCCAGCAACAACAGCGGATACTGAATAAACAATCACGTCGACGATAACCAGTCGTCGACGATATTTTTTTACTTTTACCGTATATTGTTCGATGATATCTTTCAACGCTGCTTGCCATTCACGCGCTTGATTGTACCTCTATGGAGATGCATCGTCGATTGAGGTACTCATTATATTTTATGCAGTAACCAATTGAGGTGTTTCAGCTACAAATTCCAAGCACCACCAGTAAGATGTTGCGGTTAATTTTTATCAGCTGCTTCCAAAATAAATATTTCTTCGGTTCCCTTGTTTAATATAACAGATACAACTCCAGAAACCTTATCAGTTGAATGACGCCATGGATACGTTGTAAATATCTCGAATTTTGCAGCACTGAACACAGATAGCCTGTACACGCCAGTGACTATTGCGGTATATTTAATAGTTTTATTCTGCGTTGACCATGTTGCGAATCCCGATGATACCGTGTATACGATTTTGGTAATATGCCCGGGAGTTATTCCAGGTGGAATTTTAATCAAACTAATTTTGTTAACGATCTCAGGAATCCCCGCTACGATGTCTTCGAGTGTTCGTTTGATCGTGTCGATGTTAGTTTTGATATCAGAGAGTTTTATATCAGCCGTGGGCCGAGTACCAAAAAATTCCTCTGCGGTTTCGTTAATTTTTCTAAAATTTCTACCGAGATTTGTAAACGCGTTTACGTGAACGTCATACTCGGCCCGCAACGTGGATAATTTACCATCTACGGTGTTATAGTTGACGTCGACGTATCTTTTCGTAGCTGCGTCTTCGTCGGATATTGGATCTCTCAACACTACTATCTTATTCCCGTTCATGCTGAGTTCTCCCGTCATTGTGTCGCCGGTGTTCCTTAAACGATTAGCAACGCTTCTTGCAATTTCATTTCTGATGGTTGCAAACGACATACTTGAATCCCTGATTTTTCCGCTGTCAGTAAACACAGGGATGTTATCCGTGACCGCACCGAGTACTCGTCGAACTATGTCATTCCATTTGATGTTACTTGTTTTTAAAACACCATATCGGTCCTGAAAAACAACAACTTCATCTCGGTCAACTCCAGCAAGATTCATGATATCGGCAAGTTCATCTTTAGTTGCGTACTTTGACAAATCGATGTCATCGGATTTTTTCTTACTTTTCTTGCACATGGAGGTAGATCTTCCGTAAATATCAACCATTATATAAAACCCTTGATCTGTTTAAAACACCTTGCGCGCAACGAAGCGGTTACTTGTATAATCATGCACAACTTTATTTGGCGGTTTGGATGATTTTGATATGGCGTTAAGTACATTAATTGCTTCACGGTCGCATATTGGCGGATCTGTCATTGTTTGTGTTGGTAGCGTTGAATACCAAACTTTTTTATGAAGTGGCTCGACATACTTGATAAATTCAACGGGTGGAGCTAACCCGTACGAATCGAAGTAAATGATTCCACGTGGATCAATTACGTATGATACCCAGTGAGTACCGGGTCCTGAATTCGAGTCAAGATTAATAATACCCGTTTCAACGCTGTTTGGTCGTTGTGGTAATTGATCTCGCATAAAAACACCTCTAAAGGCAGATATTTTTAGTTGTTTAGCAGCATTAAGTAAATCAAAATTTGATGCTGGAACGTCTAACGGATTGTTCCTGGAACCCTCAGACCTCTTCCCCAACGAGATCCTGGCAATCTTAGGCCGCGTCCCTTTTATTGTATCCCTTTCCTGTTGCTTTCTTTAGAGCCATTCCAGCAGCTGTTCCAACAGCACCTAACGCGGCTGCTTTTGCTACGGCTGGAGCAGCAGCAGCTATAGAAGTGGAAAAATACCATGTCCTTGATGGCGCTCGGAGAAAGATGAAATTGAACTCCGGTTTTTGATTCCAGCGCTTTATTGAGATGTTTAATCTGATTATTTGTCAACGATAATTTGTTTGGACCGCCACTAGAAATCTGATCTCGCTTTCGCGATAGTTTTATTCCGCATTTGTTGGCGTTTTTGATTGAAGTTTCTTCACCTGACCGGGAGTCAGAGTGACATTAACATGATTGTACGACATTTTTTATATAAATATATTTTTCTAAATAACACGATTATAGATTTTCCACTGGTGAATTAATGACTCTCATTCGACCACTACCACCTTCAAGTAACATCGCTTTGTCACTAAGTATGACCGCGATTGCTCTGTAGGTGCTGCGAACAAGGGGTGGACCAGCTATATCAGGAGGGGGGTCATTAACATGAGCTCGGAAGTGTTTATCAACGACAGATTGTTTGGATAAATCAAGATGCTCCAGCGAAAAGTAATAAATCGGATACAGTTTTGTAAAATCTAACTGTGATATTTGCAGCCGTGTGTCTACATTTAGATTACGTCCCATAAATGTCATCAAACGATGATATGCGCGTGCCACATGATTTGTGGTATAATCTAATGATATATCTTCAGATGGTTCTTGTTGTCCGTTTATCCTCAACGAAACCTCGCTAATAACGAGATTGTCAAATATCATATGTGAACGTTCCTGATTACCTATCCGAGTTTTATCTTGCAGCGCAATAAAAATATGTCGTGGCGCAGAAACACCCTGTTGTGATGCTATATGCCATGTAAATAAACCCCGAATAGAACTTTGAGCAGCATCTGTGGTTACTGTTAACCACGATAGCAATGATTTATTGCCTTGATCCATAAAAGACAATAATTTCTGTTCTTCTGTAATTGATGGAGTTAATACCGGCATCCACAGTGAGAGTTTCGTTATATTTACTCTACCAACATCAGCAACATCACCCACTCGCCAGATCGCATCATTATCATCACCTTTTCTTGCAAGTACAACTGTGTGTCTAACTCCAAAGATGACTTTTCTAACATCTCTGCAAAATCCGAAGATGTGAGACAGCGGAATCGTACACGAAAAATTTCTAGTCGTTCCTAACAGCATTGCTCGGCGTGTTGCAAATCCCAAGTTGCAAGTCGCGTTAGCATTTATAACTACCGACTCCACATCTGCGTCATCAGCAGCAGCAGAGTGTTTTTTTTTTGGTCGTCTCGTAACATACTGAATATGATCGGCGTTGCCGGTAATATCCTTAGCAAACATCATTGATGGACCAGCTGATCTTGTGTAATCATCAGAATATCTTGCTAGACCAATTATTGTTGTAGCAATATCGACACCATTCTGAATTGATTCGATATTTCTTCCATCAATCATGTATATGGCGCTACTAAACAATGCCATGATCCCGTTGTTGACAAAACCAACTCGGTAATTGGCATCGTATGCAGTACCATCCGCCTTTACAAGTTCACCTTCTACTTCAATAAATGCCTCAGCGGGTAAGAAAGATCTACTTGTATCATGAACTTGAAGTTCGATACGTCCACGTTGATTTGGTTCTTTTGCATTATAGGAATAAAACTGATAATCACGTACCGATTCATCTTTGAGGACCGGTTCATCCATTTTAAATGCTGAGTCGGATATACGTTTAAACATTTATTATATAACTTTGATTTAAATCATAGTCCCGCTGACTTTGTCAAGCGAGTACGAAGTCCACTTCCTGCTATCAAATTTGCAGTAATATTTCTTTGTACTTCATCAGATTATTGATCCACCAAAGCTGCTAGTTTTTTATTTGCGGCTTGATTTATTATTTTACTGACCTCCGCAGGCATAATTTCAGTACTTGGTAATTTTACTGCTTGTCGTTTTCGTTGTATTAATCGTGCTAGTCTGTCTTTGATCGCCGAGAACGCCTTACCAGCAAAATTGATAATTGCAGCAGGAGTTTTTTCACGAACAACATCGATAGCTTTCATCGATAATTGTTTTGCAACAGGTGCTACTTTTGGAGCTAATCTTCTAAATAACCCTTGAACAACATCACCAAGTCCATCTCCGTAAGTTGCTCTGTAGATTGGTAATCGTGAGTTTACCGCTCTGACCTGTACGGGTCTATAATGTCTATTGTACATGATCATTTTTATTTCATTTACCATTTATCTAATCGCAGTGACTAATCATCAACGAGCTCATCAATAAGTTCTCGGTAAACGCCGATATCCATGATGCCGCCGCGAAATAATCGCTGCAAATATCAGCTGCTTCATTAATTATTTCTGGTGAGTTATTTCCGGCACGTTTTCCTCTTATAAGAACTTCTAACCGCGACACGTCATTGAGAATATTATCAGGACGTTTTAAAACCACTTCCCACTGTATTCAGGGAAGAAAGACCACTTCCAGTAGCGTCAAAAGATTCATCGCCAGGATCTCTTTCTTTACCCAGTGAACGTAATTTTTCCCGTTGTTTAGTTTCTACATCTCAAAATATTTCTTCTCTTTGTTTCCATTCTTCTTCTGCTTTTTGCTTCATTTCTTTTGCCATCTGTTTCCTTCTCTCTTTAGGTGGTTTCAACATCATCTGTTTCTGCGGTGAAGAAGATTGTTGTTGTTCTATTTGTTGCAGAGGTGGAGGAAGTTGATAGGAAAGCTCTTGCTGGGAGAGTTGTTGTTGTTCTGGTTGTTTTATTTTCTCTCTATAAAGTCTTTTTACTTCTTTATCAAGATTTTTGTATTCTAAACCTGTAGCTTGTTTTTTATTGTAATATATACGATATACCCATCTAATAAAATTTTCATTGTCTGTTTCTTTCATAACCGGGTTTTAAAATATCAGATTTATTAAATATACCAAATAATATTGTTTCGTGTAAATCATTTTCTTCAGTATTTCTAATATCTTCGATAAATCCTTCGTTAAATTTTGCAATCAATTCTACGTTTTCTTTTACTGGTTTGGGTTTATGTGCAAGTTTTTTTTTTTCACGTCGGTGACTTCAGTACAAAGTTTTCCAATACCTTCAAGTATTTCTTCATCGACGGGTGGAGGGTCAGCCGCAGCTATATCAGTTAGAAGATCTCGTAAAATCTTCTTTGTCTGTTTAGTTCTTCTTGCTATTTTTTCAGTTTGTTCTGCGGATTGTTTTAATACTGGAAAAATACTCTTTTTCCTCTCCTCCTCCTCCTCCTTAATATCTCCCCATATAGTTTTTTCCAGCAGCCGCTGAAGCTTTTTCATTAGCTGTAGTGACGGGTTTAAATAGTTTTTTAGTGTCTTCTTCGTACTCAGCTTGTGATTGTTGCTGCGCTTGTAAGTTTTCTCTAAATGAGTCTCTAACAGGAAGAAATTTTTTGATTGCTTCTAATCATTCTCGTGCTATTCTTGCAGTATGAGATTCAGAGTGAACCATTTTATTATAACAATTTTTTTTAAATTAATAGCAGCAAAGGAGGCGCGACCTCAATTAAGACGCAATTGCGTAAACAACGTGCACAATAAACTAGAAAAAATCACCAACGACAATAAAGTAATATTAATTAGAAAAATTCCGGAGGAATTTTCTCAGTAAAGTGTCGACGCTTTTTAAAAATTTTGTCGACACTTTTCTTTTTTTCGATCATTTGTAGGAGGCCTTATTTTCGACGTTTGGACGCTCCTACAAAAAGGTGGGTTCGCCTCCTCTGCTGCTACTCTGCAGTCGCGATATGACTAAATTAAACTGTTCATGCTATGTTAAAATCCGAATTACACACACATAACTTACTGCCCACAGTGTTTAAAAATCCCTGCAAATGTAAGTCACATTGACATATTTTCTGCACGAAGCAACTTAATCCCATGTTAAACCGACATTGCAACATTTTGGAAAGATGTACAAGTCGGGCCCAGAATCCATGTTAAACGGTCTTGGGTTTTGCTTAGTAAGTGTACAAAGACGGGCCAGTTTTGGTGCATGACGTTTTCATAATAAACACAACTTATACTTCAGCTTCAGTCTTACTTAGGCCAGAAGAACCACCCAATAAACAAAACATATAAACAGAGAGATCAGATGGGTGGAAGCAGGTCGCATAGATAAATTGATTTTTCTCCCTTTATACTACCACTCTTTCTCAGAGCGGAATGTAATAATTAGTATAAATCGGTTATATAGATGGATAAGAAAAATAGAGATGTATAATAATTACAGTTGCAATATTGTTAGAATACCACAGAAGCGAGGGATATTGGCATGTATGTGCATAGTTCAAATTTCCTCTGACATTACCCTTTCCGTGTAAGGTATTTTGAAGGTTGATATATCTACCACTAGGAAGGAAAGATCAGATGAAACAAACTGGTATGGATACTGTGTAAAAAATAAAGTGTCAAGTAGAGAGTGCAGATTTTTTTAAAGTGTGTACATATCTATTAAACCAACAATGCTTATCTAATTTTTCATTTGCCAAATAATACTGATTCCCTTATTTTACATGTTATCTTAAAATTAATTTTCAATCATCGCAAAGTAGAAACAAATATTTAAAAATCATTGTTTCACTTCAAAAGTAAGGTTGAGACTGTTAAGTACTTTTTGTCATAACGTATCAACGTGAGAAACCTGATCGATGATACTTGTTTACTTTTTTATTTCACTTCGTGTAGATCCCAATAAAATATATTAGAAAAATAATAAAAATTTCTACGATTCAAATTGCGAATTGGAAGTGTAAAATTTTTATTGTCTTTTAAACATTTGTCTAGAAGCCATCATATTTTTTCTGAAAAGGAAAGACTCAGTTTTGGAAATATTAATATAAAGACGACACAAATCTCACAAGATCGGACATGACAGGACATGATAGGATATGATATGACATGACAGGACATAATAGGACATGATCGGACATGATAGGACATGACAGGACAAAAACATTCGGTATAAATAAGAAATCATGCTTGTGATAAAAGATTTGATGCTCATTTGATTTCATGTCTGTTTTACAGTTTAATTCAAGAGGAACGGAAAAACTGACTGTGACATAATTGTTTGTTGAATATTTAAATCATAACAGCTTTGTGGCATTTTTTGAACATGATTTACAAGTATGGTTTGTTCAACGTCAAATCCTTCATCTTGTATGACAGATATATCCGTTGTTTTTTTCAGCACAGCTTTCTATTTATGGCACAATACATTGTGCGCTCTAGACCCTCCAAGAGACTCTAATAATGACTTATCACTCACTTGTACATATTACTGACACGTCATATTCATATCTTACACTGTTTCATCAAACATACTGTAAAGTCAAGAATTGTATTAGTAGTAAATTTAATGACTCGAGAACAAAACAAATGTCAGTGCTCAATATCAGTACTAGATTAGTCAGACTTGTGGGTGGTATTTAACAAATTAAAGAACTTCTGGACAATTCAGACTTAAAAATATTATTTACAAATTAAACATCGCTAGATCAGTCAGAATGAAAGGACAACTAGCAAAACGGCACGAACGGTAGCGTGAACACGAAATTTTAAGTTTATATATTCTTCCATATCATAAATAATGAATGATATGTGCCCTACACATTTTTCACTGACACAGATTAGCACTGTGACTAAATTAGAAGGATTTTAGACGGGTGCTGTATTATTTTACGAGCTTAACATGAAAGCACCATTGTTTGTATGAAGTGATAATGAGAATTTTTTCACAATTTTGGATGGGATAAAAGACTGGTCAAGGCTAGATGTATATATAAGCAACATTTAAGAGAACAAAAGTTAATTTGTTTATTTCGAACATCAGAAATTAAATGCTCAGGTATTTCAGAAATAATGGAGATTTACAAATTATCTTCACAGATCAAGACGGAACGATCTCGTAACTTTATTTCACACGGATCATATAGTGATACATGGCGATTAGGTAAATGATAAGTAGCCCATTAGACCAGATGAAACACAGGATACTTTGTGCTGGGCGCTGCAGTTATTTTCACAGAACTCCATACATTTCTGAATGAATATTTGTAACAGTGTAGCAAGGGGCTGACCCGATTAACGCTTCTCTAGGGAGAGACAAATACAGGATATATATAACATATACCCCGTAGGGCAAATGATAACATATAACATAGCCCCGTAGGGCAAATGATAACATATAAAGAAAAACACACTGGGAATGTATAGGGACAAGGGGAATTTATTAACAGGGGGAAATTTAACATGGGTGGGGATATAGATGAACAAGAGAAAGTTTATCAAAGGTTGGGACTGGATAGGGACAATGGGGAAATTGTATATGGCCTGTCTAGAGACGAGGATGGTAGAGGGCTAAGATAGAGGTAGACATATACTAACATAAGCCCGAGATTTATATACAAAGCATTACCTAGACATGAAATTATGTTGGCGGTGTTCACAAATTAGCATAATTGTAATGATTGTATAAATAGCTATAATCAAAGAAAAGATCAACGCCAAAATGGATGTGACTAAAAGTAACTCTTAAATGACGAAATTGTTTGAGAATTTAAAGGAAACTAAACATAACCACGAACATTACATTACATTTGTTTATACTAAAATAGATAAACCTAATAACTATTTATAGTCTCAAGTCGCGCGACCATCGTGGATAAACACCCATGTATCTAATATATATATATATATATATATATATATATATATATATATATATATATATATATATATATATATATATATATATATATATATATATATATATATATATATATATATATATATATATATATATATATATATATATATATATATATATATATATATATATATATATATATATATATATATAATTACTATGAAATCCCACTATATATTATAGCAACAACCTGTGGGAAATGCCTTTGGAAAAACTCACTATATATTTCTAGCCTCAACCTGTGGCAAACCCAAGTCTATAGTTATAGTCTCAAAATTTCCAGTTCAGTGACGTCACTGTACTAAGCACGAGGGGAATAATGGCAACAGTGTTGCAACTGGCTGACCTGAATAGGCGCTACTGTAGGTAGGTAGGTGAAATGTATTTGATAGGGATAAAGGACGTTTTGTAGAGACATACACACATATACATACGCGCATACAAACACAATATCTACTATCTATACAAACATACGTGAACGCATACAAACCTCAAATATACTATCCACACACGGGAATAAGAAAAAAAAAAACCAAATGCATTATCCACACACGGGAAGAAGAAGAAAAAAACCAAATGTATTATCCACACAACGTACGCGAACGAATACAAACACACACACACACAAACATAAATACATACACACCACAGAGGGAAGAAGAAAAAACAAACCCAAAGTATGCTATCCACACAGGGGGAAGAGGGGGAAATATATACTATACACACAGAGGGAACAGGAAGAAAAACAAACCCAAATATACAATCCGCACAACATGCGCGCACGCATATAAGCACAATATCTACCATCCACACAAATGTACGCGAACGCATACAAACACACTATAGTATCCACACAAACGTACGCGCATGCAGACAAATACACACACACACACACCCCACAGAGGGAAGAAGAAAAAACAAACCAAAAATATATTATCCACACAGAGGGAAGAGGGAAAAAAATCTACTATTCACGCATTACGGAAGGGTATAAAACCCAATATCTACTATCAAAAATGCTCCAATATTTACTATTTAAAAAAATACATACTGTCCACACAAATGTACACGAACGGACACAAACACGCATTCTACTGTCTACACAAACATACTACTATCCAGAGAAACACAAACTCTACTATCCCAAATATACTATTCACAACGTACCACAGGCAAACGAACCCCAAATATAATATCCACACACGGGAAGAAGAAATAAAAATTAGGCAAGAAAGCAAATCTTTTCGAGGCATATGAGTGGTCCTGAAAAGGGCCTTTGTGTTTTTTTGGGGTTAACATCATTCCGTTAATATAGAGGGCATCACATAGGACCTTAAGTCTTCTTCTCTTCCTCAAACTTCTTCTGACTTCTGGACCGTAGATGAGTACTCTCTTCAGACAGCCTTTGTCTCTCCCCATAGATTCTTCTGTTCCAAACGCTTGTATCCGTGATCCGGATGATTGTCCACGATAATATGACATACATGGGTAAGTCCGTACAGAGCAGCATCGACGATACGAGGGTAGATGAGTCAACGATAGTTCCACATCTTGTGACGAGAACAGGTCAAGGGAATGAAGTGAACGCGATTATTTATAGTGGAAGAGCGGATCGAAACGGTAGAGTTTTTTTCACCTATTCTAACATGCGTTACAAACTTCAGTCACAGTGTGGAGCCTGTATTACAATCTGAAGAGAGCTGCCTGTGACGTTACATTCCCTAGATAAATGCGCTAGTGTCTATGCGCAGTGAATCAATACGACAAAGTTTTCAAACATAACGGAAACTAAGAAGACGATAAATTGGGTGCACAGGCCGTGGAGACGAGAAGCGATGGTATAGCAGCGGCTACCAAAGTCAACACGGTCCTACTTCTAGAAGAGACCGATTGTAATTGTAATTTAGTAGATTTTCTCTTTACTTCGCAAGAATTTGTTACGGTACAAGCACCTTCGCCACCTTCTTCTTCTTTACCACACGTCGAGGATTGTAAACAGAGACTGTGGGGGTGTGTGGTTGTCTAGGGGTGGGGTTCTTCTTATAGACTTTAACGAATTATGAGAAGTTCCCCTGGTCCTTATTCAGAAGGTTAATTCTGGACACTATATTATTTATTGACTAAATATATTTATGGCTACGAGCCCCCAGTCAGCAATGCCGGCAGTTAAATTAAAAGAAATACAAAGATGAAATTTAAACAATAACAATTTAATAAATGAAATTTAAAAGAATTTAAAGTAATCAATGTCTCTCTTTCACCCAATGATCCCTTTGATCATCATTTGAGTTCACAGTGTGAGGAGATTTTTCCCTTCTTGAGTGCTACTCATCTAAATCTCTTCGTTCCCTTGTCTTTCTCTCCTTTCGTGATCTCCACTTCCGCTTCCTCTTCTATAATCCTTGTTCCTTGCCGTTATCTTGACTTCCGGTTCCTCTTCTAGTATCCGGAACCCTTGACGATATCCCTTGAGGTCACCCGAAATTCACTCGGTATCTCTCACCGTCACCCGAAATTCTCTGAACTTCTCTCGTCCCCCGAAATTCTCTGAAATTCTTTCGTCCCCCGAAAGCTTCCTGTTGAAAGGTATAATGCATTAGCATAGGGTTATAAAAATCTTCCCTCACACTACGTCACTGAACTGAACCATCAGTTTAAGGCGGGACATTTGGGTCGCGCATGCGCACACATCGAAATTCCCATACACTTCCGCCGCTTACAAAAATGGCGCCATAACACAATCACACAAAGGATTCAAATATCTACATACTGAGCCCTATCAGTATATACATACAAAATATTTCAAATATGATTGTACTAAAATATTACTACGATTAGTAATATGACTATCTATATATTTATATATATTTATATATATTTCCTACACAAGCGTACCAAATCCACAGTATTCACATTCAAATGGTGATAAACGGCAATCCGTTGCTCAATGGCAAAATCTATCATTACGTAAACAAATTTCTTGTCTACCAAAATATAACTACGCAAAGAATTACAATATTAATTCTTATAGCGGCTAGCGAGCAATACAATTCTTCACAAATACAAATCGTCCTTTCAAAAGGGCGTAAACGTAATAATCCACGAAATAATATGCACACATATTACTAGCGAAAGAAGAGAACATTTTCGCCTCACAAATAAGGTGTACATGGTAACATTATGAATAATGAGGCAACGAATCAACATCGTAATCAATCGTAAACAAAAGTACTAGCTAAAGTCATGAAAAAAATGCAAACTATTAAGGTCATAATTAACTATTCATACTTCAATACAAGTAAAATGTATACATACGACAAATTCTCTTCAATTAACAGCAGTCGTATCAAGCAGAATCAACGTAACATCAAACTTACCTGATCGAAGCTATTTCATGAATTTCCTAAATTCCGCCAATTTTTACGAATGGCTAACGGAGTGTGTGTCACTGCGACTCTTAAACACCAACTGACGAATTTCAGGCTTGTACAAGTCTTATGTCAATTTCTCGAATCAAGTCCCACCTACAACGCATCCCGATTGGATGGCGACGGACTCTGGTCATTTGATCGAACTGTCAATCATAAAAATGTCAGTCTGTGTGTCCCCATGTACTGTCCAGCCTACCATTGTCGGCTTCCGGCTCTTTGAAGTTGTCTACGTCACGTGTTCCCATGTACAAAGATTCCCGCCAGATTTCCACTCAAGAGCTCAAACAAAGACTGGGTTACGTAAGAGGATTAGCCAACTTAGGCACTTGGAAAAACAAAGCTTACCTGGCTCCACTTACAGACTTATAAATACATGTATAATACAAGGGGTTGGGGTAAAACATCACATCCCCCCACGCTTGAGAATAAAATCAGGATTTTATTCACTCAAACTAAAAAAGCAAAAGTGTTACACGATATAAGAACAAAATCAGCAAAATGAACTAAATGCTAAACTGAGTATGAACACGAAAATATAACAAATGATCTATATCATTTCGGCGCTTCTACTCATGAAATCTGCGCCTACGTTTTCAGATCCTTTCACGTATCTGATCTGCATCTGGTACTGCTGTAAAAACAGCGACCATCGCATCAATCGACCATTGGACAACTTTGCCTGCGCCAGATAGGCGAGTGGTTGGTGGTCGGTCTCCAATATGAACTTACGTCCATATAGGTATCGCTCGAACCGTGATATGCCGAACACGATTCCGAGACATTCCCTCTCCGATACTGAGTAATTCTTCTCGGCAGCAGACAACTTCCGGCTGCCGTATGCGACAGGAAAAAGCGTCTTGTCATGCTCCTGGAGCAGTACTGCTCCCAGTCCCGTGTCGCATGCATCGGTGCGCAGAACGAATTCTTTATCCAAGTCCGGTAGACGAACAACTGCGTCGGATGTAAGTCTATCCTTTAGCGTTTGGAATGCGTGCTCACACGCATCTGTCCAAACGAACTTACTCGGGGTCCGTTTCTTGGTTAGGTCAGACAACGGGCCCGCAATCGCGCTGAAATTAGCGACATACCTCCGGTAATATCCGGCCAGTCCCAGGAATGATCTCACTTCCGTTTTCGTGGTGGGGCGTGCGGCGTTTCTCAACTGCTCCACCTTCGACTTCTCTGGAGACAGCGTGCCTTGGCTCAGGGTATGTCCTAAATAGTCTAATGTCCTGAAACCAAGGTGACATTTGGAAGGGCGGGCTGTCAAGCCCTCCTGACGTAGCCGCTCCAAAACGTCAGCTAACAGAGCGAGGTGTTCACCCCATGTCTCTGTAGCTAACAAGAGGTCATCCATGAAGTTGTGGACACCCCTATCGCGCAAGGGCTCCAACAACTTCCGCATCATTCTGGTAAAGACGCTGGGCGCGTTTTGTACCCCGAACGGCATCACCAACCATTGGTATGTCCCGTCGGGAGTAGCAAAAGCAAGCTTCGGTCGGTCTTCTTTCCTTACCGGAATTTGCCAATACCCCTTGGACAAATCCAGTTTGGAAAAATATTTCGCTTTCGAGACCGAAGCGAAGATATGTTCGGGGTCAGGTAGCATTTCAACTTGAAATTCTGTCACCTGATTCAGCTTCCGGTAGTCGACGCAGAACCGATGGGTGCCGTCCTTCTTCTGCACTAAGACTACTGGTGAGCTGTACGGAGAGTCGGCAGGTTCGATTATTCCCAGAGCAATCATCTGCTCGATTTCTTCCCTTACAACTTGTCGTTTCGCGTGGGGCAAGGGGTAGGGTTTACGCTGAACTGGTCGGTCGTCCACCATCTTTAACCCGAACTCGACAAGCGTCGTCCTCCCGGGTTTTTCGGTTAGCACGTCGGAATATCCGGCCAGCAAGGTCTCTATCTCGTTCCGCTGCCCTTCAGTTAACATGGGGTCACACTCCACGTCCGACGGAGTCTCGGCCCTCGTTAATGGACAGCTCGGGACAGTGTTAGCACCTTCCGTATCGCCTTCGATATCCTCGGTGACTATCGCTGCGACAACAAAATCGCTGGCGGTCTCCCTTTCCCGGTACCTCTTGAGCAAATTGGCATGGTACAATTTCTCTTTCGTCGGTAGCTGTATCCGGTAGGTTTGACCTCCGACCTTCTTGGTGACGACGTATGGACCCCTCCAGGAAACTTGCAACTTGTTGTGTTCCTGGGGCAACAACAACAACACTTTGTCCCCTACTTCAAACTGACGTGGTTTTGCGCGCTTATTGTAATTTTTCGCCTGTTGCGCCTTAGCTCGTTTGAGGTTTTCTTGCGCGAGAGAACAAACCTCTTCCAGTTTGTTGCGCAAGTCCGCGACGTATTGGTAGGTAGTGCGTACTTCCTCTACAGCGTGGTCGTCTGTCCACAGCTGTCTCAGTACGGCGATTGGGCCGCGTACGGTTCTCCCGTACAAGAGTTCAAAGGGAGAGAACCCCAAACTCGCTTGCGGTACTTCCCGGTATGCAAAAAGCATGGCCGGAATATACCGGTCCCAATCCTTGGGGCGGCCTTCGCACAATTTCTTGAGCGTGTTTTTCAAGGTCCCATTAAACCGTTCGACCAATCCGTTACATTGGGGGTGATACGGTGTAGTCGTGAGGTGTTTAATCGACATGAGGCGATTCACCTCCGCCATCACACGACTCATAAATTGTGTTCCTTGATCGGTCAAGATCTCGTCGGGCACTCCGACTCTTGACCAGATCGCAAACAGAGCTTCCGCGACGGTTTCCGTGTCAATGTTACGCAACGCAACGGCCTCCGGATAGCGTGTAGCATAATCGACAACCGTTAAAATATATCGATTTCCGTGCGCAGACGCGGGTTTTATCGGTCCGATTAAATCCATGGCAACACGTCTAAATGGTTCATCGATAAGGGGCGTACTCCCCAAAGGGATGGGTCGCTGATCCGTTTTCGGTGCCATTCTCTGGCATTTGTCACAGGAGAGACAGAACCGTTTTACGTCTCCCTGGACCCCTGGCCAGTAAAACTCTTTTACAAGACGGTCACGCGTCTTAGCAATTCCCATGTGTCCACCCATGAGACTCTCGTGTGCAAGTTTCAGTACTTCGCAACGCTTTTCCTTTGGCACGACGACTTGCTTGAAGTGTTCGTTGTGTTTCCTGGCGTGGCGATACAAGATTCCCTTCTTGTAGACAAACTTCACCGCGCCGTTCGGAGTTTCCCTTTCTGTTCCCGCTTCTGCGTGTTTGTGCAACTGCGCCAGAGTTGCGTCCTCCTGTTGCAGCTTCCTTAACTCCGCTGGAATAACATTACTAACCGGTGTCGATGTAACTTGGATTGGCTTTTGTTTCGGCTGTCGACTCATGGCCCTGGTTTCAACAGCACTCACTGGCATAGGTGTGCAGGTTTCGGGGTTCGGCTGGGGTAACACATAACGGCAACCCAATATGACGTCATGTGATAGCCCCTCCAAGCAAGCAGCTTCAATTTTCCCCTTCACGTATGGTGAATCGAGGTCAATGACAGCTACTGGTAATGAGTCACGCGCGCAGTTCGCGTACTGAACTTCTATTACCTCCCCTGTATAGTCCTCCGGCTTGACATATTTCTTGTCGACAAGCGCGGGGACGCTGCACCCAGTGTCATACAAGATGGTGGCGCCTTCACCATTGACAGTTGCGGCCGCAAGGTTGGCTGGGTTGCGACTCGCTTCCGGCACACCTTCCTTCTTAGCTACGACATTCACCTGGGTCTGCCTGCCCTTGGGACAGTCCCTGGCAAAATGCCCCAGGCGCTTGCAATTAAAACATGTCGGCGGCCCTCGCCGACTTGCAAGTCCTGGTTTCGTGGGTGAGGCCTGTCCAGGTCGATAGGCGGCAGCCCTACCTGTAGGTGCCCCTCCGACCTTCCCGTCGCCCTGACGGTTACGGACAGCCGGCTCAACCTCCCCCATACGACGCGACTCAGAGGGTCGGGGTCGGTCAGCAACCCCGGAACCTCCACTCTTCGAGTGCGCCTGCTCGTATCGCTCCGCCATGTTAGCGATCTCTTCGAGCGTCCGGTGTTCTCTTTCTGCTAAGAAAACTGTCAACTCGCGACGGTAAGTACCCAGGACATGTTCCTTGAGTATTACCTCGCGTAGCCCTTCGTACGTGCGTTCGACTTCGGCCATTTTCATCCACTTCTCAAATAAACCTCGAACACGGTTGTGGAATTGAGAGTGGGTCTCTGTTACCTTTTTCACCGAGTCCCGGAAAAGTTTCCGGTAAGTCTCGGCGGTCAGCCGATAATGGCAGAGAAGCGCCTTCTTGAGGGCAGTGTAGTCATCAGCCTCTTCTGCAGTTAAGCCGTGGTAGACTTCCCGAGCTGCACCTTGCAAAAAGGCTGAGACATTAATGGCCCAGTGCTGTTCAGGGACCTGATGAGCGCGTGCGAGTTTCTCAAACTGGACGAGAAAATCGTCAATAGCCTCCTCCCTATCATTGAAGCGTGACATGTTGATCTGGACTATCCGGTGGTCGATGGAAGGTCGGCCGGTTGTTCCAGAGCTTGTACTGGCGTCGTCCCGTCCGTTGGTCCTAGCTTCAACTCTGACCTTTTCCATCTCCAGAGTGTGAGCGAGTCTGGCTAGCTCCAGCTCTTTCTGGGCGTCTCGGTCCGCTGCTATCTTGGCTAACTCTTGGTCCGCTGCTATCTTGGCTAGTTCTCTCTGGGCTTCTCTTTCCGCTGCTTTTTCGGCCTTCCATTCCTTGATCCTTTCTTCTATAAAGGTTGCCAGGCGATCTCCCTCGTATCCAAGATCTTCCGACCCCATGGCGCGGTATTCCTTTATCATTTGTCGTTCGGTAGCCATTATACTAATGTAAAGTGATACCTTGTCTCAAAATTCAAACAATATACAGATATTTGTAATACCAGTTTAAATACTTACCTGTCGACAACAACTAGTTTCGTTCAGGTAAGATATTTGTTCGATATCTGCTTCACACGTACTGCTATGAATGGAAGATCTACAAAGCCTGCACATATGACAATAAAAATACAAGATGAGAAAATCACAAAATTTCAAATACAAAGAATGGAAAATATCTCACACTGTTCACTAATACTTCTACCAATAACTTTAAGTCCCAAAATAATATATATGTCTAATTCATATCCCGGACGAAGCGCCCACTGTGGGGGTGTGTGGTTGTCTAGGGGTGGGGTTCTTCTTATAGACTTTAACGAATTATGAGAAGTTCCCCTGGTCCTTATTCAGAAGGTTAATTCTGGACACTATATTATTTATTGACTAAATATATTTATGGCTACGAGCCCCCAGTCAGCAATGCCGGCAGTTAAATTAAAAGAAATACAAAGATGAAATTTAAACAATAACAATTTAATAAATGAAATTTAAAAGAATTTAAAGTAATCAATGTCTCTCTTTCACCCAATGATCCCTTTGATCATCATTTGAGTTCACAGTGTGAGGAGATTTTTCCCTTCTTGAGTGCTACTCATCTAAATCTCTTCGTTCCCTTGTCTTTCTCTCCTTTCGTGATCTCCACTTCCGCTTCCTCTTCTATAATCCTTGTTCCTTGCCGTTATCTTGACTTCCGGTTCCTCTTCTAGTATCCGGAACCCTTGACGATATCCCTTGAGGTCACCCGAAATTCACTCGGTATCTCTCACCGTCACCCGAAATTCTCTGAACTTCTCTCGTCCCCCGAAATTCTCTGAAATTCTTTCGTCCCCCGAAAGCTTCCTGTTGAAAGGTATAATGCATTAGCATAGGGTTATAAAAATCTTCCCTCACACTACGTCACTGAACTGAACCATCAGTTTAAGGCGGGACATTTGGGTCGCGCATGCGCACACATCGAAATTCCCATACACTTCCGCCGCTTACAAAAATGGCGCCATAACACAATCACACAAAGGATTCAAATATCTACATACTGAGCCCTATCAGTATATACATACAAAATATTTCAAATATGATTGTACTAAAATATTACTACGATTAGTAATATGACTATCTATATATTTATATATATTTATATATATTTCCTACACAAGCGTACCAAATCCACAGTATTCACATTCAAATGGTGATAAACGGCAATCCGTTGCTCAATGGCAAAATCTATCATTACGTAAACAAATTTCTTGTCTACCAAAATATAACTACGCAAAGAATTACAATATTAATTCTTATAGCGGCTAGCGAGCAATACAATTCTTCACAAATACAAATCGTCCTTTCAAAAGGGCGTAAACGTAATAATCCACGAAATAATATGCACACATATTACTAGCGAAAGAAGAGAACATTTTCGCCTCACAAATAAGGTGTACATGGTAACATTATGAATAATGAGGCAACGAATCAACATCGTAATCAATCGTAAACAAAAGTACTAGCTAAAGTCATGAAAAAAATGCAAACTATTAAGGTCATAATTAACTATTCATACTTCAATACAAGTAAAATGTATACATACGACAAATTCTCTTCAATTAACAGCAGTCGTATCAAGCAGAATCAACGTAACATCAAACTTACCTGATCGAAGCTATTTCATGAATTTCCTAAATTCCGCCAATTTTTACGAATGGCTAACGGAGTGTGTGTCACTGCGACTCTTAAACACCAACTGACGAATTTCAGGCTTGTACAAGTCTTATGTCAATTTCTCGAATCAAGTCCCACCTACAACGCATCCCGATTGGATGGCGACGGACTCTGGTCATTTGATCGAACTGTCAATCATAAAAATGTCAGTCTGTGTGTCCCCATGTACTGTCCAGCCTACCATTGTCGGCTTCCGGCTCTTTGAAGTTGTCTACGTCACGTGTTCCCATGTACAAAGATTCCCGCCAGATTTCCACTCAAGAGCTCAAACAAAGACTGGGTTACGTAAGAGGATTAGCCAACTTAGGCACTTGGAAAAACAAAGCTTACCTGGCTCCACTTACAGACTTATAAATACATGTATAATACAAGGGGTTGGGGTAAAACATCACAGAGACTGACAAAAGAATTGGAGAAATCTGTACAACAGCAGAAGGAAACAGAACAAGCTTTTCTCCTTTAACAGCAACAGCAATAGCGAGAAGAGGATGCAAGAATAAGGAAACGACAGGAAGAAGTAGCAGCAGCAGCAGAGAATAAACAAGGTCTAGGAGAGAAGGAGGACAGTGAAAGTCAAACGGTGACAGTACTCTTAGACATTTCGGCAGAGTTAAGGAGTCTGAAACATGTGTATCAGACTTTAATACGACCCAGGAGAACAAGACCTTCCCAAGCCAAACAACCCAACCCTGTCAGTAGACCTGAGACACCAGCCCTATTGATTTCTACCAAATCTACATCGATAGGAGCAAGTCCAGAAGTAGGCCTTGGTCGTGGCAAAGGTTTAATGCAGTTAAAGATAATTACTTCCCGTTCCTGACTTGTATTTTTAGGGCAGACTGAAGACCAATGTCATTTCTCTTGACAATGATAACAAGTATCTTGACTTTTGTCTCTTCTGACATCTGTGTAGCGTTCTTGACGGTATGGACATTTCGTAGCCCAATGCCTTTTCTTACAGATATAGCAAGTATCTTGATTTTTATCTCGAAAGGAGGGGGAGTAGTCCATCGGCTTGTCTGGAAAGAAAACTTTCGTATGACACCTAACAAAGCTTTGATCATAAGTTCGATCTGTGTGGGCTCTTCCATCGTTCTGGTCAATTTGAGAGCGAAATGAAAACTGGGATGGGAAGACACTGGCCCTTTATATAGTAAAGACACTAGTCTGACATGGATGTAGGGACCCGTATCGTTTCAAATATAGTCATTTGACCTTTTGCAGTCAAGATGAAACGATCACATCATTTCGGGGAGAAAGGAGAAAATAAGAAGCAGAAACGTAATTTATTACCTCGCACCCTAGTTGTAGTCTTAGCTCAGATTCACGCCAGCGATTTTGAAGATGATATGAATGAGCCCGAATCCAGACCCAGAGAGTCTACACCCAACCAAAATTCACCAGTATCACCAAAAAAGTACTACCACATTAGAGAGATGGATAAGCGCTCCTCTGCAAAATTGAGAACTACGGCTTACGCGTACACGGTGAGGTTTAAAGATTTCAAGTCCGATGATCCGTTGGAGAAAGCAGAGGGGTTAATCACCGAGGTGTGATATTCTTTGTTAACCACACTGAAACGGCAATGTGAAGCCAAAGAAGACGATCGCTTGAGACTTTCCATTCATCATGACAGTCTGAAGTCGCCTGCTTGAATCGAGTTTAGCAGCTCAGCAGAATTGACACCTCCCAAAGTCATCGACAAGATTCAACACGTGCAACAATCCAGCGACAGGTTTCACATCACCGATGGAAAAGCGACACTGTTCATGACCCACGTGTCTCCTCCCAAAGGGACCGGACAACGCAGAAAAGTGTTATTGGTGAACGACCTTCATAGCATCAAGCGTAGCCTTGTCCAAATTGACAACCCTCAAGACCATATGTGTTTAGACCGTGCCATCGTGGTGGGAGGAACGTATGCCGACAAGAACGACACGGCAGAATGGAAAAGAGCGTGGAAAACTATTCAACGTTCGGACCGAGCCAAACAACGAAGAGAAGCAGAACTCCTGTTAAAGCAGGAGGGGATATCCAGAGACATACCCTGTGGTATTCCTGAAATACAAAAACTGTAAGACGTCTTGGCTCCACGTTACATCATGAATATGCACCCACAAGAAATGCGCGAACCTCTGTTGTTTCGAGGCAAAGATTTCAAAGACGGAAAATACATTCACGTATATCATCACGATGAACAGTTTGATGCCATCACCAGTATCACTGCATTCCTGGGATATGGTTATTATTATGAGAAATATGACTATGACTGTAACAATCGAGAGCAACACAAGCAATGTGGATCGAAATGTGAAGGATGTTTGGTTCTCAGCCCTGTCTTGAAGAAGGACAAGAACGAATACATTGCTCTGGTTGTCAGAGAACTTTCTTCACCCCTACCTGTTACCAACAACATCTGAAGACGTAAGGTTCACAGCAGAGAAGTTCTTGTCAACTTTGAGATTGTGCACTACTTCTGGACAAGGCATACGTACCAATAGTGCCAAGGCACACGTTTGTCGAGGAAAGAAACACTGTCACATTTTTCACCAAATTGTGGACTTGGAACACGAATGATTCAAAAATACCATTCCAAACATCAAGAGGAAGACGATGACTAGAAGAAGAAAGGGTATGTAATCTTTTTCGATTTCGAATGCATGCAAGAGACTGGCATTCACATTCCTAATTTCTGCGTGGCTCACCGACGGTGCGAGAAGTGGTTCCAAGAGCCTAGATTTGGCCATTGCTCTCACTGCTGAAGATTCCTGGAGAACGTGAAATGTTATTTCGGGGACCTAACACGCTAGCAGATTTTGCCAGATGGAGCTTAGACCCAATCGACGAGACGTGGGGTCAGGAGGACACCGAACGTTACGGAGATCGTTATCGGCATGCCACAGTAATGGCTCACAATTTCCCGGCTTACGATAGACAGTTTCTTCTCAGATACTATACGGAACAAAGTACCGAACGTCCGAAAGTGACTTTGAACGGAGCCAAAATCATTTCCATGCAAGTGGGACAATGCAGTTTAAAGATTCGATGAGTTATTTGGTCATGCCTTTGAGTCTAATGCCTTAAATGTTTGGAATGACAGAAATGGCCAAAAGCTATTTTCAGCACTTTTCAATACCGAAGCCAATAATCACGCCGTTCTACCCCATTTGTCTGAGGCTCACTACTACGACCCCGACAATATGCGTACCGATGAAAGAAAAGCTTTCTGCGCCTGGTACCACACTCACGCCTCGACCCCTTCGACTTTCAGGAAGAAATGTTAAAGTAATGTCGTTCCGACGTGGACATTTGACGGCGTTGCTGTGGAAACTTTCAGGAATTATTCATGGAACATGGAGGATCCATGCTTTGAAAGAAGCTTGCACTATCGCCAAAGAGTGTTCCTTATTATACCTCAAACGAATCATGTCCGAAAACACACTGGCTGTCATCAGCCCTCAAACGATCAACGATCAACTCGGTCAAAGCCCTACACTGGCTACATTACTTGTGCAACAAGGAAGACAAATGGATTCAACATGCCCGGTGCGAAGGAGGCGAAAGGACCATCGGACCGTATTCGGTGGATGGCAGGGACTTAGAAAACCCCAAGATCGTGTACGAATTAAACAGGTGCTTATTTCACGCATGTTCCCTCTGCTACCCTCAACATGCAACTAAAAAACAGTTTTTACAAGCTAGTGAATAAAGATGATCTTGACCAAGAGTTGCATAGGAGAAAATCAAATCAAATGAAAAAATATATTCGATTCATATATGTTAGAACTTTCTTTTGGAGCCTGCACTTATATATATAATGCTCTTTGAAGATTTACTTCAACGTGCGCGTAATGAAGTAGAAGCAGAATAAGGCTGAATATTTGTTTTATGAAGACGAGGAAGTAGAAATTAGAATTTGAGGTTAATTCAGTAATTGTGTTAGAGTTTAACAGTACCGTTTGTGAAGATGAGTGAATCTAAAGGGTTTTCAGTTGAAAGGTGGAAGAGAAAAGACACCGAAGTTTATGGCTTTACATGTGGCTAAAGCAGTACATGGAAAGGAAATATGTACAGACTTTACACGGATAAACGTGAGGAATATAGGAATGATGCATATGATTTGTATAAAGACTCTGAAGTATGGAGAGATCATGGTGTAAATAGGATTTAGGAATTATAAAATTAAACGTGTTGAGTAAAGAGAAATGTGAAAAGTACTTTGCATTGGGGTATACAGATGACTATGTACGTAACTTGTAAATATGTTTGTTATATGTTCAATTGTCATGTATTAAATGAATAATGCTTAGACGAACGCACAGGTTGTAGAGTTCGTGTATGTAACTGAATAAATGTTTTGTACCCATATAATATAATTTCTTTTTGGAGTCACTACTCTTTCTTTGAAATATCTCTGTTTTTGCTTGTTTTCTACCTTCTGTAACTTGGAAGTTGACATCCCTTCGATTCAAACCTACCACGAATGTGAAAGGTTGCAAGAAAAAAGAGATAGTTGGTGTCACCAAGAGTGCTATAGACGGTACTGTGCCGTTAGGATACGTACGTACTCCAGAAAAACACGCTTCTCGAATGCGGTGTCTCATTCTCTCTGTCACTTTTACTTTGTCGTTGACCACGATGTCTACCAACCGTGATTTGTATCGCGTACGCGCTTGAACTATTTAAAGTGATGCAGTCTCCAGTCTTACCATCGATTGTTGACTCATCATCCTGTGAAGATGTGTTCAAGTCTAGCCAAACTGATCGAAACTTACGTGAATTTAGATATTGTCAGGCAAAGTCTGATACCCAGACCTGAAGAGATATAAATGTCAGAATGGTGAAAGTGACCAACGACCTGACAGAAGAGCCATTCAGAAAGTAAATTAAAAAGGAGAAAGAAGAATGGAAGGAGAAGTACAGACATCAGAAGCAAAGAGAGCAGAGAGAACAGCAGCAGCCGGAACCAGACATAGGATTTGTCGAATGCCGTGTTCAAACGAAAGAGTTCTCTTTCTCTTTCCGAAGAAGCAGACCCTATCCTGAGGGAAAGTCTGCTGCCAGACGGGGTTGCAATCTTAAACCTATAAAGATTGCCCATACACCCCTTCCACAAAGCAAACCTTTTCAGGGCTACCCAAGTACTCTAGAAATGAGATACTAGTTCAATTGTCAATCATATTATTTTGTGTGTCTATAAGCATTTCGTTTCCTTGTTTTTTCCCCCAGAAAAATAGAAGTGCGTCTATAAACATTTTCTTTCCCTGTCTTGTCAAATAGTCAGTGTGTTTTTGTTTGTAGTTTGTGATTGTAGCTAAAAAGTGAGTGGTTCTGTTAGGTCCGCTCTCTCTCTATGATTTTTGGTTATGATATGGGTCTTGCAAGTTTTGTTATCAGGGGGATGTTTTTCTTCTCGTTGGTGTTTGACAAATATAAAGAGAAGCTCTTGTCTGTCTGCCTACCTAGGGTTCACTCGTTAATATTCAAGGTGAGTAAAATCAGCAAATTGTTGGAGCTTCAGATGCACCTGGAGTATGCCAGGCGCCTCCTTGATGAGCTGGTCATGGAGGCAATCCAGGAAAGTGAAGGATGAAAGAAGAGCAGGATAAAAAGAGAAAGAAGAGGAGAAGGAAAAGAAAGTAATTATCCTGCTTCACCTGATGCAAAGACAGAGCTGTGAAGTCAAGCCGATGGTGAGGACATCTCCACAGAGACAAGCACCAAAGCCCATACCAGCGCAGAGACCCGTTTTCCCACAAATCGAGAACTGGAACCAAGAATTGGAGAGACAGAGGCAAGAGCGAGAGGTGTGTGTGTATGTGTGTGTATGCATGTGTGTGTGTGCGTGTGTGTGTGTGTGTGTGTGTGTGTGTGTGTGTGTGTGTGTGTGTGATTAGATTTTTTAACGGAGGTTTAACAGTTTTTCAGTCTTATCGCTACGATATATTTAGCATGGCAGTTTATAGTGATGTCTAGAACTGTAGCATGATATCCAACCCAGTCATATAATCCTGACACCAGGCCGACCAGTCCTAACACTAACCTCTTAATGCTGAGCGCCAAGCGAAGCAGCTATTATTACCATTTTTGTAAGTCTTAAGAACAGGAGGTAAGGATCCAGCATCACAGGCGTGGAATAGGAGAAGGAGAGAAGTCTTCACTATCCCTCAAACTAAAAACTGGGATCATGAGGTCACTCAAGCTGCCTCTGCGATCCCAAGAACAACTGTGAATTGTGTGCAAGATTGGAACGGCCGTTGTATCTGCGGTGCCCGGCTTGGGAGATGTCACCATTAACCGGGTTAATATGAAGTTTAAAAAAAAGAAACACCCAGCCCTTTTCAGGGCTCACCAGAGCTCTAGAAAAGAGACTATTCAAGTTGCAAACTTGTGTGGGTGTTGAGTAATATCACTATAAGCACTAATTCCTGTACTGATATTTGTGTGTGTGTTTGTGTTTGCATGAGTTCACGTAAGTTTGTTGGTGCGCATGTGTGTATTTATTTGTGTATTTGTATGCATGCGAGAACGTATGTGTAGATAGTAGAGTGTGTGTTTGTGTGGATAGTAGAGTGTGTGTTTGCGTGCGAGTACATGTTTGTGGATAGTATATTTAGGTTAGTTCGTTTTCTCTTCTCTCTCTGTGGATAGTATATTTTGTTTTTTTTTTCCTCTTGCCTCTGTGTGGAGAGTATACTTTGGTTTAGTTTTTTCTTTTTTCCTCTGTGGTGTGTGTGCGTATTTGTGTGTGTGTGTGTGTGTGTGTTTGTGTGTGTGTCTGTGTGTGTGTGTGTGCGTTCGCGTACGTTGTGAGTATAGTATATTTGGGTTTGTTTTTTCTTCTTCCCGTGTGTGTATAGTATATGTGGGGTTTGTATACGTTAGCGTACGTTGTGAGGATAGTATATTCGTGGTTTGTATGCATTTGGATACGTATATGGGGATAGTAGATATTATGTTCGTGTGCGTTCGCGTACATTTTTGTGGATAATAGATATTGTGTTTGTATTCGTGCGAGTACCTTTGTGTAGATAGTAGATATGTGTTTGGATGTGTAAATATTGGGGTATTTTCGATGGTATATACTGGGTTTATTTTCCCCTTCTCTTCTGTGTGGATAGTATATTTTGTCTTTGTTTTTATTCTTCATCATAACAATTATGAAAATTTATGAACACTGCCAACATAATTTCAGGTCTAGGTAATGATTTATATATAAATCTTGGGGTTATATCAGTATATGTCTGTCTTTATTTCTGTTGTGTTTGGCCCTCTACCATCCTTGTCTCCAGACAGTCCCTATACAAATTCCCCATTGTCTCTAGATAGTCACAACCTATTTTAAATTTTCCCTCGTCCCGCTATACAGTCCCACCCATGTTAAATTCATCCATATTAAATTCCCCTTGTCCCATTACGTTCTCATTGTGTTTTCCTTATATGTTCTCATTTGCACAACGGTATCAATCTCTACGTCATGTGTTATTTATTATATGCTCATTTTTTTTCTCCGTTAACTTTACATTGTCAGAATGTTCAGTATTTTACGATATTGCACACCGTCATATTGCATTCTCTTGCATAATGGAACTACTTTCTATTGTAAACAAACAAAAGACGCAGACGCCAGCACTTTTGATTTGTAAACAAATCATGTACACTCGCGTAGTAGGCGCTTTACGTTTTGGCTGATTAAATTTGTTTCTGAATGAAGTAAAGCAGATGTTTCGTGAACTGCCACATATCAGCTGTTTTGGCACATTCCGCGTTACCTTTGTTCATACACTGTTTCGGAATTAGGCTTGCTATACAGTAGACGCCAGAAAGGGTCCTTACAAATAACATGACAAGGCATAAACTGTCTTCTTTAGCTGGTAATAAGAATGGCGAAAACATATATTTTTTTACATCCCGAATTTTCTTGAAATGTACTTTCTTAGTTCTGCAAATCCGAATTACATGAGCCATGTCATAGGTTCTCAATCTTGATTACACATTTCGAAATTGTACTGTAATTTCGAATATAAGTGCAATTACATCCTCTTTACTGCACTCAAAATGAAATAAGCATTACATTCTATAGCGTGTTTTTGATAATAGCAATTGAAAGTCTTCATTGAAAGACTTCATATTTTCCCACATTATGATTTCAAATATTCAGTGACAGAAACAGAAACGCATTTGCGGATGTCAACACTCTTCTCCCTAGCTTCTTCAATCCGATGTATTTCATGTGGAATTGTCACATAAATCCAGTCCATAATCACGAAATTTCGTAGAATCGAAAAGGTACCAGAATCTATTCATTCCAGATCAAATGGAAATGTTGTTGCAATGCGCATTCATTCACAATATGATTCCAGATTTCAATTATAACTAGACACGCCATCTTCTCGAAAGTTATGTCGAGCGCGCGACTAAGTTCAAATTTATCTGGGCCGAGTTATGTGCACATTAATAATGTTGTTGTTGTGTAATGATGAATCTGCGCTTGTGTATTTAGTTTGGAATACGGCATACATTCAGTTACTTTGTTTCTTGTAGTGTATTTTGTTAATATAATTAAGCATTAGGTAGAATAAGAAAATGAGCATATAATAAAAAGGTTATTACATTTGTATGGGAAAATATGAACTCGTTTTGTCTGATGGATATACTGAACTCCCAAGGTAGTTCAGTATTTACATAAAAAACTTGCTCATATTTTCCCATACAAATGCAATAACCTATAATTATTTAATTATTTATATGTCTATATCTCTCCTGTATTCGTCTCTCCCTAGAGTAGCGCGCATTCAGGTCAGCCCCTTGCTACATTGTTACCAATATCCAGTACCATGACGTCACCTCACCTTTTCCATTCCTATTATCACTATACAATAACCCCACTTTCCCAGTCCTAATATTCCCCATCTTCAATTCTCCTTGTCGCTTTATCGCCCCATGGTGATCTGAAAAGTCTTGTCGCAATAATGTCTCGGGGGGCTGAATGTGTTTTTCCATTGTCGTTATATCGTCCCCATACGCTACACACTGAGGATTTTGCAAATATAACCGATAAACGTGCTGATTAAATTGTCAAATGATCGTGTTTAAAGATTCAATATGTAACGGATATATGATTTCCGGATGTAAGAATCCCAAGACTGTAAAAAGAAATCAGTGTTCTGAAATTGTTTTCACTTTTTAAATCTATCAAAAAACAATGATTTATGGTTAATTGCTATAGTCAGTGTCTTCTAGTCCTGGTTAATTTGTCATAATAGTACATTCAATATTGTGTTTTAATATGTATGGTCACAAATGGTTTGAGTTTATTTTCGCGCAGAGATTATAATACAGGGAATCTGCATAGGATATTAAGTGGATAGTTATCTGTGTAAATTTATCAAATTGAAAAGATAATTCTTCAATTGATGTCATTAAAACACTAATGCTACAATTAATGTCATCAAAACACTAATGCTACAATTGATATCATTAAAACACTAATGCTACAATTGGTGTCATTAAACGATATTGCTACAATTGATGTAATTTAAACAATAATGCTACAATTGATGTCAGTATGGTCATTGGTAGATGAAGAGAAGAAAAAAAAAATCAACTGATGGAGAGAATTACGAAAATAACGTACCTTCAATTGATCTACCGGTATGCTTCTTTTCTAACGTTTATATAATACAAGCAACTCTGAGAAACAAAAATACATCAGATCCGTAATAAAGTCAAAAGTAACAATTTAACACATCGGAAATTAAACGCAGTTCTGTTTAATGCTGTACTGGGGGCACCGCCACATTAAAACGTAAACCCTTATCTGCTAGCATAATTTATCGCCATGTTCTCTTTTATATTTAAGTGTGTGTGATTTGGATTTTTAACATAGCTTGAAAAATGTTTCAATCATATCGCTACGATATCTGGAATGTGGCAGTTTATAGTGATGTATAGTATTGGGGCATCATGCCGCAGACATGTATCGTCATGTCCCACAAAGTCACATTATCCTGACACCAGGCCGATCAGTCCTAACACTAACCTCTTAATGCTGATCACCAAGCGAGGCGTACGCTCTAGTTAGGCTACTGGAGCGGTCATCTATTATATTTGGTATATTTGTTACCCGTGATAATCTAGCAAGTAAAGGTGTTGTAACAAATGTGTTTGCAGTTTAAATTTCTTTATCCTATGAAAGAGAACGATTTATTTTGTATTATTTTTTCTTATTATCTGTCTCCTCTTTTATTTTTCATTGTCAGCGCTTTATTATATGTCTAAATCCTTTATGCGACGTTTAGAAGCAGCTGTGATCATTCGATCACTAGTAGTATGCTTAGAAATATATAGAATGAGAAAAAGGGTCTGCTCTTAATACTTTTTGGTTTGTCCCATAATAATCTGCAGATTTTTATATTTTATGCGTCTTTATTCTTTTATAAATTAAAATAAAGAAAGAAACACTTTTTATTATTTTTTCTTTATACATGTGCATTACGATACACAAAATCAACCATTTTTTGCTTGAAAATACTGTATACTTAGTATACCTTTCCATTAGTGGCTGATCGCTTTGTTCCACAATGACCTTACACGTAACAGTAAACCGTGCCTTAGTCAAAGGAGGTAATGTACTTGCTGATTTTTTATACTTTAGCTCTTCATTAATTTTAACGGTAAATTTCAGGAATTTTGTTGGAGTAAATTTAAACATAGATCAGTATTTATTAATTTAGAAAAAAGCATGAAAAATTACATGTTGAAGTTAATAGAATAATACAAATTATCTAGATGGTAACTGAATGAATTCACTACCGGAGCCGTTTCGGTTTTTTTGTGTTTTTTTTTTTTTTTTTTTTTATAAATGGAAGCCATATTGGGAATATTTACCAATTCACGCTAATAGATCAAGGATTGCTAATCCAGACTGTATGGCATGTCCTAAGGACAAACGAAATATTTGGTCTTTTAGCTTGATTCAAGAGGTAACGGAACATCTTCCTAACGTTAATTTGATTGATTACATAATGTTGGAGAAACATTATTTACAAAATTAAATTGTTATTTTTGGACACTTTGTGCAAGATATGTCCATTCAAAATTAATTTTAAAGATACATGGTTTCTTGATTAGTGACCTGGAATACTTGATTTTTTTTATTTTTTTTTATTTTTTTTTTTGGGGGGGGAAGGGGGACTCTATGTCAGATTCTCTTTTCGAAACATGAAGCATATCTAGACCTACTGATGGAGAGTACGATTATTTTATTCATTATTTGTAGTAAAATATATGACAGTATCACCAACAAAGAGGCCACTTTGTACAAATATAATACTGGGCAGACCATTAATGTAGAGCATGAATATCCGGACCAAGGAATGATCCTTGCGGAACCCAATGTAGAGCAAGAATATAGGACCAGTGACTGATCCTTGCAATATTTAATACTGTTATCTGCCCTATGACTTTACAAAAGTGCAAGTAAGAGAAATTGGTTAGTAGTTTTGATTGTGATGACCGTTCGCCGTCTGTAAACAAACATACCTCAACTTAGTTCAGATTTGTGGAGATCTGACTTTATTTATATTGAGATATGACAGGAACGAAGCTAGAAATATGTAGCAAAACAGCATATTCCTTCTATTTGCGTTATTTATTACGCACAAACACACACACACATGCACGGCAAGTGAGGAAACTGGACAGTTATACTTTTTATATATGGAATATGTCACAAATGTTCTCAGAATAAAGGGTAAATGTCAGCTTATCCGCTGAAGTGATTTACCGAAGAAGCCAAAAAGTTTAAGAAAACATATATTTTTAGATTTTTGTTAAGGACATTTAAATAGTGATGTGGTACATCTCAGTATCGTGGCTTACATACATTATTACTGATATAAACTAGACTATTATACATGAGTAAGAATGCTGTCATTAACAGAAGGTGGTTCCTTATACCTTCTGCAATTCTGAACGCTAGATGTATTTTAGGACTCAAGCAAATGCAAAATGTGACACATTTTCATTGATATATAGGTTGCTTGGCAACAGTGTCTGTTCCAATTAAACTCTTCAATTTGTATTAGCCTGTAAAAACAAAAATTCAGAGAAATAATTAAGTAGATCATGCGTGGTTTGGGTATTTGGGTAGAAATACATAAATAACTGACCAGTGTTGAATGATGACTGGAGCGTAGGTCACATTGACTAAGAGTTTCCGTACCTAGCGCTTCATCTGATATTACGCACACATTGCAACATTGTGGAAAGATGTGCAATTCAGAGACCGAAAACCACTAGTAATCAATCTTTTTTTTTTTTGCTAAGTAAGTTTATTGCAAAGTCCCAATTTTGGTGTGCGTGACATTTTTTTGACTAACTCAGATCATGCTTTGAGTTTAAAGAAAATTATATAGCACGGACAGAGAAATCAGGTAGATGTATGCAGGTCGCATATATGTATTGTGATATTTTTTCTTTCTTTTACTACCCGTTCTCTGAACGGGGTACAATAATTAGCACAAATCAGTTACATAGATGGAGAAGAAATATAGCAATGTATTTTTATTACAGTTGCATTCTTACATGAATATCACACAAGTAAGGGATATTTACATGTATATGTATAGTCCAAATTTCTTCTGACATTTCCAACTACGTGTTAGATCATTGGACGGTTGATGTATCTACTATGAGGTAGTAAGGGTCAAATGACACAAATTGGTATGGATACTGTGTGAGAAATAAAGAGCCCCAGAAGGGACAATTCAGTGTTGGTGCTCTTTTTTTAAGTGGGCCCATATCAACTAAACTAAGAATGCATATCTCATTTTATATTTGTCAAACAATGCTGACTATATATATTGTCATGTATATCTATATTTTTTGTAAGTCCTAGTACATTATTCTGTCAATGTTTTAAATTTCTTTTCATTGCTGTAAATTGTAGTGATGATCTGAAACTGAATTTCTTACGTGTATAGGGTCTATTTTTTATTTTATAAGAGAACGTAACATTGCATAGGATCTATAAATAAATGATTACTTACGTGTTGACAGTTGCTAATAACAAAATATGTTTATAATATTCGAACTTTTCCCTATTGGACAGGTCGGTCAGGTGGTGTTTCCTTACTGTTGAAAGATAGCCGAATGTTGAAACTATATTTATATACGCTTATTAATGCGCCATGGGCGGATCAAAATTTGATATACCTGTAAGTAGTGAATGGGGTCACTTTAGCCTCAATGGGAATTAGCTTTAAAAACACCCCTGGGTCGTTTTAGCCTCAATGGAAATATAACATGGAGAAAAATCGTGGGTCGTTTTAGCCTCAAGGGGAATTTAACATGG
This sequence comes from Sinohyriopsis cumingii, assembly GCA_028554795.2. Taxonomy (NCBI): domain Eukaryota; kingdom Metazoa; phylum Mollusca; class Bivalvia; order Unionida; family Unionidae; genus Sinohyriopsis; species Sinohyriopsis cumingii. The sequence goes on along the minus strand of CM068830.1, from coordinate 46,500,748 downwards.
GAAATAGTCTTGGGTCGTTTTAGCCTCAAGGGAAATTTAACATGGGGAATATAGTTTGGGCTTGTCTAGGGACAAGGGGAATTGAACATGGGATTTTTTTTTTTTAAATTTTTTAAATTTAAAAAAGGGGTAGGCAATTGAAAAGTCATTCTCTTTTCGAGAAATATGGCTGGCCCTGAAAAGGGCCTTTGGTTTTCTTCTTCTTCTTCTTCTAATTTCTTCTATTTCTCCACCAGCTTCTAATTTTCTGTCCTACACTTTTTCTCTTCTTTTCTTTCTTTCTTTTCTCCTCCTCTTCTTTCTTCTCCTCCTCTTCTTTCTTCCTCTTCTCATTTTCTTCTTCTTTTTCAATTTTTTCGTTCCATGCTCTCATCCTTATCCTTTCCTCTTCATCCTCCTTCTCCTCCTTTATTTCTTTCAACAGATCACTGATGATTACCTATATTTTTCGTAAATTGTTTATCTCCATCTTCACTCGATGGGGACTATAAGAATAGTGATCCTCGTTTAGGTTAACCAACATTTGCTCCATCATTCCTAAATTGTCCAGGACGTTTTGCAATTTTTCCATTTTGTCAAGGTGGTTCGAAGCCATCTTCTTTTTTATTCTTTGCAGAATGGTTTGAACGACGAATACTGTGGATTCTTATACGAAAAGCGCGGACGTGATGGAAAACATCCCCTAAGACATAAAAATTGATCTTACCTAGATCATGATCAAACAACGCGCGGACGTGAAGGAAAACATCCCCACTTTTCTCATTTCATATAATAAAACCCAAACTATACTCTCCACATACGCTAATAAACAATAAACAAATCCATAATTTACTATCCACACAATCGTACGTGAGCGCTTACAATCACAAACACAAACACAAACACACAAACACACAAACACATACCCTCACACTATGAAAAAAGAATCAGTGTTTATATTCACACTACTCTACCTACACATTGGCAAATTGATGGTTATTTCTTTTTTAGAGTATTGGGTAGCCCTTAAAAGGGCTGTTTTTTTGAACTCCAGATGCACCTATTTAATGATGGCACCTTCCTGGCCTGGCGCCACACACGCATCTTATTCCCCAGTCTCCTTTCACCTTTATTTTGGGGAGCGCAGAGGGAGGATGATTCGCTTCAACACCCCAATCCTCTGTCTCGGGAATATTGTACGACATCCTCTCTCCTATTTTCTTTTTCTCCTCTTCCCTCTGTCTTCTCTCCTCCTCTTCCTTCTTTATTCTTTCCTCTTCTATTATAGCCTCCGCGGCCAGTTCATTTAACAGGCGCCTGACATATTCCAGATGTATCTGGAGTTCAAGAAGTTTGCTTATTCTGCTATTCATTTTTGGTGTTGATCAATCAACAAGGGTAGCTAGACTGCCGAACGAGTTTCAATTTATAGTGAAAGCGCGAACGTGAAGGAAAACATCCCCCTAAAAACATAAAATTGATCTTACTTAGATCATGACCAAACAACGCGCGGACCTAAAAGAAACACTCACTCACTTTTTTATGCTACCCATCACTATTTTAAAATTTTTTTATAAATCACTTCAATAGACTATCCACATACGCAAAGCAATCCAATCTAACCACAAATATACACCTCAAACGCCCAAAAAAAGACATTATTTTAATCTACTATCCATACCAACTTACTTGAGCACTTACAAACACAAACACACAAACACATACCCTCACATTTTTTAAAAAAGAGTTAGTGTTTATATTCACACTACTCTACCTACACACATTGGCAAATTTATCGTTATTTCTTTTCTAGAGTATTGGGTAGCCCTGAAAAGGGCTGTTTTTTTGTTTGCTATGGCAATCTTTTTTTAGTTTCTAAGAATGCGATGTCCTCTGAGGATAGACTTTCTGGCGATAGGTCTGCTTCTTCGGAAAGAGACGAAGAACTCTTTGGTGTCGATACGACAATCGACAAAGCCTCTGTCAGGTTCAGGTTGCTGCTGCTGCTGTTGCTGCTGTCTCTGAAGTCTGTACTTCTCCGTCCATTCTTCTTTCTCCCTGTTCACTTCTTCTCTGAAGAGCTCTTCTATCAGGTCTTCAGTGACTTTTAGCATTCTCACATTCTCTATTTCTTCTGGCTTCGGTATCAGACTGTGTCTGACCCTATGCAAATTCACGTAGGCTTCGTTGAGTTTAGCTAGTTTGGAGCACATCTTCGTAGGAGGATGAGTCGACAATGGATGGTTAGACTGGAAACAACCCCGGTTCTTAAAGTCAAAGCGCGGACGTGAAGGAAAACATCCCCCACACGGTTTTCGAGCCGCAACGTTCATGAGAGGGATAGTAAGAAATGAAAGAGCATCAATCAAACATTCTTATAGCTAAACAAACCACAAAGGCATTTTTTTCAAAACACAACATTTTTATTCAAAAATCACTTAACACTAAACAACAACTCTAACATTTTTAACAATAATCCAACAATATAACATCAAACAATTTTTTTCAAATCACAAACAAATTTTTTTTCTCAATTGACAATCTACTTTAAACAAGGCTGACACCGTTGTCGTTGTGAATGAAATTGTGATTTCCACTGTTGGAAGTCATTAGGCCATTGATGGACACTACGTTTCCTAGCTTGAGACAAAAGATAAGCATAATGGTCACAAAACCATCGATCTACTTTCACATCATTTCTTGAAGAAGAACGAGGATCAAAATGAGTCACTAAATGTTCTAAGGAATAGCCCAGGCTGCGATGATGCAGAAAATACACACAATATTGTCCACACACCAAGGAATCTGTGCCTTGTAATTTCACATTATTGAATCGGGTGGTCTGAGCATTTCTTCTCATAAAGTCAATGATATCGTCTTCCAAAAGTGGCACTCCGTACGAATCGAAATATTCCACACATCCTTCTTGAGGAAAGTAAACGGCTACCCAGTGGGTTCCTGGGAGATGACTGTCGTCCGTGTTGATCACGTAAGTTTGATGGTCTTTAGGTTTGCGATGAGGGAGTTCATCTTTAGCACAGACGACAGGATTCCAAGAAGCCGTATACGAACTGTGGTTCAAAAGGTAATAAAGTTCCCAGGTATCCATTTGTGTGTTTTTTTTCTTCACAGGTAATAAGTCGTCAATTCGATCCTGACTTTTTGCTTGAAAATGTCTGACAAGTAACCGTTTCTTCGTTTCGTCTCCTCACTCTGATTCAGGAGAGCTTCGATACGATGGATCTCTTGAGTGGTTAATGGTGGACAAGAATGTTCACGCAAGTCTTTATACCACTGGTGCAACACGTCTTCGTCCGAGATGAGACTCCAAGCTTCGTCCAGATACTCGTCCAATTTCTTCTTGACTCAACATCAGGCATTTATCGTGTTGAATTTGACTGGGATGATCGTTTTGACATCCATAGCAATTTTTCTTGATCAATTCCGTCATTTTTTCGACCAAGTGTTTGGCAAAACAGGAGACTAAATGGGCTTCTTGTTCTGGCCATCTCGACTTCATCATGATCACTTCTTCTTCCACAGTCTCCTCACATTTCATGTCCAAAGTTTCTCCACTAGGTAAAGAGGGACAATAGTCTTCCATGGTTTCTAGTAATCTAGGATGACTTCTCTCAAACTGTTGATTTCTATCGTATTATCGAATTCTGCATACAGGATGACGTTCACCGTTTCATCAGGGTCTCGGTCTTTAAACTGAATTTCCACACGAATCTGGCCGGATTTTATAGGGTGGAAATGTCTCTCGTCGCTGCCTTGGTCTGGAGTGAAATCAAAAGCCCACAAAGCGTAGCCTCCTGCATAATCCTCGTACGTAATACCGTGACTGGTATTGGTTCCTAACTGTCCGGTGGCTTCCTACAGGGACAAGTACGATCTCAAGTAATTCTTCTTGGTAAAGTCAGGTTCGAAAGGTCGGTTACACAAGGTCTTGCCATCGCGACTGACTTCGATTTTGGACACGCCAAAGTGTTGAAAGTAGAAAGTACTTTTTTCGGCAGCTCCGTTGAAGGCTGTATTCTCGACGATACCAACGATCAAACGTTTGGGTAACTGTCCTTGGAACAGATGATCTTCGATCATGGATCGCTGTCCCTTGGGAATAGTGAAGGTTTTCACTTCCACGCGTCGTATGGGATACTTGGCGGTCGTTCTGCTCAACGTCTGACTGATGTCGTTTCCCACTTTAGGTAACACTTCCACACGGCGTACGTAGAGTCTGGCTTCTTGGATTTTGGTTTTGTAACCGTCACTATCAGCCAATAAATGGAAAGCGGTACTGCTACGATTCAGTCTCAGGCGGACATCCACCCCGTTCAGCAAATACTTTTCTTGCAACCACATGTCCAAATGCAAACGATCCATCAGTTCTAAACTTGTGTCGACTCCCGTGATTTTCTTTCTTCGTTCTACAAATCCATCATTGTTGTCTTTCTTTTCATCAGTTTCCAATATTTCAAACTTGGTAGGTTCGTCAGCTTCCCATACCACACAGGCATTGAGATGAGTGTTCTTGGCATCTATTCCGTACGTCAAGAGATTTTCCAGGTAGGCACGATAAGGGTAAGTATCCATGCTGCTACTGACCAGTTTGTTATTCAAGTACAAGTCCACTCCACTGAACAAGGAATGCATGAAATTGTTGACGGGAGCTACTGCTTCATCGTCTATAGCACCTCCAGTCTTATCTAGAATTTTGACTTTCAGGTACAAGTAACTGCTATTCAGATCGATGTAATCTTCGGGCTGTCCTTTGATTTCAAACTCGATGGGAGCGGAATCCGTCAAAGAGGAGACGGGGTGAAATTCCACCCACTGGGATTCTTGCATGGTCATCATGGTGGGGGGCATGGCAAACAGATCCAGTTCCGACTTGGAACAAGCGCAAGACTCTCGGTGCATCATTTTTTTTTGTTCTTTCTCAATAATCGAAAACGTCTAAGTCTCGAACGGTTCTTCTTTTCTTGGCCTTTCTAGCTTGAAGTCTGGTGAAAGGGTGTTTTCTTCGTCGTCTCTTTCTGCCTTGTCCTTGCTGAATGCCTGACTCGGTAGCGTGCAGGGCATTTATAGGTGTGTCTCGTCGGCCTAAAATGTCTTTGCCCGTTTGCAGCAAGACATTTTTGCCTGCCCTCATGAAGGCTTCTTTAGGGTTTTGTTTGTCGATGATGACATTTTGGAGAAATTCTTTGCCTTGCGTCAGTGCCGCATCTTTCAAGGCGTGCAATCCGCGTGTCACCATCGGTTTCAACACCGGGGCCACCGAACGAAAGGCCGATTTTAACATATCTCCTAAACCGTGTCCTCGCTGTCGAGCAACCCCTCGGTACACTGGATACATGACTTACGAATCGTGAGAGAACCGTTTTCGAAAATGGAGTTTCACCGTGACTTTTCCTTTGGTGAATGGAATATTTTGTCCCAAATCTCCTTTTATAGTAATGTTGACTGTGTCCAAATACGACTTACTGACAGGCAAATAGTGAGGATGGACAAATTCGCGGTGAACGTGGTAAGTGTTTCCACCTTCCTCGTCAGCGTTCGTGGCAGAATCCACTTTGAAAGGAATGACACGCAGTAACGGCACAGAGGTGTGTCCCACCACGTTGTACTCCACCACATCGGAATACACGAACATCAAATTCAGTCCTTGATTCAGTTCTACTGGGGTACGAAATAACTTGCTAAAAGACTCGTTGTCGTAAACGATGGGTAATTCGTTTTTCTTCATCATGGTCATTCTCATGTCCATGTCTCCACCCAACATGTCGTACAATTCAGGACAAAATAAAATGGACATGATTTTACTCCGTTCAAATTTCATCGAGAAGCGACGAGCTGCTTTGTGGTACTCCATGGTGACACTTTTGTTGACATGCTCCAAAGCTTTCAGAAACACGACATTAACATTAAACCTGGAGGCTATGGTGCTGACCAAATGTTGACCACTAAAATAATAGCCTGGGGAACGAACAAGTGATAGGTGGTGTACTTTTGATTTTGTGTACGGGTTTTCTTGTCATATTTGACATTGCTATCCATCCACTGTTGCATTTGCTCGTCATGAACTTCCACATCAAAAAAGTTTTGATTGGGAAGAATATTGAGGACATGGATCGGGTGAATGATTTCTACTAAAGCCACTTCCCAATGGGCTTCGTGATCTAAGGGGATGGCCTGAGGTAATTTGGCCGTGTAACAGCACAACGTGTTGTGGGGAAACACCTCCATGGAACTGTCACTGGGTAAGGTTAAGTAAAATTGGTTTTGGTGACTCATAATTCCAGAGTTCTGTGGCTGTCCGAGGGGTTACTGGACGTTAGACGTGTCTCCGCCCAAAATGGGGTTTTGGTTGTGGTTGGAGTGGTGACTGACACTGGCACTGGACACAAGGTTCCCGTTGGAAGAGAATTTCAGGGAGGGATTGGGAAGCAGGTAACCGATGCAACTGCTCAATAAAATGGTCCACAATTGTTTGTCTCCTTGTTGCAAACTCAAATTGGCAATGGCTGCCCCGATGACACAATACACCACGAAGATTTGGCAGAAAAAGACGATTTGCGTTTTAGGCACACGTTCTCCACACCACACCCACAAGGGTTGTTTTTGTAAATCTTGCACAGAAGAACTAGGTGAAGGAGGAGTGGTCGACGTAGCTGCGTCTGCTGTGTGAAAGGGCATGATGGCCACTTCTTTTTATAGTCGATGACTTGCGAAGCGTCGATCCAAGAATCAAAACTGGGTGGATATCCTTTCCAACGTACTTTGACTTCTTTGACACGTCGTTTGCCCACTTTACGGGTTCTGCGTTCGAGAATGCTTTCGATGTCGTACACGTCGTCTTCTTTTTTGGTGACACGTTGTAACTCGGGCAAATAAAACGTTCCTTTGAGCACTTCTCCGTTTATGTCTTCCAATTTATAGACGGTAGGATGACGGCCATGCACTCGTCCAGTGACACGAAACAGTTCGGTCGTCCAGTTAGGTAAGTAACCTTTGTCAAAAGTGCGTTTGGTTTTGCCAATGCGCACCCAATCTCCTACGGCCAACATTCCACTTTTCTTAGGGACAGCCCTCGTCGGGGACGTACCAAACAGACGCTCAAACACCAGCACTTCGTTGTCGGGAGTCACGTCTTGCGGGGCACGTCCAATGCTTCGATGGTAAGATTGGTTGTACGCTTGCACCAGGTGCGGTAAGATGTCAATGTACTTCAGAGTGTGGTGATACGTAAAATATTTCCACATGCGTTCTTTCAAAGTGCGTTGAAAACGTTCCACGATGCTGGCTTTGGTTTCGGGATTCTCGGTGGTAAAAAAATGAATGTCACGTTTCTTTAATTCTTTTTGGAAAGCTTGGTTCAGAAATTCGGTGCCTTTGTCCGTTTGCCATCGAAGAGGGTGAAGACCACTTTGTTTCAACACCCGTTGCAGGGCTCGCACTAACTCGCTGCTCGATTTGGAAGTCAAGGGCACGACCCAGGCAAATTTGGAAAAGACGTCGATGACACAAAACAAATATTTGTAGCCACGATTGTAGCTGGCCAAATGAGAGACATCGGCTAAATCGGCTTGCCATTGATGATCGATGCCTTCCACTCGGATGCGACTTCTGAAAAACTTGCGTCGAATGGGTTTGTGTAAAGTGTAGGTAGCTTGTTCTTGTAACCATCGTTGCACTTGAGGTAAACGGAGACTTTTCAGTCGCGTTTTGGCAGCACGATACAATTTTTGAACTCCTGCGTAACCTGCAGGATGAGAGGGATCGTAGTAAATGCTGGCTAAGACTTTTTCCATTTTTTTGTGTTGGTTGGTGTGTTAATAAGGCACCCACTCTTGGAAGATGCTACTCTTTTTCTCTTGGGGTACTTTCTTGGATTGCAATGCTTTGTGTGTGCGACCGGCAATAGGTGTTGAAGAGGAGGATATCTGAGCGGGGGATATCGGTTCTTGTTTCACTTCTGTCTTCACTTTCTTTTTCTCTTGTGATGAAGAAGGGGTGGCCATCATCTTTTTAATCCATCCAATTCTGGAGGTAGGTGGTGTTGTTAACTTGCGTACTTTTTCTGGTGGAGTTTGAAACCCTTCTTCTTCTTCTTCTCCTTTTTCTGTCTTGGTCACTGGTAGTGGTGGTACTGGTACTGGTACTGGTGATGGTGCTGGACTTTTCATCAAGGTCTTAAAATCTTTCAGAGTGGGTAGAGCTGTTTCGTCTAAAGCTTTCTGGTGAAAGAGTTGCAGTCGTTGCAAGAGTTGACCGTACTTTTGCGATTTTTCTGTTTCGGACAAATCTTGGCGATCCATCAAGGACTGCAATTCGTGTTGTAACTGGGACATTTCGCTCAAATTGGGATTGGGAGGTAAATGCGGGGTGCGTTGTTCTTGCCAAAGATGGTATTCCATCCATCGTTTGTAAGGCACTAAAGCTAGTTTTCGTCCTTCCATGCGGTTGTCAGGGGTCGATTCTGAGATCTTGGGACTTCCGAAGGCCTTTTTATCTTGCTCCCACCAGTCCTCCCAACATGGTTCCCAAGACTCCTTTCAGTATGGGGCCTAACAAGAGAGGCAAAATGCCTCCACGTTGGACCAACATCTTCTTTTTTTTGACGAATGGGAATTTTCTTTCGAACCATTTGGCGAAGAACGTGACGATGTTTGCTTAAGCATTGTTTCTGGTGTTTGGACAAAGGGATCGTGCCTTTCAAAACGTTCAAACAACATTCGCACACGGTATCGATGACCTCTTTGGAGGCCGATTGAATGAGTTTTTTTCGTAGAGGTGGAGAAGCTTTGGACAGGACAGATAACATGTCCCCATGTTTGACTAAACGTGGTGGTAGTCCTTTTCTTTTCTTTCCTTGGGGTTTTCTGGAGGGTGACATCTTTGAGTCTTCAGGAGCACAAAAAAAAACACTGATACCCTACTTGGTCACAGGCCTTTTTTATACTGGAACGCGTCGCCACTGATTGTCTTTACGTCGTATTAGTTTGAGGACAGGCATGACACGTCGTGCAGGGGTACGTAACGGACTAAATCGAGCCAGTTCTTGCTTGGACAAATCCAGTAAACTTTGTAACATGCCCGATCTTTCTTGGACTTTGATTTTGGGAGAAGGTACTTTGTAAGCAGCAGCCACTGCTACTAAATTGGAGGGTCCTGCCACTGGGGAAGTTCTTTTGGGGGTCATCAACGGAGAAGTTCTTGGTGTGATCAACGTCTCCAAGTACTCTTCAGTTCTGGGTGTCATCAACGGAGAAGTGGATAAACGTGAGGCTGCAGGAGACGCAGTCACCGCCGTGGCAGGTCGTGGTTTGCGAGTGTAAGGTTGCGTCCTGGCCGAAGTGCCTCTCTTGCGACTAGTTTTCTTCTGTGGACTTTTCTTTTTCTGGGGACTTTTTTTCTGTTTCTTTTTCTGGGGGCTTCTTTTCTTTTTCCGGGGTGGTGTCTGGTCAGAGGAGGGTCCTGCCACTGGAGAAGTTTTTCTTGGGGACCTGGTCTTTTTCTTTTTCTTCTTGGGGCTTCGTTGGACTTTTTTCTTGGGTATAACTTTGGGGGCATTAGGATCCCATCTTAAGAGAGAGCGAATGATGACCCCTCCTAGAGTACCGCTCCCTCCAGGTTTCAAAATGATTTGTTTTTTGGTTTGAGTGTCGATGCGAGGATCGGCCAGTTGGACCAAAGCGACTTTGTTTCGATCGAAAAAGCGTTTGGTTTGATGAGGAATCTGAATGATTCCTTGGAGTATTTGACGTGCCGTCACCGTGAACCATCGTAAGACTTCTTTGAGACTAGCTTCTAAGACACGAGCTCGTGTTTGTGGATTTTTTTCTCGACTGATGCCATACAAGGCACGAATCAATTGGACGGGAAGATGCGACTGAAGGGACGTCATGTTGACGTTGTGTGAGACAGACGAAAAAGGGTCTGAGGTTTTTATAGATTTTTTTATGTGGAGTGAAATGAAGTCGAGGACGGAGACGTGTACAGGACAGGCCCTCCGTCTTGGCACCAGTGGTGAAACAAGTGGGTACGAAATCGCAAATCCTCGGGAGTCGTAGGTTTCAAATCAACGAGTAAATAGGCGTGTGGTGTTTGAGTGGCATCGTCGTACGCCTGAGTCAGCCAAGGCGTTCCTAACTGTTTGGCTAAGACTTGCACTTGCGATTTATCTCGAGGGCTTTTAAACAAGACCACGTAATGCGCATTGAGACTGATGGTGCGATGGGCTTTACTTTGTTGAAACAAATTTTGGGTGATGTAAACGACACTGGCATTACGGTGATGCCCTTTGCGCGTGAACCACAATTTAATTTCTTCTTCGTCTTCTCCTAACATGTCGTCGAAAATGACCAAATGGGTTTGACAGGAGTCAGAGACGATGCTGTCGTCTTCTTTAGGAATGCCTTCCACAAACACGATGGAATCGCCTTGACTTTCTCGCAAGAGGTTGTACGCCGATTGCCACTCTTTGTAACACCACACGATCCGTTGAGGTGGCCGATCGATCAAATGATGTTTATGTTCGATCAAACGTTTGACGAATTTTGTTTTGCCTGAACCGCTAGGTCCAGCAATGAGCATGTTAAAGGGATGGCGAAGATACAAAGCCTCCCAACTGGCACGATCTAAGTGTTCGTCGATGACTTTGACAGTAGAGGAAGAGGGAGCAGAGACAGCAGAGGTAGCCATTGTGTGAGAAATGTCACTTGTGACACGAAAACAAACAAGACAAGATTTTATATACTTTTTCAGCACACGTTTATTGAATGTTTTTTTTTCAAACATGAATACGAAAGACAAAAATACATAAAAGCCAAAGGCTTAAGTACAAGGATAAAAGGCACATGATAACCATTAACGTGGAATAAAAACAAGTGTCTGTACAACAACATGTTTTGGGTAATGTTCTAACCAGTTCTATAGTAGGGGGTAAGATCACACAAGTGTCCTCCCGAAAGGGTCTTTCAGGCCTGTCCACGACAGTCCCGTCCTGGGTGACGGGTTCTTCTGGCACCGTCACTAACACGGGTTGAAAAGTAACTTTTTTCCTTGAACAACTCTCGTGCATACTGGGCCACTTCTTGGGTCCAAGCCTCAAAACCCCATTCTTTCCAAGCACGGACATCTGTCCAATGGGGATGTAAGTCACAAGCTACACACACATCGTCATACACGTCTTGGGTAGCTAAAAGTTGACGAATCTTTTTTTCCTGTTGAGGTCGAGAAGTATCCAGATGAAAACGCAAGCCTTTGAGCAAAAGGAGTTTTTCGTGACCATTTAAGGCCATTGAGGTGGTAAGTACTGATCGTAAAGAGTCCACAAAGAATCGGCTGGTAAACGAAATCCCAGAAAACAAGTCACTAAGACACACACCACTTGTCGTCCCAATTGAATGGATACAGTTCTTGTAATAATCGATGGTAATGATCCACGGTTTGAATATGGTCACTGAGTTCCTTCCACGGAATCTGTTCAATAATATGTGACATAATCCGTGGCATGGCAACTTGATTTTATAGTGTCTTTGTTTCGGAAGCAATAAAGGTAATTTCTAACCAAACATGTTCGTTCTCCAGTAGGGAATTTAAATGTTACATACTGTAACTGAAACGTCAGAGTTTGTCTAGATGTTTCGTCTTTTTCTAAGCAGATTCCATGTAACAAATGTTGGTAATCCTTTAACTCGTCTTCCTCAATACGTTGCAGTAAGTGAATCTCGAAGTAACCAAAATTACGAGCGTCTAGTCCATCATCATCCCCAAACTGAAAGTGTTCAACAAGGTCTGACCACTGAAAAAATTTCTGACGAATCAGTCCTCTTATACCATTCAGGTACCAGTGGTTAAAGATCTGGTGACGTAACGGATGCAATTGTTCTTTACGTTTCACTTGTATTTTCACCAGCTCTCGGTAAATCCTTTCTCTCAACTCCTCAGGCAAGCCCAAAATGTTCTCTTGTAAAGTATCCATAAGTATATACACTGTTTTTGGAATCGTTGGGTGGTGGCCAATAGCCTCGTTTAACTTTGTGCCTAATGTAATATCCACTCATAATCAGTCTTCTTGTACTTTGGAACAGAGCATAATTTAAAAACGGATGAATCACTTTGAGTTTGCGTTTCACTTGTATTTTGATCAGTTCTCGGTAAATGCGTTCTCTCAACTCCACAGGCAAAGCACGAATGTTCTCTAGCAAAGTATCCATGAATAGGTCATACTAAATCCTCTTTGGTCTGACACAAGAAATGTACTGTTTGCACAAACATGGTTTTACTTCAGTGTCGAATTTAAATCGTTTAGTTACTAATTTGCACATTACAATTCGTTCAGAAGTTTCCTCTTTCACTAAGTTGACATTGTGTTCAAGATGTTGGTAATTCGTTAACTCTTCCTCTGGAATTCGATGCAGTAAGTTTACAATGATGTAGGTAGAATCGTCCATAACAAACCAATCCTTTTTAAAACTAGAGGATCGTTGATCAATGTCTGTCCGATGGAACACTTTCAATTGAATCAATCCTTGTATAGCCTTCAGGTACCAGTGGTTCAAACACCGGTGACGTAACGGATGCAATTGTTCTTTACGTTTCACTTGTATTTTGACCAGGTCTCGGTAAATGCGTTCTCTCAACTCCACAGGCAAAGCACGAATGTTCTCTTGTAAAGTATCCATGAACAGATTATGGTAAGTTACTTCAATGTCTCGGTCACACTAAGGGTAAGTAATGACAATTCGGTGACCATCGAGCATGTTCAACGTAGGCCGAATCTTGCGGTTCCCAGTGGTGAAGTGACACACCGCAACTGAAGCACTTGACTTTATCTCCTTCGCCCAAGTAGAAAAATCCGGCTCTGGCTTCTTCGGGGGTCGGTCCTCCCAGATACTTAGGCCATTTTCCATTGAACGATTGAAGACGATTTTCAAAGTCGCAGTATTCCGACAAACGCACAGGGAACGAATATTCGTCTTTCACAGGTTCGTTTCGATGAGGGTTGAGTGACATGGGCAGGAGTTTGCTCAGGGCTGGATGACATCCCTAGGGGGGTAGACGTGAAGGTGAACATCCACATTTAAAATGAAACCCAGTAAAGTGTCCAAGAGGACGAGCGGCATCACTTTCGCATCCCACAGGTTTGACACGCACAGCATCCCTTTCCATGATAGGGGTAGTGACACTAAAGTTCCCATGATGCTTTACGGAATCGCTAAGGTCACAGCGTACAGCATCGTACCCATCGCAAGGCTCACAATCGCATTCCACTTCCGAAGCCTCACACTTGAATTGTGCCTTTCTAAACAACTTGTTCTGTGTTTCTCTGAAAGTATTCATCTTGTTCGCTCGGTCTTGGTAGTCACAATGAACTATCGATCTTGACCATAGCCCCTTTTTATACTAGTCGCAATGCAGTCTCCAGCTTGTACATCTTTCCTTTTTTACGTTTTTTATGTCCTGTTCTGGAAGGTACCGTCTCTAAGGTACCGTCAACATTGTACCGTAGTGTGATGGGTGGAAAGACCATAGAAAGGTAAGGGCAGTGCGGAGACCATCGAGTATGTTCCAGAATAGCTGAATCTTTATAGATACATAGATCCATTCGTAACTTCACTCCGCAAGCGAAACACTGTACCTCGTATCCCAATCCTGACTCAGGTTCCAAGTAGACAAATCCTGTTCTAGCTAAAACATGCGAAGAAGGTAATCCTTCCCTATCCGTAGGCCATTTCTGAAACGTGTCCAATCGACGGGCACAATCACAATAGTCAGGTAAGAAGACTGGAAAATGGTAGGGTTTGAACTTGGAGTTCTCATCGGGTTTCTCACTCGATTCTTGCTGTGGCGAAGTCATCTTTCTGGTGGGGTAACTATCCTCTTACAACCAATGTTTTATACCAACGTGTCCATACGGTAAGGTGAAATGATTGGGAAGTCGCACTCGCTTCTGGTACACGATTTGATAGACTTTTTCCAAGGGCCGACTGACGATGTGATGAGTGGGTAAACGTACAATCTTGTTCGGTTGATAGGTGGTCACTTTAAAGTTTCCATCCTGTCCCGATTGCAAGGCTTCTTTCAATACCCCAAAATTGACCACTCGACTGGTACGATAATTCAGAGTCAGTCCTTTTACTTTGCACGTCGTGTGCACTTCTCCTTGTTTGTCCCGGTATTCGTAGCCGTAATTTTTGGGACCACCACTGACGAAACTTAGAATCTTGTCGTCGGGATGCTCGTCTGTCCAGGCTCCTAAACGGTCTCCTTCGATGTCAGGGTGATGTTGAATCGGGTGATGGATGTAAATGCAACTGTCCGTGTCAAAGTACAGGACGCGTTCCCCTAACAGTTCTAAAGCTTCGTACAATTTTAAGCGAGCATGAACTGTCACGTAAGCCGCAATGATGACATTTCCAAAAGGGTCGTCTTGTACAAAGTCCAAATCTTCTTCGTAATTGACCAAGATCAAATTCTCTCGAACGACGTCCACGTATTTCATGTATTTGGTTTTGTCGTGAACCATCTGGAAGTAGCGGGAAGGTTGTGTCAAATATTCCGTCTTGGGTAAACACGGTCGTTGTGCCATTTTACCCCACAAGCAATTTAACATCACTTTGGCAAACGATCGCCTGCCTTCGTTTTTTTCGATGTGGTCTAAAGAGATGCCTTCTTGTTCATAGTATTTCTCTTTGAATTGTATTTGGTCTTCGGGAGTGTGACACCAGGAAGGATAGCCGCTAGCTTCTTGTTTCAGTTTCAAAAAGGCATCCACGTAGTCGGCGAAAATGCCTTTCTGACTGGGGTCACCCTTGTGGTATTGTTGTGTCTTGGGAAAGTGGCAAATTTCGTACACTTCTAACAGTTGGTATCCCATGTCCAGAGCTTTGAACAATTCTACGCTGACCCAGGTTCCCGTCAAGGCACGTTCTTCCTGGGTGTGCTGACAAGGCTGGTCTTGGTTGCACGTTTCGGCACAAGTACGGCACAAGGGAAACATCAGTTTGCCTTGACAATGGTGAGGTAAGACGGGATGGTATAGGTTCGTGGGAGGCAAAACTTTACACTTGATCAAGCCTTCGTATTGTCGAATGTTTTTCAGGTCGATGTGTTCCGTCGGCAATTGCGGGTGCCCTACAGGAAAGCGACAATATTTGCACACGTAGGGATACAGCGAACACACGTCCAAGTATTTGATTTCTTCTCCTTTCTCTTCGTCGGCTTGGTACAGCAAACAGGTGGCATTGGTCCTTCCTCCGTACAAACTATCCCTCGGGTTCAACGGGTCCATGAACTGGTAACTTTCCACGAGGCGTTTAAACTCGGGATCGGTTTTCATTCGGTGATCGTACTCGTGTTCCCACATTTCCACCACTTGGTATCCTTGCTGTTCTAACTTTAGGCGCCATTGACAAGTGTCCTGGTACAGGTCTTCCATGGTTCGTTGTAAAAACTGATTTTTAGTGCCACGGTCAGGGTAACAGACGGGACATCCGTGAAATAAGCAACCGTTAAACTCGTACACGATCTTGGGGTTTTCTAAGTCCCAGCCATCGACCGAATACGTTCCGATGGTCTTTTCACCCCCTCCGTTGCGGGCATGCTGAATCCACTTGTCTTCCTTGTCGCACAAGTAATGTAACCAACGTAGGGCTTTGACCGAGTATTGACGCTTGACATAGTGGGTCGTTTGAGGACTGATGACAGCCACAGTCTTTTCAGGCATGAATCGTTGTCGATCCACTAAGGAACACGCTTTGGCAATGGTGCAAGCTTCTTTCAAAGGATCGACCCCTCCGTGTTCCATGAACAGTTCTCGATATTTTCCACAGCAACGCCGTAAAATGTCCACGTCGGAACGACAATACTTTAGCATTTCTTCCTGAAAGTCGAAGGGGTCCGAGGCGTGAGCCTGGTACCAAGCGTAGAAAGCTTCTCGTTGTTCGGTACGCATGTTGTCGGGGTCGTAATAGTGAGCTTCAGGTAAATGGGGTAGAACGGCATGTTGATTG
This sequence comes from Sinohyriopsis cumingii, assembly GCA_028554795.2. Taxonomy (NCBI): domain Eukaryota; kingdom Metazoa; phylum Mollusca; class Bivalvia; order Unionida; family Unionidae; genus Sinohyriopsis; species Sinohyriopsis cumingii. Next base: position 46,484,750 of record CM068830.1, on the reverse strand, counting down.
GCTTCCGTATTGAAAAAGTATGGAAAGTACCCTTTAGCCATTTCTGTCATTCCAAACGTTTTAGGCATTCGACTCAAAGGCATGGCCAAGTAACTCATCGAATCTTTAAACTGCACTTGTCCCACTTGCATGAAAATGATTTTGGCTCCGTTCAAAGTCACTTTAGGACGTTCGGTGCCATGTTCCGTATAGTATCTGAGAAGAAACTGTCCATCGTATCCGGAAAAATTGTGAGCCATCACCGTGGCATGACGATGACAATCTCCGTAACGTTCGATGTCCTCTTGGCTCCACGTCTTGTCGATGGGGTCTAAGACCCATCGAGCGAAATCGGCTCGCGTGCTCGGTCCCCGAAAGATTTTTTCACGTCCTCCAGGAATCTTGCTGCAGTGAGGGCAATGACTGAAGATAGGTTCTTGAATGCACTTCTCGCACGCTCGATGAGCCACGCAGAAATTAGGAATGTGAATGCCAGTCTCTTGCATGCATTCGAAATCGAAAAAGATGAAATTGCTTTTCTTCTTGTGACCATCCTCTTTCTCTGGTGGGGGTTGGTATTTTTGCACGTAGCATTGGTGTTTCAAGTCCACGATGTGATGACAAATGTGACATTTTTTTTTCCTGAACATACTTGTGCCTTGGTACTATTGGTACGTATGCCTTGTCCACACGTAGGGCACAATCTCAGGAGTTGACAAGCACATTTCTTCTGTGAACCTTGTGTTTTCAGATGTTGTTGGTAACAGGTAGGGCTGACAAACGTGCGCAAACAAGTTGAACAAGGCACTGGTTCTTCGCTCAGACAGGGTGAAGAGGCCAAACATCCTGAGCATTTCAATCCACAATGCTTGTGTTGCTCTCGATTATTATAACCATAATCACATTTCTCACAATAATAAACATATCCCAGGAATCCGGTGATAGTGGTAATGGTATCGAAATGGTCATCGTGATAATAAACATGAATGTATTTTCCGTCCTTAAAATCTTGGCCTCGAAACAACAGAGGCCCGCGCACTTCTTGAGGGTGCACTTCCAAGGTGTAGCGTGGAGCTAGGACATCTTGCGATTTTTGCATTTCAGGAATGCCACAGGGTGTGTCTTTGGACAGGCCAGCTTGTTGCAACAGGAGTTCTGCTTCGTTTCGTTGTTTGGCTCGGTCCGATTGTCGAATAGTTTTCCAGGCTCTTTTCCATTCTGCCGTGTCGTTCTTGTTGGCATAGGTTCGTCCCACCACGATGGCTCGAGCTAAACACATCTGGTCCTGAGGGTTGTTAATTCGGACGAGACTCTTTTTGGTGCTGCGAAGGTCGTCCACCAATATCTTTTTGCGTCCAGTCCCTTGAGGAGGAGAGACGTGGGTCATGTCCAGTGTGGCTTTTCCATCGGTGATGTCAAACTGGTCATTAGATTGTTGTACGTGTTGAATCTTGTCCATGACTTTGGAAGCGGTCAATTCTGCAGGGGTGCTAAACTCGATCCAAACAGGGGATTTCAAACCGTCGTGTTGTATGGAAAGTCTCAAGCGATCGTCTTCTTTGGGTTGACATTGTCGCTTGAGTGCAGTGAGCAAAGAATCCCACACCCCAGTGATAAACACTTCTGCTTTCTCTAACGGCACTTCAGCCTTGAAATCTTTAAACTTCACCGTGTATTTGTAAGCCGTGGTTCTAAATTTTCTAGAGGAGCGCTTTTCCGTCTCTCGAATGGAATAGTACTTTTCAGGGTTAACTAAGGGTGGTGAACTTGGTTTAGAGGGTTCGGATTCTGGTTCACTCATGTCCTCTTCAAAATCACTGGCATGAATTTGTGCCAAGATTTCAGCCCTGGTTCGAGGCGATAGATCACGTTTCTGCCTCTTACTTTCTTCTTCTTCTTTCTTCTCGAATAAATAGGATCGTTTCATCTTGAGTGCAAAACGTCAAATGACTCAAGTTTAAACACCATAGACTAATTTATAGTCATGGCAGACCAGCGTATATAAAAGGGTGTGTGTCTTGTCGTTTCACTATTCATTTCACTCTCAAGCCGAGCACAACGATGGAAGAGACTAACCAAATCGAACGTTTCGTCAGAGCTTTGCGAGGGGTCATTAGAAAATTCTCTTCAGACCAGCCCACGGACTACTCTCCTTCCTTTCGAGATAAAAGTCAAGATACTTGCTATATCTGTCAGAAGAAAGGGCATTGGTCATCAGAGTGTCCAGACCGTCAAAAAAGAAAAAAAACAGGGACTAAAAAAAACAAAAGTCAAGATACCTGTTATTATTGTAAAGAAAAAGGACATTGGTCTCCAGATTGCCCAAAAAAGAAACAAGAGGAATCAGAAGAAAAGAGGAATTCTTCAGAAGAAGAGAGCGATTCTTCAGAGGAAGAGAGGGATTCTTCAGAGGAAGAGAGGGATTCTTCAGAGGAAGAGAGGGATTCTTCTGAGGAAGAAAGAAGACAGGTGAAGAAAAAGAAACAGGAGAAAAAAAGAAGAAGGGAAGAAAGCGAGGAGGAGGAAGAAGAAGAGGAAAAGAGTGTGACGGTGAAAAAATTCAAAAAACAGAGAGACTAAACAAAGAGACAGACGAAGTCAATGAACTTTTAATTAAAGTGTTCTGTTGTGAATTGTGAATTGGATTGTAACAATGGATAAAAGAATAAATTAATGATACAAGGTAAGTGTCTTTGAGTTGTGATTTTAAAATAAGAAGCTACACTCACGCACTCATACACAGACACGTACTATAAGGGTAAAATGGGTGGTTTTTTTTTTTTTTTTTTTTTTGAGTTATTGGCAAATTGAAATTGTATTTCTTTTCGAGAAATGTGGGTGGCCCTGAAAAGGGCCTTTTTATTTTGGTGTAGGGGTGAGTTTAAGCAATCAACGTTAACTGCCTTAAGCCTTTGCCACGGCCAAGGCCTACTTCTGGACTGCGTAATGTTGATGATGATGATTGGGTTGAAATCACTAAGGGTGGTACGGTAGGCTTAGTCACAGGGTTGACGTGTTTAGCTCGGGAAGGTCGTATTCTCTTCGGTCGTAATAAAGAAGTCTGATACATTTGTTTCAGACTTCTTAACTCTGCTAAAATGTCCAACAGTACCGTGACCGTTTGATTTTCACCCTCTTGTTTCTTTGCTGCTACTTCTTCTTGCTGTTGTTGCTGTTGTTTTTTTCTTACCTCTTCTTCTTGCTGCTGTTGCTGTAGGAGAAAAGCTTGTTCCGCTTCCTTTTGTCGTTGTATAAATTTCTCCAATTCTTCTTTCTGTCTCTGTCTAAAATTCTCCACTTGCGGTAATGAAGAAGGTAACGAAGGTTCCGGAACAAATTCTTGCGAGGAGAGAAAATCCACAAAATCCCAATTCACCTCTTCTGAAAGTAAGTCCGGGTTCCCTTGGGCAGTCTCCCCTGCTGTTACACCCCAATGGAACGTTTTCTGAATTTCCGTCATGTTGAATCACTGTCGCATAGATTGACTGTACACAAGCACTAGCGAATCTATATAGACCACGTGACGTCACAGACTGCTCTCTTCGGATTGGATGTGGGCTGACTGAATTTTGTAACGCGTGTTCGGATTGGTGAATGAACTCAATCCGTTTCAATCCTTCCTCTACCTATAAATAAGCGCAGTTCACTGCATTGATTCACCTGTTCTCGTCGCTTCAAGATGTGGACCACAGTTGAATCATCCACCCTTGTGTCTTCCATGATGTTTAGGACGGACATGCTCATGTATGTCCGGTCCAAGTGGACCGTTGTCCACAGGACAAACACCAGCCTGTGGATACGTAGGATCTACGTTGAAAGACAAGAATGCCTGAAAAGAGTGCTGATTTACGGGCCAACAGTGAGACGCAGCCTAAGGACAAGAAGAAGACCAATGCGGTGCCCTTTATGTTAATGAATACATTAACATAAACCCAAAGGCCCTTTTCAGGGCCACCCATATTTCTCGAAAAGAGAATGACTTTTCAATTGCCTACCCCTTTTTTAAATTTAAAAAATTTTTTAAAAAAAAAATCCCATGTTCAATTCCCCTTGTCCCTAGACAAGCCCAAACTCTATTCCCCATGTTAAATTTCCCTTGAGGCTAAAACGACCCAAGACTATTTCCCATGTTAAATTCCCCTTGAGGCTAAAACGACCCACGATTTTTCTCCATGTTAAATTTCCATTGAGGCTACAACGACCCAGGGGTGTTTTTAATGCTAATTCCCATTGAGGCTAAAGTGACCCCATTCACTACTACTCCTGTAGCATTGGAAAATCAAATTTCTTTATACCAAAACTTTAAAAGCCATGCTATTTTTAATGTAATAATATATGTGTATAAATCCGAAAAGGAATGGTTCAACTTTGGACATGTTTATATTCAACTAAATACAAAGTTTGACAACATTGTATATGGTCTGACAAAATACATGTTCAAATGAGAAATACTGCTTATAAAATTTGGTTGCACGTCAGTTTTCTGGTGTGATTAAAGAAAAACGGCAAAGTGACTGCCACACAATCGTTTGTTAAATTTATTAATCGTAGCATTCTTTTGTGATCTTTTGAATGTGATCTACAGGAATGGTTTCTTTAAGTTTTTCAGTTCTGTAGGACAGATACATCCGATTTTTATTACGATTTCTATACAGGGTAAATACTACTTGTTGTGGACTGCTTTAGTGAAGACTAACACTTCAACGTTTTGCTCATAGGCTAAAAAATACAAGTTTGCAATGTAAATTTAAAAGAGACTTTTGACAGTTAACACACGTATTATTAACCAACACAATTGCAGAAAATGTTGCATTAGTTATTCTTTTCATTTATTTATTTTTAAAGACGTGATTATAATTTTAATAAATGTTTACGTTCGATACCGATTGGAAAGGGGAAGATCTCTCAGACAATTTGTTTTCCATGGAAAATTGATACACATTTTGTAGTCATCATTTAGTAAGAAGCAAACTGCTCCAAATTCATTGTTGCACATGCATTAGCAATCTTATTTAATAGTAATGTTATTTTTTTGTTATTTCAGACTTACCCCCCTGCTCCCCCCCAAAAAAAAAAATGAAATGAATTGGAAGTTTGATTTATCAAATTTTTCAAAAATTAATTTCTTAAGACCTCTTAACTTCTTTCTTGGCAAGCATCACATATTAAATTTGAAGCTCAGACTTCACGCGAGTGTAGTACTTGTCCTAGATATTTCTTTATGTTCTTTCCTTTTTCTTTTCTATTTTTCATTTACTTTTTTCTTTATGCTCTGTTCTGATGCTTAGAAAGCTCTTTAAATGTGTTCACTGGTATTCTAAGAAAATATGTTGTTTTTTTACCATTTGTGGAAGGACAACAAAATCAATGGATATCTCCCACATTGACACATTGTTGACAATAACATATTTGTTACGTCTCAGAGTCAGGCTCGTAGAGTGCCGTACTGCATGAGATTGTTTTGTATATTGATTGCCAGAATGTGTTAAAGGAAATGAGTATTTTTATATATTTCTCAAAGGCATTTTATATACTCTTTGTCTCTCTGTCTCATTCTATCTGTCTCTCTCTCTCTCTCTCTCTCTCTCTCTCTCTCTCTCTCTCTGATATAAAAATGCAATCACGCAGTCAGAAAATCGTTCAAATAAACCTCTGTAGGATCATATCAACATGTTGTATATCTTTTCAGCTCTAGCAAGGAATTCTAGTTTTGTAAAATGATGCATATAATTATGAATTCAGTTTTACGAAATGAAACCCAAGATAGTTGCATATGACTTTAGAGCCGCAACAATGATTTATTTCATTTTACCTCCATTTTCTGCTGAACAACTTCAAATGGTGATAGAGAGTAAGATGTTATGACCCGAACATAACATTTATTCATGGAAAAGGATGCATTTTAGTTTTATGCTGCATGATGCATGCTGTTTTGAATAAGCTGTCACATTCATGCCCAGTTTTTAGAAAATGGCTTTGTTCCAAAATACTTCATTGATATACTGTATGTGACATGTGGCCGCATGTTTCGATTTTGATTAAAAAATATTTTAACAGGTCTTTATTTGAAAATTTGCATTAAAACTTCCATAATGACAGGTAACCGCGCAATTGTATCGCTATACATATTCAAGAGCTCAGGTGTGCCATAAAAGTGCCTGCAAGTAATATAAAACTCTTAAATTGACTTCACAAGGATGATTTGCTCTACTTAATTTAGCTTCTGGCAGTTTAATTATTTATGTACATGTATTTATGTTTCCTTGTCATTAGTAAAAACATTTATCTCGCTTGCGAGACGAGAACTGAGTTGCCATGGTTTACAATAAGTTATAATTTTCGAATTTTTTGATTTAAATTGTTTGGAAAGCTTGAATGTTTTCTTTACAGGTTATTCATCTAATATGTACCCATCTAAATCTGAAATTTATATGTTGCTTCTAATACGAAACGAAATTTTCTGCAGAAAAATGAATAAGATAAAATAGGCACTGAAATCAAGCTTTCCTACACTTCGAAGCCATATTTCGTTTGTATTGAAATGATCAGAGGCAGCGGCGGTTCTCGAAGGGGAATTGAGATTTTCTTATCCAATTCAATATTTTGCTTTGTCGAAGTAAGTCTGGTTTCGTTTTCACTATCTGATCTTATCGGTACAGATGCATTTTATAATTAGAATAGAGCCGTGTTATCAACGATTTAATTTCATCGCATATTCCATCATTGTTGCATGTGTGATTTAGAATGCTATTTGGAATAATCCAGTTAATAGTTTAATTCAAGACACAATTCCCGATTTTCCATCAAAAAGCCATGTTTCCTTGCGCTAAGTTGAAGTGATTGCTGTTCAGATAATCCCCATTCTCTACAGACCAGTGTAAGATTTTTAGACCTCTTTTAACTTATCGCCCTTGAGCGAGAAACTCTTCAACGCGAATATCACTTCCCGGGGCTGTGCAATCAACAATAGCATTTGTGGATAAGGCAAGCGTGTGACGTTTTGAGCATGTATTGACAACACATTTCTTCGAAAGGTATGATTTTATTTTGTATGGTAAAATAATACAAATGATAAAAGGAGTACCATAACGAATTATATTAAAACCGTACGCTGCGATAACACAAACAATATTTTGTTATCTGTTTATATAAAAATTGTCCGAATACAAAATTTTAAAATTAAATAACAGATATCCAATCGGAAGAATATTTAATAAAATTCCAAAAACGTGTCATTACCTATGTTGAATTTTATGATGTCAAACCATAAATAACCCATTGTAACTTTTTTAAAGTAATTAAATTTGACATGAAGAAAGAAATGTATAAAATGTCAAAATAACATTTGGGATGACGAATTCCTTTACCAGTTTCTGTGTGAATTCTTCGGGAAGGATAGACTGACTTCGGTTAAGAAATATTATCACATACGACAGATCACTTTGAAACGTCAACATACAATGACAAATAAGAACAAAATACTAGAGAAAATTTATGTTCGCAAAATTATGAACGAATTAGAATTTGAACGGTGGACTGGGTAGCTACCTATACTGATGTCAAATACCAACAGTTCGCAACTCTTCTGAATATTAAGTGAACCTAGTCAAACCCGTTTTCATCTAAATCATTGATCATTTTGTTTAGACAATCATTTGACTTGTATTATTTATAGAATCCATGCAGTGGCGTACGGAGCTAAAATTCTGCCCGGGGTGGAGGTCTGAGACGCCGCCCTCTGCCTTTTATTTTAGAGCGGGGGCTTCATCAAAGGCTGCATCACCAAATTTTCAAAACAGTGTCCTCCTTTAATCATCTCTATTTCTTTTTCCTTTCCTTTTCGTATCTTTTTTCACTTTTCCTGTTATCCCTCTTTTTGCCGCTTACAGAAAGTATATGCTTGTTCATGGTATACCAGACTGTGCCTTTGCTACATCTGAAGAATGTGCAGGGTACACGTATGGTTCTGAAGACCAACACGAGTATACCCGACATTCTGTTCCCACATTGACAGTGGTGTACTTCGCACATCCTGTATGACGATTCTAAAGTTTACATCTGATCCTTTATTAGGCATTTGTATCCATTTATCTACATACATTTACAATATAACATAACAGTCATTTGTTTTGAGATAAAAGAAATTCTGGAGTATTGCAAGCATGTTTACAAATGTTTTTGCTCTATTCATAGTGGAAGACCATATAATCATGTAACTGGAAATATTTTTCATTCGTGCCTTAACATAAGCAGAATTAATTTGTATCATTATTGTCTCCAGTGAATCATTCAGACTGGAATTTATTTCTTCACATTATTCAATTCAAGTGAATTTTCTCAAGAAAGATCAAGTGAGTTTTCTAAACAAATACGGAGTGCTCATAAATAATACCCTTTTACAGAGACTTTTAATGGGATTTACAGTGAATTCAAACCTGGAACTATATTACTCTGTTTCAACAAATAAACTGTTGGTACAAAAACAAAATACAAACTTCCACATGCACATCAACACCTTCAGCGGTGGGCCTATTTTGGATTTCTACTAAAGTTTATTCAGAACTTTACATTATTAGGACTTGTGTCTGTAATGCTATGATTATTTTGGAACTTAATCCGCAATAATGTAAGTTTCTTTTAAAATTTTCACTTAATTATAAATTATTTGTTGAATTTTGCAATGTTTGTTGCTCTTCACTTTTTTTGTTACTTATTGTAAGAGCATAGACTTGTAACATCGCTCAGCATTAATAGGTTAGTATTAGGCCTGGTCGACTTGGTGTCAGGATAATCTGACTAGGTGGGACATGGTGCCACATGTATGCGGTATGGTGCATGTTTCGTTATGTAAATGTATTTACGTTTGAAGAATAACTATGCATGTAACTATTCACACTAAACACAGTCCAACTGCAAAACACCTATAAAGACCTAACTATTTACATCCTTCCCAATTTATACATTACTTTATATATCTTTCTAAAACCTTTGAATACTCCAGTTCTCTGAACAAATCATTTTAATCTCGTTAATTTATGGTAAAACCCAAAATTCGCGAAACTAATCACCAAGGTCAAAATAAAATAATTGCCTTTTCGTCTTCGTTACACAACGGTAGAAAACTGCCAATGACTTGTTCCGAAATTGGTCAAACTTCAGTACGCATGAAAGTGTCAGTGAATATGGCCTTTATACTGGACACATCAGTCCATGTTTATCATTTAGTCTGTCGGATACTAAACATGAACGAAAACGTTTCCAATGTCAAGCACAAAATACAAGACGGCCTTCGAAAACAGAAAATAATGGTAAAATGCAATCTATATATGTAAAAGAAATTCACATGAAGAAAAGTTTATAATCAATCAACATGGCCCACTTCATCGGTGAGGAGATTGTGCTAAGATGATTTTAAATAGTTGTGGCCGATAATTTCATACTAAATGCAAATTTTATTTAAATTACAGCAGCTGTTTAACGTCCGTAATATTTAGGGATTTGGTTTGTAATCAATTATGGAAAAAAAAACTTAAAGAACAGCCATATTAATGGTGACAAATACATGAAATCCACAGAAAGATCAGACAGTGCAGTTGAATTGAATAACATCAAAATGGAAGTATGACACTTTTAGCATCTTGTTTAAAGGGAAAATCTGGAGGATCTAGTATTTTGAAGTAGGAAAAGACCGAGGATGTATCACATGGGCAAATTATTCTTTCTTCAAACATAAGAGAACAATTTCAGGATTATATTTAATAGGCTTGGATATTTAGAGATGCTGGTTAAACTACAGTGCCTGTACGAAGAACAAAGTTCCAGAGGAATGCTAAATACCATTGAAAACGTTTTATTGCGAATTGAAAAATATCCGAGGTAATCGGGTTGCAAATAATGTAGAGTAGTGAGCCGTATGAGCAACATTATTCGAATTATGTCGAGAATTATACCAACAAAGTAAAACTGATTATTCATCAGAGAAGGAATAAATACGATTGCGATGTTTTGTCAGTGCTATAGACTTTGGCAACTCAGGTATAGTATGTATGACCTTTAATGTTCAAACGTGTGAAAAATAGATTGAAAAGTTACAAACAAGTAAACAAACCAGAAAAATAAACACTCAGCGACACAAATAAAACTGCATTGAAAAGTATTGAAAGTAAACGAGGCAAATAAATGAACATCTAACATATTTGGAAAAACATCGAAGAAAAAAATGTAATCGAAAGTTTAAAAAATTGCTATGAAAGGAAAAGGTTGAAACGATTGCTGGTATAACCACGGCAATAATTATGATTATTTAAATTGTTGTTCTGTCTTAAAAATTTTAAAACGTCTATTTGGGGTTTGAAACGCGATCAGTAATAGTGCTCCATCAGGGGCAACTATGATTTGTTCGCTGAAAAATTAGAAATGGCTTATAAATATTGGTAACTGTTGAATTAGCAAATACAACAACAAAAACATTCTTTGGAATTGATGGTGGTGTTACAATTTGGCGTTTAAGCACATGCAAAGCATGACAACAGACTCATAATTGGCTTAGCTGTTGGTTGGTGACGTTTCTAATATGTCGGCACGTCCACATTCTCACGTATTATTTGAACGTCTGAAAACGAATCGCAGTAGCAGATTATTGCCATAGTCTTTTTCTCTGAAAAATTGTCGTCGACCTTGTCTTTTTGCGATCAACAAATTCTATTCATCGATATTAATGAGAGAGTTTTCCAAGTTTATACCCATCTCTGTAAATTCAGAAAATTATGTTGCATTCAGTGGTGCTTTCCATATGCATAACCATGTAATTTTGTAATACAAAATACACTGCCACGAGCTACATAATGCTTTTGAATGTGTTATGCATTTCTAAAATCTTGGCATAATGTTTTCATCTGACTTCTATATTTTGCTACCACTGCATTGGTTTATCAAATAACGTTTTGGCAGTGTCTGTAGTGTAATGTGCAATGTGTGTTTTATAATGTACATCTACCTAAAATAAAAAGTCTCACAAGCCCTTTAACTTTGATTCATCTTGCAAACCTTCGTTTGCTAAGCCGTTGATATAGAAATAAGTCTAACCTGTTTAATTAACTCTGAAAAACTTTAATCTATCAAATGTATTTCCAAAATTCCACATTTGTCCTTTTTAATTTATTCTCCAACAATTTCATATTGCATGCTACATATCTTTTCATGCAATCTTTGCTATCTAATTTAAAAGTGTTGTTATCCAAAGTGGTTTATGGTTTACATGTGAAAAGCTGAGTTTTAGCATTACACATTGTTATCTCGGTAAATAGTAACTAGGTTCCGATGAGTTATCCAATTTATGACCATAAATGGTTGTCTTTTAAAGGTAAAGGTGTACTGTTTTTACAGTTTGTGTTCATTATTATTAGGCTTGAGAAATTTATTCTAGACTTCAGTTTGTATTGCGTATGCAAAGAGCCTCTCACAGCTTTTTATTCACATTGAAATTTAATTGAGTTGCTTTTTCACTCTAAACGTTTCATTTCATCCACTATAATACCATTCACTCTTTCCATTTCTGGCATTATCGTCTGTAACATATCGCACTTCCTGGTTGTTTTGTTTTTGAGATGACAGGCGTTAGTGTTCTTGTACCATTTATTAGGGCAGTGGAATTTCAGGTTTTAGTTGATATAAAAATTTGAAGTAAAAAAAGGAATGTTTAAAATCTTTATTTCCACTCACTGTTCGAGGGGTACTGGATTTAGCTTTGTCATTTAGGTGTAAAAGCTCTTCCAAAATTAAGTGATTTTGGATAATTATGTTATAAATATCTTCAATTTATAAGCCTTAATTGTAGATGTCAGAAATTTGATACAGGAAAATGCATACGTTATGTTGAAATTAAGATAGGATCTTAAATCCCTTCCATTTCTCAGTACGTAAACTTACTCTTCATTACTTTGATCTTCGAAATATGGTTTCAACTTTTGTACATACCTTCCTTTTATATGATTCTTTTTGGTAAAATACGGACTTTCGAGCCTTTAAAATAAAATTGTCAAGTATTTTAAACATTTCCTAGGCATGATCAGAACGCACTTTCTAGACTAATAAGTTGAATAGCATTCAGTATTTTCACTTTGCAACAGATCTTGAAATTACTCTTATAGGGCTGTTTCCAATTTTTAAAGAATCGTTTTAGGTTAGGGCCCTCTGAAAGTGTCGTTAAATGCATTTTGTATCACATTCATTTAACTTTTTCAACCCAGCGGTGTTTCAGAAAGATATCTACCTTTGTAAATATATTTTGTATCTATTGTTGTCTTTTCTATATTCTTGCAATGGCGCCAGTCTGCATCTGAGACTGGCGATTCGTGGCAGATTTTTCAGTGAACCCATCTTTCATCTCTGCTTATTTAGGTTTTATTTATTTTTTTATTTTTATTATTGGTTTGTTTTGTCTAGTTCATTTTTCCCCACCGTTAATTGATATTCATGTAACAATTGGTCCGTCAGGGTCATGGTAATGATGTTTTGAATAATATAATTTGTGTTGCCATGCGAGGTCCATCTTTGTTGCTATGCCATCTCCAGCCAGAGTCGTTAAAAATGAATCAAATCACGCTGTGACTTTTTGTCTTCTTTTTCCTTGGCTTTATTATTGTAACCGTTTTGGTTACTTTTATTTTAAACAATTTAGTTCAATCCTTTCAGACGTATGAACTATATCAGATTATATTTATTTTGTCCATTTCTAGCTTTTAATATACTATGGCGACTTCATAGGCCGTGTCATCATTGTTTGTTTTAGACCGAACTTTGTCCTCCACGAATTATATGTATGTTTTTGCTGAATCAATGTACATTGAAATAATAGAATTTACAAGCTTTATAGATTGTACTTTAAATCATCTGAATAAAAGGTTTGGTATTTACACACACCAAATTAGTAATTTATTCCTTTTTCATACAGAATTGTCTTATTGATCATGTTTTCAAATCTGCTTTGCTAATTATTATATTCTATTAAATGTAATTTGCACCATAATGTCTGAACCACTGCAATATACTTTGTAAGTTCCAAGTTAACAATTTACGTTGTATTCTTTCCTGTGTAACTATGTAACACAACTATCCTTGACCAAACTTGTATTCCGTCGGGACTGGAAAATATAGGCATTATCTATTGGTATTGACATTGTTAATTTCATGTAACACCCAACAGATGTTTCTATATCCTCTCTGAAAACTGCTGAATGCAATACAATGCAGCTTTCTGCCTTTATTTATGAATGTTAAATATCACGTTGATTAGTATTTTCTCTTTTCTAATTTTCTTTATAGGTTGCAGGTCCAGAAATGTTTGAAAATATGTTTAAAAATGTATATTGTATCCATTTGCCGTTACGAATAAACCTTATTCCCACCGTTTACTCGTGCGAATTTAAGATAATCTTCCATTCAAAGAAATTGTATTTCCAAGGAGCACAGAAATAAAATAGACACTCTTCTTGTAAGGAATACATTTCATTAAACTGGCAGTTGCATCTCAGGAATATAGTTTAAACGGACATTTTTGTTTCGAGAAAAGAGATCGCTCCGAAATAAGATATTTTACTGTCATACGGCGTGATTATAAATTGCAAAACAATTTAATTCTGTCGTCGAGTATCTAAATTTAAAGGAAATACAAACTGACACAGAAATTCAGAATAATCAAACTGTCACACATTTCACGTAACTGATATAAAATATATCACATCTGTACAACAGTCTTTAAGAATCCAAAATCAAAATTTCCGTCTGTCGTATAGGATGACCTTGTTAATTTAATCCCTGCTTTCTGCCATTTATTGACCAAGATAAAATTTATTTCAAACTAATGATATTCATATCTTTTGTGTTCACTAGTGTAAATGACATTTTATGAAAACAACCTTAATTAAAAGTGTGTGACATGCCTGCTGATAAATATCAAGTATGCAAATAAAATGTAGGCCGATTTTAATTTATTCTGAACTATAAATGTGAAATGTACAATATATTCTAAATTACACATATTCTGATGGAAGAAGGTGGTGCAGTGTCGTGATACATCCAAGCAGAACAGTTCTTCTTCTGAGATTAGATTTCGGAAATACTTGTCTGGGATTGAACACACGAACAGGCACCATTTCCAGGTAGGATATAATCGGAGCGTATGGGGATTGTTTGAGCAAATTAGCCACGAAACAGAATGTTCATGCATCTATGGAACAATAACAATTCATACGAGTGTGACGTTATACACTTATCACGCTTTCATTTGTATCTATCATTTGCAAACACTAAAAGTTAAAATGCCCGTTTTAACTGCATCGTTTTACGTTACGAAGACAACGCGAATATCTGTATATAAGTGAAAGGGCAATTCTCAGACAAACTCTAAACTAAATACGTGTGTTTCGTTTATTTCAGATCAAATTTAAGCCATATCACAGTGATTGTTATATCTCGGATCAAATCAACACTGATTCTCCCTATGATGAAATTGTATAACCAAATCTATCTGATTCTTTTTTTCTCTGATCAACCTAATCAGTTTGATTCTAAGCTTTTCTTAAACTAAATTATCTGAATAAATGGCTTCTCCCAAAGTTATGTGTTGCAGGTATTTTCCAAATTCACATTCACGAGGATCCCTATATCGTTTTTGTCTACTGTAATTATTTTCATCAGGTTTTGAGAAATTCTGTTATTTTCACTGTTATCAGTCAGTCAATCAACCAATCTGTCTACATGTATGTATGTATGTATGTATGTTTGTATGTATGTATGTGTGTATGTCTGTCTGTATGCATGCATGCATACATGCAATGTATATATGTATGTATATATGTATGTATGTATGTTGTTGTGGGGTTTAACGCCATTTTTCTGCACACGATAAACTCTGCATGGCGAAGAGTATTAATGTATGTATGTATGTATGTATGTTCGTATGTATGTATGTATGTATGTATGTATGTATGTATGTATGCATGCATGTAAGTATGTATGTATGCATGTATTAATTTAACGATAGATTGATCAGTTACTCTTTCAGCTATATCTATCAATCTAACGTCATTTATTAAACACACACCAATTTCATGAAAACTCCTAGATCGATTACAAGCGGACACTGACGCGCTTTCTAAATCTGGCTGAAAATTGTCTAGTACAACGG
Source organism: Sinohyriopsis cumingii (assembly GCA_028554795.2). Lineage (NCBI taxonomy): Eukaryota > Metazoa > Mollusca > Bivalvia > Unionida > Unionidae > Sinohyriopsis > Sinohyriopsis cumingii. The sequence goes on along the minus strand of CM068830.1, from coordinate 46,469,584 downwards.
GTAATATTTTACCTTTTTCACTAGGACGACTGTAGGGTTATCGTGCGTATAATAACAGTGTGGAAAATTACATCTCCTTTGTTGCCATCGGAGCCTAATAACTCAAAGCCAGTAGTTCTAAACTTATAAAAGCAGAATGAATGTTGAGAAAAAAATAATCCACAAGAACTGTGAATGTTTATTACGATGCAAACTGATATTTTTATGTGACACTGACAAATATCTGTTGTTTTCACCCCTACATTTGTTTTACAGCTGCATGACCTTTCTCCTTGCTTCCTTCTTTACCTCTAAGTCCATTCTGTCATTTTAAAAATAATTAAGTTTCCATCCAATTTTCTGAATAGTGTAACATGTAGCAAGAGAAAACATAGACATAAATCCTATCATATTTTTTCTCTTTTGAAGAAAGATCCTAACAATGCAAGTCATAATTTGCTCTATTGAAACAATATGCATATTAAAAATTGCACGTGTTCTATTGTAGAAAATTCCGGGATTTATGTGAATCTTCATCTGTAACCTTACTTATGCTAAAATAGACAATCAGGCACTTTCAGCTCACAACGTCATAACAGGGAAGTTTACAAGATTTAGACCTCGTTCAGACACTTAATCATTCACACTTTAAAAACAAATGAGTAAATTTTGATTCTGGGTTTTAAACGAAAGATTTCTTTTACGGCTAAAATAATGTTTCCTAACTTAGAACCAGACTCTCATAGCTTCTGAAGCAATATAATCTTCTGTGTTGAAACACAAGCGAAAAAACTACAGTCTAATTGATCATGAAGGTACAATCTAGGTACTGCAGCTATAAGCAAAATCATAGACTCGTCTCATCAAATCGGGTTAAAATGTTAATTCAAGTACACGAGTATAGAAAGAAATTATGTTTATCACATAATCAGCAGAGACTGTGTTTATGTTTTAAAAACTACAATAGGACACTAATACGGTAAGCAAGTACGTCATTTTGTTAGAACATATACAAAGTAAAATATGACGTATACAATCTTTAACCCGATGAAAAATATAAGGGATCTAAAGTGGAAAAGAAGTAAATTTTATGATTAATTATACAACAATCTCTCTGTAGTTAGATTCCCACCACTTGTACGCTGGACTAGTTACCAGCATATGAGTATTTGAATCCAGTTTATAAACTGGTCAAAGAATATAAATGAGATAACAAAATGACTTGGTAATGCATACCATTCATACGTTAATATGGTAAATTTTCTGTAATTTATATCTCTTGGATGAAATTTCCAAACAAGAAAAATGACAGCAGGCGCACTCCAACTAATAGCTCTCCATTGGCCCCAGAGAATATGTCGTCTGAACTTGAAGCCTCAGTCAAAGCTTGAACGCAATGTCGGACCATTGGCAATAATTAAAGTTTTCCAGGACCAACAATTTCAATACACAGTTGTCTCTTTCATTCGGCTGAAGAATGCTTCTGGATAGACAGAAAATAGACCACTGATCGTCCTGTGTCCTTTATCGCTCAGTAGTTATTACCAACTTTTTTATAGTCAGACAATGGTCAATCAACATGAACAAAAAGACTTCTTTTTAGACAAGGCAGCAAAGTTAAAAGGGATTAAAATTATAGAAGAGGCGGTGACAAAGTATTACAACGAATAAAAGCATATGGAAGTGGCTTCAAATGAGGCTATTACAAAAGAAAAAAGAAATAATGACCTCAACATCATATTTTTCTATTGTGATCGGTTGCCAGGAAAAATACCGTTTAGAACAAAGCTACATATTTTAAGTGTGACAACGAAAACACTATTACAGAAAGACGGTTCATTATTTTAAAACTCGTACTAAGAGTAGCTGAATTGCATGTTTGTATTTGAAATAATTTCTGAATTCCTAAATGTGGTGCATTCACCTATACGTCGTAATAAAAGAGGTAACAGAGTAATGTAAGCGCCATTTATCTGGTGTGTATGGCAAGGATGATCGTTGCAAAATTAATTAATGATGTAAAAAATAAAAATAAAAAACTAGTTTACTATCTCAAGCAGATTATCTTATGTCACAAATAATGACTGTTATGAAGTACAGCAATGACCCTGCACATTTTTTGTAACTTTTACAAGAAAAACCGTGTACGGTGTCAAGTGATGAAAATAGTTGTGATAGACACGAGGTATAATACTTATGTGTCAGACTTTTACATAGTCACAGTGTGTCTGGTTTGAATGGTTGCACGAGCTATTAATTAGGACTGACAGGTGTGATTTGACTGGTTACACGATGAATTAGGCAAATATTACTATTGCCATAAACGAAATTAGCTCTAGCATGCATAATCGCTGGTTGGAAATATTTATCAACTTATCTGGGTCCTTTATATGATTCGATTAGGCAGACGTTAATCTGTAAGTTGACATTATTGTCTTTTTGTCACGATCTGCATGTATCAATACACCGTACGGCAAAGAAATTGTTTTCGTTTCATCAAGTTAAGGTCCATAAGGTGCACAAAAATAAATTTGGTCATGAAGTGTCTTTATAAAAGAAAGATATGTCATTTGCATTATTAATTCAAAGACAGGTGGAAGAGAAAGATGGAACATACTTAGCGCTAGGAATTGCCCAAGGTAGGTAGGAAATATATTTGTTTCTGACCGAGTAAAATAAATCATGATTAAGCTACTTGAGTAATTCTGTTGGATAAAATTTTTCATTCTCTTTCTGGATGATTTGATTAATTCGTCTCATGTCTCCTTCGTGTGCACGTGTATAGTTTTGTTAATGCAGTTACTATTTATCAATCTATAACTTTAATTAAATTCTAAACATGAGAGAGATTTAATCAAACTAATTTTAAGTTAAAGTCACTACAAGTATATTAGAAAAAGAAACATTTGAAGATAATGTCTAATGTTGTATATATGTAATATTGGTTCTGTAACACAGATTAAATTACTGCAACTTATTTGAGGTGTTTATTTAAATTCACAATTGTTGATATAGAAATAGCTGAAAAATGTGATAAGTTTTCATTAAAAATGAAACTATCGTTCTTTAACTATTATTTCAACATTTAAAGTCACGGAAATCCTCCACCCCTTTCAAATTTACCACTCATATCGGCATTTATATGTCAGTACATATTCAAGTAATTTAAATAATGATAAAACATGTAGTGGGGTGGCTATTTTAGGTGTAGAAAAGAAGCGCGTATTTCTTCATAATAAATATATACAAATAATCTTTTCAGGGTGAAATGTTTCTCGTTTTTCGTATAACAAATTATGCAGGGTATACGTGCACTTCTGAAAATAAAAAAAGTGTTTTCTGTCACTTCCCTTTTTCAACAATTCTGTAATTTGTTTTAGTTCTTGCAAGAATTGTTTTGTTGCTTTGGAGTCAAGATAACCATTTATACTTAAAATATATTTTATCACTCTGTTAAATCTTCGCTTTTTTGTTACAGCCTTTGTTTTCACAAAAGGCCCATCACCCAGGCCATTTTTATTGCACAAAAGCACGATCTTTCTTCTAGAGGTTGTTTATCCATTTTCCTATCTCAACTGGTAAATCATGATTTGAAGATCTAAATTTAGTAATATGAATAATCCTAAAAATTGAAGTTACTTTTGTAAAAATATATGAAGAGTACAAATGTTGATCCCAATTTCAGGTTTGAAGATACATTTCAGATGATTAGTTCTGTACCGTATGTATATGCCATCGAAAATTTCGGAATGATCGCATATACCATAGACAATGGCTATATGGTGCATACTAAAGACAATGTTTAGGAAATATAAACTTTATGAATTGCACAAAACCTTTAAAGAATGCACACATTAAAATATATTTAAAAATGAAGTACAACGAAATAAAATCTAAAAAGTAAAGATGTTAAAATTATGTACAAGGTACATAAAATAAAATAAATGAAACAGGTAATATCTTTAACACACATGGTCAAAATTTGATTTTACAACCAACGATACTTAAAGCCATTCTACATCATATCACATATTATGACATTATGTATTACTACATCATATCATCTATTATTACATCATATTATATATTATTACATCATGCCTTCTATAACTACATCATATTCATTATTACATCATGTCATCTATTATTACATCATATTATATATTATTACATCATGCCTTCTATAACTACATCATATTCATTATTACATCATGTCATCTATTAAAACATTATATTATCTATTATAACATCATGTCTTCTATTACTACCTCATGTCAACATTACATCATGCCATCTATTTGTAAATCATATCATCTATTATTACACAATGAATTACTTTTATATACATAATTCCTTTGTATTTATTAATTTGCATCATAATTTAACAATATTAGCTTTCAAATGAACTATAAGCGGTTTAGTTTGCGGCGCAATGGGGTGGGAGGGGAATTGTACCCAGGGCGCCAAGTATATTTTACACCTTAAATTTGTATAGTGCTGTACCTCACCCCCAGCGTAGGGAGTAGAATATTAACAAAATATATTTATAGGGATTGGGGCTGGAGGACGGAGGTTGGCAACTAACATGTCAATTGTTCTCTTTGGCAAAGTATAGAAACCACTAAAAACCACTGCCCCCGGGCGCCTCGGTAGGGGGCACCTTCGCACTAGAACTAGTATGAGTGAGGCATCTGAGCAGCTAATTCAAAGTGTAGGTTATCTTGATATATTTTGCACAAAAGGAAGTATGCCTTGATCTGTAAAACGTTAAATTGTATAAGTAATAAAAAAGATGATAACTTGATTTATATTTATACATAACCTAAGATGGACATATTTGTGTCGAAAATATTTATTCATGTTACAAATCAACTTCATTGTTTATCTTTTTCTTATATTAGACACATAACTATTAATTTGGAAGTGTATATATTAAACTTCAGTATTTCATATGAATATTTCTACCCGAAAATGCCAACTAGATGCATTTAGCCAGTTTCATCAGTTCATTGACATTATGTAGCCTTACTATCTAAATACGTTCTACTAAAATAAAACTATGTGATAAAAAATCTCAGATGGGTAATGATTTAATATTACATTTATGAAATTCGTTAAATAATGTCCAGCTTTTGTGAGTCATTTCATAAATTCAATATTAAATCGTTACCCATTTGAGATTCTCTATATACGTACTACTATATTTTCGTGAAACGTCAAACAAGGGAGACAACTCAAGTTTTCATTTAGATTCTATAATTATCCACTTCCGTATAGAATTGATAAAATTTCTGTTTTAAAACCCTAAAAGCACAAATTGATGTTTACCGACTTTAACATGTACACGTACCATTGTCAAAGTAACAATGTTGTTATAATTAAAAGAAAAGTATTTGTGTTAATAGATCATTTAGGAGTCCAAAGTACGGTTCATTTATAATTCTATAATCTAAAAGATAATCATCACTACAGTCAAAGTTACATATGTCAATGGGGAACACACATACACACAAACGAACAATACAACCGTTAAAGTGGCTAATAGCTTTAACAATTTTTTACCGTTAAGAATGATCGAAAACGAATATATTTTGCATATTTGTAGATTTTTGTTATTATAGGAAATTGAGAAGACAGTATTTACTGCCCATGCTCAAATATAGAAATAGTTCATATGCAGTTATTGCTCATGGCTGAATATAGAAATATTTACCATGCTATCGTTGCTCATGGCTGAATATAGAAATATTTACCATGCTATCGTTGCTCATGGCTGAATATAGAAATATTTACCATGCTATCGTTGCTCATGGCTGAATATAGAAATATTTACCATGATGTTATTGCTCAATGCCGAATGTAAAAAAATTATAAACATTAAGTCGGGAAATTCGAGGATAATTATTTTTACTCATTGTCTAAATTTATATAGCTAGTGCAACATAAAAGGTTAGAAAAATAGCTAATTTTGTTTAAGTAAGTGACGATTAAATTGCATTCTAGCACTAATAGAACTGAAGATAATTTGGTTCTTGTATATCTTGTAAACTTAATGGTAAATGTATTTTGTTTTGTATATACCTGTTATATTTAATACTCAGTAGAATTATTTTACGTAATCTCTGCAGTATGACATATTTTTGCTTCTCGCATCCTCGCGTATTTAGGTATAAATTGCTTGTTCAAGTCAGTGCTAAAGAAAGCTTGCAATCTGTTAGGTTCTATTCTGTTCTTGTATTGCAAGATCCTAATTACGCGAAAATGGTAGACATTCTTTCACCTACGGTTTATTTTACAGCTTTTTTGTCGGAATATAAAGAATCACATGCACTTTTAGAGTTGGAAGAGCCTTGTCATTTCTAACTGATTCTTTGATAAGGAAAGTCATGTCTACAATGCACTAGTCTTATTCCAATGCGTAAGCGTATATTTACTTGCAAAAATAGGGTTTAATTCGCGATAAACTAACTTTGCTAACCAATTTTGTATAGTATTTCTTACACAACTTAGAAAACAAACAAACAATATAATCGCTTGCATTTAAACTAATTGAATATAAAAAATTCTTTAACAGTTGCAAACAATGATGCAGTCCATTCTTTCGTATTTTAACTCTTTCTATTTGGGATTTTCCTTTGTATAAAATTTACCCAATTATTTGACTAGTTTATCTAAATAGCATATACTATTGTATATTGCTAACTTTCACTGTAATTACATTCTTGTCTTTCTGAATTATTTACCTGCATAATTACTCTACAGTGTGAAAATGTAACACGGCCAAGTTATTAATTGATACTGTACAATGCGCCTGTTTCTCTGCTACGAGAAGGAAATTTGTAAACGGTATGTTCCAGGCCGCCCTTGAATGCGTATGTTTTATGTCTTGTAAACTGTACCACTACAGCTTCATTGGGATTTAAAATTTTGGGATAGGATGTGGACAGCTTGCAGTGGACTACATTTATAGAAATAGTTTCCTTTTCGCGTCCCTGTTGGTGTTGGTAGTTTGTGGGCTTATCGCCGTTTTTCATCACATGATAGGCTATGCATGGCGGCCACTGTATCTGGTAGAAGATACACGACACACGGGAGCTACTGGCAAGTTTTCTCACAAACCCACATTAGCCGAGTCCGAGACTCGAACCCATCTCAGAGGAGAGATAACATTAATCAGTAGAGAACGAGTGCGTAGATCACTCTGCTACCGGAGGCCTCCATCACTGAAGGAGTCGTGGGGATGTAACAATGTTGATGACAGAATATTTGTCATCGAGGACAGAATATTTGTTTAAAAAACAAACACCACTCCCAAAAATTCAAGAAACAAACAAGCAACAAAAAAAACGAACAAAAAAGAAACATTGGTGTTTGCTACTACTTCAGATTTCTGTTGAATTGTGAAAATTATTTAAAAAGCTTCTTTAATTAATTAACTTTAATCTTTCTGTCAATATATAAAGTTATTGGTGTTTCATGATTTGTATCTGTGATTTAACTCCAGATTCTTCTTACTTTGTTGATTCTAAGAGGAACAAACGATAAATTAAAACTCACTTAAATGACAAATCTAAATTTATACCAAGCATAATACATAAAATGCACATATCAGAATTATTTAACCGTCCTGTACGCATCCGAGTCTATTATGTGTCGCTGTAAAACATTAAACTAAGTGGACATAAGGTCAACCTATTGACGAGAATACATAAATCGTTGCACACGCCACGCTTTGATTGACTGGTGTGCTAGGCAAGAACTTGTATAATCCCCATAACAAGTCATGCTATTAACCTTCAACTAGTCAACTAAAATGTCTGACGCCCTAGGCTGACAGCCGGTGCCATATATTTTGAAAAACTAATACGCCCTAACATATAATTTCCTTATGGTTTGAAATATTACTTTGGACAATAATGACAAGACATGTGTCTATCAAAATAAAGAGCTCATTGTGACTATAATAATTAATGAATTAAATTAATGGAAGAAATGTATAATTCATACTTACAGGATTAAACTATATTCACTTAAAATTATTAGATGTTCGCCCCTTTAGCACCCAAAAAATATCCAAATGTAGATGTAAAGTCCTCACCAGTGAGAGTGACTGGTGAACTTGATTTAATTACTATGCCCGAATAAATAGCGCCGGGAACAATTAACTAAATCCAGTCTACCAACCACTAATGCGATGATCAATTACTATTGTGTGGCCCAAATGTGTGGCAACTGTATGTTTAATTGTACTGAATTCATCGAGAGTAAATTGAAAAAAAATCATATCGCCATAGATTTTTTTAATGACCCCCAAAATAGAGCTAAAAGTGTTTTCCTGTCCAACGCATCGATTCCACGGCTCCTATAAAGGATCTTTTTAACATAATGTCCTCAATAATAGCTGAGAGTGTATGTTCCCAGTTCACACAAAAATGCCTCAGCGCCACATTTCCTTTTACGTTTCTAATTCACACAAAGATGCCACAGCGCCGAAATTCCCAATTCACGTATAGATGCCTATGCGCCGCATTTTTTTATGTTCCCGACTGACGCAAAGATGACTCAGCGCCGCATTTTCTTGTATGTTCTCAATTCACGCATAGATGCCTAAGCGCCGCATTTTATTTTATGTTCCCAGTTCGCACACAGATGTCTTAGCTCCGCATTATCTTTAAATCTTTCTTATCTGTAACGTTCTGACTATATTCATTTCTTTGCTTGCAAAAAGCGCATTGTGATCTATGAACGACAATATCCAACTAAATTTCGAAAACAGGTAGCGGAACCTGACATTTAATTTTTGCACCAGATGGCACACGTGTATTACGTATCAACTCTATTAATTTGGAGCATTAGTTAGCTGTGATCAATTTCTCAAAGAAACAAGAGTAATTTTGCCTCGCTTCACATGGTTTGCATTACAAGAAGTAAATGCAAAATATACCACACATAATGTCCAATAACACGTGAAATATTTGTAACGCTTTCACGATCCTTCAGTAGTTAATATTTCTTCCCATTACACTGCATTTGCAAAACTATGCAGATCTGAAATTGGTGTCAATACTACAGGATTTAAATCAAAACTGTTCTTTTTACCTCAAATGGAATCCTCACGAGAAAAGCCAGTACTCTTAAGTGACGAAATACTTCCATCGATGATGGCGTCATGCCATACTGACATTATTTTAGCAACCCAGCGGTATTCTGAAGAATAGATTTTGTAAATTTATTTTATCTGATTGAAATCAGTATAATAATGAATTTAGAAATTGCCCTCTTGGGCGATAATGTTATTCGTTGGCCCTCGTTTTGTGATTGTAGTAGAAGTTATTACCTCTGTCTCTTCACGCCATTGTGATTAAATTAAATCCCGTTTCATATTCACTCCCTCGGGTCAACAAATATCAGCCTTTACCGTCTGGTCTACGTGATGTATGTATACTATAATAAAAGTCACATGGGTCATGTATGTGTATTTACTCATTTTCAATTAAATATAAATTGTTCTGTTAAAATTTAACACTAATTGTCTTTAACCAAAGTCTATTCAATCCTGATTAATGAATGCTCTTCACCTTCATTGTGATCAAGAAACTTCCAGACAAAAATGATTGATCTTTATGGTCTTTTACAATGGTGGCTATGTACTAAACGTTGGTCAAGAAAAGAGCACGTCCAGTGGAATCGTCACTTTATGGATATTACTAATTTGTTTATCAATATGCTTAGCTTTCATTGTGACATCATAGCGCGCGGCAGTCAATCCTGATTGTACTCGATCACACCTTTAGATTCATTTAGTCCAAAAATGTCTACGAACTTTAACATTGATGTTGCCGTATGCACATTTATCAGCGTCTAAATAATGACCTTTTAAAGGAATGTTGGTAAATAAGAATCCAAATGAAGTGAATACTTACCACGTAGAGGTATGTAGAATACAATTCTAAAATATTACACCCATTACCGATATAGTCGATGTTGAATGCCTAAATGACCTGTGTGACTTGTACTATAGTCGTACTGACTCGGATTCAGATACTGCTAAGTTGTTTTAAACTGAACCTTGTATAATTAATGATCTCAACTTCTCATACATTATCATTTCAGCTGAGAGCGAAGGATAAATATGATTGGAAGGTTTGTGCTATTGTTACACTTGGGCCTCGCTTTCGCGAACCCTCCAAGGATACAAATTCCCCGCCAAAGAACTATTCACATCCCGTATCCTGTTGACCGCCCGGTTCCAGTGCCAGTTCCCGTAACGAGGAGAATATACGTACCAAGTCCTCCACAGCATGTACCGACTTATATCCATCACTTTGTGACATCACAGCCAAGAGTTATTTTCTACCGTCATCCCGTACATGGAATAACCGGCTTGTATCAACAAGGCAGCGTGTCTGGTGCCATCCCTATGGGAGGAATCTCCAGCGGACAGGTGTTCGGACAAGGTACCGGCGGCTTCAGTGGAGTCGGTGGCATCGGTCATTCTGTCTACCCCGTGGGACCTGGACAGAGGCACATGGGAACTGGATTCCATGGACAGGGCAGCACGTTTGTTGGGCAAGGTGGATTCGGGGGCATCTTTAACTCAGTCTCTAATATCGGTGGAGGATTCCGGGGCGTCTCTTTAGGACCCAGCATGACAGCCGGAGGTGCTGGAATGGGAGGTGCTGGAATGGGTGGAGGAATTTCGGTCGGAGGGAGTGCAAGAGGAGCGGTAGGTGCTGGAATGGGTGGTGGAATGTCGGTCGCCGGTGGTGCAGGAGGAGCAGGAGCAGGGTTTACAGGAACAAATACCAATGCTTTTAATCTCGCCCAAGCTAGATCCATGATTCAGTCTGGTAATACAGGTGGTGTCGCTTCCAATAATGGAATCTTTAGAGTAGTACATAACAGTGTTCGATTCCTCGGTAATGGGGCAAATGTGGGTGCCGGCAGTGGCGGGGCGGGTTCGGGCGGCCAAAGGGAGTTCGAAGGAAACGGAGGTTTAGCTGTTAACCTTGGTGGCTTAATCAGAGGGTTTGTTGGCAGCTCCGTGGGAGGTCATAGTAGCAGCAGCGGCAGCGGAGGCGGAGGTGGCGGTAGCGGTGGTGGTGTTGCCCACGGAGGTGACAGCAATGGCAATGGTTACTACAGGAGCTTCTGGTCGCATTTCGACGACGATGATGATGATTAAATCATGTCTATTTTACAAATTAGTAACAATAACTGAAAATGCAAGACGCAGGACTGTTAATTACCATTTGGTGGAAAATGTATCTTGAATGAAAAGAAAATTGAATGGAAATGTGTAGCTTCTATTTTCATTTTAAGAGTATAAGTAGAGATACGAGAATAATGTTATATTTAAAAAGGGACTCTTGCTAATCATTTATCATGCAAGAATAACTACTACTGAAAGATATGTACATTAAAGCAAATGTTTTTGATTGGAGGAGAAAATGCTAATTAGTGTAACTTTTGTTAGAGCTATTGTGGTAAAGATTGATTCGTTTGCACAGAGTGCAACAAGTAACATATTATTTCATTTTATTGGTACGATGTAAAAGATAGGAATAAAATATATTTAAGTAGATTTTATTTTGATGTCAAATGTGCAATTTAATTGGTCACATTACAAACTACCTTTAAAGTCTTTTCGTTCTTCTCATATATAAATATACCTCACAAAAACCTACAACAACGAAAAATGCAGGAAACATACACAATTAACCTTAGAAAAGCACAAACGCAATTAATAATAATAATAATAATAATAATAACAATAACAACAACGATACTACTACTACTACTAGAAGAAGAAGCAGGAGAAAAAGAAATAAAAAGAAAGAAAGGAAGAAAGAAAAAAGAATGAAAATTATAAGAAAATGCGAGAACATTTATATCATAGACTGGCCTGATGTTTCGAGAAAGGATGAAAGTCAAAACATAGGTCTGATATTATTTCAATGAAAACAAAAAACGTGATATATATCAAACACTTTTAATGAAGAAAACGAACCAGCGGATCGTTTTTCACAGACTTGCACGTGGGTAGATATCATGAAAAATAAAAGAAAGGAATTTTCAAAAAGGATGTCCAAAAAAAGACATAAATAAATCAATGGAGAGAGAGATTATTATTGATGCACATCATGGATGTTTCTGTCTATCTATCTATCTATCTATCTATCTATCTATCTATCTATCCATTGATGTTCTATCCTATCAAACTGTAATAAACCGGATTAAATAATTTTATTTTGTTCTTCCTAGAAAATATGTAGGAAAGTAATATTTTTTTTATCTTGTGTTTTCAATGTACTCAAAGAAGAAAGACTACTGAAAGAAACGTGAGTCGAAAATTCAACTGAAGCATTAACCGGCGAATTCGGAAACGGCATCAGATTTTTTTCCACGATGAAAACATTTAGAGGTAAACGTATAAGAAAGATAATTATTGTTCTGAAATATCCCCCCCCCCCGCATAAAAAGCCGCATTGGAGTGTAATACATCTAATTTGCTTAACATGCAGTTACAGGTGCATTTATATATCAGGCTTTGAATGTAATGTGTCAGAATATTTGTGTCTTTGACAGCTTCATCTTCAAGTACTCATAGTGTCATTAAATATGCAAATTTCATCAAAAGTAAATGTCTATGATATGTGAAAGGGGTTTAGTTACGTATGTAAAAACAATTTCCTACACATGCAAATAAAATACACGAATATGAAAAATAGATTACGATATTATGAAAAGAAAAATGCCTTAAATTTAATGGAGGACTACAAAGAAAGTATTTTAATTATTGTCATTTACGAATTGTAACCCTGTGCGCTAGGCTTTAACTTAACTCCCTTTCATATCTTGCTGTTGACCACCACGAACGTTCTTCATTACGAAAAGCTGATACGATTCAAGAACGCGTTAATAACTATAAAGAGCTAATTGAAAATGAAAAGCCACTAGAATAGTTTAAGACTGATTATTAAACAAAATGTTGGAATGCATTTTGCTTGTTTTTTTCCCTTCAAAATATGTGAATGGCGCTCAGAGAGGATTATTTACTGACAATGTAAAAGTCGTGAATTTTCACATTTATATTATAATTGTTTCATGTATAAAATAATTTTCCCTCATCTAAAAACATTTTGTTTTGCACGTGCCAATATATGTTTTGCATATATACTCAAAATCTGAAAATCTCTAGTTTTTAAATATCAAACCAAAATATTAGTTTGTCATATATGAGCAACTTCAGACGCTATGGCGCTGATAATATATGACGTCCTATTTTACATTTTGTTTCATATCTAATGCCAAGTATTACTAATTTTCATATTTGGAACTCAGATGTTTTGCATTCAAAGGAACCTTGTTTGTTCATAAATAAAAATGTTTTTAGTTAATTTGTATTATGTTGTCAAGGACTGTTTGTGTGGCTATTTATACATAAATAAGAATTTTCCATTTGACAAGAAAAGGTGCTTACTATAAGCTGCCTTTACCATTTTAGCTTTTTTTAAATAGAGGACTACTATGTTTGTTTCATATTCACACATATATGTAACCAAACATTCAGAAATGTGAAGGTGCGTGTTTTTTTTTTTGTACGTGAAACAAGAGCTCACACTTGCAGTTGAGTTTTGCATATGCGATCAAATTCTTTCACGTAAACAAGATTTCCACAGTCGAAGAAAATTTCACATTTAATTTTGATGCAGATAGGATGAATATGTTATTTTTAAACGGCACGTCAGCCGACTACTGACTATATAGTGCCAATTGAAAGAAAATGTCTAAAAATGTCAATATAAAAAATGATAGGGAAAGCTTTAGGGTGATACACCATCGTAAAGTTGTTTATATGAGTTCACATCAAAACATTTCTGGCGGAAGTTAAAACACTCATCAACAGTGTGTTCTATTATCAGTGGAAAATGGCCCGGTATGCATTCCGGTCGAGGTTCACCTTTCAGGGGGTATGCATGAGTCAGGTATATTGGGTCTGTTGCGACTCTATGGTCTTAAACAAAGGAACAGAAAACAAGTTTTGTAAAATTAAAAAAATAATTTATATCCCTAGAATATAAAATGAAAATTTCAAAAGAACTTACAGTAATGCGAATTAAATCCCAGATTAGTCCTAAAAAATTTCACAAGTACAAATGTATAAAGTTAAAACTAAATTACAGTTGTATTCCAAATAAGTTCCAAAATTGAATTCGTTGATGTGAGTGTAATCTCGAATATGATAACGTGCCTCTGGCCTGTATTGTGGCTATGAGCTAACAGTCTTTTGATATATCAGAATAATATAATCCAAATATGTCACTGTCTGAATTAACTATAATTTCAAATTAATGTTCCAGCCTGAGAATATCATTGAGCACTTTGTAATTTCAGTGAACAAAGAGATTTGAAAAAATGATTTCACCCAAATGAAATACTGAAAACAACACACAATTTAAATACTAAACACAACAATAAGTCTGACTCTGCTGAAGATGTTAATGCAAAAATGAGTAATTTCTCAACTAAACAAATTTATATAAATATCTACGATACAAATTAGAACCAGGATTTTGGTCAAATGTTCATTTCTAAAACAATCTAAATGTCATTGAGACAAAGTTTATTACTAAAATTATAATAACGAACATGGGAAACATCAGGTAGATCAGGTTATTCAATGGGGAATTTCAAATGTCCTAGACACAGATTAAGACAAATACATAATGATCCTAATATTGAATATATACACTCACAGAGAAATGTTAGCTTTGTACAATGATTTTCTTTTTACAAATTCATTGTCCCTAGTCAGGTACACAATGAACATGATTTTAGACTAAAGTCAATTACAAAATACGAACGTATATACCATATAATCATTACGAAAAACCAACAAATAATACAGATTAAATATACATAACAGTGTCATATACGCGATTGCAGATTATATCAACAAACCATGTTTTTATAAGGTCTTTCATTAATTTCAGCGTGGAACGGAAATTGGAAAAAAGATAATGAAATTTGTTTTCTGAGAGCTTTCTATGTAGTTCCAATATATTAAAACGGTTGTAATTTTGTGGTAAAAATGCAGGATTTCGTTACCTAACCGAGTAAAAATGTTGCATGAACAGTGTCTTCATCTCTCGAACTGTCCGTATAAAAGGGTGTATGGCCCTGGCAAGAGGTTCGTTGAATGTATTCTGATACATGCGATGATTTATCGATGACGTTTGAATTAGCGAATGATTAAATATTATTTTGGGGGTTTGATAACTAGGAGCAAGGAGCTTTGATTTGGAGCAAGGAACTTTCATGGATTTGTATAAATGTTCTATGTTGCTTGTAGACGAGAACGAAGTCGTATGTCAGAGAATCGTATGCCAAAAAGAACGATGTCATATGCAAAATAGTGGAATAGAATTTGTTTTTCTGCGTACGATAGCGTACGATAGTCGATAAAACACTTATTTAAATCACGCCACTCTTGACGAAGCTGCTTTTGTACATCATTAAGCAAAATGAGGTGAGGACATGATGGCGTTAATTTGTACCCATGTCATCTATCACTCTGTTTGTACTAAAATGAGGACAAGCATTACATTCTGTTTTTTCTGATAATTTTAAAAATGTTGTATTTATTACATTACATTAGGGAGCGCATAAATGATATTTCTTAAGAATTACAAATGCGGTTCACTTGTTCATAATTTTGTCATTGGCTGTCTGAGACAGTGATGGGCTTCGAATACTAATTAGCATGTGACATGTGATATATAAAAGAATCATAAATGCATCAATTGCAGTAAAGGTAATGAACAGTTCAAATAAGCAGCCTAAGAGTTTTGTGTAAACACAACATTTGTTCATACACAGGACTTAAATTATGCTGCTGTCCACTGCGTGAAAACGAAATAAATTCGTTTCAGAAAATCCTTTATTCATTATTTGGTCACAAAATAGGGCATAACTTCCATAAACAATATACAACAGACTTCTTCAAAAGTTGCACTACTATGGGTGTTTGCCAGTCTGTTTGAAGATTTCTCAGCTTTAACAATTTTGTAAAAATTAAGCTGGTAGATAAACTTGAAATGTATCGCGTACAATTCACGTTCGTTTCACTGTCCTGTAAACAAGAGTTGCATAAATGCATATCTCCCATCGCAGTTTAGAACCTGAAGGAGTACTGAGTTATTGACCATCTCATTAAAAAAATAACTTCGTATCATTTTCCTGTAAATAAAGTGTGTGTATTTGTTTTTTCTGTGTGTCTGTCTGTGTGTGTGAATGAAAAATTGACCAACAACAGTACAAAGCCAGTCCAAACTCTTTCCGAATCTATCGCTTCGTTAACTGAGCTGTCAAAGCTACGTAGCTTGATTACATAAACGTGAAGAGAATAAAACAAACAAAAAAATATTACCGTGCAGTATCTACATAAATTTTGGCGACATGGTTACACAAAATACAAAGAAGAAGAAAAACCAAAAAATAAAAACAACGCAAAACCCCATTAAATCAAAAGCAGCAAGGTCGTACGGCGCTAGTTGTTACGATCAGTCTTACGATGACACTTGCAAGGCGGAAACTTGTTAGAAAAAAGGATCTAATTTATGGGCATGAGTGGCAGGTCGAAAATGAAACATTTGCCTTTTTATAGCATTGTTAACAGAACTTTAATTACCATCTTTTAAAATCCACCATATATTGTTGTGTTGCGCTGATGATGAAGTAAACGAAGCAGATGTTTTACTATAAAATCTTACTACAAATTGTGTTGCGAGTAAATAACAAATGAAATGAATTATATGTATTTTTTTACATTTGACAAAGGAAACATTGACACAAGAATAGAAGCTGAGATCATCGGTCTGAGAAAAACGAGATGCTGGCAGGAAAATGCGATTTTGATAAATTGTTTTCTGTGTAAGTGAATTTGCTTGTTTGAATTCATTTTGATTGAATTCTCTGGGTCTGAGTGGTCTGATCAAACGAATTCAAACGTTTTCTTTTAGATTTCCTTTTTATTTACACTAGTTTTAGTTACGGACGATTCCAGTAAAGATTACATCAATGATCCACCGCAGGCTTTCTTTTCATTCCTTTTGTTTCACCATACCAGCTGTTGTGATTCATTTCACGATTTAACTTCATTGTGTCTCTAAGATATCAGATATTATGCATGTATTAATGTAGATCACATGTTTTACTTCTTTTGCATCAGCAACATTATTATTTTTCAGGTGTTGTTTGGTTTGAGATTGGCTTCAACATGCGACACAGAAAGTTTAATCTATCTCGTTACATACGAGGTCTGCAACATCTGATATATTGACGAAACCAAGGAATTAAATATTAGAACGAATCTCCACAGATCAGACTGGTAAATTAAATAAATTGTGAAGAAGCCCAGTGGTTGAACATCTGTTTCCCTGGCCATACTTTCTATCACGAATTAGCGATAACTTAAACAGAGCACAGAGACATGAAGCAAAAACAACAGTCCGAAACAAAAAAAAAGTGAAAAAAAAAACAAAAAATAAAATAAATTTATAAAAAAACAACAACAATAAACAATTCCCTCCCAAAACAACAAAGCAAAAAAAAATGTCTGATTAGCCGGTTGGGAATACTCGATCAGAGTGACTTAAATCAAGAAGATTCCAAAATGGATAAAGTCATATGCATCGGTAACAATACATGTCATGTATAAGTTGCTAAAACCACATTTGATTGTATTTGATTCATTTTCTTAAACCACTATCATCAACTATCAATGTTTCTTTTTAACAAAACTTCTCAGTACAGAAATGGTTCATAAATTAAGTTTGAAATGCTTCCTTAGAACAATGCCTTTCTTTCCTTTAAGTAATCACCATCTCAACAATACTATAACCGGTATAAAATAAAATTGTTGATTGGACAGATGTCGACAATCCTATAGATATAACATATTGATAACCTACTTAAATAGTTTATCAGTTAGACTTCTTTGTTGGTATATTTTATAAAGATGTACAGTTAAATATGATGCAGATTCTGTTAAGTAATTACGTCTTTGTATTTTGTTTTGTTTTGTTTTTGCAATCGTCCTATGTGGGTTTGTGCCCTTGAAAAGAAAGAAATTGGTTGTTCCAGAACTTAGACTGGTTTTACACTAGTTTTCACTGTTGTATGTCGGTTTCTGTGTCATATAAAGGATTGCTTCTGACTAACAAGAATTATACGATCCAGTGAAATTAGGAATAAAATGTTATTTGCCGTGCATATATATATATATATATATATATATATATATATATATATATATATATATATATATATATATATATATATATATAATGCTTGAAATTAACAAAGCTGTTTTATTAGCATAAAGACTAGTAGATTGTTATACTCATTCTCTCAAGTTTCTGCCATAGCTATCGGTTTCATTCTCCAATGTAAAAGTCAGTCAGCTTCATATCAAAGTCACTTAAAACTTATTCTCGGCACAAAGAAAAACATTGTTTCTAATCCTAAACTAAAGATCGTTAATAGCTCATCGAGCTTTTCTTTGAAATAAACTCAAAATTTCTCAACATATAATTTACTCGTCCTCGATAAAAAAAAATTATTTTGACTAACAAATCTTACAGAAAGTATATAAGATTCTAAACAAAATTAAATTCTGTAAATAATATGGAATACATGTGATTAATATTAAATATATCATTAAATTCCCGCGGAGGACAATTTGCACTCACATGTATAATATACAGACATAATTGCAAATTTTGAATTGACAAGTTTCACTTCATTTACGTGTACGAAATTTGTTTGTAAGTTTGCGGAACCCAATTCTTAACTCACACTTTGATCTTTTCAGATCAGTTTAAGTTCATTTAAAATTAAAATGGTTGATATCATAATACCGTGACATATTTGGTGAAAAAGTATGTGTCAGTTTAATGAATTACCAAGTCATGTATAATTTACCAACCAGGCTTGGCAAGTTTTCACTTTTTATGAGAATTATTTAATCACAAATGGTATCAGATCCTACAGAAGATTCCTTACGGTTATATATAACTTAATTATTTCTGATTATTTATGTGGAAGTTATTTATAAATTACCTGTGTCTAGGTATTTGTATAACATTTAAGTACTGCCAGAATAAGCCTTGTACGTGACTTAGACATACTATTACAGAGAAGCATCAATGTCTTGTATCAATATCACGATGTATGCCATTTTCGATAAACAGTATGCTATTTTCAATATTTTCGAACTTCTTTTCCTGCCGCAAGGTGATTGACCGCAGATTATATGTAGTACAACAAACGCAACTAAGGCACAACCTCTCCTCGAGGCACTAAAACAATTAGAACACCTAGATATGACCCCAAAAACTAGAATATATAAGGTGGTCTAAAAAGCCCAAGACCACCAGGCCCCACTACATAAGGCGGCAAAGTCTATCAAGATAGGAAAATTTACT
Organism: Sinohyriopsis cumingii; assembly: GCA_028554795.2. NCBI lineage: Eukaryota > Metazoa > Mollusca > Bivalvia > Unionida > Unionidae > Sinohyriopsis > Sinohyriopsis cumingii. Next base: position 46,450,115 of record CM068830.1, on the reverse strand, counting down.
ATAACCCCAAAATTAATACATATAAGGTGGTCCAAACCCCAAGGACCATCAGGCCCGGCTGCACAATTCAGCAACCAAATACCTAGTGAAACTAGTTAGGACCCTAAACTTAAGATTTATGAGGTGATCCAAACCCCAAGGACCATCAGTTGGTATAACCATACACAAAAGGGTGAACCCAAACTAAGAACCACCCCACCCAAATCAGACTCAATAGATGAAGTTTAAATAAGCCTACAGACTATCACTAAGCTGTCACTGGTACGGTACTATCTTTTAAATAAACGGCACAGAATATATCTCCAAAAATCAGTCAAGACGACAATTCATTAACCTTTTGGCAAGGGAGTCAAAACATTTAAACCTTGAATAAACCAAAGTGCCTTGCTAGTGAGCAGGCTCCTCCCTGACCGAACCTTCCTTCTCGCCACCGCAGGACATTAAATTAATAAATGTACATAGCACATGTTAAATACATGAAGGGAGAGACACTTTTTCCTCTCTTCATGAACAACTCATTAACCCGCCACATATGAATAAAAAACTAGGTGTCCCGATGTGACGTCATAGTGACGTCATAGTGGCGACCAATCGCTACTGGCGTCACATACTGCGTGGTTGACACCTAGCGGTGCAGACTGAATTGCTACCTTTAACTCGAGTGTTTGCTGGGTCTATCCCCACTCGAGTATAGCCTTACATTCAGGTCGCTAGGGTCTATGAAGCCAGTCATATTGACCAAAGACCTGACGGATCAATTAAATAGTGCCTTTTATGCAAAGTGATGCCTAGGGGATGAGGCTCTAATTTCTTCCCCGGGGATCAATTAAATAGTCCCCATATGGACATTAACCAGACGTACATGCCCGTATATAACGTCTATAATTTAAATTATGAATGAATGAATGAATGAATGAATGAATGAGGAAGGGAGGGAAGGAATAAATGAATGAACAAACGAATGAATGGAGGAAGGAATCAATGCATTAATTAATGAATTAAAAGGTAGGAATAAGGGAATAGGCAAATCCTATATAGTTCAACAGGATTCGCGCATAAATGTTTGAAGACTACACATCTTCTGAAATGATTATATTGACATCACACGTTTTCTTGGGAGAGATAAAATAAGCACAATCAAATCAAGAAGCATATCAAAGTAGTTAAGTGGGCCACCATAGGGACAATGGGACTTAGCATTAAAAACACCCCTGGGCAACTCTAGGGACAATGGAAATTTAACATGGAGAAAAATCGTGGGCAACTCTAGGGACAATGGGAATTTAACATAGAGTTTGGGCTTGTCTAGGGACAAGGGAAATTGAACATGGGGGGAATAGAGTTTGGGCTTGTCTAGGGACAAGGGGAATTTAACATGGGAATAAATCGTGGGACTGTCTAGCGTCAAGGGGAATTGAATATGGAGAAAAATCGTGGGACTGTCTAGCGTCAAGGGAAATTGAACATGGTGGGATTGTCTAGGGACAATGATGGTAGAGGGTCAAACACAACAGAGACAGAGACATACATACACTAGTACAAGCGTGAGATTTATATATAAAGCATTACCAAGACCTGAAATCTTGCTGGGGTGTTCAAAAATTTGCATAATTGTAATGATGCTATAAATAGCTATAATCAAGGAAATGCTCAACGACAAAATGGATGTGACTAAAAGTAACGCTAAAATGACGAAATTGTCCCAGAATTTAAAGGAAAATAAACATATCCCCGAAAATTAAGTTACAATGGTTTAGACTAAAATGGATAAAATTAGTAACTACTTACAATATCAACTTCTATGACGATCGTGAATAAATACCTATGTATCTATAATCAGCTGAAATTCCTATGAAATCCCACTATCTATTTATAGCTCCAACTTGTGGGTTTTTCCTTTGGAAAATCCCACTATCTTTTTATAGCCTCAGCTTGAGTGACGTTCCTGTTTATGAATTCTAGTATATATGTATAGCTACAAAATGTGGAAATCCCCAAGTCGATATTTATAGTCTCAAAATTTCCAGCGTCAGTGACGTCACTGTACTGAACACTAGGGGATAAATGTCAACAGTGTTGCAAGTAGCTGACCTGAATACACGCTACTGCAGGTAGGTAGGTAGAGTGTATCTGATAGGGATAAAGTGCGTTTTTATAGGGACAAACAGAGACCAATACACACACACACACACACACAACGTACGCGCGCAGACATACACACACACACACACACAGAGGGAAGAGGAAAAAACAAACCCCAAATATACTATCAATACAGAAGGGAGATAACACAAACCCCAAATAAACTATCAACACAAACGTACGCGAACGCATACAAACCCCAAATATACTATTCACACAACGTCGCTAACGCATACAAACCCCAAATATGCTATCCACACTCGGGAGGAAGAAGAAAAAACAACCAAATATACGATCTACACAACGTACGCGAACACACACACACACACACACACACACACACACTCACACACAGAGGGAAGAGGAAAAAACAAACCCAAAATATACTATCAACACAGAAGGGAGATAATACAAACCCCAAATAAACTATCCACACAAACGTACGCGAACGCATACAAACCACAAATATACTATCAACACAGAAGGGAGATAATACAAACCCCAAATAAACTATCCACACAAACGTACGCGAACGCATACAAACCCCAAATATACTATTCACACAACGTCGCTAACGCATACAAACCCCAAATATGCTATCCACACTCGGGAGGAAGAAGAAAAAAAACAACCAAATATACGATCTACACAACGTACGCGAACACACACACACACACACATACACACACACAGAGGGAAGAGGCAAAAACAAACCCCAAATATACTATCAACACAGAAGGGAGATAATACAAACCCCAAATAAACTATCCACACAAACGTACGCGAACGCATACAAACCCCAAATATACTATCAACACAGAGTGAAGAAGAAAAAGTTTTTTGAAAGCACCTAAGCCCTCACCTGCAATGACCAACTCTGTCAAACACCTACACCCCACCCCCACTCCCAACACTACAAAACCCATTTAACCCGTTATTTTATGGCATCAGTGTGTGATTTAGGAAACATCAAGACACAAAATGATGGATGAATAGACTGACTATTGTTTACCGACTTGCATGCCTAAAGAGCGTGCGTGAAGGAAAACATCCTTCCATTTCAATTCTAACTAAAACATGATCCAGAGGGATAGAGAGAGGTGAAAGAGCACAATTTCATAAAGTGTGAGTAAAAACAAAACACGCCATCCTTATTATACAATGTCAAGACCAAGAGACACTTACGTTTTCTTTCTGGTCTATTCTCTTTTAGAAGGTAGTATGAAATTTCACATCAGGGCCAACGCATCGGCTCACATTGTCAATTTTTCCATTTCCATGTCTTTACTGGCACAAGTTCTTCGTCATCTTCAATTTCTTCTTCTTCTGAATCCCTCTTCTCTGTTTCGTCTTGTTTTTGTTTCTTCTCTTTTCTCGTAGGGCACTCTGAATTCCAGTGTCCTTTCTCCTGACAACGATATTAGGTATCTTGACTTTTGTCTCTCTTTCTTAGACGAAGCAGGTATTCTGGAGACAAATACCCATTTACCTTTGCAGATATAGCAAACTTCATTAGCACTTACACACTTTCGTATGACTCTCATCAAATCAACGATCAAAAGAGTAAGTTTTGTTGCCACTTTCGCATGTGAATTATGCTTTCGTATGACTTTCAGCAAATATTTGACCAGCAGGTCGATCTGTGCTGACTCTTCCATCTTCTTGATCGTTTGAGAGCGGAATGAATACTCTGACGCTAAGACACTCTCCTTATATACAGAGACCTGCTGCGTATGAAACCTAGTCAAATGTAATTTTGCAATAAGATGAAACGATTTCATTGAGGAAGTAAAAAGCAATGATGTACCGTATCGCCCCACACAAAACCTGAAGTGTTAGTTCAAATCCGTGTCAGCGATTTCGAAGACGACATAACTGAGCTTTAATCAATGCTCTCCAATTATGCCACAAAACCACGAGTCCTGATTCACGCCAAAAGAAATTTCGTTCGGTCCATAAAAAATAGTATCATATCTGAGAAACGCAAAAAGGAACTTCCAGAAAACTGAGAAAGACGGCTTACACCTACAACGTAAATGTATGAGTTCAAGTAGTGCGTAAAACTTAGTCAAATTAAATTTTTATAGTCAAGACGAAACGATCTCTTTTCGAACAAGAAAGCAGACACCAAGCGACAATGGCGATCCGTGTCACACAACACTTTTCAAAATGTATATTATCAGAGGTTTGTTCTAGCGATCTGCACGGTTAAATTAAATGTTGATGTATTTTGCAATAAGACGGACACAATTTCCATGGGATCGCCCATGGTACGAATGTTCGTGCATTAGTTTAATTTTTAAAAATATTTTTTTTATATAAATCGCCTATAGGATAGACCCAGTAAAGCATGGTCATTCTCGTCACTGTCTGAATAGCTACTCAAGTCAATTCGAAGCGAACGCGGTAAGAAAATAAGTATAGCCAATGAAATGGCTTACAACGGGTGATGCATTGTTTTGTTCTAGGACTGTGTGGCATAATAATCCCTATGTTCTTGCGTTGTTACCATTACAGTGCAGACAGACTGAAATGTGAACTTACAAGCCCTCTTTGTGTGTGTTGTACCATTTCCTCTTACCACATCAAAATACTGAGCGTCACAGTATTGGCTCGCGTTTTCAAACTGACCATTTTTTTTATATCTCACTTAAACATTTCGAAATAAACACTCACACTCACATCGGTAGAGTCAGAACAGACGTGTTACAGTATTGAGGGGCATGTTATCTTTTCGTTTTCAAACTAATACATTTGGGGCTTGTATGAAGTAAAGAACCGAAAGTACAGTGAAACTCAAGGATGATGACCCAATCTGTCTGTCTATTGATGCGTGTATTTACTTAAGAAGAAATATGACCTCTAAAACACAAAGAGATACGGCAAGCATGATTAGATCAAACACAACGATGTTTTCCTTCACGCCCGTGTAATTTAGAGTTTCAATCGTCTTTGAAGACAAACTTGGTCTCCTTTTGTAGGGCTTGAAATAATAAAAGAAACTGAAAAATCTTAAGCACTTTGCTATAGATAATTTCATCAACAGACTAAACAACATAAATACCGTTACAACAATAGAAAGCCTTAAATCTTCTATCAAAAAGAAATGCATGAAAAAAATTAAAGATTAACGATAACTAACCAATGAAACCGAATTTAACAAAGGCAATGACATGTGAAGAAATGCCTCTCACTTTGGAAAGGTAGGCGAATGTACTCTGTCATGCACCATCAACTTGAAAAAAATTATAAACAGAGAGAAACCTGAATTCAAAATTCAGTTGTTTCTTTTTCTTCAAAATTGTTTCGTTTCTTTTTTTCTTTTTTTTTTTTGGAACAAATCTAAGCACTAATATAGAGTGGAAAAGGGAAAATGCACATACAAGCTTTGATATTTCTGAAAAAATGAGGGGATATTCCTAACGTTCATAACCACCTATATATGCTTGGACTTGTCTGTGACTTATCCACAAAACAAGATGTACATATTTCTGGTCAAGCTGCAAGTGTGTGCGTGTTTTTGAAAATGGTAAAAATGGGATATACAATTTTCTCGTGACACTTATAAAGTGAAGAGTCTGTGCAAGTGTCAAAAGCCAAAGTCATATAAGTTTTGTATTTTGTACGGCTTGTAAAGATTTCCACTTTAGAAAATGTGAAGTATCACAAGTTATTATCACAAACAGAAGTGGAACATAGGGGCTTGCAAGAAAGAAAATAACCCAGACAGTTGGTGTCATCAAGAGTGCTAGAGACGGTACCCGAACTTGCTTGCTTGCTTACTTGAATTAAAGTGATTTTCGCTCTAATGGAGCATGTATCACTGGTTTAATAACGCACCGCGTGATTTTTAATTACTCATGGGAAGGAAAGAGAGCCTCATCCCCCCAGGCTTTTATGTACTCACAGACTACTTTTAAATTTAGCCAGTCAGGTGTAGGACTAACTAGTCCTTAACAACCTGACTGAAAGGCTTTAAACATGAGTGGGAATTGTCTCACCACACACTCATTTTTCTGTCCGAGCGTGGTAAAGGAGGAAAAAGGTGCTCAGCAAGACAGCCATGGATGTTAAGTACTCACCAAAACGCTAGCCCGTACTTATTTCAAATCAAGTCGTGTCACCAAAAAAGACGACGTGTACGACATCAAAGGCATTGTCAAACGCAGAATGCCTCAGTGCTAACTGGCTAGGTCTGCATTTCTTGCTCCCGCTGCTGTTGCGTATATTTCTTCCCTCCACACCGAGTTCTGGGCCTAATTCTTTAAATTTCGTTGTACCCGAACTTACATTATCCATATTATCACCAACAAAAAAAACAAAAAAAAAAAAACAAACGCACAGACCTAAAAGAAACACTCACTCACTTTTTACAGAACATTACTATTTTTAAAATTTTGATAAGCGACGGAAACGAACAACTTAGAGTCACACTTTCTAACCAAGATAAAGAAATCATGTGCTGATAGACTCACTTCTGTATTTTTTCTTCTAACTGACTAACATATCATAGGCAATGGAATGTTATTTCTTTTCGAGAGTATGGGGTAGCCCTGAAATTTTTTGGGGGAACTTGAAGCGATCGCCATAGCTTCAAGTTCCCCAAATTTTTGGGGGGAATTTTAAAATACTGTAACACGTCTGTTCTGACTCTACCGATGTGAGTGTGAGTGTTTATTTCGAAATGTTTAAGTGAGATATAAAAAAAATGGTCAGTTTGAAAACGCGAACCAATACTGTGACGCTCAGTATTTTGATGTGGTAAGAGGAAATGGTACAACACACACAAAGAGGGCTTGTAAGTTCACATTTCAGTCTGTCTGCACTGTAATGGTAACAACGCAAGAACATAGGGATTATTATGCCACACAGTCCTAGAACAAAACAATGCATCACCCGTTGTAAGCCATTTCATTGGCTATACTTATTTTCTTACCGCGTTCGCTTCGAATTGACTTGAGTAGCTATTCAGACAGTGACGAGAATGACCATGCTTTACTGGGTCTATCCTATAGGCGATTTATATAAAAAAAATATTTTTAAAAATTAAACTAATGCACGAACATTCGTACCATGGGCGATCCCATGGAAATTGTGTCCGTCTTATTGCAAAATACATCAACATTTAATTTAACCGTGCAGATCGCTAGAACAAACCTCTGATAATATACATTTTGAAAAGTGTTGTGTGACACGGATCGCCATTGTCGCTTGGTGTCTGCTTTCTTGTTCGAAAAGAGATCGTTTCGTCTTGACTATAAAAATTTAATTTGACTAAGTTTTACGCACTACTTGAACTCATACATTTACGTTGTAGGTGTAAGCCGTCTTTCTCAGTTTTCTGGAAGTTCCTTTTTGCGTTTCTCAGATATGATACTATTTTTTATGGACCGAACGAAATTTCTTTTGGCGTGAATCAGGACTCGTGGTTTTGTGGCATAATTGGAGAGCATTGATTAAAGCTCAGTTATGTCGTCTTCGAAATCGCTGACACGGATTTGAACTAACACTTCAGGTTTTGTGTGAGGCGATACGGTACATCATTGCTTTTTACTTCCTCAATGAAATCGTTTCATCTTATTGCAAAATTACATTTGACTAGGTTTCATACGCAGCAGGTCTCTGTATATAAGGAGAGTGTCTTAGCGTCAGAGTATTCATTCCGCTCTCAAACGATCAAGAAGATGGAAGAGTCAGCACAGATCGACCTGCTGGTCAAATATTTGCTGAAAGTCATACGAAAGCATAATTCACATGCGAAAGTGGCAACAAAACTTACTCTTTTGATCGTTGATTTGATGAGAGTCATACGAAAGTGTGTAAGTGCTAATGAAGTTTGCTATATCTGCAAAGGTAAATGGGTATTTGTCTCCAGAATACCTGCTTCGTCTAAGAAAGAGAGACAAAAGTCAAGATACCTAATATCGTTGTCAGGAGAAAGGACACTGGAATTCAGAGTGCCCTACGAGAAAAGAGAAGAAACAAAAACAAGACGAAACAGAGAAGAGGGATTCAGAAGAAGAAGAAATTGAAGATGACGAAGAACTTGTGCCAGTAAAGACATGGAAATGGAAAAATTGACAATGTGAGCCGATGCGTTGGCCCTGATGTGAAATTTCATACTACCTTCTAAAAGAGAATAGACCAGAAAGAAAACGTAAGTGTCTCTTGGTCTTGACATTGTATAATAAGGATGGCGTGTTTTGTTTTTACTCACACTTTATGAAATTGTGCTCTTTCACCTCTCTCTATCCCTCTGGATCATGTTTTAGTTAGAATTGAAATGGAAGGATGTTTTCCTTCACGCACGCTCTTTAGGCATGCAAGTCGGTAAACAATAGTCAGTCTATTCATCCATCATTTTGTGTCTTGATGTTTCCTAAATCACACACTGATGCCATAAAATAACGGGTTAAATGGGTTTTGTAGTGTTGGGAGTGGGGGTGGGGTGTAGGTGTTTGACAGAGTTGGTCATTGCAGGTGAGGGCTTAGGTGCTTTCAAAAAACTTTTTCTTCTTCACTCTGTGTTGATAGTATATTTGGGGTTTGTATGCGTTCGCGTACGTTTGTGTGGATAGTTTATTTGGGGTTTGTATTATCTCCCTTCTGTGTTGATAGTATATTTGGGGTTTGTTTTTGCCTCTTCCCTCTGTGTGTGTGTATGTGTGTGTGTGTGTGTGTGTTCGCGTACGTTGTGTAGATCGTATATTTGGTTGTTTTTTTTCTTCTTCCTCCCGAGTGTGGATAGCATATTTGGGGTTTGTATGCGTTAGCGACGTTGTGTGAATAGTATATTTGGGGTTTGTATGCGTTCGCGTACGTTTGTGTGGATAGTTTATTTGGGGTTTGTATTATCTCCCTTCTGTGTTGATAGTATATTTGTGGTTTGTATGCGTTCGCGTACGTTTGTGTGGATAGTTTATTTGGGGTTTGTATTATCTCCCTTCTGTGTTGATAGTATATTTTGGGTTTGTTTTTTCCTCTTCCCTCTGTGTGTGTGTGTGTGTGTGTGTGTGTGTGTGTGTGTGTGTGTGTGTTCGCGTACGTTGTGTAGATCGTATATTTGGTTGTTTTTTCTTCTTCCTCCCGAGTGTGGATAGCATATTTGGGGTTTGTATGCGTTAGCGACGTTGTGTGAATAGTATATTTGGGGTTTGTATGCGTTCGCGTACGTTTGTGTTGATAGTTTATTTGGGGTTTGTGTTATCTCCCTTCTGTATTGATAGTATATTTGGGGTTTGTTTTTTCCTCTTCCCTCTGTGTGTGTGTGTGTGTGTATGTCTGCGCGCGTACGTTGTGTGTGTGTGTGTGTGTGTGTATTGGTCTCTGTTTGTCCCTATAAAAACGCACTTTATCCCTATCAGATACACTCTACCTACCTACCTGCAGTAGCGTGTATTCAGGTCAGCTACTTGCAACACTGTTGACATTTATCCCCTAGTGTTCAGTACAGTGACGTCACTGACGCTGGAAATTTTGAGACTATAAATATCGACTTGGGGATTTCCACATTTTGTAGCTATACATATATACTAGAATTCATAAACAGGAACGTCACTCAAGCTGAGGCTATAAAAAGATAGTGGGATTTTCCAAAGGAAAAACCCACAAGTTGGAGCTATAAATAGATAGTGGGATTTCATAGGAATTTCAGCTGATTATAGATACATAGGTATTTATTCACGATCGTCATAGAAGTTGATATTGTAAGTAGTTACTAATTTTATCCATTTTAGTCTAAACCATTGTAACTTAATTTTCGGGGATATGTTTATTTTCCTTTAAATTCTGGGACAATTTCGTCATTTTAGCGTTACTTTTAGTCACATCCATTTTGTCGTTGAGCATTTCCTTGATTATAGCTATTTATAGCATCATTACAATTATGCAAATTTTTGAACACCCCAGCAAGATTTCAGGTCTTGGTAATGCTTTATATATAAATCTCACGCTTGTACTAGTGTATGTATGTCTCTGTCTCTGTTGTGTTTGACCCTCTACCATCATTGTCCCTAGACAATCCCACCATGTTCAATTTCCCTTGACGCTAGACAGTCCCACGATTTTTCTCCATATTCAATTCCCCTTGACGCTAGACAGTCCCACGATTTATTCCCATGTTAAATTCCCCTTGTCCCTAGACAAGCCCAAACTCTATTCCCCCCATGTTCAATTTCCCTTGTCCCTAGACAAGCCCAAACTCTATGTTAAATTCCCATTGTCCCTAGAGTTGCCCACGATTTTTCTCCATGTTAAATTTCCATTGTCCCTAGAGTTGCCCAGGGGTGTTTTTAATGCTAAGTCCCATTGTCCCTATGGTGGCCCACTTAACTACTTATCAAACTCTCAATTTAAGATACACCCCACCCCCGAGCTCTTTCTGTGTCATCGGAAAAGGCAAGCAGTTTCCATCTTCTAGACATGGCATAGCTAACAGTGTACTTTACATGACATTAGAAATTAAGCATTTAGTTTTCTTTGAATGCACATTTCTCGAATTCGCATCAACTCTAAGATTTCAGTATAACATTAGGATATTGTATCTGTCATGAAACGTTTGGGGTAACGATCTAAATTAACAGATCTGACAATATTTGGTGTTCTGATGAATAAGTGAATGCCATACGAGTCATTACTAACGAGACCAGTAAGATATCTTTTTTTAATCTCATTCCTATCGCAAAGAGCAGCAATCAGTGAGATCCTAAGTCGGTTGCATAAGAGCTATTCCGCTTAGACTTCTATAGGTAAGCAACGTGAAAAATAAAGGGTGTATGGAACAGGGTTTCTTTGTTTCCAGAGGATGATATCCATAAGGTATTATCTAACTGATAATATCAAACAGGTAGCATCCGTCATATACTATCCATTCCATAATAACCGGAAGATCAGCAGAAAATATATACCAGATAATATCCGACAGATAATATCACTGACATACCATCCAGAAGATCGTATCCCGTCAATGCTATACAGAAGATTATATACAGTCATTACTATACCGAAGATTATATCTAGCAGATAATATATAACAAATTAAACACAGAAAATAATACCTAGCAAATAATATCATGAACATAATAACCATAAGATAATATTCTGCTCAAAATATCCCGAAGGTAAAATCCAGAATATAAATGACCAACAAATAGTATCCAACATACATTATAAAGACGGAAAGGATAATTGCATGAAACAAGTGAATAACGGATATATTTCATGGAGGGTGTAAAAACTGTTGTTTTGTTTCACGATTGACGAAATGTTTGTTTTTAAAGATGAGATGAGATATATCCGTTATTCATTCGGAGCAATTAAGGTTTATTTTTATTTTTAGCTCAAGCATACTAACTCGCAACATGTATAACAATATTGAAGTAGCAGCTTACTTTCTGATGTGTAGTAGCACGATTCTCTGTTGCAATTCAAATAAAACAGCATTAAAATATGTTAAGAAATCTGAAGAAAACGTATGTCTACATCATGGGACTTGAATTAGGTGCGTTGGCAAGCGAGGTTGACATGCTTACAAATAACTCAGATTTCTTGGTCATAATGTCACAGACGCGGCTGCGAGAAAATATATTTCGTTTCGTACTCAAATAAATTATCAAAATTATTTCTCTTGGAAACTCCATTAATTCACTGCCTAGCAGAAAATAAGATAGTATGTTACATATTTAACCTAGAATACAATATTTAGCAGATAATGTTCAGAAGATAATGTCCAACAGATATATCAGGGAAATGCTATCCTTAAGGAGATATCCAACGGATAATATCCGAGAAATAATATTCGTAAGGTGATATCCAACAAATGATAACAACGGGATATCTGTTGGATATTATCGTTTGATACGTTTTGTTTGGGTGTCTTTGAAAAGCAATATCCAAAATATAGGCAATGGCTGAACTAGCTGAAAACGTGAGCAAGTGTTGCTAGGTCTGGTGAAAGCAAGAGCTGAATCAGCCGAATAGATGAAAAAGGTGAGAACCAGCGTTTCTAGGTCTATAGAAATGAAACATACAACATGGCTATATGAACCGAAAAAAGGGAGCAACTGTTGTTTCCAAAGCAATTAGTAATGGGAGCAGGAGCATGATGGCCTATTTTTTTTTTTTTCATAAACCTTGATTTGCCAGAGATTATTATCATGCATTTTGACCCATAACATCCACATTAACCAAACGTTTCACGGGTATATCTTTCTGGTTGTCACATAACAATATCGTACAGATGCTAACTGTGGTTGGTTCATGTTTCAACATTAGCAGCTGATGTAGCGGTACTTCGTTGCTTCTGAGAGGAATTGGTAGTAAATAAAGGAATTGGATTTCGTTTGGATTAATAATGCAATTGTTCGCTAGAACAGGAATTAAAAAATCCAAAGTATCCATTGCTCTTTGCTACGTCATAAAACACAATAATTTCAGTCGCACATGCAGTAATAATATGCACAAATGCCATGTTCGTCTGTCTGTCTAATATGACATGAACCTGAGGTGATGGTGACACTTTCAAAATGTAGTGTCCTCAACGAGAAAACTGCAAACCATTCTGTGCAATAAACATTGAGAAATTAAACGCCGATTTCTCCTAAACTGGTGGGCCGATTCTGCTCAGATATATAACGAATAAACTTAACTGAAAGTGGGTGCATCATTCGCCCCATTCTGATTAAAATCGAGATCTCAGGCATAAGGGATTTGACGGACACAGAAACGAGGCCATGTTATGTTGACCATTTGATTCACCAATCAGATTTAAGATTTTATTTATAAAGGTGAAGTACGTGATTTGGACAAAACCCTGTTTAACGATAACACTCACGAACACGAAATGCAAGACCTTATCTGATAGGCTAGTAAAACTAAGCGGACCGGAGTTCAACGCTACCAGAACACGAATAATTATCGGAGTCTGTCAAATCCACTTAAACAGATCTCAGTTTTAATCAGATTGATCTTAACCCAGATTCCCCCCTTAAAAGCTCTTAATTTATGTTGATTACGTCAATACCTTTCTCACACAGGCAATACAATATTTCCATTATGTTTTAGAAGGATATATGGGACTATTTCAGAAAGTTTGGTACCATTTTAGAATGTTTTTAGTAAAAATCAATGACCAATATGCTAAAACTCAGATTTCATAAACGGAAAATATAAAATGCATCTTTGCAGATATTAACTTTCAGTTTTAGGAAAACAGGTTTATCTCTCTTCTGATGCTGGAAGACCGGAGAGAAAAGATACAAACAATCTTCACAGGTTCTGAGCGTACATTGTGCATGACCCTTTGCAAGGGCCAAATCTTTCACAATTATTAATACATAATAGATGAAAACCTTGGGAGTACGCGCAACTTGCTATCACATGTGTCCTCATTGAAATAACATGATGACCCAAAAAGTATCCAACTTCGGCACGTTCCTGATTGGTGTTGTTATTATTGGGTTTAACGTTTTTTTTTTCAGCACAGGATAGGCTATACAAGGCGGAGGAAGAACCCTGGAAAACCCCGGAAAGAACCATCGATCCACGGAGCTACTAGCAAGCGTTCCATGTTCATGGGCGTTCGCAGGAATATTTGCGGATCATTTGCGGGGGGGGGGGGGGGGGGGACGGGGGGGGGTCTGAGAGAGTTAGTATAGAAAGCAGTCTGAAACTAAAGCTAATATTTACTAAGCGTTTTGAACAGAATCTTGTTACATATTTTTAGAACATTTGCATGATTAAATTTGTCGATATATATATATATATATATATATATATATATATATATATATATATATATATATATATATATATATATATATATATATATATATATTTGCGGTATGATTTCCGGGGGTGGTCACGTGCCTCCCCTTGACCTACGCTGCGGACGTCCATGATCATGTAGCCAGATTTGCCAATCCCGAGACCTCGAACCCACGCATTCAGATGTCAGATAGCAGTGATCCGTCCGTAACGGTGAATTCCTTAGACCACTCGGTCATTCGCCCCCCCCCCCCCACCGACACGCACTTTTCTTGTGCCAGATAGGTGTTGCTCTGACTATTTATTTATTTTTTGGTGAATATCAATATTTTAAATATTTTCTTTTCATAACAAAAACCTAATATTCTGTGACTTTTGTATTTTATATTTAGTAAGTATTCATTCTTTGCTAGCGTACTTCTGAATAATTTATGAAAAATAGAAAAATGAAAACCATGAAAAATATTCAAACGATATTTTTAGGTGAACAGTTAAGGACATGCTACATTTTACCTTATAGCCCGATACGTTTTGTGGTATAAGACCTCTAAGTTTAACCTTATATGCCCGTTTTGTTTACCTAATAAGCTCGTTTTGTGAGCGGCGCGTGGTTTTACATTTTAAGCAAGAGAAGTATTTGCTGTCTCTTTTTTTCCTTCTAATCAAACACCCTTTTTTAAAAAATTAAAGTAATATTAAAGATAAAGAAAAAATAAACGAAAATAAAAAGCGATATATTCTAAAATCTGATTGACAATAAAAAGGAAATCGATTATTAACATTGATCATTTATGATTTTTTAAACATGGTAAATACAGGAAATTAATTATATCTTCTTCTTACTTCTTACTTCAAAAGTATTTTGTTATTTTACGAAATATGTTTAGTCCAATCCGAATTTTAGTGTTGAATATGGCATAACAGTAATACAACGACACGTTAAGTACATCGTGTAACCAACAGCCACTGCCATATGTGTGCTTCTTTTGACTTTTAAGCTAAAGAGAGAGATACAATTCTGTAAGGCTGATTTACTAGATCAGCAAAATGCGCCACTGAAAATAGAATTAGAATGGGTGATCGTGCATTATACTGAGGATGTGTGTAGTTTGATATGCTATTTGATTATGATCTGTACAAATTTACATAAATATATTAATTATCATTACAATCTGATACATTCTGCAATATTTATTCTTGTTCTTTGCACCAGAGGGTACAGCCATATATTCACAGCCATTGAGATAATTGTGACTCAAGGCACGTACAAGTGGCCCTGACCCAGTCTGTGGGATTTCAGTTTAGCTTCTAAACATTAGGAAAATAGTTTTCCCAACGATTTGTTTAACAAAGATACTGTAGTATATTCGCTTACATGTCGATCCCAATTGCAAACTCCACAGACCCAGATCGTTGTTGTACAATGAGCCGGCAGATCTGGGTCTGTCCAGTTTGATAGGAGTAATCAAAACAACAAACAACATAGACTCTGATTTCTAGGCGTATTATGGTGCTACAGATCATTGTCTTTGTTGTTTGCAGTTTGATTCGACTTATAAGCGAGTGCGACGGTGCTGTATCAGTAATAACTCCTCACATGTAATATTTGCTCACCAAATTCTTGTCGCTGTATGTAATATTTCGCCATGTAAACCGCCAAGTATTCCGCAATCCCGAGTTTGGCAGGTGATCAATTTGTGCTTTTGATCTAGGGTCATATATTATGTTTGCCCTCGGGCCATAATCAAATGTCCCAACCTTATAGCTTGTGAGTTATTAGTTCAACTTGTCTGTCATTTATAATCAGGATGATAATTTTCCACCATTCGTCACAAAGACTGAGTTTCTGTTTGAGACATTCCGATTACCCCTTTGTAGCTAAGTTTTACAATTACTTGATCACACGATTTCCATGAATGAAAGAGGCTTTATAACCGATTTGTGATCTTATGCAATTTGTGGTAATTGGTAATTAAAAATATTAGACTGAAATAACGTCAACACATTTTCAAATATGGGGTATAGCAGTTAAATTCTTCATTTTGCTGAACAACTTAATTTCTAAAGTTTGCATTAAGGCTTGCATTAAAATAAGTACGGACCTTTGTTTCTGTGAGTATGAAGTTTAATGAACCAGTAAGCATTTGGTATGATTCGGATCGCATTCACCTAAACAAAATGTCATTAATAATGCAAAACTGCAAGCCATTTATATTTTTATTGCGCATGTCAGCATCGTTTATAGGTCAAGATTTAATGAAAATGACTCGACTCCCTTCCATCTTATCACTGACTTAGCGCATGTTTGTCTGCCATCAATAAAGCTAGATAGCAGTAGGAGGGCTGTTTCTAACAATTATTTTACATTAAATATAGTTACAAAGAAAGGTAATCAGACATCTTCGTATAAATTAAACACTCTGCAGACGAGCGACCGGTAAAACCCTAGCGATTGTTATTTAGACAACAAGATATGCTTATTAAACATACCTTTCCTTTATACCAATATGTTTCATTACGTCCGGTATACAAAACCATTTGAACGAATGTTTCATCTCTCTATATATATGTCGCTCTATGTGTGTGCGTGTGTGTGTGTGTGTGTGTGTGTGTGTGTGTGTGAGAGAGAGAGAGAGAGAGAGAGAGAGAGAGAGAGAGAGAGAGTTGGTACGTGTAGATGTGTTTAAGTTTTGATGTATGTATGTATGTATGCGTGCGTGCGTGCGTGCGTGTGTGTGTGTGTGTGTGTGTGTGAGTACGTAAGTACGTGCATGCATGCATGTAGGTGGGTAGGTAGGTAAGTAGGTAGTTAGAGAGCTAGTCAGGTAGGTATGTGTAGCAACATAGAGGGCGAACAGTCTCTAATTGGTTCACCCGTATTTCGCCAAAATAATCCCTCCTGGAAAATCGCAAATTTTTTTTTATAAAAAAATCGCGATATCCCCATCCTATCGCTGATAAGTTTTTCTAATCGCGATGCATCGAAGGAAAGTACGCGATTGTGTCGGTACCAAGTTGGAGGCAGCACCCTCTCTGCTGCTATAAATTAAATCATCATTATATCAATAATGGCAAACATCGGAGAAGCACATTCCGCTAGATTAGCTCGAGAGCGATTAGAGGCAATAAAGAAATATCTTTCTGTTCGTGATTCTGTAAGACAAAAACTTCAAGAACGTCAAGAAGCACAAGTTGAATTTGCTACGGGTACAGAACAGTTATTTAAACCCATTACAGCGGTTACTGAAAGAGCTATATGGGGAGATATTAAGGATGAGGAGAAGAGGAAGAAGGGTATTCTTCCAATATTAAAACAAACCGCTGAGCAGACTGAAAAAATAGCAGCGACAACTAAAAAGACAAAAAGGATTTTACGAGATCTTCCAACTGACATAGCTGCAGCTCAACCTCCACCCGATGAAAAAATACTTGAAGGTATTGACAAAATTCATACTGAAATAGGTGATATGAAAGATCGTGTATCAGAAACGGAGCAAAGGGCCAGGGTTGACATAACCGATAAATTTAACTACAGCAGTATTGATCAGATAAGAGGATCTAGAAACGTAAGTGAATTAGCTGGTTTTGCTGTGAGAAGTTATGATAAACGAGATAGGGTTTTAAAATCCGAGTATGTCAATGATCCCGTGAGTCGTGAGAATTGGTACAAATGGATTTTTCGCATACATTATGGAGGTGATCCAGCTAGAAGCAGTGATACTAAATATATTGAATTTATTGACCCAATAAATGAATATTCTATACTAATACAACAACGACGATCTCCACCGCAGCGACGAACTACTCAACGACAATCTCCACCGCAGCAACAAACTACTCAGCCGCAATCTCCAGAAGAAGAATTTCATCATGATGCACCTGGAGCAACCGGAAGTGGTTTTTATTACCTGTCCTAATAATATCCTCATAGGAGGAAAACGAGCTGGAAATAACTCACCGGAAATAATTAATAAGGCAGCTGATATCTGTCGACGATTATTTCAAGGCGGTATCATGGATACTGATATTTACCGAGAAATTATTGATGAGCTCGTTGATGATTATCATAGTGACTAATTGTCACAGTGATTAGATAAATAAATAATTAAATAAAAATGATCGTACACAATTCTCATCGTAGATCAGTTATGGTCAGGGTAGTAAATTCACGATTACCAGTATACAGGATGACTTACGGAAAGGGATTCGGTGATGTTGTTTGGGGTTTATTTACGAGGATGGCCCCTAAAGCAATGCCAGTTGCAAAACAATTATCGATGAAAACAATGGATATTATTCGTGATAAAGCTCTTGGTGCTATTGGTAACGTTGCCAGTAAAGCGTTCTTGGCAATCAAGGACAGACTAGCAGATTAATACGCAGACCACCACAACCGGTCAAATTACCAAGCACTGAAGTGATGCCCGCAAATGTAAGTAAAGTAATAAATCATTTGGATTTTGTAGAGATGCTAGAAAAGTAAGTTTTGGAGCAAAACACACAGTTGTGCTTTTTAGAAAAGCTGATGATAATGGTGTTTTATGGCGACCCATAGGTGACGCTGGTAAGGTAGCGCTGACAAAACTTTCGTTGTGGACGCCGGTAATGACTCCGGCAATTTCCGTAGAACAGCGATTACTTTCTTTTATGGATCAAGGTGGTAAATCGTTGTTATCATAGCTTACAGTAACCACAGATATTTCTCAAAGTAATATTAATGGTTTATTTACGTGGCATATAGCATCGCAGTGGGGGGTTTCTGCACCGCGACATATTTTCAAGATGTTACACGAACAAATTCACAAACACGGAGTCATATGATATTTGATAAACTTGGTGTTTCTGAAGTTTCCTTAAGAATAAACGGACATCAAGAACCATCTGAGAATATACTGTTAGATTTTGATAATAATCATCTTGCACGTGTATATCAACGCTTGACAAAATATCTAGCGCGTAATATAAATATCGATACTGGCTTGCAAATATCACAATTGGATTTTATGACATATTATCCAATCTATTACTTTTCACTAAAGCATCTTGATTTAACTAGACAATCTGTCGTTGGTATACACTTTCAAGCTCATGTGGTAAGAGGAGCTATAGCTAATTACAGAGCAATCGCGGTCATACTCAGTGACAAAACAATGTTACTTGAGGGTGCTGGTGGGCGAGTGAGAGTCATTGATGCCCCAGTGGAAATCATGTAGACAATTAGACCAATCGCGTTAATTATAAAAATGTCATATAGTTACTTTAATGTCGCTCTGACTCCCGGTCAGGTGAAAAAATTACAATCGAAAAACGCGAGCGCGAACGGGGATTAAAACCGGTGGTATATTTCCATTTCTCGCAGCAATACCAATAGCCGCTGCTGCCCCAGCTGTCGGAAAAGCAGCTGCATTAGGTGCTGTTGGAACCGCCGCTGGAATGGCATTAAAGAAAGCAACTGGGCGCGGATATAAAAAAAGGGAGCGGGTTTAAGACTTCCAGGAACTCCATATGGAAAGGGTCTAAGACTTCCGGGAACTCCGCATTCATGGTACTCCAGGCGCCGTTGACGACGATGTCACATTTTGATTTACTCGATGCCGCTAAGCAATTAAATATAAAAAATTACAGAGGTGTTTTTATGCGAGATCAGTTACCTCGTGAACCAAATAATCCAGAAACTGGAATTATTAATCTCGATAACAGCGATGGTCCAGGAACTCATTGGGTTGCTTACGCGATACATCCACGTGGAATTGTTTATTTCGATTCGTATGGGTTAGCACCGCCAGTTGAATTTCTAAAATACGTACATAAAGTGCAAAGCACTCCCATTCCAGTCTGGTATTCAACGCTACCAACACAAACATTAACTGATCCACCAACATGCAGCCGTGAAGTAATTAATGTACTTGACGTGTTATCGAGATCAACCACACCACCTCACAAAGTCGTGCACGAGTATACCACGGAACGATTTAACATTTTAAACAACCCTTAAAGAATAATGGTAGATATTTACGGAAGATCTCTCATCAAAACAAAGACAACAAAAAAATGCGGCGACGTAGATTTATCAAAATACGCGACCAAGGATGACGTCGACAATCTTTTAAACCTATATGGAATAGACCCAGATGAGGTTGTTATTTTTCAGGACCGGCATGGCAGACTAAAAACCAGCAATATCAAATGGAATGACATAGTTCGACGAGTACTCGGTGCGGTCACGGATAACATCCCCGTGTTTACTGACAGCGGAAAAATCAGAGACTCAAATATATCGTTTATAACCATCAAAGATGAAATTGCAAAAAATGTTGCTAGTCGTTTAAAAAATACCGGTGACTCAATGACAGGTGAACTCAACATGAACGGAAATAAAATAGTGGTATTAAGAGATCCGACGAAGATTCCACAACGAAAAAGTATGTTGACGTTAACTATGGCACCGTTGACGGTAAATTATCCACGTTGCGGGCCGAGCATGATGTGCACGTAAGCGCGTTTACAAATCTCCGTAGAAACTTTAGAAAAATTTTTGAAACCGCAGAGGAATTCTTTGGTACTCCGCCCACCGCTTATATGAAACTTTCTGATATCAAAACTAACATTGACACAACCAAAAAAACACCAGAAGATGTCGTAAATGGAATTCCTGAGATCGTTAATAAAATTAGTCTGATTAAAATTCCACCCGGAGTAACTACCGGGCATATAACCAACATCGTATACACGGTATCATCTGGATTCGCAACATGGTCAAAACAAAATAATACTATCAAATATACTGCAACAGTCACTGGAGTGTACAGACTGTCTGTGTTCAGTGCTGCAAAATTTGAGAATTTCACAACATATCTTTGGAGGCATTCAACTGATAAGTTTTCCGGGGTTGTGACTATCATATTAAATAGCGGAACCTTAGAAACATTTATACTGGAAGCAGCCGATAAGAAATTAACCGCAACATCTTACTGGTGGTGTTTGGAATTCGTAGCTGAAACACCTCACTTGGTCACTGCGTAAAATAATAAATGGCCCCCTTAACAGAGTTAAGGAAAACGAAAACGGATGCGCAACAATATAGATACCATCAAGGACGTGAATGGCAGTCAGAGTTAAAAACCATCATAGACAAATACACAACAAAAGTAAAAAAAATACCAGCGACGTGTAATCGCGCTTGATGCACTAGTTTATTCAGTATCCGCGTTAGTTGTGTCCACTGGGGTAGTATTATCAGCGCTAACCCCGGAAACAACTGCAATCGCGGTAACAATATCCGTTTCATCACCAGCGGCACTTGCAGGTGTTTTTAATATAATCGCGAAAAAGATATCAACGTACACGAGCACAAAATACCATGACGCGGTTACACGATTAAACACAGCAGCAGCAGCATACTCAAAATTATCGTCGCTAATATCATCAAGCCTCAGCGACGATAAAATATCAGATTCCGAATTCGCGTCAATAGTTAAGGCATACAATGAAGTCCACCATTTGAAAACAACGAAAATGAATGACAGAATTACTTCAGCAGATAGCCGCAAATACAACTCCAGCAAGGACCACGATGATAACAGTAAGCTCAACCAAGCCTGATCGCGCTGGCACAGTTGCGAGTATGTCACAGTTGGCCATATATCAGATCAAAATCATTTGGCGGATTACCAGCAAATAATTCGTTTGTGTTCGCAAATAAAAATAAACAAGATGGTACACCCGACTGGAATGTTGTTGGAATACCAACCGGATGCTATCAAATCGAAGAAATCAATGAGGAATTGGAACGTCAAATAAAAAATATCACAGGGAAAGAACACTGGTCAACAGTGAAATCATTACTGACTTGAAAAGGCCCTAATCTGTAGTATTTTGGTGTGCCGAACACGAATATAACCGTGAAAAATTTGTATTGGCTC
Organism: Sinohyriopsis cumingii; assembly: GCA_028554795.2. NCBI lineage: Eukaryota > Metazoa > Mollusca > Bivalvia > Unionida > Unionidae > Sinohyriopsis > Sinohyriopsis cumingii. The sequence continues at coordinate 46,428,288 of CM068830.1, read as the reverse complement.
TCGTTTTGAAGATATTCATATACCTCATTTTCTATGTTTCACTGTGTAAATTTCTCCAGTAGGACTGCAGCAACATCCGGAATAATGATGTAACATTGCATAATACCATCATGCTCACATCATCCACAGTTGATTGCATCATTTTCTGATGCAATGCAATACTAATGCCATGCGGCTGCTGAAGTAAGTTGACGTCAGCAGTGTACTATACATGTGTAGGCCTATTATACTAATGCCAGGCGGCTGCTGAAGCTGACGTAAGCAGTGTACTATATAAAGCCCAATCAGATAGGTTCAGCATTTAAAATATTTTAGACGTTGTGTGAGACAGTTCAAGCTACTGTTACATAAAACTTATTATTTTATCCATTTACGTACAATAAAGAACAGTAATGCCTCGAAAGTGTGTTAATACCGCGGACAATTTTTGCTATATTTGTGGGGAAGTGACATTTGCCAACCAGAAGAAAAGTATCAATTCTCAAGTGAAGAAGCATATCATCTTTACTTCGGATGCAAGGTTGGTGACCAAGACAAGCCTTGGGCTCCGCATATATGCTGTGCTACATGTACAACACAGCTTTCACAGTGGTTGAATTGCAAAAGGTCATCAATGCCGTTTGCAGTCCCAATGGTGTGGAGAGAGCCAAGCAACCACCTAAATGATTGTTACTTCTGCTTGGTTCCTCCTCTTTCCGGCGGAATAACGAAGCGAAAGAAGTCGAGAATAGTCTACCCAAACATTCCGTCTGCATTGAGACCAGTTCCACATGGTGAGGGACTTCCTATTCCAGAACCTCCAGCAGAATATTCTCTTGATTCATCTGACGAAGACAAAGGTGAGTCGACCTGTTCTTCTCCTGGTCCATCAGCATGCAGTGATCCAGATTTTCACTGTGGTGCATCATCAACCCCACACAGAATAACACAGGAAGAACTAAATGACCTGATTCGTGATTTGGACTTATCAAAGAACAAGGCAGAATTGCTAGGATCAAGACTCCAACAATGGAATCTTCTAGAAGAAGATGTCACAATTACTGCATATCGAAAGCGCCACCAGCAATTGGAGCCTTTCTTCAGAAAGGAAAGTAATCTGATATTCTGTTCCGATATTGAGGGCCTCATGAATGCTTTAAAAATCACTCATGACCCACAAGAATGGAGACTATTTGTGGACTCTTCGAAACTGAGTCTCAAGGCTGTGCTTTTGCACAATGGAAACATTCTTCCATCTATTCCAGTAGCGTATGCTGTCCACATGAAAGAGACATACGATAACTTAAGGCAGCTACTGAATTCCATTGAGTATAACAAGTACAGCTGGCACCTCTGTGGTGATTTGAAGGTAGTTGCCCTTTTAATGGGACTGCAGCAAGGATATACAAAATACATGTGTTTCTTATGCGAGTGGGATAGCCGAGCAAGGGAAATGCACTACATGAGGAAGGAATGGACTCACAGGCAGAATGTAGCCATTGGAGAGAAGAATATCCAACACCCAGCTCTGGTTGAGGCTCAGAAAATCTTGCTACCACCCCTTCACATCAAACTAGGTTTGATGAAGAACTTCGTGAAAGCCATTGACCGGACTTTGCCAGGATTCCGATACCTGCATGAAAAATTCCCTCGACTCAGCGAAGCAAAGATTAAAGAGGGAGTTTTTGTGGGTCCTCAGATTCGAGAGCTTTTCAAAGATGACCGGTTCAACAACTTGCTGGAAGGTGACGCGAAACAAGCATGGAATGCTTTTCGCCTAGTTTCTACAAACTTCCTCGGAAATGTTAGGGCAGAAAACTATAAGGAACTAGTAGAAGACATGTTGATGAAGTATAAGAAACTTGGCTGCAATATGTCTCTAAAGATTCACTTCCTTCATTCCCATTTGGATTTCTTTCCTAGCAACTGTGGTATTGTTAGTGATGAACACGGCGAACGTTTTCATCAAGATATCGCAACAATGGAACAAAGATACCAGGGAAAATGGTCCACTACAATGCTGGCTGACTACTGCTGGACACTCCTCAGAGATGCTCCCGAACACCTGTACAAGAGACAGGCGAAGAAATCTAAGATGTAGTCAATGACTTGATTTTTTATAGGTAGGCTATTACAGTTGACCTTTTACTATTGGAATGCATTTCGTTATGTAAACATTAATTTCTTGCAGATTACAAAAAAACTAGAGCCAATTTTGCAATTTGACTGTCATATTCGTGTTCAGCACATAAAAATTGATAAGAATTGACTAATTTTATTTCAGTAACATGACTTTTGTAAAAATTTGTTGTCCAGTGGAATCAAAAATAGCAATAACAGTCCATGAACCAACGCTGTCTTCTGTAATTGAGATAAACTCTCCCGACTACGCCGTGGATATATATCAGAGTTCGATCAGAACAGTGCTAGGATGGCATGAAATTGCTCCGGAGGCACCACTGCCAATACCAGAACCCGACTATGTCACTGACAAACAATCATACCGCGAAATTTCCCCATCATACAAACAACATTTACTCGCTTTAAAAAATGCAACTTTGGGCGGGGATTTTGGCTTCAGCAATAAGAACCATATTCAGTGGTATTTTATTTACGAACAAGGTAGAGGAGGAACTAAATCTATGGCTATTCACATAATTGATTTTATTGAATATTTTAAAAGTATTAATCAAGAACACAAGCGACAACGAGAACAACTACGGCAAAATTTCCAAGAACATCTTTTTGGTATAGCAAGTTCACGCAGCGAAATAAAAAAAAAACAAGTAGAAATTTTAAATCAGCTTGTATCCGACATGGAATATATTAACCAGCGAGTAATCCAGGCAACAACTGATTACACTGGCAATATAAATAGATACAAACAACAGTTTTTAAACGCGTATGCGATAACAGAAGCTAATCTACCAAATTTTAAATTTCCCGAGTAAAACGCAGTCGAGTTAAGAAAATCCGTTAACGATATCATCGATGAGTCCTTCGATGATATATTTACACGGTACAAAGAAACACTACCAACAGCGACTATTCTCCGGTACAATAATGATCCACAAGGGCAAGGACGACATGTATCTCCGGAAATCGTAAATATACCTTCTATGGTCGTGGTCAGTCTTGTGTGTGATGTAATTGATAACAGCTACAGCACGGGCACAACAATATCAAATCAAGCCCAACAAGGATTTATTCTTTATTCATTCACGCCAAAAGACCCACCTGGATTTGAAATCTGTATATTGAATATTGAAATCTGTAGTAATCAGAAATTTATTTTTTACTTTCGATTTCATTTCCTCGATATCAACGAGTCTAACTTTCGTTTTCACGATCTGACATAATTTGTCTTCGTTGCCTCACACGAGAATTAATTATCTTCTTTGCTTCATTTTCGAGAGACAATTCCGGCCTAACTTTTTCGATTGCACGAGAGAGACTGACAAATTCCTTTATCAGCGTTTCTTCTACTGTGGCTAGTGATTGACACATAGCCGTCTGAATTTTCTTTATAAATCCACTTTGGGATGAAAAAATAAGTCTTCCTTCGTGTTTAGCCTCCTGTAGTGTTTCAAAATCAGAAATAATTTTTTCAGGATTTAGTTCATCAGATATATTTATGCCGTCATGTTCTAATTTTTTAATATCAACAATTACAGCATTGATATTTTCGTAATTCATTATACCGAATATTATACATTTAAATAGATCAAAAATAAACAGTAGCTATGATGAGCGGTTATCATTTCATTGGTCCCTGCACTGGCCTGTGTGTCTTTCATGAGATCCTTGTTTGAGACTTTGTCTTTATTTGAGACTTTTGTCTAGAGACATTTCTTATGGTCTTCTCATGACCGTTTCTTTTAGCCAAACATTCTATCTAAATGTTTTTTTTTTGTGGGGTACCCATGTGACTTAGAGCTTATGCATCTACGCTACTGCTTATTTTGGGAGCGTCACAAACATACCTCCAGCGAATTTTCTAAACGAAACGACATGTTAGAATATTTTGAAGATTGTCTGTGCACTTCAGTTCATGTACACACCCCCAATATCAAATCCCGGAGTAAGTGCAAAAGACTCACTCACCACGTATTTGACGTGATGATAGATGTACACATGCTGGTACCCCCACTAAATAAAGAAAAACCCTATAAATCGGTACCGTCGACAATATGCCCGTTACGAGATTCGAACCACTGACTGCAGAACGAAAATCAGCCGCTCTACCACTGCGCCATGGCTCTAATCTACTGGTATATGATTTAAAAATTATTATGTAATTATCCACAGATTGGTTATATATATATATATATATATATATATATATATATATATATATATATATATATATATATATATATATATATATATATATATATATATATATATATATATATATATATATATATATATATATATATATATATATACATACATACATATATATATATATATATATATATATATATATATATATATATATATATATATATATATATATATATATATATATATAATAGCGGTTTCTGAACAGAATATAGATACAATAGCGTGTTCTGCCTTGATAAATTCGGGTCTGAAAATATACATGTATCTCGTAACAGATCTAAAAATAACTCACTGTTGTGCAATGTAACCGCAGTTATTTTTTCTGTTTGTAAGTTAGAAACCATAAATATCCTTCATAATCCTTGATGATGGGATGTCTGACAAATTCTTGGTTCATTTATATATAATGTATTTGTCTAAATCATAATTTGTCTGAGAACTTATTTAAATAATCCTCTTCACGTTTCATAGCTCTGTCACTGTCATTTTGTATCATAATATCTTTTAAGTTCCCTGTATCGCTTACCACCACAACGAGCACATAACTGCGTCTTTCCCCGAATTCCGACACCACATCGCAGACACGGTATTGGTCCTAAACTACCATTACGAACACACTGTGAATGTTGCCCGCATAATTATTTTACACATGATTTGCCACATGGAGTCACAGACCCTATCATAAGTCATTTACATTGATTCATTATATATAATATTTTTTATTTAAATATTTCTCTTAATTATATATGGACAAATTTGAGAGATTATATACAGTCAAGCCCTGGAAAGCTTCTAGACTCGATCTTGACAGACTAACCCCTGACTTGCTGAGGCGAGCTCTGACTGATCTGATTGATATTATAAGGGATGCCAGAAAAGAATTTCGTGATGATGGAGCATCTCACGTGTGGTCGACATTCAAAATTGTACGCGATGACAAACTCAAGAACGAAGTCATTGATGCTACAATGTACGATACACGAGGGAAAACGATTATCGAATACCTTAATCAGAAATATATTTTCAGAATAAAGTTTATTGTGCAAGCAGATTCCGATACGTGGATTATCCGTGACAAACGTGATCCTGTCCTTGCTAATGGAAAACTGCTGTATTAAGTAAAGATTCCAAACCAGGAATGTTAACTGGGATTGACAGACCATATTAGGCTCGATCGTATCCTGTGTCCGCGGTTATTTATGGAATTTATCAACTAAATGATAGACCTAATATTAATGATCTTGCCCCGATGAGATTTTCATAATTGAATTGTGTAGCCGAACGAGTAACAGAACATTTTAAAAATGCGAAACGTGGAAACGGTTTAACCGATCTACGACGTGAAAAAATAGCCAAGTGGGCTGAATCGGTCAAGGATACCGGAGCGTCAATAAACGATGTCACTGAGTTATCAAGTAAATTAAAATTTCCAGTAACTGTAAAAACATTAACCGGAGAGGTCTTACATGAATCGCCGAATAAATCGAGAGGGACACCAATTGAAATTATTGATCATAACGCTCATGCTTGGACCTCCGCGGTAACAATATTTCCACAAGATCGTGTCGTGAGATTTTACTCCCCAGAAAGTATGTTTGATTTTATTAAACAGATAAGTAACAACGATCCCGTGTCAGTGTGGTTGTTAAAGAGTTCCGAAGATGAAGAATACGATCAATTTGTAAGACCCAACGGTGATTTATGTCGAAAAGAATCTCTCCAACTCACAATGAGAAAACTCGCGGAAGGATATTCAGAAAATACTGAGCAATTATTAAAATTGTTTTACAGTCCCGTCAGTTGCTGCCCACGCCGCGAGAGAGAGAAATTCATGGAGACCAAAACGCGCTGAGTTCCTCGAAGATGTTCAGGCGAGATGTATTGAATATGGACATGGCGGTTTGTGGAATACCGAATATAACCACAACGAGATGATATCCGTGGACGTGGTCGCATGTTATCCGGGAAGTTTTCTCGGGATGGGCGTTTGTGCTGGATATTTTAAAAGATTCGGACATCCTACAAACGAGATGACACGAGTGGTCATTACCCAATTTTGACCTGACAGGATTCGCTCGTGTAGTGTCGTTTGAATTCGCTAAGAATCTTCATTCGTGTTGTTATGTTTGGTTTTGGTAGACACTTCTCGGAGCGACGCTGGGCACCAATAGTGTTATTATGATATATGCTTGACAGTAACGTATTAATATCGTTGACGGTCAGTGAAGCAATTATATCATATCAGACGCAGACTTCCGTTTGGTTACCAGCACCGGAGCGTATCAGTGTTGATGAGGTCATCGAAGAATATAAGCAGGAATGTCCAAATGCTCCTGTTGATGTCATCGTCGATATTCTCAGGATTAAACTCAGCAACAGTCAGAAAACCGCAAAAGATCTCAGTAGAAGAATAATCGGTAAATTTACTCAAGGTGGAGCATATATATGATCATAAACGGCCTTGTGCAAGATTGATTATGGATGATGTTGAATTAGATTTTATAATTGCTGATGCCGCTCAGAGAAATATATTTTGTAATCGGGAAGACGCTTACTTGTCTGACGGAACACGGTTGGACACAATTGTTAGTTACACTGATGGAGAATCTCCTCAGTATACACATCTAAGATCTTCAATGCTCGCTTATGTTTCTATAAATTTGCTATCGATGATAAATAGATTTCCTGACTCTGCAGTTAGAGTTGCAACGGATTCATTTTACTTGGATAAAAAATATTCAGAATTACTGGCTCGTTTCACAAGCATTAATGAATCATGGGGTTCGTGGAGAATAAAAAAGGAAATGTTACATTACTATTGTGAATCCGTGGATGTTGTGGTTAAGGATAGTTATCGCCGCGATCAGATATCAGAATTATCGTCGGAGCCATCCGTGTATGATCCAGTATCCAGACACAAAACGGTTTATTTGAACGGACCGGGGGGTTCTGGTAAGACAACTCGGGTAATCGAATTATTTCGACAGAAACACGATATGATTGTGCTAACACCAACACACAGACTAGCGAGGGAGATGAAACAACGAGGAGTTAATTCTTCTACTTATCACGGATTTTTCAAATACAGCGGTGGCACATGGACTCCAGATCGAATGGGAGAGAAATTTATTCCAAAGAACATCATTTGTGATGAAGTGTGCCTAGTATCGTTGGAAATATTAAAAACATTTCTCGATTGGTCGTTATTGAAAAATACAGCTGTGATAATGTGCGCCGATCACGGTCAACCACCTCCGTTTGTTGGGCCATCTCCACACAATTGGTTGAAGAATTTTTTTGATTATTACTTGGAGATAACTGATGATCACAGATCTCTTGATGCAGAATTAAACGAGTTCAAGAAATTAATCAGACTACAACCGAACAAAATTCAATGTGAAATAGCGCGTAAAATAATTTCAGAAACTTCTATGAACGAGTTTCTACAAACGTGGAGACCAAACGATTTGATAGTGGCAAGTAGAAAGATAGTCATAGACACACTTCAACAGCGGTTGTTTCAGTTACATAAAGAAAAATTTCCAACGTTGCCAGTGCAGCTGTGTTATCGACCACTGATACGCGACGGCAGAATATTGACGTTGATATACCAGGACAAACCGAGAAACAGAATCTCGTATTAAATGATATTGTCGCAGTTGATGTCAGTGTTGTTGAGGATGCTCTACACGCTGACGTATCTCCGTGGACGCTAGGATACGCAATGACGATTCACTCATCTCAGGGATTAACTATTACTGATACAGTTGTTTGGATCGTTGATGATCGTATCGAATGCTCGAATTTAGTTTATTTGGCGGTGTCTCGAGTCAGAATAATATCTCAACTGCGGAGAATTGTCATGGACTCGTCAGAAACCATTAATGATGATATTGAGAACGATATAATAAGAAAAAAATTGGCTGGTTATAAACAAAGTGAAAAAAAAAATAAACGCGACTTTGATCTCGACGTTGAATTTATTAACGCGCTGAAACAACTGCAGAATAATCAATGTGAGAGCTGTAATTGTATAATGCTGTGGCAGTACTCGAGTAATAATCCAAAAAAATTTACCGTGGACAGAAAAGATAGCAGTCGCGGTCATACACGAGAAAATACGATGTTGACCTGTCTTGAATGTAATCGACGTAGGGGTACTAGTTAAGTGGTCGCGGTGGTAATTGTGTGTCTTCGGGAATTACTTGTAATTGTTCACATGTCAATCCGCGCTGAGGAGCAGTTGAATCCAGTCTGTAGATTGCGGGTCTACCTGTGGATCTTTTCATGTTAGATATATTGTGTGTTGTAATACTCCAAATAGGATCAGTTGCTCTTTTATTACTACCTTCAAGTTCACCGGGTTCATATAAATATCTCACAGTGTCATTTCCCAGAACTGGCTGTGTTGAAAAATCAAGTCGTTGTATTGTTATACGCGCGCGCTTGATTGCATTAATTGGTTTCAACGCAGTTGTTCGAGTTATTTCATTATTTAGCGCCGTTATCACATTTGGTAATCTTGCAACCCATTCACGAGATCTCTTGTCTTGAATGAATTCCTTCGCGTATTGATATCCAAATAACCGCTCAGCAAGTGTTCGATTAAATCGTTCAACAATTGCCTGATCACGGTGAATTGCAGTACGTCCTCGTCTGATGGTGACGTTATGTTGCTTCATCAACGACGATACTGCACCCTGAAATTCTTTGCCAGGATCAACTTGTAACATCTGTGGCCATTGCAAGGGTGATAAATTCGTTCAAACGCAGAAGCTACCTCAGTTGCTGTCTTTGTTTACAACGGCTCTGCTTCTTTATATCTACTTGCATCATCAACTACAGTTAGCGCGTACTTGTATGTTATTTGACGTCTTTGGATTTTAATAGTATCATGTGGTAAAAATAAAATATCAGCCTGATGAACTTCATTAGGAACTCCAACATCAGAATGTGGAAAGTGAATTTGTTTAGGTGGTGGTAGATAAAATTTGCCATATTGCTTGTCGTGCCAACCATTTTTCAGCAGTGGCACGTGTACCTTTTGCTGCTTCGGCGAGTTTACTAATCGCTGTTTTACTTCTCCAGTGTCCTCTTGGAGAATAATAAATCGATTCCATTATAATTATTTACCAGCTCCTAATACTAGTTTACCTTTCATTGCGGATCTTACTAACCAATTAGCTAATGATTCCTTGAAATATTTATTCGTAATGGAATTTAGCGCGTGAATTAATTTCACATCTGCTATGTGTCTATGCTACACATCTTTACTTTTTTAAGCTACATCATGAGCATGACACGCTTTATCAATAGCGTTTATCGGATACTCACCTGGTTTTGGTTGGTCTTGGTTGTCAAGTCTGATATCAAGTCGGGTTCCAGGGCCACAGTAATTATATCCTGGGAGGTGTTTTTCTCCTGGGTATTTAGCCCACGGAGCTCCCGGTAATTTTGTTAATTTTGCTGCAATATCACCTCCTCGTTTTTTTTAAAACCCGACTGCACCGACTTGTCAGCGGGAATAAATTTAAATTTCTTTGTACCGCATCGTTCACACTTACCCGTAACCGCTGATCTGTTATTTTTTGTTGTAATAGTTGTTAGATCACCTGTTGGGGTACGTGTCCTGCATTTCACACAACATAAATCCATATTATTTTTATATATTTCTATAACATGGAAATCACTGACTTTTCTTGATAAACAATCAAACCCTGTTCGGATATTTTCCAGAGGTAGACACAAAAACACTGATGTGATTTATGTAACCCAGCGGTATACACAAATACCAAAAGTGATCAGGGATAATTGTAATATTCTTGCTGTGTTTAATGGAGTTGATACACATACACTGAGAAATGTTCATCAGACCTGGTGTAACGGTGATATGGATATAAACAAGTTCAAAAATTTATTTAGTCATGCTCAGTCAAACCCACACGGATTTATAACCATAAACATACATGATCCTCAAACACGATACCGAGTTGGTCTTGATACAATTTTTAATTTATAGCAGCAGAGAGGGTGCTGCCTCCAACGTGACACAATTGCGTACTTTCCTTCGATGTATCGCGATTAGAAAAACTTATCAGCGATAGGATGGGATATCGCGATGTTTTTTTTTTGGGGGGGGGGGGTTTGCGATTTTCCAGGAGGGCTTATTTTGGCGAAATACGGGTGATCCAATTAGAGACTGTTCGCCCTCTCTGCTGCTGTGTGATGTCAAAACAACTCGACAATCCACGACATTGTTTTAGCATTACTAAGAAAGGTTTGAAAAAATCGAACTTTTCATTCAATTTTCGTTCAATGAACAAATTTGAATATTGCTTTAATTTATGTAATCGGATATCTGCACGTATTTATTACATGCAAAGAATAAATATTCAGTGGTCGTCTCAGATCCTTGGAGGAAAGTCTGAATTCAAACACATATATTGAATTTTGAAAAAGTAAATATGGCACCTATTTTAATTGATTGCAGTTAAATATCCCAAACTTAACGACCAATTTTATTCAGTAAAGATTCAAATGATCTCAGGAATGATCGTAGAGATGTTGCTTTTCGTATACAAGTTAAAATTTTAAATCTCGTATTCTATTGAAGAACATTTAGGGATCACTCGTATTTCGGTACAACCAAAATATCTCGATGTTCTTTGACTGCAGTGTACGTAAATATGGATGACCGTGCATTTTGACTTTTGTTAAAACGAAAACAAAACCCTAGATCCAATGAGTGTAGTATACATTTATAGGTAAATGTTATGAAAACAGCACGCTTAAAGCGCACCGCTAATGCTGTGCTAATTTTGTTCTCGTCTTGAAAATCACAAGGAATGGCCTCAAGCCATATTGTATTGAATACGACAGTTTCCAGAGAGGTGACACACCTGATTCATGAGTCTAGCATATAAGTAACATTAACGGTATGAAGATAACGATAAGTCACGTTAACACGACGTCCAAAGCTTTATCGGATAGGTTTGAACATGTTGAAAGGCATAATAATTTTATTTCTAGGCTAGTTGTATTACGAAATGGTAATCACGAAACAAAACTGTTCATGTATATATGAATACGATAGCAAATATGCTAAGGGCACGACCGTTATAGGCTGTAATTGATCCAGTTTCAGAAAGCAAACAGTAAACGACATTACGCATAATTTTATAAGACAGATCTATAAGTTGTTTATCGATTGAAAAGGAAACGTAGCGCCACTCGGATAGCAAAAGGCATACGAAAGGCGGCCGTGGAGACTGGCATCTGCCGTCACTTTCAGGTGACCCATGGGTTACAAAAGCTTTCGAAAGGTTTCACTCCATGTTGGAAATCGACTCCTTGGAGGCTGATATTCAGTTAATACTCACGTAAAGATCTAAGACAATAAATTAAATAATAATTGTGTTTCACGCAGGAATAGAAGAACATGTCTTAAAGTTCCACATATCATAACAAATTTGTGGGGTGACCAGTTGTGGAATGGATATGTTTGTAAAGAGTTTGATAAAGTCTTCATTCTTGTCCAGAATTTATGTACAATAAAACATACGACACGACGTGGTTATTCAAAGATGAAAATAGGATTGTAATTTATTCTGTGTTACAAAAGTGTCTGGATTGGAATACTGTTGATATGTCCTAAGAAACCAATCATTTCTTTATGATTTAGCAATCTTTACGATTTAAAAAAAAGCAACTAGCCTTAGCAAACTAGCTTTAGGCGATAGATATTTTAAAATATCAGTGTGGGTGATCAAAGAAAGGTAATACTCTGTAATCACTGATTTCAGTGAGATTACATAATTTGGCGGATGTCTCTTGCTGCAAAGAAGAAAGAAAAAAATGGTGACCCGTTTGTGAAGCAAACCGTATTATTTAAATACATCTGTATACTCTGAAACAAAATAAAAACAAAATAAAGACACCTCCTTATATATATATATATATATATATATATATATATATATATATATATATATATATATATATATATATATATATATATATATATATAATCCGTTATCTTTGTCTCAAACGTTGTGTGGGGGCTTTAGGTGTCGGTGGGGATGATTTGATTGGCGGATTGTACCTTCTTACAAGGTGTCCGCTTTATTTGGTTATCGTTATCTAGAGGGTGATCGCCCTGGTATTGTGGCCCGGATCGAGTAAATATTAATTTAAGTGAGCAGATACAGAGAACAGAATGACACGAGCCCGTACATGAAATACAACAATTTAATCAATTGCATAAACAACTGTGATACTACGTTACATTAGGAAGACACACTTTTCTTTTGAAATAAACACATATATACATATATAAGTAGCCGATCTGTTTTAAATGAAAGAATTGGTTCATCATAGCATCGAGTGAACAATCGAAGTCATTGCCTTGTACAACTTCATATTCTGCTTTTTTCCGGTTCACTCCAACTGCACTGTGGCTGGTCTTCTTTGTGCTTTCGCTTTTTTCTTCTCCAAACTCTATATTGTCTCGCCTCTTTCGGTCATCAAACTTTGTGTAGGTAGGTGGTTACGTAAGTACGTAGATACCTATATATTTGGATAAGTAGATATGTGGATACGTCAGCTGAGTTATTTCCCCTTTCAAAATAAACAGAGAAGCAACTAAATCTTCTGTCAGATATCCTACTGGGAATAGATCATTACCCCCCTCTCGTTATGTCAGATATTGTGCTATTGAAATTCAAACAGATACCAAGGCTATCTGGTCAAACCAAACATGGCAGAACCATAAACAAACCTAGTTTCATAAGATTAATGTACTTCCTAACGGCTATTGCATCACTGACTCACATTAACATCGCACGATACATATCTTATGTCACGTGTTTAGGCTCGAATAAACAGTAACACAAGAAAGAGTGAAAACAACAAGCTTTGAAAAAAATACAATAATTTATTTCCCTGGAAAAATTCTGTAAAAATGAAGAAAAAAATATGAACTTACGGTTTTGTAGAACCAAATCCAAAAATAATCAACGAATAAAGTTCTTGAAGTCCTAATAACAAATTATTGTCTGAAAAAAGTATCATCTCTAGGAAATAAATTTACATTACAATAGCATGTAATAAAAAATATATTTTTTAAACTGACAAACAATTAAATTGAAATAAATATATATTAAATCAGATACAAATAAATCAAATATACATAACACCGAACAGTTCCGTTCTCGTCTCAATTACACAAATGAATGAATAAAATTCATTACATTGATTAACTACGTTATTTTCAGCGAATACACACATTCAAGTCTTTAGCATACATGAAATCTCACTTCATGGCTTAACAACGTTAATTTCAGTCAATACGCACTCAAGTCTTTATCATACGTGAAATCATCTAAGATAGGAGGATTTCTACGGATTCTCGTAACTCATAACAACTGATGCAATGCATGAAATTCTTAGAATACCTGATTCCTAATAACAATCAAGACGACAAATTCAAACAATTCGTCAAACTTATATAAAGAAGATCATTGTACGAATTCAGATAGATGAACTCAAACACAGTTATACACATAACAAGAAAATCTACGGATTTAAACAAATAAGTTCATGCAAATATAAACAAAACATTCAAGCAAATCATTTAATTGGTATCAACGAATTACATGATATTGATGCAAATAACTTGTGCTTTCAAGCTTTGCTCGCTTATACCGCCAGAATTGTGTCCGACGACTTTCCAGACATTCAGCCCCTCGGATAAATGTTTTACGAGAGAATTTCTTCTAAACTCAATTTCGGATTCTCCTATATCTTTTCCTCTTGCAGGAAAATGTAGACTGACTAAATTTTGCGATGGGGCATATTAAAACCAAGAAATGGCATGTGGGAAACACACCCCTTATTTAGAGCATCCAATCCAAATTAAATATATCTACCGTCTTTTAAAATTAGACAACAAAATTGCGGTCAGCCTGAGTTCTAGATTTCCAAACAACTGATTCTGGACAATTTCAACCTTTTCGATACAGGAATCGAAATTAACCTTTTCCTTCCAGTCTGTCTGACTATTAAATAAACGAAAGCTTAATTAAGAATCACTTCCTCTCACGACACATACATTAGAAGTCATTGCATTATAGCGATTTAACACGCATCTGTCCCCATAAACCTAATTAATTGTTCTCTTGCCCAAATTAATGTGCTCTTGATAGATCGATATAAATTTTCACCCTTTCAACTCGCTTTCTGCTTATAGGATTTAAGCCATCATGATTGCTGACTATAAAAGAGAATTCTGTGTACTTTTTAAGTTAATTATCAATTAGAAATTTCTGGCGTTTAACATTTGGTACTGGGATCCCATTTTTATGTGAATAAATAATTATACATCGTAATGATTTACAGCTACCTATTTTCAATAGGGTTAATGTTGGTTTGACATCTGTTTTCCAGACGAACGTTTTCTTTGATGTGGAAAGGGAATGATTCATTGACGTAAGTGAAGTATTGGCTATGTAAACCTTATTAACACTACTTTGTGACTAACTTCTAAAGTATTTGTGCAATGTTGCGCGACTGATGATATACAGTGCATGAATTAGTTTTGTGTGAGGAGAGATTGAAAGGCTGATATGTTGAGTACTGTGAGAACGAAAAAAAGTGAGCGGTGTTTTTTTACTTTTCTTTAGACATTAGAAAACGAGGAAGTCGACGTTGAGATAACTCCTTTTTGACACCAATCGTGAAACAAATTTGTACTGAGTCTAAAATAATCTGGTAATCTTGAGTAGTAGATTTTAAATCGACGAGTAAATATGGGCATGTGGTAATTGAGTTGAATGATGGTACAAAAGGAGTTCCTAATTGTTTGGCTTACACGTGAACGTAGCATATATCTCTTGTACTTTTAAACAAAACAAAGTGTATAATGAGACTGATGGTGTGAGAAAACAATGGAGAATGTAGCGATAATTCTCGAGTTGTGCTTGGAATTCAAACATTTTATGAATGACACATGACATTTTATATAATTTATACATTTAAGCTTTACAATATAACAGTAACAAAAATATTTCACATTTCTAAAAGAGTTCATATCTTTTTTCTTTCATCAGTCATTCATCTATTGTATATAAGCATCGAATCCAAGATGTTTCCAGTCACGAACATTTTCCAAGTAGTAAATCGGTTGGTTTATTCCATCTGCTATACATACTTCTTGAAGAGGTTATATAGTGCGACGAATGTTTTCTTCATACAGATGGTAGGTGTGGTCGTCAGGCCTTTTCATGTACTGTTCATACATTGGCCACAAAGAATCTGCTGGTAAACAAATTCCAAGAAACGTGGTCTCTTCTACACGCGGACATTGACTTCCTTCCATGGAAGCTGTGGCCAGGCAAGCTTTATAATGTCTTCCCAGTTTATCAACGTCTGGCATTTGAACATTTTCAAACTAATCGGTCTTCTTTACCATTGATTAAACAGTTTATGCCATTTTGGATGCAATTGTTCTTTTGAGTTTAATCTTGAAAAACACTTGGCAAAGCATTCTTTTCGATACAGTGGTATATTCTGAAAAGATCTTCTAAACTGTCGTAAATGAACAGTGATGTCTTTATTGGACAAAGAGTCATTCATTTTTCAAGCGGAGTCAATTGGTAAATTATGTCGATGAAACAGTCACCAACTCATACACCACATACTAGAGTTGTCTGAACTTGTTAAATTTGAAAGACAGAATTCAAATATTTTTCTAACGGTGTTTGCCTTTGAAAGAAAAGATATAATCTCCTTAGAAATTGCCAAAAGTACAGGAAGAATTTCATCATAAAAAGTTGCTTTTTTAAAACAAAAGAATTACATGATAGCCAGATAAAATAGTTTAAAAGCTTTTGTAAAATCAAGAATCCAATCGAATATAGTACAAAACTTCTTTTACCTGTGCAAACTGGCTTTACAAGAAAGAGGACAATAACATCCATAGCAAAACGAATGAGGTGGAACTTTTCAAATGATTTCTGATCGATAGAAATGTGCAATAAAATCACTCCGTCCAAATCGTGATCCGTATTAAATCAACATCTTATTTACAATATTTAGACAGTTACAATTTGCAAAAGAGGTCAGTGAAAGATTGCGAATGTTTATTATATATTTTTAGATAATGATGAAATAACAAAAATTGATGTTTTCCGGGTTATATTTGTCTGAGACACCATGAATATCTACATAATTGTTTGACATTATGTGCTGAGAGGAAACATCGGAAATTAGATGTTATTTCCCTACGCTAAAAAGATACGGAAACACTTCCATGGCATAGAAGATTAAAATATCCCTCAATGACCTAAAGTGAAAACGTAGTAACAACTTGAGATGACAAGGGCCATTATATTTTGCATTATTGAAATCTGCAACTTCATTTGCAGGTAGGAAGGGAACTAAATCAAATACATAGAGTAGTAGTATTTTACCACGAAGCTTGGACAAAACATTAGATTCCAACACAAAGATGAGAATGAAAGTAAAATCAACATTTGAGACAAATTTATAGAAGCTAATTGTAAGAGTCTATGGTCCCAAACTAAGTAACACAAAGAAGCAAAACCAACAAGTTTAGTACAATTCGACGAACTATTTCACTAGAATACACAAGGTGAACATTCGAAAGACACTTACAATATTGTGAATTAAAATTCAAAACTACTCCTAACTACTCTTAAATGTCCAAAAATATGGACTGTTCCGAATAAATTCCAACAGTTTTTAATGTTGTGATGTATCACAATGATATAACCCTAATGTCTTGAAATGAGTCCTCAATAATCCCGAAGTATTGTTGTTCCTGTCAAAAAAGTCAACGAACACTTTGTAATCCAAGTGAATAATTTTAATAAATAAATCCTCACAAACAATATCTGAGTAAAAGTACAAACTCTGATCATAGATTATCAAAGAATGATATGAAACATGAATGAAAACTGTCTTTTATATACAAACAGTCACCCGATATATGTCGCAACAAAATATTCTGGAAAACTGATAATATCTAATGGAAATATTTAATAATTCATAAATAAATACAGACTTTGCAGTTAAATTTAATAAACATGTTAACAAATTATTTTATCTTGACGTGCAATCCACAATAACGGAAAATAGTTCATACACACTATGTATATCCATAACATATTGAACTGCTCTATATTCGGTAAGGTATCATTACGATAATGTTAATATAAGTTACCATTATATTGCATTCTCTTAATTCATGGTATTTGTATATTTTAATTTATAATTTGTATCGCTCTTTCATGCCAAAAATGATATAAATTTAATGACTTCTTGTAGTTCTTTAGTAACAAAGGTAATTAATGGGTTACGATGAATTTTTATGACTTTTTGAAGATATCTACAATAAACAAATGAAGATATCTACAATAAACAAATTTAATTAAAGATTATTTTACAGAAAAGACTATTTCGACACGTATGATAATGCAAAAGACCCTACTTTGTAAACTGATATCAATAAAATGATTATGCAAAAGACCATAATTTGTACTGTGATATAAATATAATTGATTATGCAAAAGACCATATCATTTACACTGATATCAATATAAATAATTATGCAAAAGACCGTACAGTGATATCAATAGAAATGTTTAGGTGAATAAACGAACTGGAAAATCATACATGTTGTATGTGCTCTGAAACATACACACACACAAAATTAATGTATGTATTCGCTTGTGGCAGTAAAGAAAGAATGAAAACGAAAGGCATTACTATAGTGACTTTTGAAAATGTCTACGATTTTACTCTTATAAAAGGTATATTTGAAGAGTGTGAAATGCTCAAGTATCAGTTTAATTCGCAGTAATTCCCATAGCCTGTTTTGCTAAAATTATTAAAATCTGACCTCTCTGGTTTTGATGATGGGTAATTTGATTCCAAGCTTGCCATATAAGCAATATAAATTAAATCAATGTCCATAACACTCGTATATACCGGTAAGAAAAATACCGATCCACATGGAGTTACTGGCAAGCTTTCTCACATACCCACACCAGCCGAGCCCGAGACTCGAACCCAGGCGAACAGAGGTGAGATGGAAGTGCTCGGTAGAGGCGAGCGCTTTAGACAACTTGGTCACGTTCCTTAAGATAAGATATATCAATAGACTGAATGATCTGATGACTGATTAATTAATTTCCATGTGTCAATTAAATAATGATGATTTATTAATGGAAAATGATGATGATAATGAGCATGCACAATAGGTAAACATTCGAGCCATGTAAATACAAGACCCGTAGTACATACGAATTATATTTAATTTTTTTCTTCTTCA
This sequence comes from Sinohyriopsis cumingii, assembly GCA_028554795.2. NCBI lineage: Eukaryota > Metazoa > Mollusca > Bivalvia > Unionida > Unionidae > Sinohyriopsis > Sinohyriopsis cumingii. Next base: position 46,409,612 of record CM068830.1, on the reverse strand, counting down.
GATATTTGGATTTATGTTTTAGGTGCAGTAGTAGGAGTTTAGACTATATTCTTATGACTGTTTTTCCTGTGTAGCTGTTGCTTTAAGATGAAGGATACGCATAATATTAGTTCAAATTTGGAGATTGGAGTCATCCAAGGCTGTAGCAGTATCACATTGGATGATTTAGAACTACTGGAAACATATATCTCTTTTATGAACAAAATTAAATGTTTCTTTCATTATATCATTTGTACTTATGTTGCAGTTGATATATATTGGATATGGCATAGCCATTACAAACACCATAAATAAATTAAGAGTAAACAGATAATATCAAATACTGACTTTATATATACTGAACATCGCATCAATTCCCGCTGAATAACAATGCCTGCGTTAGAATTAAACCACTTACTTTTAAAAATTAATGTACCCCGTAAGCAGCAGATGAGGCGAACCCACCTCAATAAATCCAAGCAAGAAAGTCTATAAGGATTATCTTAACGGAGGAAAGTTCCATTTTGAAAAATAAAGTTTTCAAGAAGGAAAGCATTATTGTAAGGGTCAGGCAAAAAAGGTATATACGGGTTACCTGAGGAGAGGTCGCACCCTCGTTGCTGCTATCAATTAAAAAAAAGTTATATCAAATGATGACAATAGGAGAAGCTTATACAGCACGTCTAGCTCGAGAGCGACTAGAAGCAATTAATAAATATCTACCACTGAGAGATGCTGTTAAGGAAAACTACAAGCAAGACAAGAATCTCAAGCTGAATATGCAGAAGGCACATAACAATTATTTAGACCTGTTACGAAAGCTACCGAGGGAGTTACAACAGTCATTAGAGAGGGTCTTCTTTCATCAGTCAAACAAACTGCTGAAAAAATTGCAAAGATAGCTGCAACTCAACCTCAACCATTTCCTTTACTTGAAGATGAAGGTGAAGAAACACTTGAAGGTGCTGTTGGTGAAAAACCAAAACAAAAAAAGGAAAAAGAGGAATTGATTTAAGGGAGAAATTTACAAAGAAAGGTATACAAGAAATTCAAAAATATAAAAGTGAAAACTAGACAGGATAAAGCCAAGATTGGTGAGTTTGCTGCCAAACGTTTTCCTTTCAGAGATCAATTTTTAAAACCTGAATACGTTAAAAAAATTAAATAGTGACGTATGGAACGATTGGGTGTTTTAAAAAAATCAAAATGTTGATTATATAGACAAAGAAAATATTGATTATAAAATTTATTCAGCAGGAGCAGAAAGTCATAATAAAACACTAAAACGTATATCCGATACAGCATTTGACATGGATGAACCAGTCCAAAAAGACGAATCTGTGCGTGATTATCAGTATTATTCTTATGAAACACGTGTACCCAATGCACGAGGAAGAATTGCATTGCAGGTCCATAATACAAGTAGATATTTTCTACCCGCTGGGGGTTTATTGAAGTAGAAGGTGAGCTTGTAACAGATGTTCCTCTTGACATACCATATGTGGATGGTGCCATAGTTGGTTTTGTTAATAACGGTATACATGATTGATGGAAAAACATGGAAACAATTCAAAAAGATGTTGACGTTGCCACCACAATAGTAGGGTTAGCAAGATACTCTGACGATTATACAAGATCAACCGGTCCATCAATGATATTTGCGAAGGATAATTCTAATAGTCCTGACCCCAACCCATTTCGTTATGTACAAGTGACACGTAATAATTCGACTGATCCACAACCAGCTGGAGCTATAGATAGACCCGCTGATTTATTTTTGATGCCACATAGTCACAACCCTAATTACAATACAGGATTTGCTACACGTAAATTATCGCTAAAAGGTGACCGTAGAAGATTTTCATGTATGATTCCACTATCACATATCTTTGGATTTTGCAGAAATGTCCGAAGAGTTATCTTTGGAACGAAACACAGTTGTGTTTGTACGAAAAAGTAATGATAACGATGCCATTTGGCGATCAGCCGCTGCTGCTGGTAAAGTAATACTGTTTAAACTATCGCTGTGGATGCCAGTAATGACCCCCTCAATTGCTAAGAACAGCGATTACTTTCTTTTATGAACACAGGTGGTAAGTCTCTGTTGTCGTGGTACTCAATGTCCACCGATAGTATCCAAAGTAATGTTGCTGGGTTATTCATGTGACAAATAGCAACTTAACAGGGTAGTCAAGAACGCTTCCATATGATATTTGACACCCTTAGAGTCAGTGAGGTTTTTTGAGGATAAAAGGACATCAGGAACCAGCCGAGGATATCATTTTAAATTTTGAAAACCTTTATGTTGCGCGCGCGTATCATCGATTGTTGTCATATATGGGACGTGATCAAAATGTAGATACTGGTTTGCAAATATCACAGTTGGATTTTACAACATTGTATCCAATCTATTATTTTTCACTAGAACATTTAGATTTATTCAGGCAATCTGTCGTTGATATACACTTCAGGGCTAACTTGAATCCAGGTGCTGGTGCTAATTACAGAGCAATTGCGGTTATACTTAGCGACAAAGCAGTGTTACTTGAAGGTGTTGGTGGTCGAATGAGAGTCATTGATGCGCCAGTGGAAAATCTTAATGTGTTGCCTTAATCCACGTTATTTAGAAACACGAATATTTTATAAAATGTCTTACCATCACGTTAGTGTTAGTCTGACTCCTGGTCAGACTAAAAACTACAATCCGCATCAGCAAAAAAATGTGGGACCACAATAACGCTAAAGCACAATCAAATCACAGGCGGTGAAAATAAACTATCAGTGACAGAACGTCAGATTAAACATGTCAATAAAGCCAAACAATCCAAGACTGGAAATGACTTAAACTTTCCGCCGGAGCCATCAGCGACACCGCTAAGACAGGCGGGATATTTCCGCTTCTCGCAGCAATACCAGCGTTGATAGCCACAGCCGCACCAGTCGTCGCAAAAGCAGCTGCGTAATGTGCTGTTGGAATGCATTAAAAAAAGCAACAGGAAAGGGCTTAAGACCTCCAGAAACTTATCGAGGAAAGGGCTAAGACTTCCGGAAACAGTACGTTAAACCCCAATGGGGTTTTACACCTATGTCAAATTTTGATTTACTTGATGCAGCTAAACAATTAAAATTAAATATTTTAGAGGTGTTTTTATGCGAGATCAATTACCAAAACATCCAAACAGCTTTGAAACCGGTATTATTAATCTCGATAACAGCAATGGACCTGGAACTCATAGGGTATCATACGCGACTGACCCTCGTGGAACTGTTTATTTGGATTCGTATGGGTTAACCCCACTGCAAGAATTTATCAAGTATGTTACGCCGCTACAAGTAGCGGTTTGGTACTCAACGCTACGAACACAAAAATTAACCGATCCGCCAATATGCGACCGTGAAGCAATTACTGTACTTAAGTCTGTATCAAAATCATCATTACCACCTCACAAAGTTGTGCACAATTATACAAGTCAGCGCTGGAAATCTGCGATTTCTAATCATTGATTTTGATCAGAAAAAAAAGAATAATGGTGGATATTTACGGAAGATTACGCGGTGGTATTACTGCGAGTAAAACAAATCTGACATAGATCTGTCAAATTATGATCTTAATGATCTCATGAACCTGGCTGGGGTTGACCGAGATGAAGTTGTTGCTTTTCAGGACAGAACCAACATTATCATCTGCAATAGAGATACATTCTCCCGATTACGTCGTGGATATCTATCAGTCATCAATCAGATCAGTGCTAGGATGGCCTGATGTTGCCCCACCATTACCTCCGCCGTTACCTGAACCAGCGCGATCTGATTTTACTTCAGACAAACAATCATACTACGAAGTTACCCCATCATACAAAGATCGTTTACTTGATATAAAAAATGCAACGTTGACTGGCTATCTTACCTTCATTAATAAGGAAGATGTAACTTGGCATATTGTTCAGGAACATCTCTGTTTTGGAGTATTTAAATATGTAAATATATGTGAAGACCTGGGGTGTCATATGACATCCTAGCAAGTCCAGAAGGATACAGTAATCCTTAATTCTAAGGACGGCACAACACGTATAGTATTTACAGTAAGCTATTTGCACTATTTACAGTAAGGACAGCACAACACATATAGACCATTCTTAATGAGATCCTCATGAATATTAATGTATTGCGAAAACGAGGCTAAGATAGGCACATTGAGAGAAAAAATATGGCGTCCTTTCATCACGGGTGTCTCTTCTAAAATGTTCTTATCCACCTTCTCTGAAATTGGTTGTCTCACTGCAGGTGGTTTTATTGCTTTCCCTTCAGTTGTCCAAATAAAAATTGAGGGAATAGTATCTCGTTTTAAGCAACGTCTGTTGGGTGTCCATCTATAGTCCTTTTGCTTAAAGTGTCTAGAACAGACAACTGTATTTTGACAATCTAACAAAAGAAAAAATAAATCATGAGTTAATTGCAATAATTAGTTGTAAAAAAAACAACATTTATTTCAGTACAGGCCGTTGAAATTATATCACTAGTAAATACAAATGTCAGAATATGAAGCCAAAAGGGAGGGAAACAATCACACACACACACACACACACACACACACATATATATATATATATATATATATATATATATATATATATATATATATATATATATATATAACTCCCTATGTTCTCTAGGGCTGATAAGCTCTCATTAGAGTAAAGGCCCAGTTGAACTTAGACCTTAACTCCAAGAGGTCTCTGATTCTCTGATGAAATGGGGAATCCTTACAATAAGAATGGGACTAGTGACGAAATGCAGACTCATATTTAAGTTTCATGTGATTTATTAAGTCACAGACTTGTATGGTGTTAAATGTTTATGACTGAAACATCAGGTACATCACTTCAAATAATAACTCATTAATTTTTACATCACAGTGGTAGTGTGCAGTTGGACAAACATAAGTAAATTAAGTAACAGCTTTCGTGACAGAAGTTGATAATGACATTTCTCAATGTCAAAGTTTAGTGTTCAGATGTTATTTTAAAATTATGGTTTACTTATAGACTTCGAAACATTGTCTAACTTTTCACTAAATTCATATAGGTTAATTTTTAAACAGAGACTTGAGAAACACTCAGCATCTTTACAATTTAACAAATAGCTATTAGAGAGAGCTTTGAGAAACAATCATTTGCTCTCGTTTGAAACATGCACTTATTATTATTATTATTATTACTATTATTTGATATCCTATTTCTATTGAATTGTAATAAACATCATTATTCAAACAAGGTCTGCAAGAAACCCTTGACTTGACCAAACAGGATCATCAAAATACTGTCTGAATACTATTTAACTGATAAGCAGATATGTAAGCTGAAATTGATGATTTAAAACATAACAATTAATGAATAAATATCCATAAAGGTATTTTGTACACAGATGTAGATTTCAAAACTTAGTTTTATATCTATCCAAAATGTTCTATAAAAGAAACATTATTTTCTTTGCATTTATATAGGTAGTTGCTGTGAAATAACTATGAATTCTGATTCGCGGAAAATAATAAATAAAAGAGTTACCTTATCTTTGCATACTTCCTTATATGGTATTCGTAGTAAAATAATAGTAAAAGATTTTCCCACGCTCTTTCTGAACGTACGGAGCTCGTAACTTGACCCGAAATGGAGACGCTCACAAGCCTTTTATACCTGCCGCGGAATTCTGCAGAATTCTGCGCTTGGCAGGGAAAATTCTGCCGTTCGCTGGGTAGCAACCGCAAAGAAAATTCTGCGAGCGCGCGCTTGCAGGGGCAACCGTACTCTGCTACCGATAGCAACAAAACTACACCTAAATTAAAAACTATAATTGAAAACCTATATAACCCAGAGTGTTAGTAAAGTGTGCATACGACTAATTTATTCCTCAGTGGTCAAAATTTGCAGTACGAATAAATGTTTTTTTTTTTAACTTTAAAAATTAGTGATGTCGTAAGCGACCCCTAATAATTATGCGAGATACCGACGGGAGCACTCCAAATGTGCCAAAATTGGAAACGAGGCTAATACCAAGGAAAGTTATACATGCATTCCTAGCATGATAACATCGTGAAATGAAAGAGGTAAATGGATGATTTATTAACAATTTATGTGCGAATATGAAATATACCAGAGAATCATACCAGTTGTCGTTTGGTATTGAATAACAGTAGGTATTAATGAATAAATTAATATTGTCCATCAATGTTGACAACACCCACCCACCTGGCTACGATGTCGTAACCCCGTCTACGAAGTAGAAACAATAGTATTAGTACTACCACTCATGCTGCTTTACCACCGAAAGCTTTGCGACGAATGAAATTGATTTGTAACTGTTTTAAATAAAAATTAAAGGCTAGATTTCCTTCCCATTACAATATATATATATATATATATATATATATATATATATATATATATATATATATATATATATATATATATACACGTTTTAGGTGCGTTGTGGGCAGTCATCCCGAAAGTGGGTTTACGGGAAGGACATGATATAGTTTACATTTCAAATCAAAATACATATACATAGGTTGTATTTCTTACATAGTAATTATGTATATGTTGAAAATAAGTATATACACTTATGTTATAGTCCTATTCATGTTTTCGGTTCGTGGGCAGATATATAAATTTCATGGGCAGTTTTGACCTTTAGGTTGAAGATGACAAAGTAACTGCCCAAAAATACGTTCACGAAGAACAAACATATAGCATTCTGCCCGCGAATACGGCCCCGGGAACAATATATAGCGTACTGCCCACGAATACGTTCACAAGTAACAAATATATAGCATGACTTTCCGGTGTGCGCGCGCAAAATGGTTGTCAAGACACGACGATAAACATTAATCTATTAAAGCATCCTTTGCAATGGCCAGCGTACATATAGCGGACGTGAGGTTCGTTTTTCACAGCTTGTTTGAAATAAATGGATGATTATATATCCAGTGTAACAACTTGTCTTGACAGCTTATGGATGCTAATGTTTGACATTTATTGTGAAGATGATTGTTCACTGCTTGTTGATGAATTCGTAGCTTCTGTTAATCGATGTTATAGCTCAATTTAACTGTCATACACTGATATGTTTAAGTCTGCTTGCACAGTTAACTATGCAGAGTTATGGAAATATAACAAATTGGTTTTAATAACTTTCAGAGTTTGTTTTACTATTAATCAATATTTGTTTCAAGTACTATAAAGGCTGTGATAGGTTGGGTGGCTTAGATTACAAATCAGGCCCTTCTCACTTGGGGGGTGGGGGGTGGGTACTGCCCATTATGAATATTACTGGTCCTAGATGTCCAACCTGATATTTATGACATATAGGTTCAACATCTTACTGCCAGCAGAAATGGTGTTCTGTAGTATTTTTCCCAGTCAATAGTTTATGGATATATTATGTCATGTACTATGCTTGTTTAATTCTCTCATCTCAGTTCTGACGTTACCATTGAATGCTATAATGTTTCCAGACATCCGGTATTCTTGGTTATTAAAATTATATATATACACAGATAACTGAAGGTGAGTTCTCATTATTCCCTAACAATTGTAATTAGTGGGGCTGTAGCAATTGATGGTCTGAGAATTCAAGTTAACTGGTTCAAAACTTGGGTAAACAACAAACTGTTTTCTTCCTTTGACAGGCATCATAAAGTTTTGCATCTTTGTCACTCTGATGACTGTGGTACACAAGTTACAGACTTTGCCTTAGAATGAGCCTGATTTTTGATACTTGTTACTGAATGGGGTGGGGTAGGGAAGTAACAAAATTATTAAAGGTGGAATGTATGCAAACCATGCTGGAAATAGATATGTGCCAGCAACTGCAACATGTAAGCTTCAATCAATTTGGAAACTATAAGCTTTATCCTGTAAATATTAACAGTTCACACCCTGTATAAAAGATGATTTTGTGTTTGATTAACTGGAACTGTTAATTTATTATGTTAAGGAATTTATTGTTTTAACCCTAGTAAATGTAATATAATTAGGTCAAAAGTTCCAGTTTGTTTATTGTTTCCAGAGTTGATTATTATAACTTGAAGAACCTGTTTCTAAGTGTTAAATGAAATGAAAGAGATATTGTTTACTCAAGTGATATAAAATAAAAGTTTAAAATGAACTGAAAGAAATATTGTTTATTCAAGTGATACAAAATAAATGTAAAAGTGTATATTCATTAAGAAGTGTATTGTCAATTGCAAATAAATGAAGATTTATCTTATTTTGTTCTTTACTTGTGTACAAAATTATACCTGGATTGGGCAATAATTACTTGGACTCCATTTGGAAAAGAAAAATCTATATGTTCTAAATACCTAATGTTCATATCATAATGCTCTTTTAATGGATGATTATGCTTTTCAGCTGACGTTACCATATTGCCAAGTGAACTAATAGTATGGCCTTCGGTGTGGCCCACTAATCACATTTGTAAATGAATTATGCATACAATAGAGAAATAGCTCTTAAAATATCTTAGGAGTTGAACAATGTGTGTACACAAATAAACATAAAGCAAATCTTTGAACTTGTATGCCACACATGCAAGTGAATTGGTGGTTTTCATATGTAACTTGTGTACTCTTATGGCTTTTGTCTATATTACTTTTAGCCATTTCTATTCACACACCAGAACACAACCTTTTTTGTCTGATTCAGGTACTAATGCAAAACTTATTTCAGCTGTAACTGAAGTATACAGAATTTTTCCTGATACTGAGGCCTACTGTGTAGACAGTATAGCTGTAAGTCATCAAATCAAATGGAAGACAACAGTGTGCAGTTGAAGAAAATGATATATACCCAGTACCATTTAGAGTTATCTTAAAGAAAAGTCACAATGCACACTGATACAAGTAGTTTTAGAAAATGCATTTGTTCCACATACATTTTAACTTAACCCAAAAGTTCAGTCTCTTGCCTAAAATTCAATCAGATGTATGCATTTATTCCATAAAACACAAAGATATAATGAACCAAATCATTTTCATTATTGAGTTAGGTAGTAGGCTATGTTAAAGAGTGCAATCACTTTATCGATTTTTTTTTTCCATTACATTTTTATTTATTATAAAATGACATTTCTTAGTGGAGTGCTAGCAACTGTAACTTGAGGAATATTTTGTACATGCTGGCCTAAGTGTCATGAATATACTGTGCTACATTTTGCTTTATTAGGTATAATACTATCATGAGACTTGCTTGATTAAATCCTGAATTTGTCAGTTACACTTACAAGTCCACTGGTAGAATTTAAAATCTGTGACAGCTTGGGAACTTTTTTTGCAGTAACTGCAAATCACTTTGCCTTCACAGTCAATGAATTCAAGCCATTGATAATTGTCAAACCATTGTGACTGAAAATGTGATTGTCTCTTAGTTGTGTCCTATTTGATAATTTTGCTGCCACAGAGTCTGGATTGTGTCTCTGAAGAAATAGTTCATCTAGACTCTGTTGCAGTATTACATTTTATATGTTCAATTTAATGAATTTTCTTTCTTTGAATCATTCTTATGTCATAACTTGTGAAAATAGTTTAGTTAACAATATTTATTCAAACAGAAAAGATAACCTCACTTGACAAATCATCCTACTAAAGTGATCATGGCATACACTTTTATCTTTGAAATTCAAATATTGCCCACTCGTTAATTAACATAACTAATATTGCACATTGAAGGTGATCATATGTATCATCAGTTTTAAAAAAATAAAGACATAATACTATCATTTAATCACTGCATACAGGAAACAGACACTTGTGTCTGTAAAATGCCTTTCATTGGATTACTTTGGTTTATTAAAACCAAACAGCGATCCACTCAGGATTTTCTAGGGTAGATACAGAGAATATATTATGGTCATTCAGAACGCTATCAATACATCAGACCAGATTGTTTTTATTATTATTTAGGCAAAATAACTTAGTAAGTCAGATGGCAAACATGAGGATGGTGATAGGTTATGTGGAATTTGCATTGAATCATCTGATCCCAGAAGATCTGATACAATGTCACTGGTTGTGGTAATCATCAAGTGCAGTTGCACGGCACCATAAGACTTATCAAGATACCATAAGCTAGAAAGATGAAGAAAAAGAAAAACGATGACCCAAAGACAAATCCTGCAAACTGTGTGCAAAAACGATTCCACAGATTATAGATGAAAACTTTACTATATTTAGCTTCAAGATATTAATAAATTCGGATTACTTCCTCCAGTCTGCTACAGTAATTCATGCCCATTGCACTCATAAATTGATTATAGTCCTTGCAGTATTTTGTATGGGCCACAATATTTTAATTGATGCAACTGATGCTCCATTCTTCAGTTCAGTGTTGATTCAAACATAGCAATGTCCCTTTGGGATGTGTGCATAAATAAAGAATGCCTGTTCCTTCATTACCACACTTGTTGAATTTATCGTGTCTCTCTGAAAACTGTACCATGTGAGAAAGAATTTTATAAAGAAACTGGACATAAGTATTGCTAGACATATACTCAGACCTGAGACTTCATAAAAGACTGCTTACTTGTGAGGCATTATTAGTGCTAGGGTTTGAGGTAATAACTTGCTATATGTTTGGTAAGGCAAAATAAGGGGCCTTATGACTTAAATTGAAACTGTGAAAAAACAAAAGGTTCAAATGCAATAAACTTTTGTTTTTCCTCATTTGTTATATTACAGTGCCATGAAAGGTCATTTCTTTTATCTTTTTAATCCCTTGCCAATTTTAAGTCATCATCACTAACCAAGTCTCTAAATCAATTCTTGGCATATTTAGCTAAAATGGTGTCTACTGTTCCATTATATCATTGATTGTTTAGCTTGCTTGTATGGAGCTTAACACCATTTTTCAGGACATCATAGACTTTACATGGCAGCCAACATATTTATTGGAAGAAATCAACACACATAACGCTACTGGCAAACTTTCCCATATACACACATTGGTTGGACTAGAGAGAGTTGATTAGTGATGTGTATGCCTAGACCATTCTATAATCCAGGGCCCCATGATTGAATACAGCTTAAAGAAATTAACCCTAATTCAATTTCCTTGTTGCATTTAAATCATAACACCCACCATGCAAAGTGACACGTCTCAAGATTTTCAAATTTGTATATGTTTTGCAACTTTTAATTCTGAGTTGATGCATGTGGATGTGGAAATTCAGTTACTGAATACTTAGCTACTTATATAAGGAGCTCTCACACTGGTAAAAGCATGCAGTTGGGATTTTATTTGCAAGAGGGCAATTAATTGTTCAAAATACTGTTTTAGCTAACTACATATGCAAAGGGTTGATGTATAAAAAAGAGGATCAAGAAATCCTAGCTAGTAAAGATAATTGTATCCAGCTTGATAGAAAGTCAGAAGGCCTTTTAATTTTGTACAGCAGTTTCATTAAGGAACCAACTATAATACCATTAGAAGTTTATGAGCAGCAAAAACCACATTTAGGACCAACTAGACATCAAAACCATATGCATAGTTCCATTTACGGCCAACCAGACATCAAATAGGTCATCTAGTGAAAGCACAATGTCAAAATGACCAGCCATCTAGGAGAAGTAGTAAGGAAGGGGTTTTCCAGATGCCCATTAAAACAGCCATATTGGAGGTTAGATTGGCACTATTTTCATTTACGTCCAACTAGACATAAGAAGTCTTTCACTGATATGACGATTCATTCAGGAGAAGTAGTTATAACAGGATTTTCAGGATGGCCACATTGGTGGCCTTATAGGATGTCTGTACAGCACCATAATTCTCATTCAGGACCTGCTAGACATCAACATAAGTATTTTGTACACATGTTGACACGCTGACACAATTATCCATTCAGAAGTAGCGATAAAAAGTTTCTTAATATGGCTACTGTGGCAACCACATTGTATGTGTGAGTGGCACCATCTTGTTTTTTCTTCCAGATATTTTCACACAAATATCATATTTAAAGATAACATGAATTCATACAAGATCTTGTCGGTTTATTTCATAACAGATTTTTCCCTCATATTAATATAATCTTTTGAAAACATTTATACATTATAGTTCTAGAAATTTTTCATGCTCTCAGAAACTATTAAAATCACAGCAGAAAGTGTTATGTTATATCTTTATTCAGTACTGAAAAATATTTATGAACTCTTAAAGTTTTTTCCCCTATATTAACTTAATTTAATGAAGATGTTCAGACTATAACCTTTCCATTGGATTTATTTTTTCAAACATGGCGTAAAAAGTATGTTATAGTAACCAATTTTTACATTGCCTTCACCATCGCAGAAATCTCTATAATCAATTTCCTAGTAAAGAAAAGCCAAGAAAATAAATGGACAGTTAATATTCACTTCAGGATCACAGACCTGAGGCAAATATGTCATTGTTAAATCAAACATTTTTATTGTGTTTCCTTAGATCTAAATATATATATATACTTGCTGTTACTCTAAACGAAGGCTGGTGATCCAGTTGATAACCTTTTGGGGGTTTTAAGGATGTCTTTAAAATTAAGGCCTTAAAAATGTTGAGATCTTATATTAAAAATGACAGTTTGAGCCTTGCAGATTCATGTCCACAGGTGCCCAAATAAAAAAAAAAGGGGGGGGGTGCAAGGGGCAAGCTTGTTGGTGTGTTATAAAATAACTGACTTATCATCGGTGTGCTGACAGGTAATGTGTAATTAAATCACTGTTGTAATATTGATAATGAGCGAGTCTGCACAAAGGAATTTCATACAGCTAAACTAACTCAACAACTAGAGGCAATTAAGAAATATATCCACATTCGTGATTCTGTCAAATGGCAGATACAACAGCATCAGGAAGCTCAAGTGGCATTTACAGAAGGTAAAGAGCCGCTATACTTGTTATCTTTTTAGGGATGTGCTTGGATTTTGCCCTCAAGCTGGAGCAGTCATAGGATATATAATAAATCGCCACGGTCGGAATTTATCCCCAAGCTGGGGTAATCGATGGGTAAAGTCTTATCCACAGTCGGGGATTTATTCAAGCTTCAGGTGCAAGTTTTTGTGCATCTCCATGCCCTTGCATAAAACACAGTTACACGTTTTTTTATATAGATATTTTTCAGTTGTAGACAGGAATAATATGTATTTGCGAGTGTTTGAAATGAATGGGTTCATTATGAATTGAGTGGCACTACATTTCAAAAGCAAAATTGGATTGAAATGCAAGAACTGTAGTACGGAATTAGTGTTGGTTCTGGATCGTAGAATGGAATTGTGTTTGTGTGATTGGATTTTTAATGTAGCTTGAATAATTTTTCAGTCATATTGCTACGATGTCTGCAGTGTGGCAGTTTATAGTGATGTATAGCACTGGGGCATCATGCTGCAAACATGTAGTATGATGTTGCACCCAGTCACATTATCCTGACACCAGGCCGATCAGTCCTAACACTAACCTCTTAATGCTGAGCGTCTAGCGAGGTAGCTGTTAATACCATTTTTGTAAGTCTTTGGTATGACTTGGCTGGGGTTTGAACCCATGACCTCCCGCTTCTGAGGCGGACACTCTAACCACTAGGACACTGGAGTGGTCAGAATGGAATTGTAACAATTACAATGGAAGCAATTTGTATTATGCTTGTTGGGGCATTCCTCACTGATGGCTGTCAGTGACATCATCATGGGAATGTGTGAACAATACAGACACTTTTCTGCCATTTCCACTGGCATCATCTCATATGATGTTATTTAAAAAAACTTCCTACAACATACTCACAACATATAAAACCTTTATGCAAATCTGATGAAAGCTGCTTGTGTTTCTGAAACACATATTCCATACTGGTGGCAAGAATGTCCAAATCTACATTACAAAAATGAAAACATTACCATCCACCTAGGAGTTGCAAATGTATGAAATCCTCTTGTTGGGTAGTTTTACTAACAGGCTTTACAGCAGGGCCTTCCATTAGATTTAAATGTGGCAGGTAAGTTGACAAAGTAGGGTGGGGGGTTGGGGGGACCTACCCCAATGGGGATAATTCATTTTTTTTTAAAAGTAGCATGGTGTAAAGTAAAAGTAGATGGGCTGATAAGGAATCCACTGAATTTACAGACTAAAGGTTCAGACATTTGTTTTTAAGAGAAAAATGAAAGAAGGAAACAATACAACAGATATTTTAATATGACTTTAATGTTTATTTTCTAGATTTAATTAAGATTATGAATCAGAATCAGTCTCCAACTCCACTGTAAAGTTTATCTATTACTTCTTCTGCTCAGGCACCTGCAAATTAAAACAAAATTGTAATGCTTAAATAAAGTCATATCATCTCAGCACTAGTTACATATGCAGAAGTCATGTTAATCAGCATTATAAAAATGTATGAAATTTTCTTCACTGCACTTGTGCTTCCCTTACTATCGTTAAGCCATGATACAAGATAACTTTGCACTTACTTATCATTTCTGGCAAGTGGATGGTGCAATCAATTTGCACAAAGATGAATTTATTTCATCCAAATATTTCATGTGAATAAAAATTCCAAATGGAGGCACTTGTCCGATCAGACAAGATATATGCATATTGTAGTTAGCTGGACTCTAGCTTTGATAGTCCTGGGCAATAGGATAAGCTGATTTTGTTATCAGTTTAGAAATGCATCCGCTTTGCAAATACTATGCTTTAAAAGACGAAACTGAATCCAATATTGATGAAATAAGAGTCATTTGGATTACCTTGTTTTTTATCATTCTGCGTTGGTTGGGTGCATATTTGAGGGTCTCTGATATGGTCTCTTCCATTCCATTTGCCTTTGCTTTGCCATTAGTTTTCAAGCAGGCTTCTGCAAGAGTAATACAATGTTTTAAAAAAGTTTCACAACAAAGGATGCATTGCATTTTTCTAAATGCCAGCAATAATCAATGGAATATTTTTAAAACATGTACTTTGAAATGTGGTCTCAAGTTACTTTATCAATTCATTTAAAAATCTCTGGCAAGTCACATGAAAAACACAATTTAAATCAAGCCATACTTACTTATCAAAACCTGACATATCACAAGCTCTTGAAATGCTTTTTTCCCTTTATGTCCCTTTGGACTATACTCTGGCCAGTCTTTTTGTTTTAAGCTTTTTCATCATCCTGCAGACACTATCCCCAATTGTAAACCTGCCAAGGGAGCTCAAGTAGCATATCTGAAAATAATAATAATAATAATATTACTATTTTTTGATTTTGATATTATTATTAGTAGTAGTATTTCATGATCGATGTGACAAAATATGCTTGTATATAGTTATTTTTTGCCATGGTTTTGCAAGCAAATTTAATTTCTCTAACTTGAAAAAAATTTGATAACATTAACTATGCAACACAATGTACTAATAGCAATTATAAACCAAATTAACCACCGTGAATCTATTAACTTCATAAATGACATTCACTCAAGGATTGAATTAAAGTAGCCACATAATATGTAATAGTGTATATGTAGTAAAATACCTGTTACATGTTCATCTCTAAACATGTTTTGGCCTACATCCGTAAGACAAAACAGCCGACCACTACATGTTCACCCCACCCCCAAAAATAATTATACAGGCACTGCAGAACTTGCATAAATTATTTTGAGGTTCACAACAGCAAATAAAGGTTATAACAGTTTTTTTAAATAGAAAATAAAGCCCCAATTTACCATCTTCTTGGAGAGTTTGGGATTCTCCTCCAACCTCTGGCAAAGGCCCTCTAGTTCCTCCACTGAATCACATGGCATTGCAAGAATTTCTTCTCTATATTCTGTGTCTGGGCCTTGTGTATGAACTTGGAGGGCCAGCTGCTCCAACAAATTCTCAATATTTGTGTCCAGTTTCATAAGTACATTGAACTGGAAATCTGTAACAGATTTGTGATGAAATTAGTTTTGAAAGATCAAGATCATTATTATAAACTCCTTAAAAAGATCTGTACAGTGAACATGGGTTTAACAATGAAATATATTTATGGAATGAAATACATGGTTTTTGTACAGTTTATATGAAAACTTTTCCCATAATCCTTTATTTTTTTATTCCCTGGATATGTTGTTTCACTGCTGGTGTCTGTAAAGTCTGCATTCAATGTAGATGGTTTAGGCGTCTGACTTACACAAGACAATGGTATACATCAGAAAGAAAAATAAAAAAAACCAATGGAATGATGAACAGTCGACACATCAATGAAAAACAATTCATTGTTTATTTGCACAAATAAGTCTTGAACAGTATGTTTTATGACCTATAATTTAATTAATTAACATCTCACAATGTTCTGAAATAACAGTATCTAAGCTACAAGAGCTTGTGCTTTCATGTCATAATCTTCCATTTTGCAAACAAATTTTGATGTTGAATCAATGTATATGACCTTAGCATTGAACACTAACATTCAAAATGTCTACAAGATGACAAGACTATTATCAACTGAAGTGACAACAAACCAATGAGTTTTACGTGCATTGAACATAAGCATTTTTAAATGCTATAAAATGTGTTTTTAGTGTATGGCCACAAATTACCCAACATTTTGTCAAACATAAAACAGTTCTACTACCTTAGATGAGAATTAAATTCATAAATACAGTGTATAATTGACCTACTCGTATTTAGAGAGCTGTAAATGAAATAAGAGATTATATAAAAGTCAACACCTGTAGTATTTGTTTCATTATTCTATAATGTACATTTTTTTTCCATCCTCAATACTTACTACTTGCAGAGGAACTGGCAGAGAGAAATCTTTATATTCTCCACTCCAGAGTGGATGGGGATGGTGATGGTGTTGTCCTTCTGGATGCAGCTAAGAGTATAAAGATTATCACTACTCCTTAATTGCAGTAAAAAAGAAACAAAGAAATCAGACTGGATTTTTTGGCATGTAAACAAAATGCATACTGGTTGCAATGACCACTGTATATAAAGCAGTGATACAATATATCACAAAATGCATTCTTTTTTAACAAAACATCTAATCTCATATATACAGCATCATGAGTAAGTAAGTACTCTTAAACACATCTTATTAAACAGACAGAAAAATGATGAAATTTATACATACTTTTGATAAAGAATTTCCAATTGTGGCATGGTATAAAAGCAATTGATAAAAAATAAAAAGAGACCAGATAAACTAAATAGAACATACCAGCAGGATAAGAGGAAATCTTGGAGTCTGCAAAATACTCTCCATTTCAGGAGGTTTTGGATGAGATGGCTGACCAGAAAGGTTTCCACTTGAGATTTTCATCTTTTTTCAGTTCTTCATTTTCATCTGAAATGTCAATGAGAACTTGTAAATACTGTATGAGTCCTTGAATACACTGACTCCTTGTGACATACAGGGTTTGCAGAACAATCGCTAGCAATATTCACCACTTTTAAATCCAGCTGGTGAATTTTCACCATGAAATGCATCCGAATGCAGTGAATAATCCTGGATTAAAGACAAAATAGTGTACAGAAATGTGCAATAAATTAGTCAAGCTCCAGACAAAACAAAGATATGATTTATCTCTGATTCATAATGACTTTTCTTGTGCTACACATTTTACCAATGCAAATTACATTGAATTTTGTAAATTAAATGGTACAATTAAGATATGTATGTCAAAAGATTACTAATCTTCAGCTTTCCAATTAATGCTAAACACAAGTATCAAGTCATGTATTTAGTCTCTCACCACCAATAAATGCATTTTTAAGTAATCATCCTAGAGTGCACCAAAGTCATGTGAACTTGATCCAATTCCAACATTACTGCTGCTTGAGTGCTTAGATCCAGTATTGCCTTCACTAACTGATGTTATTAATACCTCTCTCTCATCAGCATAATTTCCATCATTTTTCAAAACTCCCATTGTAAAACCTCTGCTGAAGAAACTAACACTACACCATAAGGATTTAAAGAACTACTGCCCGGTTTCTAATCTCCAATTCATATAAAAAATCTTACAAAAGGTTGTTCAATCCCAGCTTGCATCTTGTCTGAATTCAAACAGTCTTTTTAGCAATGTACAATCTGCATATCGCCCTTGCCACAGGACACAAATTGTGTCTGCAAATAGATTACACTCCAGCCCAGTTGATCTATGTTGTGGTGTTGCACAGGGGTCTGTTCTTGGACCTGTTCTCTACACTCTATACACTCAGCTGCTCTCAAGTGTCATAGATCATCATCCAGTGTCTCACCAGTTGTACACTGATGACACCCAAATATACAAATCTAGCCACCCAACTGAAGTTGATGCTACCATCCAAGGTGTAGAGATGTGCATTTCTGATGTGAAATCATGGATGACTTGTAACAAGCTGCAGATGAATGATGATAAAACTGAGGCCATTCTGATTACAACACAAAGACTTTCTCATTCACGTCCTTTACCTCACACAATAAATATCAGCAACACCAACATTAAATTCACACAATCAGTACAAAACCTAGGTGTTACTCTGGACAGTACTCTCACATTGCACCAACATGTCATGAACATATGCAAGGCTGCATATCTTGAGCTGAGACACATCAGCTCCATTCTCAGATATCTTTCAGTTGATGCCACTAAAACACTTGTGTGTTCATTACTACTTTCAAGACTGGACTATGGTAACTCAATTCTGTCTGGTTCATCTTAATATCTACTGCAGAGACTTCAAAAAGTTCAAAACATAGCTGCTTGGATCATACTCAGAGTACCACAATCAGAGCACACCTCCCCGCTGCTCTGTACCCAACACTGGCTATCCATTCGATCCAGAATCAAACACAACATTAGTTCTCTGTGCTACGTTTCACTGACAGACTCTAGTCCAACATACCTATCCGACCTCACCTATGTGTACACACAAGCAAGATACTTACACTCCTCTTCCGACAATCATATACTCATTATTCTCACTATGAAAACAGAGTCACATGGACAGCATTCTTTTGCATACCAGGGCCCAGCAACATGGAATGAATTGCCCACTGAACTTAGACACAAAGACGCAGTGATCCCATTCAAGAGTGCTCTCAAAACTACTTATTCTGACTGCAAAAACAAACTTAATGACTTAATAATGTTAACTACCTTAAATATTCTCAGCATGTTTTTTATGTTTTCTAATTTCATGGTGTTTGTTTTTGTAATCATATCATTGTGTATGTTTTTATGTTGTCTAATGTTGCAAAGCGCTTAGAGCTTCTAAAGATTAGGCGCTATACAAAGTCCTCATTATTATTATTATTATATTTAGCTTGGATGAATATTTTTTAAATCAGTGGCCATAACTAAAACAATGGGATTTTGTTTTATGATCATAAAAGTATGTTGGACACCATCCATGATGTACAATGCTGTCTGACATTTCTATGCACCTAAGGTTTCCATCTCAAATATTAAAGCAAAATGCATACCAAATTTGACAGATTGACGAAAATAAAAAAAAGCAATGCTTACCATTTGAAAAGAGGCAATTGTCACTAGAATATTCTATTCAAAATGATATTAATTTTGGACACAGGGGATACCACCCCCATGTTTTCCTGACTCGTGATATGTCGGCCTATTCTGTGCACAGCTTTAAAAGATGTAATGTTTATCCATCGAGCTATAGAAATGAAATACATTTACTGTAGACTGTTTCTGTCAGCAGTTAAGTTGAGTAATTAGGTCAGGTTTATAGCTAGTTTACAAAATTCAATGTAGAATGCCAATAAATGACAAGATATATTTTTGCAAACTAAAGTGATCTTGAAAAAAGATTAGTAAAGTTTAACATTTTATAAAAAATAAGCTATTATGTGGAAGAGAAACAACAATGAAATAGGATGCAATGTGTTTGCGTCTTGTTGATGGGGGAAAATTACTAAAGAATTTAGAAACAGACTATACGCTGGGGAATTTTTTGAGAATTTATGTTCTGGCGACAAGTTTACATATTGGGTAGCAGATGATTTTGCATGTGCGGGACAACTTCTTGCAAAATTGGAAACTTGGATTAAAATGCAGTATTGTTTTAAGGTATACATTACCATATTTTATATAATGTATTGTATGATTCTAAAAGATGCATAGTTAATCGGAATTTCTGGGTTACAGATTCAAGAAGGTCATGGAGTGGGTCTACATGTTGACTAATAAATTACTATTTGATCCCCTAGGTGATATTTCAATTCAAAATTAAAACTAATAATACTTAATGTATAACCAAAAATGCGACAACCTGGTGGAGAGGCGAAAATGGATATAAAAAACTTCCATATAGCCTCAGCAAATTTAAACTGAATAAATAGGGAAAAAATAATTAAACTAAACAACAAGACAAATTATGATATGATTTTCATACAAGAAACACATAATAAGTTGACTAAAGAACTAATAACTTCATATGAGGAAAAATTAAATGGGGTTATAATTGTAAATGATTATAAGGAGATGTAAGGGGAGGGGTAGCTACTTTTATCAAGAATAAAATGGGAGTAACTTGGGAGCAAAAAAACAAGGGAAACTTTTTTGCAGGAAGATTGATACATATTGTGATACAGGACACTCATTTTATAAATGTATAAATACCTGCTAATAAAAACAAAAAGCAACAATTCATTGAAAACCTGTTTAAATATGTAGAAACAATTTCAAAGGCCCCCCTCCAATCTGTGTTGATATTGATGGAAATATTGTGGATCTGATGTGCAATCTTACTGCATGCAAATCTTTCCAGAAAGCACCTATGTACTGTTTAGACACCGGTATTTGGTAACAGCCATATCTAGCGCAAAATTCAAAATGGTCATAGGACAGAAGGTTGAGTAGCTACAATGTCACAGCCTCAATGTCTCCACGAAGTAGGGATAGTAATATTTGTGCTAGGGTTGTGCTATTCCATGTCGATTTACAAGTAACCAAACAGGATTTGATTTGGAAATATTTTTCGCAAAAAGATCTCTTCTGCCAATGGTAGCTCAATGGTTGGGAGAAATACTGGCAAGTCAGATGTGTATAAAATGTACAGCAATGTGTGCAGATAAAATTGTCAAAAATGTTTGCAGGTTTTAATGAAAGGGCTATATCAGCCTTGAAAGTGCCAGAAATTATCATTACAGATGTGGCTTGAGTCTACATGTTTTCAGTTAACAAAAACAGAGTATCAAATCTAGTAACTGGCATCCTTGTTAATTTGACTAATAACTATTTTTAATTAACCATTTCAGATTTATAAATATATACTCAATAGTAGTGAAGTGGGATGATATAGCATCAATGGGACTTACCATTAAAAACCACCCTGGGACGATATAGCGTCAATGGGAAATTTAACATTATGGAAACCCTTGGGACGATATAGCGTCAAGGGGAATTTAACATGGGAATATGGGACTGTTTAGCGTCAAGGGGAATTGAACAGGGTGGGACTGTACAGCGTCAAGGGGAATTTAACATGGGCAAAAAAAAAAAAAAAAAAAAAATCTTGGGCCTGTTGAGCATCAAGGGGAAATGGAACAGGGTCAGGACCCTATTTTAATAAGGTCCCGACCTGATGGGTCTATGGAAATGGAACAGGCGAATATTGAAACAGGGAGGGGTCTCTATTTTTTATTTTTTTTAAAACAAAAAAAAAAAGAAAAAAAAAAGGGTAGGCAATGAAAGTCAAGATCTTTTCGAGACCTATGAGTGGCCCTGAAAAGGGCCTTTGGGTTTCTTCTTCTTCTAACTCTTCCACTTCTTCAACCATCTTCTAACTTTTACCAATATTCCTGTCATCTTCTTCTTTATTTCTGACTCAGGCATCCAGTCAGGATGACCTATCACTCGGAATTTCTCCTGTATTCTTATCCAGTTATTGTTGAGTTTCTCAAAGCTTTTTTTTCTCTTTCTATTTTCTTCTTCTTTTCTTTCCTTAGACCACTTTTCTTTGATGTTCTTTACCTCTTCCGTCAGCACTTTCCTCATTACTTCTTCCATTTTTGTCAACTGGTCGAACCCCCATTTTACGTATCACCACTCCATCCAATACAATACTTTTTCCAGGAAGCGCCCGACTTGGATGACATGGTCCAGTGCTTCCTTCAAACTTCCCACTCTGACATAAGGTGGGTCAGTAAATCCGCTTGACTTGTTGACTTCTTCTTCTATCATCCCTGCGATGAGATCTCCGGCCACCTTTAGTCCTTTGACTTGAATAGTTAACAAGTCTTGCCTATTTCCATCACTCCATTCCTTTTCTATTCTTCCTACAACATATTCAACATCCATTATCCAAAAATAGATATCTCTTAATAGATTGAATAATTTTGTCACCTCCATCTTCTTTGTTTATTCCGTGGAATGGTCTGAACGATTGTTGTTGTTGTTGAGTTGAATTATAGTGGCGTGCACTTCGCATTGAGCATGTACCACTGGTTTATGATGCCACAGGCACCTAACTGATTACTCCTTGGAGGAAGGAATGGAGCCACTTCCTCCAGGCATATCTGTGTTCACAGAACACTAATTGATTGGGCCGTCAGGTCAAGGTACTTTTGTGTACACATCGATCTGATTGTAAGGCCTATGTTTTGTTTGAGTGGGATTGGACCCAGCACACACTCTGTCATTCATTTGCACTGATTAGCGACTAGTGGGATTGGACCCGATCTAGTCCGTATTTTTAATTTATGATGCGTGCACTGCACGTATGTGTTTTGATGTCTGTCCGTCGCAAAGGGCGAAAGTGGTCAGGCTCGGGCGGAGTTGTCTTGCCACAGGTTAGCAGGGTTTTTCCGATCCAGGGTATTTTTGTTCTAAATTTCCGTCTTTGGAATTTTGAATCATAAAAACTCTGTGCTGTTTTTAAGAGAGATAGAGTCTATTGAGGTCGATGTTAGCTTTTAGGTGACAGTATTTGTCGATTGGTTTTGCAGCCTTGTGCTGCTGGCCCTGGATGGAGTTGGTGTTTTTTCCATCTTACTGAGTAATTGTTTTTGGGTCCTAATTATCTAGTTGTAAATTTTGGTTGCAGCCTTGTGCTGCTGGCCCTATAGTCACTGGTTTTTTTTGACTACCTTATACAAGTAATTTTTGGGGTGGTATTCTATATATTTGTTATATTTGCAGCATTGTGCCGCCGGGCCCGATAGTCGTTGGGTTTTTTTGACTACCTTATATGTGTAAGTTTAGGGTCTTAATACGGGGGATCCCTGATGGTCTATTCTTGCGACCACCTTTTACGTTCTATTTTGGGACTATATGGTTATACCTAGTTTTTGTCTTAGCTGTCACCTATGTAGAAGATAGACTTTTGGAGCTGTTAGTTAGGGTGTTAGGTGAGTATTAAGTTAGGAGAAGTGGAGAAGGTTTGTTTTGTTTTTCCCACCACCCACCCCCTGTATATTTCTTCCTGGTATTTGAACTAGGTGTTTTTTAATTTAATGATATTTGTTTGTAGAGTTTTATCAGTCAGTGGGCTAGTTTTGATAAAATGAGTTTTTCTATTGTTCAGAATTTGGTACTTGTTTTGTGAGTGTATTTATTTTGTAATACTTTTGGCTAGATTCGGATTAGATTCCCTCGTCGATCACACTCGCCTCTCATAAATGGAGAGTTCGGGGAGACCGAATCCTTGTCTTCGCCATTGGTCCAAATTTGATATATATATATTTTATGTAAGTATTTATTAGTGTAATTTAGATAATTTCATTGCTTAGCCGGTTTCGGATTAGATTCTCTCGTCGATCACACGGTCTGAATGACGAATACTGTAGGTTCTTATAGTTAAAGCGCAGACCTGAAGGAAAACATCCCCCTAAGACTAAAATCTTATATTACCAAGATCATCACTTAAAACGTACAATTCACAATCTTCTCCTAGAGCAAAAGTAATCCACATAGTAAGTAATTTCAGACCACTGCCATTCAGGGTAACGTTCAAGAATCTCATTGAACTCTTTTGATGTAAACGGTCTAAAGCGATATAATAGTATGAATGCACCCTTGACCCAGAGAAATCTAACACACTGGTTGACTTTTTTCACTTATCTCTTGTGAATTTCTCGGAATAAAAGTTCTACAGTTATCCATTGAGATTTCACTCTGGCAAGCCCCTGCCAAACTTCCTTGTAAATCTTCTCTTGCAGTTCTTTAGGTAATGATTCAATATCGTTTTTGAAATGAAGTTTAAATACTGGTCTCGATGATGTCCAACATTTGACTCCTAACCAATCTGGTTTCTTCTTTAACGACATGGTAAGTTACTTCAATTTCTCGGTCCCACTAAGGGTAAGTAATGACAATTCGGTGACCAACGAGCATGTTCTAGATAGGCCGAATCTTGTGGTTCCCAGTGGTGAAGTGACACACCGCAACTGAAGCACTTGACTTTATCCCCTTCGTGCAAGTAGAAAAATCTGGCTCTGGCTAATTCTTTGGGGATCGGTCCTCCCAGATACTTAGGCCATTTTCCTTTGAATGATTGAAGACGATTTTCAAAGTCGCAGTATTCTGACAAACACACAGGGAACGAATATTCGTCTTTCACAGGTTCATTTCGATGAGGGCTGGGTGACATGGACAGGAGTTTGCTCAAGTCTGGATGACATCCGTAGGGGGGTAGACGTGAAGGTGAACATCCACATTTAAAATGAAACCCAGTAAAGTGTCCAAGAGGACGAGCAGCATCGCTTTCGCATCCCTCAGGTTTGACACGCACAGCATCACTTTCCATGAGAGGGGTAGTGAGAACAAAGTTCTCGTGATGCTTTACGGCATCGCTAAGGTCACAGCGTACAGCATCGTTCCCATCGCAAGGCTCACAATCACATTCCACTTCAGAAGCCCCAAACTTGAATTGTGCCTTTCTGAATTTGTTTTGTGTTTCTCTGAAAGGATTCATCTTGTTCGCTTGGTCTTGGTAGTCACAATGAACTATCGATCTTGACCATAGCCCCTTTTTATACTAGTCACAATGCAGTCTCAAGCTTGTACATCGTTCCTTTTTTATATCTAGTTTTTGAAGGTACTGTCTCTAAGGTACCGTCATAATTGTACCGTAGTGTAATGGGTGGAAAGGCCATAGAAAGGTAAGGGCAGTGCAAAGACCATCGAGTGTGTTCCAGAATAGCTGAACCTTTATAGATACATAGATCCATTCGTAACTTCAGTCCACAAGCGAAACACTGTACTTCGTATCCCAATCCTGACTCAGGTCCCAAGTAGACAAATCCTGTTCTAGCTAAAACATGCGAAGAAGGTAATCCTTCCCTATCCGTAAACTATTTCTGAAATGTGTCCAATCGACGGGCACAATCACAATAGTCAGGTAAGAAGACTGGAAAATGGTAGGGTTTGAACTTGGAGTTCTCATCAGGTTTCTCACTTGATTCTTGCTGTGGCGTAGTCATGCTTCTGGTGAGTGGCTATCCACTTACAACCAATGTTTTATACCGACATGTCCATATGGCAATATAAAGTGATTGGGAAGCCGCACTCACTTCTGATACACGATTTGACAGACTTTTTCCAAGGGTCGACTGACGATGTGGTGAGTGGGTAAACGTACAATCTTGTTCGGTTGATAGGTGGTCACTTTAAAGTGTTCATCTTCTCTAGACTGCAAAGCTTCTTTCAATACGCCAAAGTTCACCACTCGACTGGTACGATAATTCAGAGTCAATCCTTTCACTTTACACTTCGTGTGCACTTCTCCTTGTTTGTCCCAGTATTCGTAGCCGTAATTTTTAAGACCGCCACTGGCGAAACTTAGAATCTTGTCGTCAGAATGCTCGTCTGTCCAGGCTCCTAAACGGTCTCCTTCGATGTTAGAGTGCTGTTGACTCGGGTGATCGATGTAGATGCAACTATCCGTGTCAAAGTACAGGACGCGTTCCCCTAACAGTTCTAAAGCTTCGTACAGTTTTAAGCGAGCATGAGCTGTCACGTAAGCTGCAATGATGACATTTCCAAAAGGATCGGCTTCTACAAAGTCCAGATCTTCTTCGTAATTGACTAAGATCAAATCTTCGCGAACGACGTCCACGTGTTTGATGAATTTAGTTTTGTTGTGAATCATCTGGAAGTAGCAGGAAGGTTCTGTCAAATATTCTTGGGTAAACACGGTCGTTGTGCCATTTTACCCCACAAGCAATTTAACATCACTTTGGCAAACGATCGCCTGCCTTTGTTTTTCTCGATGTGATCTAAAGTAATGCCTTCTTGTGCCCAGTATTTCTCTTTGAATGTCTTTTGGTCTTCGGGAGTGTGATACCAGGACGGATAACCACTGGCTTCTTGCTTTAGTTTCAAAAAGGCATCCACGTAGTCTGCCAAAATGCCTTTCTGAGTGGGGTCACCCTTGTTGTATTGTTCTGTCTTGGGAAAGTGACAAATTTCATACACTTCTAACAGTTGGTATCCCATGTCCAGAGCTTTGAACAATTCTACGCTGACCCACGTCCCCGTCAAGGCCCGTTCTTCCTGGGTGTGCTGACAAGGTTGGTCTTGGTTGCACGTTTCAGCACAAGTACGGCACAAAGGAAACATCAGTTTGTCTTGACAATGGTGAGGTAGAACGGGATGGTACAAGTCAGTGGGAGCCAAAACTTTACATTTGATCAAGCCTTCATATTGTCGAATGTTTTTCAAATCGATGTGTTCCGTCAACAATTGTGGGTGCCCTGCAGGAAAGCGACAATATTTGCACACGTAGGGATACAGTGAACACACGTCCAAGTATTTGATTTCTTCTCCTTTCTCTTCGTCGGCTTGGTACAGCAAACTGGTGGCATTGGTCCTTCCTCCGTACAAACTATCCCTCGTGTTCAGGGGGTCCATGAACTGGTAACTTTCCACGAGGTGTTTAAACTCTGGATCGGTTTTCAAACGGTGATGGTACTCGTGTTCCCACATTTCCACCACTTAGTATCCTTCCTGTTCTAACTTTAGGCGTTGCTGACATGTGGCCTGGTACAAGTCTTCCATGGTTCATTGTAAAAACTGATTTTTAGTGCCACGGTCAGGGTAACAGACGGGGCATCCGTGAAATAAGCAACCTTTAAACTCGTACACAATCTTGGGGTTTTCTAAGTCCCAACCATCGACCGAATGCATTCTGATGGTCTTTTCACCCCCTCCGTTGCGGGCATGCTGAATCCATTTGTCTTCCTTGTCACACAAGTAATGTAACCAGCGTAGGGCTTTGACCGAGTATTGACGTTTGACATAGTTGGTCATTTGAGGACTGATGACAGCCACGGTGTTTTCAGGCATGAATCATTGCCGGTACACTAAGGAACATGCTTTGGCAATGGTGCAAGCTTCTTTGAAAGGATCGACCCCTCCGTGTTCCATGAACAGTTCTCGAAATTTTCCACAGCAACACCGTAAAATGACCACGTCGGAACGACAATACTTTAGCATTTCTTCCTGAAAGTCGAAAGGGTCAGAGGCGTGAGCCTGGTACCAAGCGTAGAAAGCTTCTCGTTGTTCGGTACGCATGTTGTCAGGGTCGTAATAGTGAGCCTCAGGCAAATGGGGTAGAACGGTGTGTTGATTGGCTTCCGTATTGAAAAAGTGTGGAAAGCACCCTTTAGCCATTTCTGTCATTCCAAACGTTTTAGGCATTCGACTCAAAGGCATGGCTAAGTAACTCATCGAATCTTTAAACTGTACTTGTCCCACTTGCATGAAAATGATTTTGGCTCCATTCAAAGTGACTTTAGGACGTTCGATGCCATGTTCTGTATAGTATCTGTGAAGAAACTGTCCATCGAATCCGGAGAAATTGTGAGCCATCACTGTGGCATGACGATGACAATCTCCGTAACGTTCGATGTCCTCTTGGATCCACGTCTTGTCGATGGGGTGTAAGACCCATCGAGCGAAATCAGCTAGCGTGTTCGGTCCTCGAAAGATTTTTTCACGTCCTCCAGAAATCTTGCTGCAGTGAAGGCAATGACTGAAAATAGGTTCTTGAATGCACTTCTCGCACGCTCGATGAGCCACGCAGAAATTAGGAATGTGAATACCAGTCTCTTGCATGCATTCAAAATCGAAAAAGATGAAATTGCCTTTCTTCTTGTGACCGATCTCTTTCTCTGGTTGGGGTTGGTATTTTTGCACATAGCATTCGTGTTCCAAGTCCACGATGTGGCAGCAAATGTGACATTTTTTCTTTCCTCGACACAGGTGTGCCTTGGCATTATTGGTAAGTATGCCTTGTCCACAGGTAGGGCACAATCTCAGCAGCTGACAAGCACATTTCTTCTGTGAACCTTGCATCTTCAAATGTTGTTGGTAACAGGCAGGGCTGACAAACGTGCGCAGACCAGTTGAACAATGCACTCGTTCTTGTCCTTCGCTCAGACAGGGTGGAGAGGCCAAACATGCTGAGCATTTCAATCCACATCTCGGTGATGAACCCTTCTGCTTTCTCTAACAGTACTTCGGACTTGAAATCTTTAAACTTCACCGTGTATTTGTAAGCTGTAGTTCTAAATTTTCTAGAGGGATGCTCTTCCGTCTCTTGAATGGAATAGTACTTTTCACGGTTGACTAAGGGTGGTGAACTTTGTTAAGAGGGTTTGGATTCTGGTTCACTCATGTCCTCTTCAAAATCACTGGCATGAATTTGTGCCAAGACTTCAGCCCTGGTACGAGGCGATAAAGCATGTTTCTGCCTCTTACTTTCTTCTTCCTTCTTCTCAAATGAATTGAATCGTTTCATCTTGATAGCAAAAAGTCAAATGACTAAAGTTTAAACACCATGGACTAATTTATAGTCATAGCAGACCAGAGTATATAAAAGGGTATGTGTCTTGTCCTTTCACTATTCATTTCACTCTCAAACCGAGCACAACGATGGAAGAGACTACCCAGATCGAACGTTTCATCAGAGCTTTGCGAGGGGTCATCCAAAAATTCTCTTCAGACCAGCCGAGGGACTACTCTCCTTCCTTTCAAGATAAAAGTCAAGATACTTGCTATATCTGCCAGAAGAAAGGGCATTGGTCTTCAGAGTGTCCAGACCGTCAAAAAAGAAAAAAAGGGGCTAGAAAAGACAAAAGTCAAGATATCTGTTATTATTGTCAAGAAAAAGGACACTGGTCTCCAGATTGCCCAAAAAAGAAACAAGGAGTCAGAAGAAGAGAGGGATTCTTCAGAGGAAGAAGAGGAAGAAAACAGGTGAAGAAAAAGAAACAGGAGAAGAAAAGAAGAAGAGAAGAAAGTGAGGAGGAATAGGAGGAAAAGACTGTGGTGGTGAAGAAATTCAAAAAACTCAGAGAGTGAACAATGAGACAGAAGAAGTTTATGAACTTTTTAAAGTGCTCTGTTGTGAATTGTGAATTGGATTGTAAATATTTATAAAAGAATAAATTAGGTATTAAAAGGTAAGTGTCTTTGGGTTTTGATTTTAAAATAAGAACCTACACTCACACACTCATACACACGTACTACAGAGGTAAAATGTTTTTTTTTTATAGTTTGAATGGATGTTGGCAATTGAAAGTCTATCTCTTTTCGACAGACGTGGGTGGCCCTGAAAAGGGCCTTTTTTGGTGTAGGGGTGAGTTTAAGCAATCAACTTTAACTGCCTTAAGCCTTTGCCACGGCCAAGGCCTACTTCTGGACTGCGTAGTGTTGATGATGATGATTTGGTTGAAATCACTAAGGGTGGCACGGGAGGCTTAGTCACAGGGTTGGAGTGTTTAGCTTGGGAAGGTCGTATTCTCTTTGGTCGTAATAAAGAAGTCTGATAACATTTGTTTCAGACTTCTTAACTCCGCTAAAATGTCTAACAGTACCGTGACCATTTGATTTTCACACCCTTGTTTCTTTGCTGCTGCTTCTTCTTCTTCTTGTTTTTTCTTACCTCTTCTTTTTGCTGCTGTTGCTGTAGGAGAAAAGCTTGTTCCGCTTCCTTTTGCTGTTGTATAAATTTCTCCAATTCTTCTTTCTGTCTCTGTCTAAATTTCTCCACGTGTGGTAATGAAGGAGAAGGTGACGAAGGTTCCGGAACAAATTCTTGCGAGGTAAGAAAATCCACAAAATCCCAATTCACCTCTTCTGAAAGTAAGTCCGGTTTCCCTTGGGTAGTCTCCACAGCTGGTGCACCCCAATTTATCGTTTTCTGAGTTTCCGTCATGTTGAAAAACTGTCGCATGAATTGACTGCACACAGGTGCTAGCAAATCTATATAGACCACATGACGTCACAGACTGCTCTCTTCGGATTGGATGTGGGCGTGTTTGGATTGGTCAGTGAACTCCGTTTCAATCCTTCCTCTCCCTATAAATAAGTGTAGTTCACTGCATTCCTTCACCTGTTCTCGGCGCCTCAACATGTGGACCAACGTTCAATCTTCTATGCTTGTGTCTTCGATGATGTTCAGGACAGACATACCGATGTACGTCCGATCCAAGTGGACACTTGTCCATAGGACAGATACCAGCCTATGGATACGTAGGATCTATGTGGAGAGGCAAGGATGTCTCAAAAGAGTTTTAGTCTATGGTCCTGCAGTCAGGCGAAGCCTAAGGACAAGAAGAAGTCACAGATGCCCTTTATGTTAAGGGCATATTAACATAAACCCAAAGGCCCTTTTCAGGGCCACTCATAGGTCTCGAAAAGATCTTGACTTTCACTGCCTACCCTTTTTTTATTTTTTTTTTTGTTTTAAAAAAAAAAAAAAATAGAGACCCCTCCCTGTTTCAATTTTCGCCTGTTCCATTTCCATAGACCCATCAGGTCGGGACCTTATTAAAATAGGGTCCCGACCCTGCTCCATTTCCCCTTGACGCTCAACAGGCCCAAGATTTTTTTTTTTTTTTGCCCATGTTAAATTCCCCTTGACGCTATACAGTCCCACCCTGTTCAATTCCCCTTGACGCTAAACAGTCCCATATTCCCATGTTAAATTCCCCTTGATGCTATATCATCCCAGGGGTTTCCACAATGTTAAATTTCCCATTGACGCTATATCGTCCCAGGGTGGTTTTTAATGGTAAGTCCCATTGAGGCTATATCGTCCCACTTCACTACTCTCAATGTGTTTATACCAATATTAAGTTTCTGTATGTCACTGTGTTTAAGTTTTGATTTTCTCTGTTTTATTTCACTTGATACAAACACATGCTGACTAATCTTGTCATGTGGTGTATCTCGATCATACTGTAAAAGTGCATAGCTTAACACAGGTTTCGAACTCTTGCTATGAGCAGCAGCAGTAAACATGGCATGTACCACTAGAAATCAACTTTTTTTCTTCTTGGCTATAAAATCATTAGGTACTAATGTGTAAACTATTAAGTTGGTAATTTTTTAAATATAATTATTGTGCAGATTTACTAAATGTACTTTTGCGATACTAAGTCCCATGTTTGTTTAAAGGTTCTAACAAGCTGGGGTTTTTATGCAATATGTCATAAGTATATAAGGTGTTGTGGGCTGCATGTATGAAGACAGCTCAGCAGCTTTCTAACTAATATTGCAATTACTATGAGCTTTTTTAAAAGTTATTTATTTTTTTTAAGCTGTTTCTTACTGTTCTGTATATAGTTTAGAAACTTTAAGCAATATTTTGGACTAGTCCGATAACATAAGACACATCACCCAATATATTTGTTGGGGGGCTGATGGGTCTTACTGCCTAACGAAGGGTGCTGTGTGGAGCGTTTTGATGTCGACTAACAGTGTAATGAAAGTCAAATTTTCTGAAATATCACACACAACTGGTAACCAATAACAATGCATTTCTACAAAGTAAAGTTATAATGTTTTTGTCAGACTTCACTTATCCTGATGTCTTTTCTCTAATAAATTCAAATTCTCACAAAAGAACCGGACCTGTTTTCAAGTTTTGTTGGCCCACATTTCAGTTGGCTGGAAAGCGATGAAAGTCAGGAATGCCAAAATCGGGTTAAGCTGAAACATTATTCTTTAAGGAAACAAATAAAAATATGTTTTGCCTATTGGAACTGTAAGCAATGTTTTGTTTCATTCAAGAAACATATTCCCCACATGAACCTACTTAAACAAACTTTGGCGTACCTCGACTACCATTGCATTGCAACAAATTCAAATGTATGTCAATGGAACATGAAAATGTGTCCATTTGCTAGTGTCATATTTTCACTCCACCAGGATAAAGACAGCACTGCAAGTATATTAATTACACATAAATTAGTGGAAGAGTGTCGATATAGGCTGCCAAGTGTGTGAGCTATTCCTGAAACTTGGACTACTCATTCCGATGACAATTGACATTGGAACACATATACATGGCCGTTATTTGGGTAGTAAGACATAGCACTAAAACAAAATATTTTGGACTTGTACATTTTTGTTTAAGATTTTATTTAAGCACAAAATATTTATTGATGGAATTTAATGTGCTTTTCTCTATTCTAAATTATATAATTAATATTCATTCCTAACTTATTTTACAAGCAAACTACATATAGTTATATCATTTGTTATAAGAACTTGGCTATATTGTCAAGTGAGTGTTATCTTCACATACCAACACGTGTATGTACTGATTTTCTGTATTTAAGACTCTAATTCCATGCCTGAGAAATTTTTCTTATGCTGCAATACATGATTCAATTTCTTATACAGTATAGGTCCAAAAATGTTCTTAGGGATATAGAATACCCAAGTCATTGTGAGTGTTATCCTTGCTGATTTGATCTTTGCAATACAATTTAATCATTACTTAATCCATGATATGATTGAGGTTTTTTTAAACTAGTAATTTTTTAAATTACATTACATTCTTTTGTAATGTAACAAATCCAAATCACACACACACACTTAATCTAGCACTTCACACACATAATTCCAATGTCTTCACAAAAAGCTCAAAATGTCAAAGTCACTGTGAGTGTTATCTTCACTGACATAATATTCTAACTTCAAGTCAACAATAACTTATTAATCTAGCAATCCAGAAAAGCATAATTTAATGACATTTTTCTTTCATAATTTACTAGTTGTCTAAGTCTGAGGTGGGCAAACTATTTTTCAATGTAGCCACAGGTGTGGCGAATGAGAAGTGAAAAACATCATACGATGCCACAACTGAGCCAAACTTACATGGCCAATTTGCCACTTGTGGCAATTGGTCACAAGGTTGCCCACCCTGGGTCTAAGTCAGTGTGACCATTGTCATTACCAGCCTGAAACCCAATTTAATGCCATTTGTATAAATTCATTTCAAATAAATATTATGATATAGTTGAAGTGTAAAGTCAAGCGAGTATTCTGTTTGCAGATTTTACATTTTAGATATTACAGTAAAGTCATATTTTCTCTTGTGTAGTGAACTTTATTGCAACTGGTTCCAAAATAGTAAAACTTATTCAGTTTTCATTCACCAGAATAGGTATTAATACAATCCTGAACTAACTGTATGGTACTAAAATATACCCTGATCTTGTGTGAGATTGTAATATACAGAACTATACCTCAAGACAACAATAATATATTGAATTTATATTATATCAAGACTGTCATGGTTATGAACTCCAACTTTATTCAGGTTTTTTCATAATAAATGATCATCTTGTGTTATGGCTGAAAAGAAATCAGAGTTCATTTTAACTCCATTCTCTCCACATTTGTCAGTTGTTATGAGGCATACTCATCATCAGTGTTATAGTAAAATGTAATCTTATCTGGATCAATCTTGCTGGTGTAATATATGAATGGAGAAAGAATATTATCATCCAGATTAAAATATTTTTTATTCAGACTCTACTGAAAATTTTAGCTGGATATGTGATACGGAGCCTGATGTGTACGAACAAAGCAATGCGTACCATGACCTTTTTAATTTAACATTTTAAACTCCTGCAGAAGAAAGAGATTTTTAGATCCATTAAATTGTATTAACAAAAACATTTCTTCAGTATGATTTTCCTTTACTTAGTAGTGACACAACTCATATTTTAAAGTTGTTGTTTTGTGTTTGGTTTGGCTTTTTATGGTAAAGCAACACAAGTAAGTTATTTAGTGCCAAGGCACTTTAAGTATAGTGCCTTGCCCAAGGACGCACCATGGTAGCTAACCCAGGTTGGTCCGATGGTAGAATTTGAACCTACCTTATTTCACAGGTCCAGAAAGCTAACCACTGAGCAACTACAGCTCCCCATCTTATAGTGGAATGCTGGTATACTTTATGATCAAGAAGGATGGGTTGGGGTATGCATGTTGCATCTGAAAAAAGTGATGGAATTTTTGTTTACATAATATTTTAGTCATACAATATGAATCATTTTCTATAGATTTAAGATGTATCAGATCAAGTTAAGAAAAATTATATATTCTGTTTCCTGGGAATGTACTAAAATTCACTGTTAATGTTTGATTTTTTTGGTAGTAAGCTTACTTGGTATTTTTTTCTTTTTAACTTGAATACCTAATTTGTTAACATCCTGTCCTAAATCTTCATGGTTCTGTCTATAAAGTGACAACTGTTGATACATGTAGGGAAGTTTTTGTTTATATCTTTTGATTTTTGTGGTTCTGGAAGTTGCAGTATTTGTTGTTGTATTATTAACCATTTCAGTAATTTAATGAATGCAGAGTATACTGCTCTATAAATGAAATTTATGGGAAGATAATGTAAAAGTATGTTTCACTGCAAATATAAATTGTTTAAAATAATAATATATCATTTATCATATGACTATTCAATTGTGGTAACTAGTATTCCATCCAATATCTATATATTAAAATATGTCTTTTCATACAGCTGGTGATCATTTAGATACAAGTCCAATTGAACATAATCAAATTATCAGTGCAGGTGTTTTTATTAGTAGTAGTATTGCAAGTATAAGTGTTAGTATTAAGATTTCATATACAGGTATGATAAGTGTATCATAATGTTTAAATGATGCTCCTTGTTACAACATAAAATATGTTCATTGAAACAAATGGTTCACTGGTAAATTGGCAGTAAAGGTCTTCACTGAATTATGTTGCATAAACTATTTTACAATAAAACATATATGATGCATCTCAATTATGATGATGTGGAGGAGGAGGATTAATAATAATGCAGTTTAAGTTATCTTCATCACATAAGTTCTAGCAGATGTGTCATTTTTATGTGGCTCATTATCAGTTTGAAACTGGTCTATGATTCCTGGATCTGGACATATCTGGCCCCCTGCTGTTGTGCTGCTATGGTCTTTACAGTTCATTAGGATATCAGTTACACTTGGTTTACATTTAGAACCCCATGGGATGGAATGCCCAGTTTGAAACTGAGAGAATGGTTAATTATCCATAATATAACTCCTGCAGTTATTATTAGGTTTGATATCAAGGTCTTTCATTAAAAGCTTTTCAACTCATGTTCTGTTCTACCATACAGATAAATAAAGTCAAATTCAAGGCTTTCAGAATTGTCCAGTTTGTTTCATGTGTTGTCAGTTTAATGGGCAGGTAACTAAATGTGCAGCAGACGGACTGTATATTGCCACTGTACCACATAAATATCAGTGCTTAGTCTGCTCTCAGTGGCTGTGGTTTGATTAGTTACAAGTATCATCACATGTGACTAATTATTAACCAATGTAATGAAACTTATATAATTAGAAGGCTGTATTTAAAAACTCTAAAGATCTTAAATGTGTGCTAGAGGGTAGGGTTAGCAGTTATAATCCCAATTATGTTGTGACGAGCAAAAAGCACTGCACACATTTGAGCTTTTAGTTTGGTTCTGGTAGGGTCAAAACATGCAGGTACATTTTGATCTTTAAAAATTAACATAATTCCCATGTAATACTTTCCAAACCTAAGTATGCAATTGATCTGATAAAAGTTCTGAGATTACTGTTTAGGCTCTGTTCTTACAATACTAGATATACCTGACTACTCCACAGTGAAATGGCCAACTGTTAAGTTATATAAGCCAGATGAGTAATGTTAGCCATTTGTTTAAGTGTTTTCTCATTAATTTCATTTGTGTCACAGAGTTGCATGCAATATTTCTTTCTAGAATAAATTTATTTTATTTTCTAATTGTGTATTTTATGGTCTCACTGGACAGTTTATCTGGTGAATTTTCATCCGACAATGACCAATTACAGAAAAATGAGAATAATTTTACACTGAAGATACTAACAAAAACAAACTAATGATTTTTGTAGAAAGCATACATGTGAGATTTTGACTGCAGTAATCAGGTTAATTCCTGATGCAGCTATTGATTTCTATACTGAACCATCACTGCCACCATCTCCTAAATTTTACATTCATTTTTGACAAGAAATAGCTATTTTCAATATTTTTCTGTGACAAGGCAGCTAAAAGAATCAGTATGTGGCTTATGCATGAATAAAGTTCACTAGTACTATAACAAATTAGCATACTTTTTTCATCAACCCTCAACCATCTAGATTTTTTTATATTTGCCTCTGTAGCAGACACACATCAAGGTCAGCAGCTCATTTGCAGATCAAGCATTTGATCTCCAATGCTCATCTAACTGTGACAGGCAGTCACTAACAAGCCAACCTATTTACATGCCTAACTCAAAGTAAATCTAAACCACATTATAGATTTAGCTTATGTGTGAATTTAGAAATGCTAGGCTTGTGATAATTAGGTTCATGCCTTCTACCTTAAAAATTAGGTGTATGTCAAAATACAAAATTATCCAGTGAGACCTATGATGTTAATTTTAATCCTATGGGATTTGTGACATAAAAAACCCAAATGCTTTATGTATTAAAAGGTAACTAATGGGGGCAGGATCTGCAGTGAATCAATGGTATGTATGATAGACTCCTGATAAAAATGTTTGTGTTACAATCCTGTTATCAAGTCAACCAGGTTACCTACTACAATGTACCCTTGCCTTACTCCAATTCCCTCAGTACTCAGTAAACAACTAGTGTTGCTGTACATAACAAAACCAGTCCATATTGATTTTACCTATTTTACTAAATCCTGACAAAAATAATTCTCTAAATAAAGCATGATTAATATGTGAAGGTCTCGCATGTAATCAAACTCTTCCAAGCTTTTAATGATATGAACCGATTTATCAATGTTTATCAAATTTACATGAAAAACTATTTCTTATTTGTTATCAAATATGTTAGATGTTTTGATCATATAAGCATTTCTGCTACATTAGATCAAAATAATCTTTTTGTCAGAAATAGAGCCCTTATAGTATTTGCAAGGTCAACCAATCAGATGCAGAATTTGAGTTTAATATGAATGAATATTTTTTTTACAAAATTGCTCCTTTGCTATATCTTGATGAGATAAATCTATTTACCAAGTCTGATAAAATTAATGAGAAATAGTTTTAAGAGCAGTAGCAAGAATGGCGAGTGAGATGTAGAACCACCACATTATTTGCATAGAATTTGCTTACAGCCTCAGACATACAAGCAAATAATTAAACAAGTCAGATCTAAATTTGACCATAAACACTGTTGTGCAAGTCGTAAGAAACTCTGCCAATCAGATGCAAGGTCACTTCATTAACATACCTTTATCACACTCATAATAAGCATCATTGTGAAGCTTGACTATAGAAGCCCAATGGCCAAGTATGATCAAACTTGAATCAGCAGTAGTGGTTATAACCTCGTGTATTTGTATGCATCTTCACTTCTTCAATCTAGATCTCATTTATATAAGCATGTATTCTAAATTTAGTAAAAACTGCACTATATGCATAAATACTGCATGCGGTGGTAACATGCTCAGTCAGGTGAAAGATCACTTTATTATTATTAATGGTTAACACTCATCAAACTTCGAGGACAACTTAATGATTTTAGTCTATATTGTGGAAGTATGGCTTTTAGGTTGGTTAAAAGAACTCAACTAATCTTATACATGATCACCTCGTGTATATACTTGGATTTTGCTGAATTCCTAAAGCATGGAAAGATGCCATAAAAAACCACCTAGTACATAATAATTTTGATAAGCAGGATGATAAAATAACGAACTTGCGAAAACAAGATTCACTCAAGTTTATTTACAAAGATCTTTGACAGGAAGCTAAAAGGCAGCACACTGCGAAGCAAGAAACTTGGATGCAAGTATTAAATAAAAATATAAGTAGTGAGGAGTGGTCTGATATATATAGCCGGGCAAAATGCTGTACCAAGGATACCAAGTTGATCTCTTTTAACTTTAAATTAATCCATAGAATAATCGCTACTAATGATATTCTTAAAAGAATTAACATATTTGATGACAACAAATGTACTTTCTGTAAGAGTGAAACTGAAAGTATTGAGCATCTCTTTTATGACTGCAGTATTACTTCACAGTTTTGGTACCGTTTTAATGAAGTTTTTGCACCTTTTTGCCCAAATATTGTACATCTGTCCAAAAAAGAAACATTTTTAGGAAGTGAACAACTGGACAGTTTGGATAATTTTCTGCTTATTTTGGCAAAATATTATATTTATACTTGCAGATTCAATATGAAAAATCCTTCTATTTTTGCTTTTAAGCAAATAGTTGCAATGCATAAGAACATTGAAAATTACACTGCCAAGGTAAATAAAAAAGAGGACCAATTTCTTCAAAAATGGACCTCAACAATGAACATTTAACTTGTCTCTGACTTGAGGGTAAACAGGAACAAAATACTGTAATATCACAAAAGCCATGTCACCTAGATTTTGGCCATATGCATGTGTATATGCGTGTGTGTGTGTGTGTGTTTTTCTTTTTTACTTTCTCTGTAGATTATATTTATTATCCCTAGATTATCTGATAACCAGAAATGTTTGATTGTAAGGTGATCCTGGGATGGTTCCCCGACCCAGTGGTCAACATATTACGGGGTTAATAAAAAAAAAAAGAAAAAAAAAAAAAAAAAACTTGGATTTTGCTCATTATTAGATTTATCCAAGATGTTGATTTAAGCCCAAAACCAAGTTTTATATAAACAAATTGATCAGAACTATGGACTCCAAAGTAGCTAATTTCTTACTGTTGAAAGACAGAAGGGATGTGAAATAAATAACACACTCTGGACCATTACATAAACCCACTTAGCCTTTTGACCAGTTGAGATAAAA
Organism: Sinohyriopsis cumingii; assembly: GCA_028554795.2. Classification (NCBI taxonomy): domain Eukaryota; kingdom Metazoa; phylum Mollusca; class Bivalvia; order Unionida; family Unionidae; genus Sinohyriopsis; species Sinohyriopsis cumingii. Next base: position 46,370,553 of record CM068830.1, on the reverse strand, counting down.
TAGCAACAATAATGTTAATTCAGATTGATAAATTATGTTTTCTCACATTACCTCTAGCCCTTTTCAACATGGATGGTATTTTTCTTCCACATATGTCAGCTCTTAATTAGTGTCCCTTTTCCATCATGAATGTTGTAGGTGAAACTCTCAGAATTAGGCTTTTTAATTTGTATCTGAAAAAGAAAAAAATTATTGGTCTGCATATATCAATGTCACCTTTTCTGTATTAAATTAAAATACCATATATGTGTGTGTGTGTGTGTGTGTGTGTGTGTTCATTTTAGAATTTAAGCATACTTGTCTCCATGTGTTTATTTTACAATTGATGATGATAACACATAACTGGTTCAATTGATAAAATGTTATTTCTGACTTCTTACAACTGCTCATTATATCTGAATTTACATTCAATGTTTGTTTTAATTAACATATTTTGGATAATGGGCAAATTATTTATTTTGTAGTTTATCATTATATCATTTATCAGTAATTTATCATTCAAATATTTAAAATATAGTACCATTATACTGACTTCATATTCTATATGATATCCCAGCAATACATGTTAAGCAGATAAGTGCAAATAAAAATGTTTAGAATGTAAAAGCTACTCCAAGCTCAAAGAAGATCTGCAAAAGATGATCTCCAACATATTACCAAACAAAAAGCGAAGTTAACGCAGTTACCTTTTTTATGAGGTCTCAAACACCAACGGTACTGTACAGCTACGTCTTCTGAGTTTTACCGTCATCTTGTCTTTCAAACCAGAATTAATTTCTTGAGCTCTTACAAAATGAAGAAAATTTTAAATACTATAATTTAAGCAGCTTCTTTACATGACATAAGATAAATTATGGCACAGTGTTATGTCTTTCAGCACGACGCAACTTCACATTTGGACGGCGTGCTGTGTGGGCATCCCTGACACAGCAACTGACATGAATCCTTTATTAGCAGACAATAATTCGGAATAAATCCTCCGCAAATCTAACATTCTCGATTTTTCATAGTTCCACTTTTTCACTGTTGCATTTGTTTGATTGTGCTCATGAAGTTCAATGAATCAAGTTCATTTGCTGTCTGAAATCCCGGTTCAGTTGGTATTTTCTTCCGCGCATGATGCCGTGTAAATACAAGTTACGGTCGACATTCAAAGTGGTTTAGGTTAATTTATTATTTTCCTTTATTAAGGTCATTTGCAGAAAGTGTTTCGCTAGGATGAGATAATTTTTAAAAAAATATATCAAAAATAAAACTTTCTTTTCCAACGCTAATACTGGATATATTTCAATTTGTGATTGATACTATAAATAAATATTTAAAAAAACATTTTAGCCCGTGGCTTCGGCGCGCCACTCGTTTTTGTGGGTTTTTTAAAATGTTGTTGGTGTTGTTTTGGTTTTTGTGTGTGTGTATCACACTAAGAAACATACCAGGTATTAGGCCTAACGTAGGAAAAGAAATTATCCTCTATTTGTTACTATTCTTACTGTAAAATGACGCAAAAGTGATCAAATTGCTATTAAGATTTTGTTTTATATAACACTTACCGCTCGTTTTCCTCGAGATAAAGCAGCCACTTCAAAATGATTATAAAATCTGTGACAGATGAAGAATGTGGTTTAAATAATTCGTAATCGCCTGCCTTAAATACTGTAGGGATTTGCTAATGTATTTCATGGCCCTCGTTTGAATAGATAACAACGATCATGTATATCGACCAAAATTTGTATATTCCTGCCCACGATCATGTATTTTGTATTAAACCGTATATTACACGAGCGCTCTGTGGCGAACTCGGCGCGGGGGGGGGGGGGGCTCTATTATACCCGCTATATCAGTTGAGAAATATATTGAACTGATCAGGCCCCAATACTCTCGCTCTGACAAACATTAAAATAATTATATGCAGAATATCGGTATGTCTCCCTCTTGCCGAAAATGTCAGCACCATATATATTTTGCAAGTAATGTAATGGGTATAGTAACACACACACGCACACACAAACACACTTTTTTTGGGGGGGGGGGGCGCCGGAAATATGCCCCCCCCCCCATTTCCAAAAAATTAAAAAGTATTTTATGTTTGTGTCTTTCCCCCTCAGATGTGTTGTATGTTTTATTTAAAACAAAATTTTATATAAAAAAATTTAGTTTGTAGATATTTTGATGGGGTATTTATGTTTCCATAGTGTTATCTAAAGGGTTGTTCGTCCGAGTCTGGTTTCCCTCACCTTGCTCGAAGTTCCTTCCCTTGAAATATTTTGTGACCTTTGCTATATGTCGCCTAGGTCTCAGTGTTTGCTATATGTAATGGTGCTATATTGTATGTATGCTATATTTTCTTTATGTTTGAGACAGCAAGTATAGATCAACTATCTTTCCCAGTTGTATTTCTTCCTTTATGATGTTATATTGTATCTTTTAATTTGTTTTATGGTTTTCTAATTTTAACGATGGAATGGTGTACTATTTAGATTTTGTTTAAAAAAAAAATAATTTCTCATTTTATTATTCGAGTGATAATATGATCGTTCCTCATAATAGGTTTTAAAGATGTTGATAGGTAGGTTACGCTCGATCCAAGGTTCACGCTTCTTTATTCTTTATGTGTTTCTCCTGGGTCGCATTAGGCTTCCTTCATTTAGTTTATCTGATTATGCTTTATTGAAAGATCCAAACGTATGTATGAGACCACATTATTGTGCAGTGGTCAACCATGCAGTGCGGGAGCTGTATGGATTTTAAGATATAGAAGTTAGTAGGGTTTTAAACTAAGTGTTATACAGTATGTATTTGTGTCTCTGTTTTGTCTGTTTATGGTCTACATGGCGTGTTTTCAAAGACTTTTGATGGGCCTGTCCACTTCGCTTAGCGCCATGTGACTTAGCCCCATGATGTCATCGCTATTTACTTCCCCCTTATATTTTCCCTGTATCCCTTACTATATATGTCTTTAGAATTTTTTTTTCATAGAAAGAAAAAAAAAAAAAATTACAAAATTCTTTTATTGTTTTCTTTCTTCCTTTCTTCCCTTTTCTCTTTAAAAAAAAAGTTATATGGGTTTCTTTGAAATATTTGAAATATAATTTGAAATTTTCTTTAAAATATGGCTGTTGTGGGGTGCGAGGAGGGGGTATGGGTATGGCATCAGCTCGCAATTGCGCTACGCGACCCTTCGGTCTGTCATACCTATTCCTCTCTCCCCCAATTCCAACATAAATTGCGTTATATCAGCCTGACGGTAAGTATCTGTTCGTCGTAAGACGTACTGAGTTCGTATTGTGGTTAATATTCTTATTTTTACGGCGTATCCTATTTAAAAATCTTTATCACCTGTTCACAGGATATCATCGTAGTTACTATATAGTCTATACATTTTTAGAACGATTTTGTTTTCGTAGTCTACATCTATGAATAAAATGTTATTTTTGTTATACTTATATTTTTTTTGCAAATTTCCATTATTAACTTTATCCTATTATGTTTAGTTTTTTTACATTGGGCAATCGTATGTAGTTTGGTGAAGTTCGCTGTTTTACATAAAGGGCATTTCGGCATTATCCTGAGCATACGACGTTTGATTGCTTCTTCGTCTGTTAGCCAGGTGTTGTGCAGGTATTTAAAAAATTATACTTTGTGTTTGACAGATCTTATTTTCACCAATTTTTCCAAGTGTTTGTCCAATTTACCCCCCAGTTGTCCTGCTCTAATCTACATTTTATATTTTTGGTTACCTCCTCTCTAATCCAAGCGTCACTTTTACTTATTTCTATTTTCCATAAATCTGTTTTGTCTCTATATTTTAAAATTAGTTCTCTTATATATTTAAATTTGCGTGGCACTTCAATTTTTTATATTAATTTGTTATTTTTGTATATCTCTGGTCGGTTTCTCAAGGTGAAGCCGAACCAGTAGATGTACAGTGCTTCCCACGCTGTAGCCGGGTCTGATTGCAATTTTTTAATCTATTGATTATGTTAGTTAATTATAGTAGTAGGGGGCTCGGCAACCCCAAGCCCCCTTTACTTTTGGCCCTATATAATGTCTCTTTTTTTACATAATGCATTTTATGATTCCATATATAATCTATTATTTCCTTGTCTGTTTTGTTTAAAATAGTATTATCCGTATATATGGATTTAATTATGTAGTTAATATTTGAGTATAAATAAGTCTTGGCCACTTGGGCCCGCTCCATGATACGTAATGGCGCCATGGCCAGATTTTCATATTTTCTCTTATTTTGTTGATAATATGTTCATAGTTTTCTACAGCTTCTTTTCTTTTTTACCAAAGTAAACCCTTAGAGCCTTTACCGTGTCTCTCAGTAGGTGTGTGTGTGTGTGTTGGGGGGGGGGCAATCCAGGGTGGTTGCCCCTCCAGTTAACTATTTTTAAGATTTCGTGCTTGTTGTGGTTTATTTTGGAACCCGACGCTTTACCAAATTTTTCAAATTCTTCTACTAGATGCATATAGCATTTCCCCTCTCTTATAAAGTTGGTGCAATCATATGCATGTTAGAGCATTTTTTATTCTTTTTTAGGTTTGGTATTTGTATGCCTTGCATTCAGGGGCGGATTAAGGCTCACTGGTGCCCTAAGCACTGACAAATCTTGGTGACCCCCTCCTTTCAACGTACACCTGGGAAGATAACCCTAGGGTGTACCATGATCAAGAAACAGAACATTATGATCAATTGGCACTAGTTTTATCAATTTGTTTTTACAAATCTTCATTCGCTTTTTTTTTTCTTTTCACCCTTTTCTCAACTTTGTGGTGCCTCCTTTGGCCCTGGTGCCCTAAGCAAGTGCTTAGTCTGCCTAATGGTTAATACGCCCCTGCTTGTATTTCTGGGTTGTTTCTTATCGTGTGACTTAGGATTTCTATTGCCATTACGTATTGTAGCATTGATAGTGGACATCCTTGTCTCACTGATCGTTTTATTTCAAATTATTTCGTGCATTTCCCGTTTAATTGTACACATGAAATTATCCCAGTTTGTAGGATTTTGGTCCATTTCAGAAACTGGGTCTGAAACCAAATTTTTTAAAAACATTCTTTATATAGTTTTGTTCAAATCGGTCGAAAGCTTTCTCCTGGTCGAAGAGTACCATAACACTCATCATACATGTTTCATTTATGTAGTTAATTATAGTTTTAATGTTTAAAATTTTGTTTTGTATATCCCTCCCCCACAAGTTTGATTTACAATAATTATTTTGTTTATCCTACCCGTTACTCTATTTGTTAAAATACTACTTAAAATCTTATAGTCCGTGTTTAAAAGTGATATGGGCCTCCAGTTTTTAATCTCGTCTCTATCCCCTTTCCCTTTGTATATAAGTGTGATAACTCCCTCCCTCATAGATTTAGTCATTTTATTTTTACTTAAAAATATATTGTTATACAAAGCGTTTAAGATCGGGGTCAGTTCACCGTGGAACTTTTGATAGAATTCCACGGTGAGTCCATCGTTCCCTGGCGATTGTTGTGAGTGTAGATATACTTTTTGTGATTTCTTGATCTGAGATGACGTCATCACATTGGTTTCTATGTTCTGTTGATGTCATCTCACAGTCGACATTTTTTAAGTAGCTGTCGATTGTGCTGAAGTATATGTTCTGTGTGGTGTATAGTTCTTTATAATATTGGGAAATATTATTTAGGATATCTTCTTTTACAGTATGGGTTACATTGTTTATTTTGATTTTGTTTAAAATTGTATCACCCCCTTTTCTAAATTCTTCTCGTTTATATAAGTTTTTTGCCTTGTTGTAGATCTCTATAAATTTTCCCGCCCTTATTATTCCCCCCTGATTTTCGTCTTCTTCAACGATTATAATTTTGTCTGTCAATCGTTTTTTTTCTCCATCGTCGTTTGTTGTTTTGCTTAGTTCAAATTTGAGTTCGTGTTTGTCTTTTTTCTGTTTTTCCGCCCTCTATTTGAGTACTGAATATATATTCTTTTCATTATGTTTTTCAAAAACATCCCAATCAATTATTATATTAATATTTTCTTCATTTTTGAAGGTTTCAATTTCTTTCTTTTTTTTATTATTTGGCCCATATTTTTCTATTATTTTTTTTTTCATTTTTAGGTCAATAGTGAACATGAAATGGTCTGATAGTTTTTGGTTGGTTATTGCAGCATTAATATATATTAATGGATCATAAAAATTCCCGTAAAATTTATAAAACCTGCTAGACTGGTTTTATTTATAGTTAAAGGTAAATTCTCTTCTTAAAATGTTCAGTTTTCTATGAATGTCATGTAAATTGTGTTTATTTAATAAATTTACCATTTCAGTTCGGTATATTTTGTTACTTGTTAGGTCAGCCGTTCTGTCAATTTCGTCCCCTACCCAGTTGAAATCTTCCCCTATGATTAGATTTTCCATCGAATATTGTTGTAGGTAGGTATGTAAGTTTTCTTTAAAATTAGTTTCTTATTTTTATTAGCTGGCATGTACACATTTATAATATGGCAATTCAACATTTTAACATGTAGCAACCGTCCCTTAAAAAAATTCCCCCACCTCAAACCTTTACTAGCTTACTGCCTGTTTTATTAAAAAATATTATTGTTGCAACCCACTCTAATATCATTGTTTGTAAAATTGTTGCATATCTTTATTGCGTTAAGTTTGTCTTCTACTAAAATTTTGAATTCTGGCTTAATTCCATAGTGTGTTTCTTGTATCATTATTATCTCAAAGTTTGTTTCTTTGGCTATTTTGTCTGCTTTCGCTTTGTATATCCCCTTGCTGTTGATAGTAGCGATCCGGAAGTTTGTTTCTTCCATTTTTGCTTTACTCCCAGGTGCCGCATCACTTTTAAATATAATTTAATTGTATATATTTCAGTTAAAGTTATTATATTTACACACACACCAGCACGCTCGACAAAGAGCGCTTGAGTAATATACAGTTTGATACATCCTACATGGTAGTGGGCAGGAATATCTATATAGGTCGCTATCCTTCTGGACCGAAGTAGTAATATTGTTCCAATGTTACCACTCGACGTCCTCGATTTGTGCTTCATCGTATTTGCAGTCTATACACTTAAAGTTACAATGGAAAAGTGTACATGAACATATTTATACCATAGACAGAGCCTTGAAGTACTACTTATTTCGGTTTAGAAATGTAAATTAAAAAAAAAAAAAAAAAAAAAAAAAAATTATAAAAATAAAATAAAAACCCGGCTTGTGATAGTTCATTTCGATACATTTGCACAAGAGCATTTGACGTTCATTTTGATGTCAATATTATTTATATCGACTAAGTGCGATTTGTTTTCAAAGTTACTTTATTGCTGGTAGTGCTTCTGTTTTCAAGTTCGATATATAATAAAACCATGGAGCAGTAGTAATAAAACAGATCATGAACAGCAACCATCATCATCATCATCGGGATTATTATTATCGTATATGTTGGTCACAGCTATGATCATTAATAAAAAGCGGTTGAAATATGAACAAGATTCCATCTCTTTAAATAGCAAATACCCTAGTAAAGTGTGTGTGTGTGTGTAATTTTTTACGTAGCTTTAAAAAAATGCAATCATATCGCTACCATGTCTGCATTGTGACAGTTTATAATGATGTGTAGCAATGTGGCATCATGCCACAAACATACAGCATTTTGTCCCACCCAATCCCATTATCCTGACACCTGTCCGACCAATCCGAACACTAACCTCTTAATGATGGGCGCCAAAAGAGGCAGCTGCTAGTGCCATTTTTACAAGTCTTTAGTATAATTCGGCCGGGGTTTAAATCCGCGACCTCTCGCATCCAAGGCGGACGCTCTGTAGAGACACTGCACCACCGGAGCGATCGCTTAACAAAGAATGTACGATATTGGTTCCTGTTGTTCTTGACAACTCGACCTGGAGACCTACCTGAGGGAAAATGAAGGCGCATTATAAGGTTATAATATACGAATCCAGAATTTTTTTGATAATTATAATTTTCAAGAAAGTTAGTGCCTGTTAGAATTTGACAAAGTGTGCTTGCAGTAGCGTACTAAGGGGAGGGGGAGTTTACAACATACTTCGATGCTGACACTACTGATTTCAAGCATAAAATTAAAGCTAAACAACAGCATAACATGTTAATATATTTTATTAAGTACGTCTTCATTTGTCTTACCGTGCGCCAAATGCCTTCCTACACGAACATGTTCCACATAGGTAAATAAGTTGTACCAATCGTAAACGACCACCGATTTCGACATATTTGATATCAATTTATAGGTTTCTCATCAGTTTAAATCGATCTATGCCACACACACACACACACACACACAATAAAAAAATATGGCGAAAATGAATAATAAAAAGTTGCTATTTGTGACTCATTGTCGCTTGCGACTTTACCGATCTTCGTATCCTTGATGCTTCCATCCTTGCCGTTTAGGATGGTAGCACATAATTGGATGCTAATACTATAGATTTGAAGCATATAATTAAAGCTGTATAACAGTAAATAATATGTGTATGTATCTTATTAAGTAAGTCTTCATATATATGTTCGTGCGCCCAATGCCTTCCTATACGAACGGTTTCGATATAAACGAATAAGTTATACCAATAGTAAACAAACACCAATTTTGACAAATTTCATATTATTATATAGGTTTCTCATCAGTCTAACTCTATCTGTGCCAATAGACATGTGTTAACATGCAAAATACAAAAAAGTGTACTTTTTACTGAATATTGGGTTCGACTTTACTGATCTTCATATCCTTGCTACGTTCATACAGCGTTCCCGTTCTGCGATGGTCGCACATACTTCCATGCTAATACTATAGATCTGAAGCATAGAATTAAAGCTGTACATAATTATAAAATATGTGTATGTATCTTATTAAGCACGTCTTTATCTGCCTTTCCGTGTGCCTACATCTGACCTATACGAACGTTTTCCATATGGGCGAATAAGTCATACCAATCGCAAACAAAGAACGATTTTAATACGTTTGATATCAGTTGACAAGTTTTTCATGAGTCTAAATAGATCTGTGCCAATATAAATGGGTGAAAATGCAAAATAGAAAAGTTAATATTTTTCACTCAGTATCGCTTGCAACGTTACCGATCATCGATTCCTTGCTACGTCCATCTGCCATTCCCGTTTTGCGATCGTATCACATTTTTTCGATGCTAATTCTATAAATCTGAAACATATAATAAAAGCTGCACAACGGTAAATAATATGTGTGTATGCATCTTATGAAGTACGTCTTGATTTGTACGTCCTTGCGTTTAGTGCCTTCCTAACCAAATATTTTCCATATAGGTGAATAAATCATACCAATCGCAAACAACCAGCGATGTTGACAAGTTTGATATCAATTGATAGGTTTCTCATGAGACTAAGTCGATCTGCCAATAGACATGTGTGAAAATGCAAAATCAATCGTTTTGTTCTTTTTACTGAATATTGGATGCGACATTACCGATCTTCATATCCTTGGTACGTGAATCTACCATTGCCGTTTTGCGATCGTACCACATATTTCGTTGCTAATACTATATATTTGAAGCATGTAATTACAGCTGTACAACAGTAAATAATATGTGCATGTATCTTATTAAGTACGTCTTCATTTGTCTGTCCTTTCGCCCTCTCTTCCTATACGATCGTTTTCCATATAGGTGAATAAGTCATAACAATAGTAAATAAACCCGGATTTAGACAAATCTGATATCAGTTGATATTTTCTCATCAGTCTAAATCGATTTGTGCCAACATAAATGTGCGAAAATGCAAAATAAAAAAGTTTATATTTTTGGCTCGGTATCGGTTGCGACTTTAACCATCTTCATATCCTTGATACGTCCATCAACCATTGCCGTTTGCCACGGTACCACCTACTTCAATGTTAATAGTATAGATTTGAAGCATATAGGGAAAGCTATACAACAGTATATAATATGTGTATGCATCTTATAAAGTACATCTTTATGTGTCTGTATGTCAGCTCAATGTCTTTCTCAATGTGCGTTGTCCATATAAGCAAATAAGTTACAACATTAGTAATTTTTTTTAAAAACGCGATTTAGACGAATTTGATATCAATTGATAAGTTTCTCATCAATCTAAATTGATCTGTGAAATATATAAATGTGTGAAAATGCAAGTAAAAAAGTTGATATTTTTTACTCGGTGTCGCTTGCGATATTACGGATCATCAACGGATCATCATATTCTACCTACGTGCCTCTACCCTTGCCGCTTTGAGATGGTACCATATAGTTCGATGATAATCATTTGAATGTTAGTGCTCCTAGATCTTTACAACACGAACGTTTATCTTAGAGTCGAATAAGTCATACCAATCGTAAGCACACAAAGATTTTGACAAATCTGGTATTATTTGATAGGTTTCTCATCAGTCTAAATTGATATATGCCTACAGAAATGTGTGAAAATGCAACCTAGAAAAGTTAATATATTTTACCCATTATCCTTTGCGACTTTACTATTACCAATCTTATATTCTTGTTACGTGCCTCTACCATTGATGTTTTGCGATGGTATCACATATCTCGATGCTGATACTAATGATATGAAGCATATACTTAAGCAATAAAACAGTAAAAGTTATGTGTATGTATCTTAAGTACATCTTCATTTCTCTGTCCGTGCGCCTATATCCTTGCAACATGATCGTTTTCTATAAGGCTAAATATGTCATGTTAATCGTAAAAAAAACCCAAAGATTTGGACATATTTGATATCCATTTATTGGTTTCTCATTAGTCTAAAACGACCCGTGTCAATATAAATGTGTGAAAATGCTACCTTGAAAGTTGCCTTTTTTGTCTCGGTATTGCTTGAGACTTACCGATCTTCATATCTTTGCCACTCACTTCTACCCTTGCCGTTTTTTGATGGTTTGTATATAATCAAATAAGTCATGCCATTTGTAAAGAACCACCGATGTTAACACATTTGATATCAATTTATAGGTTTCTCATCCTCCAAATCTTTCTGTTTTTAAGAAACGTTTTTCTAATTCAACTAACGGGTCATCACGCTAAAATTATGCTACTGACAAATGTCATCTTAATATCCTACATACTAAACTTAGATAAGCAGGTAGTCTCCTGAATTCCGACCTTTACATGGTGAATTTAGTTAACTCTTTCACGTGTGCATGTGCTTATGATAATGAAGAAGTTGAGCACTTTGTCTATTGCCCCTTACCTAATGCCAAAGATCCCAGCTCTTTCGCTCTACCTTTCAACACACTTCTTGGTTAAGTCTAGATTTATCATTGAAAAGTGACGTGACTACCCAGCTACAATAAGATGTCTTTCTGCTTGTGTGATGATCCGTTAGTTAAATTAGAGAAACGTTTCTTAAAAATAGAAAGATTTGGAGGATTTCGGATAGCATCAGGGAGAGAGTTCTAAAGACGAATCGTATATGGTAAAAGGTCGTGTGAAAATATAAAGTTTGGTAGAGATTGGTGTGATACTTTGAGAGTAACGTAGACGATAATTAGATACCTCATATCTCCTTTGTGGAAGAAGTTCGCTTAAATAGTTAGGTACTTGAGTATTTATAATCGAATACATAATGCATAATCTCTTCCTTTTCCTTCGTTGTGCAAACCAAAGAGTTTCCGCATAAAGAGACTATCTAGAAGAATTAATGGGTATAGATCTGGAACGATCCGTGCATCTTCCATCTGATTTTCCCCCCTTTATTCTGATCTTTCCGAATCTTCAATAGAGCAATTATCCCAGACTCCAGAAGTATATTCTAAGGTTGGACTTATGAATAGTGTATATAATTTAGCCGAAGTCAACAATTAGTCTGTATTTAGACGGTAGTGTTTTATCTCCTTTCTTATACATCGGTATGTCATACGCTAGCTTGCACTATGTTAGGAACACGCTGGCTGGGAGTGATTTATTTAAAAGTATTTGCAATGGAACATACATTTCTTCAACTATACTTGTACAAGTTTATTACTTATTGGATTGGTTCCAGCGGTTTTGTTTAGGTCAAGACTAGTTATTACATCAATAATTTCTTGTTTATATATAATGATGGCAGAAATAAAAGTTTGATTTCTAACTTCAAAATGCGGTAACTGTTTATCATAATTTTTTAAACGTGTAACATATCAAACTTGCGAGTTCAACAGATCGCACTTCTCCTGATCACTTTTTGCAAATTTAGATGATCATTTCGTACGTTTCAGTGGAAGTAATAGGTTCCATGTCTTTGTAGAATGTACTTGTTATCTCATTATTTTCCAATAAGGTCGAGGATTTGATCCGATGGCAGGGGTTGAACCTGCATCCTTTCGGTCGCAGGTCTGAGACGCTAACCACTGAGCCAATGTGGCTCCTCTTAAGATTAATATACCCATATGATATTTTCCAGTATCATACGTAACTATATGATACGTTTAATAACACCCAATAACTCAGCAAATGCCGGCATGACGACATATGAATTGAAGGTGTAATGACGAATGTAATTTAAAGTCAATTATGTAACCTATTTTTATGCTTTTTATTGAATATCATTTCTGTCATGTGATACACATAACATAATCTTACATTTAAGATTATTTAAAATGAAATTTATGAAATTCATTAAATAGTTTCAATCTTTTGCGACTCTCGTAAAAGATCCTTCATTGTTGTTCATGTAATTTTACATGTCATTATATTCCTTTATTGATTTGCACTTTGGTTATACAAAAGAGACAACTTTGTTACAAAAGAGACAACTTTGTTACAAAAGAGACAACTTTTGCAATTTAAAACTTATTTCATCTATACTACACTAGTATAGCTCATGAAATGAAGGCAGTTTACTTGGCCTCTAATTCATCTATAGGGAATGATACCTGCGGGAGACTGCTCTATCTGATCAGTGTGTAACTATGGAAACGGTAATTTAGTGACCTCTTCTCCAGCATCGAGCTTTAGGTTAAGACTGAAATTCGTTGTCTTATGTAATGTTCTGTCTCTGCAGTTTAAAGCTGGGAGAATTATACAAAGAGAAAAGCAAGTAAACCCTTCTGTAAACGGAGCAAACTCGCACTTTTACATTGTAAAACTAATTTCTCTTACAATCATTTATGAATAATTAAAAATTACTGAGTAGTAACTAAGAATATATAAATTCTTTAGATGGAGACCCAAATTTCATTTTTTAAATTATCGTATTTTTTTATGTTTACTTTCCAGATACATTTTAAAAAAATTTCTCAAGAAAATATGAAATCTAACAAAAGATGAACGAAAGTCTTATTATTTTGATTTTTTGTAAAGAGCAAAGAAAGAAAACTATTGATGACATAACCTTTCATCATGACATATACACACTAGCCTCCACAGAAGTACTTTTATGACAGTACGGTTAAAATAGAAATAAATATGCATATCCAGTTGTAAACTTTCCCGATTTATGACTAAACATTTATACTGTGATAGGGTATTCTTAGTAAGTAAAATGTGTATTATACAATAAATGAATAGGAGGTATTCGATGAATGGACTGCATGCATTTCAGGTGCAGTGGCTACTCAAGATTATTTACTGATGCACAAACTAGTTAGAGTTGTCATACTGGTTGTCATTCCAGGGATACTGACAGTCAGTGATTTCCACCTTGTAAAATCTTTCCTCTAGGGCGGACAATAATAATAGTTTCTGAAGCTGATTTTATTAGCAATGGTTTGCAAAACAACAACAAATATCCTTGTGTTTTATCAACTCATTATGGTTCCGCTGCTTTGATAGAACAAAAAGGAATGCTCTTTATTGTTTTATGAATGTTATGCCCTGTGACAATGGCCAACATTATGCAGGTCACGATCACTTTGGCATAAACTTATTTTATGCATGGCAGTTGGAAACTACGAAAATCTTCTTAGAGGCGAGCTGTATAATCGGCAATTACATTGTTATTCTGAAAGAGTTCTGATAACTAAATAAAAAAGTAGATAAATAAAAACACCAACTTTTATCATTAAAAGTTGCCAGGTGTTGTTTATACATTGTACGTGGCGTAATTCGTAAGTTTACTCGGCATCTTTTCAACTCAGTAACGCCTGGTAACGGTCATAATTTTACCTAAATATGTGGGTCCTTTGAGAGCATCGTAAATGTATGGAGGAAAAGAAATTGTCTTTTATGCTCATCTCAAAAGATTTGTTTGTATTTCTGCGAAATAGTCATGCCTAACCAAAGAATAGCAAAGAAAATCCCCCCCCCATTGTAACTACAAAACCTTGAACAAGTGCGAAGTTACCAGTTAATTTTATTGTTTGTTTCTATTTTTCAAGTTGTCTTCGTGTGTGTAAATTGAAAGCTTGTTATTACTAGTCAATATCGTCAATCATATTTGCTCCATTATTCCATGCAGATAAGAAAGGAACTAATTTTGTGTTGAATTTGTGCCCCCACCCCCCACCCCACCCCGGCACGGTACAATAAACAAACACTTGATTGAAAATAAAATAAAAGAAACTAACCTTGCATTGTTATAATGTATTCCTTCTTTTTTCATCATGCGAAATTTAGAGAACAAAATATATCAACGAACTCCGTAAATGTAGCGGATGCCGGCATGCGTATGCATCCTTACTGTGTGTGTATCGCTAATGTCAAATAAAAAAAAAAATATCGCAAAAGAAACGAAAATATCACCAGATTGCTTGAAGGCGCCTGCCATTCACGCATGATAAGTTACAAGGTGCAAACGGACCAAGATTGTATTGTATCCAGGTTAACTATACGACGATATCTCGCAAATAAAAAAAAAATCATTATTTTAAAGAACATACAATGTGACTGCAAATGATAATCTTTCGCTAGTATGGGTTACGAAAGTATTATTATTTATTTTTATTTTTTTTGGGGGGGGGGACGCACCAGACAGATGCACCCCCCACCACAAAAAAATAAAGTGTTTTCATGTACTCTTGTATACCCCAAGATGTGTGTGCTTGTTTAAAGTTTTAAAAAAGGAATTTTGATCAAACGTTTAGTTTATAATTAGTCCCAGTGTTTTCTAAAGGGTAGTAGTCTGAAACATGGGTCTTATTCCCATTTTCAGATTTCATATCCTTGATTTTTAGTGATCTTTGCCAAGGATTTCCTATGTTCCGTGTATGTTATGTGTATCAATGCTATGGTGTGTGTATGCTACATAGTCTGTGTATAGGGACAGCAATACTATGTCAAATTTGTCCCTGTTGTCTTAATATATATTTTTCTATGGACTTTTCAAATTTATTTGTTTGTCCTGGTATAAATTTAGTTGCTTTTGAATTAATTTCAATTTAGAATTCCGGCGAGATGAACGGTATACTACCAGTTGAAATTAAAATAAAACCTATTGTTTTATGTGAGTGACTATGGTGTGGCGTTTCTCACATTAAAGTCTATTTTCAAAATGAGGCAGGTTGTATTCGAGTCAGGGTCCGCACTTTCTTTAATTATTTGTGTTTCTCCCAATTCGAGTTAGGCCTCCTCTCTAGTATTTCATTTATAATGTAAAAGAAGTAAATATCCAACCCAAAACCCCTTAGGAAGCTTTATACATTTACGGGTTTGGTTTTAGCATGAAAAACGTAAGTGACATCTACAAAAATAATAAACTGGTAAAAAGACTAGAAAAACCAAGGACCTTTAGAAGTATAAAGGAACTTTTATGTAAATATAGGGAAAATGAGGAACTTTGGGGAATTGAAACTAAGGAAACATATAATTGGATAAGGGAAAACTTAACCTCTAAAATTAAAAATAAAGTAGAGGAGGAAATATCTCGGTTAATTGGGACAGACCTTGGAGGTACTGGACCAACATCGGCTCTCCAAAAATACAAAGCTTGATATTCAAATATCTACACGACATATGGCTGACTGGTAAAGTGGCACTCCGAAGGAGAATGATACGCATACATGTAAAATATCTCATGTGCAAATGTGCGAACTCCACAAAATATCATGCGATAGCACAGTGCGAGTTTAGGAAACAAGACAGGATACAATTATTATGGAGATATCCAAGAAATAAGAATACAGAAGAAACCAAATTTTATATCAAGATGGCAACTTTAACAAAAATTTAATAGGAAAAATAACAGATTACATAACTAAAACCATGATGGCATGTGACCAAGTCATAAACATAAAAAAATGAATAGGCCAATTTTTTTGTAATCCTTTCAAATTAATTAGAAAAAAGACCTTCTAGGAAGATTTGTGAATGGGAGGGACGGGGCTGCAAAGGGTGAAAAGAAGGGGAGGGAGATGGGGCAATGGATAGTCTCCCCTTAAAGGGGACCACCACAAAGTGAACCCTTGCCCCCATACCCCCACCCCGGATTGGAATCTGCTGTAGCCGCCACCCTTTTAATTTCTTATAAATTTTCCTAAAAAGCTTCAGTTTCTTTTTATTATCCATTAAAATTAAAATTAAATAATTAAATAGACTTTAATTATATTACGCAACCTATCACAAATCTTAATTATCGGGACAGAGAAACTATATGGGAAAAGTACGAGATAATGACGTCATGGGCTATGAAAGAGTCGGGGAAAACACCCCATATAGGAAACTTTACATACAAACACGAAAACAAAGGATCTAATAAGTCTCTCTTCTAATTCTATTCGCTCTAAATGTGCAGCTCTCGCACTGCACGGTAAATCCCCACTGTGTGTGTGTGGGGGGGGGGGGAAGAACAACCATTTTTAGAGATTTTGGCAGAAATCCAATGAATAATTTGAGACGGCCTAACTCTAGGTGGGAGAAATACAAGCAAATAAAAACGTGTATGGACTCCAACTCGAGTACAGCGGATTTCAATTTACAAATTCAATATGTGAATAATGACACAATATATTTGCACACAGAACACATTAAGGTTTTTTTTTCTTAATTAAATTATAATACACCGTTACTTCGCCAAAATTCCAAAATATATTAAATAAATAAAAATAAACCTTTTCTTGATCCGATTATAAGGTCCTAAGATTACTGGGGAGATTTGGGAAAAAAAAAATATAGGATATCCCAACATGGAAGCAAAATATAGCATACACAAACTATAGCATATATACATATAGCACACACGGGATATAGGCGACCTCTAGCCAAGGTCAACCAAGAGTATAGGGAAGGGATTTCAAGTCAGGTGATGGAAAGATGGAAACCTACTCGGAAAAACAACCCTATAGATAAAACTAAGTTTAAAAAAAAATACCCCGTTAAAAATTAGAATTAAATGTTTTTTACCTAAATTCTTTTGCATAATATAAAACATACAACACATGGGGGGGGGGGTATAAATACACATAAAACACCATAATTTTTTGGAAAAGTGGGGGGGATCTGTCTGGTGCCCCTCACCCCCCACCCACCCCAGTACTTCGTCTTGTGGGGATAAATGTACGTCATTTCCTGCTGGCGTCCTCTATAGGTGGAAAATCGTATCTAAGTAACAGTGATGTATACTTTTATTTCGAGAAATTAAATTATTTTTTCTGTACACTTGATAGTTTTTTTTTTTGGTTCTTTTTGTTCAAGTATAACTACTTTTAATCATGTTATGCAAATCTGATGCAAAAAGAAAAATGTTGGTGCATGGCCGGTAACTTTTATTCGTCATGGCAACGGAAATTAAATTCCGCGCATGCG
Organism: Sinohyriopsis cumingii; assembly: GCA_028554795.2. Taxonomy (NCBI): domain Eukaryota; kingdom Metazoa; phylum Mollusca; class Bivalvia; order Unionida; family Unionidae; genus Sinohyriopsis; species Sinohyriopsis cumingii. Next base: position 46,352,862 of record CM068830.1, on the reverse strand, counting down.
CATTTTGTGTGGGAGCACAAAAAACCCCACACAAAAACAAGCAAGTGAATGCAAACATCTACTAAAACAAGCCATTATGTGAGAACTTGGCCTGAAAAGAGCAAATATAGGTACTATAAAATGTTGTCTAGTCTCGGATTTGACAATCCTTATTTTTTTATGCTGATGAAACATTTTTCAGTAGAATTTTTTATCCTACAGTTTAAATGCCTATATTTACTGTTTATAATCATACCTGTTCAAATGTACTGGTCACATATAATAATATCGTCGAAATATTAACTAATACCATGCTGGATTTAAATAGAATGTCTAAATGATCATAAAACTAAAGGTGTAATTGATTATAACCAATATATATTTTTTGCAATAACAAGATAATGAGATCCGAACATTGACCAAACAGTACTTAGAGAAATTCAATATCGATTAGTTCATCCTCAACCTCCAACTGATATACTTTATTGCAAGGGGTAAATGGTACCCTATTGAAATGGAACCGTATTGAAAGACGTGTTAGGATAAAAGATACCATTGTTAAAGAATATTCTGACCGACTGAGATCTCAACATCGTACATCATAGCTGAAAACAGTGCAAGCCAGTATACATATTTGCATTATGCTCACGCAAGAAATATTGTATCAACCAAAGGGGTTTCTTGACCGAGCGATGTCAAGCCCTTGCGCGAATCCCGCTACGAGTCATAAGTTTCCCCTGATTCAAAGGAATCCTGTACAACTACTTCTGCAAACTGGAAAGTCCAACGCGTCCATTCTATCAATAATGTTACTCTAATTAATACATGACCACAAATCCCAATTTCCCAATTGAATGTCAAGGTCACAACTGCAAAGCTTCTCTTCGTTAACTTTCCGTAACTTACCACCAGTATTTCACGCCGTGAAACTATACAACTCAACAACCTAATACAGGGAACCGTTTTTACTACGCCACCTTAGGCCATTTAAATCATGATTTTTTTGCTTAATTACGCCTGTAACTTTGTAATATATTTACCACCATAGCAACAATAAATGGCGCCAGCCGACGGCGGAACAGTCCTTTCCTGTTGATTCCATTGTATAATTTACCAATCTCCAGTCATAAATACTGCACCTGGAGTCACACGATCAATTCACGCAACTAGATTTGAATAGGGACTACTGAGTGACAGGGACACTCATGCGGCTCTGACCTGAATTCACCAAAAGTAAACCATGTCATCTTGAAACTCACTTACACTTCACTCCGTAACGTTTGCCCCTAGTAACTGGCTAATTATTTCGGTCTAAAGACTATAATCCCAGCACCGACTTCCCATATTTAAGCAAGTATATAATGAATCCTTAAAATGGAGAGCTGTAAACAAATGCGCATACTCCAAAATATATTACAATATTATACATACTTTGGAATTTTATTAACTATTTTTGTTTATATATTTTCATTGTACTCGTGAATGGGCAATGTGATTTTGCGTTCTGCCTTGCTTATAAAATGTATTGTCTTTGGTCAACAAAAGTTGATTTAGAGTGGATAAGAAAAGAAGTCTTGTTAAACGATGATGGAATTAAATAAACACTGGGGACAATATCGTACGTTGCATCAAAATGATAACACATAAATCGCAGAGATTAACTGAGATTTTGCTTAACGGTCAATCAGTCCGCACTCGCAGTAGGGAAATAAGTGAATAATGCAAAAGCCGACCATTGTCTGATAATCGACGTACATCTGCCACTGCCATATATTGTAAAAATCCCATTACTACAGGGAAAAAAGAATTAACTACAACTGCTTCTTTGGGGCGTCATGTGTGACCAGTGTATATTAGTATTGTGTTAGAAAAATATTGCGACAAACCAAAGTAAAGAAAACAGTCACTTTTATCAATCAGTCCATATCGTTTTACAAATTATACTGAATAATTGACTTCAGTAGAACTCAGAAGAATGTATTCCTGTAAGCACATCACGATTGCGGTGTTTGTACATTTATATAAAGTGGGATCATTTTACAAGCAAAGTATACATTTAAAAATTAATACTACAAATGAGACAACACATAAGTACATACGGATTATAATCGTGAGATGGCAAAGAATGGTTCATATATTGAGAGGTAACCAATACACCAACAAAATAAGAGTTCGTAAGAACATCTTATTTCCTTCTAAGATATACTTAGCCATAATGCAAATTGTTTCATAATATGAAACATTTAAACATATTCCGACCATGCTGGAAACAAAAATAGTAAATTTAATTTAGTTTAGAGTAAACTGTAAGTTAGTTCTTTCCTTTTGGCATGGTGTCTGAATAAAAAAGTATATTTCTCAAATTTGCTAACCACTACACTGTCATTATGTAATTAGATACCTAATTGTTGTACCATGGTTGTATACATATATCTATAAATATATATAGTTTTGTGGACATGTACGGTTGAATAATACCATCCCGTGTTTGTGTAGGACAATGCGTACATCACAATCGCACTCATAAATTTGAATCAATACCATCTCATGAATGGTTAGGGGCCGTCCATTTAGTATGTACGCATAGAGGGGGGAGGGGGGTAACCCAAATGCATAGGCTTGCGTATGGAGGTATGCTGATAATAAATGTACGCATTTAAGGGGGGGGGGGCGCTGAAACGTCGAAAATAAGTTGTATAATACGTATCCTGTTCGACTTGGTTCAGTAGGCTTTTGCATTTTAGCGGACACAAGACAAACTTGTCCCACCCAGTCACACTATCCTGACAACAGGCCGGCTAATCCGAACACTAACCTCTTAATGATCGGCACCAAAAGTGGCAGCTGCTAGTACCATTTTTTATGTCTTTAGTATGATTCGGCCGGGGTTTGAATACGCGACCACTCGCATCCGAGGCGGACGCTCTATAGACACATTGCACCATCGGAGAAGTCGCTTAGAAAAGAATGTACGATACTGGTTCCTGTTTTTCATGACAACTCGACCTGGAGACCTACCTGATGGAAAATGAAGGCGCATTATAAGGTTATAATATACGAGTCCACAAAATTATTAAAATTATAATTTTCCAGCAAGTTAGTGTCTCTTAGCATTTGACAAAGTCTGCTTGCAGTAGCGTACTAAGGGGAGGGGGGTTACAACATACTTCGATGCTAATACTACTGATTTCAAGCATAAAATTTGGACATGAGGATGTTGATGACAAAAATGAGAATGTTGTATTTGAAGGTGTAGTTAGACGTAGAACAAGGCGCTTTTATGTGGGTGGCATTGGCGTCAAATCTACTGCTGAAGGCCTCGGTAAATTCTTGAAAGAATACGATATAGATCCGTTATCCATAAAGTTTATCCACAGTAGACGTAATTGTCTATCGGCCAAGCTGACTGTATATAATTCAGACTGCGACACTGTTGAAAATGATGTAACATGGCCAAAAGGTGTTTATGTAAGAAGGTGGTATGGGAATCAATCTTGGCGAGACAGGTTTAGCAATCGCGATCAGGAGGCAAATGAAGGTGCAGGATGCGATATTCTGTGACTAGGGTGACAGTTAATTGTTCATAAATTTGCCATTATGTTCTGTCGTAAGTTAATGTGTTTTGTCATCTTTGTCATTTTAGTCCTGCTTTCACGATGCATAAGTATTAATATGCCTATATTGCAAGTTAATATGAATCTTAATATACTGACCTGGAATGTTAGAGGAATTATGTCCTCTGCTCTTAGCTTTAGTGCAATGCTGGATAAATATAATGTTGACGTAGCTTGCGTAACTGAACATAAACTATTACAGCACATACTTCCATTTTGCGATACTATTCGTTCTGATTATAAATGCACTGCTAAGGCAGAGGATATTTCCTCTAATTGTATGTTAATAAAATGTGGTAAAGGAGGAGTTGCAATCTTCTGCAAAACTTCTCTCATGAGATATGCTAACTTTATAGATGAAGTTAATAGTGACAGAGTTGTTGGCATAGAATTCAAATTTCCTGATATGCAAAATGTATATATTTTTTGTGTATATATGCCGACCCTATTATATGGCATAGATTGTTACAAAGCGCAAATTGAGTTGATTCAAAATCTCTATGATCAGTACTCACAGCTGGGGGACGTGTATTTTACTGGTGATTTCAATGCAGTAGCTGAACCAGCCACTTTCAGAGATTACAAAGATAGAGTATTTCATGAGTTCTTGCGATATAATAATCTAGTGAGTGCTGGACATTTAATAATATGCACTGGTTCCCGCTATACGTTCACCCCAGCAAGAACGATGATTGATCATTTTGTACTGTCGGATCAATGCATAGGTAGATTACGAAGTGTGCACATTGTTTCAGATCACGAAGAGCACGCGATATCTGACCACCTCCCTATCCTTACTTCCCTTCGTACAGTGACCTGTGGGAGAGACTTCAGACAGTCTATGAAGAGAAACAACATAGCCTGGAATAAATTAAACGCTGATATCTTGAAAAACTATCAATCTGAGCTGGACCTTCGCCTGAAAACTTTAGATATAGATACTATTTCGGACAATGTTGATAGCTTTTACCAGCACATTGTTAATGCAATACAGCAGTCAAGCGACATCGCGCTTCCAAAGTCTAAATTCAATTATCATGCCAAACCATATTGGTCAAATGAACTCAAAGAAGCACATAAACTTCAAAGACAAGCTAGGTATACTTGGATAAATGAGGGAAGACCGAGGGGTAGTCAATTTAATTCTTACAGAGAATATAAAGATAAGAAGAGAGACTTTAGAAACGTTCAAAAACTGGCTGTGGAAAAATATATGGGGGAGGTGTATGAAGAAATTGAAAAAGCACATGAATGCGATGTAAGACACTTTTGGAAAATGATCAACATTAAGAGAGGGAACAATACAAATTTTTGTCAGGAACTATCAACTGATGGAGTTTGTGTCCGTGATGATGATTCCATCGCAAATGGCTTTGCTAGATACTATGAGGACATTCACACGCCGAATTTAAACCATAGTTTTGACGGAAACTTTTATGAATTTATAGAGAGAGAATTAAATCGGGGTCTACAGGACGAAGTAAGCCATATCGAGGCCTTACAGACCAGTATCAGTTTAAATGAAGTAAGAGAAATCATTAAAGGTCTAAAGAAATCAAAAGCATCGGGCCATGATCAAATTTGCAATGAACATTTGATCTATGGCAGCGACTACCTCATCGAGTGTATGACAATTTTATTTACTCGGATGATTGATCAATCTTACATACCTGTAGATTGCAAAAAAGGGTTAGTAATACCACTGTACAAAGGTAACAGAAAATCAAAGAACTCCCTCGAAAGTTACAGGCCTGTTACTTTACTGCCTGTTATCTACAAAACCTTTGAGAAAATTATTCATGAACGTTTGGTAACTTGGCTCAAAGATACTAATTCTAGTATACCCAGTTCACAACAACATGGTTACCAAAAAGGTTTAGGCTGCACAACAGCGAGTTTTGTGCTGTTGCAATCAGTACAATATAATGTAAACATGGGTTCACGGGTTTTTGCTGCTTTTCTTGATACAAAAAAGGCATTTGATGCCGTGTGGCACGAAGGACTGCTTTTTAAATTATTCACGTTGGGAATTACGGGTAAATCCCTTTTGATATTTTTTAACATGTATACAAATTTACAGAGTAAAGTTCTTGTAAATGGGCAATTTTCAGATTGGTTCTCAATTGGCCAAGGAGTGAGACAAGGGGGTGTTTTGTCAACCTTGATGTACACAATATTTATAAATGACTTGCTGCTACAGTTAGAAAATAGTGGATTTGGAGCAAAGATTGGATCCTTAGCTGTGGGAAATCCAACCCTAGCTGATGATATTTCACTTTTGGCTATATATCCTAGCAATCTACAAAAGCTGTTAGATATAGCATACGACTACAGTAATAAGTGGCGATTCGAGCTTAGTGTTACAAAGTCATACATTATCATTTTCGGACCCCAATACAAGAATTTTATCAATATGAAATGGTATCTTGGCCCGTCATGTTTGCCGGTCACCGATTCGGCAACACACCTGGGTCACCGGATTAACTCAAAGCTGACGTCGCATGACGCAATACTCGATGCATGCAAGAAAGGGAAAAAATCTTTTCACGGTCTGTTTGGTATTGGCATTAAACCGAATGGTTTAAATCCTTTGGTTGCTGCAAATGTAATTAAAAAGGTAATTTTCCCTTCAATGTTTTATGGAAGTGAATTATGGTGTAACATTTCAAAAAGTGACCTCGCTTTATTGGATAAAACTCTGAGGTATTTTGCCAAACATTTACAAGGTTTTCCAATACATACAAGATCAGACATTGCCCTGGGAATGCTAGGATGGACATCAGCGCAGTCCGAAATTGATAGAAGAAAATTGATGTTTTTACACAGATTGTGTTTGATGCCTAACAATGTACATACTAAACGTGTGTTTAACGTTGCGTTATTTCACTTCATTCTGAGCGGATGCATGTCAAGCTGCGGGTTAATTTCAAATTTATATTATACCTCAAAGAAGTTTGACTTGCTCGGGTATCTAACTGATTATTTACATTATTCTGAAATTCCAGATAAACATAATTGGAAAGAAATTGTAAGGTCAAAAATTGTTGGTCTTGAAAATAGCCTCTGGAGAGTTCGTATGTCTAATCAAGCAGATTTTGATAGATTCTCTTCGATACACGAATACTTACGACCTGCCTCAGTGTGGCAGTCGGCTAAAACTAGACAACACACTAAGGTATTTACATATGTAGCTAAACTATGGGCTGCTGTTCCACAAACACAGCTTGATATGTGTATTAGATGTGGGAATGTTTATACAGACTTGATACTTCATTGTTGTGTTAGTTGTCCTTATATGTCGAACTTTCGAAATTCTTTCTGGGATTTCCTTACTGATAAATTTCCCCTGAGCCTGCACATTACGTTATTTAATGCAGAAGATGAGCTGCAACTACAATATCTTTTAGGTAAAAGGTTACCATCAGGAGTAATCGACAAAGAAAACTCCAAGCTATTCGTCCTGTATGCAGCATACTTTGTCATGCAGTGTGCAGCTATCTTCTGTAAATAAGGTACTGAAACTTGCAACTTATGAGTTGACGAACACTTTGTTGATTGATATTGTGTAAGAATTTGTATTCCAATATAGAATATTTTTTTTTTTTTTTTTTTTATATTTATTGATTGTATTCAGATGATTTATTCTTATATCATGTAATCTTCCATGGAAGGAAATAAAGATGATGATGATGATGATGATGATGAAGCATAAAATTTAAGCTAAACAACAGTATATAACATGTTTGCATATATTATTAAGTACGTCTTCATTTGGCTTTCCGTGCGCCAAATGCCTTCCAACACAAACATTTTCCATATAGGTAAATTAGTTGTACCAATCTTAAACAACCATATATTTCGACATATATAATATCAATGTATAGGTTTCTCATCAGTTTAAATCGATCTGTCCCCCAAAAAAGTCGAGAAAATTAATAATAAAAAAGTTGGTATTTATGACTCATTATGGCTTGCGACTTTACCGATCTTCATATCCTTGATATGTGCATCTACCCTTCCCGTTTAGCCATAGTATCACATACTTGGATACTAATACTATAGATTTGAATGATATAACTAAAGATGTACAACATTAAATAATATGTGTATGTATATTATTAAGTACGGTTTCATATGTCTGTTTGTGCACCCGATGCCTTCCTATCCGAACGGTTTCCATATAGGTGAATAATTTATACCAATAGTAAACAAACACAGCTTTTGACAAATTTCATATTAATATATAGGTTCTCATCTACCTACATCGATTTGTGCCAATAGACGTGTGTGAAAATACAAAATAAAAAAGTTCCACTTTTTACGGAATATCGGGTGCGACTTTACCGGTCTTCATATCCTTGCTACTTTAATACACCCTTCCCGTTTTGTGATTGTAGCACATACTTCGATGCTAATATTAGAGATCTGAAGTATAGAATTAAAACTATACAATATTATAAAATGTGTGTATATATTTTAATAAGCACGTCTTTATTTGTCTGTCCGTGCGCCTAGATCCGATCTATACGAAAGTTTTTCATATGGGCGAATAAGTCATAACAATCGCAAAAACAAGGTTTTGACACATTTGATATCAGATAAAAAATTTGATTTTAATTGATATGTTTCTAATCATACTAAATCGATCGGTGCCAATAGACATGTGTGAAAATGCAAAATAGAAGGTTTTGCTCTTTTTACTGAATATCGGGTGCGACTTTACCGATCTTCATATCCTTGCTACGTGAATCTACCATTGCCGTTTTGCGATCGTACTACATATTTCGATGCTACTGCTATATAGCTAAAGCATATAATTAAAGCCGTACAACTGTAAATAGTATGTGTATGTATCTTATTAAGTATGTCTTCCTTTGTCTGTCATTTCGCCTAATGTCTTCCTATACGATCGTTTTCCATACAGGTGAATAACTCATAACAATAGTAAATAAAGCCCGATTTTGACAAATTTGATATAAATTGATAGGTTTCGCATCAGTCTAAATCGATCTGTGATAGTAGAAATGTAAGAAAATGCAATATGAAATTTTTGGTATTTTTGACTCTGTATCGGTTGTGAATTTAACGATCTTTATATCCTTGATACGTGCATCTACCATTGCCGTTTGCCTCGGTACCACAAACTTCAATGTTAATAGTATAAATCTGAAGCATACAAGGACAGCTATACAACAGTATATAATATGTGTATGAATCTTATTAAGTACATCTTGATGTGTCTGTATGTCCGCCCAATGTCTTCCAAAGCGAGCGTTTTCCATATTGTGTATTGTTCCACTTCCTATTTTTACACTACCTAATTTTGACCTAGTTTAATAAACACCCATTTCTACAGAGGACACATCTGTCGCAGCCTCGACATTTGTTTTACACATATCAGCATTGAGTCACGCAGACTAAAAGATTTGTCAAAAGTCATATCATTATTATTAATGAAGTGAAACAAGGACACATACGATGAAAAAAATAATACATTTCTCAAATTCACTTTTTTCCAACCAGGAAGTCCTCTTACAATCTTTACCAACTATTCTGACAAGGCAAATACAATTCCTACCATACCAAGCATCCAGTCTGCTACTCAACATGTGTTAGCTATGTGACTCACAGCTGATAACTGCATCTCCAACACTTTTTTAGAATTGTGTTTTGTGTTTTACATGAATATGTCATTACTGATTTTCTGAGGTGGTTCTTGGATATTTTACTTTGGAGTAATGAACATGAAACACACGTTTATGGTATATTTCATAAATAAATCAGCATCCTCTACATTACTGTTAATTTAAATAAAGTACATGTATTACTATTAGGATTTTTCTCTCAAAAATAGGCAATTTTACTTTAATACTAAATTTTCAAACGTCCATTAAACTAATCTTGATATTTAACTT